>CM070648.1:36736180-37975180 GCA_036346575.1 Dendrocalamus sinicus | reverse complement strand
GAACGGATTGGCAAAAGCACAGCTAGGACGCGCGTTAAAAGGGTATTCTGCTTAAATCGATTTGACAGTGTTTTTTACAAACGACTTATAAAAAACAGATTGAAAAATCACCCTATTTAACTTAACTTTTAAAAGTTAAAAACTAAATTCTATTTGAAATATGACTAGAGCTATACTCTTACATAATTGGCCAGTGGACTGGCCGCCCGGCCCGTACGTACCACAAGTGCGGTCTCCTGCATCTGCATGAATGCGACGCGTACGGCGGGGCGCCTGCCTGCTCGGCCCTGGCGCGCGCGCGCGTGGTGGTGGCGATGGATCGCGAGCTAGCTAAAGCCCGCAGTGGCATGCCTGGCAGTGCATGTGGCCTGTCCGGCCGGTAGCGCGCGATCGATCGGCCTCGCTCTGGCTCCGCACTGCATGGACCACCAATAATGGACGGAGACAGAGGTGGTGCTGCGCTGCTCGATGGTGCGCGCCGCCTTGCACCGCGCGCGTCGCGTGCTGTGACGACTCCAGCCCCCCGGCGCGAATATCTAGCCGGTCACCGGGAGCAACATGGTTGGAGCCCGGCCGGCCTTACGCTCAGAGGGCGCGTACGGCAGGAGCTTGTTGGTGTGTAGACTTGTTAGCCTTGCACGAACCGCTCGCGGTCGTGGGCAACCTGGCTTTCCGGTGGCCCGCCAAGCGCCCGTGCTTTGCTAGGTCCTGTCTATTTGATACCACCAAATTAGCCTACTATCGGGACTCAGGCTGAAGTTCTATAAGAAAATTTTCACTTGCTTTATTGCCTACGTGCATGTCATGTTCTCACAGGATATGTGATGCTTCGGTCAAACTGGGAAGTTGTCACCCCTGATATCTTGTCACTGATAAGCTATTCACGTGCAATCCCGAATTTATTTCCTGTCCCTCTCTTCATAAGCTGCATTTTTTAGGTATGACTAGGCACCATCTAGATATTTTTTTTCTAACAATCATCTAAATAGTACTGTTTGATTAGATATCTAACGGCCTTTTTTGAATGGAGATATTATTTTTAGAGAGAGGAGAGAATTCGTGACTGTTGGATCTCTTTTTTATAGAAAAAAAAACATCTCATGGCCGTATTCTCAGTATTCTCATGCTCAGCTCAAGCGACAAATGTTCAACCTAGGATGACAACATGGCAGCAACGAGGGGACACATCTCTCTGATGTAATTGACCGCACCATGGATGGCTGGCCCGACTCACTCAGGAAGTTCCTCGGCAGGCTTAAGTTCCAAAACAAACTAACCCGGACCATCGATCTCGAGATCAACGGTGCAATCGCGAGAGGATCCTCTGTTTCCACCGGACACCAGGAGAAGAATCCCTCCCGAAGAGCGAGACTACATACGAGAATGCTGAATGCCACAGAGAAAAAGTTGCCTGCATTGCACATACGCGACACTACTGACGCCTTTCCGTGGTCGATGGCGATTGAAAGATAGCTCGGCAGATAAAGCACGTACGCACGCCTAAAAGAGGGGGCACACGCACGCACGGCACGAACGCACTAGTCGCCACCGATCGAGGCGTACACGATAGGCCATGCATGCCCGTGCATCATGTCGACATGTATAGTCGCGAGCACATGCAAAGATTCCCCCGGAGGCAATCAAGATTCACGAAAAAGTTATTCCAAGTCGAAAGGGACTCAACCGTCCGCATTATGAGTTCAAGTGTGCGTGTGTGTACCTCTGCTGCATCATGATGTATGTATTTCTCTGTTCGAGAACACGAGAAGATCTTTGGTGAATATTCTTCAACTTCGAAGTAACCAAAGGCGTTAGCTCTATGTAATTCTCTGGCTCTATTTTTAGTTTTGCATCATTGCATGTTCTCGCATTTCTGCCTGATCTTATATGTACTTTCGGTGCTTATTGATCGATTGGACAAGGATGCCCCTGTTTCGCCAGATTCCTTGTCACTTTCAGGCGGAGCAAAGCAAACATGGATGGGTTTTTGGGCCATGAGCGTCAAACGCGATGGACTACGGGTGTCAGGGTCATACTCAAGACTACTTGTCCCTACAAGCTTTGCCGTTGTTCATCTGGGCCATGTGTTGTTTGCTGTTGTTAGTTAGAAACCTCTCAAATTCATTTGCTATGTGGTAAGTGTTAGAGTTTGTAATTTTGTTTCTTGTTTAGAAGTCAAAGTCATAAATCATAGTCATGTTCAAGTCAGAAAGTCAAAATCGTGTTCGAATCATTGTGGTCATGCTCGTGGTCATGTATGAGTACGAGTCTGTTTATCGAGTCCGTGTCGGAGTCGTAGGAGTCACAGTCACAGTCGTAGTCAAGTCCGAGTCGTAGAACTGGGTATACAGGGCAGAGCATTGTACCGAGAGAAGGCAAGGAAAACAGAGAGAGCGATTAGGGTGATCATAGCGATCGGTGTGATCGAGAGAAAGAAATAAAGAAGAGAAGAGCGGTTTAGCTCTGAGAAACCTATCGAGTACATCGAGTCCACAGACGTGATCGTAAATGGAGTTACGGCCACGGCGATGAGCGGAGATGTCCGCAGGTGCTGAAGACGTGGTCATAAAGAAGTTACGACCACGGTCGTAGAGCAGAAACTGTGGTCGTAAGGGTTACGACAACAACAGTCGATAAAACCTTCAGTATGGTCGACAACATCACTGCATGGTCGTAATCGAGTTACGACTATGGTAATCGAGCTTACTACGTGGTCGAAGGAAGTGCAGCACAGCGGTGGTGAACGTGGTTGTAACTTCAGCTAAAGTTACGACTACATGGTCGGAGCAGCGAGATGTGATCGGAGAGATCACAACGTGGTCATAACGACTGTCAGGGTGGTCAGAGAACCAACAGAGTGGTCGCAAAGACTCAGGAGATGGTTATAGTGACAACAGCGTAGTCGTACGGATTCGGGGAGTGGGCGTAAGACTTCAACAGTAAGTGGTAACTAAGACTATCAGAAAGAACGGAAACAGTACGTTTGAAAATATTAGAACGAAAGAAAATTCTGGAGCATACCGCAAACGACTCCATGTCTACTTAGTTATTGTACTGACGTACTGTTTTTGGTTTCGGTGCCGCCTGCCGTTCACTTGGTATATCAGTACATGTAGTATGTCTCTGATGAATCATAAATCACCGTTTTCAATGGTCGCTCGGTGCAAATCTTGTAGAGTATGTTGTTTTAGAGTAAACTGGTAGGAAGGGTTGCAACGCATTATCACAGGGTTGAATTCCACCTAGATTGAGTCAGGTATACTCAGGAACGACACCTTAGAATTGCCAGTTTAGCAGCACACTAAGCTTCTTCTTGATCTGCACAATTCTGAAGAATGTTGTTACATGACATGTATTGTTATCTGACTAATTCGCATCAAATGCTCTTCTACCACCACATGTCAATGACTCACAGTGCATCCCTTCTTAGGCCACTCATCAATTCATCCATACGTACGCTATCACAATCCTGCTTAATTATCAAAGCTCAACCTCATGAGCCAGGCATGCATGATAATCACAAGTCCATAAATTAACCTCCAGTTTAATTAGGAGTAGCATGTATGCAGAGTACCACAATGAAGAGAAAACCACACGACAGAACTGATGAGTAATTCAGAGAAAAGAAACATGCGCTATAAAATTGATTGTTCTTAGTGACTCTAATTAGTAACTCCAATAATGAGACCGAGAGCTAGCTAATAATGGTTAGGCCGGCCTAATGCTCCTCAGTTGTCTCCTCTCTTAAACAACCCCTTGTGCTGGAGGAAGATACGTGCGGGCCACTCCAATGCTCACTTCGCAGTTTGCCACAATGGATGCACGTGGGGTCATGATGCCAAGGCTACACTAAGCTTGTTTGATGCCCCCTAATTGAACTCATCTAATTAAACTATACGTACCGTTTCAAGACGATCACCAACCCACATCCTTATCCTAGCAGTGAGAATTTAGGTATTATAATATACCTTTAATTTGTGTTTGTTTGTTTACGTAGACATTGACAAGTTTTCACGCGCAAGTATACATAGGGGGCATCATTGGAGCATAATGATAAGCCACTTGATCATGGTTTCTTGTAGGGAAGCACAGGCTCCATCTCTCGCACAAAGATAATAATCATGTGGGATCTGGATTTAACGTCCAAATTTTTTGTATATTTTGAACTAGTATTTGTATCAGTAGCTAGCTTATATAATAACATCAACAGATATCACATACATACTTAAAAGGAGTACTTCGTATTACGTAGGCAACCATAAATAGATCTTATGACCAAGTTTTACATATTGGGTCAACAGACCAAATGAGACTGTTCATAATCAAGTAGCGGAATTATACGTAACCCAAAAGGGAGTCTCTATGTCTTGCCACAAGCAAGCAACTAGGGCTAAACCTAGTATTGGTGTTTATCTTCCATATCATAGCCGGTAGTACGGATGAATCTATATACCATATCATCACTTCTGCCATCTAAAATCACATATTAACACTACTACAAAAGAGGCTATACTCGACGGGTACATCACAGACGGTTCATACGGAACCGTCTGTACTTAAACTATCACAGACGGTTTATACTAGCAACCGTCTGCGATATTTTCACAGATGGTTATTAACACAAACCGTCTATGATAATTGAGATATCACAGACGGTTCGTGTTAATAACCGTCGGTGAACTTTCACAGACGGTTCTTAATACGAACTGTCTGTGATAATCTAGACAACACAGATAGTTCGTGTTAATAACCGTCTGTGAACTTTCACAGACGGTTCTTAATACGAACCGTCTATCGTAATCCAGACAACATAGACCTTTGTCATATGAACTACAGAAGCTATACTGAGACGAGAGTTAAATTCAAGGCAAATTTATTACAAAAGTCCAAAAAAAAGAGATTCCCAGATTTTAATCTTTTGGGCTTCATATGCTTCTTCTTCGACTTTTGGAGTTAGAGGATCAACCGTTGTGTTCTCGAATGCCGTAAAGATTGTCCTTACCCTCTCCACTTCCTCCTCTAGCCTGGGCAAATCATTAGCATGGCCCATAATCTCAAAGAGGATGCCATGATAAGCTTCCTCAGAATTGGCCGATTCTGTTTGATCGGCAAGGTTATCCATTTGTCTCTGTACTGCCGCAAGAGCTTCCTCCGCTTTGTGCACATTGCAGAGAAGAATGAGGTTGAGGGCGGTTTCCCTTTCCTGAGCGGCAACGAGATACCTTCGTCGACGGTGAATGATGAGATCCAGCTGACGAATGGAAGCGAGTCGAGGAAGGAGAGCAGGGCGTGAGCGGAGGAGCTGCTCCAGACGTAAATTGTTGGCCACCTGTGTAAGGTTGCGTCCGAACAACTCATGATGGATAGATGAGAGGAAGGAGATCAAAAGAATATTAGATGTCAGTATTGAGAAATCTGGTGATGAAAAAGATGAGGGAGAGGATAGTTTAGAAGAGATGGATTAGGGTGCACATATTTAAGCATTAACACAGACGGCTCGTATTCCAAACCGTCTCTGATATTAATATCACAGACGGTTCGTATTACGAACCGTCTGTGATAAGTGAGACATCACAAACGGTTCGTGTTATAAATCGTCTGTGAAAGATGCGAACAACATAGACGGTTCATATAAAAAATTGTATGTGATATTACGGATATCACAGATGGTTTGTATTAATAATCGTCTGTGATCTGTGATATATTAGTATCATAGACCGTTTGTGGTTGGAACCGTCTGTGATAATCTGTGCTATTAAATACTGGGCATACGTGCTCGATCTTAACACAGATCTCTGTCTTCATTGCGCTGCATCGGTGGAGCAAGGCAGCCGACTTTAGGGAGTTCGCGGTGAAAATATATCGCCGTCTTCTTAGTGATCAGAGGTTAGTACTCAATTACTTTTAATAACTTATATGCATCCATGTTTTTGTAATTGAAAGAGATGATAGATAGGTTTTTGTTTATTTTAGATCTAGCTAGCTAGGTTTAGAAAGATAATGTTAGTTTGCTCAATTTCAGAATGGGTAAGTACTCGTACGTAGTTCACTACCTTCAATATATTCTTGCTTAACATTATTATGTTATGAATACGTGGCTAGCTAGCTATACCTACGTAATATATATAGATGCATGTCTACGTGTAAGTATAGCTAGTCTGATTTGCTATGTAGTAGCGCTAATAATCATTTTTGACACTCATTTGTTACTTGTGTAGCGTAGATGGATCGAAGTTGGATGTAATTGAGAATTGTGTGAGTGAAGACTACATTAATGGTATGTCTGCTTTTAGAAGAGCGGCCGAGCTGGATATGTTGAAGAAGGGAATGGAATATATGTACTGTCCATGCATTGATTGTGATAATCTAAAGATGTTTAGCAACTCAACACAGATTGAAGCTTAATTGATTCGAAGGGGTTTCATAAAAGGGTACAAATGCTGGACCAGTTATGTTGAAGATAAGAGTACACAATAAGGTAGTTATGACATAGTCGAGGGAGACAATGATCTGCCAGTTGTGGACTGTGCTTTCGATCATGAGGATAGGTCGCAGGATGACAATCTGGATCAGATATTACGTGATGCAGAAGGGAACTATAGTGAGAGAGAGTTTGGTAAATTCGAGAGCTTGATGGAGGACTCGGAGAAACCTTTGGTCTTAAGCTGCAAGCCGCAATACACGAGGTTGTCATCAGTTCTAGAACTGCTGAAATTGAAGGCAACCAATGGTTGGTCCGACAAGAGTTTCACGGCATTGTTAGGTTTCCTAGCGGACATGCTTCCAAATGGAAATGTGTTACCGAGAACCACCTACCAAGCCAAAAAGATTCTTTGTCCATTGGGAATGAAAGTAGAAAGAATACATGCATATCCGAATGACTGTATCCTGTACCATAAAGAGTATGCTAGCTTATATGTTTGTCCGGTGTGCAAAGCATCCCGATACAAGTGTAAAAATGACTCTAATGATGGGAAGGGAATCGAGGTGAAGCAAGATCCTCCTGCTAAGGTATTGTGGTATCTTCTTGTAATTCCCCATTTGAAGTGTTTATTTGTAAACCGCCAGGATGCAAGATTGATGCATCGGCACTGGGAGTAGCGTAAGAAAGACGGAATGATAAGACACATTGCTGATTCTGCCCAGTGGATGAACATCGATAGGATGTTTGTAGATTTCGGTGTGGAACCGAGGAGTATAAGGTTTGGGTTGAGTACAGATGGAATGAATCCTTTTGGTAACATGAGCAGCCGACATAGCACCTGGCCCGTGACTCTGTGTATATACAACCTTCCTCCTTGGCTGTGTATAAAGCAGAAGTATATTTTGATGTTACTAGTCCAAGGGCCAAAGCAACCTAGGAACAATATTGATGTGTTCTTAGCACCATTGGTGGAAGATCTTGCAATACTGTGGAACGAAGAGGTACATGTATGGGATACGGACAAACGAAAGAACTTCACTCTACGCGCCATGTTGTTCTGCACCATTAATGATTTTTCTACCTTTGGTAACTTGTCAGGGTTGAGTACAAAAGGAGCCAAAGCGTGTCCGCACTGGTTAGATTATACCAAGAGTATGTGGTTGAACAACTCGCGCAAAACTGTGTACATGTGTCACCGTAGGTTCCTTCCAAAGTATCTCCCATACCGCAAGATGAAGAAACAATTTGACGGAAAAAGAGGATAACTCAGTACCAACGCCTTTTAGTGGGAAAGAGGGTATGATATGGTCAAGGATATCAACGTTGTGCTTGGAAAGGGACGTAAATTGAGGATCTGTCGAAAGAACATGTGGAAAAAGATATCAATATTTTGGGACTTGACTTATTGGGAGCACTTAGAAGTTCGCAATTGCATCGATGTCATGCATGTAGAGAAGAATGTATGTGACAGTTTGATAGGTCTCTTACTGAACATTCCTGATAAAACAAAGGATAGTGTCAACGCAAGGCGTGACTTGGTCGCTATGAACATCAGGACCGAGTTAGCACCGATAGAGACCGATAATGGCCGGACGTACCTTCCCCCAGCTTGCTACACTCTATCTAGGTCCGAGAGAACTCAACTGTGCCAGTACTTACATGGTGTGAAAGTTCCATCCGATCACTCCACCAGCAAGAAGAAACTTGTTTCCATGGAACAATTGAAATTAATTGGCATGAAGTCTCATGACTGTTATGTGCTAATGACACAAATGCTACCTGTTGCAATTAGAAGTATTTTGCTGAACAAGGTTCGAGTGACAATCATAAGGCTATGTTATTTCTTTAATGCAATTGCTCAGAAGGTTATTGATCCCGATGGACTAGATGCTCTGCAAACTGAGGTGGTGACAACTTTATGTCATCTAGAGATGTATTTCTCTCTATCATTTTTTTTAATATCATGGTCTATTTTATTGTCCACCTTATGAAAGAAATAAAGATATGCGGCCCCGTGTTTCTACATCATATGTACCCTTTCGAGAGGTACATGGGAATTCTCAAGTCCTATGTACGTAATCGATCTCGACCGAAGGGTAGCATCATCGAAGGTTATACAACAGAAGAGGTCATTGAATTCTGCATTAGCTACATGGCTCAGATCGAGCCGATATGTGTACCTCTATCTCGTCACGAGGGGAGGCTGTATCGGGACTATCGGAAGGAAAGCAATAACTCCGGATCAAAATATGTATGCTCAAGCCCATTTCACGGTTTTGCAACACATGACTGAAGTGACCCCATATATTGAAGAGCACAAGGACATACTATGTCAAGAAATTGCAGGACAGTCAGAAGCTTGGATCACAAGACAATACAACCGTCAGTTCAATGAATGGTTGAAGGTGCAATTGACTAGAAGTTTGTCAAGTGAAACACTACAATGGTTGGCAAAATGGCCAAAATTTACAATTGTGACATGGCAAGGATACGACATTAATGGCTACACATTATATACAACAGATTAGGATAGAAAGAGCACAGTGCAGAACTCAGGTGTCCACATAAATGCCTATGATGCGCACGTCAGTACCGTTGGCCCAAGCTCGTACTACGGGTTTGTAGAGGAGATTTGGGAGCTTCACTACGTGATTTTCAAGATTCCTCTATTTCGGTGCCGTTGGGTCAACTCCCACGGGGTGTAAAGGTCGACAAGTATGGCGTCACTACCGTGGACCTCAAATGTGTAGGATATGAAGACGAACCATTCGTACTCGCGAGCCAAGTTGCTCAAGTATTTTATGTAACCGACCTGGCAAATATGAAGCGACATGTAGTTCTTAGGAAAAAAGAAGGATTGTCGGAGTTGAGAATGTTGTGGATGAGGAAGAGTACCGTCCGTCACCGTCTGCCACTCCCTCCCGACGCCGGCCACCACTCCCTCCCGCCGCCCGCCGCCTCAACCTCACACCGCCGCCACTCCTTCCCGACACCGTTCGCCTCTATCTCAATAGTACTTTATGATATATATGTTTCACTTGATGGCTAAATTTTTACTATTACTGTAATTTATCAATCTTGTGCTCTGTCTAAATAGTTGGCTAAATTGTTTTATGACCTTTAGAACTTCATGATATATGCTGCACTTGTTAGCTACAAGAGCTATTTGGAATGACATGTTACTGTTCCAAAGGGACCTTGTAGTAATAATATATGCCACATAGACATTCAAAGGGCATGAAGCAAGTGGGACACTCCAGTGTATCCGGTTCAATGAACTTGATACACTGGTTTGTGCCATTTGCTTCATAGAACTTTGTTTAGGCCCATAGCTCACTGCAATTAGTTTTTTCTTAGAAGAGAGATGGCGTCCACATAGTCGTCGTCCAAAAATTTTTACTATTACTGTCATTTGTCAATCTTGTGCTCTGTCTGATTAGTTGGCTAAATTGTTTTATGACCTTTAGAACTTCATGATATATGTTGCACTTGTTAGCTACAAGATCTATTTGGAATGGCATGTCACTGTTCCAAAGGGAACTTGTAGTAATACTATATGCCACATAGACCTTCAAAGGGTTTGAAGCAAGTGTTACACTCCAATGTATCCGGTTCAATGAACTGGATACACTGGTTTGTGACATTTGCTTCATAGAATTTTGTTTAGGCCCATAGACCTTCATAGGGTATGAAACAAGCGACACATTCCAAAGTATCCGGTTCAATGAACATGATACTCTGGTGTGTGTCGTTTGCTTCATAGAACTTTGTTTTATGACCTTTACAATTTCTTGATATATGCTGCACTTGTTAGCTACAAGGTCTATTTGGAATAGCATGTTACTGTTCCAAAGGCCCATAGCTCACTGCAGTTAATTTTTTTCTTAGAAGAGAGATGGCGTCAACACAGTCTTCATCATTTTCATCTGGGTCTCACGCTCCCAAGATTGGGAAAACTAAGCGTGGCCGAGGAAAATCGAAAAGGCCAGAGGGCCGAATGACCATCACGGTGGTCTCTCCAGATGGGGTCACTCTGCAACCGAAGAAAGCAGTGGCATCATTTCGGACTACCTACGGGATAATTGGAAGGCAACGGGTCCTCATCACCATACCAAGCTGGAAACATTTGGCAAACGATTAGAAAAATTATTTATGGGAAGAAATTACAAATTCGTTCGAGATCCCAGTAGAAGTACAGGGACTCGTGCAACGACACGCGCTCCTCGCAATGGGAAAAGAATGGAAGAATTTTAAGAGCACTCTTGTCACGCAGTACGTGGCCAAGGATCTCATGCCCTTCACGAGGTATCCTTTCGTGTCGCCGGAAACATGGGAGGCCTTTGTGCAGATGAAGACAACGACCGAATTTGAACAACAAAGTGCGGCGCACAAGGCTCTCCAGTCACAAAACACTCACTCTCACAGACTCAGCACCGCTGGGTACGCGGGTAAAATCCCGCAGTGGAGGATGCAGGATGAGGTCGCAATCCGATCGGAGGCCTCCCCGCCATTTGCCGGGATCGCAAACAAGCGCGCTTGAAACTGGTTAAGAGCGAGGTCATCAACCACATCTTCGGGTGTCTGTTTCAAAAAACCCCGTAGATGAGGAAGTGTCCCAACGCCTGGTAAGATATGTTAAACTACATAGTTGTTAACACTTCTTGAACTTCATGGGTTCAAAAATAACATGATTAATTGCCTCTTGCAGCAATCATTGACTACCGAATCTTTTTGTGGCTCCTTTCAAGAATACAGGGAGAGAGATTTATTATCACAGGCCCTGAGAAACAAGGAGCACCCAGGTCGCACACGACGCTTGGGGGTTTACGTATCTTGGAGGCACGGATTTTCATATTACTCCGAGACATATAGGAGCAGGAAGAGATCCAAGGCGTACCGCAACGAACAAATAAAATAGGAGCTTCATGCTCAACTTGAGGAACAACTATCTGCCTCACTTCAAGAGCAGACTGCCTCACTTCGCGGAGAGATAGATTCATTGAGGAAAGAACTGAGACAAGTCCGCAACCAATCGCAGCCCACCCCTACTACTGCGGTACCTAGTGCCCCTCAACGTCGCAGTAGCTGCGCGTCCACACCAATTACTGAACATAGCGACACCCACTTACCTATATATCAACGACATCTAGGTAATGTACCTCTTTAGAATGCTACATAGATCTCTCTGGTGGACGCCTTAGCTCATCTTGTGTCGTTAGGAGCCCATGCCTTGCATCCTCAGAGTTAGGCTTGTTAGCTCTATTCCCGTTAACTCTGGGCGGGGGATGGCGTATCCATTGCTGTCAGGGACGCTGGTGCACGATGTACAAGTAGGGACCAGTTTCATCAAGATTCAGGTGGACATGATTAATGATGTTTTTAAGACTGTTCCTCTTGAGAAACCCCCAAACGAAGAGATTAAGACATTAGGAGATGTTGTCTATACATTCATCCAGTGGCCCAAGAGAGACATCGCCCTCGACTTGTCCATGCCACGATCTCCACATCTAGTAGCCCAAGAGGGACATCGCCCTGGACCTGTCACATCGGCTCTGGTGGCTCCACCTCCAGCTCCGATTCCGATGCTTGTTGCATCGGCTCCCACGGAGATGCCACCGAAAACATATAATAAGCGAGCCTCTAAGACTCAAGCGAAGAAAATTAAGGCATGTCCCAAGCCATGGAAGTTCATTTTAGGAGTGTCGTTGGTCCCCAAGTTATAATTACCCTACCTTGGTTTGGTTTGCAATACATTGCATACCTGGTACATGCATAGGTCCAACATGAAGCCAAACCGGCAGAGTGCATTCACTGTGAGATATACGAAGGCAAATTTTCTCCACAACTCGGGCTACTTCGTCGTGACATTCGAAGACTTATTCTTACTATTCAATCTCGACGAACTCGACGCCTCACTTCTACGATGCTGGACACTGTAAGTGTACTATACAATGAAGTTCTACATTCATGTTATGCCGATAAATGTCATTACTCTTTCCTTATGTATAGATACATGATCCAACAAGTCTGGCAATGGCGACAACCAGTGGGTTTTCTCGACCCAAACTTGGTCTCCAAGCAATCTATCAATGAAAATGCATCCTTCGTGCAAGATTACATAACAAGTGGATTGATTGCTTACAGCGACAAGGAGTACATCATGGTTCCCTTCAACCAAGGGTAAGTGCTTCACTAGTTGCCACGCAAGTTTCATTTGTACTTTATATGCAGCATGAACATAGCATTAATCACTATGGCGACACACATGACTAGGTCTCACTGGATTTTGATTGTGATTGTACCAAAATGGAGCAAGGTAATATACATTGATTCCCTACTTAGGAGCAACCACAACTTTAGTCGTGTGCAAGAAGCAATTAATAGGTATACTCATTTCCTCCATACATAACTCTTTTGTAATTTTTCCTTCATTTGCAATGGCTGAGGCTAACTTTTTTGAATCACGTAGGTTGTTTACCGCTTATGTTGCCCTAGGAGGGAGACACAACAAATCCAGTGACACGCTGCGACACAACACGCGATTTTCAGTACCCACTACAACACAACAATCATATATCACACTTTGTTATAATGCCTCTAGAATTGAAAATACCTATGTATGTAATTCTATTTTTGCAGTGCCACCAGTAGCTACAGGGCAACGTATGTGGATTTTACGTTTGCCGCCATATGAAGGAAATCATGGATACTAAGATGAATGATCTAGAGGAACCTTCCAATAATTATTATTTTCTGATTATATATATGTATATATATATATATACACACATGCTAATTAATGACTTAACATTGCTCCTAGTAATAGCGGGTGGACTTCGACAAAAGTGCATATGATCTCGACAAACTTGTCGAAATTTGTGGAAACCTCTCCGAATTCTTGCTATCAGAGGTCATAAACAAGACTAGAGAGTTCCACCTCGGCAATAGTGATAATTAGATGTTGAAACATTGGATTCAATTGTACAAATCACTCAATTGTGCTTAATCAAACAATTCATTCAATTTAATTCATTTGTGAGATCTGTATAACGATTTTCATTTTATATATATATGTGTGTGTGTGTGTGTGTGATCTGCCGGCCGTTTGTTTCATTCATCTGTGCTATATACATGATGTAGCTTGTTTTTAGAGGGCATGGCTAGCATATCCTGAGGCTAGCTAAAAAATGGCAAATAAAATTGTGTTGAAATAGCTATCACAGACGGTTCGGTGTTGCAAACCGTCTATGATATATATATCCCAGACAGTTTCAAACACTAAGCCATCTGTGATATGAACGATATCACAGATGGTCTTTGTTATTAACCGTCTGTGATATACACAATATCACAGACGGTGGAGCTGTCTGTGTAAGCAATTATGATTACAAAAGTACTAAGCAAGTCCCTATATCGAATGCATATATATATATATATATATATATATATATATATATATATATATATATATATATATATATATATATATATATATATATATATATATATATATATATATATATATATATATATATATATATATATTTATATATTTACATGCAAGGCTTATTCAAGTAAATGTCTTATGCCTCTTTTAGCATAAAGCCATTTTATCAAATATACTAATTTAGTTAGATTCCAAACTTATGTCTTAACCATTTTTACCTTAAAACCAATATCAATTTTTGAGTCAAATTTATATGACAATGAAATCCCTCCGCTTTTATTTCCAATTCTGAATTTGGTTATTGCAACCACTACCAGGTAACCATTTATTATTAATTTATGAAAACTACGCAAGTGTAACGTTTCTATATTTTGCCCATGTTCGAGGGCATAGCTATTCGAATAGTTTTTTAATACTCTACAAAGGTTATATAGTTTTACCCATAATATATGATTAACTCATAATATCAGTCACTACATGCTCCCATAGGCGTGCGATTGAGAAATTTATACAAGGCTTTTACAATGCTTAGCTACGATACTTACTCCCACTCCAAGGTCCCATAACCAGACCTGTGGTTGCACGATTTATTTGTAGAAAAGATGAGCACAAGAATTCGGTCCTTAAATGACTCAGGCGAGACCAACCACAAACTCAGAGCTAGTGCAATCACTGCACAATTATTCAAGAAAGAACAAGTGCAATCCCTGCATGGCCAATCCGAAAATGACACGTGCAAACCCTGCATGGCCAATCCAATATGTGCAATCCCTACATCGGTCTTCAACCAACCACTCACTCAAGTCTCCACCATTTTAGAAAATATTTTTCTGATTCCAGTGATAACACATGTTACCATGCATTATCATGTTTTCAAGTTCAGTTGGCAATTTTTTATCGTACTTTATATTACCACAAAGGCATTTCTAAGCACAACCTAATCTACTAGAGTTTAACCAATCATGGAGGTATCATTATTTATAAGTATCCTAGGGTGATATGGCATGGGAATATCAACAATCAAGGAAGAGAATACTAAGTATCAAGTGCATAGTATAACTAGGCAATCAACATTTGACATAGCATTTTAACCATTATACATAATAAGCATGCATGTATATTTGAAAGCAAAATATGGTAATTCGAAAACTAGGATCAACATGATCAATTTTAGAGGCTTGCCTTGATCAAATGTGGCTAGTTTGAGATCTTGTTCGTCAGCGCTAGGGGTGTCCGAATCGTCAAAGTTTATACATGCGAAACCATCCACATTCAATTAAACACAAATTAAATTCAAATAAACTCTAAAAATTATTATTTTGGTACTGTTGAAAAGGTTTTGAATTTAGATGAATTTAGAAATAAAAATCACTAGATTTCGAATTAAAATGAAGAAGTTATGACATTTCAAAATTTGAACCGAAATAAAATTCTAAAAATTCAGAAATTTCTGATAGGTCGGGCCAACTAGAATTTCGTTTTCCTTTTAAGCTATTTTTCTTAAGAAAATCTTTGTTGGATGACAGGTGGGGTCGGGTGGGGTTTTTCTTTTCATTTCTAATTATTTTTTAAGAAAAATCATCTAGTGGCTGATAGATAGGGTCCACGGGAGTTTTATTTTCTCCAATTATCTTTACTTGGTGAAACAAGAGAGGTTGACAACTAGGGTCATGGCTAATATAGACTTGGTCTATGCGGCCATTTCCATAGAGTGGGACCCACCTGTCAGTGACAGTGGTCCATAGACTTTGTTTACACGATGGGTTAAATGGCATGGGGTCATGCATCAGTGACTTACCTGTTTAATTCTAGGTTAATTAAGATTCCTAATCTTTGAAGGCCCACATGTCACACTAATGTTAAGGGTATACTTAACAGTTAACTTAATCTTGGGTTGATTAATTCGACTAACAGATGGTCCCACTGGTCAGCAAGACTAACCAAGGCAATAGAGAAGGCTCATAATGGAGCTCCTTGGTGAGCTCGCAGGCGGCGAGGGGAAGGTTGGTGTGCTCGGCCATGGGCTAAAATGGAATGCTTGCATCAAGAGCTAGCTACTGGTGGTGATGGTGCTCGGCGGGGTGTACCACAGCGGCAACTAGCCGATGGTGCTAGGCTGCAGTGTGATGGTAAGGGTACATAGCCATGCTCAAGCCAAAGCCAAGAGCGCAATAGCTACTGTGAGTGGCCTAGAGTGTTTCAGGCATGGATCAGGGATCTAGGGTTATTGGAGCGAGGTCGGTGACGGTGTCATGTGGCAATGGTTAACTTGGGAGTTCATGCCAAATTTCATCAAATTGAAGGTGATTTCATTGTTTACGAGCTACAGTGGAGCTAATAGAGCAATGCTAGGGTCTTGTCGCGCAGTGTGCCATGCTATCCATGGTGGTCGACAGTGGTGAAAATAGGTAAATGTGGCCACAGGGCTACGGCTAGTTCTAAGGTCTGATGGCTAGCCTGTGGGTTGGCTTTGAGCTAGATTGAAAAGGGACATAAGGGCTTACCAGGATTTTGGGTGAGGCAGAAGAATGGCAACAGTGAAGAGTTTGGTTAGTGTTGGGGAAGGACGTGTCTCGGTGGCTCTAGGGCACGTCAAGGCTATCCAAGGGGTGGGTTAGTACAAGGGGGTCAAGGCAAGCAAGAATGGCATGATGGCGATGATTGGTACTCACCCGAGCAAAGAGAATGGGCGGCGATGTTGGTGGCGGCGCAGGGCTCGGTGGCGAGGATGTCGGCTTTGGGTTTCCTGAGAGTAAACAAGCAAGGAAAGGTGAGTACAGGGTAGAGAAGGATGAGGCAAACTCAACGTGCACGATGGCATCGTCAGAGGCTCGCTGGATGGCGAGGAATCGAGCAGTGGAGCTCACGGTCGTACTTGGAGAAGATGGGGAAATCCTTCCTCTTCGAAGACGTTGGTGTTGTATGAGCTTGGGGGAAGTCTGAGTGAGTAAGCATGAAGCTTTTGATGCACAAGGCCGGGCTTAAATAGGGCGAGGAGGGAAAGAGGGATCGGGCGCCACGAATGGCTTCGCACGCCGAGTGAAAGAGAGGGCAGCTGGCGATGGGACAAGCTCACAGTGACAAGACAAGGTCATGGCATACATGGCTCAGGCGCAAAGGTCTTCAATGCTTGTTGCACGCAAGCACAGGCGAAGAGAGGAGCTCAGGCGTGCGCGAGGAGGAAGGAGAACATTATGTAACATCCCAAAAATTTGCTTTCTTTAAAACTAATTGCAAAATAATTATTTTAAAGTATTTGAACTTTATTTGGATTTTCTGGAGCTTAGTTGGATCTTTTCTGGATTTTATTTCAAGCTTTAAAGTAAGAAAAGTTAACAATTCTCATTTTATAAAAGCCAAAATAAATTTATTTCATTTTCCAAAGTCAAAAATAAGTTTATTTATTTTTCCTAAGTCAATCCTGTATTTTATAAAAAAATTTCCAGGATTTTCTAGAAATTAAAAACTCCCTTTTAAAATTAAATTGTGTTTCTGAAAAAAAAATCTAAATCGAATTTAATCCTCAACCTATCTACTCGGCCATTACGTATCGCTCCCTGATTCAATCCATCCTCGCCCGGTTTAATCTCAGCCACCCGCATTCACTTACCCCTTCGTTTTAATCCGATGGCCCTGATTTCTCTTTCGCCTTGTGGCATTCATTCGATCATCTGCTCCTTCCTCCTCTCTCTTCTCTCTCGCCGCCAGCCCAACCCTTCCTGTCAGCTTCTTCTTTCTCCTTGCCTTCTTCAACCTTCCTCCGCTAGCATTCATGCCCTACCCGATCTCTTAAATTTGGCCGTTTCTTCTCGTTAGTCGAGCATTTGCTACAATTGAAAGCCTAATCACTCCCGCAATCAACCTCCACCATTTCTCCACTTTAAACCCCGCCTATATCCCTCTTTACTCGTCCTTGCGCCGACCTTAACTTTGGTGTAACCGATAACCGTTCGTCGCCTCTACCTTCGTCAAACCCATGCGCGCATCCCCGCCCCTCCACCAAGTGAATCCACCGCCGAAGAGCCCTGCTGCAAACGCCCTCACTTTGCCATCCCTGCATCCTCGTCGCCAGCTACCACCGAGAATTTCCGAGTGTCGTGCCAAGGTGCACTTAACTCCCCGTGCCTTTCCTCCCTCTCGCGCACCCCTCGCCGACCCCAGCAGCGTCGTCATCCGCTGATGCCCTCAGTCCCCGTGTGCCACCTCAGCAGTCGTGAGCTACGCAAGTGCCACGCCAGCCGCGTGCCATCTCAGCCTTCTCCCCGATCAACGGACCCAGTCCACAAAAGCCGGTCACATCTGTCAGTGAATAAAACTCTTTTTCTGTTGAAAAATAATTCACTAAAATCGAAATCCTCACGACATCACCCGACATATAAATCCCTTTTCCCATAGAAAATAATTCCTCTGAAAATCATTTCCTTGATGACATCATAATCTGATTTTTCAGTTCAAAAATAATTCAGAAAATCAGATTATTCTTTTCTCTCCTCTTAAACTTCCAAACGCTTGTATTTCTTCATTTTAATTCCGTTTGAGCCCATTCAAATTTCTAAACTCATTAAAAATTCCAGTCTATCCATTTCTATCCTCGTTTCAATTTTTTGGAATTTTTGAATTTATTTGATTTAAATTAAAGCTTAGAAAGTAAAAATATTTTAAATGGCTAAAATTTACCTCAAATAAATCCAAAATTATTTTATTTAGTCTTTTCGTTTTCCAAGGATTTTTGTAGAATTTTCTGGAATTTTTGCCGAATTTATTTTATTTTATTTTTTTTGGGAGAAAAATATATTATTTTATTTCCTGTTTTCTCTCTCCTCGCTTCATCTTCCTCACGAACGTGCGTTTCGTTCAGAGCATGGCCACCATGAACGCAACTTTGAAGCTCTCATATCTCTTGATTTTCTCAACGGTTTTTAGCGAGATAAATTGCATTCAATTCCTCTCATCAAACTCTTTCATTTCCCTATCGTTTTCCCCTCATTCATGAGCCGTTTCGCGAGAAATTAACCCATGCCATTGATGGACATGGTCTCTTGATCTCCCATCTCGGACCTCCCCTGCCCCTATAAAAGGGAGCACCGTGAGCCCCTCCTCATCCTCACTCAACCCCGAAAATATCAAGTCCCCACTCCTCTTCTCTTGGGCGCAATCAGAGTTTTTCTTTTGTGTTCCAAGCGGCGTTCTTCGGCTTATTGCGCCTCTTCCGGTGGAGCCCCGCCACTTTTGAGCACATCCCCGGATTCGCCTAGTCGCGTTCTACGTGGTGCTCACCTCGCCTTCACCAGAACTTCGCCGGAGCACCATCGCCACCGTGGTCCATAGCGCGTCGTCGTTCCTCGCATCGCCACCGGCCGTCCGTGCATGCCCGACCAAAACCAAGGTGAGCATCACGTTCCCCACGCTATACACTTCGTTTCGCCGCAAGTCTTGCATGTTAATTCCTCTCCGTTTGCCCGGAATGTCGATGTCAGCCTGTCGGCTACATAAAAGCTTGTCCACCGTGTTTCACTAGTCCGTTGGCCGAGCCGTCTGCACCGTTGAGTTGGCCTCGACGCGTTCTACGCCGTGCTCTCTTCCATTTGTCCAAAACCATTTCCTAAATTTTTGACCCCGACACCTTGCCATGGCCGCAAATGGCACTTCGCATCCCTGCCTGTCCAAGAATGCTTTCAACAATCCGTTCGCGTCAAAACGTGCCAAACTATCCCAGGTGGCTACGTTTCAGACGGTTTTGGATTCGCTCTACCGAGCACGAAGATATTGAGTTTTTCGTGTTTCGGTACCGTCGTTGTTCAAACGACGATTGCGTCGCCTCCGGTGAGTTTTCGGCTTAACCGATATTTTTCCTAGCTTCGCCTCGCCGCGTTCTCGGCCGTGCTCACCTTACTTCTCCTTGTCCCTTTCCCGAAAATTATTCTTCTCTCCACACCTTATGTCGTTGTCGTCGTACACGTCGTCGTCGTGCTCCGTTTGACGTGTCGTCACTTCCTACATGTGCCTCGGGTCCTTAACAACCCATTTTGCTAGTTAGATTCACCTCCCATGCCTCCTCTCGCCAGCGCTAGCCTTCTCGCCAAAAGTACTGTTCTCGGATGAACAGTAACATCTGTGAATTTTCAGCATTTTCTCGCCTCGGCAAACTTTAGATCGCTCGTTCTCCTTCGTCCGAACTCCGATCAACCCGATTCTTTTTCCTAAATCCATCTAAAATTGAGCTCTATCTTTTGGTTCTGGGTTTGCAGTTTTGGAGTTCATTTGAATTTTTATTTGAATTTATTTTTTTGTTTTTGTCGTTTGCGCGTAGAACCCGACGTCGCCAAGAGTTTGTCGAACCACAGCAAGAGGGACCAACCAGTGCACAAGAAGGCAAGTCTCCTTTGACCATCTTGCTCCTATGTTTTGAAAATAGTTTTGTAGTTATTTTAAATTATTGCATGGCTATGTTATATAAAGTGATAATTTAAATTTAGAAAATTTAGTTAAATGCCAACCTTGTTATGCCTTCCTTTGGAAATTGTTTACCATGTACCCTTGTCAACTTAGGATGATTTTGGCTCAATAATGAGTTATTATTATTCTTGTTAAATTTAGAATACTAGCAAATGCTTAGTTTAGCTGATAAATGTAAAAATGCTCATATGAGAAAATGGACAATAAATGTTTTGGATTTCATGATTTGTTTGAAAAGTGGTAATGGATGTTACCACTGTAATTTCAAAATAAAAATGAAGTTGAAAGTAAAAATTGACGAGGGTGGATGGAAGGCTTGGCTGGTGCGGTTTAGCACGAGAATTTTTGGGTTTGTGAATGAGCCACCCTGGTCGTTTAAGGACCGACGCTTGTGTTTGTCCAAACTGAGCAAAACAGTGCAACCACAAGTCTATATGGGTACGACCTAGCTAACTAACCTATAAAGGTGTAGTTTAGATATCACCAGTGGTGTATTGAGTGCCAGGGTGTACTGGTTACTTATAGTGAGGGACAGGGTTTACTGTACTCATACGGCGCAAGAGGGGGCTCCGACTCGTGGATTCGAGTTGTGGTGAAACCTTAGCGGGTGGTATCTAGCTATACTGGAGTAGGTGAAAGGCTTTGTGATATTTTATCTGGGTCTCATGCCAAAGGAAGCATGTTGACTATTAAGATAATTTATCTCTTGTGGGTAAAGTGTACAAACTCTGCAGAGTAAAAACTATTCGAATAGCCGTGCTTACGGTCAAGGGCGGGCAAGGAATGCATTCACATGGTAGAAGTTTGATTTTGATTTCAAAATAAAATGGTTTGTCAAACTTGAGAGTGGTATAACTCTCGTGATTTAAATCGTGGTGTAACCGGATCGTGGTTTAACCTGAGTTTTGAAAGTTGGCAGATAGCCTGAGATTTTAGTGTTGGTGGTTTAACCTTCACTAAGTTATTTATCTAATTTCATTTATGAAAAACAAAGATGTTTATCAAATGGCCTTTGAAGTAATTATGTAGATTTGAAATAAAATGCTGATTTTCGCAAAAGAACCATATAGCCTTCCTTTGTTAAAGCCCTGCATCTATGCATCTTTCCCAAGACTTGCGGAGTACATTCATGTACTCACGTGCTACACTTCAAATTAACTCTCAGAGGAGATCGAAGCTCAAGAGGTGGACTACGACTACTTCGTGGATGGATTCGTCGAAGGCTTTCCGGAGAACTAGGTTGCGTTTCCCCAGTCAATTGCCTGTGGCGTATTGATGGGTCTTGCTTTAGTTTCTTTTTGCTTCCGCTGAAATTTTCTTTTTGGTGTGAGGTCTTAAAACCTCATTTGTAATAAAGACTTCGAGGTCTATAATCTCGATTATGATAATAAAGCGTTGTTGGCAATGTATCATCTTTTCTGTTTGAACTGTGTGTACTAGCGTTGATCTGGGACTAGTACTGTAATGCACAGAGAGTCCAGGAGTTTCTACTCCGGGGTCTCACACATTAGTTGGCTGACAAGTGGGACCAGGGCTCACATTTAAGTTTGAATTTTTAATTTGAATTTCCAAAGGGATTTGCAAACAAAAATTTTAAGAAAAATTACTCCACATCCAATTGACTTTTACAAATTTTGGATTCATATTTTTGGGCTAAGGAATTTGTTTCAAAATCTTAAACTCCCACAAGGCTTTAGGATTTTTTTTTAATGTACCAAAAATTTAAGAAATTCATGAAAAATTATGCATGTTTATTTTGAAGGAAAAAAATAGGCTGTTACATATCAGTATCACTTTGAAACTAACATGCATTAAACAGTTGCGTAGTTTGGGAGTATATATGCACGATATCTCATTAGAAAAGCCATCGTTATAAAACATTTTGTTGTAGTCCAATGTGCAAATTTGTTATGCTGATTTTAGTTGTCTCGATCCTTAGCACTATGAACGTTCTGCTCAGTAAACACCTTAGCTGCAAGCAGTTTTATTGGCCAAATGCTTTCTCTCTCTATATGCATTAATTGATAGAACACTTGGCTCGAGAAGAGCCATTTTTAATTTGTGAAACATCAAAAATATGCGGATATTAATTGTTTTCTTCAAAAAAAAATATGTGTACATGTCTAGAAAAAGATAGAAGATAACTGCTATATACTACTATATGGGGATATTCTGTTGTAAAATCTCCTTTTGGTGCAAACTCCTAACTTCAAAACGTTAATTAATTAGCAGGATCTCTAAGAGCAAGTCTAATAATAGAGCCAAATGCTTGGCTATAAGTCAAGTTATAAGAGCCAAGTTATACAATAATTTGTCTTCTATTTGTCTACAAAAGGTTTTTTATTATTATGTGGTAGTATGTCTCACATTCTCTCTCCTATTGCTCCTCACAGACATTTATTATCTTGGCCCACCACTGCATAGACTCCGTGCCCAGCTTGTTGCTTGCATGAGAGCCAAGCTCTCATCTCTCTCCTCTCTTCTCTCCTCCACATCAGCAAAAATGCTGACTAGCTTGGTTATAAGACCATTATTGTACTTGCTCTAATTTAGAGTTTGCCAGAAGACGAGCATGGACGTGTTACCAAATAATGCACACCAAAGTTGGCCGGCTAACCACCACCTGTCTCTCGATTGGTGCAAGAGGGACACCTGGCTAGCTAGCTAAAAATGCACGACATGCATCCTGAGCTGGATTGACGGTGTAAGTGCTGATTAGGGTTCTATCCCAAGCCTTCCTAACGTGCTAAAATATACGTACAGGTTGCTCGATCGGTGCAAGGAACAGAAAGGCGTAGACGAGAGAATAATCCAGGGTGTTCTTATGACAAAAGGGCATGGAAGCTAGGCAAGTAATTGACACCATGCATGCATTCATATATATAGAGGGATATAATAGGGATGGGTGTATGTTCGAGTTGGTGTTCAGTTTGTTGGATGGCATCATGTGGGTGCATGTGCTCGTTGCAACGAGAAACAAATTAAACCGGCCTGCTACACGCCTACACTCCCATGCATGCATGCTCTGTCTATTGATTGATCTATCAACCCTAGCCACCAGATAAAGCATACGAGAGTCGGAAGAGTGCATGAATGATGCAACAATGAACAATGTCCGCGCATCCATGGCGCCTACCAATGCACATTGTTGCATACATAACAGCACAAACAATGCAAGCTAAAATAATACTAGCTTTCCGCAAAGCCGACGACCTGTGCGGCGCGCCGCCGCAATATAGAATTTGCCACGGTAGCTGCGTTTACAGGATCGGCCGTGTCTCGCCAACCGTAGCAGCGGTGCCATTAGAATAAGCCGCGCCCTTATCTTTTTGTAGGTGGTTCGCGGTGACGGCCAGGACATGCGCATATGGAGGCACACCGGCACATGATTAAATTTGCTCTCGCTCGCGCATATCAGCAGCATGTGCATGTTCTCTCCGATCCCTATCATCCAAGGTGTAAACAACAAAGATTGCGGCTATATATGCGTGCACTTGTTGCCTTGCTCGCAATTGATGCATGCCTTCCGTAGAAGAGCACTCCTTCCTTCTGGCGGCCGGGAGAAGAAACAGCAGGAATTGAAAGGAAGCTGAGGATCAGGATGAAGGGAAATAAGAGCAAGGAGGTATGGTCTATGGCGGCGGCGAGCGAGAGGGACATTCTCGAAGATTCTAGGCTGGTCAAGCAAGTGAGGGAGCTGAGGAAGCTGGTGCCCTGCCGCGAGCCCTGTGGACTCGGCGAGCTGTTCCAGGACGCGGCCAGCTACATCGAGGACTTGCAGGTGCAGGTGAAGGTGATGCGGATGCTGCTCGACAAGCTCTCCGAGGAGTGAATTCGTGCGTCGCGCGCATGCATACGCGGCAATCTGTCGATTATGTCTATCACTCGACAGGAACATATACATACTACAATCAAATTCATTCATATGATGAATTGTTTGATTCTTGTTTACGTTCCGTGTGTGTCATAATTCATTCATGATGTTATTTGATTCATTTATACTTTTCGAACCATAGATGTGTGTTCATTAATTTTATTTGTTTTTATAAATGTGTATCTGCATGCATTACAGACTTGCAGTAGTATAATAAATACATTTGCAGCTTGCTTTTGTGCAATTTAATTTGTATGGTTCCAAAAGTTGAAGCATCGCTGAAAACTGAAAACACACAATTTTTTTACATCTATTTTGCCTTGGTTAGTTGTGTTTGATGGGAATGTAGAACCTGAGGTGGCATTCAAAGAGGTGGATGATGCCTTTAAATTCGACCATCCCAGATCATATTGAAAAAACCTTCACTCCACTAGCCACTAGAAACTAGGAAGATCATATTAGTTAACCAAGAAGAACCCACACATCGCAGAAGCAAAACGGAGTTCAACTCTTGATAACTGGTCAAACCGCTATGGACCAGCGATTGAACCGACTGGCTGTCAGACCAACTACCCGGGAGCACCGATCTGACAGGCCTTCGGTCGACCGCTAGCAGGGTGCGGTCTGACCGCTCTTTCCTATTCTAGAACAGAAAATAGCTTGAGCCAAAACCCAAAACCCAAGAAGGTGCACAATCCAAAATACAAATCCAAATAACCTGAAATTTTACACACACACCTTGCCAAGAATATCATAAACCTAATCCATCAAAGGATTACATGTACTTGGCTAAATTTCTAACATTTCCTTAAAACAAGTAAGGTTGCATCAAAAACCAGACAAAACTCACAAACTTGAGAAATGACTTGCTCGTGGGTTAAGATGGCTAAGATAGCTCAAGATAGGATCCCACATATCACAGCAAACTAGAGCACTAAAAAATTCAAGGCCAAAAACCTCATATCATAATTTCACAAGAAGCGCTCCAAATCAAGCAAAATCGAGCAAACTCCAGGATCTTGCTACAACTAATCCCTAAATAGATGTCATATGATCCTCAAGAGGCATCTCCATTTCTTACACGTCCTTGGAACAAATAAGATCGAGAGGGAAGATGAGAGATCAAAAATTCCAACCAAAACAAGTGTAAAACCAACAAGATCAAGAGCACACCATAGATGATGAAGATGATTAATCTATTACAACTTATAGATAAATGTTTTACAACCTCTCCACCATAAATGTTTTACAACTTATTAGGGTGCATTCTTTTCGGCTAAGACCGATGATTTTTTACGTCTGTACGAATAAACCGAATATTGATAAGCCGTTTTAAAAAAGCTATTCCGGTAAGCCACTTCGAAACGCCGGAGGAAGATATAAACCATTAACTGAAAAGAACTAAGTTTTAGAGTGTATTAAAGTGGATTAAGGTAAAATAAGGGCTATTAGAATATATTAAGACAAAAATAAAGCCATGCTAATATTTTTCCTCCATCTCTTACATCTACATAAACGGTTCATATCCTCGTACACCCAACTAAACAACATCTCTATAAATACTATCTACCACTAAACACACAATCAAACACCATCTCTTACATCACTCTGGCCTATCTCAAAACCCAACCTGTCTTGTAAAGCAACCAGGCCCAACCAATCACACCCATAATGAATGGGCATATTCTTTTGAGCTTCAATTTATATCTTTTAAGTTGTTAGTAAGAGAAAGTATGGAATAACAGATATTCATATGCGGTTTTGACTGATATAAATGAAGTTGTTATAGTATATACTATAATCAACTTGTAGACCCTGCTTTTGAAAAAATACTCCGTTTAAAAACCAGTTACTGTACAAAACTGAAAAGCAGCTTTTAAAAACTAAAAAGAAGATGCCCTATATCCCTTCCTGTCTTATTACTTGATTGTTATGGCATGCTTGTAAAAAATTGTCCTGCCTTTAGGAAAATGATCCTAAACAAACTCTTTAGTTGTGAGAAGCAATCTTGAGTTAGACCTAGACCGGCCCTATGCCCTCTTGGAAAGATAAATGGGTCTGTCTATAAAAAACTTGACTCTTTCTGGGATAAAATTAGTCAAATTTTAAAAGATCCAACGTCTCATATTCACCTCCAAATCTTATAAAATACCCTAACCCAAATTCTCCTCCCCACCCCCAATCCACTCCACGTGCCGCCACCCGCTCCTCGCCAATGTCGCCACCGGCGCCAGCAAGGCCCACCGGCAACCACCTCCCTTTGCCTATACTGCCTCCCTCCATGGCTGCCTGCGCCACTCTCGATGTCGGTGCTGCCCCTACCTCGACCAATGCCCCTCCACCACCTCCCCACCGTCGGCTTACCCTTCTTTTCGATCTCCAGTGGCTCACCACCACCGCTCCCACCACCACCCTCAACAGATCTGTTGTCTCCAACCCCCCCCCCAACCCTGCCCACCTCCCTCCTCCTCACCGGCATCCAGCGGCGCCACCGCCATCTCGATCATCGCCGTTGTCGCCGCCCGCCGCCGCCCAGCATCCCTCTAAACCCGGTGGCCATCGATGAACCCAAACCCTAAATAGACGCCTCTGTTGAAGACGCCGGTGATGGTCAGAGAACAAGACGACGAGGAGCCTCGTCGGAGATGGAGGTGGGTGGGAGCACGAATCTTGGCGCATATTAAATGGTATAAAAATTCAACTAATTTCCCCTAAAAAATAGTTGAATGTTATATAGCACTTTCGGAGATAGATACCTTTATTCAAGCATTTGCCAAACTAAATATAGGGGGTGTTCTTTTAGACAGCAACTTATAACTTTTGAGTATAATTTATTAATCTAATAAATATGGATTAAAAAAAGATAAAGTTAAAAATCAACTGAAAATCCAAAAAAACTGGGAAAGAGAATTTGATTATTTGAGTAGGCAAAGCGCCAAAGCCAATCGACGTGTCCATCTTAGGTTTTTTTTAGGGGACGTGTACATTTTAGTTGTTCCCAAACGACAGCGGAAAGTCCGAGAGGAGGATCCACGCAGCCTGCCGATCGGCCATATCCCACAGGCCCATTAGGCTAACCTTCTCTCGGCCTTCCCGAGCAAACGCCCTCGACTTCACGGCCCACACCGCCATCTCCAACCACCCATCCACTACTACCCACACGCACCGACCTGCAGGCTGCAACCTTGCATCCGCACCTCACCAGAGACGAGTGAGACGCCACCAAGAAGTCCACGGCAGGATGTTCCTGCGGCGGATGCTGAGCGGCGGGGGCGGGCTGGCGGCGCTGCGTGCGGCGCGGGCGCTGAAGGAGACGACGGGGATCGTGGGGCTCGACGTGGTGCCCAACGCGCGGGAGGTGCTCATCGGCCTCTACAACCGCACGGGGCCATCATGTTGTATGAATCTGGCCGAGACGCATGGGCGACGGGAGGCGTGGCAGTTGTAGGGCTGTTCTTTACCTCAAAACTGGTGGTTTTTGGTTTTTGTTATAATATCTAACTTTCAAACGGAGTATTTTCTATCTCAAAAGCTGCGGCTCATTCTCAAGACGAGGTCTACAAGTTAAACGATCTACATGTTAAAAGCCCAACATCTGTACGAGCCAAAATCGCAAATGAGTATCTGTCTTTCCGTAATCTGTACTGTAAACAGCCAAAATTCAAAAATTTCAGCCAAAAACCATAAGCCGCAACTGAAAAGATCAGGCCCATAGCCTGATGCCGTGATGCGGCATGAACGCTTAGGCATAGCCTTCCTGTTGACAAGAGCCAGCTAACGGCTCTGTTCTTTTTATCTTTTGTTTTTTTAAAAAAATTGAAACAAACTTTTTTTGGCTTTTTTTTTAAAGTTAAAACAAACTAAGCGATTTTTAAAGCAAATTCTTTATACGGTTTTCTAAGTTTAAAATTGTTTGCGCTATCTTATATCGTCTGCTGCTGTCTGCTTACGGCTGGTTCTATTCTTGTTGGTTTTTGGCTTCTTCGAAAATTGAAACAAACAGTATTTTTTGAAGCAAATTTATGTGCTTCATCTGTGTGAATGTCTTCATCATTTATTGTCTCTTAAAAATATAGATAAAAATTATCAACTACAGCTTAAAAGAAAAGAGCCTGCTATAGCAACTAGCCACAAAAGGGTCGGGCTGTGGGCAGCACTACAGCAGACCGGCGCGCGTGGTCTAGCGCAGCGAGGCAGCTACGCAAACCAGCGTGGCAGGCGTGAGGCGGGAGGTGATTTTTCATCTCGAGGGGTTGGCCGCGCGCGACACTGTCTGGCGTGGCTAGGGATGACAATTGTGTCCGTTTACCCGTGTACTCGTGGGTAAATACCCTAATGGAGTCGGATATGGGATGTATTCTTTACCCACGGGTATGAAAATGGGGGGAAATCTCTGCCCATCAGTAAAGTGCACGGTATGGGTTAGCTCTACTGCACTGCCGTCTCCTCGTTACCCATGAAATAAAGCGGCAGTGGGCCCATCCTAAAATAATAAACCCTAGACTACTATTAACTCGCCGCCGCTGCATGCCCCCGGCCCCCCTCTCGCCAGTCCATGCCCCAGATCTGCCTCCTCCTCATCCGCCCCCCCACCGGCTGCCGGCCTCCTCATCCGCCTCCTCCGCTCCCCACCGGCTGCCAGCCTCCTCATTCGCCTCCTCTGCCCCCTCCCCCGGCCGACGGCCTCCTCCTCAGTTCAGTGATTGGATTGGATTGGATTGGATTGGATTCCTTTCCTTTAAAGCATCCCCGCCTCGCCTCCCTCTCGTCCTCCCTTCTTCCCCTCTCCTCTCGGCATCTCATCTCCGCTCCACCACAAGACAAGATGGAGACGCCTCTGTCCACCTGGAGGATCACCCGCTCGCTCGCCGCCGCTGCCGCATCCGCCCGTGAGTCTCTCCTCTCCTCCTTCGGCTCCAAGATCGCTTCTTGATGCTCAATTCTTCTTTGCTGTTTCTGCAGACAAGGACCCCACCGCACACTTCTCCCGGACCAAGAATGCCGCCGGGGAGCGCTCCGCGCTGCATGACATCACCAACGACTCCCCCATCATCGGCCTCACCGTAGGGGGCCTCCACTCTGACAAGACGCCCGTCGCCAAGACCCGCCCCAAGCCCCGCCGCACGCCCGGATCTGGCGAGGCGCTCCTGCGCGGCCAGGTCAAGACGCTCCTTTAGAAGGTCGACAAGAAGTCATGCGCCACTGCTGTCCGGCCGGCCCGCATCCAGGCGCTGCTCGGCGTCTCCAGGTCCCCCGCCCAGCTCCTCGCGCCCACGCCGGCCAACACGCCGCAGCTCGGGACCGTGTCCGCCGCAAGGGAGGACTTCCTGCTGCCTGATGGCCTCATGATGATGCCCTGCGTCCTCGAGGAGGAGGAACTACTTCCTAAGCTCCATGTACCGACTACACGTCGTCTTTTTATGTCCATCTCCGTGCAACAATTCTGTGATGCACTTAGTTCGTGGGTAAACGGATATACCCGCGGGCGACGGGTACCTGCGGGTGACGGGTATGGGCGAGATTTTTTACCCGTCATCCTTCGCGGGTATGCCCGCGGGCGTAAATCGGGGTCGCGGGTACGGGTATGGGCGAGCACTACCCGTACCCGCCGCGCCCGATTGCCATCCCTAGGCGTGGCTGCGGCCATTGGCGGCAGATTGGCAGTGCCACCACCGTTCGGATGGGACGGCATATGGGCCTGTTCTTTTCCTCTGAATCTAGCGGCTTTTAGCTTTTGGTACAGTACCTAACTTTTAAATGAAGTATTTTCTCAAGACGGGATTTATAAATTAATTGTAGTACATGTTAAAAGCCTAACATCTGTATCAACAAAAATCGCAAACGAGTATCTTCCTCTCCGTAATCTCTGTCGTAAACAGCTAAAATTTAAAATTTTCAGCTAAAAGTTATAGGTCGCAGCCGAAAAGAATAGGTCCAATGGCACACGGGCACGTCGTGGGATGCTTGGTGCGACCGCCGACTCGGCCAGGGCGGTGTGGCGCTGGCTGCACGGGGAGCTCGGCGACACGCTGCACCAGCCTCGAGATTTACGGCCCGTTTCGCAAGGCTTGCAGATCATCAACACGCCAATAAAGATTGGAGTGCGGTAAGTCGGCGCTCCAGTAAGAGCAAAATTTGCTTGGCGGCTTGGATTCTGGAAAGAGGAATTCACTTCTCAATCACTTGCAACTTGCAAGGGAGCAGCAGAACCAAAAAGTAACAGGTGTGATGGAACACCGCACCGCACGACAGCAGAACGAAAACAAAAACTGCAGCAGTGTGACAGAATCTCTCGAAGATAACAAGCATTAAGCAGAAACAAACTGCTACTATGTAGTACTACTTCTGTTCAAAAGAACCCGTTAATTAATAGCTTAGCATATCTGAGGTACACCACAAATTCATTTCAGGGGTGTCGAAGGATCTGCTCTAGACAGCAGCCCACGCCCGGCTACGTTGCCCTTCGAGCTTACCCTACTATGTCATCAGTAACAGCATCTAGCTAAGTTCACTAGCTGTCTTTACACAGAGAGAACAAAACCAAACGGCGCAATCCCTATGTTCAGGTTGTCATTTCCACAGCAGCAGCAAAAGATCTCCCAGTTACCCAACCAAAACATCACTCCCATAGGCATTGCAGAGGCTACGCTCAGTTTGCGGCAGAGTTGGCCAGTTGAAGGAGACCACTATCCAAATCCATCTTGCTGTCGAGCTGCACCTTCTGCTCCACATTGCCCAAGGGCCCGTAGAAGCTGGGTTCCCCAAAGTTGTAGTAGCCTGGTAGTGGTAGAGCTTGTGGAGGCTCACATGGCTGGAACTGCAGGAGGTTGTGGAGGAGATAAGGTGGCACGTTGTTGCTCGACTGCTGGGAGAATGGAAGAGTGGCGAGAGTGATTTGGCCTTCTGCTTCTGGTGCTGGCTTGTAGTTCAGCCGCCTTGCAGGCCCACTGATCGGAAGGTCGCTTTGAGCTATTGCTTCCAGGTTGTATCGGCTGGGCTCAAAGTTGGTGACAGCATTGGCGCCCCTGTACTTCAGTGCTGCAATGTCGTACGCCTCTGCAGCTTCTTCTTCGGTCGCTGGAAGGGGTAATTGGATTAGTACATATGAGTCATGGCTAAAACAATCATTCATAACAAAATGCATCTCAGGGCAACGCAGTGCAAAATAGAATACTTCCTGAATATCACAGCAGTGCATCATAGAATACTTTCTGAATATCATAGCAGTGCATCCTCGAAAGATCTTGCGTAATGCAACAATTGAATGGCTTTCAGAATTGTCTGTATGACTACGAAAGAGCTGATACATCACGAGAGCAAAACTGGCAAGCGGTCGATGATAAAAAAAGTTGATATAATGGCTTTAAAATGAAAATCAACATTAACACCAGCCTTTGCCTCAAGTCTAACATTCTAATTTCGTCTGTTGTCATGAGAAACACTATGGTATCTGAGTATCTGCTCCCTATAAAATATCTAAGAGTAAGATAATAATAAGATCACAGTTCCCATATATGAGCATACTGTTATACTATGTTCTGGGATATAAGGGTGCATTCATTCAGGACCTCTTTGGAATGAAGATATCAGAATTACAGGCTCTTACCAAAAGTCCCGAGATACAGGTCCTTGTTGCCTGCAACACGACCAATTCTTGCCTGCCAGCGTCCATGTTGGTGATGCCTGACAAACAATATCACGGAGTAAGTTGAGCATACTGTCACTGACACAGAAGATATTGATCAATCGATGGATTCCTGTGGTTGAAATTACCTTGTGACACCTCTGTAGATGGATGCACCTCTAGAAAAACCACTGCTCTTCCTGCAGATTTACATCGTAGAGTCGTAAGCACATATATATAAGCCTGAAATCATGTGGATGCTGTAATATGAAGTAAAAAACACAAACCTTCTCAGTGAGGCTACAAGCTCCTGCCTGCTCATGTTTTGCATCTCCTCAATCTCTTTAATGTAACTTTCTTTCTAAAAAGAGAACAAGCTCCGCTTTTTTAGTTACATAATGAGCAAAGATGTTAAGACATGAAAAATTTTCTGAATGCGTCTTAAAAATAAAGACATGAATATACATACAACTCCACAGTTCACAACCAGCAAAAATGAGTTTAAAAGGAACGGTGGAGATTGACATAGACCACCGTTAAAAGAAGAAGATTGACATAGAACTCCAATTTTTGGACAATGGATTGTAAATATAATGGTACCATAGAAGTGCACTCAAGAACACTACAATATAAAGTGCAAGGAAAAAACACGTTATTTTTCAAACGCACGAAAGAACTGCGTATATGATCTTCGGTTTGAAACTACAGCATGAGTTCAGAGAGGAGATAGGACAACATAAAGATTTCAAAGCAAGAGCCAGAAAGGCTAACATATACATCCATGATAATACCTACGAGGAAGCTTACTATTTGCAAAATATACACTGAACTGCTTAGGTAATCAGGAAAGCATGACACTTACAGGGAAGTTGGTTATAGCATTAACGCCCCAATATTTCAGAGCAGCAAGATCATATGCCCGAGCAGCCTTATCTTCTTTGTCATAGCCCCCTGCACCGTACCAAAAATATATTTAAGCTCCCACTTACGCTGAAAAGGCGCACTTATCAATACAAAAGGCAGGAGGTAACTGTTCATACCCAAGTAAACTGAAGAATATCACCATACAGTCGGCAGGATAACAAGCATAAACAGAACAGACATTAGAAGCAAAGTTAGTTTGAACCAATAGAGAATAAAAACAGAAATAATTGCATAGAGTAAACATGTAGTACTTTTTTTTACAAGGAGAGATGATCCATAGAGCTTAGCACCTAGCTGAGCAAATATTCACTATATTACTTTGTATGGCCTTCCACGCACACACTGAGATACCGTTAACTAAAACTACGTCCAATGTGTACCAAAGTTTGTTGCAAAGAAAACAAAACAGGATGTTTCTGCATCAGGTAGCCATTAGCAATAATGACATGTGATCTATATCAAATGCAAAGAAATAACCATTTTTTATATTATGGTAATAGAGATTGTTCCTCCAGACAACAAAGCATGCCCTCAGCATTTCAACTCATACAATGCATTGCACTGTCAAATACATTATTTCCTAAATGCAACATAGCGCCCCCTCTTTTAACTGCATGGCATGGATTCTCTGTCTAGGACATGAGCCATGCACCATGCAAAAGCGGGAAGGCCATCTCAAATCTAACGACAGAATCGATCTGAAGATAAGAATAGGGCAGCATGCGTAAGAAGCATGTCATAGTTCACGTCATGGCAATGCATCTTGCACAAATGCATGCGATTCAATGTAGTCTCGATCGACCATTTGATTCCTTGGCTGAATGCCAACATTCCCGTTTGTACGACCCCATAGTCCGTGATGTTATTGCATGCTTTCCTGTGCTACCATAGACAGAGCGACTGAGTGCAGCTAAGGCTAGTATGGACATGCAGCCATATTAGTATAGGGTCTGTTTGGTTGCCTGCATGAGCTGATGCAGCTGCATGAGCGTGGCCAGGCTGAGTAGAGAAGGTCCTCAGCCGCGTTTCTCCTCAGCCTGGCTTCAGTTGATTTTTTGCATCCGCTCGTGCAGGCTCTCACCCCGATGCAGGCAACCAAACACCATCTCTCTGCATACGCTGGTGCGAGCCACCCCGATGCAGGCAACCAAACAGCCCCATAGTGATCATTACGATGCAAACCTGATCTCCATCGATCGTCTACATGGCCTTCTGGTTGTATTTGTGTTGTTTCTTTTCTTCCCATATTAATGAACGACACGTAAGCCTTTTGCATGTTAAAAAAAATCACATGTCCTCTATCGATCGAAGGTCTGCTATTCGCTTTGCTATCTCACTAGAAATCTAGAACTGCATTGCCTATGAGGCTGAGCCCTCGACCTCGACGTCTAGTGTGAGGACGCATATCTACTTGTGCAAGTGCATCCGCGACACCTACAAAAACTCTCTTGAACATCGACAAGGACGCGCATAGAAACACAATTATAACTTGGGAAAAAAAACAAGTCGTTCAAAAACCACTTTTGGGCGTTGGCGCGTTGCTTAGCTGTGCCCTGCCTTGTTAGCTTTTTACAAAGCGGTGAGGCACAAATTCAAAAATTCAAAACTCTCGCCGTGCATTGCATGGCAGATGAAAACAAAAATCAGAAGACTTGCAGTAGGAGGAAAAAGAAACCGACCCACCCAGGTAAAGCCCCGTTCAAGTGATGTGCCATTTGTCTTTCGGCTTATTACGAGATCAAGGGAGTAAATGATATTTAGGAGGCGTTTGGTTCGCGGTACCAAAGTGGATGCGATGATCCCATCTCAGATGGTGTGGTTCACTCGATTTAGTCAAACGACACGATACAGCATATAGACGGAATATTCCCCACCAAATCAATTAAGTGGAATCATCATGTCTAGGATTAGAATAGTTCCATCCAGGGAACTAAATAAAGGGATGATGCCTTATCCGGAATGAAATAGTTGCATTCTGCGAACCAAACGCCCTCTTATATTGATAAGCCATTCTGTCTGTTTCTACATAAACTTTTATAAATGACTTATAAAAGCTACATTAAAAAGTTACACCATTTAAAATCCGGTTTATAAATACCAAAAGTAAAAGCTGTTTGGAGCATAACTAAGCCCGGAAACACGTCATGCATTCATGAACTAGAAACAAAACAGAAAAGGCAAAAGCGGCATGCACCGCACTAACAAGCTGGCGGCACATTACCTACCACCCACGGCCAGATTAACCAACAACATTTCAATAGGGATTACCCGGTATGCCATTAGCCACGAGAGAATTAAAGAAACAGGCATCTACTGATGACGATCTACACGGTCAAAGAGGTGGCCCACCGCGGCCCTGGTCCGCAGAGAGTCCGGGAACGGGGCCGCTTCGGCCAGTGGTCCCCCCTCGTCGTCATCATTAACAGAGATGCTTGTCACTTCATGCATGCCACTCTACTCGCGACGAGATCCTCTGATATAACTTTCCTCACTGACGCGTGGGCCCACACAGTAAAGAGCCCACACGCAGGGACTCACATCAGAAGGAAGTTACGTCAGAGAATTTGATTCCACTCTACTCTCTCACGGCAACTCTATCTTCCTTTCTCGAAATGGCAGCACGCCGTTGTATCCCCGCCCTTTCCCACCGTACACAAAAGATCCACAACCCCGGAGGAAATCCCGTCACCTCGCGGTAATGACCACCTTAAGCTCAGTAATCCCTCGGTTAGGGAGGGTGATTAGAAGGGAGGCGAGGGTGGTTAATCACCTTGGCGACCCTTGCGCTTCTGGCCCTCCCTCCTGCACGTGTTGTCCCACAGGTGCGCCTCGTACCGCCCCGTCCACCTGTGCCTGCGCCACACGTGCGCGCCACGGAAACAGTCGATTAGAAGTAGTAGCACTCCAGTGTACTGAGCAGCTAATCGCTCGCGTGCTAATTAATCACGCTACATAACCACGCTTATCACTCGCTACGTACGCGCAGCTAGCCGTCGTCACGTACCTGGTGACACCGCGGTAGGAGGACGTCCTGTGGCCGGTGCCCTGCACCAGCGGCAGCGCCGGCGACGGCGGCGGGGGTGCCGCGCGCGCGGAGGGGGAGGCGACGGCGGTCGTCGCCTCGGAGGCCCTCGGCGCCGCGTCGGCGAGGGCCCTGGCGGAGCTGCTCCCGCCGCCGCTGCCCTGGCCAACGTTGCAGGAGGACGGCAGGAGGAGGGGCGGGTCGGCGCCGAGGAAGTCGTCGGCGGAGAGGCCGTCGAAGGGGAAGAGAAGCGTGTCGGACATCGCCCCCACCGGCGGGAAGGCGAGCGAGATGGCGCTGTTCGTCGGCGGCGACATCGCCGTACGTTGCCCCGTCCGATCGGCTTGTGGCTCTCTCCTAAAGCTCTTAGCTTGTCGGCGGTGGACAAGGCAACGAGCAGGGAGCCGGGAAAGAGGGCGGCGCTGGGACGCGGGGGTTTGTATTTATAGGGGAGCGGGTGACAATGATGAGCGAGCGAGAAAGGTCGCGCGCTTCTCCCCCTGCTCTGGGCTGCTTCGCTTGACCGAGCGAAGTGTGGGAATGGAATGGAAGGCAAGGGGTGGTGGGGTAGGTGGGTCGCGCTGTGGGGCCGGGTCGTCGCAGCGCTGTGCTGGCCTCTTTTGTCCCTACTGCGGCGGTGCAGCGGCCCGGTGCTCGCCTCTTTTTGTTATCGAGTCCAAACAGTGGCCTCCGTGCGGCGGTTTCGATTTAAATACTTGAAATAGAATAGGCAGGGTTTGAGAACGAGAGGAAGATAACCACAGGAAGGGTCGGAGTGGGTGGATATGTATCAAAAATCAAAAACGAGAGCGTGGGAAACAAAACTTTTTTAAAAAAAACTAGTCAGAAATCCGTATGTTACAACGAAATTATAAAAATGATAAGACGGAACTTACTGTCTGGCCAACTTTACACATCAAACATTGAAGAGCAAGCGACAGAAAGAGAAGGGTGGCCAGAATGCGTGAGGAGATTGGGAAAGTGGAGGGGTGGGCGGTTGTATCCTGAGAGAGAGGAGGAGGAGAGAGATAAATGGTCCAGATCAAATCAGATGACTATAGAAAGGGGAGAGGAGAACACAACGACCACCAACTCCTATTTATATAATAGCTTTAAAAAATCTTGAGAACGATGTATCATCGTAATATTTTCCAACGGGACAGTTACCTCTCTCAAATAACTTTCTCTCAGATAGATACCTCTGCCAACGATGAAGAAGTACGGGCGCCTCTGCATCCAAATGAGTTCACCATGTCCTCTAGTTGTAGAGGGAGGCCAAGATGGCGACGATAAGTGATGGGTAGGACAGCAAGGCGAGGACCGAGAGACGGTTAGGTGGGGCAAAGGAGTCAACGGCGTGGCAAGACGGTGAGGTAGAGGCGGCAAAATAGACACGCTAAGCTGTGTCCAACGCATTGGTGACAGAGGAGAGAGACAGCGGAGGTGAGGGGGAGAGATGGAGGATCTATACAGTGGGAAGCGTCCCGTAGCTGCTTTCTTTCAAAAATGGGTGAAAGCTCGGACATGTCTTACAATTTAAGGGAAAAGCATGTTCTTTTTTGTCAAACTTTTTTAGAACAATTTTTCATTGCCGACGCTAAAACTTTTGAGGGAAAAGTGCCATAGAATATACTTAGTTCTAAGTTAGTCGTCGTAACAAAACAAAATGCTTAAGCGCCTGTTTGGGAGAGCTCCACCAGCTCTAGATCCACGAAAAACAGCTCCACTCCACGAAAATTTACCCAAACGCTCCAGCTCCGCGAAATCTGGATCCACCAAAATCCTGGATTTGAGGGCCAGATCCATAGATTTCATGGAGCTCCTCAAGGGGTGCTCTACCGTGGAGTTGGGTGGTAATTACCCACCAATGCCACTGGTTACACACCCCATCCCACCAAAAGTGGCCATGCCCACCAAAACCTCAATTTCGAGGATCTGGTGCTGTTGTACAAGCCAAACACTCCATGGTGGGATCCCAGATCCACGGTGGAGCTGCTCCATGGTGGAGCTGCTGCTCCAGATCCACGTTTTCAGTGGTGGAGCTCTCCCAAACAGGCCCTAAGTGCTCAGCTATTACGGGCTCGTTTTTCTCGGCTGTGGCTTATAGCCTTTAAACTCTAGTTGTTTTTAAGAGAGTACAAAGAGAGACAATTGTGTGCGATTTTAACTGATATAGTTAAAGTTAATACAGTGTTTACTTCAATCAACTTGTCTCGTCTTGAAATGACACTCCATTTAAAAGTTAGTTATTGTAATATAAACCATAAGCTAGAAGCCGAAAAGAACGAGGCCTACATGTTTATGGCTATCCTAGCACCATGCTTATCTACTCCTTCCATTCTTTTTTACTTCAATCAGCTTAAGTAAAAGCATGATCATTTATGGTCCTCCTTTTCTTTTTGTGATTTGCCGTTGCCAAAGTTTAAAAAAGAGCTAGAGAATTGAATATCCTTATATAGTTCTAAGTTAGTCGTTGGAATAAAACAAAAGACTTAACTGCTGAGTTATTACATGTATCTGTATGTATCAGCATGCATGTCACCATGTTTATCTACGTTACGATAGCGCATTGATCATGTTCTCAATAAAACGATTGTATTCGGCCGTTGAAAGCCAAGAATCTCAAATTGTAAAGCTTTTTTTGTAACTTTTTTCTTGAAAAAGTTTTAACACCTAGTGTCTCCAAGACTTCGCAAATTAAGCAGGCCCGCGCGTGTAGTGTGCTGTGGAACAAGCATGCTTGGACTGAATTTCAAAACCTGAGTTTGAAACCAAGGTCAGCTCGACTCAAAAATCAGTTTTGACTGATTTGTTTCTTACTTGATAAATGGAGGAAACTTTTCTAGTATCATGGATGTCTTATCCGGACAAAAAGGCAATGCCCACTGCTCATCTGAAAGAAGTGATATCACGCCCGTGGACTTATATTTCATGACATACAGCTCATCAAGAAATTAAATCTTATTTCAAGCAGACCAGAACAATCCAATGATCTCACCGCTTTTGATTGCCGAGAGCATATATAATCTGATTCACATGATAGCTCGCATGGGCGTTTCACTTGTTTGATGTATGATAAGGTGATCGATTTTATCATATATATTGGAGGGACGGAGGAGGAGGAACTCAGTCGGTTGCAACAAAATTTACAAAAGAGGAGTGTGTAGAGAGAGCAAGAGAGAGCGAGAGGGGAGGCATGAGCACGAGGAGCATAGATGCGACAGTGGCTAGCTACCAGAGGGGAGAAGTGGTAGGATGTAAGAATAGAGATTAGAAGACGTAGATTTGTGTGTGAATGGATGAGGAAGAAATAACTAATTCGATCCAGTGCAACAAAAAAAATCTAGGAAGGGTAACAATTAATTCCTAAGTTTGCAACAAATATTTAATCCAATTGCAACAAACACAAAATCAATAAACAAAAATATGTAACAAATTTGAACTAGTGGAGCAACAAATATAAGAGCATATTGCAACAAAAATTAAATATTATTAAAACAACAAAGAAAACATCAAAATATCTGTAATATTAAAACATCAAAATATCTGTAATATTTGATGTCTTATCCTGCAATATTCCAAAATAGCTGCTGCAACAACTCGACTAACCTAGTGTCAGAATTTTAGATAAACATAGAGAAGGATGGAGACGAGCCACTGTAAGTTTAAACTCCATTAAACTGGTTTTAGTAATGAATGATAAATATAAATGAAAAACTAACTCGTTTGTTAAATATGATATTATTTAGTCTCATTTAGATAAAAAGGTGCAAACCATGGAGGTATGTATTTGATGTCATATTCTTATATCTTGTTGCATTTCTCAGATCTGAAATATAGGTTAAACTCCACCAAAAGTCTAACTTAAATATGTGCAGATGTTTTCATTACACATTCAAGTATGCACATATTTAGATGAAATAAATTACAAGAATGTAAATTAAGCACAAAAAAGCAAATCATAATTAACATGACCTCTTTTTTACTGTGGTATTTGGAGACTTATCAGTCTTCCCTTTTCCATATTGAGATAAACATAAATGAATTGGACCGGCTTCATGAATTAAATCAAACATCTCAACTCCACTACTGGTAGCTCATTTTCACTCCAGATAGGTGGCTTCAATCTTCACAACACGCTGAGCCTTCTCATAAACTTCTTGAGAAGATCACCAGACCATGACGCCTCTATGCCATTTAGGAGTCAGCAACCTCCAAGAATCACAAGCAAAACCGCTTACTTGACTCTCACCAAGTGCAACACATGCACAAACTCGAATGGATACTCAATGCACTTCTAGATGTAACATATGCAACTAATGACATCTTCCTTGCTCACATGGTGCAACACCTTCACAATTAAGAGTAGAAGCTCACACTATCTCAAGAGAATAAAATGGCGTGCCCAAAGGTTGTCTCACAACCGACCAAGGAGGTATTTACTCAATCCACTTCTAGATGTAACATATGCAACTAAAGACATCTCTCCTTGCTCACATGGTGCAACACTTGCACAATTAAGAATAGAAGCTCATACTATCTCAAGAGAATAAAATGGTGTGCCCAAAGGTTGTCTCACAACCGACAAAGGAGGTATTTATAACCTCCACCACAAAAACTAGCTATTGAAGATGAAATTAGCAAAACAATCAGCATGAGCAGTAGTACCATAGTGTATATGGTGATAGTACCATGCTATAGTACCAATAGCTATAAACTTTAACACTAAATGCTCAAAACTATCCGTTACAAAAACATGCAGTAGTACTGCCATACAAAGTGTGGTTATACTGGCCTAAAGTGATGAGATGAGCTTAAAAATATGCTCTTTGAAGAAAAACAACTGTCATACAAAGCTCGGTTATACCAGAGGCCCTGGTCGAACAGGATAGTCATACTAGGCAGTAGTACCACCAACTAATGGGTGGTAGTACCGGCTTAGGCGGTTATATTGCAGGTAAAAGGGCGGTAATACCGCCATGGATTTTGGCACAGACAATAACAAAAAAAAATTGTCATAACTTTGACTCTGATGTAGGAATTGAGTGATTTTAGACTCTATGGAAATATTATTCAGAAGGCTACACAACCCACCTATTTCTATGATCTCAAACACATTATATTAATACAAAAACAACAAGAACTCTAAAGAGTCACTACCAGAGTCTAAGTCTAAAAAAATAGCAACAAACAATCTTAGACTATATCAAGGAAAAATGGACTAGCTCCAATAATTTACAAAATATATTTATAAACTTAGATCATACTACAAGAAGTAGGTACATAAACTTTAACTATTTGCAAAATATATTTGTAAAGTATAGTCACATGCTACAATGACATATACATAAGTTACAACTATTAACAAAAATATTCACAAATAATATTATCATACCACAAAAAGCTAGGGTAAGCAAGATTGAGCTATTAGCGCATGATGAGAATCAAGCCACAAGACAAGACATCTTTTAATAGTATGGCAACCTATATTTGCAATCCAGCCTTCCAACCAAACACCGAGACTGGTAAAAAAACTAGAAACACATTCTTAACTTATGCTAGTTATACCTATACATTGCTCATTCTCTTGAAGCTTGATAATGAGCATCCTCGCTTCAAGTCTGTGTTCTTATCTTGATATACGTCAACACATGATGCATCCGCTTGACTTGATGGCCTTCAACAATTGAAGTCACCCACCACTTCGGAATCTCTACTTGATGACCATCAATGCATGATACCATTCTTCATCCTAAATCTTGACTTGATGATGATCAGCTTTTCATCCTAAATCTTGATTTGATGATGATCAGCTCATGACACATTCCCAAGTCATCCTCAACATAGGACCTAACATATTTTACCAACTCGTGAAAATATTAGTTCCACAAATTGATTGTTATTAATTACTAAAACTTACCACTAACTCAAAATGGAGGAATTAGATTCTTTAATCTCCCTCCTTTTGGTAATTTATAACAACCTCAATAAATAATGAGATAATAAGTTGATTTATGAGTATACAGCATATACACAATAATTATATATTCTAGAATAAGCTTTACAAGCACTAACTTATTTGAATGGGAGTGTTTAATTTTAAATTAATTGCTAGTAAAGTTACACATCTGATTGTCATTAATCAACCAAAATATTCCATTAACACATAATGGAGGGACTATATTCTTCAGCCACCCCATTCACCATCAGACTCGGATATAGTAGGACGACAATGGAGAAGCTTAAATCAAATTAGTCTAGCACAAATGAAGCCTAATTCACTTATGTTCATCTAAGTGCACTAACACTCTAGAGCTATATCAAGGTTTGCAATTGTAGTATGACAAGAAATCAATTTAATTCTATGAATATAAATTGCTTGAATATAAATGAGCACAAGAAAATAAACCACAATTGACATGATCACCTTTTACCATGGTATTCAGAGACTTACCGGTCTTCCCTAGTTCATGTTGAGGTTAACCCAAACGAATTAGATTGGCTCCACGAATTAAGCCGAAACACCTCAATCCATTAGTGGTAGCTCTTTTCCACTCCGAGTAGATGAGCTCCAACCTTCACACTTCACTGGGTCTTCTCATAACCTTCCTTGAGAAGATCACCGCGTTCGACGCCACCAACGCCTCTAGGAGTCGGCAAACTCCAAGAGTAATAAGTCAAGCTCCTCGCTTGATTCTCACCGCATGCAATGAATGCACAAGCTCAAGTAGATACTCAATCCACCTTTAGATGCAACATATGCAATCTAGAGCCTTCCACCTTGCTCACAAGATGCAATACATGCATAATTGAGATGAGGACCCCACACTACCTCAAGAGAGTGAATGGAGTACATCAATTTCCTTCTCAAATCGGCCACAAGGAGGTATATATACCCACGCCACGAAAACTAGCCGTTGGAAGCAAAGGACCAGAAAATCAGGATTATTGAAAGTACCAATGGAAAAACTGCGGCACTTCCGCTCCCCTCACAATGGTCAAAAAAACTAGTTGTTAGAAGCAAAGGACCAGTCGAAACTGATAGTTCCGCTATACAATTTCCAGTAGTTCTGATCATCGGAAGTACATCTCCCACATGTGGAACTACCGCTCTCAAAGGGAGGAGAAAACCACCACGCAGGTGCCTCTCTGGAAAAAATGTACCGCTACACAAGCCAGACATCCTGCAAATCAGAAGTACTGCTCATGGGGGTAGCAACCGGGCAGTGGCAGAGCTCTGGCGTGGAGGCTTACGGAGGCAGGGCCAGGTGGTGATGGAGCTCATGTGGTGCTCGTCACTACCACTGCTAGTGGCATTGCAATAACAAGAGCGGAGTCGACCTCCACACAACCTCAAATGGGAACACCGATGATGACATCCTCACACGAGCATGAGTAGCACCAGCCTCTGAAGAAGGACATCACTGCATGGCCAAGCTAGCACCGTCAGCGTCCGACGAGAGAGGGAGGAGGGGAGAGAGAAGTAGGAAGAGTGTTACGGGCATGGTGACCTAAGTGAGAAAGGGTTATTGACTTATTGTTGAGAGAAGGGGAATAGATGAGTGAGAGAGGATTAGGTGTTTGTGGCTAAGAGAGTAAGGGAGTAGGAGAGAGTCAAGAAAAGTATGAGCAAGGCAAATTGCGTGAGGAAGTGGAGTGTCTGTTTTTTTTCTCATATTAGACATTCTCACTATATATATATATATATATATATATATATATATATATATATATATATATATATATATATATATATATATATATATATATATATATATATATATATATATATATATATATATATATATATATATATATATATATATATATATATATAGGAAAATGATTATATATTCTTGAGAATACATACTCCCACTTGTTATATACCGCTTAAATGATATTGGTATACCTCTTTACCCTTTTGAATATACTCTAATAATGATTGTAAGATATACCAAAGTGAGTTACATGAAAATTTTTTATTAAAGTCCACTTTTTATAAAAATAATTTGTGTATACACTTTTTTATGTATAGAAAAGAGTATAACGCAAAAATTAATACGTTTGATGAAAATTTTTCAACCAAATCGTATTGGAGTATATTAGAATTAGTATTTAAGTATACCGAAAGTGATAAATAAGTATAACATGTTTGTTTAGACGGTATATTAAAAGTGGGGTATGTACTTCCAGTGTAAAGGTATTTTTCCACACACACACACACACACACACACACACACACACACACACACACACACACACACACACACACACACACACACATATATATATATATATATATATATATATATATATATATATATATATATATATATATATATATATATATATATATATATATATATATATATATATATATACACACGAGTTTGTGCATTATGTTAGTTTTTTTATGAATTATGTTTGATCACAGTACGTGAAGATTATCTGCGTACACCACTGTTCTCAAATACATGATAAATTTATCCAAGAAATTTGTCCAGACATATTTGGCATTTTAGAATTCCCCATGTATACTTTCGCAAACTCCTATTAACAACTCATTCTGCCTCACTTCACTGTACTTTGATAATCTTGTGTGTATTTTTGTCATATTTTATCCAAAGTGTGAGAATCTTGTGCGAATCGGTCAAAAGGAGTATGTTTACGGCAACAACGTGTGCTCACTTAGTCACTTTGATCGTAAATATTTACCATTATGACCAAAACAATTGTTCACAAATGGTTCTCTCGCTCCATGTTTTTCTCTATCTTCCAATTTGCTCTTATGAGCATATCCCTAACCCAAGCCAAATTATTTTACCCAGTTTGCTCGTGTGCATGCACAAATAACATGAAGGCATGGATAATGGATTAGTTATATCAAGGACAAGTTGACCATGCTGGATAAGAAGAGTTGCCTAGGTAGGAGGGAGCACCAGTTCAGGCCAGGAAACAACACTTCCCTGTAGCCTGTACGAGTCAGGAGGACTCGGTAGGGAGAGCAACTCGGCGAAGCATTTACGAGTCGCGCACGTACGCGGCACGCGGGCAGGGAAGCACGCGAGGGATTCGGGGGAGAGGCTCGCCGCTCGCGTAAGCAACAAGTTTGGTCAATTTTGGTACGGGCAGGAAAGCACGCGAGGGATTCGGGGGAAGAGGCTCGCCGCTCGCGTAAGCACGAAGTTTGGTCAATTTTGGTACGGTTTATCATATGAATACTGTAATTTTATTTTTAATCCCTTTCTCAAGCCTGAGACTCTATAAGTGTTAAACGTATGCTATGGTCAGAAACCGCACTACTCCGAGTCATGCGGTACAGGAGCACACGATTTGCACTATAGCATCATGTACTCCCGTACTACATGATGCTACAATGTGAGAAATTTTGCTACTGTCCGATACGGTCTGAGTTCTGCGTTTATTGGTGCAATGTTCTACGCCATGTGTGACATTCAAGACTTGTTAATGTTTACAATTACAAAACAAGTTACACAAGCGAGTAAATAAGACTCCACATAAAAATCATAATTTTTAAACATTATTTACTATATCTAAAAATTATAAAAAATATTTTGAATATGTTTTCATGAATAAATAGAAATTTTGTATTTATCACGGGAGACCATTGCACTAACAAACGCAAAACATAGACTATATCGACAACAGTAAAGTTTCTTGCACTTGCGGAACAGGAGTACATGATGCTATAGTGCAAATTGTGCACTCCCGCACCGCAAGACTCGGAGTGGTGTGGTTCCCAACCGCACGACTTGGAGTCATGCGCTCCCCGACCGCACGATTTGAGTCATGTACTCTCCAACCATACCATTGCACACGTGTTGCACTCGTAGAGTCCCGCACTCAAAAAGGGGGGCTAAAAATAGAATTACAATGATTTAGAAGTTAAATTTGGTATTCATATGACAAAAAATGTCAAAATTGACCAAATCTCCGTAAACACTACTCCCTCGCTCCCGATATAAGTTTCTTTATCGAGGAACATACAATATGAGTTTATTATAAAACTTAAAGATGTAATTATTCTAGTATTTTCAATGTATATCTCTACTTTAGTGCTAAAAATAAATGAATAGTTACAGTATATATTTAATAAAGGAGTATATGATCTAATAATATTAATGTTTTAAAATTTAATCTTTTTATCTATATGTATGATAGACTGTGGACTTACATTAGGATTAGGGTATAGCAGCGGTAGACACGCAGCGTAGGCGCAATGATGCCGCGGGCGCGCAGCGCGTCGTATCGCGGCGTCGCGTTGCGACCCGTCCCCTCGGGACCCGTCGATTGATCGCAGGACGCCGACAGGGCGAGAGGAGAGCGAGTTGCAAAGCACGGCAGACTGCGCTGCCGCCCTGACGTGATTGAAGTGCCAGATGTACGTGCTACACACTGTTCTAGCATGCTACAGGAGCATTCGCCTCTCTGCTTCCTCCCTGGGACGCACCAGTGAGCAGGCTGGACCTGCCGTCCTGGTCACAGGGCCAATCGATTAGTTCGGCTGCCTTTTTCGCTCCCCCTTCTTTGCCGTTCTTTGGGGCTTTAGATTAGTCAATTCCCTCGTACCGTAGGCAGCCAGTGCCATGTTCGACCGTGCTTGCCTCCCTCGAGCTTTTGATTCTGAGTGGATGGGCTTTTCTAGGGCCTGTCTGGGACGGCTTGCTAACCGGACGTAGCTGCGTGGAAGCCGAAAGCCGTTCCAAATAGCAGGCTTTCTTGTCGGTAGAAGCCGAAAGTCTGCAGTCGTCCCTAACGTGAAGAAGCTTACCCTCTCATACGAGGTATAGAAATTTCATTCCCCACGTCTCTTTGCCTGAGTCCCCGCTCGCATCGCACCCGAGCGCATCCAGACGGACGGCGACGCTAGGATTTGCGGCCTCCTCCCCCTCCGGGCTACGCGGGTGCCTCCCGCTACATGGCATTCCCTGTTGCAGAGAGATTTTGGGTCATTATTTTAAAACCTTTAGGTGTCTGATTGGAGAAGCACATTTTCCTTTTTAAAAGCTATTTCTTCAAACAATTCCAATATTTGCCACGTGGCACCATTTTGGTATGTACTCCATTAGAGGATGTTAATGCATCATTTTTTTTTATTAGGGTGAGTTGGTTAACCATGGCATAGTTACTTTGGTTAGATCATCTTATCCCTCATTTTCTATGTGACGTGTGATTAGGGTATTTTCAATGGAAGATATTAATACCAATGTCTATAACCCCTGTATTATATAGATACTATAATAAACACTACAATTTCAGTATATGGTTTCAGTCGTGGACCCAAACAATAAAACTTTCTTTGGCCCCTCCGTCTATCCCAAATCCTCCACACACCTACTCCCTCCGTCCCCCTCCCCTCCGGCGGCCACCCGCCTCCTCCCTCAACCATGGTGGTGCTAGAACTGGCATCCCCCTCCCATCCGGTGGACGGATCTAGCACCCCTCCCATTCATCCGTCGGAGCTAGCATCCCCCTCCCCTCTGGCGAAGCCCTCCTATCCGACAACCTTCCTAAACCGTGCCAGCACCGTCCCTGGCCTCACTATTAGTCCACCTGCCCGTCGCCATAGTGCATGACACAGGGCGGAGCTCAGCGGGTGCTTCAGTGAGGACCACGGCACACTGCTCGACAAGGAGCACAGTATGCAATGTGCGGCTCGACAGCGAGCAGCCTGGCTAAATCTGGTGCCCTCTCCTCTTCAGTAGCCGGATCTAGCATCCCCTCTCCTCCGACGGCCACGCGCCTCCTCCCTTGTCATGGCAGCCGGATCTAGCATCCCCTCCCGTCCAACGGCCCTCCGCCTTCTCCCTTGGCCACGGGGGCGGAGATGGGCCTCGGGCCGGTTGCCCGAGGCCTAGAGAAAATATTAGTGAAAAATTTTAGTAAATATACCCAAAAAAATATCACACAGTAGACAAGACCGAGTCTTATTGGCTGGCCCGAGACTATTCCCAGCCGGCCCAGTAGAGCAGCAGAGGCCCAATGGAGTGGAGCGGCAGCAACCCAATGGAGCAGAGTGGCAGCGGCCCAATGGAGCGGATCAGTGGAGCGGCAGCGGCCTTACGGCCTACCCTAGTTGGCATAGCCGCCTTCGCCAGTTCGTCGCCGCTTTGGTCTTCCCTTCTCATCTCCCGACCTCCCCAGACTCCAGCCGCCTCTCTGCCCCCTGCCTCCTCTCTATCGCGCCCCCGCCTCCTCTCCACCGCAGCACTATGCCTCCTCTTCGCCATGATGCCGCCCCCCACCCGCCCGCCTCCTCTCCGCCACAACGCCCCCCCGCCTCCTCTTCGCCGTGACGCCACCCTCGCCTCCTCTTTGCCAGTCCGCCCCGGCACCGCCTTCGCCTCCTCTCCGCCGCAACATCGCCCCTCGCCTCCTCAGCTCCTCTCTGCCGCGGCACTATGCCTCCTCTTCGCCACGACGCCGCCCCCCTCCCGCCTCCTCTCCGCCGCAACGCCCCTCGCCTCCTCTTCGCTGTGACGCCGCCCCCGCCTCCTCTTTGCTAGTCCACCGCGGCACCGCCCCCGCCTCCTCTCCACTAGTCTACCGCGGCACCGCCCCCGCCTCCTCTCCACCAGTCTGCCGCGGCACTGCCCCCGCCTCCTCTCCGCCGCAACGTCGCCCCTCGCCTCCTAAGCTCCTCTCCACCGCGGCACTATGCCTCCTCTTCGCCACGACGCCGCGCCCCCCCCCCCCCGCCTCCTCTCCGCCGCAACACCCCCCGCCTCCTCTTCGCCGTGAAGTCGCCCCCGCCTCCTCTTTGCCAGTCCGCCGCGGCACCGCCCCAGCCTCCTCTCCACCGCAACGTCGCCCCTCGCCTCATCAGCTCCTCTCCACCGCGACGCCGCCCTGCCTCCTCTCCACCGTGGCCCGCGGCACCGCCCCCTGCCTCCTCTCTGCCAGTCCGTCGCGACGCTGCCCCCACTACTCACCGCCCTCAACCGCTGGTGCTAGCTCCCGGTGAGCAGGTGAGGTGAGCTTACTGCCTTACTGTATGTATGATAGATTGTCAGTATGACTGTATGAGTGATACTGTAATAGTGTAGTATGTCTATCAGTCTATTAACTTGCTAGTTGAATTTTTGCGGTACTAGAATTAGAAATACATGATGAAGAAGGCCAAGACATTGGCATCTTATTTTCCATCACAATCCAATTCCAATCAAACTCCGGAAAACAATAGGAATTGGAGGTAGTAACACCCCACAAAACAATTCCCATGATGTGCTTAATCCGGATGACATTGTTGCCGATCCTGGGCTTTGGAAACCAATTGAAGAGTTAGATGTGGATATTAGGGATGCCGCTAGAAGGGAGTATTTGCTATTGGAACCATGCCGACCATTTGGCCATAAATTTCCATGAAAAATGATAGGCGGTAAAATAAGAAGCTTTCATGAAGAATGGTTCAAAAGGTATGACCTTAGTAATCTTGCTGTGAAGATGGTTCAGACCGATAGACACACAATTTTTTCATTGGTATATCGACTCATTGAATTGGCTTTAATTTTGCTTGTTGCAACCACAATAGTAGAAAGGGCTTTCTCAGCTATGAACATCATCAAGACCGAGTTACGGAATATGATGAGTGATGAATGGATGAATGACTGCATGATATGATATATTGAGCGGCATGTATTTGCAAGCATCAATGATAACAATATTTTACAACGTTTTCAAAGTAAAGGACGCGTAAGCAGAAACTACCTCGTGCTAGTGGTATACTACATTCTTATTTCATAATTTGCATTAAAAATAATGTTGTAGTCTTGTTTCCCTAATTTACATATGCAATTTTATCTTTGCAGGTTCAGGTTCTCGTACTATTGTTGATGAAGATATGATAGGATCAAATGAATCAAATCTTTATTAATTAAGCAAAAATTACCTCATGTTAGTGGTATGTTGCATTCTTGTTTGTCTATGTTTTATCTATTTTGTCGATCGTTCAACATGGAATTCAAATTTTATTTCGATTATGCATTTATGTTATACTTTTGTTATACCTCAGTGCTGTTAATATTTGATGTTAGTTATAGACTTACAGCCCCCTTAGTTTTGGGCCCAAGTCTCGAAGAAATCCTTGCTCCACCACTGGCCATGGCGGCCGGATCTAGCATTCTCCTCCAATTCGGCAGTCGGATCTGGAGCCCTCTCTCATATCTGTTCGACGGAGCTGGCACCCCCTCCCCTTCGATGAACTTCTCCCATCCGGCGTCCTTCCTAGACCGCACCGTCGCCATCCCTGGCCCTATCGCCGGTCCGCTCGCCAGTCACCGCCATCCACGATGCAGGGCAGACCTCACCGATTACTTTGGTGAGGAGCATGGCATGTGGCTCAACGGTGAGAAGCCCGACAGGATCTAGTGCCCTCTCCCCTTTGGTGGCCATATCTAGCATCCCCCTACCCTCTGGCGATCCGAGTCCCAGCCTCACTGCCCGCCCCCCCCCCCCACAGTCTACGCAATTTGATCCACTAGGCACAAATGATCCGATCAGGTCCCCACAAAAACACGTTGTATGGAAATCCAATCGCCCCAGCATCAGTGTCAACTGATGTCTAGTGCCTTGGTCCTCTCAATTGAGCTATGTTTTGCATGAGATATTGCTCTCCTCTATCTCTTCCTTAATTCTTTCTCCACATTAGATTTTTGTTAAATTAGCCTCCCACAGACATCAGCGGCGGAACTAGAATGAAAATGACCGGGGTTCACCACTTCACCATATATATAATAGTATATATAGTTTTCAAACAATATTATGCTAAATAGTAATGTATTCGGTAATTTTTAGCATCAATACTTAACTGTAACCAATGACATCGTTTGATGATAAAGAAATAGTAATCAAAATACTTACTAAAATAAAAAAAGGATAATAATATTGATTAGTTGCAGCAAACTAAAAAAACTAAGGACAAAATCACAGACAAAAGTTGGTCGACATTGGTAAAATACTTCATTCAATCTCAATGGCTTGTTAAAAGAGAACAAAACTACTTAAAAATTTTAAGTAAAAAAATAGTAGAATGATCAAATGTAAGTTAATGCAAAATCTTTTAGTATTTACGTTCTAAGTTCATAGAGCGATGAACCTTAACATCATTAGTAATTTTCGTCAATTCTTATTTCTCTATATAGCAAATAAGTATATCATTCATAAAATTATCAATGATTAAGTCTCTAATTTTGTCTCCAATTTGTAACGAGATAAGTTGGTATTTCAGAAATCAAAATTGAAACCTCTAAGTCTTAGAGCAAAGTACATATTGATCGGATGAATCTAAGCTTCCTTCGGCCGGCGAGGGTATGAGGCAATAGGGACCAGGCGACGCCACAATGAGATGATAGGCGAGGGTAGCCGGTGGTTGTGCGACGGACGTGGTGCACATCTGCTGGCCAACCATGCGAGACGAACAAGTGTTGAGAGATGCTGCAAGGTGACATGGTTCAAGATCATCAAATGGATACCATGTCCTATTACGGTTCTCCCTCTTACGCTGGCTCAAGGGCTGGTTTGACCTGCTGTAGTTGCTTCATGGACTGAGGGAAGCAGAGGTTTCTTGTGAACTGTTGCTGACTACTGAAAGTTTGGGTTGTTAGTGCTCTCTTCATTGGGTTTCAAGGAAAGAACCGGATGCACTAAGTTTAGCTTAGGGGTTCACACATGGGTTAAAAATGATAATTCCTGCTAAACTTTTTTTGAATCCGGTGTCCTGTGACACCGGGTCCCACTTCTTAGTTCCGCCCATGATAGACATTACTGATATCACCCTATTGAGAGCACTCTTATAAGGAAAAAGATGGTGATAAATTAATCCATTACATTCCTCAAGCTATAGGTGGGTTAGAATCGGAGTTTCGGATCGAACGGTGCATTCACCTTCCGGTTCTTCGGACCAAACACGAGTCAATGCCAACCATGTGGAATATCTTAAGTGCGTTTGCATGCATCACAAAAGAGAGAAAGCACACTAAAAATAATGAGAATGTGAGTATTCATAATCTTGGCAAGGTATTTTAAGTGAGCAAGAAACATGGAAAATAAGATAAAAATGATTGCACTCCTTCAAATTCAAGATTAAGCGATGAACCACTCTCTGTTTTTCCTGGAGAATATTCAGTTTTTTTATAGAAAAACAAGGACATGATCATTGAAATGGCAAATATGACACCCAACAAGGCGATATCATCCTCAGTCAGAAAATGTAAGCGTTGCGCTTGTCAAACGCATGCACTCCAGTTTTGCGGCCTGAAACAGGTACAGTCAATGCGAGTAGGCAGTGAAACAGAGGTGGAGCCGCCTGCCGGTGACCTTGTGCTGCTGCTCAGGCTCCACAAGTGACCGGCAATGGAGTTGCAGTGCAGCCCCGCCACCGCAGACGCCGTAGAAATTGAGCTTTCCCGGGCAAGTCTCATCCTAGGCCATCAAGTCGCTGCCTTGCTGCGTCCCGTGGGCCAAAGGCTGCAGCAACCCAATACGCATCACTTCTCTTGGCCTGCCTAACACTGGATCGATCCATGAATCGATCCCAATTCTCACTTCCCAGTCTCCATTGTCCAGCGACGACCGCGATTCTCAGCCGGCGCCTGGCGGGATGCTCATAGCACCGCGCTAGACCGACAGGCAGCAAACGGCGGGCTAGGGGGCTGCGGGTGGCAAGGGCTACGGGCGCCCTGCAAGGTACAGCCCTTCGGTTTGCTATTGGTTTTAGATGATTATGCTGTTCTAGTCTGGTTTTTTGACGCAATTGAATTGTGGTAACTATAGGTGGCTTGATTCGACCAAATCTTTTTTTACCGGAGAATGCTTGTCTGGATATTGATGGTTATTGGTAATTTTGCCTTTATATGGTATTATGTAGTTGTTGTTCGATTTGTACAAGTTGGCAAGTGAGAATCGAGATGATCTTAGCGAGGGGGAGAGGATTTGCTAATCCATTTGGCTAATATTTTATGGTTTTGTGCTGCATCACAGATAAACGTCCTTATAAATGCGAGCCAAGTTGGGGGATTGGATTTTGTTGCTGAGTAATCAAAGCTTTGTACTGTCGTAGCGAGTGGGTGATCGGTTGGGCTTTAACTTTTAACTTCCGATTTATTTTTCACTATTCATAAATTTTGTTTTTTTTCTGAATTTTTGGCTTTTTATTGATCTTTTTTGCCGGTTCTTTTTTCCGTATTTGTTTGTATTATATGTAATGGGATAACATATTTTTTATATTTTTTTAATTTTTTAAATTTAATTATGCTAAATAAGCCTCTGTTAGCTACAGTATTTTTTCAGCCAGCTACAGTGCTTTTCAGCCATAAGCTATCAAAAATAAGCTCAAATGATCACCACGAATGTGTATCATGCTTTTAGCTTAAAACCATCATGATTATGAATTTTATTTAATATTGATTTGTTCAAACTTATTGACTATAGCTGGACACGCTCAGGCTGGCAAAATTTTTTAGCTTCGCCACTACAGCGAAACAAGCAGAAAACCTCACCACACAATTACATTGAGCAATGAACCTGAGATAATGCACGAGTAGACAACGAAAATGTTCCTTCCTTAAGATTGTTCACTACATAAGATTCTTGAACAACAGTACATGTAACAGGTTTTGCAGCCTACAACAGTAAGAACGGATCGCATCCATCCAAAACACTTTCATACCGACCTCCGCATGTGTACCCGACAACAGTTCTAACCATAGGAGGCGAATTACACATTTTGCTGCCGGGTACAAACATTACACCTACAGTTACATACACTTCCTATATGCTATACATCTGTCACTACTTGGATTTTTTAAAATAATCTATTTTTATTCTGAATTACAATAATATATCTGTGTTTTTTATTTTACAATAATGATCATTTGTCACTCCACCGTTGGGCGACTTGGGCTAGTCGCCCAATGGTCGAGCGACATATGGCCTACTCGCTCGACCGTTGAGCGACTTATCCTCTAGTCGCTCAACCGTTGGGTGATTAATACTAGTCGCTCAACAGTGGAGCAAATATTTGCTACCAACTAGTCCATTTCTCTTTGACCTGACCCTCTTATAGTTTCTCTCATCATTTCTCTCGAAAGAGAATGAGAGAAGCTTAAGAGAGGAGAGAAATGGAGGGAGAGAAGGAGAGTGGAAGTGAAGAGGGGGAGGTCACAAGAGGAGAAGCAAAGAAGTTCGGGAGGGGGAGAGAAGTAGGGAAGTGGAGAGAAGTTGCGAGAAGGGGAGAAGCAGAAGAGCTCAGGAGAGGGAGGGAAGATTTGAATTCCGGATCTTGACCTATTGAAGGGTGGGAAGAGCCGTTGGCAGAGCTGTTGCATTAGGAACGAATTGACGAAAGGAAAACTGAAGTTGCGGGTAGACGTTGCGATCGTTATGGCTAGGAAGACCACACTGCGAGAAGTTGCAAGACTCCTGCCGATGAGTAGGAGCACCAGTGTGAAGTGCAGCACTTCTTCTTGTGTGTGTAGTGGTATTAAAATTAGATGTGTTATCATGTTGTAACTTCATTTGCAAATTTTAATTTCATTTATAGTGTCTATCCGTCGTCGTTAACAATACAGGGGAAGTGCTTGGGGAATGGCTCTCTTTTATAGCCTGAACTCTCCACTCCTTTGCTGCCAAACGGTCACTTCTTTGGCGCCAGCAAGCAGGCATTTTGCGAGGGCAAAATAGTCTTTTTGCATCCCTAATGGAAGACACATATTAGTCAATACGAGTGACTATAGATAGTTGAAGTTACAGTAAACTCAAAAGGGCAACTTTTGCATGACATCCTGACAAAGACCAATGAGACAGCCTTACGCAATGACAAGACCAAACGAGACAGCCTTGCGCAATGATAAGACCAAATGAGTCAGTTTTGTACAGCGACGTGATGCTACGCTGGTCCACGAATCGTCTAGCGTGCCACTGCTTCACAAACATGAATTTCCCAAACCGAATTGGACTTGTAAAGTGTACGTCGCATCATCTTAGCCTATAAGTACTACATCTTCCGCGGTATGTTTTTCTGCACCACGACTACAACACTATATCGCTAGTATGAAGAAGCAATGGGAGGAGATCATTCGACTCACGAGGGCTGTTGCAGCCCGGGACGAACAAACGGAGCATGCTAGGAGGCCTCCTTCCCGAAGCTAAGTCCCCCCGTACCTCCAACTCCAACCCATACCTCAACATTTCCACCTAGCATTTGTCGCAAGACCTGCCTGTGGGGAGATGCCCTCCTCTGCTGGTCCAGGAACGTATGCAAATTCTTCAAGTCCAAGGAGCGGTTAAGCTTTAGCATATGTTAATAGTATTGCGGTAACTATGTCTGGGACTATCCCGACCGACGTTGGGACAGCCTGCTACCGGCAGCCGATAAGGACGGGCTACAGTACATTTTCATACCAATTCTCTTATATGGCATGCACTAATAAGCTCTCCCTTCTCCTCGTAGTTTCTGGATCCGCTATATGCGTACCGCAAATAGATCGATCGGGAGATCCATCCGCAAACCAGTGATATCTGTCTGTACTGCAAGGAGTGGGACGCTGAGACAGCACACGAAAGGAGAGAGGAACAGTGGCGCAACGAAGATCGAAGCAAGCGTATTTGACGAGAGACACAAGCTCATCTGAAGATGTGCATACGCCGGAAGCGCGAGGCTCACGAGAAGCTTGAGAGAGCGCACCAAGACCAAGGCGGGCGACGACGGCTACACGCCGACCTCCCGCAGCTGGGGCGACCCAACAATCGACATTGTTATGTCTGAATGGGCACGTTTTTCCTTTCCATAGATGTTGTTGATGACACTTCTCATGAAGTATTCTTTGAGCGAACCTGAACAGTGTGTACAGTGTACTCCTCCTATACATGAGACCCCAGAAGAATACGACATTTGGCTTGGTGATGATAGGATCAACTTGCCCCGAGGAATCTTGGTCACAGTCAACGCCAAGGCTTTCCAGCTGCAAAACATCAGTTAGGTCATAATCAACATTAACGCTTGCAGACACAAATGTGAAGAAACAATGACATGCGGCGAAAAATATCCTTGAGAAGAAGGTTGCGGAATCGTGATTTCACACATCCAACCCAATCACGCAACTCTCCATCCATCGGAGAAGAGAGAACTATGCAGAGAAACTGTTCATATCTTGCAGCATGTGGAAAAGGTGCAAAAAGCCTAGTCCAGTCGATATCAAGATTCCTGATATCCTGTACAAGTGACAACTGAGATATTATCAGTGCCATTTAAGGACACATTGATTCGTATCGATCTACATTATAATGAATTTCAATGCTTCTCATAGAGTTCAATAAGAAACCACCTATATATACTATTAAAATAGAGCTATTCCCAAAATTCAAGTAATGAAGTGATACTTTAACCTTTCAGATTTAAAATTCAACAAGAAAAACAAATGGAAGGTATTGAAATACACTAGGGCACAAGGCATACTATAACTCATATCATCTTCAACACTGCAACAAAGGAATTATAATAATTTGTATATGCTGGCAAAAGCATCATATTAGAAATATCAAACACTAGATCAATTTTTCTCAAGAGAGAAAATGGGATATTAACTAAATAGAACCAAATAAAGAATAAATAATTAAACATACCTTGGTCAAAGCAAAACCACGCCGAAGTTTTTCCTTGATTTTGTTGAAGGTACTTTTTGTTATACTAGAGGCACAAATTTCTGGTGGAATACAGGGCATCACTATGGGCATGAGAGAGCACCCAACAGGAGGACTAAAAAGAATTGGTCGATCAGGCACTCACTGGAAGAGGCCAAAGCCAGTGAGAAAATGTATTAAAGAACGAAGCGAACAAAGAATTGGCACTGGTATTTGGATGTCTCCGACAAACATATGCTGCAAGAATTGCCAAATGAATTCCACCAAAGAAGCCAAGTAGCTGAAAAATGACATCATACAATTAAGAATGTTAGATATCTGCATACGATCATTGACCACAGCAGGTGTACAATAAACCGGTCGTGGCTAGAGTGAACTGGTCATAGCTACAGTGAACCGGTCGTGGCTACAGTGAATTGGTCGTAGCTACAGTGAACCGGTCGACGGCAAGGCCTTGGGTGCGGCAACGGCAGGCGACATGGATCCAACGTCGGTAGGAGAAGGCGGCGGAGCTTGTGTAGCGTTCTCGAGGCCACTATCAGCGATCGAGGTCAGGATGCCACGGAGCTTGCGGAGGCTGCAACTGAATTTGCCGGACTCCTAGGTGGCAGTCGCGGCCACGAAGCTGGTGCCCCCGCGCGGGATTCGGGGCGGAGTGATAGCTCGAATTGGGGCTCCGGCGCCGTGGGGGAGTAAACGGAGCCGAGGAGGTGGAAGGCGCACTTGCGGATTCACATGCGTGGAGCAATTGGGCGGTGTATGGCCGTGGGGATGGATATGGGGGATTTAGGATTGGAGTGGGAGTAGGGATGGCAATCGGGTGCGGCGGGTACGAGTAGTGCTTGTCCATATCCGTACCCGCGACCTCAATTTACGCCCACGGGTATACCCGCGAAGGACGACGGGTGAAAAGTCTCGCCCATACCCGTCGCCCGTGGGTATCCCCGTTTATCCGCGAACTGAGAGTCACCATTTGAGAATTGAACTAATGACAGGTACATACAAGCAACAACTGTTGATAGGAAATATAATAGCTATCAAAAAAGTTTATAACAATCAATAGCAATTAGAGATATGGAAAAATTTATAACAATCAATAGTAATTAGAGATATTGCTATGACTGCGCTACCTGTCAATCTATATCGCGGGTAAACGGGCGGGGCGGGTACAGGTGAAGCTTACCCATACGGCCATACCCGTGCCCGTTTATCCGACGGGTAGTGTTCCCCCATTTCAATACCCGTGGGTAAAGAAAATATCTCATATCTGGCTCTATTAGAGTATTTATCCACAGGTATATAGATAAACGGGTATAATTACCATTTCTAAGTGGGAGGCAGGAGGTGGGAGGGAGGCAGGAATTAAGAGAGAGATGGCTGTGAGTTTAAAGAGAGAATACGCTTGAGTGAAATGACAAAATAAGACGTTCGATTCGCTCCAAACTACCCAAATCCCCTCCCCCTTAAACCCCTTTTCGCTGCTTTTCTATCCATCCCCTCTTCCTCCCGCAAGCCGCACGGCCCACCCGCAGCCAGCCAGCCAGCCGCCGCATCCTTCCCGCTTCCCCAGCCCTAGAGTTTTAATTCCGGACACCCGCCGCGCCTCTCCAAGCATGTCGGCGCCACCGTCTCTCAAGCCCCCGGCCACCGCCGCCTCCCTCGCCGCCGCGGCCGCCTCCCCCTGCGGGACCGCCGCCCCGAGAGCCGCCGTCCTCCTCGGCGCCCCCGCGCCCCTGCCACGGCGCTTCCGCTGCTCTGCATCCGCCGCGGACGGAGATTCCGTCGAGGTGACGAGGAATACCGTCCCGTAGGAATCGCAACTCCAGTTTTAACTAGTGATGATTGCTTATGAGACGTGTCTTGTGGGTGTGATGATTAGATGGATGGTCCCCTGGATTGGGCGGCGAGGTCTCTGGAGGAGCTGGAGCACGCGGCTGGCTTAGACACGTTCTGCTTGATGGCGCTGTCGCCGCTGGACGGGCGCTACGTACAATTCGTCAAGGACCTGAAGCCCTTCTTCAGCGAGTTCGGCCTCATCAGATACCGAGTCCTCGTCGAGGTATCGCTTTTCTGCTGGCTTCCGCTCTGCGCCTGTGCTTTGTGTGTCATGGTCGTGCATAATCTTGATTACTGTGTATAACATGGAAAGTGGGTCAGTTTGCCAGTGCTATGGTAATTGTTACTTATCTGGAGTGGCTTTTGGTCCTGCAGGTCAAATGGTTGCTGAAACTTTCACAAATTCCTGAGATTACTGAGGTGCCACCATTCAGTGAGGAGGCCCAGCTCTTCTTGGATGCGATTATCCAGGATTTTAGCATTGATGATGCGAAAGAAGTGAAAAAAATTGAGAAAATAACCAACCATGACGTGAAAGCTGTTGAGTACTTTTTGAAGCAGAAATGTAGCTCACATCCAGAGGTTGCAAAGGTAATTCTGACCTTCAGATTGGAAGAAACACCTTAATACCTTGATGTTTGTGTTTATTTGCAGATAGCCATGGAGTGAACTGTCATTGTGAACTTTTTTCCAGGTATTGGAATTCTTCCATTTTGGATGTACTTCTGAAGATATTAACAACTTGTCACATGCATTAGCTCTAAAAGAGGCAGTGACTACAGTTATGTTCCCTGTCATGGTTGACATATGCAAGGCACTATGTTCCTTGGCAACACAAAGTGCACACATCCCCATGTTGTCTCGAACTCATGGGCAGGTACAGAAACCACCTTCTGACTTCTCAGTATCTTCAGTAATCTATGCTTGTACTTTTTTGGTGTTTAATGAGTATCTGAATTGTTGTCTCTTCGTATATACTAATCTACAGTTTGCTTCGAGTCTATTCTACCTTGATTTTGCAGTAGAACCTTACTACATGCAACTCTCAACCGCCCTTTTAGATAAAACAGTGCAGTGCTGAGAAAGATTTATTTGAGATTTGTTATATGACATGTTTGCATAGCATTGCTGCAATAAGAGAGTGAATAATGCTAACTCCTGTACACAAAGAATGGAACTGTGACTTCTTACTCCTAAGTTGTCAGAGATGGAGTGAGACGACAAATTTAGGATTCTTGTACAACATAAAATAGGAAATTGGAAAAGATTATACTGTTACATAGTTGTTCAGGTCAGATAAGCTTTTCTTCTTTCACTAATTTGGGGAATAACATTATCCTACTTCGAAGTTATTCTATTCATTTTTCTGATCGTATTATATAAACAAAACCACTCCCGCTGAAACCATAAAGGTTAAAGCCATTCTTCAGTATCGCAACACTTCAAGAGTTTAGCACAGCAGTCCATATGTAGCAGCTCAAAATAGTACGCAACACTGTTGGTGGGCATCATGTTTGCTTGTATTTTTCATGACATGCACTTGTCAAGCATGATTTAACTGTTCGATGTTGATATTCTTGGAATATTAACTTCAGTTTTCACTTCCCTGCTTGTAGCCAGCATCACCAACAACTCTGGGAAAAGAGATGGCAAATTTTGCAGCCAGATTATCTGATATAGGAAAGAGTTTTTCTGAGGTCAAGATACTTGGAAAATTTGCTGGTGCTGTTGGAAATTACAATGCTGACATGGTTGCATATCCGGAAATTGGCTGGCCTAAGGTGGCAGAAGAGTTTGTCAGATCCTTGGGTTTGGAGTTTAATTCTTATGTTACTCAGGTGATTATAATATTTATTTTGAGATTCAGTCGTTTCTTCTGTTTTTTCTAGTCTTGAATGGTGTTTTTTCTTTGGAAATGTGACATGCCTCAGAATATTCTTGCGCCATGGGCCTATAGAACAGGCTTTCCACACTATTTACCTTTCTATTTAGTTAATTATGTTTCTTAAATTCTAGGGTGATGATAACTATCATCATTGTTTGGTCTGATACAGTATTGTTCTTTTTACAGATTGAGCCTCATGACTATATATCAAAGCTTTTTAATCTATTCACCCAGTTCAACAATGTATTGACTGATTTTGACAGAGACATGTGGGCCTATATATCACTAGGCTACTTCAAGCAGGTAAAGTTATGAAGAGTACTCTGTCACCAAAGTATTCAGTGCTGCAAGGGGAAAAAAGTGGTGTTGTTGCCTTCCAAATCCCGTTTAAACTTCATTTTCCCAATTTTGTTTCAGATTCCAAAGGCTGGTGAAGTTGGATCTTCCACCATGCCTCATAAAATCAATCCCATCGATTTTGAAAATAGTGATGGCAATATCACTGTGGCAAATGGTACCTTATCTTCTTTAAGCATGAAACTACCAATATCACGGATGCAGGTAATGATGCCACTTCTACCCTTCAATTTTCACTTTTCCAGTCTGCAGTGACTGAAAAAAAATCTGGTACTTGTATTGCTGACACCTATGCATGACCATCACTTAACCTTAATGTGTTGTATCCCATTGATATCTCTACTAATAAACCACCATGTTACATCATTGACAGCGTGATCTCACAGATTCAACTGTTTTGAGAAACTTGGGTGTTGGATTAGGGCATTCACTCTTGTCTTACAAAGCCACAATGCGGGGAATCAAGAAGGTCCAGGTAGGTGGCCTGGAACTCCGTCCTTCTATCTCTTGTTTGATTTGGTTGTGCCGTCAATGTTGTTCTTGTATTGATGATTGTAAGTTGATTATATCTAAGTACTGCACTGCAATTGTTCAGGTAGTTGAATTTGATCTAGTATCCTGTGTTGACATTTGAAATCTTTCTGTCTATGCTGTGCTGTATAGTGTATAATGCTCTATGCTCAAGCATACAGACCCATCTCAACACTTGCTTCACTTTATGTTTTTGGACTGACAGAAAAACTATACATTAATGGAGGCTGCTAGGCGTCACCCAACTGTTACTTCACTACTAAATAGTTGCAACAAAAACTGAGCTCTGAATAAGTGACATACTAGGACCAGGATGTTCCTTTGTTTACTGCATATGCATTTTGGACCATTGCATGGGAATGTTAGATATTTAATATGCTTTGCCCATTACTATTGACCTTAGATGACTTTGTATTGGCTCTTTTTGTAATTAATTATGATCATTTCATTATTTTTGTTCTGAATTGGCCGTGGTTACAGGTGAACGAGCTCCGCTTACATGAAGACTTGGAGCAAACATGGGAGGTCCTTGCAGAGCCAATACAGACAGTAAGATGCCCTTCTTTATTCTATTCATCGTTCCTTCAAATATGATTTCTGGTCGCTGCCACAATGCTATTGTTCCATGGAGTTGTTAGACTGGTATATGTAAAGAAGTCTGGATGGCTCCTGCAACGCTTTTAGTTCAAGTTGACTAGGTTAGATACTTGATGGTGCCCTAGTACTGCAGTAGACTTGGTACTTGTTCAAGCAAGGGCCAGTGTTCATCATGTTCAAGAGAAATTGATATATTCCAGGCCATAGCAATTATTGTTTTCCCGCATCAAGTGCATATCATACATTACTGTTCATCTTTGTAGGTGATGCGAAGGTATGGAATACCGGAACCTTATGAGAAGCTGAAGGAATTTACTAGAGGCCAGGCTGTCACCAAGGACAGCGTACGGCAATTCATTGAAGGTCTAGATCTACCCGAGGCGGCGCGATCAAGGCTTCTGATGCTAACACCACATTCTTACACAGGAGAGGCAGAGAATCTGGCCAGATATATCGAGAAGGTGGTTGATCTAAAATCTGGATTCAAGATCAAGTGAACTTCCATCATGGGACTCGATGATCTCCCCACTTTTTTGACAAGGACAGCAAGAATAACATATGAAAAACTTCAAGTGAAATCGCATTGCCACTTTTTTGACAAGGACAGCAAGAATAACATATGAAAAACTTCAGAGTGAAATTGCATTGTGTCGTAGCCTTTGAAGATTATTTGTCACGCTAATTTATCTGGTGCTCACTAAAAAACTTTTGGGGGCACTAACTTAGAGCATCTCCAAGAGAGGCTCAATATTTTGTCCTCTAAAATCTCATATTGAGAGTCTTCCTAAAAAAATTGTCCTCTAAATCTTTCCCCTCCTTCAGCAGCTCCTCTAAACTTGGATCCCTAAAATTACCATCTAGGCACTGTATATTTAAAGGTGATCTACCTTAATTTTGGAGTACCAAAATTATTGGATGTGTTTTTGAGTATTTGTTGAATGTTTGTTTTTAGCTTTCATACCCAATATTTGAAGACAGGGGGTGAGAAAGAGCATCTCTTGGAGATGCTCTTATCTAGTCTCATTAAAAAGCTTTTAGGGGCAGGCAGATTGAGGGGGGGGGGGGGGGGTGTTCTTTGGGAATTGATTTGAATTTAAATCCTCCCTATCCAAACAGGCCCTAAAAAGAGGTAAAGAAAGAACCATTTCGAGGCTACACGGGACGGTGTTCATCCTTATCCGACTGATCCAGAGATCCGTGGCACATGGCACGAAGCACGGCGGGGTCAATTTGTGCGGTGAATTTTTACTTACATCTCGGCTCTGGATGGGAAAACGAAAATCCGGTGTTCCAGCCAAATAGCCAAGCAAACACTTGAAGACGAGAGCGACCGTGTGTCTCTGATTACAAATAGCCAAGCAAATAGCCAAGCAAACACGTGAGACGAGAGCGACCGTGTGTCTCTGATTTCCGCGGGGACAACCTAGACCGTGACACGCCGATGCGGGCTGGGACGGGGACCGATGCTCCTGCTTTTTTGGCTGCGAGCATGGTTACCGACTGCTGGGCGCTGTTGTGCTTAGCAGCTTGGCTGATGGCTTTTTCAGGGGTACATGTGATGCACACATAATCCATATACACTACATACACACAGTGGTGATCATTTGGACTTCAGTTTCTAGGTTCCGATTTATTTTTCACTATTCATAAATTTCATCTTTTTCTGAACTTTTGACTTTTTATTGAGCTTTTTTGCCGGTTCTTTTTTCCCCGTATTTGTTTGTATTATACATAATGGGCTAACATATTTTTTAATTTTTTATTTTTTAAAATTTAATTATGCTAAATAAGCCTCTGTCAGCTACAGTGCTTTTCAGTTATAAACTACTCAAAATAAACCCAAATGATCACCACTAAACGTGCCTCACTCCTAGGTCATTCAACTTTCAAATTAATTCCTTTCCAATTAATTTACTAACATGTGTAGAAGATATGTGTGTATATATGTATGTATGTATCCGTTTTATTCAGGTGGACGGATGCGTCGAGGGAAGCTCGAACACGGACACGCTCGGAGCGTCCACGCGGCCAATTATACTTGGCAGCGAAAGCAGACGCCAACAAGGCCTGTATCTGAACGGAGGAGATCCGTTTGGCTCTTGGTCGGTACACGTGGGGGCAGCGCCGGTCTGCTGTTGAGCTATCGCTGAAACCCCACAGGGATTTAATGGGATTATCGGAAGTGACGGAATTTCCACTGTGGAGAATAGAGATTATTCATGGAAATAATGCGCGTTTCCCTCAGATGATCTGCTCAATTAGGTTTCACTTCTTTTCCAACCAACTTCAATTGATCCAAACCATGAGAACATGAATTTGATCCCTTTTGTGGTGGATAAGATATAACATCATTAAAAATCTGAGGAAAAGGAGACTGATGTGTTATAGTTCTTATACACAAATATGACACATTTGGACTGATCTCATCATACTTTAACAACATTGTTGAGCAAGGGAGACCCTTCCTCTCCCCAGCGCTCCAGCGCCGACTCCCCCCTTTTCCTCTTCGCTTCGCGTTGCCACCGCTGGAGCACGCCACCGGAGGCTTGTGCGGGTGCTAGGAAGGCGGCGGCGGGGCTCTCTCACCTGGATCTGGACGGCGGCTTTTAGATCTGGGCATTGGTTTCGAGGCGGCAGGGCCCCTTTGGAGGTCGCCGGCGGAGGCTGAGCGACGTGAGCGGCGGCTAGGGCCGGAGCACGTTTCCGGGCGTGGGGGCGGTGTTGGCACTCGCGTGGAGCTGTGTCGAGGAGGTGCGGCGGCGCTCGTGTGGAGGTGTGGCCTGTGTCTCGTCTGAGACGAGGTAGCCGGCCATCGGCGTGCGTCTCCGGCGTGCTGGCGCCCGGATCTGGTTGAGCTTCAGTCCGGCGGCGGCCGAGGCCCGGCGTGCGAGGGTCTCGAGCCGGCAGGTCTTGGCGGGAGGTTAGGTTTCTGCGGTGGCGGTGGCGAGGCGAAAGGCAAGAGGAGGTGGTGTCGAAGAGTCCGCAGTGCCGAGGAGCGAGGCCGGTGGCGGCTCGACGGAACTCGTAGGCGCGGCAAGGTCCGGTGGGAGTGAAGGAGAGGTAGGCTTTGAAGGGCGGAGTCGTCGTTGGGTTGCTTGCGAGGAGGGTGTGGAGGCGGCGCTGTGTGAGCAGAGCAAGCTGACGGAGAGGGTAGGCGCGTTGGAGCGTGCCGTCCGGTGGGTGGAGGAGGCCGATCGGCGCTGGCGGCAAAGGCCGGGATGCGGCAGGAGCCGTGGCTGCTGGGTTTGTCCAGGGAACCATGGCGCGGCGTTGCTCGAGCGGGAAGCTGTTCGTCGTGGAGTTCAAGGGTGGCTATGCCATGGCCTTGAGACGTGCAGAACCCCGGTGTGCTGGTGGCGGTCTTTTTTGTATGAAGATAGTGCGTGGGTTGCTGTGGAGGTGCTGGCGAAAGCCTTGCCGGTGTTTCTACCGGTCTCGACAACTATGACGCCTTTGGACGCCATTTTCCTTCTTGGAGGGTTGTCATGGCACTCCATAGCCCTCATGTATTCTGTTCTCTTGGTGAAAGCCTTGTCTCGGTGAGGCGGGCGGCGTCGGCGACCCTCGTCGCCTCTATGGAGACGTTGCCTCAGAGGTTCATCTTCACGCAAAGTAGACCGGAGTTTGAATGACTCAGTTGGATGAGGTTAGGGGCTTGATTGAAAGCAAGGACGGAGAAAAAGTTCTGAAACTTAGGGTGTGTTTGGTTGAGCTGTGGCTTCTGAAAAAGCTGCTGTGAGCTGTGGGCTGTGGAAAATCTGCTGTAGGTTGTGGGCTGTGGAAAAGCTGTAACCTGTTTGGTTCAAACAAGTATAAAACTTACCTCCTATCTCTATTTTCCTTGAAACAACTGTGAAACATCTCTCTATTTTCACCATTTCAAAAAGCAGAAAGCCAAAAGCCAAAAGCAGGGTCCAAGGTGCTTTCAAAATTGTACTACCCAAAAGTAGCTGATTCTGAAAAAGCTGCTTCTGGTTTCCACCTGGTTTCCACCCCTTTGGTTGGCTTTTGACTTTTTGGAAGCAAAAGCAGCTCCCAAAAGCTCAACCAAAGGCACCCTTAGTCTTTCTAGCTTTTTCATAGTCCTTTAGCTCTTTTTCTTGTTGATGTTGTGTGATCCTCAGTGTTGAGACTTTGAGCCTAAGAGCTCGTGTAATTTTTGGCTATATATATCCCAAGTGGATATAGAGGCCGAATTTTATATTCTTTATCTAAAAAAAGATGTGCTATAGTTCTTGTAGTCTACAACTTCAAGTGTGTGCCATGCTGGGCAGGCCATGCAGTGCAGCCAACCGTCCAGTTTGAGCACGCTGGAAAATAGGGAGCGACTCTTTTCTACTGGGTTCTTAGGGCATCTGTAGTGTATGAAAAGATGAGGTCTTAAGCCACATTAAGGTCAATCTTATACATTACAGGGGTGACCTTAAGCAGACCTTAAGCAAAAAAAGCTTAAGGCTGGTCCTCAAGCTAAAGACCTGGCCATAAGCATTAAAATACAATTTTTCTTTATCTGTCAAGTGGAACCGTCTTAAGGCCCCTTGGGTTATATACACTATGGAGTTGGTCTTAAGGTTTAAATGGGACCCACCTTAAGACCCTTTGAATTATATACACTACAGATGCCCTTATCTGAGTCATTGATCACAAGATTGCCCTAGTTTGAGCACCTTTTGGAATCTACAAGGATTCTAAATCTGACCAGGAAACCAGGTCACACAACACATGCATGAGCTGGATGTCCTGAGATATGCAACAGTTGTCAAGGTCCCAGTGGCCAGGACAGCACATGGACACCAGCACGTGACTTGTACGTGTGTACTGCAACTCAACCCAGAAAGTATACAATACTCCAGCTCCAGAGGAGAGGAATGACCCCCAAAGAAGAATTTTTATATCGATTGCACGTGACTTGTACGAGTGTACTGCGACTCTACAACAACCCAGCAAGTATACGTGTCTGTTCTTTACTGTTGCTAAAAAACAGTTTTTTAGTTTTTATTACAGTATTTAACTTTCTTTTTTAAGATGAAATTTATTTATAGTACACGTTAAAAATATAATGTATGTACTATTTACTCGTAACAGTATAAAATTTATTTTTTTAGAAAATCTATACACCACAAGTATAAACCAAAAGGAACAAGCCTACGGTACTCCAGCTCCAGACGAGGGGAATGCCCCGAAGAAGAATTTTTATATAACAATCGATCGACTCGGCTAATAAAGAAACAGATATTTTCCCACACTTACGGTCACCCCCGTTCCCACCACGCACCCACACCTACCAATCCATGATGACGATCCAGCGCCCCCTCTCTCACACACACAAGCTCACTCATTTCTCACAGATGGATCCCCAAAGCACTTCATAATCATCACCCAAATCCGTCCTATCGACATGCGCAACCGACAAGTAAATCCAACCACAAAGCACTATAATTTACCACGACAGCATCTTAGCAAGGGATTAACTTACCACGAACACGGCATAACAGCGGAGCAATTGCAAACTAATCACACATACTAGCGGTGCTAGCTTAGTGGCATCATCCTCCGTCGTGCGGATCATAGCGTGCAGCCGCAGAAGAGGAAGAAGCAGCACATCATGGAGACGAGCGCGACGGACTCGACGGCGGTGACGACGCCCCAGAGCACGGCGTCCACGACGAAGGGGACGTCCGGCACGAGCTCGGGCCACCGCCGCACGGCCGAGCCGAGCCGCTCCGGCACCGGCACCGGCCGCCACCCCCGGAGGAAGGCGTAGGTCGACGAGGAGGGCGACGGCAGCAGGGCGGCCAGGCTGGGCAGGCCGAGGTCCGGCGGCCACCGGAGCATGGAGACCAGGCTGCCCCCCATGGGCACGGCGACTCCACTAACCACTACTCCACTGGCCTCCCTCCCTCACGCTCCCGCGTCCGGTGCGTCGGTCGGTGGGTCGTCGCTCTGGGATTCGTTGGTTTTTTTGGTACGCATAAATAGGCCAGCGTGCTCCGCTCTCCGGTCGTTTGTGCTAGGAAACCTAGCCTGAAATTGAAATTTTAATCCTGATGGATATCTCATCACTAGGTTATAAATAAAAAGTGCTATTGGCTATTTCATATACTAATCAAAAGAGAAAATAATAAAGAAAGATCAGAAGTTGAAACACCAAGAGTTCTCTCCCTATTTCTGTGTTTTCAATTTGCTATTTATATTACTCTGTGATTGATCTGTCTTTTGTATAGTAGAGGAATCGATCGGACTGGACTCGCCAACCACGGTTCCTCAACTCGTTATCAACACAAATCGCTCCAGTGAATTGAAAGAACACGTGTGGCGCCCTATAGAGGAAGTGTGCTTAGCAGACAGCGGCACAACGAATACCATCTTAAGAGAGACAAAAATACTTTCAGTCGATTAGTAGGGGATTGATATTTGAGATGACCGACTTGTCCGCAATGGAAACATGTGTTTCCCTTATTTGGGCAATTTCGGTAATAGTGATTTCTTCCACAAATATGACATTGTATTGCTGTAAGTTAGGGAATATTATACTGCGAGCTTGGAGTAGTAATGTGCTGAGGTCTTGGTGTGAATATCACTTGTTGATTTTGTCAATTCCTAGTTTGTGATCATAGTACCATTCTCCTTTTGGGTGCTTTTGATGATAATGCTTCTTGCTCAATCTTTCTTTTTCAGGCATCTTTTAATTCATTCCTTACTTCTTCGGACGTAATTAACTTATTAACCATACTAGATAAATCTTTAAAGTCCATTGCTGAGATGTGATACTTTAGGGACTTCTGCAATCCCTCCTTAAATCGTTCCATCTTCTTTGCTTCAGTCCTGACATCGTTTGGGGCATAACGAGCAAGTTGATTAAATTGGTGAAGCTATTCTATTACTGTTCGTCCTTTTTGCTTGAGTGCGAGGAATTCTCGTCGCTTCGCTTCTACAACTCTAGTGGGAACACGGGCTTAGCGGATTGACTCTTCAAATTCTTTCCATGATATTTCTTGGTCGTCACGCATGATTTGATAATTCATCCACCATGCAGCGGCTTGTCCTTGCAATTGATGAGAGGCATACAAAGTCTTTTCTTTATCCGTACACTGCATTGTATTTAATTTCCTTTCGATGTCTTTAATCCAATCATCAGCTACTATTGGGTCCAATGAAGGTGAGAAAATTGGAGGTCTTGTCTTCTGAAAATCTGACCACTTGGACGTTATTTGTGTCCCTCCATGATTGGTAGTAAATCCTGATGAGCTTCTTGTCATTGTTTCTGTTGTTGCTGCTCCTTGCATTGCTATCTGTTCCAAAATTCGAGCTTGTTGCTCCATCATCTTCTTTTGATTTTGTTTGGCTTGGAATCGGTTTTGTTCCATCATTGCTAGAATATCAGCCAAATGGGTCTGATTAACTTCCTCTGCTTGTGGGCTACCTTGGCCATGAGATTCATTTCCTGCCATCTTAACTACTTGGGTTTTGGAATTGATTCTGCAACAATTTTTATAAGATCAGATAGATAAGTATCTAGATTTAATGTGAGAATAGATTGAACAAGATGAGAGCTAAGACGAATCGAGGGAGATAGAGTTTTGGGGGAGGTAAGATATTAGATATTAGTAACAAACAAATTATGAGATAGCAAATATAGTTTTCATTTATCTTTACATGCTGAACACATACCATACATACGAGGTACGTATCACAACTCGTGTTACCCACAAAAGAAACTACTACAAAAGGGTTACCTCTATTTTAATGTAATCTACGACTACACAACGTATATTTTGAGGTTAGAGAAGGATAGATATAAATCCTTTTTCGAAAACAAAATTGAACTAAATAAAAATTATAGGATAGATGAGATAGCATTTAGAAGAGAAAAGACAACAGTAATACTTATATTTTATGAAAATTTCTTTTGATATTTTCAAATTAGAATTTTGTAAACTTTCCTAGTATAACTTAGGCTACAGTCAAGCGAGCTGGCTCTGATACCACTCTGTAACACCCCCATTTCTGGGGACGTTAGGTTACCCTCTTAACTGCCCAGGATTGTTCAGCTGCGAGTACTGTAGATAAGTGTACACTATTGCCAAGACAAGCTTAAGCATAAAAACCAAACTTTATTACAAAATTAAGACTTAGCAGTCAAGTTTTACATAGTCGGGGCAACCCAAAATTATATTACAAAAGAAACTCCACAGGCAGGCCTGAGTGTAGAATAAACCCTAACACCAGGCGTCGTCTTAATAGACTCCTTCATTTTCTTGACAAGTATTCTCTGTTTATGATTTTAGCAAATATGAGTTCAACCAACCGTACTCAACAAGTCACATGGGAAATGCAATTTAACTATATGCAAGAGTTTGCCATGGAGTGGGGTAAAGCAGTATATTATTTTATGTGAATGCAGTTTTGTTTGTAAACACTTTTGCTTTTAAACACAAAACATCAAATCATAAACTTCTTAAGAACTTTGGGGGTTTCAATAACTTGATTACCAAACTTTCACATTTTCAAAACAATTTCAAATCTACTTATGCTTCGCTATTGGAATCACCCATTAAACACAGCTTCATATACCGGAAGCACGGTGTATTCGAATACCATTTACGAATGACTCCGCAGAATTGCCCAACTTTACCCACAAGATTCCTCAACCCTCATGACTGAGTTGAGAAAATAAGGTTGTTTCACTGCTCATCTCTTTATGTAGCATTTACCCGATAGACTATGGACCCTCTATCACGGAGTACGGCGGCTTGACAGAGCGGAGCCTACTGCTGTGAAAGCATGGTTTTACTATTTCCATACCACAACCCAACGCCAGCTGTTCCCTTTTTTGGAACAGCATATCATGCCTTTGTGTAGATATTCAATCGATCTGAGTAGCTACTAAATCAGGTTTGACATGTCAACACTTGTGGTTGAGCGGTTGCTATGTTCTTTACTTGGCATAAGGGTATAGTCCTTATATTTTCACCGAGGTAAATCCCATTCACAAATCCATGTTCAATGCCTGCGGTACTGCCACTATGTCATACCAAGCCTCAACCCTAAGACAAGGTCATAGGCTTAAGTCATCTCATAGCTCCCCGTGATACTCCTTATCCTAGCATCACTTTTAAAATTCTATCGGCAAAATGCCAAGACTCTTAGTAATAAAAGATTGTTGAGTTCCTAATCTACTTTGATTACATTAATAATACTTTTAATATTACTAAGCTTTGTCAAGGTGAATATGTCCATCAAATTAAATAGGGCTTTTCGGGTGGTAGGACATTAGCTAATATCATGTCATTCCAAACATCTTTTGTACATAAAATAACAGTGCGTAAATGTTGGATCGAAAACGGCGACAGAGGGGAGGTGAATGGAGCCCTTTAAAAATTACCTCGAGTAGCCACACAATTTCTCTATTCTCCGATAGCTATGTAAGCTATGAAGAAGAAGAGAGTTTCCACACTGGAACCTAGACGATAGACAGACAAAACGAAACTAAACTAAATATGCACACAGGACTGCAATCTGAAATCAAAGAGACAAAAGAAATAAAAACTGAGATTCCAGCCAAAAAGATAAAACAGGAAACCAAAAAAAACTGCAGCAAGACAAGAGACAATTCTAAAAGATAATGCTGGCCAAAAGCTATCTTACAACCTGCTTACTGCTGGCTATGGAGAAATAGAGGGCAATGCTGCTGCAGCCAAAAGAAAGAAAGCAAAAGAAAAAGAAGCCAAAGCTGAAAGAAACCAACTAAAAGAAAAGAAAAGAGATCATAGCCCAAAAAGGAAATGAGGACTATGCAGGAGAGGGAGTTCGGCTGCAAGAGCAAAAAATCAGCAAGCACTAGGCAAGAACAGACCAATCCGAAAACACACAATAGGAAAATATGCTGTCGGCACAGGAGAACTCTCCAAGTAATGAGCTGCCGAGGAGATACTTGATTGAGTGCTACCCTTCTCAAAACAAAGGAGACCAACAGAGATTGGACAAAAAGGAGACTTTGCTGCCAACAAACCCTGTTGCTGAAAACCAAAAAAAAAAGTAGACAACTAACTTGGCCGAACACCACCAAAAGATCAAAAGACTAGAAGTGCAAACAGTAAGCTAGATGCTGGCCGAATAGAATTAGAGAGCTAAAATGAAACTGTAGCCGAGTGGAGTATCTAGTTGAAATACTTCTTCACACGGCTGACCAAGAGAAACCATAAATGCAGGTCAAAAGAAGAGTATTCAGCCGAATAAAAGGCAGATCGGTAGGATAGAGACCATAAATGCAGATCAAAAGAAACATCTACTTGAGACAGCCTAAAACCGAACACAGGTTGATGGGATGAAGCTAACAAAGAAACAAGCCAAAGTTCTTGAATGTATTCTCAGTTGGCTTGAAAAGAAATCTACTCAGAGTGCAAGAAGCAAAGAATAACAGTGAGAACATCAACCAGTACAATAGAACACAAACCATCAAAAAAGAAATAGACCACCATATCATTTCAACTAAAGAACCAGAGATATGAATGATTAAACGAGATAGAGTTTACATCCCCTCAATCACCCATACATCCCCATACGCATGGAGAGCATAGAAAGAATCTCACACCTTCTCTCTTTCTCTCTTTCTCTCTTTCTCAACAAAACAAAGACTAAAAGCAAAACCCTAATTCATCTCCCTAAGCCATCTCCCAAAAATCATCCTCTCTCTAAAATCTGCATACATGGAGAGAACTAAAACATAACACTCTCACACCCACTATCTCATTTTTCTCCACTAGAGAGCATCCTCTATTTATAGGCTCCACTAATGGATTTACAACACACTTTACCCATTAGCTCTTAACAACTCATAACACTTTATCCATTATCCCCTAACCAAATCCACTTCCTTTTGTGCAACTTTGCGTATTCACCAAAACGCCCCTCGTGCACCTTCCAGGAAGCTTCCTTATTCCTTTCCCTCCAAGCCACGCAACCACCTCAAGTCCTCGTCATCTTTGGCACACTTCGACCGCTTTGCCCTCGGCACCGCCCGCGCCTAGTCCGGTCATCCCGTGCCTCGCCACGACTCCATCTCGACGTCCTGCAGCCATCACAGACAAGAAATAAATCATATAGCACCGCTCAAAATATTGTAACCATACAATAGCATAAGAAGAAATACTCAAAGCCCAAACCGATCGAAACAAAAAATAAACGACTTAAGCACGTTCGACCTAGTTTGACCAAGTCCGACTGAAACCGATTGCACCGCGCAACGACATGGCCCGAACCACACAAACCAAACTCAACTTAACGACATGGCCTGAACCACACAAACAAAACTCGACTTTCCTAAAACAAATGTCAATTACTCATCACACACACGGGGTCACCTCCACATGATCTATCAGTAAATAACATAATGAAAATACTGATAAATAAATAATTAACGGAATGTAGGTTCAATATGATCAATAACATGTGACTTGCCTTGCGGATTTATAACTTCGACAATTTCATATTCTTCTGTCTTTTGATCTTGAACTTGATCCTAAGTTTCTTCTTCTTTAATTGGTCGACTCTCGACGTCATGTGCTAGCGCAAAGCAAGGAAAATGATTTAATTCCACGCTCGAAGAATTGAACTAGGAATAAAGAAATAAAATCCAAGAAAAATAAAATAAAATAGGTTTTGGGCTTTTAGAAGGGTCCAAAAGGTGAAATGGGCTTGAGAATTGGGTCAGTAGGCTCGAAACGGTTCAAATGGATATAAGTTTGTATTTAGGTTTCGGGTGAACAGTAACGGGTTTCGGGTTTACTGTTCATTGTGGGCTTAAACTGTGCTTAGCGGGTCAAACACTGTTCACTGCGGGTTCAGTTGTCCAGATCTGTTACTGTGCACTCATGGGTCCGGGTCTCGGTTTGCCGGGTCGAATGAACAGTAACCGGGGGTCACTGTTCATCTTCCTCCTCCAAGCGCGCACACAAGCCAGGAACAGAGCAAAATAGCGGCGGTGACCGGCGGCACTACGGTGATTTGTGACGTGATTGGAGACCATAGACGAATTCCCGGGGATGTAAGGAACCCATTTTTGGGGTTGGCGGCGGCTGGGGAGGCGGCGTTCGTCGGCGTCGAGGGAGTTTCTCCTCGGGACATTTTGAAGGCTATAGGGTAAGTGGAGGGTTAATCGGCCGAAAGCATCGGTGTTTGAGCATCTACAGGGCTAGGGTAGGCTCGGAGGGGTGGTGGTTTGGGCAGTGGTGGCTGGGGTTGGGCTGGCCATGGTGAGGCTCGGAGGGGTTGGGGTTTAGGCATCGAACTTTGGACATACTTGGGGATTTTTGTCGATTGCCGGCAATGTGGGGGTCACCAAAGCAATTGGGGGCTTGGGTGGCTTGTCTGGGCACCAGTGCGTCTCAACGAAGGGGCTTCAAGGTGTTAAATAGGGGTTTTGAGGCAGTTTGAGGGAGGGGAGATATTTCGGGTTGGGGAGGCGCTAGAGAGTTCGGTGGCTTAGGGATGAGTTTTGCGGCCATGGCATGGTACCTTGGGCGGCAAGAAGTCTACGGGCGCGGGTTGTGGCAGTCAAAAGTGACGGTTTGTCGGTTGAGAGACAATATGGGGAGCGCCGGCCAAAATATCTGATGCTGCAGCGAATTTGTGCTTGGCTTCATCCAGCGCCAGCCAGGGATTTTCGGGAGGTGTTAGACGAGTTACAGAGGAGGGGTGGCAGCGAGGAGGCGCTGGAGTGCGTGAGAGCGAGCAAAAGATCGGGCGACGGCAAAGCTTCAGGCGGTGGCAGCTGGTTTTTTTTCGAGACGGTGAACAGTGCCCGTGCAAAAGCTCTTCGTTGGGGCAAGGCAGCAGGGTAAAGAGGGCTTGGGTGGCTAGGATTTGAGGAGAATTAAGAAAGGGATCAAGAGGAAACAAATTCAAAAGAAAATTCTCAATTTTGTGAAAATTTGATTTGTTTCACAAAATGTCCAACATTTCATGAATGTAAAACATATGCAATATTAGACTTGTATTGTCCGTCTACTTGTCAAGAGCACAACAGGTCAAACAAAATTTAAATTGGACACTCAGATAAAAAAATATATAATCATATTAAGCCTTCTAACTATAGCTGGGTTCTTTTAAATCTTCTAACTAGGACTGTGTTCTTTTAGACCTACTATTTTTGGCTTTTGTTTTTTGTTACAGTAACTTGCTTTCAAACGAAGTATCTTTTTAAGGTGGGGTCTATGAGTTGATTATAGTAGACATTGTACTGTCTTTAGCTATATTAATAAAAATCACATACAATTGTATCTCTTTTTGCATTTTTTTCTTACAAATAACTAAAATTTAAAAGCTATAAATCACATATGAATCAGCACTAACTTCCATGTGAGCATGGATGCATTTTTTGCCAACCGCCGTGCTTATGCAGTGCTCCACCACGCAACAACTACAATTTTTTCCCATCGCTGACAACTGGACCAACGAAAGGCGTCAAAAGTTAGTTTACTTTAAATCAGGCGTTGAGGCGAGAGGAATCAAGAACCGGCAAATGTAAAGAAATAAACGAACAAAGCACAAAAGTTACCTTTCACATCAAAGGGTCTAATTGAAACTTAAACCCCAGGCATCCAGTTCTAGGACATAGCAGCAAGAAATATCTATGTGTATCGGTAGAACAAAAGAGAAAAAGGGGGTAAATCCACAAATGAAGTGGATGACAAATATACATGCCGTGTTTTACCAACAAAAGTATTATGACTTGATTAAGATGGAAGACAAAAATACGCACCAATTCACTCTTAAAGGTGTTCAATTTGAAACCTCCAAGATACCATCACTAATTAGAAAGCTCTTTTTGTTAGACCTGGATTTTACAATATAGAATTCTCTGTAATTCCACCTCACTATTCCCTGTATCAATAGATAGTGCTCATAAGTACGTTGCTGAATTATTTAATACATCGTATAAACCATACCATATTATAATATTACACATTAGAGTCAATTATACCACGTTGGGCGATTGTTTACATCAGGGCTTATCAGGCCAAATATCTACATTACAAAAGCAGAAGCAACAAGTCAAAAGATGAGGTTCAGATTTATCCACAGACAAGCAATTGGGGGGTAAAAGTAACAAATATTATCTTAACTGAAATAATATATGTGCACACAATCTCCATCAAGTCCACCTATCTGGGATATAATACTTATTTAAAACCGCCATAGTTTCCATCGCCTTCTTCTCTACCCTGAACTGGTGCATCCTCATAAATATAATGATCTTGTTGTCTAGTTTCTGAGGTTGTAAGTAAGCGAGTGTGAGCACAAACCACCAAGCTCCACGAGCCAATACACAAATGCGATTATATTGATGCAAGGATTATCAAGGGAGGGTTCATGTAATTTTGTTTTACCGAATGCCTTGAAACTTTTCATTAACTAGGAAATCTTGGGACTTAGCAAATTTAACCAAATTAGGTTTTTAATACGTGAAAATGATTGTAATAATAACAATATTGTATACAAGTATTTCAACGTCTTATTTGCTGAATACCAACACTGGAACGATGGCCAGGAAAATTCAAATCAGGGTATCCATTGCTCGACATTTCCCTTCCACCGATAAAGTTTTTAGAAATAGAACTATATCCAAGTAAGTTTCCAAGTCCATCCTTGATAGTGGATACGACTATTCAAATAGTTTTCACTGTACAGAGGTTATACATCTTTACCTATAAGAGACAACCAGCTTGATAGCTCTACACGATTCCTTGGTCATGTAAATCAAGAGACCATCACATAGCTTTTCATCAATCCCTCGCCGTTTTGTCATCTCACCCATATGGACTGCTCCCACACATAGTAGGTTTCATAAGTTGTGCGGGACGTCCACCACAATGACTAGCACAGCTGAACTACAACTTTCCACAACGACTAGTGCAGCTGGTGAACTTTACCTTTCACCTGGTGTCCCATTCAAGCCAGACATATCCTTGCCACTTGCACTACGCCGCTCCCCCACCAGTGAGATGACTCTAAGGTTTAGCACATCTTACTAGGCCCAGTTGCACTTTGCAAATTTGTGGTTGTATTATTGTACATTAGGAGGCCAAAGTCAGATTCAGTCCTTAGGGTTATCCAGGTGGTTCTACAAACAACCACGTATTCTTGTGCATCTACTGCACCAACCTCCCTTACCATCCGCTCATATAATTAAGCATGTTGAGATTTTGGGGAGCATAAATTATCATGTTACAAAATACCAGCCATTCTCTGTAATGACTATCCAAACCAAAACTTTTCATGTTAAAGTGATGACGTAGCAACTTATGGCCCCCAAGTAGTTATACAGGTTTAAGCGTGACATTTACATATAATATATAGCTAGCGTATTTATTCATAATTTTCCAAGGCTACAAGGGATAGGAGAGCAAGTATTCAAGGATGGAAATAATAGTAACTGTTCAACAATAGGCATGTGACTACATTTTTAAAGCGAATAGAATTTGTATAATAAATAACAGCATGCAATTTAATAATTTAAACAGAAATAATTTGCATAAAACATAAGTTTAACATGATCAAAATATTGACTTACCTTGCTCACAGTTTTTTTGGTCTTGTGTGTCTTGGTTTACCTCGGCTTCTTCTTATGCCTCATATGCTAACAATTACGGCGGGCACGGGCGGCACGGCGGGTACGTTGACGCCAGCAGTCGAGAGCCTTGGCCTCCACCTCACCTCCCCCTTCCTGTAGCCATCCCATATCCACTACTATCATGGTTATCCCCACAACCACAACCCATCACCAAGCAGAGAGAGAGGGAGTAGAGGGGACGGACTGAGTATACCGAAGGGGGTGGGGTCGCGACGCTGCCTCCGCTAGCGCCGGTTTCGGCACCTTCGCCTACTCTGTAACCAGAGACTCCACGCTGCCACCTCCATCCCAGTAGCTGCATCCCAGGAGTCTCCACTCGTAAAATTAACAATCACTTCACGGAAGCATTTTTGCAGACCTCTTATCTCGCAAGGAACTGCACAGGCGCAATGTAGCACATCCTACCTATCTTGTTTTTTTTATATCTCTACTACTTAAAAGAAAGAGCCAAATGAGTGGTGTAGATCGAGCATGGTGGTGAAGATGTTCAAGGGACACCTCGGTCTTGCATTATGGCAGAGCTAATGTCGAGGCACAGAGCAAACCGAGCTTGATGATGACTCGACGTGCGAGGATAATACGATTTTTTTAGTCCGTAGCAAAGCACGGGCATTGAACTAATTTTAACTAGTTTTTAACGAGACGTGTACAAGAGAAAAGAAGATGGCAGCCGTAACCATTGTCGCCTCCGCCTCGTCGTGTATAGTTACTTTGGACTAGGCTTAGACTAGCATGGCACTAACGCTGGCACAACAAGCTTTGGGCCGTGCCTAGGCCTAGCCGGAGGTGAGGCGAGCTAGCACGATAAGGCACGATGGGGTGATTGGGTTGACTCGGCACGGCACGATGCGGTTTGAAGCACGATAGACCTAGGCCGTGCTAGTACGGCACAGTCCAATGCCCACCTCTACCTCTGAGTGACCAGCCAGACTTTGCATTCGCATGCAGAACAAGGAAGGAATCTGACACGGATGGGCCCGTGGCCTAATGATAGGAATGAGAGCACTTGTTCTCATCTATTCAGATTTGATCAATTAGATTGACACGATGTACCATATTTATTTGAAGTATATATGGATGTATGTTCAATCAAAAGCGTATATCTGCGATAAAACTATATAGACATCACAAAAGTTTTGTGTGTAGTAAACGCATGTGTGTAGCATGAGTGGAGACATGTTTTCGAGAGGTGTGGCGAGTAAACGGGAAAAAAACCGCACAAATAACCGTCTCAGCCTCTCCCAGCCGTCTGATCCGAATAACTAAAGCCCCGTTTGGCACAGCTCCACCACCAGCTCCTGAAGTTGTTTGGAGCCGTTTTGTGCCAAACGGGGTACAACAAAATAGCTCCACTCAAGGAGTCCCGTAAAACCTACTGAGACAAAAGTAGCTCCTTGGGTGAGCTGAAAAAGTAACTTCACCTAGCTCCACTTGTGAAGTAAAAAAAAACAGCTTCACTTATGAAGTGGAGCCGTGCCAAACGGGGCCTAAGGGCAAGTACAATAGAAGAGGTGGCTGCCACCTCTAGAACTAGCCATATAAGCAAAAAGATTACATGTGGCTCATGTGAAGGTAGCTAATACAATGAGTAGAGTAGAGGTTACCTCTACTAAAGCATTCAAACATTTAATACTTACATAAATATATCAGGGGTCACCCTCTTGCATGAGGGGTAGTTTATCTCTCTCTCCTCGTATAATGTGCTAGAGGTCACCTCTTGCATGAGGGGCAGTTTGCTTCTCTCTCTTCTTTTCTCTCTCTTCCACTTAGGATTGTGCTGATGTGGATTTCATTAGAGCCAACCTAGTCAGCACCATTGTACTTCTCTAAGTAGTGCTCGGCAATTCCAACACAAATTCCCTTCTCCTCCTGCTCCACGTGACGTGTTGTTACCCGCCACATGTTGGCCTCCAGGGCTCGTGTTAATTGCGTACCCGGATAACCGTCACGGACGTGGCGATTTCCCCACCGTTCGATACCCCAACATCTATTTTAACACTTTTCCTAAACTAAAACTACCCATGGTTAAACGAGTTGATCGCTGTTGTGATTACCACGAGTCGAACCTCCTCTCTACTCTGTTCGTGCAAACCCAACTCCGTGATCCCCAAATTCCCCAAATCCGATCGAAGCAGCGAGAGCTTTCTTCCTCCCCAATTCAAACCTCGTGAGCCAAGCGCGCGCTCCAATGGCGGCCGCCGCCATCTCCCACCTCCGCCGGGGCGCACAGGCGCAGCGCCACGCGCTCCTCTACCTCTCGCACCGCCATTTCTCCTCCGCCGCAGCTTTCTCACCCCTCGCCGCCGCAGCTCGTCGACTTCTCTCCACGTCGGTGGACTCCGGCGTGTCCTCGACGGGGGAAAGCTTCAAGCCCCCGCCCTTCGACCCCTTCCGCGCAGCCACCCTCGCGCCCTCGGCGCCGCCGCTGGAGTCGCCTCCCCTCGAGGAGCCCCCGACCACTCCGCAGCTCCCGGAGGAAGCGTCTGCGGCCGCTGCGGCTCCAGAGAAGGAGAAGTTGACGTGCCAGAACGAGGAGCTGGAAGGTCTGAAGGCGGGGGTGGAGGCGGTGAGGAGCAGGGAGGAGTCGCCGCAGGAGAAGGAGGCGTGGTGGCTGCTCAGCCGCGCGGTAGTGAATTACTGCGGCACCGCGGTGGGGACGGTGGCGGCGAACGACCAGTCCACGGCCAGCCAGATGCTCAATTACGACCAGGTGTTCATCAGGGACTTCGTGCCGTCCGCCATAGCGTTCCTCCTCAGGGGTGAGGGCGACATCGTGAAGAACTTCCTGCTCCACACGTTGCAGCTCCAGGTGAGTCACTCGAACCTTGGAATGATATGTAAATGCTTTTTCATTCTGGTACTGCTATGCACGCTCAGTTGAAATATAGTTGTGCTGACATTGTGGATCAAATAACACAAATTCTAATGCCATTTCGGTGGGATGGCAGGGGATATGTGTACAGTATACCTCATAATGGCCTTACCACTTGTTCGAAAAAATTCTCCTAGCAGCTTGTGAACCTTAGACCTCTTGCTTTGATGTTGATTATTTTTGCATTGGAAACTTGTTTCAAAAGCTTGACTGTTTGAGTATTAGACAACAGAGAAATAGTGTACTTACAATTCAATGAAGTATTTTTCTTTATTTTTTTGCTCTACAATTATGTGCAATTATTCATTGAAGTGTATAAGGATTCTGAAGGATTTCAATCTCTTATACTTTGCACCACTTGCGTGTTTGCCACCAATGTATGTTTGTCATAATATATGCCTCCACTATGTAATTTGATTATGACAGACTGACAGTATCTTGAATATTAGATTTTTTTTTCTGAGTTGAATTTGAAATTTCACCATGGTTCATCTAAAAGTAGCTAATTTGAGTGGATAAGCTTGGTGTTTCTACTTTTTCTCATGAGGGCAGGATTTAGGAAGGCCATCCTAGAGTAATTTTATCCAGCACGGTTCGTAATGATTTGGCCATACGGATTATCTGCTTTGGCATAAGTTATATAAACTGAAGCTTTTATTCATATGTAATGCATAACATTACAGACTATATGCTGCATTTGAAATAGCAAGAAAAAAATAACATTGATGATTCATGCAAGGCAACATTTCTGCATTACAAAGTTGGATCACTGAGATCCGGTGGAGCGTTATAATGTCAGTGTTAGGACCTGCCATAAGTGATGCTACATAGTTGTCTATGGACATAAGGTAGGGCTAGAATAATTGATCAAGAGGTTGTGTTACCTTTTAGCATCGATCGCTAGTCATAGCCCATATTTGTGTTTCATACAATTCAATATCTTAGACAATGACCTAAATTTCACCTCTTTATTATCAGAATATATTTGCAAACCCAACACAACATGTCAGTATTTCGGCTTATTTAATCCATAAAAAAATTATAAAAATTAAAATAAATTGATAGGTAATTCAAACAGCTTATCCAATTTCAACCTGCATCACTTGCTCAATTGACTTACCCATCTAAACCACTCAATTAAAGCACAAATTGGAGTAAGAAGGAATCTAGTGTGCGTCTGATTTTTTAGAGATCGCTAAAAGCAGTGTTATTACTCTGGTTGATTTTTAGTAAGATGGCTAATATCAGTTTAGTACTTTAGTGATAAGTATGTTCTAAGACAACATGAACGAGTTCCCTTAAAAAAAGAAGCATAGGTATACTTATGCTGGAAATAGGTCCACCAAACCCCTGAAAACAGAACTGACAAATTGTTTGTACTTTGTATACAAAAGCAATCGTTTTTATTATGGGATAGCTAAAGATGCTGTGTTTGTCATGTTTCATCACATCATGCTACAATGATGGTAGCTGAACGGTTGTTTTTTCCCGCAAAGCATTCTCTGAATATCTAGGTTACGAGCAATGTTGTTCAGAAGAAAATCAAATGTTGTTCGGAAGAAAATCAATTGTTTTCTTTTTTTAAAAAAAACCTATCAGAGTTGGGAGAAGACAGTGGATTGCTACAGTCCTGGTCAGGGGTTGATGCCTGCTAGTTTTAAAGTCAGATCCGTGCCTTTAGATGGAAACAGTGAAGCATTTGAGGAGGTTCTTGACCCTGACTTTGGAGAGTCGGCCATTGGGCGTGTAGCACCAGTTGACTCTGGTGAGTATATTGGGTGGGCTCGTGTTATACTTATACCTTTGAAGATAAGTTTTGTTTTCAAGGATTTTTTATACCAAGTTCTGTTTCTAAGGTCTTTGGTGGATAATCCTGTTGAGGGCCTATGGTAAAATTACTGGAGACTATGCACTGCAAGAAAGGGTTGATGTGCAGACAGGCATCAGACTAATCCTGAATTTATGCTTGTCTGATGGATTTGACATGTTCCCTACACTGTTAGTCACTGATGGATCATGCATGATTGATCGACGGATGGGAATCCATGGGCATCCTCTTGAGATCCAGGTAAGCTAATCTTTGACACTTGATCTTTACATACTCAAGTATGTTAAGGTAGTTACAAGATAATGATATTGTTCTGCCGTAATAACAAATTCTGTACCTGCAACTCAAATGGAGTGGTGTTTGCCTTACCCTTCACTTTGTGTAAGCGAGGGACTACACAGTACACAGAGAAAACAAACTGTATAAAGGAGAGAATTCTTACAGGCACCTAACCGTATCTGTTTCACAGGCTCTGTTCTATTCTGCTTTGCGCTGTGCCCGTGAAATGGTCAGCATAAACGATGGATCTAAGAACTTGATCCGTGCTATTAACAACAGGCTCAGTGCTTTGTCATTTCACATAAGAGAGTACTATTGGGTTGATATGAAGAAGATAAATGAGATTTATCGCTACAAGACTGAAGAGTACTCACATGATGCTATTAACAAGTTCAACATCTACCCAGAGCAAATCCCTTCTTGGCTTGCAGACTGGATTCCTGAGAAAGGTGGTTACCTTATAGGAAACCTACAACCAGCCCACATGGATTTCAGGTTTTTTTCTCTTGGAAATATCTGGGCGATTGTCTCTTCTCTAGCTACCGAAAGGCAAGCAGAAGGTATTCTGAACCTCATTGAAGCCAAATGGGATGACATAGTTGCGAATATGCCTCTCAAGATATGCTACCCTGCGCTAGAGTACGAGGAATGGCGTATCATCACTGGTAGCGACCCCAAAAACACGTGAGCAATCGAAACTTCTCTTCTTATGGGGTGTGTGTGTGTGTGTATTCAGTTGTTTGTGGGGATTTTGAAAACCTGCTACATTTTATTATGCTTTTGTGAGAACTAAATCTTTCTAAACCCAAAATACAAATAAGTATCACTTGCTTATTTTCATTCTAAATTGCATTCTTCACTACTTTTGACCTCAGGATGTAAAGTCTTCACTGGAATTGAGTGAAAAGGCATTGGTAGCAATAGCATTGACCAAGTTGCATTTTTTCAGTATTTGAGTCAAGAGTTTTTGTTGCATGCAGGCCCTGGTCTTATCATAATGGTGGATCTTGGCCTACATTGCTATGGCAGGTACACTTGAGATATCTCTATAACTTTCCATGCTTAGTTAACTCCTTTCTTTTCGATTGTAAGTTTAATTATTTGTCTTTGTTAATTTAGTTCACCCTAGCCTGCATCAAGATGGGTAGGCATGACTTGGCACGGAGGGCTGTTGAAGTGGCGGAAAAGAGGCTCTCAGATGACAAGTGGCCAGAATATTATGACACCAGGACAGGAAGGTTTATTGGAAAACAGTCGAGGCTATATCAAACTTGGACAATTGCAGGATATCTTGGCTCTAAAATGCTTTTGGACTGTCCGGAGATGGCATCAATATTAATATGTGAGGAAGATCTCGAGCTACTGGAAGGGTGTGCTTGCAGCCTGAACAAGAGCGCACGCGCCAAATGCTCCCGACGTGCAGCAAGGTCGCAGGTCCTTGTGTAGTTCCATACTTGTGCTTGACCGCCAAGACCTCACCATACTTGTGCTTGACCGCCAAGACCTGACCTGCTCCTTCTAATTTGCTGGATTTTTCGTCACAAAAGTTGGCAATAGTTACTTCACCAGGGTGACAACCTACCTATGCCGGTTATTTTGGCGAGCGTGTGGTCAATCCATTGATACAAGAGTATACCTTGTATATACATTTTACCTAATCGAGGTTGCATACCATGCGAACCCAATTAACTTAAGTTGATTGGCAGTTTTGTAAACAGACAACATGTAAATATCACCACTTGTTATCAATCTGTTCTGAGTAATGCACGGATATTTCTGACAATTGTCTTGCTCTTGCCTCCGATATAGCTTGTTCTTATTTCAGCTCACTGAAGCTTGGTACGTGACTTGAGTGCAAGACACCCTGTCTTGTTGCCTGCATCCACCAATGTTAAGGAGCCAGCACTCATAAGTCAAAACTGTCAGCGCCGTAAAAATTCGTACTAATTGAGGTTTTCTTCCCGGCCAGATACTGTGTGCATCCTATCCTGCGCAACATTGAGTAGTCAAGGCTCGAGCAGTCAAGATCTGAAATTGATTTTTCACTGATGCGCCCTCTTCAACACGCTGCTGATTGGTCCATGCATGCATCCTCTGGCGCCTGAAAGAGCAGGTAAAATTTCATCTATGGAGTACTTGATTCTAATTGCCGGTGTAACTTCTTATGGCTTTGAACATACTCAAATCTTAATTTTGCTTTGCTGTACATATAGAGAGCATTTAACTTCTGAACGAACTGACTTGACAATGGTGACCACTGAGCCTGCCTGACCACTTTTAAATGCGCTTCAGTTCACTGTTTTACTTATTATGTAGGTGTTTTGTTACTGTTTGTTGATCAGAACACAGTCATCATGGGCTTCGCCTACTAGCGATAGGGTCTCACTGCCAGTCTTTCAACATGCACTGGGAGGGCACAGATGCTACCCTGCTTATCTAGTCTGCCGTTTTGTGTCTTGTACACATCACTCGTAGGAGCCAGGCGGTTCCTGGAATTGCGAGGTCTCCCTTGCGGTTGCAGGGACGAATAAGATCCAGGCAAGATCTTTAGCTTGGCAATTGGTTTATTTTGAATGAATGGTAGTGGCTCTCCTCTAGGAACGGCAATATTTATGGTGCAACTTTATGATCATTTCATAATGTATCACTGGGCTGCTCCGCAGAGCTCTGGTAACACAGTGGTCCAGTGCAGAGGAGGAGCCAACAAAATTTGGTAGACTTCAGAACAAGAAAGGAAAGCAGAAAACATGGTAAGTCTTCCAAAACTAATGCCATGAAAAAAATAAAAGATACACTTGAAATTCCTTAAGAGTAAGAGCCCTGTTTGGAATGGCGGATTTGTTAAGGAATTTTCGAGGAACAGTACTGATAATGCAAATTTCATTTCCAAACAGAACCTAGGATTATCCAGCATTCGGTCCTGAATTGGTAGAGCTCAATCGAGCTATAGCAACGTAGTCGCGTTGCGAATTCATGGAATTCTTAAATCATGGTCATGGAGTACTAATATTACAGTATTAGTGAAGTAGTTCATGACTGTACCTACCTAATTGATTTCAACTACCAAGAGAAAGACCATCTTCTGAAAGAACCAAGGTTCTCTTTTCAAGAAAGATGCAGAAGATATGGGGCCATTAAATCTGGAGCCGTTTACATGCATGGATGTATTAGATTTTTGACTACTCGGGTTGCTGCAGTAGTAAACTAGTAATACCCACCACAGTCATGCATGCTTTCAATGCCTGTTCCGAGGCTTCCTGTTGGGCAAAGTGGTATTATTATGATTTAGCAGTATTTTTTCCTTTGCTACTAACTCATCGCTGCTCCTGTTCTTGCAACTGTTTCTGGACATGGCGTGGATTCCTGCCTATCTGTTGCTTGTGCACAGTGGCTGCTTGCTTCACTGTTGGAATTCAATCCATTTTGTCCACTTACCACTAACTTCTGTGCTGAAAAAACTCAGGCTTTGCGCCCTTAGCAAGCTTGCATGCATGACAGCCTTCAAACGTTTTTTAGGCGTAAATGCTGCTGCGTCTTCAAATGCTCCAGGGTAGGGGCGCCGGGGGCTCGGGGTTGCGGGGAGCAAAAAACATTTAAGGACAAAACTATACCCCGACAGATGGAGGTGGTGGGCACCTCATAAATGTCCATAGCAAAGGCAATGTGAAGCTAGGGTAGAAATGTATGGGGGAACCCAGAAGAATATAGATCTGTACAAAACCTGGTTGTACCTATGAAGCAATTTCAATTCAAGATTGATATAAAGTATGTTCTACTGAAGGTCTTTCTCTTGCTTTTGTCTCACTGGGGTCAAAATTTCTATCTTGATTTTCTGTAGTTTTTTTCCAAGGATATTTTTTGGTAGTTTGGATTTATCTGAACTTCACTCTTTCCAAATATATACATGTACTCACTGATAAAAGCGCAAGTCTAGAATGTCGTTTTGCCTTTTGTAATTTAGACGGAGGAGGCACGTGAGGAGCATTCTTATGTAGTTTTTAGATGATGACTATGAAAACTTCTTTTTGTTCCTTGACAATAGCATGTGTGTCTACACTGCTGGTTCGCCGCTAGTTATGCATCAATGGAGACTTTTTTCTTGTCGCGTTTGTTGCCTGGGCAAAGTTTTGTCCTCCCTTTTCCCCCTTTTTTTTAGTGAATACTGGACAGCTCTTGGTGGCTTCCACACAGGAAAGAGAAGTCTAAGGCAATGATACTTGCATAGCCTTTGAGCTCTAGTGCCCTTTTAGTCTCTTACACTACAAACTCACCCATGTGAAGAGCACCAACTCGACCAACTGGATCAATGCATGCAGTAACGGCATGCATGCAATAAAGCCTGTGTTAGGGTTAGAGCATTCTGCCTCCTCCTAATTTCCGTAGTGTCCATTCATGCTTGCAAGAAAGGGAAGCATGCATGTCTGTTGTGTTGTGCAAGAATGGTAGGTTGCTTCATTTGATGCCTTTCAATGGCTCATGTACTGTACAGGGACTTGTGCAAGTGCTCTGCCAATTAGACGTACTTATTTGATCTGCCACCATCATATGAGCCTTCGGCTCTGTTCTTTTAGACTGTTGATAGCTTTTGATTATGTTTTTTAAGATGGTGGACACTGACATAAAATATATGTATGCAACGGTAGGTTCAAAAAGCTGTTTGGAGAAACAGTTTTAAAAAAACGGTTAAAAAAATTGTCCCATTTATTTCGGTTTTCGAAGAAGCCAACGTCAAAAACCACCTAAAAAGCCTGAAAGAATAGACTGATGTGGATAGCAATCGACTGATGTTGCAAGGTTGATCGAAGTAATATTATGCTCCCCTGTGGCGGTGATAATAATATGACGGGTTAATTGGAGCATTACTAATTCTACCACTAAGCATGCATGCAGTAGAGAGCTGCTTTTTGGCATTTTGCCCTACGCTACCATTTCCTGTGGAGGTCAGTGGTGCCAATGATTTATGAATTGACTCAAATGGCTTGTGGAGCAACCCTGGTCACTACCTTTCCCCCTTCTTTTCCTGAAGTGATATGTGTCAGTGTCAGTGTGTATCCCCTAATTGCTGGCCTATTATGTTCCTTGTTTAAGTTATCCGCATATAATCTCTCCTGTTAGTTTCGGAACAACGGTTTAACCTAGTGCTTCTCTAACATGTGTAGGATTATTTCCAGTCGTCCCTGTTTTTCTGCAACAATTAACCATATTTTTTCTAAAAAAGAAATTGACCAATGCAGTCCTCCCATACAATATTCTCTTTTATTAATTTATTTAAGTGTAATAGTATTTTTGTGTATTATAAAACCATTTTATAGGTGTCACAGAAAGAGAGGGAGATAAAGATGGACTTGTCGATCTAATCCTCCGGTATCTCCGTAAATTCCATACATTTAAGTGCTATCAGGGCATACAACAATCCGTCTCTTTAGGGTGTGTTTGGTTGGTGGAATGGGGAGGAATGGGATAGGATGATTCCAGTTTTTTGGGATGGGATGGAATGGGATGGTTCCGTCCACGCGTTTGGTTCATAGTATGGGATGATTCTATTTTTTGTTTGGTTAGTGGGATGGAGAAGAATAGGATGATCCCACGCAGCCTCCCCCGCCGCGCCGCGCCGACCTCAGCGCGCCGCCGCGCGCCGAGCTCTCGCGCACGGACGCGCCCGACCTCCCGCCGAGCTCTGCGCGCGCGGACGCACCCGACCTCCGCGCCCGACCTCCGCCGCCCGCCGCGAGCTCCTGCGCGCGAAGCTCCGCCGGCGCCGCGCCGACCTCCGCCGCCCGAGCTCCTGCGCTCGACCTCCCGCCGCCCGAGCTCTCGCGCCGCTTCGTCGCCCGATCTCTGCGCGCGCCGGCCGCGCCGAACTCTGCGCGCCCGACCTCTGCGCCGCCTTGCGCGCTGCGAACCTCCGCCGGATCTAGCGCGTGAGTTTTCTGTGGGATGAAGTCGTCCGGGATTTTTTGTGGAATGAGATGATACCGAATTTTTTAGGAATATTCCTTTGAGAGGGACCATTTTCTTCCATCCCATTCTCCCCCATTCCACCAACCAAACAGCTGGATGACCTCAAAATTGGAACGGGACCATTCCATCCCTGGGTCATCCTAGCATCCAAACACACCCTTATTGTCTCTAAACTACTCCGCATTGTCTACTAACAGTACTAGAGATAACTACTCTAATTCATTATATCTTAGCACTGGCCCATATAATAAACACATCACATTTTAATTTTTTCAACTAGCGGTCTCACATGTTAGTGTAACATGCTATTAAGGGTGTGTTTGGTTGAGCTGTGGCTTCTGAAAAAGCTCTTTGTGAGTCAGGTGTGGAAAAGTCACAGAGGTTGTGGATGGAAAAGTCGTAAGTCGTTTGGTTCAAACAAGTATAAAACTTACCTCTTATCTCTATTTTCCCTCTTGTGAAACGGCTCTCTATTTTCACCATTTCAAAAGCAGAAAGCCAAAAGCCAAAAGCAGGTCCAAGGTGCTTTCAAATCAGACTACCTAAAAGTAGTCGCTTCGAAAAAGCAAACTTATGGTTTCCACCCCTTTAGTTGGCTTTTGGCTTTTTGGAAGCAAAAACAGCTCCCAAAAGCTCAACCAAAGGCACCCTAAACTCACCTCTCTGGCTTTCATCTTCTGCACCACACCGGCCACCAACGTTGCTTGCTGCTGCCACCTCCCTCACCATCACCATCTTGCACCGCTGTTGTTTGTCACTAGCTCCCTCGCCAGCACTGTCTTTCACCATCATCGCTCATCACTCGAAGATGGCTCCCTCACCAGGGTTGCTATGCGCCGTTTGCTCACTCGTTAGGGATGCCTTCCATCGCTGCCCTCCCCTTGCTCCCTCTCCATCATCGCCTTCCAACACCGTCACCCACCGCTTGTTCACTCGCCATCGTAGCCTATTCGGCGCCGTCTCCGGTCAGATATGAGACGTCGCATGCTAGATCTGGTTGGATCTGACTATCTTCGAGTCGCCAGTGGTCAGATTCGTCTAGATCGAAGCAACTATTGTTAGACCTAACGCTCCGAGTCACCGACAGTCGGATCTGGTAGAGGGAAGCCGTCGTTGCAAGCTATGGCCTCTTCCTCAAGGCGGATCGCATATAACACGTGGAGAAACGGCAAGATTGCCCCACAATGAAAAATGCTATTGTTTGAGTCTTGTTTTTCGTGATACAACCATCGTGGGATCCGAAATAGATGATCTCCTTCTCTCTCTTCAATCTTTCTTCTCCATATCATCACAAATCCTAGCTGGCACTGCTTAGGGCATCTGTAGTGTATATAACCCAAAGGGTCTTAAGGTGGGTCCCATTTAAACCTTAAGGCTGACTCCATAGTGTATATAACCCAAGAGATCTTAAGACGGTCCTACTTGGCAGATAAAGAAAAATTGTATTTTAATGCTTATGGCCAGGTCTTTAGCTTGAGGACCAGCCTTAAGCCTTTTTTGCTTATAGTCTGCTTAAGGTCACCCCTGTAATGTATAAGGTTGACCTTAAGGTGGCTTAAGACCCTCTATTTTCATACACTACAGATACCCTTAGAGAAAGCCGATGTCATGTTATTGGAGATGCCCTCAAATGACTGTTGTGATGATTTGCATACTAAAATATGCCATCCTGGAATCTAACTGAAACTATTCTCTTTGTTTAGACTCAAACTGAAACTATCCTCTTTTTTAGACCATGATTGAAACTATTCTGCTAGGTCAGGATTGTACTATACTATCTTGGAGCTTTCTCTTCAGTTCCTTCTTATCATGGGTATACTTCATCAGTCTCAGTACGTAGGCCTAGCTAATCAAGAAATGGCAAAATAAAGTGCAAAAATAAAAGCGATCCCCTGCCAATAATCTCGACTGAGTTGTTCGCAAATACGACGTATGCGTGAGACGTGAGCAATCTCGAGTAGAATCGAGTGTTCAGCAAAGACGAGACAGAACTGAACTTCTGTAGTGGCATAACAAAACGAAATGACAACGCATAAATATTGTAGTACACCTGCAGTGTCAAAATGAGCACTCCTTCTCAACAGTATGCCACAACACCCAACATGTCTTAATAAGCAATAGCAAACTTATTCCATCGATGGGATACATATCATGGTAGCTTACAAGTAGGCTACTACTTCACATGCCTAAGCATCATGGCAACAGAGAACATGCTTTTGTGTCTCGTCAACTTCACACTACGACAAAAACAAAAATACACAGTAGAAATAATGATTTTACACACATAATTGATAGGGGAGGCAGAATCTCGTTCATGTGTCACTCCATGTATTATTTTACTTTTGAATAAAACATAACATCGAAAACTTACAAAAATAGCTCATGAGGGATAGACAGACAAAGAAGGTAAGGATGGAGAGCGAGGGAGAAGATGGTAAGCCAGAGGAGATGAAAAAAGAAGATGAAGAATATAAAAAGAAGCATTGCGAAATTGGGTCTTACAAGGTCAAGAAAAGGTCTTGCAAAGTCAAGAAGACCCGATCTTATAAAACCTCAAACAATGCAATGTAGAAAATATGAAGAAGGATGAGGATGATGATTATAATGAAAAGCTCAATCAGGATAACACCATACTACTGTTATGGATTAAGCATTGCTACTGACGCTCCCAGAGGCCTGACTCTACGCATTCCCAAGTCTTCATGGAAGTCGACCTCCCCCTGCCCGCAAGGCTCGGCTGTCGCAGAGCTCCTCCTCTCCATCTGATAAAGACGAGATCAACAAGAGAACGGTATACGTACTGTAAGCGCAAAGTCAAACACATACGGAGAACAAGAAGACACCACCCTCTCTAATGGAAACTTCTTGTGCTTACCACAATGGCGCAGAGCTGCTTCATGTCTTCCATTCAGCTTTACATGAGAAAACTGCAGGAGAGTGACATGCATCAGACTTAGCAAACGTATACAAACTGCAAGAAAGTGGTCTCTGTTTAGGAGAAAGATATTGCAAAGAGAAAACACACCAAAGTACTAGCAGCAGCGAGGAAAGCCCAGCTTCTGTCGAGTGATATGATCACCTTTTTGTGTTTGTTTGTGTGGTGTTGTGGCCCGTGGTTGATAAAAAGGCTCAAGGAAGAGAGAGAGCTGGGTGAGGGGACATGGAGACTGGAGAGTGTATATATGCAGAAGCTGCAGCAGATGGAGATTTGGAGTCAGGAAATCTTTTGGGAATTAAAGGGGATTTGATCTGAGGCTTTCCAAGAGATCGATGTGCTAGAGCTGCTGCCTGCTGGTGGTCTAGTAGTCTCTATCTAGCGTGTGAGCTTTCCAAGCACTCATAAGGGCATCTGTACTGTATGAAAATAGAGGGTCTTAAATCATTTTAAAGTCAACCTTATACATTATAGGGGTGACCTTAAGCAGGCTATAAGCAAAAAAGGTTTAAGGCTGGTCCTCAAGCTAAAGACCTGGCCACAAGCATTAAAATACAATTTTTCTTTATCTGCCAAGTGGAACCGTCTTAAGGGCTCTTGGGTTATATACACTATGGAGTCAACCTTAAGGTTTAGATGGGATCACCTTAAGACCCTTTGGGTTATATACACTACAGATACCCTAAGGCGGGGGAGAGAGAGGGGTTGATTCTTAGATGGAAGAGAAGGCAACGCCATTGTGTATGTGCATATCACTAACTGAGAAATAATAGGGCTGGACCAGGGTTGAAGGTTTGGTCGTGGCTGGGGTTGGGTTGGGTAACTTGGGTTAGATTTGGGTGTCTCACGTGTCTGAATTACTAGGGTTTCCATTGCTTCAAACTGGAGATTATTGTATGTACTGGCAGATGAAATGACAAATCAAAGCACCGTATGTGAGTTGTTGAATTGAGGCTAGATTTGCACCTCTGTATAGAGGCCGTGGTACTTGTGTCATTTTAAACTCATAGGGTACTTGTGCTGTACAAATGTACAACAAGTTGTACTACGTTTGAATTTAAAATTGAGGAGGTAAATGCAACAGTATCCAAAAAAAAGTGTAGGATGTTTACATATGTTTCAATTAAAACTTGATGACCCGTTTGAAATGCATACATTTCACGTAAGTTTAGCAAAGCAAAACACCATTTTTGGATTTTCTCTTAGAAACCTTAAGAGCACAGTGCCTGCAATTCAGGATTACGTAGATATGTCGAAGTTGTTTTATATACTCCTTGTGTTTGTATGGGTGTGGAGGGTGCCATAGGGTGAGTTCTTTTATACCGTGGTTTTTAATTTATACCGTTTGAATTCTGTCTATTTGTGAGAGTAATTACAAAAAGAAAGATAGTCATATATAATTTTAGTTGGTACAGCTGAAGTTAATATAGTGTCTACTATAATCGATTTATAAATTCCATCTTGAAAAAACGTATACCGTTTAAAAGTAAGTTACTGTAGCGCCATATAAAGCTAAAAACCCTAAGCCCTTTTGAACCTGGACATAATTTTTTGCCCCATGTCGGCTGTGATCGTTTTGGCTTCAGCTTTTAGCTTCCGGCTTATTTTTTACTATTCATAAATTTCGTCTTTTTCTGAAATTTTGTCTTTTTGTTGAGATTTTTTGCCGGTTCTTTTTTCCCATATTTGTCTGTATTATACGTAATGGGCTAACATATTTTTTTACATTTTTTAATTTTTTTAAAAATTTAATTATGCTAAATAAGTCTCTATCAGCTACAGTATTTTTTCAGCCAGCTACAGTACTTTTCAACCATAAGCCACCAAAAAAGTCCAAATGATCACCACCGTAATCTCATGGTATGCGCTCTTATTCTCCTTTAATGAAACCGTGCCAGTTTTTGCATGCTAGAAAAAACCACCCCATTTCGAACGAAAAATCATGTAAACATTACAGTGACGTGGTCACATCCACCTTATGCTCCGGGGAGAATGACAAAAAAAAAAACTGTGAAATGCTCATGCATTTTGTTTTGGATTCGATGGGAAACCGTAATCGCCGCCGTGAAAAATGTCAGCTCCTCCTCCATGCCGCCACCCGTTCCATCCAAGTTCAGTCCAGTCCAGTCCACTCAACGGAAATAGAGAGACTTTTCGCGCTGTAAATGGGAAGATCCAAGCGCCGTTCCCACGAGATATTTTTGTTGGAATCCCCAAAACCGCATAGATCTTCACGTGCATTTCCGCTCGCTCGCTCGCGCAGTACGCGCGCCCCGTAAACTAAACAAAACCACGCATCGGTTGGTGGTGGGGCGCTCGCGGCGGACTGCATGGCCGCGTGCAAACTGTAGAGACCGTCCCGGCCTTCAAGGAGCAAACGCCGGTCAGGACGGGATGCTCCAAGAAACTGCCTTGGTTGACTCGATAGCTCCATGCCCCCAACAAGGGCAGCAGCATTGGCCGCTGCTACTAAAAAAATTAGTTTTTTTCTCTCTCGTTAGTTTTGGGCTTATTAATCGGTGGGAGTAAAACAATTTCGCATATTGAGGAGGCAGTGAAAATAGTTAAATTACCTTTAATTATTATCTCTAAGCAGTATATTTAATATATGCATGTAGAGAATATTAGGTCAGTCTCAGTGGGAGTTTCATCTGTATTTAATAGGCTGCTACATAGGCATTTTTGATGATATAGCAATATTTTTAAAAAGAGAGAGAAGAAGTGAGTTTCATCTAGATGAAACTCTCTTGGCACGATTACCAACTCTATATAAGTCATGAAATTAAATGTCTATGAAACAATAGAATGAAACTATGCATTGAGGATGCATGTTTCATCCATGTTTCATTTCATTTTACATGATGTGGCCATTCTCAGTGGAGAGTTTCATGGTGTTGTTTTCAAGATTGCATATTTTAACAAATAAAACTGTATATTTATTAAGGGTATAAAAAACATCGCATTAATTTTATATTGAACTATGAAATACGTCATGTAATTATGGATAAAGTTATTTAAAAAATATGGGAGGAGGGAGTATACCGCTGATCGCACCGGCTGGGAAATGGCTTGAAAATGGGAGAGGAGAGACAGCGTATATCTGCATGCCCATGTCACGCGGTGGATCGTGTGATCTAGCCATAGATGCGAACTATAACAGGGTGGAGCGTATTTTTCTATGCTTGCGGCACTGCTGATCTTTCTCAGTGGTATCGGAGTATTCGTATTGGCTACAGCTGATAACCTTTTAGCTATAGTTGATAGGTGTGAAATTAGAATGAAAAAAACCGAGATTCACCACTTCATAATATATATAACATCATATATAGTTTTCAAATAACGTTATGCTAAATAGTAATGTATTCGGTAGTTTTTAGCATCAATACTTCAGTGTAACCGATAACATTGTATGATGATAAATAAATAGTGATCGAAATACTTACCAAAATAAAAAAGGATAATAATATTGATTATTTACATCAAACTAAAGAAACTAAGAACAAAACTACAGACAAAAGTTGATCGGTATTAGTAAAATACTTCATTTGATCTCAATGACATGTTAAAAGAGAACAAAATTACTCAAAAGTTTTCAAATAAAAAACAGTAGAATGATCAAATGTAAGTTAATGTAATATCTTTTAGTAATTACGTTCTAAGTTCATAGAGCGACGAACCATAACATTATTAGTAGGGGTGAAAACGGGTCGGGTTAATCCCGACCGATCCGACACCGAATCCGATTGGTACCGAATCCGACTAGTACCGAATCCGGAGAAAAAAAATATGGGTTAGGATATGGTAACAGCAATATCCGTCCAAATCCGAATATCCGTCCGAATCTGATACATCTTCAAGTTTGATTTCAGATTAGTGCCACTATTTGACGTTTCATTTTCTTTTGCAATGGTAAAATAAAATCTTCCACATCAGCTATTAAATAGTAACATCAAGTCAGTGCGTCCTACTCCATTTACTGCACTGTATGCATTCCTTACAAACAAGTAGGGGTGCAAACGAAATGGGTTAATCCCGACCGATCCGACACCGAATCCGATTGGTACCGAATCCGGAGAAAAATATGGGTTAGGATATGGTAACAGCAATATCCGTCCGAATCCGACCCGTTTTCACCCCTAATTATTAGTGATTTTTGCCAAATCTTATTTCTCCATATAGCAAATAAGTATATCATTCATAAAATTATCATTAATTAATTGAAAAATCAGTCATATATTTGTATGTTCAATAGTTTAAAAATAATATAATAAAAAATACGTCTAGTGGTTTACTTACTTGATATTACAATCAAATACTACAATTTTGTCTCCAATTTGCAATGAGCTAAGTTGATATTTTAAAAATCAAAATCGAAACCGTAAGTCTTAAAGCACAATACACATTGATCGGATGAACCTAAGCTTCCTTCAGCCGGTGAGGGCGTGAGGCAATAGGGACCAGGCGACACCACGACGAGATGGTAGGCAAGGGTAGCTAGTGGCGCCAATTTCTCTCGTTCTCCGGCAACCGATCGTTGCCTAGCTGGGTGCTGCTGTGCAATGGACGTGGTGCACATCTTCCGGCTAACCATGTGAGACGAACAAGCGTCGAGGGCTGTTGCAAGGTGACATGCTTTAAGATCATCAAATGGATACCGTGTCCTGTTGCGGTCCTCCCTCTTACACTGGCTCAAAGGCTGGCTTGGCCTGCTATAGTTGCCTCATGGATTGAGAGAAAGCGGAGGCTTCTCGTGAACTGTTGCTAACTATTGAAAATTTAGGCTGCTAGTGCTCCTTTTATTGGGTTTTAAGGAAAGAATCGGCTACACTAAGTTTAACTTGGGGGTTCACACATGGGCTAAAATCGTTAATTCCTGCTAAACTTTTTTTTAGACCCGGTGTCCTGTGATACCGGGTCTCACTTTTTAGTTCCGCCAATGACAGCTGATAGCTTTAGTTGAAAATGAGTAGTAGCGACAGAAAAAAGTGACTTTTAGAAAGAGAAGACGAGTGGTGAGAAAAGTGAGAGAAAGTTACGTGTATGAGATGAAAGCGAAAGAAGTAAGCTACGTGATACGTGCATAACCTCGTACCTTATTCCTGGAGCAAAATAGAAATAAAAAAAGATGAAAAAGGTATTTTGAGAAATTAAGTATTTATATTGGCTTAAGTACCGTACCATGATCGTAGTACTCTACCATGGTGCACGACTTACGAAGATTCGTGGAGAGTTTATAGCTGGAGTCAGGGGCGGAGCCAGGAATTATATATAGTGGGGGCCGGATAATCAAATACATATAGTATAGTATAGTATAAATTTCATATATATATATATATATATATATATATATATATATATAGGATTCGATCATATATTGAAACACCAAAATCTCTATTAAATCATTAATTATGCATGTTGTGACAATTTTGTGATGAAAAATATAACGATAAGCATAAATGGTTAAAGGAACTAACATGTTTCAATTAAATTTCGCCGACACATGCATCCGATTTTGCATACTTGGTAAATAGGAATTTGCACAAAATTTAAACTGTATATTAGCTTTGTGTAAACATAAACTTGAAACACATAGAAATATTTGTCTATGTGAGTACTACTTCCAATTTTGAAGCATCGTACACAAATAGTATCGAAAAAACACTAGATGTGATGTTATGTTTTATACCCTGGAAAATCTTTAGAACCTTTCTTAAAGTTTTGACCATCTCACAGCATTTTAATCACTCATCTTATTTTCCTTATTTTTCAGTGAAATCTGCTTAAGGTTGATTTTAATCCATATGCACAGAAGTAATTTTTTTGCACCAAACATTAGGTGGGGCCATGGCCCCTGCTGGCCCCCCCTCCCTCCGCCACTGGCTGGAGTACTGTTGTTACACAGCGGCGGCACAAGTGTTGTCAGCTGACACTCTTCTGCAGATTGGTCCAGTGAATAACGAGGTGCTCTGGCCGGCGCACTTTAGCCGGTCAGGAAACTCGGCTCTTTAGAGAACAGCCGCAGCGGGCCTCTCTCTCTCTTAATCGTCCCTGAACGGCCCACTAGTCCTTGTATATATTGATTTCTAAATACTATTTTTAAAATAAATAATTTTTTTTATAGTACTTAGTTTTTAAATTGAATATCTTTTTAATACGAGATATACTAGTCGATTGTGATACACACTGTAATGATTGTATTTATATCGACTAAAATTACACATGAGTTTCTCTCTCTGTATGCTTTCTAAAAAACTGTCACTATTCATAAGTTAATGCTAAAAGCTAATAGTAAAATTTAGGGCATGTTTGGTTCATGATCAGAAGTTGTCTTGCCACAAGTTAGGTGTGCCACAGTTTTTAGGTAGCTGTTTGGTTCACCGACGTAACTGTGACATGCCACACTTTCTTAGCACCCGGCCCCACACGTCATAGACTCAGTTTCTTGCCAAACTTTGCCACAAGTGTGGCTTCGATTTTGTTAGCCACACTTTCTGTGGCAGCCACATATTGCCTAAGTTTAACATGATAAACTTAGGTATCAACCAAACAGGCCCTTAATATGGACAGGCCTGGCCTGGCAAAGAAAAGCAGCAGCTACCTATCTACCATCGCTTCACAATGGCAGAGGGGACACGATATACTAGTCACTGGGCTGAGATTTTGGGGCTACTCAGGCCTAAAAACTAGAGAGTTCAGAATGACAGATTTTCACTTTTCAGACGTTCGGTGGTAAGTTCGCCCCCTCAATCCAAGTGACAAAAGGCAAACATCGAAGCAAATCCATTGAGGAGACATGAATATCCATCGAAAACTCGCTGCGTTTCAATACATGCCGTTTAAGAAAGAGTTTATAAAACTACTAGTAGAACCAAGCTTTCCATGTGATGTATGCCTTGCCACTCGTCATTTTGCTGTATCGACTAGTGGAATCAAGTGACGTCTACCAGGCGAATCACTGGGTGAACACCACATTGGTGATGTCGGGGAACCTTTCCTTGATGGCCGCCTTGATCCCGCTCCCGATGGACTCGGGTCCGTCGTACTTCACCAGGCAGTCCTCGCCGTCGACGGCGAGCACCTCCACGCTCCCGCCGTAGTTCGCGATCGCCGGCCGCAGTATGTCCAGGTGCCCGTTCACCGCCTGCAATCAACATCCACCCGATTAGCGCTCCAAGATTACCACACTGTTCTGCACGACAATTCTACGAGAGTGCTCTGGTGGTGGGAGTTCCCCGACCTCAGGCGTTGTCTCCACCGGCGGCTGGTCCCCGTCGAACACCTGGCGGATGTCCTTGACGGCGTCGCCGAACTTCTCCTTGAGCACGCGCTCGATGCCCATCTTCATCGTTGTCGTCGAGCTGGGGCAGCTGCCGCACGCTCCTAGATGTTGTAACGGAAACCGTAGTAAGCATATTAGGATTTGATGTCGCGGCAAGGATCTTGACCAAGAATTCTTGATGGACGGAAGGCGAGAGATCTACTTTACCTTCAAGCTTGAGGGAGACGACGCCGTCCTCGACGGACGCGACGGCGACGTCGCCGCCGTCGGCGATGAGGTAGGGGCGCACGTCGTCCAGGACGCGGTCGACGTTTTCCGCCGTCAGCTCGTAGGTAGCCGCCGAGTACAGGCCGCCTCCCGGCGTCGGTGGCGTGGATGCGGAGGCCGCGGCCAGGTGGCCCCGAGAGCCGGCGGTCCGGATCGTGGAGGGTCCGAATTGGAGTCGCCGAGGGGGCGGGTTCGCCTTGGGGATTCGGAGGCGGATTTGCGGCGGAGGTGACGAGGCGGCAGCGGCGGCGGTCAGCGACGCCTCCATGGGGTGTGTGGTCGTGTCTCCCTCTTTGCTGCCGTCCGAGAAGCCAGGGCCAAGATTTCTCTACGGAGAGTCCTGGAGATATTTTTTGGACTATCGTTGCGCTTAGCAACTGAGAAGTGATAGGAAATAGGGCTGCTAATGGGCCAAGTATTGATCTAAATTTAGTCCAAATTAAAATTTAAATAATAAAAATCTGATCTAGCCTAGGTCTTAATTGTTAAAGCCCAAGCCTAATCTATACCCATACTCTGGCCTGGGCCTTAAGCCTAGACTAATACTTGTTCCAGACAATCTCCTTGAACTGGGCATCGTGCCCGCGATCTCATTGGAGGGATGACGAGAATATAGTAATCCTTTAATTATTACGTTATCATATTCTCCGAGTATATCCCTTATCGGTAAAGGAGATATTTCACAGAGTAGTAAGTCCTATGACTATATGGTCATAAATTTTTCTACGACCACATAATCGTAAGTCCTTCTATAACAATTTCTTGGTCGTAAGTCTTTCTACGACCACATAATACGTAAGTTCTTCTACAACCACATAGTCGTAAACTCTTCTATGATCGCGTGGTCGTAAGTCCTTCTATGACTACTCTTTGGTTGTAAGGCCTTCTACGACTACTCATTGATTGTAAGTCTTTCTACTACCACATAAGTCGTAAATTCTTCTATGACCACATAGTCGTAAGTGGTCCTGCAACCACTTCGTGGTCGTTGACCTTTCTGCGACCAGTCTATCTCTGATTGGTTTGTTTACGACAACCTATTGCATAGTGGGTTTGTCTGACAAGGCGGTTAGAACGTGCATTTATACCTAATAACCACACATAATCTCTATCTGATAACAACTGTCGCACGATGGATGGGCCACCACGTTTCTCTGATAATCTTCTATTAGACAATTATCTCTCGAAGTGGTGAGACATCTTTTGGCACAGGACAACGGCCACCGCTTCGTCAACTATATAAAGGTTGATGTTGGAGAAGAGAAAGGGGAAGAAAATAACAGTAGATCATATCAGGAGATAGTGCTAGACATTTTCGCACTACTCTTTGTTGTAATCAATTTCTCTGAGCAATAGCCACAAAGGATGAATGGTTATTATTCTCCTAAGAGAAGGCCCGAATCTATATAAAAGTTCCCATGTCTTTACTCTACATGTTCATTGTCCGAGTCTTTTAGAGTTTCCCCGAATCCAAACAAATCATATGTAAGATCGGTATTAAAACACCAGCAGCTGGTGCCGTCCGTGGGGATATTCTTCTTCCAAGACTTCGGTAATTTCCTTGTCGGCAAGTTCTCTTTATTCTGATGTCCTCATAATAGGGGAGTGGAACAAGGAGAATTGATTTAACTTGGCCGACTATACAGATCTTGACATAGATGCCTGCTATGACTTCGAGCAAACAATGTTTGCTTTCGATGGTGAGGTTGTCCCTGGAGATCCATCCTAGGATCTCGGAGACCGCACCATGGAAAAGTCTAAGGAGGGATCCATATCCTTCGCAACAGTACGCCAGACAGAGGAACTAGTTTCCTCATATGGCAATGTTCAATCCGATTATGAACTGGACTCGCAACATGACAAGGAGCCCGCCCCCAAGTGTTCGAGTCCCCCAGCGACCACTCCAGCAGTTTCAACGAGCCGTGGAGTCTGTCATTTCGATAATTCATCACCAACTGGTGATTGTAACTCTCCAGTTGTCCACGCAGAGAGCGTGGGTAGGCTCCCTGCAAGTCCGTCTGCACTCTTGTATGGTTCAACTCCCACCGGAGATGGTTATAACCCAAAATTTCCCTACTTAGCGAGGTTTACTCCAGACCATGATGTGCTCTCGTTGGAACATTCTTCAAGCGAGAGGCCCTCTCTCGGAAGTGAAAATTATAGACAAGAGGTCTTTGCCCTCTCAGCAGATTCTGATCACTCTCTCAGAAAGAAGACTTAAGGATCCTCCCCGTTGATCACACCCTGCCACTCCTTGTTAGGATGGCGAGGAGACCTCTAGTGATGAATAGGTCAATTCTCTAATGCGCGTGGGAGAAATCCTAGAAATAATTGCTCTCTATTAAGGCAGCCACAACTAGCCTCAGAGATTGAGGATCCTGAGACCGCCCAAAGGAGGTGATTGGCTGCCTAAAGGTCTTTATCTGGGTGTGCCTAGTACCAATTCAAAGAGGCTCGGGAGCTTCAATGATTTGCTCGAGAACATGACCCCAGAGCTCGCTTGAGCACAAGGCTACGACCACTTCGTCGAAGGGATCACGCGAAGTCTCCGTAGCATGATGGACAGATTTAAGCAGCCTCGCTGGCATAACTTCGGGAGTCGGATAGGTACGATCGTGTCTAGTAGTTCACAAAACTCACCCCGTGGGGTTCAATATGATGACAGGTCCCGACGGTCTCCTAACCACAACTCTAGCCGAAAGAGAGTTCCTCGAATGACTCCAGATCAGTGAGTTTACTGAGGAGGCGATCGATCACCGCTTCAGGCACGGAATCTGCAGCAGATGGAGAACAGTGAGCACTACTCTCGTATGGACGAGGCCTACTACAGGTCGGGTCCATCCATTATTGGGCATCATCAAGTACGATTGCTTGGTGATGCCACTTACCCTTTCCTGCAAAGGAGGCATTAGGAACTCATTACCGGATGTTGGGCATTCATTCCCAAACTCCGAGCAGTGCGCTAGCCACCGCTGTTTCACCTAGTAAACATGGAGAAAATTGATGGGCCCAAAATCCTATCCATTTCCTTCAAATTTACATGACCGCGGTTCGGGTGCAGGAGGAAACGATCACGTCATGGCAAACTATCTTCTGACGGTGCTCGAAGGGTCTGCTTGGTCATGGACTTCGTCGTATCTCTTCTAACGGTGCTCGAAGGTGCTCTTCTGTCGATATCTCTATGAACTTCGTTGAGCTCTTGTCATCAGAACTGATGTGGGAGTGTGTTCGAGCATAGTATTAGTCGAGCAGTGATGCCCTCTACCTCTCTGTGGTACACCAGGTGCACCCTCTCCATTAGCTTGATGCCACTATTCATGACTTCTATTAGTATATCACTAGAGTATGCGCCAGTTTGACTCTTTGGGACCAGATGTCTATCAGACTTGTTCCTGCTGTGTGCAGACCTAGGCTCATCAGGAGACTCACCACCTCTACAACTTCTTGACGCGTCTTCGACTAGAATTCGAGCCGGTTTGTGCTCACCTTCTGGCCTGTTCACTACGTCCATCTATGGCGGAGGCACTTACTTTTGTTCATTCTGAGGTGACTCATCTTCGTGGCATATGACTCAGCAGTTGTCTTCTAATGTCCTAGCTGCTCATACACCCACTGCTCCAACAACTCCTATGGCGGTAATGTCTACTACTACTCCTCCAGCATAGGTGCGTGCACCGGTGGCTACTACGAGTGCCTCTACTAGTGGCCTTCACTGTACCTTGTGTCAATGTGATGGCCACACCTATAAGATTTGCTACTCCAAGAGGCGGGACTAGGGCCGCAGAGGTGGTCGCTCTTAGCATGGCTCTACTTAATCAGGGGGTGATAGTGCCCCTCGCCAGCCAAACACCGCTTAGTAGCTGGTCTCCTTCCTCCGGCATCTAGTCATCAGCCCTACCTCAGGCTCTTTGGGTGCTGCCAGTCTTGCAACTGATGTTAAGAATGCTTTTATCAATAGTGAGCTGCGAGAGGTCTACATGCTCCTGCCTCTTGGGTATTCGGTCCCCAACGGTCAGGTTTGTCACATGCGTCATTCTCTCTATGGACTCAAACAAACCCCTCATGCTTGGTTTGAGCATTTTACCTTTGTTGTCATTGCCATCGGCATTTCCACCAGTGATCTTAATCGTGTTCTCTTTGTTTACACCTCCTTTCGTGGTCGAACGCTTCTTATTCTTTATGTGGATGACATGCTCATCACTGGAAATGGTTCATATCTACCCCTGATGGCTACTACCTCTTCCAGCAGAAGTACATTCAGGATCTTCTTGATCGTGCTTGTCTCACCGATCAGCGCGTAATGGACACTCCTACAGAGCTTCACCTTCGGCTTCATCCTACTGATGGCACTCCTCTCGAGGATCCCACTCGCTATCGCTACCTTGTTGGGGTTTGGTTTATCTTGGTATCACTCGTCTTGCTATCTCATCCTATTCACATTCTGAGTCAGTTTGTTTCTGCTCCTACCCAGCTCCACTACAATCACCACCTATGTGTTCTGCGATATCTTCGTGGTACTATTACTCGACATCTTTTCTTCCCTTGCTCTAGCTCCTTACTGCTTCAGGTGTACTCTAATACTACTTGGGCTAGTGATCCTTCTAACCGTCAGTCTCTCTGGGCTAGTGATCCTTTTGACTGTCGGTCTCTCTGCCTTTTGTGTCTTCCTTGGTTCTTCCTTGATTGCCTGAAAGACTAAGAAGTAGACTGATGTTTCCTGTTCGAGTGTTAAGGCTGAGTTGAGGGCTTTGGTGTCTGTGACAGTTGAGATCAGTTGGCTATGGTGGCTCCTTGAGGACTTTGGTGCTTCAGTTTTTGCACTGACTACGTTATTGTCAGATAGCACTGATGTGATTAGCATTGTTTGAGATCCAGTGAAGTATGAGCTCACCAAGCACATTGGGGTTGCTGCTTCCTACATGTCATCGCAGGTGCAAAAATAGGTTATTGCTCTTCAATATGTGCCTTCAGAGTTTCAGCTAGCTGACTTCTTCACAAAGGCGTAGACTAGCGTAGACTAGGGCTTAACATAACTTCTACCTTTCGAAACTCAGTATTGTTGATCCACTATGAGTTTGAGGGGTGTTAGATGGATATGTATTTACTACTTTGTATAAAGTGTTTTATGTAATTTTGCCTTTGTCTTATACATGCTTATGCTGGCCCTTTTGGCCCATTGAATCAATGCGCTCGCTCATTCCAAACAAACACCAGAATTGATGGCCAATGCAACACTAGCTCACCTCAAGATGATAATGGTTCTGATAAAGTGGGGGATTCATTTGATCATGATTCCGAAGGATTGAAAGTGAATCAACCGATGTCAAGTAATTCAGATGGAAATGGGTTTCAGATGTTCGAAATGTGGGCAATATTTTAATTCCAAATTTTACTGAGACATACAATAAACCAGTGATGCAAAACTTACTACTAACAGTAGGCTACTCATCATACTTCAAAATATATGCAAGAAAAAAATAGTAACAAAGTCGAACGTACGCGCGAACGACTTACTTTTTCGCCTGATGAAGAATCAGGAAGCAGTGCAGCCTTGACGCAGTGCAGAACGTAGATAACGCAGTGCAGTGAGTAGTTGCGCAGATGTGCGTTACCCAGAAACCTTATTGCCACCCCGTGCAGGTACTCTCTACAGCAATGGTTCAGAGATAGTTGCTCTCCCTCCTTCCAGATGCACGCTGGGAAGTAAGGTTGGCGAAGTTCAAACAGCACAGTACAAAAGCACAAGATCATAGAGAAGAAGAAAATGGAGGCAAAGAGATTCTCACACATACTGTGGACGTCTCCAGGCATATACATAGACAGATTAATAACTGATATGATTAAAATAGCCATTTACCCACTGGTAACTGACACATTCAACCAGCCATTTATCTATTGGTAACTGCCTATCATCAAAACCCCAATAAAACCTCAAATTCAAACGTTTGAATCTCATTCAAACACAGAGAGAGTGGTGCAGAGTTCAGTAAAAATAAAGATAGACTTGGTCTGCCAAGTGGCACGCCACGTCACGACACGGTCGCGCATCGCAAGTCACAAGTCAGGCGATTTTCACACAAAAATACGCGAATACACGCGCGCATGTGCGCACATGTGTGACTAGTCAGAACACTCCTTATACCATCTCTATCCATATTCAAGGAGTGGTGAGAATTTCACCTTATAAATCGGTCTTCCTCACCTTGCCTTAGCAATATGATATTAAACCATACATGTTTTGGAATTAAAGAATGGGCCATTGAAGAATCTAGACCCGTCATTATGCGTTAATGACATGTTTTGGTAATTAATGACAATCGAATTGTGGGACTAATATTTTCATTGAGATGATTGAGCAGGATATGTCTCACGGTGATGGATGAGTTGAGATGAGTTCATGTGATTGATTATGCTCAAGCAATGTAAAGACTTCACATGTGTTGAAAAGTCATGACCCAAATTTGAAGTTGAATCATATGTTGTCAAGATTCAAGTCGATGTGCAAGGCAAATGTATGATTAGCTAGGGCTAAGGATGTGTTCCTAGTATTTTGCCAATCTTGATGTATGATTGGAAGATCGGGTTGCTAGTATAGGATGCCGTGCTATTAAGAGGGGTCGCGACTAGTAGCTTGAACGTAACAAGTGTTGTTGGCTCGCTTTATTGCTCTAGCTCACTCTCAGCTGCATGATGCTAATATTTTCGAATGTGTTTTGAAAATGATTGTAGCTCTAAGTCCTTTATGACATGTGACTTAATGTTTGCGAATGTGTTTTGCAACATGTCGAAGTCCATGTTATTTCCCCTCCTTGAGGCATGACGCTAATATTTGAGACGTGTTCTCAAATGATTGTAGCTCATGCAAATATTGTTGGTACATGTGACTTAAGTTTGAAATGGAAAATTCAAATTTGGTTAAGTCCATGTCATTTCCAGTAATGTGATTCCAAAATATGTTGGCGAAAACATGCTATGATGTAATGGAAATCACTTATTAACCTTGAATATATATTTCTATATCTTGCAATGCTTTGTGTGCAAGGTTGTTGAGAAATATACATTGTAATCAAATTTTTAGAACCTATCTTCAGAGGTAGCTGTCAGACTGGGCTAAAGTGGGCGGTCTGACAGGCCCCATAAGGGTGGTCAGACCGGCCTGAGGCTGGCGGTCTGACCAGCCCAGTGACGGCGATCTGACCGGCCTGGTATGAGCGGTCTAAGCGGGCTCCGTAGTTCGCGCCGCGGACCCTTTTTCCAGAGCGATCGCTGATTTTTACGAGGCGATCGACCGTCCGGCGGTCTGACCGGGTTTTGTGTGGCGGTTTGATCGGTTTTCCAGCCCAACGACTAGTTTTTATAGCCGTTGGGAGAGCGGAAGTACCGGCCGTTTTAACGGCGGTAGTTCCGGCCCTCGGGCTGATTTCAGCCTCTTTTTCCTCCAACGGCTAGTTTTTGAGGGTGGTGTATAAATACCCCCTCAAGGGCTGTTGAGGGGAGGTTGCTGGTGCTATTCTCTCATTCCTTGAGCTAAGAGCAAGTCTTCTTCACCTTTTGTGCATGTGTTGCATTTAGAGAGCGAGAAGAGTGAACCTAGTACATGTGTTGCACTTGGTGGTGGACTTAGTATCCATTGACCTGCGATTCTTGATGCGTTCAAGTGAGAGTTGTCGACTTGTTACTCTTGGAGTTTGCCGACTCCTAGACGGCGTTGGAGGCGTCGTGCGCGGTGGTCTTCTCAAAGAAGGTTGTGAGAAGACCCGGTAAAGTTGTGAAGGTTGGAGCTCACCTACCCGGAGCGGGAAATAGCTACCACTAGTGGATACGAGGTGTTTCGGCTTAATTCGTGGAGCCGGTCTGATTCGTTCGGGCTAACCTCAACATGGACTAGGGGAAACCGGCAAGTTTTCGAACACCACGGTAAAAACATCAAGTGTCATTGTAGTTTGTTGTCTCGTGTTCAATTTAACTTCTAGCAATTCATATTCAAGTATTTACATTCATTGAATTAATTAGATCACTTGTTATTTCTAGGATTGCTTATATTGATTTGGAATCATCTTGTTGGTGCACTTAGTCAAATTTATATGTTTTAGGCCTCACTTGTGAAAACTATATAGTTCACTATTCTGCATTATAAATTTGGTACTAGTTTAAAAGAAAATTTTAAAACCGCCTATTCACCCCCCTCTCGTCGGCCTCCTCGATCTTACAGCCATGCTCAAGTGGGTCAATTTCTAATAATCTCCCACCAATTCCAAAGCAAAAAGTAAACACATGACAAAGATTGTAACATGCTGAAAAATTTAAATTTAAAAATATGATTTTTTGAATTATTTTTGCAATATATTCTGTTGGAGTTATGATTTTATGGTGTTTTTCCTGAATTTGGCTGAGCTTCCAAAAATTTAATAAATTCATAAAAGATAAAAATAAGCATTAGTATTGCCAAAAAGGAAATATGCAAATATTAGAAAACAAAATTTTTGAATGCGAATATGAAAAGATGATCCAGTATAAAGAGAGAAACCTGAATGAAAAAAAGAAAATCTCATTTTGAAAATAATGGCATGGCTAGCAATAAAGTGACTGAAAAAAATGCAAACACAGTACATACATATATAGGTATATATATATATGTGTGTGTGTGTGTGCATATACAAATTGTGCAAGGAAGAGTTTAATAATACAGAAATATATATATATATATATATATATATATATATATATATATATATATATATATATATGCAAAATTAAGTGAGCCAACAAAATAACAATATGTGAAATTATATATATATATACACACATATAACCTAAATAATAATAACAATAAAAGAATTTTAAATAGCTGAAAACTTAAAGCTTGAATTTTAAATCAGTAAATTTTAATGAAAGTTAAAAGTTAAAAATCCAAAATCCAAAAACTTAAGAATTGACAAAGCTCTCTATTTTTCTCTCATTCTTTTCTCCTATTCCTCATTTTCACTGTCACTGCTAGTGGGCCCGGACTGCATTCTCTCTTTCCCTGTCTTCTTTCTTTTTCCTTTCCTGCTCTCTTCCTCCTTGCTTGGATGAGGTTGCTCCATGCCTCCCTTCCAGTGCCCCCGCCGCGCCTGCGTCAACGCGCACCTGCCGCCGCCCCTGCCCCCTTCTGCGCCAACCCGCTCCCACGCCTCCACGCGCCCCACGCCGCGCCCATCCCCTGTGCCGCACGTCGCACGCCGCCTGCCACCACGAATTTCGACCGCGCCATGCCCTCCCACGCCGCCCGGTCGGTCCCGTCTAGCGCTAGCTCACCCGACGCCTTTAAAGCTCAAACAAGACCCCCAAACGCGGTGCCTACCTCCGCCTATCCTTCCCTCTCGCAGGATCGAAGCCACCGCGCCCGAGCTCGCCGGAATTTCCCAAATTCCACCGAGACCGCCACCGTCTCCGCCATTTCCACCGCCGCCATCGCCTCGGTCGATTACACTCCAATTCCTTGCAGTGGGAGAGGCTCCTCGGCGCCTTGAACTCCTTCCCACGGCCGGCCGAAGCTCCCCGCCGCCCCAGCTCACCGGCGGCGTGAACCCTTCTGCGCCACCGCCCACTCACGGTGTCGGCCCGTCTCCGGCCCCTCTACTGCTTCTACGCCGGTCGGTTTCTCCTCCCCTCCACCATGGCGCCACCGCCCCTTGTCGCCTCCGCCGCCGGCCGCCTAAGCCGCTGCCCCATCCAGCCGACGCCAGTTTGGGCCATGCCACCACCTACCTCAGCTTCCTCCCCCATCCATAAACTCGTTTTGACGGTCGCCAGCATCTCCCCGGTCGCTCCCTGCCGGCGGCGCCGCCATTCCCTCCATGCGACCGCCTCCCCTGTTTCGGCCGAAGGGAGGCACGGTGGGGAGCTCAATTCCGCGTCGCCTCTTGTACATAGTTTGCTCCTTGTTAGTCACGAGAGAGCACTGGCTCAGTTGGCTAGCCGAGTGCGTTTAAGACTTAGTCTATTCCTCAGGTTCTATTTTCAAATCCGGCCGGCAGCACCTTTTTCCCATATTTTTTGCTCTGCATTTTTGTAGCCATTTTTAATTAACAAAAATCAAGGAAAATGTAGACAATAATTTGGAGAAGCTAATAAAATTGTACTAGGAGTAAATTGAGATGATTCATAATGTAAATTTGGATTAGTTCATATATACGATTAATTAATATGAATAGAATAACTATCTAGAAGTCTAAAAAATATAATAATAATAAGAGATTATCAATAAAAAGATCAAGTTATCGTATTCTACCACCGGCCTTGCCTCAAATCACTCGAATCACCCATTAGCTCAAAATAAAACAAAAGTTGAGTTTATTCGGATTTACTTGGATCTCTTGAGTTATTTGCTTTCATTTGGATTCAGTCGTTTGTCGCGTAATTAGAAATTGGAAGTCATAAAGATTCAGTGGATCCAGCGTGATTAAGCTCGAAGTGAAGATAGAGAGATCAGAAGCTCAAGAGAAAGCATTGTGTGAGCTCAAGACCGCGGTAAACCGCGCCAGACGAGTCAATACTTTGATCATGTTGAACCTACATTTTCTGCAAATTATTTTGGTTTCAATTATCAAATTGCATGCTGTTATTTTATATGCAAATACATGTTTAATTTAAGATTCTAGTTATATCCCATTGTGTACCTTGATTAATATTACACCTCCTTTGGAATATTCGAATTTGTGAACCTTGTCACCCTAGCAAAAATTAAAATAGTAACCTTTCGAAAATAAGTCCATAATTATATGCCATGCTTAGTCTTGCTTATACACTCAAGGGCGCGAGAGAGCCCAAGCATCACTTTTAATCCTGAGAAAAATTGGTTTGGGCAGTCATGGTGGTAATGACTGGTGTATGTTGGATATGGTTATTTTATATTCGCATAAACCTCAAATTGCTTATTTATCTAGGCAGATGGTTCGGGGGTATGGTGCAGGGGTGCACGAGAGTGTGGTTTGTGGTAGAACCGCTCAGATACCACTAAGGACTGAATCTTGTCATGACCTCTTATGTAAAACAGTACAACCACAAGTCTGTAAAGTACAACTTGGCCTAGTAGATTTACCGGACCCTGAAAGTCATCCTTCCAGGAGGAGGTGTGGGGTAGTGCAAGTGGCTGTCTAGATGACGGCTTGAATGGGACACTCGCAGAGGGTGAAGTTCTGCTGTGGCGGGCTAACAGGGGACGTAGTCAGCTACTAGACGTTCAGAAGGAGAACATCCCGCACAACGTATGGGACCCACCGCAAGTGGGAGCGACCCATAGGATGAAATGATGGAAGGGGCGAAGTACTTTGAACGGTTACTGTAATGGTCTGCTCAACCACATGACTAAGGAATCGTGTGGGGCAACGAGTTGATTGTCTCTTGTGGTGAAAGTGTACAAACTCTGCAGAGTCAAAACTATTCGAATAGCCGTGCCCACGGTCAAGGGCGGACATGGGAACTTAATTAGATATAGTTCTATTTCAAAAACTTTGTGGGTGGAAATGGAAAAGTGGAAGGGCAGTGGAAAGCCCTAATTTGAGTTGCCCTGGGTGTCGTCCCAGTGGTAATGTAAGCGGTTATAATGCTGAAATGTTAGCATATGGTGCGGATACCATGTAACGGTGGATGGAATCTGGATCGCTATTATTATTGCATTCTCTTACACATTATGTTTTTGGTCAAAACTGCTAGGTCTCAGGACATTTCTATGTATTATATTTTTAAATAATGATGATACTTCTCACAAAATAAAATGTCAGGAAGAATAGATAGAGTCGTAAGAAAAGAAGATGGATGTTTGTGGTAAATACATAAAGTTATCGGTGGATTTATGTCGATCATAAATAGGAAAACGATAGTGTGGATTCTGAGAGGAATAATTTGGTGGAGTCTAAATGAGTATATAGGTTAGATAGATGATTTAAATGATTTTTGGAGAATTAGGGAGTGTGAAAGTAATTGCTGAATTACAACACTGATAACTATTATAAATTCTTGGAAGATGTTGACAATATTGGGATTAATAGAATCGATTACTAGACGAGTCAATTGAATTTTGGGGAATTGGAGGAATGATAACAATTATTGGAGTATAATCTTGATCAATGATATTCTTAGTGGATATAGACTAGTGAATCGTAAATTTGATCAATGATATTTTTGGTGGAGGTATACTAGTAAATTAGTTAGAGATAGCTAATGGAAAATACGGTTGATTACTAGAAGATCAAATTATGGTTTTGGATCAATAACCGAAAAGATTGGATTGTTAGAAAAATCCTGATACAAATGAAATCAGTGTATTTGAAAGTAATTATGTTAGAGAATCATTAGAATTCATAAGTGAAGAGTTGATGATTAGCAATTACAAGATTGGATTACTAGGAATTCGGAATATAAAAGATATTGGTGGATTCAAACTTAAATGATGTCACTCGCTGTTTGGAGTCTTAGACAGCAATCAGTAAGGAAAGTGTGTCGTTGGTGGATTAAGTCAATTATGGCAATTGCCGTGTGGAGTTTAGGTAGAAACAATAACACTACAATTTAATAATGCTAAGGCTACCAAAAGCAATTTTTAGCAAATAAAATAACCCGAGCCTCTCCTTTGATAAGCCATACATACTATTTATTTGCATTCTGCGTATTGGCTCGCGGAGCACGGTGGTTTGTGCTCACACTCGCTTTCATAACAAATCCAGAAGCAGGAATCAGATCACTACGCTTCAGCAACACAATTGGTCGTGGAGGCAAAGAAGATGCAGATGTCAAGGGCTAGGTCACGAACCTCCAGTTGGCTGCATGTGGGCATGTTCTGAAGGTCCCACCTGTGTGCTTCGTTCTTCCGCTGCTGCAATTTAATGGTTTTGGCCTAATCGGCCTATGAGTAAGTCTACTATTACATTTACGCTTTCGCATGATATGTACTTTGATATTTAGAACTGTAATCTGTGAGCACTATCTACTGATACAGGGAATAGTGCAGTGAAATCACAGAGGAATCCGGATTGTAAAATCTAGGTGCTACAAAGATATTGTGCTGAAGTACTGTTATTATACCAGTCATTTAGTGTAAGCCCCGTACGGGTTGAACTTGCACCTATAATGACAAGATTCATCTTCTCACAGTTGACTTTATACCAACCTTCTATACAGTCAAAAGTACATTGTTTATTAGAACATGGGTACAATAAATATGTACTCTCTTGTTACAACATCAATTTGTTTTTTCCATTGCCTAAGTCTCGGGATCTTCGATCAAGAAGATATGGGTTACCATTGTGATATAACTTAAATGAGTCTCATTCCCATGTCCATAGATGCAACAGAAATCGGTTTTCATGCTAACCCCTTTGTAAAAGGGTCTGCCAGATTTTTCTTAGTGTGAATATAGTTCATAGTAATCACTTGGAGTTTCACGGTTTTCTGACAGATTTAAGCCTACGCTTCACATGTCTAGAAGACTTCATATTATCCTTTGTACTTATGACTTTGGCCAACACTGTTTGATTATCACAGTACATCAAGATTACATATATTGGTTTCTCAACTAATGGCAAGTCCAATAGAAGCTCTCTCAGTCATTCAGCCTCAACAGTGGCTGTGTCAAGTGCTACAAGTTTTGCTTCCATGGTTGACCTCGTCAGTATAGTCTATTTGCAAGACCTCCATAAAACTGCAAAGCAATAAGTAAACATATGACAAAGATATTGGCTCAAATGGGCCAATTTCTAACATCAGAAAGGTTAGTACATTTTGTTATTTCTGTTTTTCTATATCTTATGTGATATGTCTAATTTCTATATATCTTACTTCGCAAATAACACCGATTGTTTCTCTTATTTTTCCTTTGATAGTGTTGTACTGTTAACAACGAACATAGTAAGGAAGAAGGATGGTGGTCTTCCTGTTAACAATGAACAGATGTCCAATGGAAGTAGTAAGGAAGAATGATTTATGCAGCTTGGTTTGGATGGTAATTGCTTTAGTTCTGATGATGAGGATAAGGTATATGACAATGTCAAGAACACTGATACAATCAACGTACTATCTAAAAAGCTTCAAAGGAAATGTTCTGTCAAACTCCAAGGTCACTAGCTTCACCAAGTTTTTGTGTAAGCTTGCTGGGGCAAAGGTTGGTTGTATCAAAGCTCGAGATTTTGTTTCACTGTCACAAGAAGTCTTTCATGGGAGATAACTAAGGAAAATTTGTTTATCCTTTTTTCATAGGGGTTTGCATCCTATTAATTTGTTAGTCATGTTTTTGAATAACTGGAGGAACAATTAATGTTAAGTGTTAACGCTTCATTCCTTTTTCATATTATAAACATGCGCGACCTAGTTATTGTTTGTCACGAAGCTAATACAAAGCCATGACAGCGACACACATTTGTTGGCCATGTAAGAAGGCCCATGATACTATTGTGATGAATCATTGTAATGTTTGTAGAGTGGTCAATTGGTTTTACAAAGATTGCATTTAATTTTTACTATTTTCTGGAAGTGTCAGGAAAATCGGAAGTACCGTAGGTATTAATACAGTAGTTCTGCTTTGCGGAAGTACCACAGGCACAAGTGGATAGTACCTCTTGGCAGAAGTACTAGGTTGAGCTGCGGTACATTTTTTCCAGAGAGGTCTAGATGAGGTTTTCAATGTGCGGAAGTACCACTTTGGGGAGAGATAATACCGCAGAGCGGAAGAACCGGCATGGTAAGTGCGGTACTTTCGATCTTTCCAGAAAAATAAGAGTTTGGAGAATTGAGTCATGGATTAAGTTGGTTTGACCTGGGTCACTGGATTAAGGGTGCATGATGCATGTCTTGGCTAATGTAGATCAAGTTGTGAATAACTTGTGTCTAGAAATGATTTTATTGTCTTTTGATGTGCAGCGTTGATTGGAGTCAACTGTAGTCAACGGCAAGGATCTGGGTTAGGCTCATAGAGGAGTTGAAGCCCAGAACAATCGAGGATGCCGAGTGAGACGGTGAGCTCAAGTATAGCACGAGAAAGGCAGGAATGTTGAAGACGAGTTCGAATGGCGCCATTTAGCTTGCATGAGCCAGGTGAGCCATGGTTCGATGGAATCAGGATGGGAGAGACTTAGCATCATGTGGCAGGCTAGTAGTGCACCTACACGTCGAGCATGACGATTGTTGTAGCGGTTGATAATGACCGGGTCAAGAAGGGTATTTTGGTAGTTTGACCAAAATACCGAAAATCATCTTAGATCAAAACCGTGGCGCATGGGCAATGCATTACAGAGCGGTTTAAGTCAAGGTGGAGCTGGTTGGATCAAGTCTATGGATTTAGCGGATGCACACTTATGTGCTTTGAAAAGCGTGTATAAGTGAACTTGTGAGAGTAAAACCCGTGTGTGGGGTTAACGGGTTTTCTCCATTGTAACAGTGGATAGAATCCATTGAGAGGTGTAGGTGGCTGGTTGCCCACCTATAAAAGGATTGGAATGGAGACATGTAGAGTTAACCATCCAACCCATTTCTTATGCTCTCATCTCTAGGGTTACGGTTTAAGAGTGAGTGCCTTGTGTACTCTTTGTCCTCTAAGATGGAGTGACTGTAAAACCTACTATTGTAGGGGTGGCCCGCACCTAAGCCCAGCCGGCCTGTTAGAAGGTTGTAAGGCCTAAAATGGGACATGTATAATTAGGGGTGCAAATGGGTCAGGTTAATCCCGACCGATCTGGCACCGAATCCGATTGGTACCGAATCCGGAGAAAAAATATGGGTTAGGATATGGTAACAGCAATATCCGTCCGAATCTGATACGTCTTCAAGTTTGATTTCAGGTTAGTGCTACTATTTGACGTTTCATTTTCTTTTGCAATGGTAAAATAAAATCTTCCACATCAGCTATTAAGTAGTAACATCAAGTTCTTGACAGTACGTCCTCCTACTCCATTTGCTTTGCATCGCATGTATTCCTTACAAACGGGTTAATCCCGACCGATCTGGCACCGAATCTGATTGGTACCGAATCCGATTGGTACCGAATCCGGAGAAAAAATATGGGTTAGGATATGGTAACAACAATATCCGTCCGAATCCGACTCGTTTGCACCCTTATGTATAATGACATAAGTGCCCCTGAGAGGATAATTGAGTGTAAGGGCATAAGTGTAAAACGCTCTCCATGTGAATATATATATATATATATATATATATATATATATATATATATATATATATACATATATATATATACATATATATATATATATATATACATATATATATATACATATATATATATATATATATATATATATATATATATATATATATATATATATATATATATATATATATATATACCACTCGAGCCATGAGGAGGCCCCAAGCATTGCTGTAACATCCCAAAAATTTGCTTTCTGAAAAATTTAAATTCAAATTAATTATTTTAAAGTATTTGAGTCTTATTTGGATTTGCCCTGAATTTCTGTTTTTGAAAACTGGATCTAAAAGTATTTTAAGTAAAACCTAAAAATATTGTTAAATAAAAAGATATTTTGAATTTCTATAAAAATCCTAATTCAAATTAATTATTTGGAGTTATTTGGATTTTATTTGGTTTCCTGGATTTTCTGGAGTTTAAAACATATTTTTGAAAATAAAAAGTATTTCAAGTATGAAAATTAAATACCAACATTAGTTGGAAGTATTTTTATTAAGTCCAAAACTTATCCAGGAACGTCTGTGAATTTTTCTGGAATGTTTGGAATTTATTTCATATTTTTCTGAGCTTTATTGAATTTCCTGGCAATTTCTGAAAATCTGAAATCAAAATCAAAATTTAAAAATAAAAATCCAAACCCCCTCCCTCCGGACGACACGTGGACGGACCAGATCCGCCCACGCCGCCGCCCGGATCCCGCCTACCCTCCTCCACCGCTCGCCACGTGGGCGGCCAGGATTCACCCACCCCCACGTGCCCAAACCATCCCACCGCCCGCCTCGCCCTCGCGCCAGCCGCCCGATTCCCCCGCGCTGCCACGCGTCGCCATCTCAGCCTCGCCCGCGCCCCGCTCTCTCTCTCCGGCCCCACCTGTCGGCGCGCCACTCCCTCCGCCCCTCTCTGACCGCCCGGGCCCATCCGTCAGCTTCGTCTCCTTCCCCGTGATCTCCTCCTTCCTCCCGCTCGGCCGCACCATCCCCGCCGCCCTCGCCCGCCGGGTCTCCTTTCCTTTCCCACCGCTCGTGCGACCCACGCCCCTTTCCTTCTTCTCCCTCCCCGATTCCCTTCCATCTACGGCCGCACCTTCCCTTTTCTCCATCTCCGCAATCCCCGCCGATCCCGCCATCTCCGGCGAAATCGCCCGCCCGCCTCTCCGCCCTATAAAGGCACCCCGAGCTCCGCCTCTCCTCGCCCATCCTCCCCCGCTACTCCTCCCTTTCTCCCGTGCGCTCCACCGCCCCCACGCCGTGCACCACCACCTCCGCCGCCTTCTCGGGCTCCGACGAGCAATTGCCGTATGCTCGAGCCCCCTCTCGCCTGGCCACCGTCGTCCCTAGCTTCACCGCGACGCCCCCGACCTCCTCCGTCCCTCGGCCGCGCCTCTCCACCGCCGGAGCGTCGCCGCCGCGTGAGACCCGAGCCGTGCCACCGCCATCCTCGTCACCGACGCATCTCCGCCGCCTAGGTGATCGCCGCCTCCTCGAATTCCCACTTCCCCCTCTCTCGGTTCCGCCTAGCGCCGCTCACCGCCGGCCACCGGTGCAGCCGCCGACGCGCGTGTCGCGGCGCCACCCCGATCGGCGGCCATGTCAAGACACCGATGCTCGCGTGGCGGCCGACATGGCGCCACGCCGCCACACTGCCTCCTCGGCCCGGGGCGCCACCACACGCCCTATGCCCGTCGGCCACTCCCCTCTCCCGTGGACTCGGTCCACATGAACCAAGGCCCACCCGTCAGCCGGCCCACCTCAGTGCTGAGGTCATGCTGACACAGTAATCTAGATTTTCAATAGAAAAATAATCCAGCCGAAAAAGGAAATTCAGTGCTGACGCAATAATCCAAATTTCTTTTAGAAAAATAATTCCAGAAAATCAATCTTTTTCATTTTCTCTGAATTTAAACTTCCCGAAGCCCGTTCTCCTTCATCGTAACTCCGCTTGAGCCCATTCAAATTTCTAAATTCATCAAAAATTCCAAACTATCCATTTCTTCCATCCTTTCAAATATTTGAAATTTATTTGATATTTCAAATATTTAAATTTCAAATTCCAATACCTAGTTTAATTTCAAAGCCTCGGTTCCATTCCAAATTTTCTGTGCACTTTCAAAATTCAAATTCAAATCTTGCAAAGTCTCCATAAAATCCATTCTATTTTCCTTGGTCCAAATATTGTCTCTGTAATTCCTTTTCCCAACCGATCTTCCAGATATTCGTTCTCCCTCGTGTGAACCCCAATCCACTGAACCTTTCTCCTAAATTCTTCTAAAATCATAATCTATCCAAATATGGCCTCTATTTAAAATTTTGAGTTTATTTGAATGTTTGTTTGTATTTATTTGTTTTGTTGCTTCGTCTTTTCCCGCGTAGATTCCAACGTTGTCAACGACCTCTCCTCTCCACAGCAGGAAGACCTCGAGAGCGTGCAAGAAGGCAAGTCTCCTTTGATCATCTTGAACCCATGATTTTGAAATGTTTTAATTATTTTAAATTATATGCATTGCTATTTACATACAAGATTAGTTCAAATCCTAAGGTATTAGTTACCCCAACTTTGTTATGCCCTCAGTTGAAATTGAATGCCATGTACCCTTGTCTCCTTAGGATTTCCTTTGGCTCTTTAATGAGAGTATTATAATCATTTGAGAATAACAGAATGGTAGTATAATGCCTAGTCACGCTATTTAATACCTTTGAAATCTTGAAAATGGGAAATTATGATTTATTGTAATACCCTTGTGTTTACAAATTTAGTGGTAATTGGAGTTACCACTGTTCCTTTAAAATAAACTAAAATGTGAAAGTTGGTTTAGATTAGGGTGGATTATTGGTTTGGTTTGGTGCAGGAAGTACGAGATCTTGTAAAGTGTATGTTCCACCCTAGTCAATTAAGGACCGACGCTTGTGTTTGTCCAGACTGAGCATTAACCGTACAACCACAAGTCTATATGGGTACGACCTAGCTGACTAACTTATGATAGTCTAGTTTAGGTGCCACCAGTGGAAAGGAGAAATTTCGATATTTGACACTGAATACGTGCGTCTCTCAACTTTTAACCCTCAATTCGCACGCCTTTGGAAATTTAACCTTGTCACTACGAATTCTTTTGATTCAAGGGATTCTCTTCATTTTCGCAGTGACAAGTGTAAAAATATAAAAGGAGAGAAAATGAGGAGAATCCCTTAAATCAAAAGAATTCGCAGTGACAGGGTTAAATTTCTAAAGGCGTGCGAATTGGGGGTTAAAAGTTGAGAGGCGCACGTATTCAATGTCAAATATCAAAATTTCTCAGTGGAAAGTGGGTGCCAGGGATGGACTGGTTATTCACAGTGAGGGACAGAGATTTACTGTACTCATATGGCGCAAGATGGGGCTTCGGTTCGGGCAGTTAGCCTACCTGCGGTGAAACCTCAGCGGGTGGTATTTAGCTAGATTAGAGTAAGGTAAAGGCTTTGTGATATTTTATCTGGGTCTCATGCCAAAGGAAGCGTGTTGACTTTTAGGATAATTTATCTCTTGAGGGTAAAGTTGTACAACCTATGCAGAGTGTAAAACTATTCGAATAGCCGTGCCCACGGTCAAGGGCGGGCAATGAATGCATTCACATGGTAGATTTTTGGTTTTGGTTTTAAAATCAAAGTTTTTGTATTCCGAGAGTGGAGGGAACTCCTGGAAGGGAATCCTGGCAGTTGGAGCTAGAGAGGGTGGATGGAACCCGCAGCTTTGAACTGATCGTTGTACTCTAGTGTTGGTAGGTGGAACCTTCACTAGTAAGTTAATGTTAGTTCTGTTAAAACGTTTATTTGTTAACTTGATGCCTTCAAAAATGATTAGTAGTAATTTAAAATTAAACACTGCTTTATGCAAATGAACCATATAGTCTTCCTTTGTTAAGCCTTGCATCTATTGCATCTTTCCCAAGACTTGCGGAGTACTTTATGTACTCACATGCTACACTTAAAAAAAACCTCAGAAGATTGCGAAGCTCAAGAAGGTGACTACGACTCATCGCCGCCGCGGCCGTGATGGATTCTTCCCGGAGAACTAGGTCGCGCTTCCCCAGTCAATTGCCTGTGGCGTATTGACGGGTCTTCATCGAGTTTATCTGTTGCTTCCGCTTTATTTCATGTGTGCGAGGTCTTGAAATCTCAATTGTAATAATGAGACATTTCGGTCAGTACTCTCAATTATTGTAATAACACGATGCTGGTGATGTATTCATTTCTGTTTAACTGTGTGCACTAGCTTTGATCTGGGACTAGTGCGGTAATACACAGAGGGTCCGGATTTGGAAATCCGGGGTCCCGACAATTGCTCACCTAACTCTCCACTACCATACTCTCTCTCTCTCTGTTTGGTCTGTAACCACAACACCTACCTTGTCAAATAAGCAATACATCAATTATTTTGCATCTTTTGTGTCTCTTATTTTTTATTGATGTGCTTGACTTTTGGTTGGCTTTGATCTCTCTTCTTTCTCTCTTATGATCTTGCTGCGCCAAGAATGTGTAAGAGATGAGGATAATCTTTGGGAATACATCTCCACCCATCTAGGTACTTTGATAGCAAGATTCACAAAAAAACCCCGTTTTGCTTGATTTTGGTGTCTTTGGTCCATCTTTTGATCCGAGGGTTTTTGGCTGGGATTCTTCGATGTTCTAGCTTGCTGTAACATGTGGGAATACATCTAGAACCATCTTGGATACCATCTACTGAAAAACCGAGCCAAAGTTGTATTCGTTGTTTGGGGTTTTGGTGCAACCTTCTAACAAACTGAAAAATGTCTCAACTTTGACTATGATTTTCATAATCATTTGTTAGAATAGGTTTCTAACATCCTAGACTAGATCCCTACAAATTTTTATGTCATTTGAATCTACGGATCAAAAGTTTTCTCAATTTTATATTTTGAAACCGTGCTGAAAACATTGTTCATCCTGATTTTACTGTAGCAGTGGAAATACCGCAGTTACTGTTTAACTACGGTAGTTCTATTTTCGCTGATTTTTCTTGGGGTTTCAGTGTTTCTAATCGTTGGTTTTTGTGGTGGTCTTCCATTCTAATATTTATAGCTCTGTAGTTATTGAAGTGAAGGATTTGTAAATTTTGAGGGAAAATTTCAAGGCACCATTCACCTTTTTCTATTGCCATCTTCGCTCTTTCATGTTTAAACCTGTAAGCTCTATTTCTTCTCATTCCATTTGTAAGATTCCCCATGCTTGAGGTTTTTTTATCTGTTTAGTCGCCTTTTTACTTTGTCATAGCATAAACTTTTTCATATTCATTTGCTGTTAGCACCCTAGATTCCTAATCATATTGGCTTATTTCTGTTTAAAAAAGCCAAAAGCCAATATGAAAAGCCAGCTTCTCGAAGCGGCTTATCCACTCCTCTCGCTACCGTCTCTCTCTAGAAATAAGGCAGGGTCACGGGTACATCATGCAACCCACTGCTCTCGCTCTCGTCATTAGCACGCATCCCTCTATCATTTTCCTCACTGTTCGCGTCTTTTTTAAAGTCACTTGTTTTGGTCACTGCTATTCATTTTCAACCATAAACTACATTCGCAAGTGCTTGACATATTACTTGCTGCTCATGAGTATAATGAGATACATCTCCCAGATATTAAATCCATCCTGTCTAGACATGTGAGATCACATAACTTCTTACTTTTTTATTTACAAGGACAAGTAAAACCAAAGTAATTATGATAAGTTTTTCCTGTCCGTTGCACAGAACATTACAGGCCAGGGGCGGAGCCACACCACGAGCAGAGTAGACTTCAGTCCAGGGTGTAGAAAAATATCTAGTGTACAGCCCGGGTAAATTCAGTCCAGTCTAGGTAACATTTTCATGGTCCAGCCCTGATAGACTGATAGTCTAGATCATTCCACCACCGAGTCCGGGGCATAATTAAATTCTGACTCTACCACTATTTACAGGTTAATATTCTTCTATCATATTAATGGATGAACTGCTCAGCTCACACCAGAATGTACATGTTCCAGTTCCCGCAAAAAAAAAAAGAAGAAGAAAAGAATATACATGTTCCACTATAGCTTTGGTTTTGCACTATGTTCATGTCAACAGTTATAAGATTCAGCAGTAAACACAAAAGTTTATTATGTTATTAGTGAGAAGTTTTATGTGTATGGTTCAAAGTCATAGTATTATTCATTTGAAAGTTGACTTTTAGTCCCCGCCCGCTTTGTTCCCAAAACCGCATCCGGAGGAAGGGAAAATAAAAATTTGCTGATAAATCAATTAGTTTTTTATGTTGGCGCGAAGTAACGGTACAGTGGCGCGTCTGCAAAATAGTAGTGGTCCGAGAATCGCGTAGACAGCGAAGGCGCGAGCCGCCAGCCTGGCGCGGGAAGGGGAAGTGGCGGTGCGCGAGTACTGGCGCGTGCGCGCGTATCTATCAGGCGTTCCCTACTCTGCTACTCACCTAAATCGACCAAACTCCGACCCCTGTTCGTTACGCCGTCACACGCGAGCCCCACCAAGTGTGGGCCCCGCGGTCCTCGTACTCCTCCTTGTCCCACTGCCAGTAAACAACAGAACTAGGAGAACTGCTCACTTATGGCCCCATATATCAGCCTCCACAAGGCTCCACTCCCTCGTACCACGCGCGCATCCACCTCACCACCCCAAACCCCGCCTCAGAGCAAGTACAATAATGGTCTTATAGCCAAGTTAGTCAGCATTTTTGCTGATGTGGAGGAGAGAAGAGAGGAGAGAGATGAGAGCTTGGCTCTCATGTAAGCAACAAGCTGGGCACGGGAGACTATGCAGTGGTGGGCCAAGATAATAAATGTATGTGAGGAGGAATAGGAAAGAGAATGTGAGACATGGTACCACATAATAATAAAAAATCTTTTGTAGACAAATAGAAGATAAATTATTGTATAACTTGGCTCTTATAACTTGACTTATAGCCAAACACTTGGCTCTATTATTGGACTTGCTCTCACTGCCTCTGATCTCACTCCAAACAGCTTCTAATTTTTAAAATTTTCCTTTATTTATTTATATTATCTGTAAAAATATAATATTTTTTCTATTTTTTAAAACTAAAAACTACTACAGTACAATTTTAATTGTAAGATAAAAAAATTCCATCACAACATTTTTCTAGCGTCCGGACGTCTGATTCGGACGCTTGCTCCGTATAATCGGTCACAACATTTTTTTATTATTTATGCAACATTTTTCGTCCACGTATGTAACAAAAAAATTGATAAGAATATCAATATTACACGCATGAAATCAAAATATTGCATTTATGAAATCAGAAAGGGATAATTGATGATTTGCCACGTCTTTTATTGGAATCACCTCATATGGAGGTACCTAGAGAGGCCAGCATGAGGATGGTGTCGTGCGCGAAGCCGCAGCCATCGCCGACGACGGTGGGCATGCGGAGTGTGAGGTGGATGACGAGGCTGCAGAGGTGTTAGCAACTTCGATCACGACCACTGCGACTTCGACCACGGCCGCTACGACCACAGTTACTTCGACCATGGTCGTGGTCATAATAGCAGTGGTCATAATGGCTGTGGTGTGAAGTGACCGTGGTCGTAGCGGTCGGTTGAAGTGACCGGGGTCGTACGGTCGGTCACAACATTTTTTATATATCTATACAATATTTCTTGCCCATGTATGCAAAAAAAAATTGATAAGAATATCAATGTTGCGCGCATGAAATCAAAATATTACACACATAAAATCATAAATGTTGCAACAAAAAACAATACCTACCACCCATGGCAGGCGGCGGCGAGGCCTCGGGTACGACGGCGGTAGGCAGTATGGATCCAGCACCAGTAGAAGAAGGCGGCGGATCTTGTGCAATGTTCATGAGGCCGCTATTGGCGGTCGATGCTAGGATGCTACGGAGCTCGTGGAGGTCGTGAATCGACTTTCTTTGGACTCCCGGATGGCGATCGCGCCACGAACTCGTGCCCCGCGTGAGATCCGGGGTTGGCGACGAGGGCGGGAGCAAGAGCTCAAATTGGGGCCCCAGCACCGCAGGAGGTAGACTTGCGGACCGCCTGCGCGGAGCGATTAGGCGGCGCTCGACCATAGAGGATAGATCTGGATGATTTGGGATTGGAGTGAGAGGTAGGAGGTGGGAGAGTAGGCAAGCAAAACTAGAGAGAGAGAGATGACCGTGGGCTTTAGAGAAAAATGCACTAAGTAAAATGACTAAGTGAGACGCTGGATGATTTAGAGCAAGTACAATAGTATAGCCAACTAGTGGCTATAACACTTGTCCATTTCATCTATAATCTTCAAAAAAATAGTTCATACAATAAGGTAGCTATTACAATAACTATTTGGCCCCACGTGTAAGAGAGTGAAATGCATATTTTTACGTGCTATAGCTAGCTGTAATTTAGTAGCCAGCTTCCTTCTCTCTCTTCCTTTCTCTCTGCCACGTAAGATTTGGTTGATATTATATTTGTTATAGTCTGCTGACTAAGTCTTATTGTACCTGCTCTTATTCGGTCGATCATAAAACCGTACCAATTTTCTAAAAAAATTATAACAAAAAACTTAACCGATGGTCAGTTGGAGCAGCCGTCACCCGTCACCCTGAGGCCTGAGTGGCCTTTCCTCTTTTTTCCCTTACGTAATTTCTCGCCTCCTATTCGCGTCGCTCGATTGGTTTGAATCCGAGTGCCAAGGCTTGGGAGGCTTGGCGGATGCTGTAGTAATGGCGGAGGCGGTCGCGTCCGCGGGTGGGCTCGCCACGGCGGCCTCGACCTCCGTCACGCCCGGCCAGGTGAGCCCTAAATCGCGCCTCGATCAGGCGGGCTCTGGTGCGGCCTTGCTGCTCCGTGCGAATCCGTTGGGGGGAATTCGCGGGATTGTTCAGGTAGTTGGGGGGATTCGAGGGGCGAGATGGGCGAATGGGGTGGGGGGGGGGGGGGGTCCGTGGGTGAGTTCCTTCGCGGGCGCGCAAGTGCAGGTTGGGTTCTGGGTTTTGGTGGTTGCGAGGAAGCGCTGGAGATGCGTGCGTGTGAAATTCCTGACGGGAATTTGCGCCGTATTCTGTGGTTTTAACGCTGCTGTCGTCTAAATTGGGGGATTTTGATATGATCAGTGAAATGGTTGTGGGCTGTGTCGCGCTTGGTTTGGTACGCGTGACTGTTAATGCGACGAGTATTACTCTCTAGGTTTTAGGATTTGTGGTATTCTGATAGGAGGGGAACCATTTAACCTAATGTGGGATTGGAAATTGTGGCCTTTTTTGTGATGAGGATCAAGGGTGGCCATGGCCAGCTTACTACTGTGTTTGGAACAGCAGCTAATTCTAGGGTGGAAGTTTCATTCAGCTCTGCTGTTAGAAATTTGGTGAATGAAGGCTCAGGGTTAAGGGTTATACCACAATGGCTATAGTTTGTAGATCTGGAGATATCAGGTGGCAAGACAGTTAGACAGCCATTAAGATCTGGCAGTGTAGGCTTCTCAGTTGTGTTTTGTAAGAAGAGATGCTAAGATTATTGATGCAGTGAGAGTAGGTTTAATGGCCAACCCAAGGTTTGCACATTCAACCTATTGGAATGACTGTTGATTTTTCTTGTTTTATGATACATGATTATTCCCTGGCCTTGGTAGTTGGTGTGCAAGTTCAATGGGAAAATTAGTGAGTATGCAGAATTGCAGAGTGTTGTTTTGCTAGAGTACAAGGGCTGAGTTAACTGGCACCATTCGCATCTACTGAAAGTTTAAACAGCACATTTAGAAGGTTGGGTTGCAACTTATAAGCCATAATTAAGTATACAGAGTGATGCTATTCTCCCACATGTAGTTAATTTGTTTTTTGCACATACTAGGATTTGTTTTTTTGGGGGGGACCTCGATTATCGGAACTGAGAGAACTTGCTTTGCATCCATGGCAGGTTTCTGCTTTTCTGGGATTTCTTTGGGTTTTCGCAGCCTGGGTGTATGCTGAGGTTCTCTTTCATGGGAAGAATGCTACTTCTCTTAAAGCGTAAGTAAATGTTACTTTGATCTTGAGAATCCGGGTACCCTTGATTTTTGTTTTCAAATATGCTAAGTGGTTTCTTGTCTTTCAAATGTTGTCCTTGAAACAGAAATTTCTGCTTGTGTTACAAGAACCATCCCTCTCAAGATATCTTACTTTTGCAGGGCTTCATGTTCTTTCATCTTGGAATGCCTATTGCACCATTACATGTTGCTTTTAAATGAACCACTATTATAGTACTATCATCACAATAACCTTCTAGAAGGACTTTTATTGGAATTTCCGTTTCTTTGTCTTTTCAGTAGACACTCAGACGCCAATTTAGCTGTCATGGATAATAGCTCACACAAAGGAGAGGATCAAACAATGTTATTGGAGGAGGGTGGCCAAGCAGCAGGTGCTAAGGCAGTTTATGCTTCTTTCACATCACAAATGCTCAGGTTGTCTGTGAAGTATAATTTCTCGATGGCATATTACATAAATGTTTTAAGATATCAAGATTCAAAAGCACTGACAAAAATAATCGGTTTCACAGACTTCTCTTTATGAACCAAACGCTTCTTCTGGAGAATCGATTGACACTGAGGGCAATGTAAGCTACAGTTGCATCCCACAATCATCCATACTTTTACAGTTGCATTATTCTGCTGACTGGTTTGCTATCATTTTATCAGATCTGAGTTTGGAGGCCATCTGGTTTACTTTTACATATGTGATCGTGCAAATCTACTTGGAGAGACTGTGAAGGTGCTGTTATGCTGATACTTATTAGAAATCTATGCCCACATCTAAACACTAGTTGCAATAATATATATTTATATGGCATTATTATCTAGTCTAAATAGCTTTAGATTCTAGGCTTGCTGATGCTTTAATATGTTATGCTTACGCTAAATCTTGGCTATGTGCCTATGTGACATATTCGTAAAATTCCCATTCTTTACATGTCAGCTTTGCTCACTTATTCAGATTGATGCAAAATAGCTGAAACTGCATAGAAGGTGCATGCACAATGTGTCAATTTTTTAGGGGTGGGCATGCTACATACAACTTTTAGTTACAAAAAAGTTTTAGAACTTTTTTCTCCCTCACTACTTTTCCACCTCCCACCACTCCCACTTGTAGAATGATTAGTGGATGGTGGGAAGTGTATGTAAAGAGTATAACTTAAATACACATATGCCATAGACCATAGTCACTCTCTTTTCTTAATGTATAACCCTTTTCTAACTTTTTTTCACTGTATCTACAGAACTACAGTCGAGATCTGTTCCTTTTCCTCTACTTTCTTCTTATTATCGTAGCAGCTATGACTTCATTCAAGGTCCACCAAGACAAGTCAGCATTCACAGGAAAATCTGTACTGTATTTGAATAGGCATCAAACCGAAGAATGGAAGGGTTGGATGCAGGTGTTTTTCATACTTTATCTTCCTTTTGGCATCTGTCCAGGCTGTTGTTATACTAGCTGCCAATCATGCATGAACATTAATGCATCAGAACTATGCAAAGAGAATGCATATGTATTTAGTTATAAGCACCCTTTGTCATCTTGCACTGCTTTTGTACTATCGCCTTCACTTGTGGACCTCTCTTAGTTGTAAATAAGTTGATTAGTCATGAGCATCCATTTGCAGTCTCTGTCCTAGCACTAACATAGCACCAGTTTTCAGCATTGCTTTGTCTAATTTCCAGGTGCTGTTCTTGATGTACCACTACTTCAATGCTAAAGAGATCTACAATGCAATTCGTGTGTTCATTGCTGCATATGTCTGGATGACTGGATTTGGTAACTTCTCCTATTATTATGTGCGGAAGGATTTCAGTCTTGCACGATTTGCTCAGGTGTGTTCTTAATTAGTCCCACTGTTCTTGCTTTTTATATGTAGAACGTATCCTGACATAGTTGCACCTTCAACAGATGATGTGGCGCCTCAATTTCTTCGTGGCATTCTGCTGCATTGTCCTAAATAATGACTATACACTCTATTATATTTGCCCTATGCACACCCTTTTCACCCTCATGGTTTATGGTGCTCTTGGTATTCTAAACAAATATAACGAGGTTGGATCAGTGATGGCTATAAAATTTGTTGCGTGCTTCTTGGTAGTTATCCTGGTATGGGAAATCCCAGGTGTCTTTGAGGTAGTCTGGAGCCCCTTCACGTTTCTTCTTGGTCAGTGTTTCTTTGGAAACCTTTAATGATTTTGATATTCCAAACATTTTTTCTTCTATAAAGATGAACAATGCTATTCGCCTTGTGTGCAGGCTATAACGATCCTTCTAAACCAGATCTCCCCCGGTTGCATGAGTGGCAATTCCGATCTGGACTGGATCGCTACATATGGATTGTGGGAATGATATATGCTTATTACCATCCAACTGTATGTTTCTTGCCACTTTTTTATCTAGTATACTAGTATAGCTGTTCTGTTTCTTTAGATTTAGAGAAAGTTTGAATCATTGTCAGAATTGTTCAATAAAATAGCATCTATGTCACAGGTTGAGAAGTGGATGGAAAAACTCGAAGAAGCTGAAACAAGAACTAAACTCTATATTAAGGCATCTATAGTTACAGTTTCTTTAACGGTAATTATCAAACTAACTGCAACAAATTGTTTAGTACATATCCATCTTTTGATATCATCAGCTTGCTTTGTGGTGATCACAGGCTGGGTATTTGTGGTACGAGCACATTTATACGCTGGACAAGATTACCTACAATAAATACCATCCCTATACATCCTGGATCCCCATAACGTATGTATCTTTCATTTCAATATATTCTGTTTATATCCAATGTATACTGCAAAATCTGATATTGCTCCATTTTTGCTGTACTAAAAAGTGTGTACATCTGCCTACGCAACTTCACTCAAGAATTCCGGAGCTGCTCTCTCACGCTATTTGCGTAGGTTTTGCTTTTGTGACACATTCTATTTTTATGATTGAAATTTGTGCTAATGTTCGGTGAATATGTTACCAACTTATTTGTTCATTTATCTGTGCTAGCTGGCTCGGAAAGATTACACTAGAGACATATATATCTCAGTTCCATATCTGGCTCAGGTAACCATATGCTGTCTCTCTTCTTACTCTTGGTCCTGCCATTTGTGCCACTGGAAAGTTTCCTCGAGATTGTCAATGACTGAAAATTGTCTTTGTTATACTTTGACGACTCCTGCAGATCAAGAGTGCCCAATGGACAACCCAAATGGCTATTGACAATAATCCCAGATTACCCACTGCTCAATTTCATGCTCACTACTGCTATATATGTTGGGGTATGTAGATCCTCTTCCCTATGTAATTCATTGAAGAGGTTAGTCCGTACAGAAACTTGCTTATGTTACCATGTATTCCCGCAGGTTTCCCATAGGCTATTCGAATTGACTAATACTTTGAAGATGGCATTTGTACCAAGTCGTGACAACAAGCGCCTCTCATACAATTTTGTCGCAGGAATTACCGTTTCAGTCGCACTATACTCAGTGTCATTTGTTCTAGTTAGCATTGCAGGATATTAGCAAAACTAGCTTGGTTTTTTGTTCTAGTTGGCGTTCTAGGGTATCAACAAAGCTAGTTCGATTCTCCGTGAGAGCAAATTCAACAGGCGCAGCAGTACCATGCACAGCCCAGAAACTGCCATATCCTTCACCCTAAGCTTCAAGGTTTTATTTGGGTTCGATGGCGAAAAAGGAGTCGGGATGCGCAAGGACAAATGATCTTGATGAGTGTAAAATATGTCAATGAGCCCCAAGCGGGAATATGATAGTATATGCCTCTATAGCCGTTGCAATGCATTCTGTATGTGAGCACCTCGGCTGTCGAAAACAGTTTTTTTTTTGGCACACTTCAAATATACAGAATAGCGTTGAAGTTTCACGGATTTTGATTCTTTCTGTTAACCGTCTAAGATGCATGCATGTTGATCGGTGCCTGCTGATATGATAAATATGCCGTCATATGTGTTTACCTGCTTACTTTCAAACCGTGTTATTTCGACTCAACCCAGAAGGGTGCTTACTTGAAAGTTGAATCCGTGTTTTTTTACTGCTTACCTTCAAACCCGTATGGAAGCGGAGCAAAGGCATACACACAAGTCAAGCTAAGCTAGCAAATAGCATGTCAGCACATTTTCATTAAAACTATTCTAAAACGACGCAAATAGGCCAACAAAAGCAAATACATGTCTTATCCATCAAAATGAGACTGATACACAATTAAACTGCATCACAACCTAAACCTTCTAAAAGGAAGAAAAACAAAGATTTTCCAGGCCACTACTTGTAACGCAGTAGCAGAGCAACATTTGACATATGTTGTCCATAATGACCATCTATCACGCTGACAAATCACGATAGGAGGGGGAAGATATCATGCCGGCGCCGATGGTGGGAGGCAACCGTGTACCATGCCCAAAGCTTGCTCGAGTGAAAAGGCTCTGGGGCCACACCCCAGAGCAACTATGACACAACGGGCAAAATGGCATCGACTTCAGTTTCTAATCGCAGTTCTTTTCCTCTCCCGCTTGTTGTACAGTTTCTCAAGGACACGCTTCGCCTCACATGACGGAAAATTGCACAAGTCATAGTAGTGTGGAGCCATATCAATCAGCCTGCGCACAAAGTACAAAAAAAACATCGAGATTCCCATCAAATTTTCAACCTTCACAAGTGACCAGCTCTGTTCAGATAATAAATTACCATTCTCCACGGATATCAGTGACTCTGCGGGTGAAATTCCTGGTGGTCAAAACATGTTCATTGTAGATGACCCACTCCGGCTTATGGTCCATACAGTTCGAGGGATGAAGATGGACAACCTGGTGAGGAAGGAAGGATAAAAAAGTTGCAATACACCACCATGCGGAAAAACTAGATGAGACATCAGAATACCAACCTGGTTATCTTTAACAGTCAGGCAATGTCCAGTTCGCTCCAGGTGAGCAACCTGCATGAAATACCCAGAAAGCATAGCTTTCCTAATATTGACATAGTACTCGCGACTGTTGAAGTCCGTGCTGCACATCTTGAGGTTGAATCTGGTCATGATGCGAACAAGCTGTTGTCTAACATTATCAGCAGCCTTTAGTGCTCTGGCATTGATGAAATTCTCATAACACCACTGAGGATCTTCATCTACGTTGTCAAAAAAAGAAAGATCGTCAAGAGAAGAAAAGGCTAACTAAGTGTATACTGAGTGAAAATGGTTATGCATGGTAGACGTTCAAAAGTGTCAGCTGGTCCCCATCAATGTGGCCAAATCGAGCCTTCGCCTCATCAGCCAGCCTTTTGTGCCTCCCTAGGCCGGAGAAAGCAATTGGGTACTAGAGAAAGAATATGGTAATAACAGACGAAGTCCACGGTAGTCAGCAGATGCAAAGAGGCGAGACGATACCATTTGCTTTGTCAGAATAACTCAACAAACAGCAACTATCTGCATCAGCCTAAACCGTATGATCATTTTGATCAATAACTCAAGGAGCCAGGTGCATGACAGTTGCTGATGACAGCCCATAAAAGAGAGAGAAGAAAATTATGGAAGGCGTGCATGCAGTAGTCTGCATGCAAGATTACATGCTAGAAACACGTACGGCATTTTGCTTGCACACGCAAATGATGAAAGCAAAATAGTGCATGTGTAATATATGAACAACATGATAATAAATATGAGTTGTTGATCGTCAGTCCATTCTTCCTCTTCTCTTTTCAGCCGTCCGATCAAAAATCAACCATCCAAATCTGCATGTAGGGAGTTCTTTCGCTCCTCGTAGAAAAGGTCAGGCCGACGCATGGGCTACGCTCATCCTCTTCTCTTCCCCCGCATCCTCCGTCTCCCGCAACCACCGCCTCCTTCTCTCCCTCGAACCCTCGTGCCGCGCCTCCTCTTCAGCGCCGCCACCAATTCCTTCCCCATACGGCAGCATCTGGTTGCAGTCCTCAACTTCCCCCCAGCAGCGTCGCATCCCCTCGTCGCCACCTCTCCAACGCATTCGCCCGTTGCCTCCTTTCTCCATCTGCCCGCCGCCGCCTCCCCACCTCCACCTCTCGCAACTGCTGCTCCTCCCCCGAACCCTCATGTCGCGCCTCTTCCTTGGCGCCGTCACCAATTCTTTCTCCGCGTGGCAGTGTCTGGTCACAGTCCCCCAAATTTCGCTGCCACCAATTTTATCTCCCATCGCCCCTCCAACCAGCGGCACGACAAACATGGTCATAAGTCGGCAATATGTTTGTATGCATATTCTAAAAGTTTTTAAATCCGTCAAGTCGAAAACCGTCGATCACACCTCATGGTCATAAGTCAAAAGATATCGACCACACCTCGTGGTCGTAGGTCGGGAGCCCTCGAGCACACATCGTCGTCATAAGTCAAAAGCCGTCGACTATCGCGCGTGATCGTATTCTAAAAATTTTTAACACCCATGAGCTTTAAAACATATAGTATGATAAATTTTAAAAATCCGTAGCAACGTACGGGCATTCAGCTAGTTAAGCTGTTAAAGTGCAATTTAGCTGACATACCTGACAGCATGGCAGATATCGAGAGGATCTCATTTCAACAGTTCTACCTTGGACTGATGACAAGCATCTTTGACATCTGTGGATCCAGGGGAAACTCGCTCATCGTTTCACCTAAATGTGTTAGGTTACCTTCATCATTGAGTGCCCCCAGGTAATTCAAAACTTCTAAGGCCCTCATTAGAGTTTCCGGTGCAGGAGGATCCATGAAGTCAAAATGCACTAAATCATCAATTCCAAGTTTCTTCAAAGTAAGAACCGTATTTGCCAGGTTTGACCTAAGAATTTCTAGGTAGGTCTGGGGTTGTAAATCATCGTTAAAACTCTTCTCTGTGTATAACCTGAAGCACTTCCCAGGCTGCGTTCTTCCAGCACGACCAGCTCTCTGATGGGCACTTGCCTTCGAAATTGGTGACACCAGAAGGGATTCCACCCTTATCCTTGGATTGTAAACCACCTGTTTGGAAAACCCTGGGTCTTTCACATACACTATACCATCTATGGTTAAGGATGTCTCAGCGATGTTTGTGGACACAACAATTTTTCTTCCAGGAGGACCTCCCTCTTTCAATGGGGCTGGAGCAGGTTCACAAATCTTTTGCTGCATGGCCGGGGGTAGCGTAGAATACAGAGGCACGACTTTAACTGGGCCAACCTGATCTCCCATGTTATTAATTTCCTTATTAATTTTCCGACAGGCGTCCTCAATCTCCTCTTCCCCAGTAAGGAAGACAAGGATATCACCAGCAGGTTCACACATATGCATCTGCACAACTGTCCTTTTCCGTGCTTCTCCGCTTGAGATGATGCTTCACGCGGACTAACACAACATGCCATGGTCTCAAGACCCCTTCCATAGTCTCAGTCTTGCCACTGACCGCAACAATCATCAAACACCTGCACATCAAAGAACAAGCAACTAATCCAAGCACAAATGACATGCAATTAACTCTCATTAGCAAAACACATGTATGAATATACCCATGACTTACATTTGCATTGACTCTAGCTATGACTAACACTTGTATGGATTCCGCCATGACTCACAGCCAAAACCAACTCAACTTGGCACACTCAACACTAGGGGCCATTGGACCGCGGCGTCCATACCAGTCAGACTGCCTAACACTCATCGGTCAAACCGCCATTACATGGTCAGTTGGACTGCTCGACACACCGATTAGACCGCCACCACGGCTGGTTAGATCGCAAGCCGATCAAACCACCATTATAAGGCCGGTCGGACCACTAGCAATAGAAAGCAATAGGTAAAAATACAAATACTCAAAATCAAACTCAAACATCAATAGTAAAGCAAAAGTAAAATCAAATATTCATTACAACATACGATCACCTCCATATGGTCTTACAGATTGAAAGACCCCTATGCATGTACTGTCCAAGGATCGTAGGCTAATGATGCACGGGTTTACCTGTAATAGCATCCAATGGAGCCAAGTACAATCTGACAGAATTATCACGCTTGGACCCTAATTAAACTCTGTCAAGATCGACGGCCCCATGCACGCATCTAGGCTGTCACGTGAGGAGCCAATCGATCACGTACTGGCCAGGTAGTAACAGCACACGTGCTTTCAGTCTATGAGGCGAATGACTGGAGTTCATCACTTCACTGTACATATAAGGTGTGTTTTTTGGTTTTTTGGATTCTACTTTTGGCTCTTGGTTTCTCTGAAAGTCAAAAAACCAAACGTCGAAACAGAACAGCCTCTTGAAGTGGATTCGCCAAATAGATTCATGGGCACAAAACCATGTGTATCATCCACGTCGGCATCTCCATTGTCCGTTGTCGAGTCAAAAAGCGCAGACAAAAACTATCAGCCACAACCCAAAAGAACACCCCCATAATTATATGTATAATTTTGCCTCCGATTTGCAATGAAGTAGTAAGTATTTTAATTTCTAAAAACCCAAATTGAAATGCTAATTCCAAATCCTACAATTTGACAAAAAGTAACAATCATAGCATTCAAATCATAATTCATAAATTCAATCAATCTGCTTAAAGAAATTGAAATAATCGAGAGAAATTTAGCAATGCTCTATGTCGATTCAGGACTTAATCCATATAGCTAAGTGCTCGGTGAGATGATTGATTGGTAATGGCGACTAGGAGACGCAACAGCTGGCGGGCTACAGCTTAGGCCTTTGGGCTTCGATAATCGGCGGCTGAGAGCCTACAACCAAGCAAGAGGGTGGATTTTGCTTTCGCGAGGCAGGACAGAGGGTGGGATAGAATGAGACGCTGATGACTGGGGCAATGCGACGTGCTTGTTGTGCGGCCTTTGCCTGCTATCTTCCCTTCGTAGATTAACTTAGCTGGCCGAGCGCCTTAAGCCATGCTTGTATCAGTTGGACTGCACTTACGTACGCTAGACTACGTATCATGGGACTTGATTGGTGTCGTCTTGGACCCAACTATAGGAATGCCGAGTTGAGCAGTGGGAGGCGAGAGGCCGAGAGCTTTAATATTTGAGTTGGTCAGGTGTCCTTCGATTTTTTTTTGTTAGAGGTTCACACTTAAACCTACATAAGTCATAGAAAAATAAAATTGGGTCCGGTGCACCCGGTAGCTCTCTTGGAATCCGCCCTGTCTATCACTCATATCACTAATAATACGTACGGGCCCGGCCGCAAATGCAGGTCGCAACCACGCGCGCATTGCATGCACTGTCGAAATTAGTCCCACATGCATGATCTGATGACCCGGATCGTCTAGGATACAGTAGAGAGCATGTGTATGCATGGCTGCACGCATGCGTTGTCGGATCAAAAGAAGCCCGTACGTCAAGTTGCCAACCTGACCTAAGTATCCTCGCGAGTGGTGGCTCGGTACGACGTCGCCGGTGCCTGCAGCTTGAGCACATTTATCTCGGTGCCAAAATCGGAGCGAGCGTGCGTGCATGCAGGCCGGCAGAGGCAGGCTAGGATTGGCTTGTGTGCATGGAAACTATGCGTCGTCGCGCCGAATTGAAACGGAGAAGCGAAGCAAGCTAGTGGCTGAGATTTGTTAGGCTCAAGACTTCGGAGCGCCATTTTACATCCACAAACTAGACCTGTGGAACCCGGCCGAACCGAGACCTCTCGTCTATGTCGCGCGTGGCCCTTGGAAGCACCCGCGAAGCTGCTCTTCGTGTGGCAAGTTCCCAAAAGAACAGAGTACTACTCGGATTATTGTATTGCCGATGTTATGTGAGGGATCACGAATACAACGGCCGATCACATATCCACAGGGGCAGCAAATTGGTATGAGCATTTTCGTCTGATAAGGTTCCCATACTCGTTTAATTATGCTATCTAGGATCTCTCCATTCTTTTTTATTTTATCTGTGCCATTAAATTTTCTAAAGTTTGATCATCAACATATTTAAAACTATATATATTAATTATATGAAAATTCCACAGGGGCAGCAAATTGGTATAAGCATTTTCGTCTTCCCATGCTTAATTATGCCATCTTCGATCTCTTCCTTTTTATTTTACGTCACATAATTCATGCCGTCAAATGTTTTAAACGTTGACCACCACCAATATATTTAAAACTATATATATATATTATTGATTATATTAAAATTATATCATTAGACTTGTCGTTAAAAGTACTTACATAATATTATAATTATGTTAGTATATATAATATATAATTATAACAAATAATGATCAAAGTCACATTTGAAGATATTAAAAAAATAAACACGCCAAATAAAAAAGAATGGGGAGCGTAGTGTACTCTTTTTTTTTTTGGTTGAGGGTAGGTCTGTATCTGCCAGTTGACTAGTAAGTAAATTAAATGGCGTACGTCGCGCAGATGAGCTGACTAGAACAGTTAAAGTGCGGTTAAGGACCCAGCAAGCATTTTGAGCCAAAGTAGTGGCAATTTACTCTTTACAAACGATGTTTGTGATCACTAAAACGGTAAAAGCGTAGTGCATTCCAATCACGCATACGGGGAAATGGATATACAGTTAATATATACCAAGCTACTTTTTTTTCACGATTTATTCCGGCACGCAGGGTTAATATATTTGGGCAGTGGTCAGTGGATAACACTATCATCCATAAGGAAAATTTGAGGTAAGCGCGGCTCGAGCATAACGTGCCACTTTGACAAGTTGCAGGGCGAAAAGGAAAAGAAAACGAATCCGTGATCAGGCGATCTACAACGCAATATGGCAACTTGTTCGAGGAATTGTCGATTTCACCACCTCACAGCGACTTTGCACTGATTTGTTGCAGACGAGCATTGGACTTTCCGTTTCCTCCCCCTTTTTCCGCGCTGTCTGAAGTCATCTGGTTTGAGGGGGGAGACCCTTTTCCTTGATAGCAAACGCACTTTTTCGTTGGTGGAAGTGATGGTCACAGTTGCTTAGACAAAAAAGAAAAAAACTACTCGGCTATAGCTAGCCAGACGACCCCAGTTCGGAGAAAATCTAATCTAGGTGATTGTGAAATGTATGGTGCAAAAACACTAGCCCTATCGACATGGAAGCTCTACATATCGGCTGGCTAGCTAGGTCTCAAAATTAATTAGCGACACAAATTACGCCGAGTGATAGTGATTACATAGATAAGATCGTGCGTGTTCTTTGTTTAGTGCTTTACATGATTGGAGTGGCTGAAAATTGAAGAGATCCGAGCTTTTTTAACCCGCGATAATAATATCTGGTACACTTTCTGCTCTCTGATGTCATTAGCATTTGCATCGGGCCTTTTTGGGGGGGGGGGGGGGTTATGACCTTGGCTGCGGCCTGTGGCTACAATTAACAAAGTAAATATGTATTACAATTAACTAATAGATTCTATCTTGAAAATGACACTCTATTTAAAAGCTAGTTATTATAGAAAAGTCAAAAGTAAAAATTCAAAGCTGCAAAACAGGGCCATAACTCGCACTAGTGACTAATGTGCACCACTAAACCCAGCATGCCAATCAGCACTCGTGTTTGAGCAACACCTTGTTGATTAGTACTTTGTATTCCTTTTGGCTCATTCGGTCACCTATACATGGATCCTATTATTGCTTGATGTTATCTTTGTCTAAAACTGTAATGGGTGAGCTAAAATGAGCTAGGCTTGAAAGGCGGTTTAGTCCAATCAAACACAGAGGGGCTCAAACAAGCTAAGCATATATTTTTGTGAGAAAAAAAAGCTAAGTCAGAAAGTCGAATGATAGAAAGTTTGTTCAGATCGAAACTTTGAAATGCGAGAATCTTCTCAGAATTGTACGAGAATTATACTGTTTTTAAAAAGAAAATCCATGTCTTCCAAAAGGCCCAATACCTTTTCCTTGAAATACAATACTCCAGCATATTCTTAATTTATTCAGAAAAACATAATCCCAATTTGTTTACACTAACTGCAAACGTCTAATATACGTCCCGCTCATTTCGGCTTGAGTTTCTGGTTTCTGATTTTTTTTATTATTAAAAAACTTCATCTTTTTTTTGAACTTTTGGCTTTTTTAAGTTTTTTTTTCGGTTTTTTTCGTATTCGTTTGTATTGTCCGTAATGAGCTAACTATTTTTTTCTATTTTTAAAATTTTTAAATTTAATTATGTCAAATAAGCTATCTTCAATTACAATATAATTTTAATTAGATATAGTAAAATTTTAGGCATAAGTCACTATTTTTAAGTCTAATCGAGCGGCACCGTAAGGTCCTCACCTCCAAGAGGAATCAAGATTCCCCACCGTACACGGTCATTGTCCTAAGAATCACCGTCGAAATCCTCTCAAGTCTCAAGAAGCACAGTACTGATACAGGTACTCGTAGTCGTACTATGTAGTTGAGCCGATGAGCACCAGTGGCCAGGCAGGCAGCCACTGGGCAGCAGAAGTGAAGCAGAACCGCACTCCGCGACGGACCTTGGCGGCCACGCGCGGGAGGCGGCGGCGGCCAAGGCCAAATAGGAACCCGAAGAAAAACCCGGCCGCAGGTGTGAAGACCGCACGGAGAAAAGGTGTCGAGATCGGCACGAGGGTCTCGCGCGAGTCCACCGGGCGCCGTTGACCCGTCCGAACCCGCGGCCTGGCATGGCTCGCCTCGCGTCGCGTCGGCCCACCGCGGCGCTTGACCGATGACGTGTAACGCGGGCCCCCAGCCCACCGGCGCCGCGTCGTCCGCCTCGTGCTCGCCAGCCTATCAGAGCGGCGGCGGTGGGCAGATCTTCTGCGCCCGATCGAGCCTCCACGTACCGCCGAGCTCGTGATCTCCTCGTCTCCAAGCTTTTCCGCTGCTGCTGCCTACGAGTACCGCGGCGCTGCGTGCTTCCTTAACCGCATCAGAGGGTGCGATAGCTCGGTAAAAAAAAAAAAACGGTCCTGTTCCGTTCCGCGGATATTTTAGAGTTTTTCTTTTTTTATATATTTCTAGAATAGGCTTAATCTAGCCTAAATTCATCCTTAGAACTTGCAATATTGAGGTGGTGCTCGATTGGGCTGAATTTTTATGGCTTATGATTGAATTTTTACTGTAGCTGATGGTGACTTATTTAGCATAATTAAATTTAAAAACAGAAAAAAAAAATGGGTTAGCCCAGCACATATAATGCAAACAAATACAGGAAAAAAAGAACCGGCAAAAAATTTCAAAAAAAAAAATCCAAAAAGTCAAAAAAAGACGAAATTTAGGAATAGTGAAATTAAGTCAGAAGTCAGAAGCCCAAACCAATATGAGTGGGGCTGAATCAATACTAAGAGCACTCCCAATGCAGAAACTATGGATGGTTTCTATGGCATTAAATAAGGTGCCAAGTAAGCAAAATGCTGATGTGTCATTGGAGTTAAGGAGGAGAGATAAGGAAACGGTTTCTTATATAGACACCATGTCTACACAGGAACCAAGATAGAAAGAGCTGTGATAGGTAGATGATAGGAGAGAGAAGATAGATGATTGGATGAAAATTTTATTTGTAGAAACTATCCATTGGAAGTATAGTTTCTATGGGTAGTGTCTACATTAATTGGCAAGTATAGAAACTATCTCATAGTTTCTGCATTAGGAGTGCCCTAAGCAGGTTATTCCAAAAGAACTGAATAGATACATTAATTGTGCCCCAGCTGGACCCATACGGGAAATATTAGGTGGAAACTATCTAAATATTGCAAGCCACGAGAACCATGCATTTGAAGTTTTCAAAAATTCTAAAACAAATACTATATGTATGGGAGGTGATGTTCTTTAACCATGCAAAAATTTAAGATCCAACTCAACCTCATTTGCAAGAAGGGAAAAAGAAAAATTCTACATGAATAGTGACAAATCACTGTTTACTAAGAATTTGTATTTTTTTATATCTTGCAAATGAGGTTGAGTTTGGTTCTGAAATTTTGCATAGTAAAAAAAAGTATCTCCTCCCCTACATATGGTATTTTTCTTAGAATCTTTAAAAACCTCTAAGACATGATTCTCATAAGTTTACAACATTTAGGTGATTTTCACCTTATACGCACCCGGACCGATGCCACTCAAAATTCCACCTTGGTTGACTCGAAGAACATGTATGTCCACATTTGAGGTAGCTCAATTGCTCAAGAACTTGTCATGCACCGCTTCCATATTACATGTCAACACTTCGCTTTCTCGTACTTTGGGGTTGTCAGTTTGCTCGAGCAACACCTTTAGCCGCAGTGTATGGACGCGTTGCCTAGCTTGTTAAGTGGTAACATCTTAGACAGTGTGGTGCATTATCTGATTCGTCGCAACAAGCTACAACAAGCAGGGTGGATCCAGCGTACAAGGATTGAGGTCAAATGATCCCATTGCCATCTAGTTTTACTTATAAAAAAATTAATGTTCATAATGATATTACAAAGTATCATTACTGATATATGCCTACCAATGACTTCTTTTCCTGGATCTCCGCCGAAAACAAGCTGCTTGGTTGTCCCAATAGTCGTCCATCGTAATGAACCGTACCGTATGGTTATTGTGTGTATATATACACGTAAGATATGTCAAAAACTATATGTAATATGCTTGCTGGTCTTGTAGATGCATTCTTCCAAATTAACATGACAAACAGCACAAGTGAGAAGATTCAGGGTCGAAGCCACACCCCGGGTAAGGTAGGCTTTAGTCGGGGGTGTGAAAAATATCTAGTGCACAGTCTGGGTAAATTTAGTCTAGCCTAGGTAACATTTTCATAGTCCAGCCCAGATAGCCTAGATCATTCAACCACTGAGCCTGAAGCGTAACTAAATCCCGGCTCCGTCACTGCTTAGAGCTTATGGTTATTGTCTTGGATATTTCGAAAATCTCAAGCGCAAGTAGCGTGTATGCACGTATACTTAAGAGCCTATCACGTGGAACCTAAACGTTTTCCATAAACATTCATGATTAGTTTCTTTATTTTTCAAGAATTGGACTACATCACTCTGAAAGGGATCAGCATTCAAAAGTAAATTCATCAACACGCAAAAGAAAGAAAGAAAGAAAGAAAAAAAGAAAGAAAGTCACCAAAATCAAAGAGCGCATCCAAACTTACTAGAAAACCAACGACATTCTCCAGTTAGTCCGCGGAGGGGGGAGGCACACTTCCCCCATCAATATTCCGTCGCGGTCATCATTCCATGGCTGTAGCCCAGCAATCTATGGACTTTTTTGCCCGTTTTACCAATTCAACAATCGACATGGTTCTGTACGTACTTCCTGAAGCTTGGAAGCTAGAAAAATATCAGCGCAGCAAGCTCAGAAATCACCGATGGAAACTGACAGTTGCGAGTGGTGGTGCTTAGGTCGGCCCAGCCACGACAACCGCGCGGGGGCCGCTTTTCCCAGGCGATTCCTTTTAGTTTTTTCTTTCCTTTCAGAAAAGAATGAAAATGCGGTGTGAAAATACGGAAAAACGTGGCTCCGCTTGAAAGAAACAATGTCCCCCCTCTTTTCAATTGCTTTTCTTATCAATCTTCTGAGGTGATGCATGCCCCGGGTCCACCCCGCAGTTGCATGTCAGTGTTAGTGATTTCTACTGCCAAGTGCTAACTCGGGCTCATCTGATCATACGCGTGCCGTGTAGTTAGTGCTGCAATTTTAAGCATATCTGCTCGACATCCACTTCGATCCAGAGCGGAACCACACCTCGGACAGGTAGTCTTCAGCTTGAGGTGTGAAAAATATCTAAGTGTATAACCCGGGTAAATTCACTTTAGTCTGAGTAATATTTTTATGGTCCAAACTAGATAGCCTAAATCATTTCACTATTGAGTCTGGAGCGTAACTAAATTCTGGTTCCGCCACTGTTTTGATGCATCGGCTCTGCTGTGCTCTATCTCTCTCCAGCTAGCTCATCCAAATTATGCGAACATGATGAGTGGCGAAAACAACATGTGTAATGCCGAGGGCACGCAGCTCACAGCTGGGAACTGTTCGCGCGGATGTAACAGCGGGCGCTTGCACTGAATTCCGGTGTAAAACATCCATGTCGGCATAAACAAATCGATCGATGGCGCGCGGTCGCCATCGTCGTGATGATAGCCAAGCCAACCATTGCAACAATAAAACAGAAAAAGAAAAGCAGCTTCTCGGTCGTCACTGGGAATCGAAGTGCACGAGGATCACAATTAGCGGCGAGAAATGGGCGGGCGGAATGTTTACTAGTACGAATTAATCACGACTTGACGTCGGAGTTTGCTTTATTAGTTCAGTTCAGTTCTTGTATATGTACTATATTTACTCAAAAAGAATGAGTAAAAATTAAACGCAGCACATAAGGACAGCAACAATTAATACTACATCGGCTACGTATTTAACTTTTTTTTTACCCTAGTATATAAATTAAAACAAGAGAGAGAACGCGAAAGAACTGGAGTAGAACGGTCCGGGGGGAGTCCAAAAACGGCATCTTGAGGTGAATAATTAATCTCCTTCTAATCCTCCAGATAATTTCCCTCCTTCTCATCCGTTTCTCCGCTCTGCTACGCGTCCCCGGCCGGAGGACGCACGCACCCGCGAGCCTCGCGCGCAGCTGTGGATTTCCATGCCACCGTATTGACTTTTCACACGCCCTGCGTGTACCACAAGTCGTCCATGCTCCAGATGCTGTCGACGTCGAAGCTGCCGATCTCGACGTCCGCGACGCCGAACTCCTGGTACACGAGACCCGGCAGCGGCTCGGACGTCCACGCCTCCCCGAGCTGGCACGGCGGCTGTTGCGGGGTCAGGTTCGTGTCGCACATGGCGGCGGCGCTGGAGGCGTCGCATGCGGTGGTGAACCACTCGGCGCCGTCGACTGTGGGGGGCCAGCTGGGCTGCGCCCCCGCTCCAGAGTCCGTGGACGGCGAGGACGACCCGGCCGTGGTGCTCGAGAGCTCCGGGACGGCAGAGGTGTTGGCCAGCTGCCCGCCGGCCGCCGCGCTGTACTCCGCTGGCCAGCAGGCGTCGGCCGCCGGGAGCTCCGGCGACTCGTAGAGGCCGTCGGCGCCGTGCTGCCACGACAAGGGCGTGTCGGCGGTGGGCTGCTCCTCCCCGGCAGCGGAGGCGGCGGCCTGGATGCGCTCGACGAGGCGGGGCATCCAGAGGTAGCGCATGACGTCCTTGAATTGCTGGCTGTTGACGTCGCATTTGAGCTGCTTGGCGTGCTTCTGCACGCGCGTGCGCCAGTAGTTCTTGATCTCGTTGTCCGTGCGGCCGGGGAGGTGCTGCGCGATCTTGGACCACCGGTTGCCCCACCGCGAGTGCAGCTCGAGGATGAGCAGCTGCTCCTGCGGTGTGATGTTTCCGCGCCGGAGGTCGGGGCGGAGGTAGTTCAGCCACCGGAGCCGGCAGCTCTTGCCGGTGCGCTTCAGCCCTGCATGACGCGCGCCAGGACGAAACGCAAGATTAATCACATGTAACATCACATCATTGCTACTAATAAATTTCACCTAGTAGCTAATTACTTATGCGGATGCGAGCATGCATGTGACAAGATGAATGATGTAATGGAATGGAGTGATTAGTAAAATATCCCTAGGCCGGGAATAATGCTAACAACTAAAATCCTCTCTCTCTTTCTCACTGTAGCTTCTGCTAGCTGGATGGCTGCTAGACAAATCGGACAGTAGGCTCGTAGCTATCTATTTCCATATATTAGCATGTAGAAGCAAAGCGACTAGTTTGTGCCTTTGCGTCCCATAATTGCTCAGGCTCGTGCGGCCGTCAGAAAGAAACGGATGCAAGCTATCAATCGCCGTGGATGATGCGGTTGAATTCATCAATTGTCAAGGTCCGCGAGAGACCAATCGATGCAATTTTCGACATATAACTGACCCCTTGGATCCTACCCTACCTGCTGATCGGGCGAGCGAGTTCCAGCGGCCCTCGCCGTGCGCGGCGACGTAGTTCACCAGCAGGAGGTCCTCCTCCACCGTCCACGGCCCGCGCCGCAGGTCGCCGGCCATGACCTCCTCCTCGCTGCTCGCGTCCCTCTCGTGCGCCATATCCATGGAACCTTTTCTCCTCGCTTGGACCGCTGGCCTCACCGCAAATCAAACGACGCGCCCGATCGAGCTAGGATCGATCAGTGTGTGTGTGTGTGTAGTAGAGCAGTAGGTTCTAGTTGGCAGCTGAGAGGGGAGCACAACCCAGGAGATTTTGGGTTGGTTGAGACTTGAGATGGAGGAAGCTGTGTGAGAGAATATGCGATGTTTGTGATGAAAAGGGCGGGGCAGTAATGGGCGGGTTTATATAGACGGAGCAGCGGTGAGGAGGGGGAGGTAGGCTGGTGTGGTGGACTCGGAAAGCGGCGTGGCGGACCACGCCGCAACTACGGAGATTAGTTTATGCCTTTTTTGATTTTTTTTAAAGCCAAAAGTTTTTTTTGGGAGGGGTCGGTGTGGTTAATTACGGGTAATTATGCTTCGGGATTAGCTGGGGTGGGGTGCGGTGGTGGGATTACTAATACTCGGCGCGCGTACACGGGAGTTTGACTGATTGACTCGCGCTGCTAGCTCACTCCCACCGCGGAGCGGAGCTGGCTCGCTCGGCACGCGCTCGCGCTTGGGACTTGGGTGGGCTTGCGTTCCCACTGCCTTTTTTTAGCTGATACATTTTAATCGTGACTTATAACTTTTAATTAGAAATAAATAGTACTAATTGAGAAAATGATTTTTAGAAGGAAGAGATGAATGATCCCAAAACGAGAGGAAAAGACGCATATACGAGTCGGGAGAAAGAGTAATGAGATGAGTGATACACCCGTAATATTTTATCTTATTTCCGAAGCGAAACGATGGTGAGAGAAATAGGGAAGTTATTTCAAGAAGATAAGTATTTATATTAGTTTTTTACTTTTTAGGAGGTGCTTTTATACATTTTTAAGTGATTTTGTACAATTTTTAAAACAGAACTGAATGGTGGATGGTGATTGTTTAACCCGTCGTGTGCTTTGAGATTAGTGTCATTCTTATTCTAGTGAAAAAATGAAAGCACTATTATTTTTCTAAACAAAAGCTAATAAGAATAGGTGGGTAGTAGTAGTAGTAGTATCCCTGGAATACATGCCAAGAGCTGAAAGAGCACTGTCGATTTCGTTGCTGCTTTTTCAGAAGCTGTAACATGTTGTTGGGACTTGGGAGTATGTGACAATTGGGTACAATAATTGCTACAGAAGAAAATACTAGTAGTACGCAGTAGAATTGCACAATCACAAGCACGCAGTTGTATTGTACCAACTACTGGGTACCGTTCCATGATTGCTCCATACCGGCCTGCTACACACAAAATAATTAAGTTACTTAAAAGAGGAGCGAATTGCGTCGAGTCTCCTTAAACTCATCTGTGTCCATTGCATATATACAGATACTAAAACTCCGTTTGGAACGTAAGAAGTTCATTTCGCACCGGAATCAAGATCGCGCGTTATAAACGGGGGCTTAAACTTCAATTTCATCTCGACATGTCCTACGACGAGATTACTCATATCATTTAGTTCTACTTGTCAGTAGATCGATGGAAATATATCATAAGTTGACTATTGCGGCGGCGTAACTGAACGAGTTCAGGGGCTCAATGTTTGGATCTTCAGTCAATCTAAGGGTATCTGTAGTGTATATAACCCAAAGGGTCTTAAGGTGGGTCCCATCTAAACCTTAAGACCAACTCCATAGTGTATATAACCCAAGGGGCCTTAAGACGGTCCCACTTGGCAGATAAAGAAAAATTGTATTTTAATGCTTGTGGCCAGGTCTTTAGTTTGAGGACCAGCCTTAAGCTTTTTTTTGCTTAGGGTCTGCTTAAGGTCACCCCTGTAATGTATAAGGTTGACCTTAAAGTGGCTTAAGATCTCCTCTTTTTATACACTACAGATGCTCTAAGCGAGACGTTCGGCACATGTTCATCTCAGGATCACCGCCTGTTTGCTGAGTTGCTTGGTTGAGTTCCGATCGAAGTCCTCCCGCCTAATTAATCATCGCCAAAAAGATCCCAATAGACATTTTGAAAAAGATCTGCACAAAATTTCTGAAGGAACACATAGCTTGCGTGTATAGCATTTTCCTCTCCTCTGCGTGTAGCGATTTGTAATTCCTCTGCGTGCGTAATTGCGTATACGTACTGTCCAATCTGCACACTCGCGGCGGCACATAAATTCAACTGTTGCTCTACTGTGTGAATTTAACCCTGCAGCCATAATTGATATTCCTACCTGTGTGCTATTTCAAGCGTACGTGCGCTATAGTCTACAAACTACAGCAAAATACGCCGCCCAACCGTATGTGCATTCTGCACATCGCGAGACAAAAACGAGCAAAATTTTGACCCCTTTCCTCGGATTTTAGCTCCGACAGATCATTGCGACCGAGCAGCTAGCTCCGTGCGCCCGGCAAAAATGACAGATGGAACTACCAATTTTGTCAAGATATGAAAGCCAAACACACTACTGTACCGGTAGTGTTATTAATTGGGCGAACTTGCCCTTATTAATTATATTTCCGAGTCAACTCCACGAAGTGAGTTGAAACGCTGCGAGTCATCTGCTGTGCTGTAAGAAACAATTTAAAAGCCCCAAGTTGCCGCTCGTATAAGCAGGGGAAAAAAATGATCGCAGAGAGAGAGAGAGAGAGAGAGAGAGAGAGAGAGAGAGAGAGAGAGAGAGAGAACGGGGGAGAGGTCAGGTGTGGTCGGATTCCACACTGGGAGTAGAACTTTGGCAGCTCCAATTGGATTCTTATGTGCCATTTTTTCAACACATGGAGATGCTGCATGTTCTCTTCTTTTCCTCTTGGGACATATCATATCTAATATATATCTGTATAGCTGACTATGCTAGTCAGAATATATAGTTTGCTTCCTTGCTTACCTGGGAATCTGATTTGATTTAGCTTAATTGTCACAGGCTGCTGCAGTACTATGCAGTCCCGCCCGTTTCGGCTTTAGGTTTTGACTTCTAGTTTTTTATTTTTTTATTTTTGTCTTTTTCTATTTTTTTATCTTTTCTTTTTTCTCGTATTTTTTTTGCATTGTCTATGATGGGATAATCTTTTTTTTCAATTTTTAATTTAATTACGTTGAAATAAGCACACCCATTGTATTGTTGCTCCGGATTTTGTCCGTACTCTTGGATTGGATTTTTTTTAACCGGAGGGCAGGAATTCTAACAATTCATTAAAAAAAAAGAAATACAACATCGGTCCTAGAGGATGACACCACAGTCAGGGAAGAAGTTCCTGCTGAAACAACTCGGAAGTACTACAAACATCAAGGTTAGAGACCACACCATCTAGCACCATAATAATACAACAAATAACCCTCTCTTGCACAAAAACACCTCCACCAAGACTAACACAACCCTACTAACATGGTGAAATAGAACTGGCTATCAGGCACGACATAGATAGAGCACAAGAATACCGATGCATAAAGTTGAAGGACTACGAGTCTTGTAGGGACTTGAAGTGCAGCCAACACGAGCTCCGACCAAAACACCACGGTGACATCGAAAGCACCAATCGGCAGAACACCCTCTAATCTCCGGTCACACCCATCTGGTGGCATGAGAGACCACACCAGTAGACACTAGGATCAAACCTGCAGCAACACTAGCGCAATAAGTCACTACAACAACACGAAGATCTAAAGCTATTATATTGGATTTAAGCTAACCGGCCGGAGATCGAATCAGATGGCGTCCATGGTTGGACTCGTGGCCACCTTGGCCTGGTTTTGTATTGCAGAGCTGTGCTTGTTGACTAGTTAGCTGCAAATAAAGGTTAAAGTGTTTGCTAAGTTGGACTAGCGTGATCGTTGACCCCAAATTGCGGCTAAGGCAGCCACTTGTACTTACTCCTATTTTATACCTGCGAGTTGCGAGAGATCTATGCATGGCGATCACTGTCTTCATGTGAACCCCAGGGTGTACGCATACAACAACTCGTGTCCGCTGATCAGTACAATGAACATTTTTATTTTGGCTCTTAGGTGCTGCTCTTAGATTGAAATAAGTTGATTTATAGCTGAAATTGTATTGTCGCCAGCTGAAATTACACTGTAGTTGATGTTGGCTTATTTAGCATAACTAAATTTAAAAATTTTAAAAATAAAAAATATATTAGCCCATCACAGACAATGCAAACGAATACGAAAAAAAGAACTAACAAAAAAGCTAAAAAAGCAAAAAGAAAAAGGAAAAACGAAATTTAAAAATAATAAAGAAACAAACGAGAAACGAGGCCTTCTCGTGTCGAGATTGTCACTGCAGCATTGCTAACAACCGTCCAAGTTGCCTGGAAAATGTCTCAACAAGCCCTTGGCGTTGCAAGCGTTATCTAGACCTTCAATTATGCTCCAAGATTCGTGCTGATGGGAGACAAGCAACATCCATACATGTGTATATATATACGGTTACAAAAATCGTGTATTCGGGAGACTAGGGGAAATACAGGTCATATCTATTTGAGAGAATATGACATTTTGGAGGGAGGATGGGATTGATGTTTGAATTTGAAGTATTGTCGAGGGATGGGAAAAAATGTGATATTTTTTTGGATTATTATTTCCATCAAATTTTGGAATTTTTTTGTTCTTTTTTATTCAAATTCTGAACACTTTTTGGGTTCATTTCTTTCGTTTGATTTTTTTTTGTCAATTTTTGAAAAATTTTCAGTCTATTTTCCCAGTCGAATTTTGAACATTTTCTGGTTCATTTTTTTTTGACAATTTCTGGTTCATTTTTGGAGAGGAGAGCGGGAGAGGGAGAGAGAGGAGGGAGACAACGAGGAGAGGGGATGGGCAGTTTTGTGGTGGCCCACCATGTACTATACATATGTTAAACAGCCGCACCGATCTCAAAGAAAAGTGGATGGTCCTGATAGTGCTTTTGGCCACAATGGCTCGTAGGAAAACCACTCAGAAGTTTCCTTCACCGTCTCACTACCCCCACACTATATAGCTCAATTAATCAACAAAAGAAAAACATGTAGTACAGCGTAATTTATCACCAAAAGCCGAAAGATAGGTAGATTTTTTTTCGACTATGATTTTTGGTTCTAGCACGAACACTTATACGGACGTATTAAATGCTGATAAGCTGCTTAAAAAGATTATCTCAATAAATTATTTCTAAAAGACAACAGAAAAATTATCATATTTATTTATTGAGAAAAAATTATAGATTAAAAACTATAAATTATAAGCTAAAAAGAAAAGGATCATAGATGCGTGTGTATGTCAAATTTCTCTAGAGGTTCAACCATTCAGCAGTTGAAACGTATCCGCACATTGCTGAACTAGACCCCGGCAGCGCGCATGACTCCCAAATCTCGGTGAAGGCAACCTGGCTTGAATCGATGATGCGCATGCATGCGCCGGAAGCAGCTCGAGCATCGCAACCAGACCGCGGCAAAACAATTTAACAGGCTCGCGCGCCATGTACCGATGTACGTATAGGAAAGCACCGCTCCGTACGTGCCGTGAACTGGACCCAGATACCAGCATCGGTGGGAGGTGGTTTTGGGTCATTTTGGGTCGTGCCGTGCGGGGGGAGCCGGCGGATTAGGGAAGGTAAGCCAAGCTGGTGCGCGCGGCAGCCCCCAGCCCCCGCACGCAGCCGGACGATTGATCGATGGAGAAACGTTCATTCTCTTGCGCTGTTGGACACATGGGAAATTTGCCTGCTGCAATTCGTAGGTCGCAGTCATACTGATTGTCCCTACCTAAATTTGGGCTGTTCTCATCAACTTCGTTTGATTTTCGGCGCTGAATGCATATTTCTGGTACGTGTTATCATTGATCGACCACTAACGTACGTTGGGGATGGAGGAGGAAATTCGGTCCACCCAGCTGGACCGGTACTGATAATCAGAATGAGTGAATGATTTGTGAAACTTTTTTGTTTAAGATATTCAAAATTTTTACTCGAGTAATAATGATAGTTATTAAGTTCAGATAACATCAACACGAGACAAAAAAACTAGCAACAAGTGAAAACAAAACAATAGCCTTCTACAGTCCCGGTCAGACCGCTGTTGATAGGGCAGTCTGACCGTTGGTTGGTCTGATCGTCGACTTGAGACCGGTCTGACTGTAGGTCTAGGACCGGTTTGTTCAGTCCATTGTTTTCAGACCTGAAAACCTCTTAGGCAAAAGCTCGAATATCAAGAACATGTTCAAATCTCATGCAAAACATTTTCAAGTTTTGCATAAGACTTGTTAAGGCAATAGAAACATAAATCAATCAAAATCACTAGGTTCATAGACTTGAGTTCACCAAATTGAAAAGAATAGAATCTAGGTCATAAGAACACAAAAAACCCTACATATCAAATTACTTCTTATGAGTGAATATCTAAGATACGAGGTCTTCCAGATCTATTCTTACATGTTTTAACAAGGTAATTTAAGTAAGAGATTAGGTTAGAACTCACATGGACCCAAAATCACAAATGTAACTTACGAACAAGCAAAACCAAGCAAAATCAGGAACAAGAACATGACAAAATTTTGATTTATTTCAGTGGAGGATGAGGTTTACATATTCATAGATGATTACAAGTTGCAGCCAAACCACCACCATTTCTTCTATCAAGATCTCCCTCTCACAACTATGGAATTAGACAAGGAAGTACAACAAAAACCAAATCATAGAATCCTTGACTCTACCATCTCCTTATCTCCCCTCTAAATAACCAGCTATAGGACCGATGTAGGCAAGTAGACCGCGTGGGGGGGGGGGATGATTTCTGAAATATTTTCTCTAAGGTATTCAAAATCTTCGCTTGAGTAACTATGATAATCATCAAATTCAGATCACACTAACACAACGAAGCAAAACCAAGCTAGCAACAAAATCCAATGAAATCGATAACCTTCTACATAGGCCCGGTTAGACCGTCATTACATAGGCCCAGTTAGACCGTCATTTGGAGGCCGGTTTGATCATCGACGTGCAACCAGTTTGACCAGCAGGTTGGTCTAATCGGTCCCCTATCTCTAGATCTGAAAACCTCTTAACACAAAAGCTCAAATTTCAAGTACTTACTTATATCTCATCTAAACACTTACAAATTTTACATGAGACTTATTTAAGGTAACAGAATCACAATATTCTTGGCTTGAGTTCACTAATTTGAAGATAATTGAATTTAGGTCACAAGAACACCAAAAACACTAATCCTCAATTTACTTCTTGCTCATGATGATCTAAAACATAATGTCTTCCATATCTATTGTCACATGTCCTAGCAAGATGATGCAAGCAAGAGATTGGGATAAAACTCCCACGAACCCAAAATCACAAATCTAGTTTAAGAACAAAACATGCAAAGCAAGAATATGATTGAGACAAAATTTTAATCTATTTCATAGGAGAATGAAGTTTACATGCTCATAGATGATTACAAGGTGCAGCCAAATCACCACTATTTCTCTCTCAAGATCTCTTTTTCATAACCATGGAAAGAGACAAAGTAATAAAGCAAAAACGTAATCCTAACATCCTTATCCTTCCACCTCCTTTCCTCCTCTATAAATATTCAACACACTCCTTAATGGGTCCAACCCATTAAGCTTATTGGGAGAAAACGTTAACCCCTACTAACACGGGTTTTATTCACCCACGCACACTTCTCAAAGCGCTTACATGGATCAACCCACTAATACACTAGTATTTGATCCACTCCACATAATCGACTCTATCATAACCCTAAACCACCTCCTTTGCTCCGCAGTTTTGGTGTAGGCCTCAAATCCAATTTTGAGCATTTTCCAAAATACCCTTGATGAAGCTTTCGGGCACCTATCCTTGACTTCGTCTTCATATTTGCCTCAAAACATCTCCACATGCTTTGACACGCAGCCCATAGTACCCATAACTAGCCGTCACATTTTCACGCATTCAGACTCTTCCGAACTATCTATACGTGTATCAGCCTCGTCACTTGATGCACCACATACACCAACTCACCTCTTCATGACTCTTATCTTCATTGTGCTCCCGCTTGAGCCACATAGCCACACCCGTACTTACATAACCACTTGGACCTCAGCTCCCTTGTGTAGTCCTAGTCCATTGTTACCGGCCACCACGTCCTCCAAACCATCTGCACATCTAAAGACTAAGCAGCCATATCGAGCACAAGTTTTATATACCTGACTCACGTTAGTTAAACACATGCATCATGTAATGCAACACAAACCCTTATGTGTTCCCAAGCCTTGAACTCAACTCAAACCAACTCTGTTCAACTCACCCTGATCACACCAAATCACCACAACTAGTCTAACTGTCGTTATTACGCTGGTCTGACCACTGGGATGATTTGACTATCGACACCATGCCGGTCTGACCGCCCTAGCAGATCGCCTAACTATACCAGAACATCCTCTCTAGAATTTTGGTTAAACTCTATCTAGTTTCAACACCAGTTTCCAATTCTAGTGACACCAAGTGCAAACTCATCCCCAATAATACTACACAAGTGTTTGTTGTTCATTTACCCAAATGTTCTTGGTCAGTTTGATCGCTCACTCCATGGCAGTTAGACTACTAAGCATCTTTCAGTTAGATCGCAATTCCCATGGTGGTCAGATTGCCGACCATCTTCTGATCAGACCGCAATCGCTATGGTGATTAGATCGCCAGCCATCTTCTGGTCAGACCACAATCCCTATGGACATCAGACCGTCGGCCATCAGTCGATCAGACTGCCGCCCCATGGCGGTCAGACTGCTTGAGCTCTGACAGCACAATCTGAAATATGAAATTTCTGAAATTTTCACAAAATTCGAATTCAACTCAACAAAAATGCCAATTGTTCATCACAAATATATCTTAGACTTAGTACATGGTCTCTCAATCCCCCTTGATAAACAAATTGACAATTCTTCTGAAATACGAAGTTGAGTTGATTTTAAATTAAGAATATAACTTTGCAAAAGAGAACTCAACTTGGCTCAAGAAGTGAATAGTAGATGAACGTAGCCAAGTGAGCTAGAAAAAGTAGTGAAGAAATTAGAAAGAGCAATTTTTCAAAATAAGTACTCTAGACACATTGAAACTTGAAAAATCCTGACACTAGGTATATATGAAAGAACAATGGTTCATTTTGACTTTGTTCATAGCGAGAAGAAGCAAAACTAATTAAGAATTTGCAATAAGGCTTAAAATCAAACAACTCCCTCATTTACCCCCTTAGCCCAAGTCATGCATTTTTGCCACACTTTCTCCCCTTTTGACAATTAAATCATCAGTAAAGAAAGGAAAAATGTAGCGAAAACTAAGCGGCAAATATGACTATTTTTTATGATTTTTAGATTTTTAGTTGGATTAGGAGCATTGAAAATTATCCAAATCAAATAAAAGGTATTTCACCAAGTTATGCTAATTAGCTTGATGAATCATGTAAAAACATATATAGCAAAGCAAGCCAAGACTAGTTAGAAATGATTACATGGATTAAAAACATATCAGGCTGTCTCAAAATCACAAGTATAACTAGAGGATCCTAATATGAGTCATAACATGGCAAAGTGAAAAAAACTAATATCTAAGTCAGGGCAAGAAATATGCTAAAGAGCTCCAAAATGACTCACTTGAGCTAAAAACCTATTTGAATAATGCAATTTACTAGATCAATGGATTATCTTGATAGAGCAAGTCTTAGACTAAGAGCAATCTACAACTGCTCTCAAGTTTCAGTCCAGATTATAATTCATGTTTGAATGGTCTATCTTAGTAAAGTTAGTCATAGACTAGGAGCCATATACAACTGTCTCATCAGGTTCAACCAAATTGTAATTCACATTTATTTGGTATATCTTAGTAAAGTAAGTCCTAGATTAGGAGCCATCAACAACTGCTTCATGAGTTTCAACAAATTTAAATTAAGTTCACTTAGTCAATTTGATTGATCTCAAGTTTACTGAAAGAGCTTAAGAAAATAGTCTTCATCATATATAACCCCCCTTGAAATTATGCCAAGTGCAATAGTAAGTAGTCTCATGAGAAAAAGAAGTTGAGATGCAATTTTAAGCAAAAGTGAGGTAATTTAAAGCAATGAAAAGGTAAGAGCTACTAAATGTTTTATAATGGAACTAAAAAGCTGCACCCAAGCTAAACTTGGACTCAAAACTCAACTAAGCACTTTGCTATAATAGGAATTAGAACATGATCAGTAAAGCTAAACTATTCAAATGATTTAGCCTTGACTAGTTTTAGTTCAAGTTAAGCAATTTTATAAGGCTAGTCATCACACATGCTAAGCTACACATATGAGTATATAATAAAAAAAGCTCATTAAAACAGGCATGATTGGATACAAAAAGAGTATAGATAACAGACAAAGCTCAAGATTATATTACAATGCAAGTCTAGAAGGTAAATATGCAATATATTATACATGCTTGCAAATAAGGCAAACTATCCCTCAAACAGTCCCATAGGATAGATAACCCCTACTCTCCCTGCAAGAAAGTAAGAATCCAAAAGTTTTGTGAAGATATCAGCAACATGGAGTTCATACTCAACAAAGTGCAGGACAACATCCCCATTTCCACATGGTCTCTAAGAAAAATGATATTTGAATCTACAAGTTTGGTCTTAGAATGCTGCACTGGGTTCTTAGCTATATTAATAGTACTAGTGTTATCACAGAAGAGTGGAGCACTATCTAAATCTAACTCAAAGTTCCTAGAGTAGATGAGATCCAAATAATCTGAGAGCAACTACTAGCAACAGTTATATACTCAGCCTTAGCTATGGACTGTGTAAAAGAAGACTGCCTCCTAGAGGACCAGAAGATGAGAGAAGTGCCTAAGAAATGATAGGTGCCTGGCGTACTCTTTCTATCTATCTTACAATCTAAAAAATCTGCATCTGATAAAGCATAAAGGGGGAGTCAGGAAGAGCCCAAGCTCAAGGGTGGACTAAAGGTATCTAAAGATGCATTTCACCACTTGGCAATGAGATACGCAAGAATAAACCTAAAATCGAGTTCATAGACATATTGAGAGGTGTATGTCTGGCCTCGATGCCGTGAGGTAGAGGAGGAAGACAATCATACTGTGGTACTCCTCTTGATCAACAGACTCGCCGTCCTCATCTGGATCAAAAATTATTGTAGAAGCCATAGGGGGTAAGGATTGGCTTGCTACTTTCCATATCAAAGCGACGAAGCAGATTCTTGGTGTACTTGACTTGACACATAAATATATCTTGCTTTGTCAGCTTGATTTGGAATTCAAGGAGGTAGGTCAATTTTTCCCATCATGCTTATCTTGAACTCTCTACTCATGGTATTTGAAAGCTTAAAAACTAAAACATGAGATGAACCACAAAAAATAATGTCATACATAGATTTGAACTAAGAGAAGATCACTACCATGCATGAGGGTGAACAATGTCTCATCTAATTTGCCCATTTAAAAATTATTTTTCAATAAGAACAACTTAAACTTATCATACCAAGCTCTAAGGGCTTTGCCTTCAAACCATATAAGACTTTGGATAGTTTGTATATATGATTTGGAAACTTCGAGCTCTCAAACCCAGGAGGTTACTTAGCATATACTTTTTTTTTTATGAAATCATTAAGAAATGCACTCTTAACATATGGTTGGTAAAGTCTAAACCCCTTGGAGGCTGCAAATGCTAAGAGAATTGTAATGACTCCTAATCTGGCTATAGATGCAAAAGTCTTCTCAAAAGTCTAAGTCCTCTCCCTCGGTGCTGCATCGAGCTACAAGTCTTGAAAATCCACTTGATTTCTATAACATTATGATCATGGGGAGGCTCAACTAAGGTCTAGATATTGTTTCTCTCAAAGTACTCTAACTCCTCATATATGGCATTGATCCAAGATTCATCAATAAGTGCATGGATGACATCTCGGGGCTCAAAGAAAGCAATGAAGCATAATGAGTATGTGAGTCAAGAGAAATGAACCTGGAGCAAGTAACTCGCTTAGGAAGACCTCCAATGACCTAATTTAGAGGATGTCATTGCTGGAGATGTTAAGACAGTCCTAAAGTCGACGTGGCCTCTATATTATAGGCTATGGATGTAGGAGCAGAGCCACACGATGTTGAGGAAGAAGAGGGAGCATGCTGTCCAACTGAAGGTGAAGTAGTTGAAACAGGTACTTCAGCTAGCTGAAGAGAAAGTAAAGCAATAGCCTCATCTTCTTCATTGCACTCATCAAACAAGATGCTCTCTAAATATCCCTAAACCTATGTACCTATAGTGACTAGTTAGTCCCTGGACTAGCCTCATCAAAAGTAACCTCGTTAGTCTCCACAATTTAATTAATCTCAAGATCAGCACACAATAGCCTCGAAAATGAGCATGATAGCCTAGAAAGATCCTATTTGAAGGTCTAGACTCAAACTTATCAAGATTGCAATATTTAAGAATGAAACACTTGCAACCAAAGGTCCTAAAATCAGACATACTAAGTCTACGACCAAATCTTAACTCATAGGAAGTCTTGCAAAATGAGGTTTTCAAGAATACCCTATCAGACACATAACAAGCAATGAAAATAGCCTCAGCCCAATACCTCCTTGGAGCAATATGCTCATCTAGTATAGTTCTAGTCATTTCAACTAAAGTCATATTCTTCCTCTCAACTACACCATTCTTCTAAGAAACTATAGGAGAATAGAACTAATGTTCTAGACCATGCTCAGTACAAAAGGAAGAGAATGACGAGTTCTTGAACTCAGTCCCATTGTCACTACTGACGACCCTACGAGCTCTGGGAAGATCAATTGATAATCTAAGGGTTAACTCTATAAAATGAGTAAACCCAAGAAGTAAACCCAAGAGTAAGCATGTTTGAGTTGTTTAGCATGATAAGCATACTTAAAGAACTAGAAAAAAGAATAACTTTTATTTTAGTAAGATTATCTCTAGTGACTAGCAACTCATCAATAATATAAGCATGTACAGTAGTGCCAAGATTAAAGCATGTTTCCATCCTCTCAATTTTATTCAATGCAAATCTAAACTGATCAGCAGCATCAGAATGAATGTTCCTTAGCTCGTCTAACTCAGAATGCATCACTAGGCAGGATTCACAATTATCATCATCAGGAATTAGAAATATAAGCTTAACAATTTCAGCATTCAAGCCATCAACCAAGAAGTCATGGTTCTTCATGTTCATTTTGCATTTTCTAAGCTCATTATCAAGACAAACTACAACACGAGATATCTCACCATATCTGGACTTTACCTCATTAGGATCACTGTAGAGACCATCCTCATCAAAGATATCATCGGTACTCACCATGAAGCATATACCAGTGAAGTCATTCTCCTTCTTCTTGCTTGTGGCTTGTCCTCCTCCTTGGTCCCCAAGTCCACGTCGCTCAAGTCAAGTTGCTCGAGAGCATATAAGACTTGGTGAAGTACCTTGCGATAGTTGTGCTTCTTTGGCTTGGCACGGTACTCCTTCTCCTCAGTACCCTTGAGCTTAGGACAGTAGGCTCTAATGTGGTTGAGATCACAACACCCGGAATACCGAATAGGACCTCCTCCTCCTCTCTTTCTCATCCTCACATTATTTAAGACTCTTGTGAATTTGGTGGATAGGAGGGCTAGGTCATCCTCAGGAATCCACTCAAGTTGATCATCACTCATAGCATATAGGGTAGATCAAGAAAATCTAGAAGAGGCAGATTCAACTAGGCTAGAAGAAGAGCTCTTCATGGGATCAGTCATAAAGTGCCATCAACTCAGGCTTATTTTTGTGAGAAAGTAAGTCGATTTTATGAGTCTTCAACCTTTATTAAAACTTATCCAAGGTGAGCTCACTCATGATAGTCATGTCATTGATGGAAGTGACTTTCATATCTCAAAATGACATGTCCAAGGCTTCAAGGACTTGACATGTATTTTTAGAGTTGAGATAGACCACATCGACAATATGCAAGTAACTAAGGATCTTGTGAAAGCAAGCAAAGAACTTATCCAAAGATTCTTTAGGTCCCATCTCAAACTTTTGGCACTCTTTCTTGAATTGATTCTGACACACCTCCTTGCTAGCTATAGAGCCCTCATAATAATCAGTGAGAGTTTGCCAGATATCATGCACCGAAACGAGATGAGACATACAGCCAAACTCATTTCTGCTGAGTTCCTGAATTAGGAGGTTCCTATTTTTATTGTTTGCCTCCATATATGGAAGATTTGATGGAGTGATATGATCATTAACAAGGACAACATAGGAGCTGTTGACCTTTTCCCAGATGGTATAGCCTTGAGCTTAAAAGTATATAGCCATCCCCGCCTTCCAGTATGGGAAGTCGACCTCCTATCGACAACAGGTGGCTTGGTGGAATACATGTTGATGCCGTGGATCTTACGACTGGTTAAGATCTTTGAGAAAGAGCTTAGCTAGGCTCTGATATCACTTATAATCAAAGATGGCTGAATGATTTTTGAAACTTTCCCCTAAGTTATTCAAAATCTTCGCTCGAGCGACTATGATAGTCACCAAGTTCTGATCACATCAACACAATGAGATAAAACAAAGTTAGCAACAAGAGCCAACAAAAACAGTAGTCTTTTACACAGCGCCGGTCAGACCACCATTGGGAGGCCGGTCTGACCGATGGTCGATCTGATCATCGGCCTAACATTGGTCTGACCAGTAGGCCAGTCTAACTGCTCCCCTATTCTCATACCTGAAAACCACTTAGGATAAAAGCTCAAATCTCATCAAACACTTTTAAATTTTATATAAGACTTGTTTAAGGCAATAGAAACCTAAACCAATCAAGAATCACAAGATTCTTTAGGTTGAGTTTACCAAATTGAAGAGAAATGAATTTAGGTCACAAGAATACCAAAATCTTAATTCTCAAATTAATTCTTGCTCATGAGGATCTAAGACATTATGCATTCTAGATCTATTTTCACATGTCCTAACAAGGTAATTTAAGCAAGAGATTAGCCTAGAATTCCCATGATCCCGAATCATAAATCTAGCTCAAGAACACATAATGCCAAGCAAGAACACAAATATGAACATGATTGAGACAAATCCTTAATTTATTTTAGTGGAAGATGATGTTCACATACTCATAAATGATTACATTGTGTAACTAAAGTACCAACCTTTTCTCACAAGATTTCGCTCTCACACACAACCATAGAAGAAAAAGGTAGTAGAGCAAAAACCAAACCCTAGAATCCTTGACTCTACCACTCCTTTCATCCCCTCTAAATAACTAGCAATACCCCTTAATGGGTTCAACCCATTAAGCCTACCGAAAAAACTCGTTAACCCCACTAACAGGGATTTTACACTCATGCACGCTTCTCAAAGTGCTTACAAGGATCAATCCACTAACAAAACTAGTGTTTGATCCACTCCACACAGCTGACTATATCCTAACCCTAAACCACCTCCTTTGGGCTTGCCCACACAGTGTTTCGGGCATTTTCTCAAAATACCCCGATGAAGTTTCCAGGCACCTTTCCTTAACTTCATCTTCACCTCAAAATATCTCTACATATTTTGACACGTAGCTCGTAGTGTCTAATGACTATCCGTCGCATCTTTACGTATTTATACTCACTCAAACCATCTCTACGTATACCGGACTCATCATTTGGCACACCATATGCACCAACTCTCCTCTTCACGATCCTTACATTCTTTGTGCTCTCTGCTTGAGCCACGTAGCCCCAACTGGACTTACATGAACACTCTGGACCTTAGCTCCTCCGCCTAGTCTCGGTCCATTGCCGTCAACTACTACATCCTCCAAGCCACCTACACATCCAAAGATCAAGCAACCATGTCAAGCACAAGTTTCATACACTTAACTCACGTTAGTCAAAACCATGCATGATGCAATGCAATACAACTAACCCATGGCACCCATGCCATGCACACCCTCAATCACCACTTGAGCAAACCAAAGCACCACAACTGGTCTAACTGTTATTGCCAAGCCGATCAAACCGTTGGAGTCAGTTTGATCACCGGCACCATGTTAGTTAGACCACCCTGGTTGGCGGCCACTGGCTGATCTGACCGCTTAACTGCACAGAAAACACCCTCTTACGAATTTTGGTTAAACTCTGTCTAATTTTAGCTCCAATTTTTAATTCCAGTGACACCAAGTGCAAACTCACCTCTAAACAAGTCTACACAATATTTGGTGTTCATTTACCCAAAAGTCTATGACCAGTTTGACCTCTCGTCTCACAGCGATTATACTGTCGGGCAGAATGCCAGCCCTATGGCAGTCAGACTGTCGACCATCTACCGGTCAAACCGTCGACCCGTGGTGGTCAGATCCTGACAGCACAATCTGAAATATGAATTTTCTAAAATTTCATAAAAATTCAAATTCAACTTAAGCAAAATGTCAATTATTTATCATAAACATATTTTAGGCCTAGCATATGGTCTCTCAGTTTTAATTATAGAAATGCCTTGAAAAGATTAATTAGCCACAATGTTCACAACTCTTGGCTAGCTACTAGCACTAGATTGATTTGTAGTCTTAAACAAAGGAATGTATCATGTACTATGGCCTGTCTTTTGCACAACCTAGGCTACTTCTAGTTCGATAGGCAAGGAGACAGCTCTGGTCTCAAAAGAGCCCTCCAAGGAGCGGCAATGGAGATCGAATAGGACATGCCATTACTCCTACTAAAGTACTACTCTTACTACTACTAAGCAGAACCAAAGTAAAATAATTTTTTTTCCATATCAACGTAATGCACGTTTTCGAATTCATGGACTTCCAAAAAGCGCATCACACTGAAAAACTAATCATCGTGGCCTCGTAAAAATCAGACACGATCGCGTCGGCGACGAGTAAAATAAGGATGGGTGCATAGTTTGTGCTTAGCTTTTTCTTGCTGTTGCAACTGGATATATATAATGTACTATATAATGGCTAATGGCTGAGTGGGCGACACATAAGATTAGTAGTGTGTGAGTGGAAAAGCCAAGGTATAAGCGTGTTAATGTTCGATCATGGAAGCACTAGATGTGGGTCAGTATTTGTAGGCTTCAAAGGGTTCAGATTACAAAAAGCTATCAGTATAATAACCTGTTTCAGGTAGTTTCGGCAAGTACTTAACGTGTTCCAATCCAGGAGGCGGCTGAAGATAAAGTAGTAGAATTCACCTGGGAGATGTTATAATATAGCCGTATCCGCTACCGGTTTCGCTTGCACGTATATGAATTTTTTAATGCAGCAATACTATGTATATGTCCTAAATTTTTTTCATATAGAATCCGAATTAAGAGTATGTAAATCATGAGTTAATATGTGATGCAAAACATGATAGCTAGAGTTCCAATCGGGCACTAGATATATAGGTTCCGTTTTATATATAGATGCTGAAATAAGATGATAAAAAACGAAAAGATATCTAGATGAAAGGAACATCCCCAAGCTTAAGGACGGGCTCAAGAATATGTCCCTTAAAGCAAGCACCACTTGTTCGATATGCTTAACATCAAGCAGTACAATATTTTATTTTTTTAAAAAGGCTCTACATAGGCATCATCCTGGCTATTCCCTCCATTTTTCCTACTGATGTACTTAAAACAAAGTTGCTCATATCCTTTGCCCCCTTTTTCCTTTCTTGTTTTGTTTGCTTGCTTCTTGATTCGAGCATTTTATATCATTGCAGCGAAACTAACCAACCGCGTCCTCCGCGTCTAATAGTATATGCAACAACTTTGTTGAAACCTAGAAGTTGCGTTTCAAAGCCGGAGAACATATTCCAAACTTCACTACTGCTTCAGTGAGGTGGAAACTGAACTTCAGCTTTGTTTTGGACACTACTTGAACATATATAATCAGTTGTTTAGAACTTGTGTTGTTAATGCAATGTGTCAGAATCATCACAGCATCGGCTAAAAGAATTACTTAAAATGAAGAATAAGAACATAGTGCAATGACTTTTATGCATGCTTGCCTACTTAAATGCTCCATCAAGCTAACTTTAACAATCACAAAGCTGAAGGGAAACTTTGCATTGCATGATACATGCTGTTCCTCCTTTTCAGCACCAATCCTACACTGTTGGTTTCAATGGTAAAGCAACCAAAGAAACCGAGGGCTTCCCATGATGACTAAGTTTAGAAAAACTAGAAAAGTTTTACAACATGATTGGATTGGGTTCGTAGATGAAGCATCTGATCCGAGTTGACTCTTTGTTGCAGAGTTAAACTACTAAAGGTAGTATAATGATTAGGGATTCTGTGTTAATCTTATCAACATTAACTTCGAAAAGAAAGCTTGTTGTGTAGGTACACAAAAGTATTAGCATTAGTTTAGCAGGCACCAACGTGTGCTGATTTTTATTTTCTAAGAAAAATGTATACAAGGTCTGCTAATTGCGGCAAACTTACAAAGTAATCGACAGTTCTGATGCTGCAAGTATGATTAAAGAAACCCAATCGGGCCATATTTTTGTGCCAGCAGGAGGGTCCATCAGGACGGTACATTACAATATTGCATGAACAACGATCGATATGTATGTGAGTATATATATAGACGTGATGACAACTCTGCACAATAGAATACTTGAATCAGAGTGGTGGCTAATAACATACTGACAAAAAGGTTTACAAAGGTCATCCCTAAAGAAATCTTTGATGAATTCTTTAATTTATTTGACATTATCACGAAGAATTACTACACGCAGAACCGAACAAAAGATGTATATATGTATCCATCAGTTAATTTCTAGCTGAATATGACAGATATTTGCACGCACAAACCGGCTGCTAGTTAGTGAGGAACAATTTGGATGCACTATGTATCCATCAGTTAATTTCTAGCTGAATATGACAGATATTTGCACGCACAAACCGGCTGCTAGGTAGTGAGGAAGAACAATTTGGATGCACCACATGCATGCATGACTTGCATCATTGCACTGCAATGGAATTCTTGTAAACACATCATCACTGCAAGAGCTAAATTTCTTAATGTGCTATAGGTATGCAAATGTGGGTTTCCCCTAACCTGGTGAATTAAAATGGATCAGAGAGGCTCGTAGCCATGCCATAGGAAAGGGATATCACCAAGTTAAAGGTCACTTATCCACACGACGTACGTCAAACTTCATGATCATTCAGCTGCAGGCTGCGTAGCTGACAATTACAGCCGTTCATGCACACACGAAAGTAACCAACAACGATAGTTGCCTCCTCCTCCTATGCCATCAATGATCGATATGCATATGGATATTTGGGAGTCGACGGCGATGTAACGGAGCAAGACTCAATTCATATACAGTAGTTTTTACCAACCTACTCGATCCCCTATCGCGAGCACCTCACCTAGCTACTTTCAGATTATTACTAATAGATGCTACATATCTATGCTAAGCTGCTGATGGTTGCCTCATGTTTGCTATATATAATGGCTATCTGGTCCCCCTCGCCTTAATTATGTTTGCTGCTAATGGTTGCCACATATTTGCTATATATAATGGCTATCTGGTCCCCCTCGCCTTAATTATGTTTTTGAGTGATTAAGCAGCAACTAATTAAGCGCGCGAAGAACAAGTATATGCGTTCTAGAAGCGCAGTATTCTCATGGTGTGCGCGCGTGCGTCGGACGGACAGCGACGATCACGCCCTCGTCGAACGCGTGAGCGCTCGCAGTTCGCCGGAGGTAGGCCGGCCGGCCGCTACATACGCGTACATACGAGCGGTTCTTTGTTGAGCATGCCAAGCATCCCTCCCACGGCTCACTGGCAGGTGGGGCCCACGTACACATGGATAAGTCTACACCAAACAAGGCCCCATCCGTCAACGTCTTAGAGATCTCCCCCTTGTTTTATATTACCTTCGATTTTAAGAAGAAGAATCGGGCTTAAAATCCGCAGCCTCAATCAACTCGATTTTGTGCCGTACCGCTAGGCTGTCTGGGCAGCTAGCAATGATTGGTTGGGCTTAAGCTTTTGGCTTCCAGCTTATTTTTCACTATTCATAAATTTCATCTTTTTCTGAATTTTTGGTTTTTTGTTGAGCTTTTTTACCGGTTTTTTTCCCGTATTTGTTTGTATTATACGTAATGGGCTAACATATTTTTTATATTTTTAAATGTTTTTAAATTTAATTATGCTAAATAAGTCTCTGTCAGCTACAGTGTTTTTTTCAGCCAGCTACAGTGTTTTCAGCCATAAACCATGAGCTTTTAAGCCCAACTGATCACCACCCTATAAACGCAACATTCCTTGCCTTGCAGGTGCAAATGTATGTGATGCATGGCCGTTCCACTAATTATTCGCGTGATGCAAAATTAACGATGGCTAATGCAGTGTAGTCTTGTCCGCTAATTGCTCACTAAGCCCCGTTCCAAACAGCAATGACTTCTGACTCTAGAGACCAAAAGCTATTTAAAACACATTGACTTTTTTAATGCAGCCTTTTTCTTCGTATTATCCATGAGGATATAACGGTGTTTTCTACTTTTTCTTAATTAAATATCTCAAAAAATTAACAATTATTACAGTGCCATTTTAGCAACAGAAGTATTATACAATATTCGCATAATTTTTTAGGGAAAATCAATCAAATTTCTTACTTTTGGATGTGCGCGAAGATTCATGCGTTGCCACACCTATTCTTCTCCGGTGACCCCTTCTTCTTTCTCTCCGGCGACTCCTTTCTCCTCGCTGGTGAGCCCGAGGGGAGAATTCCGCCTCTTGCACCTAGGGTTCACCGTTCCCCCCGGTATAGAGGGAGGGTGGGGGCGGTGGCCTAGCGGTGGGGGCGACAGGCGGGGTAGGAGAGTGGTGGACGATGCCGAAGGGCCGCGCTGGCAGAAGGTACTAGCTATTAGGTTAGACGGGGGCGGCACGGTGGAGAGGGGTAGGGCGGCGCGGCGAGGCGGTGGGGGCGTCGCCGGCCATGGGTGGTGGAGGGGGGGGGGGGTGATGGGGGAGGCATGCGGAGCTTCTTCGGCGAGAAAGAAGGGGGCGGCACGAAAGGAGAGAGCGGAACGAAGATGGCGACGCGGAACTAGCGGCGTGGGGTGGGAGGTGATAGGCGGGTGGGAAGCGATAGGTGACAAGGTGAGGTTAGGGTTGGATTTAAATAGAATTTGAATAGGTGGATTTAGGACGTTGAATTTATATCCAATGATCTAAGTATCTGACTAATTTCTACTAAAAAATTGTTAAATAATACATCGACAGACCTTTTAACCACGTCTTCAGAACAGAGTTAGCTGAGCCGAAGCGTCTTAGACTTTAATTGCTTTATACTGCCCGAGTAGCAGTACAACTTAACCGTAGTTTAATACTACTCCTTGGTACGTACCGACCTGACGCAGCTTTTGACTGGAGGTGGGTCCCCGCACCTTGGACCTGATCCAGGTCAATGCGTGGCATCAGAATCTCTAAACTCGGAGCGACGCCTGGTCAAACGCGAGCTATTATCCAAATGCGCGAGAGGGTCAAAATTAATCGATCCATGTTGGAAGTTTTTATTCATGGGGACAAATGGTTAGGACTGCATGTGGGAGTTTTTATTCTTGGGAGACAAATGGTTAGGACTGCATGTGGAGGTCAAAGCGAGCACTGGTACCGGACGATGTGTTGACGTTTTGTGGTGGGCAGTTAGGTGCCAGCTGATGACGCATATATACTACTACAAAGAACAAAAATTTTGACATTTCAGTTTCGCTTGATCGACCATGATGTGTTTGTTTTATGGGCCATTTGATCTTATTGTGTTATTTGCGGGGGTGTTTGTGTCCATGCAAGGCGTCTAGAGAAACAAGGACATGTTGGGAGCATGCATGGGCTTCTAGAAGATTTTGGTGAGGACTAATTGTTTCTGAATTAGTAACGTAGAAAAAAATCAACCGGATCGACCATCCGCCTTTAATTAAGTTTGGAAATACCACTCGTGAGTCATGATTGAGCCATCTGAATCAGTGGCAAAGCTAGAAATAAAATTAAGGATAGGCTGAACTATTTATAGATCTAAACTAAGTTGACATAAAATTAGTCTTTTACTCATATAAAATTTTAAATTTATATAGAAATTATAAATTGGATAGAGACAAACAATAAAAAAATAGAGAAATAAAAAGTAGATACCTTGATAATAGAAAGCGTCATGAGTGGTCCCCCACACCGCCCTCGCTAGGACCGATGGCAGCAGCGGCAACAGGCCGATGAGTTAGAACTTCAGCGCCGTGTCGACGCAGCCAACCGATGAGAGCGGCGGTGGTGGTGAGGGCGTTGCGTTGTTGGATGGCCGGGAAGAGAGGGGGCAGTGTGGCGCCCGCTGCCGCGGGGGCTCGGCGGTGGCGGTGCCTTCGAGGTATATGCAGGACCACATCATCACGGAGCGGTAGCGGAGGGAGAAGATCAACCAGAGGTTCATCGAGCTCTCCACCGTCATCCTCGGACTCAAGAAGGTTCATATATTTTTTACTTTCTTTCTTGTTTCTTTATTTGATTAATTATCTCTTCTTTAATTTTATGATTTTCACTACTTCTCCTCTTTAATTTTATAATTTACATATATTATTTCACTTTCGGTCCTCTCAACTATATGCAAGTTGAACATTGAAACCTCAAGTGCAAACAAAATTAGATCATGCCACATGGAAAAAAGACGGCTATATGGGAATAGCTGCCCAAAACCCTTTGCTTTCCTCTGTACTTTCCACTGTTCCATTCCCTGCACAATCTGCTAAATATGAGGACACCTGTGTGACAACCATAGGTTCTCTAGTTCTCTTTTATACAAACAGTCAAAGCTGAGAGAATTAAACATCATGTCTTTCGAGATAAAAGAGCAGCTAGCCTGAAAAATCCCCTTTTGTGTTGTGCAGTTGCTACTGATTGGTACATATGCTGGTTGTAGTCTAAATCGACTCAGGATAGGACGTGCGTACCGATCGTTGTTTCTGCATCTCTATACGTGGATTTAGTAGACTCGCTACAATTGCAAAAGCTAGCCTGTGCTTTTAAAATGGTTGATGGGTTTTTTTATAACTTTTATCTACGTTTTTCGAGATAATGATGGATCGATGGAACCGTCGATACGGATGATACATATGATTTTATGTTCGAAAAATTATTTTGAGAAACCATTATATTCATTTCGTATTCCAAAAAAACTGAATCTAAAGTCCATAAATAAATAAACAGGCCCAAAATATGTGCTGCTATGTCCTGAAATAGTGCGTGGAGCCTCCAATAAAGTGATATCTTGACAGTACTCCCTCACATCTGTGTTTCAGATCAGATAATGTAGCCACCATAAGACATTGTGGCAATTGACACTGGGATGTATCTGGTGTAAGCTCATTATGACACATTGATCTGAGTCGTTCAACAGCCTAACAGACGGCTTGCAGCTTTGGATCTCGGGGTGTGTCCCATCCCATTGCACGGTGTGGTAGCCTACGGACATAATACCTCTGAACTTAGAATAAACCAAGCGTGTCACAGATAATACCTTTTGTTTTTTTTGCAAGGGAAGAGAGATTTAATTAATCAAACTAGAAGGGTCAAATGTTGAATATATGTAGAAGGATGTCACTAGGAATGATTTGACTCGGAACAAGTTTCATTTGTTTTTGACTCAAGACAATTGAGTTGATACATCAGTTTGACTGCACATACTTCCGATGTCGATATGGCTTAAAGTATATGGAAGAAGGGAAAAATTCTAGAATGTGCCTGACTGCAGAGACTAGAAAAATATACAAGTACGACATTAGTTGCAACTTTGTTAATTAGTGGGTTCGAGAGAAGGCTAGCGAGGTGATGCTTTGACTGAGGGCCTTAACTAGCGTCATGGTGGCCAAACTAGACAGTGCATACAACAAGCTACAAGAACTGACCGGTGATTAACCATCACCGATAGCCAGTAGCAGCAGTTATTTAGATTATCAGGAATGGAAAAGAATGGCAGGATTATATTTCTCCAACCCGATCGAAGCAAAAACACCATTCCGCTCTAGGGCTCATTTTGATTGCATAATTTTCAAAGTATAATTTGACTAGAACTTTGTGCAAATCTTCCAAAATTCCTTCATGTATCCTGTAATCCCCGGCCCTTAATGGTAAGGTTGTGCATTAGATTCTTCTACTATAGGTCAGCATTATGGCTGATATCGAATTGTGCACTGGGATCAATTAAACTGTTAATATTGCGTGCAGGAGGTTTATCATCTGTTACGCTAGTGCCCAAGTTGTAGACTGAACACAAATGTAAACCAAAACCCATTAGGATACTGTCTTAAGAAAGCACCCCATCAGTTAATGCATAGGGGATACATTACATGTACATTACCCGAGAAGTGAGATAATGCATGCAAATCTATACGATCTTCAACTGTCTAGCTAATTGCATGGAAGAGGACGATCGATCGCCATTTCAATAATCACACACCACTAGCATTGCTAGTGTCCCTCGATCTAACAGATGAGATATTTTTATTATGCGCATCGAACAGTTACATCACTGATTTAGATATTTCGATTCGCACTTTACGAACAGTTCCTACCCGACTATATACACGCCCCTTTACATGTAAAAAAAATATCTCGAGTGGCCACTACACGGTAGGAAGACGGGCAACTCAACACTAGCTCGTACTAACCTGACTCCAGCCGCTTATCCGCATACGCGACATTCAGTTGCCGTCACTCGTGACACAAGTCACACAACGATCGATCATTAGGGTTCATCGCACGCACACGCTAAAAGCGCAAAGACGCCGGCCCAATTCGAGCAGATGAAACTGGGGACCTATCTATCTACGTACTAAAAAGCCAGCCAGCTACCGATTGCTCACCCCACATATATAAATATCAAGGAAAGGAGATGGAATAACAAGGGTAGTAGTAGTGCATCAGAGAAAAGAGGATGGAAATGAGTTGTTACCCTTTCATACCTCTTTTTATGCGCAATGGCTCCGGATCGGATTAAAACTTGTGAGATACGGTACAATCGTACATAGTATCAAGAAGGAAAAGGATAAGTCTCGTGGAGAGAAGTAAAATGATGACGTTGAAGCAACTACGATGAAAAAGAAAAGATTTGATGAAGCCGACTGCAAATTTCTTAAGCACAATCTCAAAAGAGTATAAAGTATAGCCATTCTCACAACCCTCTCGAATATTTTAGGACTTTTGGATTTTTGCCCTATACAAAAATCTAGTGTTAAAGAATAACCTAGTATCTAATCCTCTCGTGCATCTCTACCTTTGGATAAGTAACTTCTTTGCTTTGTTGCTTGAGTTCTTCATTACCACTCCTCATAGCGTCCCTCTAGCACTCCTCTAAAGTGAAGTAGAAATCTTATTCAACACAATAAGAATCCTAATCCTAGTAGGATTCATCTGGGACTCCTTATAGCATATCTTTTCAAACCCTTAAAACTATGATATGAGTCACCATACTTAACAATTTTCATCTTAACTCTTATCTATTGAAGTCATTATGCTCTTTCAAGAACTTGCTCCAAGTTAGCTCTGTATTTTTCCCTTTTTTGTTTTCCTTCCATCTTTAGGAGCGCCTTTATCACATTGGCTCATGCACATCACAACAATATGCATGTTAGTGCCCAGACTAGCCTGCCCAAACCCTCCACTTAAAAGCTTTTTTGTTGTGTAGTTTGATTAACCACACATACTGTTCCTACAATCCTCCATGCCATAGGTTTGTACTGCCTCCGAGCTTCACCTGCTCATCGGTACCGCGTGTTTAGTCTCACCATGTCTTCCTTTTTCCAATGGCTCTCACCTTCGTCTTTACGTCTGCTAGATTTTGCAACCATCTTTGTAGTTCTACATATAACTGCAGATGAGATCTAAGTACCTATCATTGATGATACAGTTTCCTTCTTATGGCTAGGATTTTTATCAGACCTCACATTAGCTTCCCTTTCTTTAGGTGTACCCATCAATCGGTATCCTCTATTGCTCCATATATTTGTCATGATCACCTGTGCTTCTCAAGTAACTCGCATGACACTACCTTGAAGTCATACTTCACAACCTTTGAGTTCAAGCGACTTCACAGATATTAGATTCTTCTTAAAGCTGGGAACATACCGAACTCCTATCAATGTGCAATGTGCTCCAACACACATCTCCAATGTAATCGTTCCTACCTCAGTAAATGCGTACTCCTTGCAATTCACTAAGTGAAAAGTTAAGAGATCATATAGAAGGTCTAGAGTATGTTTGTGATAAATAATTGACATTTTGATTTTATTGAATTTGAATTTTATGAAGTTTCAGAAAAGTCAGAAGTTTAGAGTTGTTGTCAGGTCTCAGACGGTCTGACCAGACCTAGGATGGGGATCAGACTAGTCTTGACCTGTTCGTCAAGTTTTGTGCTTGATAGTCTGATTGCCATGGGGAAGGTGGTCTAACCGACCGGTGACCGATGGTCTAACTACCATGGGGTAAGTGGTGACCGGCTATATGGGCTTCTGAAAATTGCATACCAAACACTTGTGTAAGTTTGTTTAGGGATGTGTTTGTACTTGGTGCCACTAAAAATGGATGTCATTGGATGGTTGTGTTGAGTTGTATGATGCATTATTTTGACTAACATAAGTCAAGTGCATGGCACTTGTGCTCGAGATGGTTACTTAGTCTTTGGATGTGCAGGTGGCTTGGAGAATGTTCGTGGTCGATGGCAAGGGACTGGGACTAGGCCGAAGAGCTGAGGTCCTTGTGGTTAAGTAAGTCTAGGTGAGGCTACGTGGCTCAAACGGGAAGCACAGAGAAGGTATGGATCGTGAAGAGGTAAGTTGGTGTATGTGATGCGTTGAGTGATGACATCGATGCATGTAGAGACTGTTTGGGGAGATAAATGCATTAAACGGAAAGCATAGAGAAGGCAAGGATCATGAAGAGGCTAGTTGGTGCATGTGGTGCGTTGAGTGATGACACCGATGCATGTAGAGACTATTTGGGGGAGACTGAATGTGTAAGGATGTGACTGCTAGTCATTGGGTACTACTACCTATGTTTCAAAGCATGCGGAGATGCTTTGAGGTGAAGGTGAAGATGAAGTCAAGGGAAGGTACCCGGAAGGTTTGTCGAGGGTATTTTGGTAATTGACCAAATACCAGGTTGGTGTCTTGATTAAAACCGCTGCACGGAGAGGCACAAAGGAGAAGCGGTTTAGGTCATAGAGAGCTAGAATTGGTAAGTGGATCAAGCGCTAATAGTTTAGCAGGTTGAGTCTTGTAAATTCTTTGAGAAGTGTACATATGTAAAACTCATGTTAGTAGGGTTAATGGGCTTTCTCGGGTGTCTTAAATGGGTTGGACCCATTAGAGTTGTTGCTTGTTATTAAAGGGCGGGGGGGGGGAGGGAGGGGAGGTGTTAGATCTAAGGATTCTATGGTTGCGGTTTTTATTCTTCCACCTTCATCCTTCCATGGTTTGAGAGAGAGAAAGAGTTGGAGAGAAAAGAGTGGTGCTTGGGTGCATCTTATAATCCCCATACTACTATTATCCTTCTTCTCTACGTAGTAATGAAGATCAAAACATGCCTCTCAAATTGCTAGTTGTTCATATCTTGAACTTTACTTGTATCTTGTGTTCCTGATATGATTTCTTCTCTCTTAAATTTTCTCTTGGTCTTGATGTGATCCATAATGAGTAAGAGGTACTAGGAGATCCTAATTAATTAATCATTGTCCATCTGGATCACCTCCATAGTAAGAATCCAGATTATACCCTGTTCGTGAGGGTTCTTGAGAAAGAATTGTGATTTCATGATTGGAGGAGTTCTAGGCCAAACTCTTGCTTAAATTTACCTTGCTAGGATGTATGTAAATAGATCTAAAAGAATAGATTTGAAAGACCACATGCCTTAGATCCTTATAAGAAATAAGTAATTTGAATTTTAGGGTTTTTGGTGTTCTTGTGGCCTCGATTTGATTCTCATCAATTTAGTGAACCAAAGCCCAAGATCCTTGTGATTTTTAATTACTTTAGGTTTTTAATGCCTTGAATAAGTCTAATGTAAAATTTGGAAGTGTTGGACAAGAATTGAATAAGTTCTTGATATTTGAGTTTTTACCCGAGAGGTTTTCAGGCCTAGAAACAGGACACCGCTCATACTGGCCCTGGACTTGCCGTCAGACTGGCCCAAGTGGTCTGACACTTAGACCGCCCTCGTCCCTGTGGTCAGACTGGCTGTGGCGGTCAGACTGGCCCATCCATGGTGGTTTGATAGGCCTTGTACTAAAGGTTGCTGATTTTGTTGGTTTAGGTCTCTAGCTTTGCTTTGTGTAGCATAGTTAGTGCAATATAAACTTGGTGACTCTCATTGTCACTTAAGTGAAGGTTTTAAATACCATTGGGGGAAAGTTTCAAAAATCATTCACCTCCTCCGATTGTCGACATCGGTCCTACAAGTGATATTAGAGCTCAGTTAAATTCTTCCTCATACATCTTAACCAGTCTTAAGAGCCATGACATCAGACATATACTCTACCAAGCCACCCGTCTTCGATGGGGTTGACTTCCCATATTAAAAGGTGAGGATGGCTACATACATTCAGACTCAAGTTTATACAATCTACGAAAATGTCAAGAGTTTCTATATTGTCCCTGCCAATGATTAGATCACTCTGACAAATTTTTTAGATGTGGAGGCAAACAACAAGGCTAAGAACCTCCACATTCAGGGACTCGGCAGAAATGATTTTGACCAGGTGTCTCATCTCACTTCAGCGCACCATATCTGGTAGACTCTCACTTATTACCATGAGGGCTCTGCAACTATTAAGTAGGTGTGTCAGAACCAGTTCAAGAAAGAATACCCAAAGTTTGAGATGAGACTCAGGGAGTCTTTGGATGAGTTCTTTACTCTCTTTCAAGGATCCTCAATGACTTGCATGTTGTCAATGTGGTTTATCCTGACTTTAGAAATGCATATCAAGTTCTTAGAGTCTTGGACATGTCGGTTTGGGGATGAAAGTCACTTCCATCAATGACACCACTGTCATAAGTGAGCTCACATTGGCTAAGCTTTATTCAAGGTTGAAGACTCATGAGATCAACTTGCTCTCTCATAAGAACAAGCCATAGTGAATGGCACTTATGACTAATCCCGCTAAGAGTCTTTCTTCTGGCTCGGTTGAATCTACTTCTTCTAGATTCTCTTTGTCTGCTTTGCATGCTATAAGTGATAATTAGCTTAAGCAGTTTTTTGAGGATGACCTAGACTTCCTATCCACCAAGTTCACCAAAGTATTAAACACTGTGAGGATGAGAAGAGAGGAAGAGGAGGTCCGATCTAGGGTTGTGCATTCGGTTAGTTCGGTAAAATCAGTTCGGTATATATGGTATATACGGCAAATACGGTATTGTTAGTTCGGTAGTATACAATATTTTTGAAAATACGATTCGGTATCGGTAAATCCCAATTTATTTCGGTAGTATAGAGATTCGACGGCATAAGCATAAAGCAATAAAGCATAATAATTAATGTTAATGATGTGCTTTGCCTATTTTTAGCAACCAAAAAAATTAATCAATAGTCTACACATGAAATGTGGTTGCCTAACCCTGCATTGTGTCAACCATTGGTACTAGGAGATGGTGCATCGCATGATCTGCATCTGGTATGACAAGCTAGGAATGACACCTTTCCCTGTATGTGCTAATTTTTCGATTTTTTCGGTTTCTTCGATTTTTAGCCAGTTTTTCCAAAAAAAAACCAAACACCAGAAACACTTAAAATATGGAAACTGAACCGAATACCTCAGTTTTTTCGGTCCAGCTTTTTTTTGGTTCGGTTGAGATGTGCAAAGCCCTAGTCTGATCTGATGCTTTGAGTGTGGTGATCACAACCAAATTAGAGCCTACCACCCTATGCTCAAGGGCTAGGAGGAGGAGTACCACAAGCATCCACTACCTTAAGAAGCTAAGCTGAAGAAGCACAACTACCGTAAGGTAGTGCAGCGAGTCCTGTTCGCTCTTGAGCAACTTGACTTAAGCAACTTGAACTCGGGGACCAAGGAGGAGGAGGATGAGCCACGAGGTAAGAAGAAGGCAAATGGCTTCACTGACATGTGCTTCATGGTGAGCAACGATGACATACCCAGTGAGGATGATCTCTACAACGACCTTGATGAGGTTCAGTAGGGGATGAAGGAGAACTTGTGGCTAGTGGACTCCAGATGTTCTCAACACATGACCATTTGTTCAGGATGATTCTCCTCCCTTACCCAAGCATGCAGTGATGATCAAGGGCACAATTCATGTCAACAACAACTTTGTACTCAAAGATTTAGCCATGTTATGCAAGCTCAAGTATAATTTGCTTTTAGTCTTGCAATTAATTGATGATGGTCTTGAGGTTAGCTTTAGGATGAGTGCTTGTAGAGTTTTAGATCAATCTAAGGACCTAGTCTTTGGGATTTCTCGTCTTGGAAGAGTTTTTAGTGCTGATTTTGTTGAGTCTTTCCCTTCTATGCTTAGGTGTCTTGTTGCTTCAAAGTCTAGAGATATTGTTTTCTAGCACCGTAAGCTTTGACACATTAGTTTTGCTCAGTTGACATGGGTCAGTAGCATGGATCTGATTAGGGGATTACATGAGCTCAAGGGTAGGAAGAATTTAGTTTGCTCTCTCTGTAGATATGGTAAGATGGTTGCTGCTTCATATCCATCTCTTACCATGGTCATGACAGATGGCCCAAGGTAGCTCTTGCACATGGATACTATAGATCCTTCTTAAGTTCAATCAGCAGGACGGAAGTTGTATGTACTAGTCATTGTTGATGATTAGTCCATATACTCATGGGTTTATTTCCTGGCATCTAAGGATGAGACATTTGATGATTTTAGAGAGTTAGCCCTTAGATTGTCACTTGATCTTCTATGAGCCTTTAGGGTCGTTAGGAGTGACAATTTGACTGAGTTCAAGAACTCATCCTTCTTTTCCTTCTGTACTGAGTATGGTCTAGAGCATCAGTTCTCCTCTCCTAGAGTTCCTCAGTAGGATGGTGTAGTTGAGAGGAAGAACATGACCTTAGTTTAGATGGCTAGGACTAGCTAGATGAGCATACCGCTCCTAGGAGGTATTGGGCTAAGGCTATTTCCATTGTTTGATATGTGTCTAATAGAGTATTCTTGAGAACCTCATTCTGCAAGATTTCCTATGAGTTGAGATTTGGTCGTAGACTTAGTGCATCATATTTTAGGGTATTTGGTTGTACGTGCTTCATTCTTAAATATGGCAACCTTGATAAGGTTGAGTCTGGGTCTTCAGGTGGGATCTTTCTAGACTATGGTGATCATTCTCATGTCTGTCATGTGCTAAATCTTGATACTAACAAAATTATGGAGGTCTACAATGTTACTTTTGATGAGGGTTGTTCGGGGACTAGACCAGACACTACAAGCACATAGGTTCAGGGAGACTTAGAGTGCATCTTCTTTAAGGAGTGTGATGAATAAGATGAGGCTACTGCTCCACTTCCTCTTTGGCCAGCTAAAGCACCTGCTTCATCTACTTCACCCTTAGCTGGATAGCCTGCTCCCACTTCTTCTTCAGCACCATATGGCTCTGCTCGTACCTCCATAGCCTATGAGGTAGAGGTCACCTCAACATCAGGAATGCCTCAATATCTCCAGTGGTGACATTGACCGGATCAGATGATTGGAGGTCTTCGTGGGTGAGTTACTCACTCCAGATTCATCTCTCCCATCTCATATGCTCATTCTGCTTTTATTACTTCTTTTGAGCCCCATGATATCACCCATGCACTTAGTGATGAGTCTTGGATCAATGCCATGTATAAGGACTTAGAGAACTTTGAGAGAAACAAAGTCTAGACCTTAGTTGAGCCTTCCTATGGTCACAATGTCAGAGAAAACAAATGGATTTTTAGAACAAACAGAGTAAGGATGGTGTGGTTGTTAGGAATAAGGTCAGACTTGTAGCTCAGGGCTTCACCCAGATAGAGGACTTAAGTTTTGAGATCTTTGCATCTGATGCTAGATTAGAAGCTATTAGAATTCTTTTAGCATTTGTAGCTGCTAAGGGCTTTAAACTATATTAGATAGATGTTAAGAGTGCCTTTTTTAATGGTTTTATAGAACAAGAAATCTATGTTAAGCAATCTCCTAGGTTTGAGAGTCCAAGTTCCCAAATCATATCTAAAAATTGTCCAAAGCCTTGTCTTAACCAAGCCCCTAGGGCTTAGTATGATAGGCTTAAATTATTTTTGTTGAAAAATGAATTTTCAATGGGCAAGGTAGACAAGACACTGCTCACCCTCAAGCATGGTAGTGATCTCCTTTTGATTCAAATCTATGTGGATGACATCATTTTTGGTGGCTTATCTTATGTTTTAGTTTTCAAGTTTCCAGACATCATGTGCAGTGTGTTTGAGATGAGCAAGATGGGGAATTGACTTACTTCCTTGGATTCCAAATCTAGTAGATGAAGCAAGGTACATTTGTGCATTAAACCAAGTACACCAATGACCTACTTCAATGCTTCGATATGGAAAGTAGCAAGTCAATCTCCACCCTGATGGCTTCTACGTCGAGTTTGGATCCAGATGAGGATGACAATCCTATCGAACAAAATGAGTACCATAGCATGATCATCTCCCTCCTCTACTTTGCAACATCGAGGCTGGATATACACTTCTCAATATATCTGTACACTCAATTTTGGGTTTCTCCTTGCGCATCTCACCGCCAAGTGGTGAAGCGCATCTTTAGGTACCTATAGTCTACCCTTGAGTTTGGACTTTAGTACTCCTCTTCTTCCTACCTCTCTCTTCATACTTTCTCAGATGTGGATTTTGGGGTTTGTAGGATAGATAGGTAGAGTACCTCGAGTACTTCTCATTTCTTAGGAACATATGTTGTCTCTTGGTTCTCTAGGAAGTAGTTTTCTATTGTACCATTTATAGCTAAGGCTGAGTATGTAGCTACTGCCAGTAGTTGCTCTTAGATTTTTTTTGGATCTCATCTATTTTTAGGGACTTTGGATTAGATTTAGATAGCATTCTACTCTTTTGTGATAACACTAGTGCTATTAATATAGCTATGAACCCAATGCAACATTCTAGGACTATGCACATAGACATCAGGTATCACTTCTTTAGAGACCATGTAGAGAAGGGGGATGAGTCCTATAATTTGTTGAGTCTGAACTCTAGGTTGTTGATATTTCCACAAAACCTGTGGATTCTTCTCATTTTGCCTTTTTGCGGAGAGAGTTGGGTGTTATTCATCCTATGAGACTGATTTGAGGGGAAGTTTGCTTCATTTGCATGCATTTGTAATATATTACATATTTACCTTCTATTCTTTCACTGTAACATAGACTGGAGCTTTGTTTATTATCTATACTCATTCTCTTTATTATCCATACTTGTTCTCTATATCTAGTCATGCTTGCTTTTCTCAGTTTTCTTTATCATGTGCTTACTTGTGTAGTTTAACATGTGTCATGACTAGTTCATTTAAAAATTGCGCAACTTGAACTAAAGTTGTCTAGGCTGAATCTTTTGAATAGTATAGTTTTAATGATCATTTTCTAATTTATGCCATAGCAAATTTCTTAGTTGAATTTTGAGTCTGAGTCTAGCCTAAGTAGAGCTTTTTAATTCCATTTTGAAGCATTTAGTAGCTCTTACCATTTCATTGCTCTAAGTGATCTCAATTGTGCTTATAATTGTATTTCAACATTCCTTTCTTATGAGACTGCTTGTCGTTACACTTGGCATGAACTCATGGGAGTTATATATGACTAAGATTATTTTCTTAAGCTCTTTGCATGATATGGTTCACAATGTCTTGAGATCAATCAAATTAATTGAATGAAATTAATTCAAATTGGTTGAATCTCAGGAGGCAGTTGTAGATGGCACCTAGTGTAGGACTTGCTTTACTAAGATAGACCATAAAAATGTGAGTTAAAACTTAGACTGAAGCTTGGAGGCACTTGTAGATAGCTCCTAACCTAGGACTTGCTCTACCAAGATAAGTCATTTATCTAATCAATTGCAATGTTCAAATAGTCTTTTGGCTTAAATGAGCCACTTTGGAGCTCTTTAGCATATTTCTTGCCAGACTTAGCATCTTAGCTCATTTTGTACTTTGCCTTATCATGACTCAAATTATGACCCCTCTAGGTTTTTGATCCATGTAATCACTTCTAGCTAGGCTTGGCTTGCTTTACTATATATGTTCTTAGATGATTTTGCAAGCTAATTTTGTAAGCATGTCTTGGTAAAATACCTTTTAATTGATTTAGATAATTTAGCTCCCGATTCAACTAAAATATAAAAATTACCAAAAAAATTAATCATGTTTGCCTCTTAGTCGTCATTAACTCCTTCCTTTCTTTACCTGATGAATACATTACCAAATAGGAAGAAACTCTGGTAATAATGCATGAATTGGGCTAAGGAGGAGAAAATAAAAGTTTCTTTTGTCCTTTGAGCTTTATTGCAAAAAACATTTGATCTTCTTGTTATGTTCTCACCATGACCAAGGTCATTTTTAACACTTGTTATGTCGTATAGACCTAGAGTGAGAATTTCCCCAATTCTTGGTAGTGTTGAAGTGTTTTGTGGAAAACTTGCTCTTTCTAGTCACTTGACTTCATTTCTAGCTCACTTGGATATTTTTAATCCATTCTCCATCTCTTAGACCAAGTTGAGTTCTTTTTTTTTCTTTCCAAAATTCTCTTCCAATTTCTAAAACCAACTTAACTTGCATTTTATTAGAATAGCTAATGTGTTCATCAATGGGAGATTGAGAGGCCATGCAGAAGGCCTAGAATATGTTTGTGATGAACAATTGACACTTTTGTTGAGTTGAAATTGAATTTTACAAAAGTTTCATAAAAGTCAGAAGTTCAGAGTTGTTGTCACGTCTCATGCAGTCAAAGCGGACCTAGGATGGCAGTCAGACCGGCCTTGACCTGTTCATCAAGTTTTATGCCCGGCGGTTTGACCGCCATGTGGAAGATGGTCTAACCAATTGCCATGAGGTAAGCAGTCAAACTGGCTATCTGGGCTTTTGGAAAATGCACACCAAACACTTGTATAAGTTTGTTTGGGGATGTGTTTGCATTTGGTACCTGTTGTGAACAGCTCCAATAGCATTAGAGAATGTACCAATGCACCCTCACCTTTTGTAATTACCAAGGGGAAGGATGGAAATTTCCCATCCTGGCCAAATTCACTCATTTTTACACATAAGATCTCTCCCTTTCTCCTATCGTTAGCTCTATCTAGCTCTACCTCCTATGGATCCGTGGGGTGGGGGATGAAGCACGCGTTTTGAGCCTTCGTCCCTCCACCGACTTCGCCCGACCACTATGTGGTCGTACCTTCATTGACTCCGTCAGATCAACTCGTGGTTGTTGACGCATCTGATCACCTCATGGTTGTAGATGCCCATCCGACCACCTCGTGGTTGTAGACAATCGTCTGACCACCTCGTGGTCGTACAAGCTCGTCGACCACCTCGTGGTCATGACTACACCCGACCACCTCATGGTCGTAGACGCTTGTCCAACCACTTTGTGGTCGTGACTTCGTTTGACTATCTCGTGGTCGTAGACGCTCGTCTGACCACCTCATGGTCGTGACTTCGTTCGACCAAACCTCATGGTCGTAGATGTTCGTCCAACCACTTCATGGTTGTGACTTTGTCTGACCACCTTGTGGTCGCAACTTCATCCCACCACCTCTTGGTTGTAGACACCCGTCTGACCTCCTCATGGTTATGACTTTGTCGATGCCTATCTGAGCTGGGGGATGGAGCATGCGTTTCAAGGTTTCGTCTAGCCGCCGACTTCATTGACGCCAATCCGAAGGGTGGGTGATAGAGTGAGCATTTCGAGCCTTCGTCACTCCACCGACTTCGCTAACCACTATGTGGTCATACCTTCGTTGACTCCCTCAGACCACCTCATAGTCATCGACACGTTTGACCACCTCGTGGTCATAAACACTCGTCCGACTACCTCATGGTCGTGGCTCCACCCGACCACCTCATGGTCACGATTCCGCCCAACCACCTTATGGTCATAAAAGCTCATCCAACCACATCGTGGTCCTAGATGCTCGTCTGACCACCTCATGGTCGTGGCTCCACCCGACCACCTCATGGTCATAGACACTCATTCGACCACCTTGTGATCATAGACGCCCATCTGACTACCTCATAGTCATAGATGTCCATCCAACCACCTCGTGGTCATGACTCCGCCTGACCACCTTGTGGTCATAAATGGTCATCTAACCACCTTGTGGTCGTAGACACTCGTCTGGCCATCTCGTGGTTGTGACTTCGTTCGGCCACCTCGTGGTTGTGACTTTGTTCAATCACCTCGTGGTCATGACTTTTTTCAACCACCTCGTGGTTGTAGACGCTTGTTCGGCCACCTCGTGGTCGCGACTTCATCCGACCACCTCGTGGTTGTAGATGCCCTTCCGACCACCTTGTGCTCATCCAATCACCTCGTTGTTGTAGATGCTCATCTGACCACCTTGTGGTCATAGACACTCGATTGACCACCTCGTGCCCGTCCGACTAATGCATGCTTGAAGAATGGGGATGGCGAGCACACACCTCACAATTTTCACGTGGGACTTCGTCACCTTCGTCTAAGGCATGACTTTGATAGGTCGGCTTTGTCTACGTCGCAGGGCTTTGCCGCCCTCCCCATAAGCATTGCCTCAGAGGGGGTGGCTCGACCCACGACTCCGCCTCTGTACCACCTGAGTCGGTGGTTGGACATTTGAAGGATGGCCACATCTTTGGTGTAAGGCTTTGTCGCTCGTGTCTACGCGTTGCCCATGTCCGACACACCACCTTGACGCGACGGCTCCAGCTTTGTCAGTGGACTCTATCGCCCTTGTATCCATCACCTCAGAGGGGTGGCCTCACACTTGGCTTCACCTCCATGCGCCACCACAGCCACAACATGATCGACGTAGTCATACGCGCCGCCGGCACGACTTCCACGCGGTGGCTTAGGCTCTACCGGGAGGTTCCATGACTACATCATGATCGATGAAAGAAACCTGCTCTAGGAGGTTTAGAGCGTCCATACCCTTGGAGGCTAGAGCTATCAGTTGCATTAGCTTACCCATTGGCACCTACGTGCTTGCTATCGGGGGATGGTGGGCTGGGTCGATTGGTTATGTCAGATCACCCCGTAGGACCTCCGTGCTTGTTGTCGAGGGAGTACTATTGTGGGGATGGCCCAGCCCTAAATGACTGGACCTTGCAACAGGCCCAATAACATTACAGAATATACTAATGTACTCTCACCTTTTGTAATTACCAAAAGGTGTGATGGAAATTTTCCATCCTAGCCCATTCGTGTATATAAACCCCAAGAGGGGTATGAGGTGGTCAGATCAACTCATTTTTACACACAAGCTCTCTCCCTATTGTTGTTAGCTCTCTCTAGCTCCTCCCATGGAGAAAGGGTACCCCGTATCCACTTTTGTGCTCATGCTACAACAATACCCCTAGAAATGGAAATTGGAGCTGAAACTAGATAGAGATTTACTGAAATCTAGAGAGGGTATTTTCTAGTACTCTTAAGAAGTCAAACTAGCCAACCCATGGTGATCAGACCATTAGCAGTCTGGCCAGTCAGGTAATGGCGATCAGACCGGTGGCTACGGTTAGAGAACACTGAGGGGTGTTTTTGAGTGGTTTGAGTATATGCACGGTATGGGTGCCGTTGGATGTTTGTGTTGAGTTGCATGATACATTGTTTTGACTAACGTATGTCAAGTGTATGGTCCTTGTGCTCGGGATAGTTACTTGGTCTTTGGATGTGCAGGTGGCTTGAATAATATTAGCGATCAACAGCAAGGGATCGGGACTAGGCAGGAGGGTTGAGGTCCGTATGGTCTAGTATGTCTGAGTGAAACTATATGGCTAAAGTGGGAAGAATAGAGAGGACAAGGATTGTGGTAAGGTGAGTTGGTGCATGTGGTGCATAAAATAATGAGGCCGATGCACATAGAGATGGTTTAGGGGAGGCCGAATGTGTGAAGACGTAATGGGTAGTCATTAGGCACTACAAGCTACATGTCAAAGAATGCTAAGATGCTTTGAAGTGAAGGTGAAGAAGGAGTTAAGAAAAGGTGCCAAGAAGCTTCGTCGAGTGTATTTTGGTAGTTGACCAAATACCAGGTTTGTGTCTTAATCAAAACTGTGGTGTAGAGAGGCACAAATGAGAAATGATTTAGCTTAAGGAAAGCTAGAATTGCTAACTAGGTTAATCGCTAATTGTTTAGCAAGTTGAGTCTTGTAAAGGCTTTGAGAAGCATGCGTGAGTGTGTAAAACCCATGTTAGTGGGGTTAACGGATTTCCCTAGGTATCTTTATAGGTTGGACCCATTAGAGTTTATTGTTGGTTATTAAAGGGAAGGAGGAGAGGTGTCATATGCAAGGATTCCAGGGTTGAGGTTTTTGTTCTTCCATCTTACCTCTTTCCATGATTTGAGAGAAAGAGAGAGAGAGAGAGTTGGAGATTAAAGCATGGTGCTTTGGGAGCATCTTATGATCTATGATTAGTAAGAGGCACTAGTAGATGTGATTGCTAGTTATTTATGTCTTGAATTTTGTTTGTATCTTGTGTTCTTGGTGTGATTTCTTCTCTCTCGAGTTTTCTCTTGGTCTTGCTATAATCCATGATAAGTAAAAGGCACTAAAAGATTGTAGTTGATCAATTGTTGCCCATCTAGATCACCTCCATAGGAAGAATCAAGATTATGCCCAGTTCGTGAGTGTTCTTGAGCAAGATTTATGATTTCGTGATTATGGGAGTTCTAGCGCGAGGTCTTGCTTAAATTACCTTGCTAGAACATGTGATAATACACCTGAAAGGTCTCATACCTTAGATCCTTATGAGTAAGAAGTAATTTGAGTTCTAGGGTTTTTGGTGTTCTTGTGATCTAAATTTGATTCTCATCAATTTAGTGAATCCAAGCCAAAGGACCTTGTGATTCTTTATTGGCTTATGTTTCTAATGCCTTGAACAAGTATAATGCAAAAATTTGGAAGTGTTTGAATAAAAATTGAGTAAGTTCTTAAGATTTGAGTTTTGACCCGAGAGGTTTTCAGGTCTAGGAATAGGTGATCAGTCACACCATCCCTGAACCTACCATTAGACCGCCTTGCCTCTATGGTCAGACAGCCCATTTATGGCAGTCTGACCAACCTTGTGCTGAAGGTTGTTGATTTTGTTGGTTTAGATCACTGGCTTTTCTTTTTGTAATATAGTTAGTATATATGAACTTGGTGACTCTCATTGTCCCTTGAATGAAGATTTTAAATACTGTCAGGGAAAAAAGTTTCAAGAATCATTCACCCCCTCTAATTGTTGACATCAGTCCTACAATAGTTCCATGCGTTAGGTGTAGAGATCCTTCGTCAAATATCTCCCTCGTCAGACATATATGGAAGCAAAAATCTAAATGTAATATCCATCCAAAAAAGTACCTGACTGATTGATGTTCTCCTCAATTTTCTCATCCACACTAGTCAGCTGTGTGATAAGCTTGTTGAAGACATTGAGACCGTATACCTGCCTCCATACGCAACATGTACCGTTGTCGCTTTAGTACCCACCGGTTTGTCAACGACTTTACCATATATAATTCTTCTAAATCCTCATATAATTTCTTCGGCGAGAGAGAAAATATTTGGCGAAGCAAACCGCAAATTTCTTAAGCACAATCTCAAAAGAGACAAGGGATTGCCACTCTCTCACGACCATCTTGAATCTTTTAGGTCACTCGGATCCTTTGCTCTATACAAGAATCTAGTGCTAAATAATAACCTAGACTCTAATTGTGAGACCGTGTGGAGGTCAATCCATGTTTGTGATGACTATTTGACTTTTCTTGTGCCTTGCTATTGATGTTTGAGTAATTACAATTGTCCCTATTGCTTTCTGTTGCTAGCAGTCTAATCAGCCCTTGCTGGCAGTCTAATAGGCTTGCGGTTTGACCAGTTGTGGTGGTGGTCTGACCAACATGTGGTAGTACTAGTCCGCAGTTGGTGATAACTATTTTTCAGAGAAGGTCTTTTGGAGATTTTGGGTTATGACCTGGAGTGGTAATGAGGTCTTTTGAAGGTTTTAGGTTGTGACATGGTATGGTAGTACTAGCATTGGAGTTGCGGTATGACTAGAGGAGTACGGTTTGACCAAAGTGTGTTGGGCAATCTGACCGGTATGGGTGCCGCAGTTAGACCAACCCTTGGAGTTGAGTTGGTTTCGGTTGTAAGTCATGGAGGAATCCATGCAATTGTTAGTCTTGGCAGGGTTCATGCAAGTGTTAGTCATGGTGGGAGTCCATGCAAGTTTGAGTGATGGGTATGTCCATGCATGAGATTTGCTAATGAGATTCAAGTGCATTTTATTTGTGCTCGGATCGATTGCTTGTTCTTTGATATACTGGTGCTTGATGATTGTTGTGGTTAGCAGCTGGGCTAAGGCTACAGAAGGGATCCTGAGGCCATGGCGTGTCACGTAAGTCTGGTTGGAGCATCATCTCAAGTGGAGAAGCATAGGAGAAAGACAAGGATCGTGAAGAAGCAAGTACGTGCATGTTGTGTGCAAATTGGACTTATGTGTTTTAAGTAATGACAGTTCTCGGAGCAGACGTACGATCTTGGCGGCAAGTAATTTGACATCACGGACTATGGTGTGGTGTGCTATAGGATTTGTGCATTTTAAGTGGTGATGGTCTTGGAGCAGGCGTATGATCTTACCGACAAGGCATTGGGCTTCCCATCTTCGTGAAGACCGATGGGTGACAATTCAAGAAATTATCTGATACCAAGTGGATTGGCGGCTTGCAAAACTGCAACGTTAGCCTAAGGGGTTTATGTCACATCTTTGAGAACAGAGCATCTTATCGGGCTTTTGGAACCATGTGGAAGTCACGCTTTGAAAAGCATGCAAGTATGTGAAATATAAAACTCATTTATGTATGGGTTACCTAGTTTTCCCTATTTGTAAGTGGTGTGATCGACTATGAAATAACTGGTTGTAAGGGTTAAGTAGGAGATGAAAACCTCCACTATATAAGCTCTAGTGTGTGAAGAGAGAGATAATACTTGGCTATCTAAACCCTAAAGTAAAGGTCTGTGATCAAAGAACCAATCGCTCACTATCATGAACCTTCTCCATTTGATTCAATAAAGGGAATTAGCCTCCTTCTTGAATGGCTACCCTTGACAAAGGGTAGCGTTGGTATCATAATCTACATGCAGCGGGTATAGTTTAGTGGTAAAAGTGTGATTCATTCTATTAATAACTGAATTTGAAATGATATACTTAAGGAGTCCTTAAGATTTTTATATTCCGATGAAAACTTTAGTTCTTATAAAGGATTTAATCCTTTTCCTCTCAATAGCATTAGAGATAGAAATTATGGTTTCTTTTGTGTGGAGCCTTGTGTGTGCGCTCTAGGGTTAGAGCTCTACTATTTATGAGTGGCTGTAAAATATTCCTCTCCAAGTGAAATGAACATCCAAAGTTTGTCCAAGTGAGTTATCACATGGATCTTTCCGTATGCTTTTGATCTGCTCGGCTTTCTTATTTGGATTTCTCTCTTCTTGATTATTCTAGGACGTATAAGAGGTGGATGTATCTCTTAAATATCAGATCCCATCCATCTAGACACTTTCTAGATAAAGTTCTTATGTTTGGCCGATTTTACTCAAGGAGAGATAATTTGGAGTGTTGCTCTTGTGAGTGATTTGGCTTGAGTTCGTGCTGTGATCTAGCTTGCCATGATATATGAGAACCCATTCGATGTCATCTAGATCATCTAGGGCTCACGACCAAGAGTAGATCAATGTTTCTCTCTTTTGCTCGGTTTTGGTGCAACCTTTCTTATTTTAGATAAAGGTTAGAACTTTGGCGTCGATTTTTACGATCCATGATTTGAATAGGTTTCTAACATTCTAGGAAGGTCTTGTGCCAAGTTTTGCTGTGTTTGGATTAGTGGTCTGAGAGTTGACCGTTTTCTTAGATCGAGTGCAGTGTAGTCTGTACTGCTTCTCGACGAGCAGTCAGACCTCTTCTATGCCGACGATCAGACTAGTTGAGACATAAGTCTCGAATGATTTTTGTGATCTTTGGCTACTGACTTTGGTGGGCTTGTGAATTTGTGTTTACACTACGTAGAGTTGATAATATCCAGAGGAACATTTTGAAAGAATTATTCACCCCCTTACTTACCGATTCTACACTAATTCTCTCGTACACCTCTACTTCAAATGAGTAGTTTTTTTACTTTATTATTTGAGTTCTTTATGACTACCCTTCATAACTTTATAGTCTCCTTAGCCTTTCTCTAAAGTGAAGGAGGGATCATACTTCGAAAGGAAAAGAATCCTAATTCTATTGGAGTCATTTAAGATTTTTTTTATAGTACACGTTTCTAATCTCTAAAATACTAAAATACGAGTTGCCATACTCCACGGGAGCAAATGATGCATGGCACATTGGCACTGCATGCTCTGCACGGGCGGCCACTCGAATAGGACGTACGTGTGTCGTCGTGCTTGCCGCTGTCGTTGCTTCTGCCTACAACAAAGCGCAGGCAGCGTGACCCCTTGGGCCTCCCGCCCCGCGCCGCTGCTCGCTCCACTGCACGTACGCATCATTCACACCGCTTTCCGGGGCAAAAAAGGGGCCGGGCCCCTCCTCCTGCCCATATCTTGCTGCACCGCCACTATCACCAAGCCTACTAGGCATGGCATCGGCAGGTGCTATCACGATTACTAGTATTCCACAAGCTACTGCTGCTGCAGTGGTGGTAGATGCATGGTGGCTATCTGCTAGCACTATTGCCTATGGCTATTAGCCGTTTATTGGATGTATAATGGGTAGCGAAGTGCATGCACGAACGCACGGACACCATGTCCGGCGTTTGCTCGTGTCACTCTCGTGAGCCATGCACTACCGCGAGCACTAGCCAGCCAGCGCGCTGCTCTGCTGCTGGTTGCTCATCGTCGAATCTTGCGAGCAAGATTGCCCAGGACCGGGCCGAACTTTCCTGCGCCGCGCGCCGCTGCAACTTGAACGCGCGACGTGCGTGCGGGCACTCACGTTTCACGTAGCTACCCAGACAGCCTAGGCCGTGTTGCGCGACGTCGTCGTACGCTGTGGATCGCACGAACGTACGATCGATATATCGGACGGGCGTGTCGTCATCGAGAAAGCCAGTCGACCCGTTGCGGCGTCGGGCTCGCAAAGTCAACGGGAGTCAGATCGAAAGGCGGCACGCAGCAAGCAAATCGCTGAATTTTTTTTACTTCTGACCTCCTATAGCAACTTTTTTTTCACAATTAGCTCCCTGTTTGTATATTTTGCGTTTGTAGCCCCCTCCCAACCACGGAACCACCAGAGGGTGGCGCGTGGCATTTCCGCGGTGGGGTGATGTGGACTAGTGGTCGTGAGCCGTGGCTTCTCCATCGCCCTGGCTTGTGCGTGTGATCGGCTAGGCCCACCCAAGAACTGCAGTAGGGGACCACGGAAAACGCCAGGCTGAATCCACAGTGGCGGGGTGCAGATTCACGCCCATCAGTCGGCCGGTACACTTTTTTTTGAAAAATATATTCGAATTCTTTTTAAATTTAGATATACGAAATGACGTTGAAAAATTTATAATCTCACTAGAGCCGTGTAACACAGCTTACTTGTTTATATAATTATTTCCTAATTTGAAACACTGATAATTTTCCTCCGTAAGTTATTTATGTGCATTATCTTGAATTTGTAATATAGAAAACTAGGTCAAAATATTTTGAAAACTCCTTATGCAGTGCAGTTGCTTGTGTATTTTTTTTCCAAAAATTTATATGTTCTGAAATTATCTAAAAAATTGAGGGTTCATGTCTCGGAAATTACGACGTTACATTTCGAAAACTAGAGTTTCATCATTTCATGTGACTTGGAACGTGGGAGTTGCATTTCACTAATTTCCTCTGGTAGCTATTTACCAAGTTTTGTGGTGCGTCTTTAGTACTCAATTATATGTTCATGTAAATAAATTTGTTCATGACCACATGAAATGTATTGCACAATGCAGTCATCCATTCATGCAGAAAAAACAAGTTACTCCGATGCAAATACATTGAAGCGGTAATAATATGCAGCCGTCTACTATGGTATAGGCAGGAATATGCATTAGACATACATAAATCATACAAAACAGCGTAGGTAACAACACGAATGAAAACAACACTCACAGCACTACACCTTCAAGATAATAATGAACACAAGAAAGAAAATAGCACATAATATTAAGTAAATTTTTCACACCAGTCTATCAAAACGATGCTGCATCTCCACCATTTCGCTACCTCCCATGACAACTCTCACTAGTGGAACAATGCCGGGTCTATGCTCATTTCATCCTCCCACATCTATAATCGGAAACCGCTTGGACCATCCTACAATTCGATAAGAAAAAGATTTTTTAATATCTGCTAAACGATTGGAACCAACCTATAGCAAGCATACTCACCGAGTGAAAGGGGCACTTGTAGTAGTGTCGTCCAGGATTCGTGACCGTCTGTGAGGTCTTACGTCTCACAAGCGTGTTGCACTTCAGGCAAATCACCACGGTGTCGATGAAGAGGTGCTCAGTTGACTCACCTTGACGTCCAAGAGAGAGAGAAGCAAAGCAAGCTAGAGAGAATGGGAAGAAATACTTCAGGAGGTGAAGCGGAACAATGCAAGGGGAGTGGCTGAGAAATGGCTCCCATTTATAGCCTGAAGTGTGAGTGCAAAATGGTCTTTTTGTATTCCTAATGAAAGACAGATAATGATCGGTACGAGTGACTGTAGATAATGGGGCAACTTTGAACACTGACAGGAAAGCTGACACATTTGGCCTTGTCACTACGGAAAGCTAGCTTGTTTGATCTTATCGCTACGGAAAGCTGGCTCATTTGGTTTTGTCATTGCAGAAAGCTGGCTTGTTTAGTCTTGTCACTACGGAAAATTGGCTTGTTTGGTCTTGTCACTGTAGAAAGCTATCTCATTTGGTCTTGTCACTGTGGAAAGCTATCTCGTTTGCTCTTGTTACTGTGAAAAGCTGCGTCGTTTGGTCTTGTCACTATGAAAAGCTGCCTCATTTGGTCTTGTAACTATACAAAGATGCCTGCGGGCTATAAAATGAACACTCACCCCTTGAAAATAAAAGCACTCGAGCCTTCCAACTGTAGGAAGAAGAACATTCTTCGTCCTACAGTAACATACTATGGCAGACGCACAGGGGCCAATCGGAGCGGGGTTGCCTAAGGAAGATCTTCCCTTGAAAAGGAGGGAAGACTTTGACCCTAACTACCGCTTGATGTCTGAAAAGTGTGCTCAACCGGTATGGCCGAAATGTAGACACATGGAGGATACGGTCGTGTAGGTTGTGGAAGGCTCCTTCGATGGCAGATGACGTTTCTTTCGATGTCCACATTATGGGGTACAAAATAGCCAATAGTTTATTTTCTCTTATTGCTAATAGAGATTCCATGTTAGCCCTCATTTCCAGCTGATGGCGAAATGCGACTTCGTCCGCTGAATCGATCCTCTCCATGAATGCTATATTTTGAGGTACGTGGATACACTGTGGGAGCAAATCTTAGAGATTGAGTCACGTATTGATAGTCTCAATGAGGAGAACGATAACCTCCACCAACAAATGCAGCCTGAGAGGGGCAACAAGGAGGTCATCAACAGTGCAAACCCTAGCTGCACATGTGCGTGCCACTACTACGATGGCTAGCCACATCCGAGGTGCCCCTTGTGCAACACTCCATGTGGGTAGCGTGAGGCACTTTCTACCAATAGGCACACCTCTGCATTTGTTCGTGTCCACAATGTAATATATTGCACAATGCTTCGTACATACCCGTTTGTAATTAGTTTGCTAGATTTGCAAAAATAAAGTAAAGCATTTCAATATTTCTAAAAAAAGTAAGTGAAAATAAACCGCAGACATGTTTCATGCATTCAACATGATAGCAAAAACACGAATACATCTAAATGCATTACAACATACGGAGAACATGACACCAGATGCATGGAAAAGACGTTGTTATAGGGCATTGCTCGAACTAGCTCTGTTTAAGCAGTTGCCTATTGAGTGGCCAAGCGTCTTGCATAGCCTGCATCGAGGGGGCCTAACAAGTTGACCACACTAACTTTCATCCATGTCATTACGGATACAACTAGACTATCGTCTTCCATGGCTTGTCTGCTTTAGTGCGTCAATCGGCAGCCACTTCACCTCTCCTGGCCAAAGGTTCCTGTAGTGCATGTCTAGCCTATACGAATTAAACTTGGCACTCCATGTGTCGTATAGGTGATGGATGTCATAGTACTCGGAGACGTAAGGTGCTAAGGCCTGCCACCACACCGTGCACACTATGTACATATGGGAGCATGGCTTGGAAGAAGTTGCAGCTTGTTGCATGTGCAGGACGCTTCGTCGTCGAGTGTGCAAACTTGCTTCCAATCTCCTCTAGCTTGACCCATGCCATACTTTGTCTTTGTATGGATCTCGAATTTCTTCATCCTCCGTATGTCTCCATCATTGGCTTGCTCATTGGCTTCTGCTCCAACCCCAAAATCTACATCAGCGCCGGAGCCCAATCCAAGCACTTCATCAACAGAGCTCCATTAGAACCACCTGTGCTGGATGATTCTATCCTCTCCACAAACTGAGCATACACCATCGACCTGGCATATATTACAGTGGTTGGGTTGCACATAACCTTCATGTAATTGGCCCACGAGGCATCACTTGTCACCTTCACAAGTTGCCAAAAGGTGCCCCGTGCAACACCTAGCGTCGAGGCAGACACCACCTCAATGCGTAGCTTCTTCCTTGCAACAGCGCGATCAAACACACAATGCATGCACCTCCATAGCTCCAACAGGCCCATGTCCTTCAGACCCGGTGCCCGGATCACGGTCTGGTCACAACTGGATAGGTCTGCCCCATACGGCCCGTCGCGTACGAGGTGATCCCCATAAAACACAAACAGATCTTAAATATTTGACATGGTGTACCTGAAACCAGCATGTAGGAAACACAATTAATATAGGACACATATCACGCGTATAATTATTTTACTGAATTACTTTAGTTTACTGACTGTTTACTAAAATACCGTAATATTTAATCCTACGGTTCAACTGCTTTTTGAACATGATGTAACTCTTAGGTTGCTTTGCTTACACATGCACTAAGCATTAAATGCCACACATATTTGATATTTATGTACTCTCGCTTATTAAGGTGCAATAGTACTTTCATAAACTACATTTGTCAAAACTATCCAAACTCTAGCACCAATTACATCTACTACTTCTGAAGAAACAGCCTTTTTAACTACCTAAACAAATTTACATTCACATGTGCATGCTGCTAGCCATATCATGACAAGGTCATGTGCCCCCAATCAAATGGCATACTGTATCACTAATAATCTTCGAATAAGCCGAATAACACGATCTTACATAACATCATGAATGAAGCTACTACTACTCGACCATTCTTTTACTGACACTATTCCGCACTAACAACCTACCGTGTAGCTAATTACATGCTAATTGTATTGCTAAAAATGTACCACAAGTGCATAAAAATTACCTATTCTTGATGTTCGTAGGCTTATCTACAACTTTTGTAACTACACCACCTTCAAACTCCTAACAAAGCAGCACAAATCTCTCTTCCTCTCTCATTTAGTTTGTTGGAGTTTCTTTGCCTGAACCAAGCAAATGTTTTTGCAATGGTAGCTTCATATGCGCATGAGCCATTTTATTGCCAATGAAGGGCAGTGCACAAACGGGGGTCAGGTACATGCGAGGATGACAAGCTACTACGTGACTGCAAATGCAGCAGAATGGGGGCAAAACTGCTCGCAACATTGCGAATAAGTCATGTGGTGAAGATCCCTGGGCCTTTTCCACACCTGGGGACCATAGCCATAGACCGGGCCATTTCTGCACCACCCCACAACGGGATCTTTGAAATCTGGTGCTTCCCGATCGTGGATTTGTGCGGGCCCTACCATCTCACACGCGTCAGCCGGGGAGCCCAAAAACCACATTGTTCGATTGCTAATCTACACTCCACGACTGTGGAAACTGCCATGCGTCTCCCACGGGTGATTCTGCGGTCGGGAGGGGGCTAGTTATGCAAAAAAAACGCCCGTGGGGGGCATTCCTACAAAAAAAAAAGGGGCCACAGGGGCTAAAATAATAAAAATGTCCTAATTGCTAGCTGCTACTCTCCGTTGCCGCTCCATACAACTTTAAAGCCCATACAACTTCAAAGCCTGGTTTCTGATTTTTTTTGTTTTGCTTCTAACTTTTGACTACAAGTGCACTGTTGCGATTGTTAGCTTTTCTAAATCAAAAAAGAGGAAAATAGTAGAAAAAATAAGGAAAAAAAATGAAAAACACCTCTATATCATTTGGAACAACACAAAGAAAATGAGGGAAAAAAAGAAAAAGCAACATAAAAGCCAAAAAGTCAAAGCCAAAATTAAGAACCTAACGTGTTTTAAGTGGCTTCTAGCTTCTGAAGACCAGAAGTTAGAAACCGAAGGCTTAAAGCCATTTGGAGCAAGGCCGGACGTTGCGTGTACTGCTTTCGACGTACGCTCATCGTCATGATCATCAAGCTCATTATCTATCTACCTATCTATCCACCTATATGCTTGTACATGTGGTCGTGGCTTGTGTTATAAAACGTACGGTAAAAATAGATGATACAAAATAGGAGATACGGATTTAACATGAAAAACCTTTACGGAGAAAAACCACAGATATAGGAAAGGCAAAATTCATTATATGAAGACATATTACAATGATGCTCTTCCTCTTCTTATGGACTACATTGTACATATATAAGGTGAGAGATGCGAGTCCCAAACGAAGAAGGAAACATAATTAGAGTCAGATGCACTAGACGTTGCCACGTATGACACGGTTTGGTGCATGTACCGCTCGGCGCCATGTCTAGCGCAGTGTTTGGCACAGACACGATGACAAATTTGGATCACACTTTAACAAACTTCACCTTTAGATGAATTCACTCATGTAGCCGAAACATCAAATCTCCTCAAAGTAAGTCTTCATTATTAGACCTTATGTCTTGAAAGTTCATCAGACTAATATTCAACAAGAAAAACCAAAACAATTTTATCCAAATGCTTCTCATGAAGCAAAATTTAGCAAATCATCAGCAGATTCAAACACATAGTTATCAACAAAGCAGATGGACAAATATGAGTCTTTAATAGTTTATAACCTTGTAAAGTCTGATTTTGTGCAAATGACTTCCTAAAACAATTACTCAATCATCGAATAGCATAAATCAAAACATTACCCGTGGCACTGGACAAAGAGCGAATAACTCATATCATGAAATCTGATATGTTTCACTTAAAACACAAAACTCAGTTAAAAAACTCATTGAAAGAGCAATTTGCATGTGTGACCATAACATACATCAAACCACCAACTTCAAAGGTAATTAAATTATATAATATGGTTGAAACTGCTCATGTAAAACTATCAAGATGAAAGAAACTCTTGTACCATCAATAGAGTATAAACTACAGTAAACCTCTCGTATCGAGTTGTGACAACTGGATGAACGTTGTTGTACTCACATAAAACAAACTCCTTCTTACACAATATTTTATCTCAAATTAAAATTAGAGCAAAACCTTTATTTTCGAACAGCAAGTCTCTAGAGTGTATCATACTGGCTAACATCGTAACAGTCACGTAAGCGATCCAAATTGTAATATATCCAAACGGTGATTCAAACACTAAATTTAGTTATCCACACAACTGACATTGATTTTTTCAAAATCTCTTCGATCAAGTGTAGCCCCAAATTAACTCAATAGCAGTGTTGTGCTGCAAGCTTGCAATCTACCTTAGACTCCTCATCTGTAGATCTTATCGCAGTAACCTGTAAAAGATAATAGATCATTGAAGAAATTACCAATGATTAATCACGCATGGATGCTGCCAATAATATGTGCATCGGTCTAAATTGCAATGAACTCCACCTCCAACAAAAGCAATGCGATGATTAACTAAGACAGAAGAGCGTTGATGGAGATAACGCAATACAACGCCAAGGCATGGCGCCGGGCGACACAGGCTATGGTGCTAGCGAACCTGGCACTGGAACAGTAGTCGAGGTAGAGCACATGTCGATACTTAATGTAGAGTCGAGTCGTTGAACGGAGTTGAGGCGAGTCGAATTGCCGAGGATGGTGAAATCTCCTAGTACGATTCCTTATGTAGACGTAACAAAGCTTTGGTACCACTTGTTATAAAATGTACGGCAATAATAGATGATAAAAAAACATGAGATACGGATTTAACGTAAAAAACCCTTGTGAGGCAAAATCACGGATGCACAAATGCAGAATTATCTATATAAGGAGATATTTTACAATGAGGTTTATTCTCTTTCTATGAACTACAGAGATATATATATAGTGCGATAAAGATGGGTTCTAAATAGAGAAGGGAAACAAATCAGAGTCGGATGCGCTAATCATTATCACGTTTGACAAGACTTAGCATATGCATCACTCGGCGTCACGTCTAGTATCGTATCCGATATAGCTACGATGATAAATTCGAATCACACTTATGCACGTAAATTCTTGCATCTACCACCACCGGTACGCAGTTAGATATACCGAGGAATTGACGGGCCGGCTGGCCGGCCTCGATCGCGGTGTTCGTCTCCGGCCGAAATGTGGCTGGGTGTGCCTTGTGCGTATGTGTATATCTACCTGTATCGCGATCTGTATCGGTTAGTGGCGGCAGAAAGCCATCGACGGCGACGGGTCGGTCGCCCGTACCGCGCGGGATGCGTGCGTACGTTGTTTGACATTTGAGTTCAAAAGGTGACAAAAAAAAAACCGGAAAGAAATTCTTGAAGGTCGAACACTTGCACGTCGTCTTTAACAGGCTCAACACGTACTTGTCTAGGTGCGCCGGTTTGCGCTGTAGAATTCGGCAGCTACACTGACTCCTGTGTCCCTCCTGCCCTTTTGAACTAGTAATCTATAAGCGTGCATGCTGAAATGGAGGAAAGGAAAGGAACAACTCAAAAGTGTTAATGAGTCAATGAATGTGATTAGTTACTTGCATAGACTGTATTGCATACCTGTATGTATATGCCTGTGTCCATGGTGATTGATCGATGGTGTGTCATGTTATGCCATGAGACCTAATCCTCTTCAGCTGCATGCTGCAGGTCAGTGTACTCACCATTTGTCAAATGCTAATTATTAAGCAAGCATCAGTGTGATCTATAGCCGGGGCCAGGCTACCTGTGGTCAAGCACCACCTAGTTCCAGCTAGTGACGGCCCTTTCCTGAAGGGGCCGGTCGACATGGCGGAGGGGGGAAATTTAACTATTTGCCACCTTTAAGAATGTCACCTATTTAAATGTCATCTTCTTCGTTGCCATCAACATTTTGCCACTCTTAACATGTGCTTGACTAATTTATCGCCACTTTGGAGCCCACGAGGCGCCAAATCATGCCATGTCACACGCCCGCGCCCTCCGCGCGCCGCGCGCCTCGCCGCGCGCGCGCCGCCTCGCCGCACATGCCCGCCGCCGCCGCGCCGCGCCGCGCCTCTCGCTCGTGCTCGCACTCGCCGCGCCGCGCCGCGCGCCTCGCTGCACACGCCCGCGGCGAAGGTCGGCGGGAGGGGTCCGGGAGCTGATAAAAATGCGATCCCCGTGTGACGGTAAAGCTGATGGTGAAGTCGGCCGGGGCTGAAGGTCGCCGGAGGGTGGTCGGCAACGTGCAGTGGCGACGGCGCTGGGAGGAGCTACGGTGGCAGAGGGCTACGGACGATGAGGTGTTCCGGCGAGGGTGGGATTGTCTTCGTGGTGAGCCGGAGGTGGTGTGGTGGTGACGAATTAGATTTTAATGGCTCGGGGTGGCGAATTGGATGGTCGCCGAGTTTGAGCGTGCTGCTCGCCGCGATTGAGGGCGTGGATGTCGATTGCTTTCGGTGGGATGGAGAGGAGTCGTGGCGGCGCGGCGGGAGGCACGGCGCGGCGCAGCGGCGGGAGGCACGGCGCGTGTGCGGGAGGCGCGGCGCGGCGTAGGCGGGAGGCGCGCGCGCAGGCAGGAGGGGCGCGGCGCAGTGATATGGCAGTGACATGGCATGATTTGGCGCCTTGTGGGCTCAAAAGTGGCGATAAATTAGTCAAGCATATGTTAAGAGTGGCAAAATGTTGATGGCAACGAAGAAGATAGCATTTGAATAGGTGGCATTCTTAAGAGTGGCAAATAGTTAAATTTCCCGGCGGAGGAAGGACAACTTCACACACGTACAGAGGCCGGTACATTTTAAGCTGATGTGCATAGCTAGATCTGACAGCTACACTGCAAGTCGCGGAGAGCTCAATTGCTTTCCTGCATGTCCTGCGTCGTCGTCCACTTCTTCTTGAGGTGCAAGTTGCACGCGGAGGAGGGGAAGGCTTATCCCCCAAAATTCCAATTCCCACTCACGGCGAGTATGCGCGGAGATTGATCGACGACGCATCGGCGGGCTATCGACCGATGTGCATGAACAGTAGGTCCACCTGAAGATACCATACCGGGGGGAAAGCACTTCAAGTACTGCAAAACTGGATTTGCAGTGGGCACAAGGGTTCAGAAAAATGGTCACTGGAAAGGGACTGACACTACCTACTCTGCATATATGCTTCTTGCCCTGCTGCTTATTTTGAGTGGCTTTTGGTTGAAAATCACTGTAGCTGGCTGAAAAAAATACTGTAGCTGACAGTGGCTTATTTGGTGTAATTAAATTTAAAAAATTTAAAAATAGAAAAAACAGGTTAGCTCATCACGAACAGTCCAAACGAATACGAGAAAAATAGAACCGTCAAAAAAACTTTAAAAAAACAAAAACCAGAAAAGGACGAAATTGTTGAATAGTGAAAAATAAGCCAGAAATCCAAGCTGAAACGAGCGGGGTTGAATAGTTTGGTAGCTCCATCGATCCTCAGGTCATCCTGCAGATGCTTAGATGGTTCAGTACGCGTGATTGAGCGTAATCCAAGTTGATCGAGCCCAATAAATCAATGAACATGGTAGCAGGATGTGAAGCCTTTTTGAAGAAAAACTAATTAAGCGGAGTTGACATGCATGCTCAGGCTGCAAGGAGAAGAAAAACCATTTGATGTTTGGTATGTAAAAATAGTGGAGGGCGCTATCAGTGAAACCTGTGAGGTTTGGCAGCTTGATATGTTTGAATAAAAAGGCAAGGGGGGCACACAAGCAAACGATTTAAACCCATTTTAATAGTTTTGTTCCTGTGGCCATGAGGGAGAACAGCTGCTCCAGCCACAACTCACTTGATAAAAAAAAGCTTTATCCGTTGCCAACCTGCGAAGTTACGAAAGTGATGACTTTGGTTCTCTACTTTTTTGGCACCCTTTTGGTGAAACAGCATTGCTCTTTTATGGACACCTTGGATGACAATGTGTTACTGGTGTTGTAGCCAATTCAAACAAGTTTTAGACCTTTTTTACCTGTAAAGTTGTATGTGACCGTCAGCTACAACGAAATGTAACAGCAAATTTGGCTTGTAACGCTGGCTTTTGTATGCTATTTGGCTGTTGACGCACACGTTACTTGCACCCTCAAACCAGCCTTAGCAAATCTCTCCTTTGTTTGCTATTCATTTTGAGTAAAAGAAGAATGCCCAATTCAGAACTATTTGTTCCATCTTGAATACTGTACCAAATAGAAAATATAGCCTGAAAGTCAAACTGCACTTGGGCCTACGGGTGGCTGAACAGACACACTTTTCTGCAAGAATTGGATAGTTTTAAAGGAAAGTAACTTCCAACTCATTTCGGTGTTTACAGTACTCACATTTCATACACATTGATACAGGCACAAATTGAAGAGGGAAAATGATCTGAATACAATACAAAATAGAAAATATAGCCTGAAAGTCAAACTGCACTTGGGCCTACGGGTGGCTTTGCAGATACACACTTTTCTGCAAGAATTGGATAGTTTTAAAGGAAAGTAACTTCCAATTCTTTTCGGTGTTTACACTACTTACATTTCATACGCATTGATACAGGCACAAATTGAAGAAGGAAAATGATGTGAATGCAATAGGTCTTCATCATGCCGTCGCCCGCGGAAAAATGAGAAGATAAACTGCCATCACATGTTTCGAATCGATGCACTCTTCATATTAAATCTATTCATCCGTGGATTGTCCTCCCGAATTTAAGTCCTCTGAAGGTGTGTCTGAAGACAATGGCCCTAAGATGCCCTCTGAGCTCAGGGTCAATCCACTCTGTAAAGGGGTGACATAGGAAGACAACTAAATTAATCCAGTCGTATAATACTCTAGTGACTTACAAATAAAGTTAGATAAATTGCATTTTGACACTGCACAGTCTTCACAAAATAATGATAGCAGTACCTCTGGCTGGAATCTTAACATGTCAGCACGAGCCATTGCCTCTGCTTGAGCAATTCTCTGCCTGAATATCTGAGCCATCTCATCAGCCTAATTTGACAAAAATAAACCAGTTTGTCAGTTTGTATGCTACAGCATATTCAGATGGACAAATACTGTTTCTGATACTTACCTTCTCAAAAACAAGCTTCGGATTGCGAATCATGTCACCAGGTGTTGGCTCAAGCTTTTTTGTAGAAAGGCTAACCCGGCCTCTTTCACGGTCATGGCTTAATATCATAACCTAGTAGCATACACATGGTCTGGCCTTAGCTCTAGAAACTATAGGAATAGCATAATTCAAGTATCAAGATGGCAATACCTTGAGAGTATCTCCAGGTTGCAGAACCGTCGAGATATCCGCAACACGATCATGACTAATCTGGCTGACATGGAGAAGGCCATTGATTCCACCGATGTCAATAAAGGCACCATAAGGTTTTAGGCTCTCAACAGTTCCCAAGACAACGGAACCAATACCAAGCTGAGCTTGACTGTCTGCCATTGCCTTGCGATTACTGAGAACAAGCCTGCCTTGTTCCTCATCGACTTCCACAAACTTCAGAGGTAGTTCTTTGCCCAGCAGCTCTTCAGCAGTTGATTTCTGATCAAGATCAAGCAATGGTTTGTAAAATAGTAAACATCTAGTCTGAGGGTGAAGCAATTGAAAACACAATCATGCAAACTAGGACCAGATGTTCAAATATCCCTATATCAGCCTTTGAACTATGTTAGGCAGACGAAAGGCAGCTCATGCCATGCACCATAACCATAGGACAAAATAAAGTTTGTAATAAGATCGAGAACTGACCGATGACACTTGGGAAAATGGAACAAATCCCTTGAGGCCCTCCACAAGAGCTACCACACCTCCTTTGTTTCCACCAATTACCTGCAGGGCAACGTTGCAAAATGAATAAATGAATAAAGATGCAGAAGCTAAAACAGTACGACAAGTTTTTATTGCCAAGAAAACTAAAAATGGTACCAGAGTACCTCAAGAGACATCAGATGTGTTAGTCGCTGGACTCTTGCTCTTGGTGATAGCAAGATCCTTACTCTCATGGAGAGGATGACACTAGGAGATGGGGCAAGTTTTCTTGTTTATTTCTCACACAATGCCATGCCAACCTGAGGGGTTGGGGATACAAATTTATAGGCTGAGAACCAGCCAAGCATATGCTAAGATGCTATCCTAGATGCTGTCCTAAAGCGGTCAATATGTTGTCCTAAAAGCAGATGCTGTCCTAAAGCAAAAGCAGATGCTGTCCTAAAAGCAGATGCTGTCCTAAAGCAGTCAAAAAACAAAACTACCACAGCCCCACAAAGACCACAAAGACAGGACTTATTCATCATTCTCCCCTAAGTCTTGTGCGCTGCCTTGTGGGAGGGTTGAACCATCCCGATCTTGGAGCAGAGCTCAAGGAACTTGATCCTTCCAAGAGGCTTGGTGAGCAGATCCGCAAGCTGATCCGTGGTGTTGATGTAGCTTGCATTGATGCTTCCTTCATCCAAGCAATTTCTGATGAAATGGTACTTCACCCGGATGTGCTTGTCGCTCATGAAAATGGGGTTCTTTGCCGTGGCTAGAGCGACTTGCTGTCCACCCCGAGCTCCACCGCCTGTCCCCGCCGAGGAGATCACCAAGCGCCGAGCGAGCCGAGTGCTCGAGTCGGCGGTGGAAGCCGCTATGTACTCGGCCTCACACCGACAGGCCACCACTTGTCGCTTGATCGATCGCCAAGAACGAGGCACTTGCCGAGGAAGAAGAGAATCCCGCTTGTGCTCTTGCCGGTGTCAATGTCGCCGCGTGGTCACCGCCGCCGCATTCGACGGCGTGCCGCGCCAGACACTCGGTAATGGAGGCCGTGGTCAAGGGTCCCCGCAACGTAGCGGATGATCCTCTTCACACCGCCGATGCTCGCCGTCGGCCGTTGCATGAACCGACTAACGAGCCGACGGAGAATGCCAAGTCCGGCCGTGTGTGGGCGAGGTAGCGAAGGCTCCCACAAGACGCCGATCGCTCGCGAAGGCCCACCTCCGCCGTCGGCCGTCGCGGCTCGGGCTTCATCCTCTCCTCCATCGGAGCGAGAGCGGGTTGCGCCGGTGAGCCCAGCCTAGCTCAACGACGCGCTTGGCGAGGCGGTCCGTCGGCGTGATCCCGAATCATCCTCGTGCACCTCGATCCCTAAGTAGAAGGAGAGGGCCCTGTGTCACTCATCCGAAGGTGGCCTTCATCTCTTCCTTGAATGCCGCCACCTCCGCATCCTTAGTGCCGGTGATCACCAAGTCGCCGACGACGCCACCGCCAGGCGTTGCCGCTTTGCCCCGCCCAGATCGCACTGCGTGCGCGCTCGCCGAACCCCATTTGCTTGAGGTGGAGTCCGCCTTAGCGCCCAGCTCGTGGTGCTCGCCGCAAGCCGCAGAGGGCCTTGCGCGCAGCGAGAACCTGCCCTCCTTGCCGGGATGACGAATCCCGCGGCCGACGGACGAAACCTCCTCCTTCAAGTCGCCGCTGAGGAAGGCGACTTGACGCCCATGTGATGGACGCGCTAATCCTCCCGGGCCGCAAGCGCGAGGAGAAGACGAACGGACTCCATGCGCGCGACGCGCGCGGCGCCATCGGTCGACTTCTCCGCCGCACGACGGCCTCGTGCCACCAAGCGAGCCTTGTGCTTGACGATGGCGCCGGCCATCCCGCTTCGCCTGAACACCCACTTAAGGGTGATCGCGCGTGACCGGCAGAAGATCCGCCGCCCCACGCCCGGCTCGCCGACGGCGCCCATCTCTCGCTTATCGCGACACGCCACGCCGCGTCTCCTCCGCCGCCGAAGGAGCGGGCTCGCCGTCGCCGCGACGCCAAGTGCGCCCGCTGAAGTCGGCCGCGCGCCACCAGGACAGCGGCCGCCGAGGATGTTGTCCATGGTACGATAAGCGCAGAGGCTCGCTGCCGTGGTAGGCGCCGACGCGATCTCGCCGTGGAGACAATGAGTAGCGAACTCCACCGCGCGCCGCCGCCGTGGACCGGCCGCTGGGGCCGATTCGGTGGTGTGGCCGCGGCGGAGAGAGCGTGAGCCGCCGCGGAGAGCGTGGAGTGGCGGTGGTGAAGAGCGGGCGAGCGGCGGCCGGCGGTGGTGGAGCACTCACGAGCCGTGGCGAGCAAGGTGTCGAGGTGGACGAGCTCGCGAAGACGAGCCGCTAGCTCCCGCTCTCGGCGGACGAGTCGACAACAAAGTCCCCGAGAGTCGGTCGAACCGCCGCCCACCGCCTTGTCCCACGCCCACCGCCTTCGCCGAACACAACGCCACGCGAGATGCGACTCGGCGGTGTCGTGGTCGAGGATGCGAGGCCTTCGAGCCTCCGCGAGCCGGCGAACACCCGAGTGCTCCCGCCGCCGAAGCACCGATGTGGCCAAGCTCCTGGCGAACGTGAGGAGCCAAGACCCGCAGCTGGAGACCGCCGGCTTGCGCCATGCCAGCCTCGACGGCCCCGCCGCCGAGCGCCTTGGTAGGCAAGCGGCTGAGGATGTAGACGGCAGCCACCACCGCTCTCCCGTAAGACACCCGCATCCCTCGCTGAGGAGGGCCCGAGCCATCCCCACAACCGCTCGTTGCGCCGCCGACGACGCTGCTCGCTGCGGGTTGTACGGCGCGAGTAGTGGCGCTGAATGCCCTCATCGCAAAGATAACGCGACCAGCCGCTGTGGCCGTTGTTCGTGGCGCAAAGACGCGCAGCCTTGCATCGCACTCGCCTCCGCAGCAGCCAAGGCGCGCTCGATGGCGCCCGCAGCCTCTCCTTGCCGCCGAGGACCATCACCCACATGTAGCGGAGAGGTCGCCGACGAGCAGCAGGAAGTAGCGCCGCCCTCCCGGCGTGGCGGTGTCACCGCCACACAAGTCCCCGCACGAGCTCGAAGCTCTCCTTGGCTCCTAAACTCGCTCGCTGGGAGCGGAGTCGCCGCTTCGCCAACACGCAGACGCTGCGTAGCCGCTCCACATGGTCAAGGCACCGCAGCCTCGCCCATTTCGTGGCACCGAGCCGCCTGTGGCCTCGGCGAAGGTGCCTAAAGCGCTGCGGTTATCGCCACGCCGCCGTCTCCGACGAGCCGCGAGACGAGGGTTGTGCCACCGCACGTGAAGAGTGTAGAGTCGACGGCGCTCGTTACCTTGGCAAGGAGGCGGCGCCGAAGATCCCAAACCGCAAAGACTGCGTGCTCGATCTCGACACGCGAGCCGTTCTCATCCACCGCCCCAAGCCGATGATGGAGTTCGCAGATCGGGATGTAGTAGACGCCGTGAGCAGCGGTGCTCGCGGGCCTTGGCGATTTAAGACGACAGAGCCGACGCCTTGATCTCCACTTCGCGAGGCGCGCCGAACTTGACGGCGCTCGAACGCTCGAGTCGAGCTCGAGAAGAACTCCCGCCGCCGGCCATGTGGGCGGGTGGCGCCGGTGTCGAGGCACCACCCGCCGGTCTTGTCATTGCCGAATCGCCGCCGGCGAGAGGCGCGGTGCTTTGGCTCGCTGGCGCGGAGGAGAGCCATCGCGCCGGCGGCCGCCGAGGTAGTTCGATGCTCGCATGAGCAATGAACAGACCGGCCGCTTCCTCCTCCTCGCTGCGCGACGTGGTCCGCCGCGCCGTGGCCGCCGACACTCCTTGGCCCAATGACCAAGCTTGCCGCAGATTGTGGCAAGAGTCGCCTCGCGCCGCTTTGCTTGCCAAAGACGCCGCCTGGCGCTTTGCGCGCTTGCCGCGCTGCCACTCTTGCGTCGTCGTCGTGGAAGAAGGCTCCTTCTTCTTGTCACCTTGGCCGCAGCCCCACCGCTCCCGAGCGAGGAGGAGCTTCCGCCAATGGTGACGGTCCCGAGAGGCTCGTGGCTCATCGATGTCGACGACCTTGAGGCGACCCAACGCCTCGATGGTCATCGTGGAAAAGTCCACAGAGACCCGATCGAGCGAGCCATCCGCTTGTACTTCGGGACGCACGGAAGAGCTTCTCCACGCCTCCTCGCCGTAGGTGTCGCCACCGAATCGCACCAACTTCGCAATGAGTGTTGAGACGAGAGCAAAGTCATCAACGCCTTCACCGCTTGAAGGCCGTGTTCTCCCACTCCGCGCGTAGTGCCCGCAATGTAGACTTGCGCGCGCCGCCGCCGCGCGTGCCGCAAGCCGATGGCGCCCAAGCCTCTTTGGCACCGCTTGTTGGTAAGCGAGAATCGCATCGGCGGATCGCAGCGATGAGAGCATCCCGCGCCGCCGATCCCGGTCGAGTCGACGCCGCCGCACGGATCGCATCCCACATATGCCGCACCGAGCTTCACCTCATCACCGCGCCCACTCGACGAGTTGGTCTTGGCGAGGTAGGCCACCCGCCGCCGGCCGACGCCCTCGATGATACTGGTACTCGTGGTGACCACTGATCAACCGGGAGAGCCGCGTTCTCGCGAGGCCGCGCTCGCCGACCCACGCCGCCGCTGCATGCCTCCTCCAGAGCGCCACCGCCGCGGCGCGCCTCTTCAGAGCGCCGCCGCGCGCCCGCGCCGTCTGGCCGCCGCGCGCTGGCGCGCGCTGCCCATTGCGCTGCTTCGCCTTGCGCGCCTCCTCTCCAAAGCACCGAGGGTCCGCGCTTGCGCCGCTATCATCAGAGCCGAGCCGCCGCAGCCGCCGCCGCAGAGCCTTGACTCTCGCTGCCGCCGCGACGCGCCGTGACCGCCGCCGCCGCTTCCACCTCCGCCGCCGCCGCTACCCGCCGCCGCCAACCTTGACGCTTTTCCGCCGCCGCAGCTGTCTCGCATCGCTGCCAAGGCTGCCGCCGCGACGAGCTCGGCCGTCACGACGCCGCGATGCTCGAGGCGATCGAAGGCCGAGATCGCCGCGGACATGGCGCGCATCGGGGCCGCTGCGTGAGAGAGGGTCGCTTCGACGAGCCGCCGCCGCCTCCCGGAGAGGAGTGAGGGACACCGAGCCGCCGCGCATCGGGTCGGGGCCGCGAGGCCGAGAAGGAGATGAGCAGAGATGCTCAGCACAGGATACTAAGGCTCGATACCACTTGTTAGTCTGGACTCTTACTCTTGGTGATAGCAAGATCCTTACTCTCATGGAGAGGATGACACTAGGAGATGGGGCAAGTTTTCTTGTTTATTTCTCACACAATGCCATGCCAACCTGAGGGGTTGGGGATACAAATTTATAGGCTGAGAACCAGCCAAGCATATGCTAAGATGCTGTCCTAAAGCGGTCAATATGCTGTCCTAAAAGCAGATGCTGTCCTAAAGCAAAAGCAGATGCTGTCCTAAAAGCAGATGCTGTCCTAAAATCAGATGCTGTCCTAAAGCAGTCAAAAAACAAAAACTACCACAGCCCCACAAAGACCACAGTACAGAGACTTATTCATCAAGATGAACATACAATGTATCAACAGTAGACAGCACAAGGAGAAAGGAACTTGCAGGAACCACAATAACAGCAATCAGGTAAGCTCTCAAGAAAAGCTTATCCGTTGTCATGTTTTTAGAAAGTGAATGGTCCAAACTTCATGAACTCATTAGTAGTAACACAGGAACAAACTAGCAAAATCAGAACAAATCCAATAAGAACATGAATTATCTGGCAATTATGGGACATGCATTTGATCTCACTACCTGATCAGTAAGCCATACCCAGTTAACAACAGCACGGACATAGATATGTCAATGGAGGTAATATTCAAAGTGGATGTACACCATAATAAATTGCCACTGCACTGATTTTCTTTTTCTAAACAACAATGGCTGCTGCTGCCAGGTAGACATTAAAGAGGGCCAAGTCTGCTCGGGCAATAAGAGGCGATGCTTTAACAAACATTTGGTTTACGAGTTCAACAACATCAATTTATTGAAGGAGTAGTGGAGAGCAATAGCAAGAACATGGAAATAGTTCCTTCTGCAGGTTTTTTACTCACTTTGCCTGTGACAAAAACATCTTCTGCCTGAAGCTGCCTGCACCTTTCCCAGGCAAGGTCTTGCTGAATTGCTTGCAAACTCAAAATCAAAGTTTCATCACCAGGGTTCTCATCAATTATCATGAACTCTTCAACTAAACCTGTACGGATGCCTGCCTCCTCTACATTGTCAATATCAAGAAGGCACGCCTCATCTAGAGGCAAGAAAGCAGTAGACTTCGATTGGATGTCAACATATGCACCATTTGAAGTGGTCATAAATACTGTTCCTTTAATCTGTAGAGATCACAAGCATGAAAAACATTTTTTAGATAAGCAGAGCCAGCATACCACAAAAAATTTTAGTGCATAACACAAATAACAACGACAGTAATATATGACGGAAGGAGACAAAAGCAGAATCATTGGTACCAGAGGGGGGAAAGGTAAAGGAGTAACGTAAATCCAGCAGCTAAGCAAATTGAGTTTTTGTGTGTCCATTTGCATTTGTAACACATAATAGATGCGTAGCTGATTGTTGACTGTAATTGTCGTAATTTAATAGTAAGTTGAATGTGCTTAATTCACTACGCACATCTAATTGGGGGGAACCTGGTTTAGAAAAACAAACAGCAATTAGTCAGTAACTGAAATCCCATTGAGTATAGAGTTAGCAGAATCGGATAGGTACTCCAAGGTACGGCTGAACTCTGGGTGATTTTTTTACTGTTTTTTCATTTGATGTAAGGATGAAATACTTCACTAATTTACTTCAAAAGGTAATGAACGATCAGTAATGACTCTGCTATTCCTAGATTACTCCGTACCAGTTACCAGTACGAACAGGCAGAGATTGGAAACCCGTGAGGACAGCCAATTGAACATGCTTTAGGACCCTAGGGGAGTAGCATCTTATTACACAAGAACCATGATAAACATAACAGTCCAAGTAAGTATAAGATGGCACTGCAAAAAAAAATCCCCAAAGAAATCCCCCTCATCCAAATAGGGGTGTCAATAAATAAATAAGTATAAGATGGAACTACGAATCAAATAGTCCGGATACAGATGCCAGATAAAACAGGTAATAAATATATAATTGACACTCTTTAAGTCTTAATGTATCGAATACGAATTGAATAGTTCAATACCGGATAAAACGGATAATAGTCTAAAACTCTACATCCAAACACCCCCTAATAGTCTAAAACTGGCTCCTTTTCAGTAACAGATCACCTTGCTAACGATCTAAAACAACTTAAGACCACAATGTGGCATCCATAGTGGCCGTACTCCCCCGCTAGTGATACTCTATTGAGCAGAAGGTAGGACTGGTGACATGCAAGCGAATAAAGAACCTAAGTTTTGAGCTCTACTCTCATTAACATTTAATTTCTAACAACGATTAGCTTGTTTTCCGCAGTAATTGCTATTTGTTTCAATTTCACATCAAACGAGCGAGCAAGAACAAGAGAGCGGGTAGGAGGGCGGGGATTACGAGGGAGCCGATGTCGGTGTCGATATCGGTGGACTCGACGGCGGAGTCGAGGTCCTCCGGGGAGAAGGCGACGCCCTCCATAGGCGCGGTGCGGCAGCGCTCGGAGGCCTCGTCGAACAGCTGGCGCATCCGCTCCCGCTCCCGCTCCTCCTTAGTCAGCGCGTACGTCCCGCACACCAGCGCCGACGGCCGCTTCGGCGGGGCGGGGCGGCGCGACGCGCCGGAGAGCGGCGGGCACGCGAGCCCCGCGACGTGCTGCACCAGGGAGGCCATCGCCTTGGGCTGGTTTCTCTTGGGGGTGTGCTTCGACAAGTGAGGATGGTGTGTTATCCGGTGGGGGTTAGGAGGATAGGAGATGGTTGGTTTTGGGCCAGGCCAGGTTAGAAATCGTACTCGTGTGCAAGGAAGCGGTGAATTTTGCACGGTAATCCTTTTGCAAGTGGCATTATTGACAACTATAATACATTTACAATGTTAGACTACAGCGTATTTAACAACCAGAGTTTTCGCATATGAAATATTATATTTTACAACATACAAGCTCAACACATCACTATGAAAATTTCTCTTTAATTTGTGCTATCTTATGAGTAGAGAGTACTAAGGACCGGATTATAGGGCATGTTTTTTTTGGCTGGAGCTTATGGCTTTTGGCTGTGACTTTTGACTTTTGAGCTGTTCGTGCGAGAGATTATAAAGTAACAGAAACTCACATGCGATTTTTGCCGATATAAATGAAGTCGATACAGTATGTACTACAATTAACTAGTAGATCCTATCTTGAAAAGATACTTCAATTAAAAACTAGTTATTGTAGAAAAGTCAAAAAGCAGTTTTTAGAAGCTGAAAAAAACAGAGTCTATGCTCTATTTGAAATATAGGAATTGTCGACAATTTAGATATCGACCTTACAAAGTAAAGAGAGAAGCGTTGAACTCAAAGACTACACGAGGGAGATAGAGTGGCTTTATTGCTGAGAGTATGTCAAAGGGGTGCTCATTGATCGTAGAGAACAATTAAGTATGATTGTGTTGCAATGTGTCATATGATTGTGTTGCAATGTATCATGTTCTAAACATTTTTTGACTAAGTATTATTTAGCGCCGAAGGGATAGTAGTTATCGATATTGAAGAGGCGCCTTGTCCGTTCCTTGATAAACCACTTGTGGAGGAAGTTATTGTCAAGAACTCATCTTCTTTGGCTCGGTTGAGGGAATGGCTCCTGGGTGTTTTTTGTCAGGGACTCCTCCATGTGTTATTGTCTAATCTGCCGTACATGTTAGACCATGGTAGACATATAGACCAGTCGGAAGGTGGGTCCGGATAGATTAATGAACTCTTCAACTAGCGTTACATATATGTTTTGTCCAGATAGGCCATAGACCGAATGGACATATGGGTTTATGATAAACCTTGCATACTAGAATATTTGATAGGGGTATTCTCAGAGACTCTTGACTAGGATTATTCTGACAGGTACTGTTCAAGTTAGTTATATTCATTATGAAATATTTAATGTTTGCCTGGAATTTCATAGGAAATAGTTCCTGTAGAAATTGGGGGGAAAAATCTTGTGTTCGAACCAGACCTCAGTTGTTCGTTGAAAAACTGTTGGATTAGTTGAGTGAGAGAAAAAGGAAAAAGGAATGGTGGAATTCGAAATGTGGATGTTAGAGCAACTCCAGCGGTAGCTCTCAAAACAAGGCCCCTACTTTTTATTTGAGAGCTCCCCTACTTTTGAGGACTCTGTTTTTTGGGCTGCACTTCAGCAGGAGCCCTCAAAACAGGACCCTCAAATTCATTCTTAGAGGGGATGACACATAGGACCCACTCCTAGGGGGTCTGGAGGGAGCCCTTACTTTTGAGGGCCAAGGGGCAAAAAACTCACTCCAGCAGGGCCCCTACTTGAGCCCTCAAAAAGTAAAGGCTCCCTCCAGACCCCCCAGGAATGAGGGCTCGAGGGGGAGTTTTGAGGGCCCCCTACTTTTGAGGGCTCAAGTAGGGGCCCTGCTGGAGTGAGTTTTTTGCCCCTCGGCCTTCAAAAGTAGGATAGGGCTCAAGTAGGGGCCCTGCTGGAGTTGCTCTTATCAGGACGGGGGGAGACAAGGGAGGCAGAGGAGTTGGGCGGTTTGCTAAAAAAGCTAGATCTTTCGGAGGCAGAGCGTAAGTGTATTCGAGTGAGAGGGAGTGCGGAAAACCTCCAGGCGGTAGGCAAACTTTTTTTCCCAGTAAACCAGGCTTCGCTGAAGGGATTTCCCACACCCTAGGGAAGATCTGGTGCCCAGGAAGGGGAGTAGGGTGCATAGATTTGTGGGAAAACGTCGTCTTGCTTAATTTCCCCCACACCAGTTGAAAAACATCGGGCATTGAGGACGGTTCATGGGAGTTCGGCAACGATATCTTCATTGTGGCGGAGTTTGATGATACAAAGAGGCTCGAGGAGATGGAGCTTGTGTCGACGCTGATCTGGATCAGGGTCGAGAAGTTACCGAGTGTCTAACGAACTAGCAGCATAAGCGCAGAGCCACATCACGCTAGCTATTATATGGGCTGAAGTAAAAGAGACAAAAATTCGTAAGACACCTGTATGTGTTTTCGGAGAAAGTGAAGTGTTTTTCGCATAAAACCGAGGACCCGTGCGTAATTTCACGAACCCGCGAGGTGCTATCCTGCAAAAGGAGGACCTTCATGGAAATGCGGAGGACCTGTATGCAATTTTGGAGAAGTGGAGGGGTTTTTTGGGGGAAAATGTGGTAGGGATCTTTTTGCAAGAACTGAGGACCTGAACATGATTTCGCAAAATTCAAAGGGCTTATTTGCAAAATCGCTGACATGGAGGGCTTTCCCGGGGGCCGCTTCCCCCCGGGCGTAATATATGACGATAAGGAGACCTACGAGAAGATAGGCGAACATATCGGGAAAATCTTAAAGTGGAGGCAGAAGCAGATAAATCAGCTATTCGGAGGTACTCCCTCCGTCCCTAAATGTCGCCAAATGTAGGTCTTTTTTATTTTGTATGGTTTCCAATGCAAAACTTTGACTATAATTTATTATCATATTATAATAGCAATAATAATAACATAATATATATTATGAAAGTATTTTGCAAGACAAATCCAATGATATTATTTTTATGTAGTCAATTTATACTTTAATATATATATATATATATATATATATATATATATATATATATATATATATATATTAATAATCAAAACTTGACTACATGGAACCCACGGCGATCTACATTTGGGGAAAGAGAAAGTACCTCAGAATCAAGGTGTGGATCGATATTCCAAGTGGGTGCTTTGCCCTTGCCTTGATCGGAGTATTGCTTGGGTTTTGTGGCTCTTATCGCCCACAGCTAAGACTTCCTTTGAACTTTCGATCAGGCTTTTGACCTTTGGCCTTATTCTTGAATTTTTTTTGGCCTTCTCCTTCCTCTTACTACCTTCGCCTTCCTCTTTGGAACTTCAATTGACCTGATCAATGGTTTTAGTCCATTCGACGACTTTAGTAGCAGTCGCGTAACGGTCAACCATTTCAAAGAGCTCAACGACAGTGGTGAACCTCCTATTGCGGACCCCCTACTTGAATGCCCTGATGATAGAAGCGTCAGAGACCTCCAAAATTGAATTACAAACCTGACTAAAGTGTTTGATGAATTATCGTATGGTCTCATTGATGTTCTGCCACATTCGGTGTAGATCATCCTGTTTCCCCAGGGCGGTTGTGTGTGCCTTGGAAGTGGGCTAACAGAAGATCACAGAGGTGTTATGAGTGGATCGACCCAAAGGGTTGATTGAGCAACCATAACTGAGCAGATTCCTCAAGCACCATCAGAAGATAATTTGCCATGACGTGTTCAGCTCCGTTAGGACAACACCTAAACAGAGACAAAGCAGCAATCATTTTCAGTAAAATATGCACCGAATATGAGATGGGGTAGATCTTGAATGCCTTGGGTGTTGCAAGTGAGGCCAAGTACGAAAAATATCTTGAGCTACCGGTCTATATAGAAGATCAAAGGTGAAAACGTTTTGACTATTTGAAGCAAAGGATCTGGAGTAGGATACTAGGATGACAAGAGAAGTTGCTTTCAAAGGATGTGTTAAAGATAGACTTGTTTATAAATAGATAAGGTTGTTCCGTTCAAACGTAACCTCCATGCATGATCTGTAAAACAGTTGGAGATATCCTTGTTTGTTGTTGCCATGCATGTAGCTCGTTCAGCAACCGAGCGCCTCTGTATTTTTGCTCACTGTGCTATATAAACCATCGAGCCACGCCGTATAGTTTGCGTGAGACTCAAACTCTAATCTTGATATTGATTGTTTTTTCATGGTATCAGAGCCTGTTCTCCTCTACCACATCTAAGCCATGTCCACCCCAAAGAAACTCGCCCGTCTCGTCGTCACATCGCAGCAGCCTCCTCCTCCGCTCGCCATTGATGTCGTCTTTCAGCCATATGATCACCATCAAGCTGACATAGGAGAACTATCTTCTTTGGAAGGCCCAATGTCGGAACCCGGAGTAACGACTCCTGGATCCTCTATGTAAATCGCACTAGTCCAGGATCAGCTAGTGCACACAGTCACAACAAAGATAATAACCAAGCACAAATGACTCAATATATTAAATAAAGGGTACGGCCTTATGGCCAAGTCTTACATCAATGCTCATTGGCAAAATAAATAAAGGAAATAACTGCGGAAGCAAACTAATAAAAGCGAAGCCCAAGCCTGCCCATAGGCAAACGATAGTAAGACGCGGTCTACTCGTCCAGATCTTCACCGTAGTTGACGTCTTCCTTCTCTGTGTGGAAAAAGCAAGGTGAGTACAAACTTGTACTCCGCAAATCACCCGGGAAAATGCAACATAATGATAAAGGCTTCAATGGAAGGCTTATAGGGTTAGTTTGCATAAAACAGCATTTAAGAAATACAATAAGTAGATTGAAATTGCTGAATTTAATACAGTAAGTAAAACAATACTTGCAAAAAAAATAATACCGTCGCAAGCAGTTCGACCATACACCAACCTATCCACGGGCATCCCACCCGACCATCTTTTCCAAAAGACCACGATGGATTCCATCCATCCACACGCCACGCGCAACTCGATGAATTCCATCTATTCACCGATTTCCATCTCTCACTGATTCCATCCACCCGCAAGGTTTTCATCAACATTTAAAAAAACAAAGTCTAATCCATGAAAACTTTTACTCAAGATGCCCATGACCGTGGGCACGGCTATCCAGATAGATTATACACTCGCAGAGGTTGTACAACTTTACCCATAAGACACGATCATCCCATATTGCCACCGGTTTACACACTTCCTTAGGTGTGCGGCGAGGAGTCGTGACAAGGCCTTTACAATGCAAAGCCTTCAACCCGGTCGAGCCAACTCTAAGGTTTCACCCCAAGAAGGAATCCACTGCACGGACCCCTCTTGAGCCTAGACGAGACTTCTCATGGCTTAACCACACTCGCCAAGTGAGACTTCACATGGCACCAACCACGCCACTTTCAACCTACGACTCAACTCAGATTGGGACTTCACAAATTATTCGGCCAGTATCGTCTCATACCAACCATGTGGTAGTACGATTAGGGCTTTGCAACAAGAGCTCACTGCACCGGTCCTTAATCCGACTTAGGCCCAACCACATACCCCCGCACGACAATCAACCATCGGCTCCAACCAACGTGGCATGCCCGCACTCCACCACTCTAACCAGTTGCCTAAGTCTAAACCAGTTTTATATTTGTTTTCAAAATAGTTTCATAAACCTCATTGACTCACCAAAGTCAAGAGTTCATAACAAAAGCGTTTCATTTTATGTGAAAATGGTTATCATTTTATGTGAAAAGGTATCCTAAAAACAAATAATATAACTTCGCAGGGCTAAGCATTTGAATAAACTCTCTAGCCAACACTAATGTATTAACTAGAGTTTGATCTAAGGTGTCAAGGTATAAGGTATTCAATAACAATGGAAGAAAAATAACAAGTAGGCAATAACTAAATTTAGAACTGAATTGAAATACGTTGAATAAAAATATGCATGCAATATAATTTCAATCAACATAATTTTATTTTAAAAACTGGGATCAACATGATCAAGGAGGGTGACTTGCCTTGCTCTTCAACTTGGCTTGAATGTTCGTCGAAGAAATCTCCCGAATCGTCGAAGTCTACACGTGAAAGTAACCCACCAAATTCAAATAAATTCAAATTAAATTCAAAATGACTTCAAATATTTGAATTGAGGCTATAAATGGATAGAGGGGAATTTTTGATGAATTTAGAAATTTGAATGGGTCAAATCGGAGTTAGAACGAAGGAGAACGGGCTCCGGGAAGTTTGAAAAGGGAGAAAATGGAAAAAGGGATTTTCTGGAATTATTTTTCTATTGAAAAGAGATTTATGACGTCAGCCTTGCGTCAGCCGGGGATTTTTTGAATTTCGGCCGCTTTATTTTTCAACGGGAAAAAGGGGAGGGGTCGGTGGGCCCTCGGTCCATGGACCGAGTCCACGGGAAAGGGGGTGGCCGACGTGGCACGGGGCTGACGGGGCAGAGGGAGGCCGAGATGGTGCCACCTGGCGGACACGTGGCGCCACGCGGCGCCACCGCCGACGTGGCTAGGCCGGCCGGAGGATTTCGGGCCGGGCTCGCGGCGCACGCGCGCGGCGACGAGGAGCGGAAGGGAGAGGAGTCATGGGGAACTTGGCACCACGTGGCGCGGGTCCGGCGGTGGGCGAGGGGGTCGGGCGACGAGGAGGAGCGGCGGCGCTCGGTCTCACGCGGCGCGGCGCCCGCGGTGGAAAGGCGCGTCACGGGCGAGGAGGTCGGGGCGACACGGAAGCTCGGGTCGAGCGGCCGCGCGCGAGGGGAGCGAGCGACCGAACTCGTCGGAGGAAGAGGGCGGCGGCAAGAAGAGCGCACGGCACGGGCTCTCGGGTGGCGAGAAGGGGAATGGAGGGTGGTAAGAGGCGGCGCGGGAATTCGGCCGGGAGGGCTTAAATAGGGGCGAGGGGAGCGGGTGGCGTGGAATCGGCCGCCGGAGCGGGCGGCGGTTGCGGGCGGCGCGGATTTGGGAGAAGGTGGCGCGCAGAGGCGGAAGGAGGGCGTGGGCGCGGTCGCGGCGAGAGGTTGGGAGAGGTGGCGACGCGGAGGCGGGGAGAGGCCGGAAGGGCGGCGGCGGTTGCAGCGCGCGCGGTGCGAGAGGAAGGAGGAGGCCGCAGGAAGACGGCTCGACAAGGCGGGCCCACACGCAGCCGGGAGGTGGAGGCGAGGGTGGCCGCCGGGTGGGGCCGGGAAGGAAGAGAGAGGGGAAGCGGCGCGAGATGGAGCCACGCGAGAGAGAGAGGGAATCGGTGGCCGAGAGAGGAGGCGTGGACGGCCCGATGGGCGGGGAAGCGACGTGGCGGGGATCGGGGCAACACGTGGCGGGCGTGGAGAGAGGAAGGCGGATGCGCGTGGATCCGGATGGGCCGGGAGGGACGTGGCGGTTATCGCCGCCCACGTGGCGCTGGATGAGCAAAGTGAGGATTTTTATTTTTATTTTTGATTTCGGATTTTCGTAAAAGCCTAGAAATTCCATTAAGCCTCGTAAAAACTAAACAACTTCCAAAAATTCCAGAAAAATTCAGAGAATCTCCTGGAAACTTTTTGGACTTAATAAAAATATTTACAACTAATGTTGGTATTTAATTTTCATACTTTAAAATACTTTTTAATTTCAAAAATACATTTTTAAACTCCTGAAAACTCAGAAAACCAAATAAAATCCAAATAACTCCAAATTTTAATTTGACATAGAATTTTTATAGAAAATCAAAATATCATTTTATTTAATAATTTCAGGTTTTTTTTTCTGAAAATGCTTTTCAAATCCAGCTTTTTCAAAAACAGAAATTCAAGGCAAAACCAAATTTAAACTTTAGGCATAAAAATACTTATTTTAATTCAAAGTTTTATTTTATTCAATTTTTATTATTTATTTAATTATTTTTATTTTAGCAAAAATTTGGGATGTTACACCCAAGTCCTTCCCTACCTACATGGCAAGCAATTGCATGGCCTTGTAGATGGAAGCAACCCGGCGCCCGAGAAAGTCGTGACGCAGACGACCGCGGACGGCGCAACTCATGTCCCAAATCCCACGTACCTCGTATGGGTGCAGCAGGATCAGCTCGTCTTGAGCTTCATCCTCGCCTCGCTGTCACCTGAGGTATTGAGTCAAGTGCTAAACCTAAGCACGGCGGCTAAAGTCTGGAGCCCTTTGAGCTCCATGTTTGCCTCGTAGTTGAGAGCAAGGACAATGCAAATACGGATGCAGTTGGCCAACGTTTGGAAGAACAACATGTCTGCGGCTGAATATTTCAGCAAGATGAAGGTACTTGGTGATGCAATGGCAGCAGCCGGGCAGCCTCTTCAACAAGAAGAATTTATTTCGTATGTGTTGTAGGTCTAGATGCTGAGTATAATCCTCTAGTGGTATTAGTTACAACCAGGACAGATCCGCTCGGCATTAATGACCTTTATGTGCATCTGCTCAATTTCGAAATGTGCCTCGATCAGCAGAACAATGTCGCACAGTTCGTAGCTTCCTGGCAAACCTGGTGTCACATAGTTCGAACCGTGGCGCCAACTTTGGTGTCAAGCAACAGTGGCGTGGCAGTGATAACCGCCGTGGATCTCAAGGTGATGGCTAGCACAAGAGCTACACTAAGAATAGGCCGGACAATAGTGGCAATCGCCCTACTTGCCAGGTTTGCGGAAAGATAGGTCACGTCGCTATCAAGTGTTATCATCGCTTTAATCATTCCTACCAAGTGGATGATGCGCGGGTCGCGGCGTTGGCCAACTCCGACTCCTACAATGTCGACATGAACTGGTACACTAATACCGGAGCTACAGACCATATCACTAGTGACCTTGACAATGTTGGAGAAGTATCATGGTCGCGATCAGGTGCAAACGGCAGGTGGGTCAGGTATGCACATATTAATACTCCTGATCAAAGCTTGCACCTCAAAGATATCTTATACGTTCCTAGTGCTTCCAAGAATTTGATCTCTGTTCATCACCTTGCTTCCGATAATAATGTATTTTTTGAATTCTTTCCTGATCATTTTTCCATAAAAAGATCAGCTCACAAGGAAAACTCTTCTACGCAGTCCGTGTAAGGGTGGTCTCTACCCTTTAGTGGCACAAGTTACTGCTCCAGGGAAGCATGTGCTTCTAGCATCCAAGCCGACTCAAGAGAAGTGGCACAGTCGCCTCGGCCATCTGTCTTTTGTCATAGTTCAACAAGTCCTTAGAGTTAATAATTTGCCTTGTTCCACTGAGTCCAATAAAGTCTCTGTCTGTGATGCATGTCAACAGGCCAAGAACCATCAGCTACCCTACCTTAAATCAAATAGTGTGTCTTTAGCTCCTTTGCAACTTATTTTCTCTGATGTTTGGGGTCCTGCCCCTATTTCAGTTTGAGAATATAAATATTATTTGAGTTTTATTGATGATTTCAGTAAATTTACTTGGATTTACCTTCTCAAGAGTCGTACTGATGCCTTTCATGTGTTCCTCAAATTTCAAAAAGTATGTAGAGCGGCTCCTGGATTGGAAAATCATTTGCATGCAAACTGATTGGGGTGGCGAATATCAAAAGATGAATGCCTTTTTTCAGCAAATAGGTATAGAACATCATGTGTCATGTCCCCATGCTCATCAACAAAATGGCTCAGCTGAACGCAAACATAGACACATTGTCGAGGTAGGACTTGCTCTTCTTGCACATTCATCGATGCCTCTAAACTTTTGGGATGAAGCTTTTCTTTTAGCCACATTCCTCATAAACCGTACACCTAGTAAAGTCATTGCTTCCTTGACTCCACGTGAAAAATTGTTTGGCTCTAAACCTGATTATTCATTCCTTTGAGTTTTTGGTTGTGCGTGCTGGCCGAATCTGCATCCATATAATGAGCGCAAACTGCAGTTCCGCTCCAAGCGTTGCGTCTTTCTTGGATATAACAGTTAGTACAAGGGCTATAAGTGCCTTGATATGGCTATAGGGCGTGTGTATGTATCACGTGATGTTGTGTTTGATGAAGATATCTTCCCATTTGCTCATCTTCCACATAATTCTGGTCCTAGGCCTTTATCTGAATACTTTTTGCTTCCATTAAAAATAGCTCGAGATGATCATGTGGCTACTATGTGTACTGATTCCAATTTTCCTAAGCATCCTGATGGTTCTGGTGATGTGTAGGCTTCTGGTGGTTTTGTAGGTCCTGCTATAGAAGCTGCAAATGTGCTATGTGAGCCTTTGGCTATGCCACCTGCCATGTCACTTGACTCGGCGTTGCTGGATCGTGATGCAGGCATGACGGATGGAAACTCACCACACACCAGCTCTGGTTCAGCGGGTGACGACGATACTACGGTATCCTTGTCTCATTCGTTAGTACCGCCACCGTCGGCTTCTTCACCCGCTCGTCGCCTGTGCATGCGTCTGCAAAACAACATCCGGGTTCCTCGTGTATTTACTGATGGGATGGTGCCCTATGGCCATGGATCACTGCACTGCACTGCAAATATTTGCATTGCCAAGGAACCAGAGTCCCATGTTGCTGGCCTTCAGGATCCGAATTGGAAAGCAGCAATGGATGATGAATATGATGCCTTGATGTAAACTAGAACATGGCACCTGGTTCCTCGGCACGCCGGGCAGAATATTATTGATTGCAAATGGGTGTATAAATAAAACAAAGGTTGATGGTATTATGGTAGCATTGATAGATACAAGGCTCGATTGGTGGCGAAAGAGTTTAAGCAACGATATGGTGTCGATTATGAAGACACTTTCAGTCCAGTTATGAAGACCACCACCATCAGGTTAATCTTGTCCAATGCTGTATCTCGAGGATGGAGTCTTCGGCAATTAGATGTACAGAATGCGTTCTTTCATGGCATTCTAGAGGAGGAGGTCTATATGAGGCAGCCACCAAGATATGAGCAACCGGGGATGTCACAGTATATGTGCAAGTTGGACAAAGCCATGTATGGTCTGAAACAGGCACCTCGAGCATGGTACTCAAGGTTAAGTTCTAAACTTCAAGAACTGGGTTTTACACCCTCTCGGGCTTATACCTCATTATTTATCTATAATACTGGAGGAGTAGTGGTATACATGCTGATTTATGTTGATGATATTATTGTCACAAGTTCCTCTACTAATGCTATTACAAAGCTGCTTCAAGATCTTCGAGGTGATTTTCCGTTAAAGGACCTTGGGGAGTTGCATTTCTTCTTAGGCATTGAGATCAGGAAGACTCAGAATGGTATTCAATTATCTCAAAGAAAATATATTGATGAGCTACTCGAACGCATGGGCATGCAACAATGCAAGCCGGTTTCTACACCACTGTCCACCTTAGAAAAATTGATGCTCGTGTCAGGAATGCCATTGGAGCCTGATGATGTTACTAGGTACCGTAGTGTTGTAGGTACACTTCAATACCTCACTCTTACGTGACCTGACATTGCATATTCAGTCAATAAAGTATGTCAGTTTCTCCATGCTCCTACCACACAACATTGGACCGCAGTCAAAAGAATTTGTAGATATCTCAAGTTCACTGCAACAGTCAGTTTGAGAATTCATAAATCTGCTTCAACTCTTGTCAATGCTTTTTCTGATGCGGATTGGGCAGGATGCCTTGAGATCGAAGGTTTACTGGGGATTTCGCTGTATTTTTTGGCTCTAATCTCATTTCGTGGAGTGCCAGAAAGTAGCAGACTGTATCGAGGTCCAGTACAGAAGCAAAGTATAAGGCTCTTGCCAACGCCACTGCAGAAATTGTGTGGATTCAGTCATTATTGGGTGAGCTAGGAGTTTTTCAGAAGAGAACTGCATGTCTCTAGTGTAATAATTTGGGGCCAAGTATCTATCAGTCAACCCCATATTTCATGTCCGCACCAAACATATTGAAGTTGACTTCCACTTTGTGCATGAATGTGTTGCACCACAGGTTCTCAATATCTGATTCATTCCATCAGGTGATCAAGTTGCGGATGGATTTACAAAGCCGCTAACGATGCCACAGCTCGAGTTGTTTTGACGCAATCTTAATCCTGATGGATTATGATTGAGGGGGGTTGTTAAAAAAAGACTTGTTTATAGATAGATAAGGTTGTTCCGTTCAAACATAACCTCCATGCATGATCTGTAAAACAGATGGAGATATCCTTGTTTGCTGTTGCCATGCATGTAGCTCGTTCGGCAATCGAGCCCCTCTGTATTTTTGTGCACTGCGCTATATAAACCATCGAGCCACGCCGTATAGTTTGCGTGAGACTCAAACTCTAATCTTGATATTCATTGTTTTTTCAAGATGGAAAGGAAATTTCGATTAAATGCTGTGGCGCAAGCGGTCCCGACCTACATGATGTCCTGCTTTGATCTAGCCAAGTGTTTCTATGACCGAGTACCATGATCCGGCGGTATTGGTGGAGCCAACAGGACAAAGTGAACAAGATTCACTGGATAAGTTGGGAAAAATTAACCGTGCTAAAGAAACAAGGAGGATTAGGTTTCCGTGATCTCCATGTATTTAACATTGCAATGTTAGCAGGACAAGCTTGGTGTGTGCTGACCAATCCTGATTCCCTATGCGCAAGGGTGATGAAAGCCAAGTATCATTACTATTATAAAAGAATACGTTGGTGGTCGTACGCTCTTTCTCCTCTAACCGCTATATTCTTAACTTCTTATCACTCTCTAGTTTTTATTTGATCAGAGTAGTAATCTTCTATAGCATGATTTTCTATATATCCAAGATGACTAGTTACCCAAACAGTGGGGAGCTGCAGGCCAAGACCAAACCCGGAATATCATATACTTGGAGGTCGATCTTGAAGGGCATTAATCTGCTGGAGGGAGTAGTATGGCGAGTAGGGGATGGTACGAGTCTGAACATCTGGTCAGATCCTTGGATCCCTCGAAGCTGCACTAGACGGCCGATTACTGCTAAAGGGCAGTGGATTTTGCGCAGGGTGGATGAACTTATTGATCCTAGTACAGGTCATTGGGATTGTGATCTGATTTGAGGGTATTTTAGCTCCTGAAGATGCAGAGGAGATACTTAGAATTCCTCTCTGAGTAGATATGACGGATTTCCCGGCATGGAACTCTGATCCAAAATGTGTTTTCTCAGTGAAGTCGGCGTACAAGTTGGGGATTAATTTGAGAGACAGGCCAGCATGCAGAGATTCATCTTCATCAGATCAGGGGGATGGCTTCGCTTGGAATAGAATTTGGCAGCTAAAATTCCCTAATAAGGTTAACATGTTTCTATGGCGTTTGGTGCATGCATGTACAATGGAGAGACAGGAATCCGTCTATAAGATGCTGAAATATGATATAGAGACAGTGAAAAGACGATTCATACAATGGAGTATTTATTTTAGTGTCTTTAAGTAATTTAATATTTTGCATGTGGTTAAGATGAACTTGGAGTCTCCAACTCATACAACGTCTTCTTTGTCTGTCTTTAAGCCTCGACTTCAGCGTAGGGACGAGCTGCTCACCGTCTCTTCGTGAAGAGACGCGGAGGCCGTCTCTTGACCATGCAAGGGGTATTTTGCAAAAAGTATTGAGATGGAGACGACTTGAAGAGACCCATTGTACATGCCCTAACAGCCTACCTCTGAGAACATGCATAAATCGTCGAGGTGTTGATCAAATACTTTGTCCTGTGTGCCGACGAAGGGACGAGCATGGGGGCTGTCACGGACGCGCACATTATGTAAACAGTACCACACGGCCAACAGGCCTCAAAGCCTTGCCGTGGCATAGCTGGCCGATCAAAGACGAGTACCCTACTTCTGGTCCTTGGATCTATACCTAACCAACTCGTAACACAACAATGGCCATTTGTTTCTGGATTGCAAAAATGCACGGCAATGTTGGCGCTTACTGCCGATCAAAAGAATCAGAGAAGACCTGCTATCATGTACTAATGCCAAGATGATGTTTGAAACTATTTGGCGACTGGATCAATCAACTCAGGCTCGAGGATCTTTTTTTGCGTCTGGTGGTCTAGTAGAAACAAAACAAATGCTGGTGAAAAGGGACACAGCGTTGAAGTAATTTGCCAAGAAGTGACATACTTTGTAGAAGAATTCGAGGCTGGAGGAGAAAGAGTCTGTCACTAAAATTCCAAGGCACAGTAAATTGAGCCACCACGGGACCCTTTTTCTGAAGACTAAGAGCAACTCTAACCAGTTCTTTATCCTGCTCTTCATTGTATATTTACTTAATATGACTCAAGAAATGGACTTCAACCGGTTCTTTATCCTCCTCTTCATTTTTATCGAGTCGCTATTTTCTCCCGGCCGCTAGCTAGATTTGGCGAGCGCCTCCTCACTCGCTTCTCAAATAGTTAGGCCATTGGAATGCTAACTCAAATAGAGAGCTGAAAATAATAGCTAGCCTCTTTATCCTAGGAAATAGAGAGGGAGAAATGACTAATGGGATGGAGTTGCTCTAAGGGCCTCTCTGGAACACAGAAATACAAAATACAGGAATAGTAAAAACAAAGGAATTGGGTGGGGTTTGTAATTAGAAACGAGTCTGGGCAGCTTATGGCAGCAGGAGCAGGTTATATTAAAAGAGTGTATGGTGCTTTACATGCTAAAGCGAAAGCGTGTGTGAAGGCTCTGAAACACCCCGAAAAATTCAAAATTTTTGAATTTTCTTGAATTTCTTTTGCATTTGGATTTCTTTCCCTTTTTGGCAATTCTCAGTGAAATGCCGCTTTCCTTTTTGGTCCTTCCCGCCTTCTCCCTTCCTCTGGCCTTTCCGCCTCTTCATCGCACAGGCGCCCGCGTGCGACGACGCCTCCACACCTTACTCGCCGCAACAAGATGCGCCACTCTTTTCGCCGCTTTGCGCTGCACGGCGCGCCGCTCACACCACCGCACTCACGGCCCCACCAATCAGCCTCTTCCCTCTGCTTTTTCCTTGCTCCGTGCGCCACCTCCTTCGCGTTCACCTCCCCTGGCCGCAGCTCCCCCTCACAGAGGCCATACTGTCCCAATGCATTCCCCCTTCTCCGCTCTATGTGAGATCAACGCACCCGAAAATATCTCGCCGTGGTTATCGCCTCACACCGCTTATAAGAGCCCAATCCCGCTACCTAGAGTCTTCTGGCATCCTCACAAACCCTCTCCCGCAGTCAATCGAACCCTCATCGCTCATACCGCCAGCGATCGCCTTCCCTGAGCCGGTAAACCCTAGAACTCAATCTTTCAATTCTCTCAGCTATTTTTCGATTCACTGCTCTGACATTGTCCTCATTACCTCTGGAACACAATGGTTCGTCCGCCAGAGCTCGAGCGTCTGCGTAGAGCCGGGGCGACGATGGTCGCCGTCAGTCCAAAGGACCTCACCGTGGCTGGGCCACCTAAGCCACTCCCAAGCTACGCCGCCACTCCCAATGTGCTCCCTAGGTCCTTAGATAGTGAAAAACTAGCTGATTTGGCCGGAGAAGCTCTAGGTGCCCCAGGAGCCGCCGCGAGGGTCACTGCCTTTCCAGCCGCCGCTAGCCACCGTCACTCTTCCTTTTGCTCCCCAAACGCCCAAAAATGGAAACTTGAGCTCTAGGCGTGTCTTCTAGTGAAAACACTCTTCCTCTAGTGCCTTGTCGCCATCGCGCCACTGCAGCCTATTTCCTCTGTTTCCCGCCGGGAGTGCCGTCTGAAGGTTGAAGACGACTCCCGGGGACAACGTGGCTTCATCCCGGCCATCCAAGCAACTCCATCCGAGGCGTCCACCTGTGATTGAATCTGGGCCGTAGATGCCTCGCCGCTTCTTCATCCGAGCGTTAGCGCTCGCTTCATCGCTTCGCCGGCGCTGCCGCCGCGACGCCCATCGGCGACGCATGTATGCGCGCGCTGGCTCGCCGCGCTACCGCGCATGGGCCGTAGACCGCGGCTTGCTCAGCTGAGCGCAAAGCCAGGCCGTCGGCCGGTTCCTTCGCGCGGGAAAGAAGGTCGCCGCCAGATCAGGTAACTTTGGGGCCAGACTGCACCGTGCCAAGCCCAACACTGTGCATGTTATTTTAGAAAATCCAGAAAAATCCAAAAACCCAAAAATACCAAAATACACCATTTTGACCAGTTTAGTACCCTATATTCAAATCTGGTCTCCATTTTTCCAAATTAAATTTTATATATATTTAAAATTCTCCTTTTTGCCAAATTCAATTTCCATAAATTCAAATTCCACCGTTCCACCCTATTCAAATCTTGTAAATTCAAATTCATCCGTTTCGTCAAATTAAATCTCAATAAAACCCAAATCCATCCAATTCAAAGATCAACCATCCATTTCTAAATGTCTATCTCCTATTTCCAAAAATTGGTCTAACACCCATATTACCTATTCAATAGCCCTGAACCTATCTAATTCAATTTCTAGCCATGTCAACCCACCAAACATCGTTGAACTTCAACCTCCCAACCCAACCCATTTCTTTTTATACTCTTTCTCATTTTTAATTGCATTTTGTTCCCAGCTTGCATTTCGCAAAGCAGGAACCTATTTGGTTTCATTTTCTACGCTAGTGAACGAACCAAGCGAGTTGGTCAACTGAAGGACAACAAACACAGATGAAGTAATTTTGAAACTGATCAAGAAGATCAAGAGCAACAGAAAAGAAGGCAAGTCACATGTTTTTGATCATATTGAATCCTATGAAATTTACATTATTTACTTAATGTATTTCCATTATTAATAATTGTGAAATGTAATTGCTTAAAATAAAATGTTTAGAATGACATGCTATTTAGATAAAGCCTACCACCGAAAAAGCCATGTTTACATTGATGACCATATTCACCTTGACAACCCTAGTAATTATTAGAGTATTATATAAATGTATTTAAGATCATCTCATTCAACATATTACACTACTAAGGTTGTGGCCGTGGGCCGGTAGATTTGGAAAACCCGGGGCTAGGGTAGGGTGGTATGGGATATCGTACCCTAGACTGGTGATGCCAGTGTGCAGCTTAGGGTAAAAAGGGTGTGGAGGTCCGTGTGGTAGACTTCGTCCACCGCTTTACCCTAAAGTGGAGGTTGCGGATCTCGTGAAAATATAAGGACAAGACCCTTGTGCCAAGTAAAAGACACAGTAATCGCCCAACCACAAGTGTTGATACGTCAACTCTGGTCTAGTAACTGCTCAAGTTCGATTGAACCTCTACAAATGCAGTTTGGAGGCAAAGTGCGAGTCCATACGGAAGGGGTTAAGCAGGACCGTATGGAAGTTGGTTGTTTTATCTGAACAATCTGACCGATCGATCTGAACTTCGATCATGTGTTATGTGTGCCGCACAATAGTGGGCTAAGATAAGTCAGGGGTAGCCTGAGCTTATTGGGAGGCCTACTAGGTAGAGACTATATAAAGAATTGAGCAGTGAAAAGCCTTGTTTTCTTCAAGCCAGACATGGGTTAAGAAATCTTGTGGGTAAAGTAGGGCAACTCTGCAGAGTGAAATAAATGGTATTCGAATACGCCGTGCTTCCGGTTAATGAAGCTGTGTTAATTGGGTGATTCCAACAACGAGGCATAAGTAGTGTTTCTAATGTTGTTAATTTGAGTAATGATAAGATTTTATTTGATAACAGAAAACCCCTGATCTTAAGGAGCAATTGTTTTAAATTTTATTTGTTTGCAAATAAAATTGCATCCACCTCATAATAATAAAACAACTATACTCCCTTCTCTTGAGAGTCCTGGCAAGTAGATATATAGCATTTCCACATGTGATTTGCTGAGTACAGTGGTTGGTACTCAGTCTTGCAATATTTTCCCCCACAACAGATACTAGAAGAAAAGAAGATGTTGCAAGTGTTCGTGTTAGGGTTACGACTGCACTCAAGTGTTCCTGTGGAGTTTTCTTCGGCTCTTTTATATGTAAGTTAAGATTTGGGCTTGGACGCCCGTATTATTATTAAAGTTGGCCATTAGGTCTTATTTTTACTGAAATTAACCTTTTTACATTGTTCGTGAGCAGGCATGATACACTGTTCATCCGTACTGAAGTTCTGAGCTGTTGCGGGTGGTACGATGTCCCTGTTTCCAAAAAATAGGGGCGTTACAGGCTCTCCTGTAATCCTGTGTGCCAGGCAGCTGGGTATGGAACGAATCATAGTGGAGATGGATGCTACGATGATTTACATGCTGAAGCGAAAGCGTGTGCGAAGGCTCTCCTGTGTGCCAGGCAGCTGGGTATGGAACGAATCATAGTGGAGATGGATGCTACGAACTTGGCTAAGGCAGTAGGGAGTAATGAGTTTGATAACTCTGAATATGGTGTTGTTTTTAAAGATATCAGGAGCATGCTTATAGCTGATTTTTTTTTTTCTATAGCTCTAGTCTCTGTTTGTCTTTTTTCTTACTCCTGCTTTATCAATATATAATGGGCAGCTCTCCTGGTGTTTGTTTTTTTTTTAAAAAAAAAAGTCTTTGTTTGTCATCGAAGCTGTAACAAAGTAGCAGACTATTTAGCTTCTGCTTGTGCTAATCTGTCAGGTGCTGGTTCCCAGCTTTGGCTGAATCAAGCCCCTGAGCCTGTATTAACCGGAACCTTAGTTTAAATGGAATCGTGTTTCCGTCTCAAAAAAAAAAGGAGTTGGCCCATTCTATTAGCCCGGCCTGTCTCGTGAGCTCCAAGCAGACGAACCCAAGACTAGCCTACTTAAAGATACGTCTCTATTTTATTAACTGGGCCTGCCAACGAGCACTAAAGCCCCAAATAGCCAGCCGCCTGGGCTGGGCCTAATTTTCACTTACGACGTTTATCATGCGATGAGTAATTTGGATCATTTATCGTGAGAACGATCTGGAAAATCACATCTTGTTCAGGGAAATAGTAACATCCCTCTAAAAAAAAGGAAAACAGTAACATCGTAAAAACGTAAGCATCTATCCTATCGTGCCATGTATCTCGATCGTCGTCCGTAGATCCGTACAGTCACATCTATGCGCAGTGACGCGCCGGTACGGCCGACGCCGACCCGAAAGCACCCGTAGCCAAAGCCGCCGGCCGCTCGACTCGTCCAAAGCACAATTCGTGGATGAAAGCGAAATTTAACTTTTTACCACCCATAAAGATGCTATCTATCCAAATATCATTCTCTTCGTTGCACTCAACAATTTACCACTTTTAAGATGTGCTTGACTAATTCTTTGCCACTTTTGAGCCCACCAGCGCCAAGTCCATCGCCATGTCGGCGCCGCGCCATGTTAGCACCCGCGCCGCCGACTCTCCCGCGCGCGCGCCGCGCGCCGGCCTCGCGCGCGCGCGCGCGCCGCGCCTCCCGCCGCCGCTCGGCTCTCGCGCCCGCGCTGCCGCTCGCCTCCTCCCGCAACACCACACGCGCGCCAGCGCCGCGCCGCGCCTCCTCGCTCGCCGCGCCGCGCGCTCGCTTCGCCGCCGCCGCGCGCCCGCCTCGCAAGATTTCCTGAGCGCGGCGCGGAGGCCGGCGGCGCGGCGAAGTGGAGGGCGAGCGCGCGGCGGCTGGCGCGGCGCGGCGTGGCGCGAGGAGGCGGGCGACGCAGCGCGGCGCGGAGGCCGGCAAAGAACATGGTGAGGCGCGGCAGCGCTGCGGGAGGCGCGGCGCTGGCGCAGCAGCGGCGCGCGCGGTGCCGATATGGCGCGGGCGCTGACATGGCAGTGGACTTGGCGTCTAGTGGGCTCAAAAGTGGCAAAGAATTAGGCAAGCATATTTTAAGAGTGGCAAATTGTTGAGTGCAACGAAGAGGATAGCATTTGGATAGGTGACATCTTTATGGGTGGCAAAAAGTTAAATTTCCCTGGATGAAACCCTCCCGCGCATCGTCCCGGTTGCGCTGTTCGTAAGTCGTAAGAGCAACTCCAGCAGGGCCCCTACTTGAGCCCTCATCCTACTTTTGAGGGCCGAGGGGTAAAAAACCTCACTCCAGCAGGGCCCCTACTTGAGCCCTCAAAAATAGGGGGCCCTCAAATCTCCCCCTCGAGCCCTCATTCCTGGGGGTGGAGGAGCCCTACTTTGAGGGCTCAAGTAGGGCCCCTGCTGAAGTGAGTTTTTGCCTCACCCTCAAAAGTAGGGGCCCCCTGGGGTGGGTCCTATGTGTCATCCTCTAAGAATGAATTTGAGGGCCTGTTTTGAGGCTCCCACCTGAGTGCACTCAAAAACAGCTCAAGTAGAGAGCCTCAAATAAAAGTAGCGCTTTTGGCGCCATCACTGGAGTTGCTCTAACGCGTGCCAACTCCCGAACAAACGCAACGCACCGGCACGCACGTGGCCGGTGGGTGGCGCCGATGACCCACCGGCCACTGCAGGGCCCGCAACCGCCCACAAAGCGCGACGTGCCTTCCCAAAAAAAGGCGACGTGGAAGAGCCCCATAGGCACCGTGCGAGGCCAGGATTTTCCGCTGCCGACACGGGCTTGCCATTCGCCGAGCTGCCCCTCCCTTCCACGCCGCGAGCGCGGACCCCACGCGGCGCCTCGCCCGAGCTCCCGACGCGGCAAGCATGCTGCCATACAACGAGGCCACGTCCGTGCGCCGGGCGGGGACCGGATGGGACGCGACGGCCGAGATGTGTAGCGTGCGCAGCGGCCGCGCGCGCGTCGGCGTCACCGACCACGGCGGGGAGGGGTGCCGCGCGCGCGGATAAACCGGGCGTATTAATGTTGTCCGGATAAGAGCAACGGCGTGTGCGTGGACGTGCGCGCGCGTCCACGCTGCGGCCGGTGACGCGCGGAATGCACCGATCGGTGCACGGAGAAGTTGGTAGGAGCACATTGTCAGATTCCGGTCGTATATTCCTACGTTTCTATGGACCGAGACAATCACATAGCAGAGTCTTAATTTAGTATAATCTTAATGTTATTATAAATTTACTAAAAATTATAGAATCATAATTAAAATTTTCACACGATCTTACTAAGTCCCGGCTAGTTTCAGCTTCAACTTCTGGCTTTTTTCACTATTCATAAATTTCGTCTTTTTCTAAACTTTTTGGCTTTTTTGAGCTTTTTGCCGGTTCTTTTTCCCGTATTCGTTTGCGTTGTTCGTGATAAGCTAGTATATTTTTCTATTTTTAAATTTTTTAAATTTAATTACGCCAAATAAGCCACCTTCAGCTACAATAAAATTCCAACCGCTACAGTGCAATTTCAGCCATAGGGTCTGTTCTTTTGCTCCGAAGTTGGCGGTTTTTGGCTTTTGCTACAGTACCTAACTTTCAAACAGAGTATTTTCTCAAGACGGGGTCTACAAGTTAAACGATGTACACGTTAAAAGCCCAACATCTGTACCAGCTAAAATTACAAGTGAGTATCTCTCTTCGTAATCTGTACCGTAAACAGCCAAAATTCAAAAATTTCAGCCAAAAGCCATAAGCCGCAGCCGTTGCCAAACAGGCCCTATAAGCCATAGCTTTTCAGCCCAACCGAGCGGGGCCTAAATTATACCGATTCCAGAGTTTTATTATAAATAATTAGTTGTATATGCCATTTTAATTGTAAAAGTTTACTTCGTGTCCATTGTGATTTGCATAAATAACATATGATCTTTCATTTGCACAATATTTGGCGACGATCGAGTCGCTGATCTTACAAAATAATATAAGTAAAATGGCTAAAATTCTTGAAAGAAAACAGATACTCTTTATTGCTATAAACTAGTTATAGGGTTGCCTTCGATAAGGCAAGAGATTGTTCTAAATTGTGTAGTTTTAACAATTTTTCACATTAAATTCCAATAGCTGTATCAGAATTCTTATTTTGGCATGCCTTACATAAGGCACTTTTGTCGTAAGAGTATCTTATGCAGTGTCGTAACACAATGGTAACGTTGTCGCCGCCTCTCCTTGTGCGTGTGAAAATTAATTGTTGATGTCGTAGTTCTTGTGATGATTGATGGATGGTTAGGGTTTCGGCCCTTATTGAAATTCATATTTTATTATAGGATGGAGACATGGTGTCAAAGTTTATTGCTCAAGATCTTGTTCTCATGAATAAATAGGACCATTTTTGTCCATCTGTATTCTCTGATTGCGCTGTTTTATAACGTAATTAGAGAATGTTAATTAACTGAATGATGCCTATTTATGAGAACGCGAGAACACAATTACAGACAGTTCTTAACTAGAATCGTTTGTGATAATAGACTATTATAGACAGCTAAATTTAAGAACCGTCTGTAATATCTGATATATCAAAGACGGTTTTTTTGAAAAATCGTTTGTGTTGTAACTTGTCACAGACGGTTCAAGAGCTATCTGTGATAACCACCTGTTATTACAGATACGTAAATTCAGACGGGTCAGAAATCATCTGTGATGGCGGTTTTAAACTATTTGTAATGACCCTTTTTATGGTAATATGTGATCCTGTGAAAGAATAGACAACCTTGGTAGAGTACTTGCGTGCGCCAATGGAGGTGTCTATTTCTTGTTTCACAGTTGATTGCTAAGTACTACTTAACAATCATTGGCCTTCATTCTTTTTAGCTTTTTAGTTGGATTTTGGGTTTGCTTCTTTCAACAACCACTATTTATTTAGACTAATAAATCATATTCAAAAGTCATAAACTATAACTAAAAGCTATAACCCATAGTCTGAAAAAATAGACCAATTATCCACTCGAAAGTCGAAACCCTATGAAAGCTGCCAGCAACGAATGCTCGTAAAAGCTTCTAAAATTATTGGTTAACATAGAGCTAATGGGATTTTGAGTGACTTGACAGCGGAGTTGGTATGTTCTTTTACAATATGTTATCCGGTTCATCCATACGAGATTACGCATCGCTGTAGTTCGTTTGTTCCTTTCCTTCATTATTATTTATTCTCATCTGGCTATGCTATTTTAACCACTATATGGAAAACACCATACGGATAACGTACACCGACAGGTCCTGTTCAGGTTAGACTTGGGTTAGTTAGCTTCGGCCAACCTAAGCTAGGCAAGTGTAGGCCGAAGTTGACGATTAAAAAGCCTGGACCTCCTTTATATATATATATATATATATATATATATATATATATATATATATATATATATATATATATATATATATATATATATATATATATATATATATATATATATATATAAACTGACCCTCCCAGGCTCCCAGCACTAGTTCAAGCTAGTTTCAACTCGACTTAGATTAAATGGACTTGAGGATGGACGATCATCTTCAATAGTTGGGTAATGCTTATGTTTAAATTATGCAGGTTGTCTCTACTCATGTCAAATTGAACTGATTTATTTTGCGAGGCAAAACATGATGAAGCTGGTGTTTCTCTGTTCTACTGCTACGTCCGCTGCAACATGCATATTATTGATAATTGCAGCATCATATGATTTTCAGGATTACAGATTATTAAACCAGTATAGCTTTTAAAACTCTGCTCAAACCGGGGAAATATCGTTAGAAACGAGAGAAGACTACTAGAGGATATACTCCGTACTAGCTGAATGATTGTGTGTTGCTACGGATTTAAAAAAATTTAGAACATATTTGTATGCATGTTTTAAAAATTTTTACCACCCGTGAGTTTCAAAACAGTTACACCAACCACACCAAGATGGCAAGGCCATACAGAGACAATCCGTTTAATACTACATGGTACGATTTCGCATCAACGGGATTACAGAAATTTCATTTTAATGACTATTAAATTCAACATCACTAAGTTAATCACAGCTCGAATAGAAGATAAATGGCATAAAAGCAGGATCACATCAGCATCTAGCATCACTGAGTTGATCTCAGCATGAATGAACGATAAAAAGCACAGAGCAGGATCACATCAATCTAGTAGCATTGAGTTAATCACAACAAGAATTGACTACAAAAAACAGAGAGCAGGACCACATCACCTGGCTCATAGGTTGTTTAATCATTTCTTTTGCAGCTTCTATCTGCTTCTTATTCCCAGTAACATGTACAGTTCTTTCAGTCAAATGTTAAAGGTAAGAGAAGAGGACCTTCTTTGGATATGCCTCACTGCAACAACTTTCCAAGCACTTCACCACTAAATCAGGGTTTGGATCAATAAAGAAAGCCACCTAATGCATTCAAAAACTTGTGTAAAACATATGTACAATGACTCATTTTTTCATTTTACACTAACATTAAGCATGCCATATATTAGTCAAGTGTTCCTCCTAGATCACTGGGAGTGGTTTCTCCCATGAAAAGAGGGATATCTTTGGTTTCTTATAGGGTGAAAGGTTGTAAATGAGAACTCAATTGGTGCCGACTCATCAAACCCTAAAGTAGGAAATTTTGAATTCGAGAGTTAGTATACTCACGAATATCGCTCTTTACCAACAAGAATAACAAGATGCAAGTAGATATACAAGTTACAGAAAAAAATACATAAGAATAAAAATTCATATACAAGGTTTTATTTTAGAATGTATGCATGAGGCATCACCAAAAGAACCCCAAAAGAACATTGTCGTGAGAATCTAAATAACTATACCACTGAAGGGTGAACATGTTCTCAACTGCGATAGGTGTAAAGGGTGAACATGTTCTCAACCACGATAACACATGTACTATCATTCCAATTTCCACGGGCAACATAATTTAATGCATGAATCGAGGATAGGTGTAAAGGGTTAAGTCATGAGACCTTTTTCCCCTTTTGAGCAGCTAAAAAAATTCTTTTTGCAGTTTCAAGAGATAAGAGCAAAGCGAGATCTAGTATCAACAGAAAATGCACTTGCAATAGGCAGCCCATTATGGAAAATTGGAAATAACATATTATTTCCTTCTAATAAAAGAACATGATGGGCCTGATACACTACTAAATTTACTTCCCTAGCATGTTGCTGTTAAGTAATAAAAGCAAAGATAACATAGCATTGCCAATATTTCATGGCTACATCATGAAGACGAAGCTAGGTAAGTAAAGAAACATAACACAATCACCGAACGATAGGTAAGTGCTTACGGCTACCCTGCCTGAATTGAACTATGAGTAGTAACATACCTTGAGCAACACATCAGCAGCAACTATAGCTCCAGAGATAACAAAGGTATGTGCCAAAGACTCAAAACCACTTGCTTCATTTCCTTGAAGCAGAAATGCTATGAGACTAACTTCCAAGAATAACATCCCTGATTTGGTAAACAACGAAAGCACATTCCATGAGAACGCCTTATCAGCATACATTGCCACACCGCCATTTGAAGGTGAAAATAATCATATACAAGACTCAGAGAAACAAACAATAGACAATATAACATATGGGCAACATTACTAAAGTTGAAACAGTCAAAGCTTGGATGTGTATGGGCAATAGTTATGTCTTTCGTGCATCACTCTATGTCAATTCTAAAGAAGAATTGATCTGCGTACATTAGTAACATTGCTAAACACATACACGAAATCGAATCGATAACTGTGCCAATGTGCACTCAAGTTGTTTGTAGTTTTGAACATCAACACTGCCACCAGAGTGGCTTGCTCTTTGGTTCATCATTACCAATTTACCATCCCTAACCAGCTCACAAACTACCCATCCCACTCGCTCGCTTCGATCACAATTCACAACCCATCCTCCACTCATTCGATTGCTAAGTTGAAAAGCCAAAAGGCAAAAGGTATGTGCACCAAAAGAACTTGTCTGATGAAACACCCACCAAACTTGTACCCATTTATTCTACTCCCCGATCATACACCAACAAGCATACAAACATTGCACTGTTCATCAAAACTAAGAACACAATTCACAAGGTTCGTAATCAACAGTTCGGTAGCTGTAACCTTCTCTCGACTGATTCTACCCCACGAGCCCATGTCTTGTTAAAATCATTTACCCTACCTCGCTAGTCTCTAGTAGAAGTCTAAAAAACCACACACGAACCAGATCATTTATGCATCAACAATAACAACTCGCTAATCAACGCCCGAGTTAAGTAGGTGGTTAGATTGACCCACCAATCTGAGAAGTAGAGATAAGAAATGGAGGCATGCGAGCCGGACCTGTAGGAAGCACCAGAGGAGGTTGAGGATGGCGACGGCCAAGAGGAGCGTGTAGTAGACGATGACGACAACGTGGGAGCGAACGTAGCCTAGCCGCCGGAAGCTACATCGGGCCTGCCACGCCAGGAAGCCCACGAACGCCAGCGACGGCAGCATCACCGCCAGGCTGTACCATGCCCCATGGCACTCCGACACCCACCACATCGGCCCCGACACCCCCGATGGCGGCGACCCGGTGGCCGACGTGTTAACCTCCGGCGCCACCGATAGTGCCATGGTGCCTCCACAAGCCGTCTCGCATCGGCGCGGGCCGGCGAGCCGAGGTAGCTAGGGTTTAGGGTGGGGATCGATCACGCAGAGTGGAGATTGCCGGCGGTAATGGAGGCGAGGCAAAGTTTGCGCTTATCGGTTGGTGTCGGGGTGGCGGCACGAGTCGAGGAGGCGGCCACGAGAGGAGGACGAGGAGGCGGTGGAGAGGACGAGAGAGAGTCGGGGTGGGGGCTAGGGCTAGGGTTTGGAGGCGGAGGCTCGGACGGCGGTGCATGGCGGCGGAGGATGCGGCCGACCCGGCAATGAGGCGGAGGTTTAAGGGAGGATGGGGAGGCGAGATGGAGGATGGGGGGGCGGAGGGAGGGGAGGCGCGGAAGAGGTTGGGGGAGGTGCGGTGGAGGATGGGGGGAGGCGGAGGGAGGGGAGGCGTAGGGAAGGTTGGGGAGAGGCGAAGGGAGGGGAGGCGCGGGGAGGAGATGGGGGGAGGCGCGGGGGAGGCGAGAAAAGCAGGCGGGTGTTTTTGAAGTGGAGCCCGCGTGAGCACAGCCAAAAAAGTGGCTCCACATGTCTGTGAAAAGAGAAGGAGTGTAGGATGCACCATCACCTTGAACTCCTCCTTTTAAGGAGTAGAGATATGTGATTTCTTGCAGGTTCTACCCAAAAGGACGATCTCCACCTGGCGGTGAAGCATAATTAATGCACTCGGCCTTCTTTGCCAAGAAAGCCCTCTCCCGAGAGCATCGAGGAAGATATCTCCCGCGTCGGGAGCCGAGTGTTGCTCATTTGGCCGGGGGGTGTGCGTGCGTCTCAGACCCTGTTATTTTCAGTTTTTAAAAATTGTTTTTCGATTTTTTATAGTAATTAGCTTTTAAATAGAGTATCTTTAAGATAAAATATACTAGTTAATTATAGTATATACTATATTGACTTCATTTATATCGACAAAAACTGTGCGTGAGTTTCTATTACTCTGTAATCTTTCGCACGAATAGTCCAAAAGCCACTGGCTGTAGGCAAAAGCCATAAACTTCAGCCCAAAAAATAGGCCCTCAGCCTGTCCATGTTCGACTTCTGTCACGTGCGCGCTCATCATTAATTTTAGTCAGTATACATATGCGTATATATTAAGTGGAAAAGGATGATCCCATGTTTCTAAGGTTTTAGATCTTCGATTAATTTTCTAGTATATAGGAGATGCACATACTTATAGGCCTATTTAATATGGTTGTAGTTTTTGACTGAAATTTTTGAATTTTAACTGTTTATGACAGAGATTACAGAGAGATACCTACTTACGATTTTAGATGGTACAGATGTTAGGTTTTTAACGTGTACAACAATTAACTTGTAGACCTCATCTTAAAAAAATATTCCGTTTGAAAGTTAAATATTTTAGTAAAAGCCAAAAGTCGGTTTTAAAAGCTATATCAAACAAGCCATATGATCGGCCTCGCTCATTTCAGCTTTAGTCTCTGGCTTTTAATTCACTATTCCTTTATTTCATCTTTATTTGGCTTTTTTGGACTTTTTGTCTTTTCTTTTTCCTGTATTCCTTCGTATTGTCCGTGATAGGCTAATCTGTGTTATTATTTTTAAATTTTTTTAAATTTAATTATACCAAATAAGCCATCATCAGCTACAGTGAAAATAAATCAGCTACAGTAAAAAGATAAACTATTGTCAAACTGAACACCACCAATGTGATGTGCGTGAGCTGTGTGTCTTGTATCTAAAAAATACCTCCGCATCACACGTGTCATAGTACGAGCCTCGAGAAAAATATGGTAGGACCCACTCGGGGCCTACGTCAGCTCGTGGTGACTGTAGCCGTCCGTCTCACAAGACTGTTAGCGCCTTCCTGAAGCTACGTCCGTGCGCCGCTCGATGAGATCAGACGACTGGTAACACATTATAACCTATACATTTGCGGGGGATTCCCGGCCGCGCAGCCGCTCCACGTCGCCCCGCGCGCTCGGCCGGCCGGCGCGTGTTCAGCGGATTCGCGTACCGCCGGTCGAGCCACTTTCCTCATATTTTCCAATAATTACATAGAGGTTCTTTTTCCTCGCGAATTATAATCTATACATTTGCGGGGGGATTCCCGGCCGCGCAGCCCCTCCACGTCGCCCAGCGCGCTCGGCCGGCCGGCGCGTGTCCAGCGGAATTCGCGTACGGCCGGCCGAGCCACTTTCCTTGTATTTTCCAATAATTACGTAGAGGTCCTTTTTCCTCGCGAATAGGTCCCTGTAAGTTTTTTCTTTTAAAAAATTTTTTGGATGGCGCCCCGCGGGTTCCCAAAATTACGTATAGGTCTTTATTTACTTACGTACAGGTCCTCACTTTTTTACAAAAAACCCTTTGATTTTTCCGAAATTACGCATCTGTCCTTGATTTTTTTTCCCTGCGAATTATCGTTTCTTTTATTTTGGTCCACACGGTAGCTAGCGCGGCGTGCGCCGCGCTTATGCAGCTAGTTTGATTCAAAGTCCTCCTACTTCAGAGTTCATCGAATCCAGGAATATGGTACTACATGGTTGCAGAATTTTCCTGGCCTCTCACAAAAAAGCTTAAGACTCACAAGCCACTCGGACTTGTAGGCGGCTTAGTTCGACTCGAGCTCAAAGCATTACCCGATGAGCCAAGCCAAAGTCTCAGCTCAGCTCAGAAACAAGCCGAGCCCAAGCCGCTCGCAAGCTCGAACGAGCCGATCAGTCACTACTCACTAGAGTCTAGAGACTAGATGCACTGCACAACCAAAGCTAGATCTTTTCTTCCCCATTTGGCCATCTGCATGCCCTCATTCTCGATCCACCACTGCCAAATCTCCCCCTCCCCCATGCTCTAGCCTCCTGTTTCTTTCTTCACTGCCCACTGCCCTTCCTTCCACTTGATGCCAGCTAGCCTCTGGCCGTCGGCTCCCAGTTATCGCCCCAGTCCAAAGTGTCTTCCAATGTGCAGCCCCTACCTCCCTGCACCTCCAGCCATGCAGCACCCTATGGTGCCTCCAGCCCCTAGCCTACCTCTAGCTTCCCCCTTGGCTTCTCCTGCTCAGCCCCGATCGGATCCATGGCCGCATCTTCCCCAAATCATCATTGATATGGTATGGATTTCACCCACAATCGATTCTCCCCTTGTGCTCCGGTCACCTGTGCCTTGCGTCGCCCCTTTTTCCCTAGCCCAGTCTTGCTGCCGCCTTACTTGGCCTCTGACAGCTACACCACCCCATGGCACCCGGCACTCCAGCGCCCCCTCCTTCATGCGCCAACCTCCATGACTCTAGTGCCTCCCCTTTTCTTCTCCCTCTACTACACTACTACAAAAAGGGTTATCCTAGACGCCTCATCACAGATAATTCAACACAAACTATCAGTGATAAAGTTACCATAAATGGTTTTACATGATGGACCGTCTAAGTTCACCGTAATGGAAAGAATCGTCTGTGATGAACTACTTATCACAGACATTTAGGATTAAAAACCATCTGTGATGTCAACATACATCATGGACGGTTTTTAATCCGAGCCGTCTGTGATAATGCTACATCACCAATCCGTGGAATCTCTTCCAGGATTTCGATCTCACCCATCCATTCTATCCGTATCGAATGACAGGCACTAGTCTCTTTCCACCTCTCGCCCCTTATTACTCTCCCTCTCCCTTTCCCCCAATTTCACTTTAAGAACCAACATTTCCTACTACTCCTAGTTCATTCACTCCTTATTCCTGCTTCCTCCCCCAAACCGAAGCGCCCCATCCCCTCGACGACGCCGACTACCGCTGTGAACTTCTCCGCCTTTGGTTGTGATGCCATGGTTCCCTGCACAAAACACTTTTGTCCTAAGTGTCGTAAGAATGTCTTGTGCAGTGTCACCATCATAACAAACGGTGATACTACCGCCACCTCTCCTTCATCGCCGGTGATATATCCCCCATCCGAATTTTTTGGATGGCTAGGGTTTTAGCCATGTTGAGAGATCATGTGGACATGCCCCATGTTTGTGATGAGTGATTGACGGCTGCTTTTGAAAGTTTGAGTTTGATTTGAGTGTTTTCTGCAAAGTCGTAGCTCTTTTGCTATGGTCGGAAGTCAGTCGGAGTGTTTATGACCTCTTTGGCCGTAGTTGGAAGGCTGTACGACCACGTTGTGGCGTTTACGACCACTCTGGCCGTGGTCGTAGGTCACCAGGGAAGTTTTACGACTGATTTGGTCGTGGTCGGAAGGCTATTCGACCACGTTGGATGTGGTCGAAGCCTGCTACGACCACGTTGCTCGCGGTCTGAGGTCGTAAGTCGAAGCTACGACTGCTGCGGTCAGAAGTTGGCGCTCGAGTGAACGATCACATTGAGGAGTCGGCGCCTTATGACCACGTTGGCCATGGTCGAACGCTGCTACGACCACGTTGGTCGTGGTCGAAAACTTGGTTCACAGTTTACGACCATATTGTGTCGTTTACGACCACTCTGGTTGTGGTCGAGCGCACTTACGACTAAGTAGGTCGTGGTTGGAAGTCGTCAGTCGGAGCTACGACCGCAGCGGTCGAAAGTCGGCGCTCGAAGTTACGACTACGTTGAGTAGTCGTGGCCTACGACCACGTTATCGCAGGAAGCGATCGGAAGCACTCGGGTGAAGTCGTAGCGCGGTCGGTTGTAGTCGGAAGCCCATTCGATCACGTTATAGACTTAGGCTAGAAGTCATAGCTTCTGTTGTCTGGTCGTATGGCTTCCAGAAGCGGTCGTATCAGCTGGGAATCGGTCGTAAAGACTTATGAGAGGGTCGTAGACCGTGTGCATTAATGTTTAAGTGACTTCGACCGGTCGTAATGTATGTACAACTGTGTAGAGTGTAGTTTTAGCTCTGTTTCTTTGATGCAGATGTTTGTACACATTGTGTTGTGCGGTGCTATGAATGTTTGCTTGTCTGTGATGGTTTGCAGGACTTTGAGACTAGTCATAGTGAGGCATAGATGGTCGAGACTAGGCACGGGGGTGCTGAGGTTGTGAGCGACCGGGAGATGCCAAAGACGACGAGGTCTGTGAGGTGGTTGCAAGCGTGATCGGCAAGGCAGGAGGAAGCTTCCGGGAAGGCAGCGGAGTGGCATTTTGGAGAAATGCGGAAAGCTGCAAAGGGAAGCTGTGTCTCTGCCAGTGCACAGGAGTTGTTGGCGCTAACGGGTAAAGCAAGTGGTAAAATCCGGTGTTAGGTGGGGGTTTACGGGTTCCCCCCCGGTAGCAGAAGGCTATAAATAGAGATGGTAGAGCTCGGGTGCTCGGTGAGATTCTGATCCCTGAGTTGCTCTGTTCTTTCTTGTTTATTTATGAGTGTGTGGGTTCTCGGGATGGAGCAAGTGTGCTCATGTATCTCCCAGTTGGAGTGGCTGTAGAAACCTCCATTATCAATCATTCATCTCTCTTCCTCTATGTTGAGTTTTTGTTCTGTGAATTGGTTGATTGTTTGTGTGTGCCTTCTCTGCTTTATCCTTTCCCATGTTTGTCTGAGATGATGGTTCTCATTTGTGCTCTGGCTTTCTTGATCTGAGCAAGTTCTTTGCTCAAGTTACCTTGCTATCTTCTGCTCTGAACTGGGATCCATACTCAAGACCATTTGGTCAGGTTCTTCCCGAGAGCAGAGATTTCGATCAGGTCCTTGTGCAAATGGTCGTGCATGCTCTCTCTGTCTTCGGTCATTACTGTGTTCTTTCTTTTGTCGATCGACATTTCACTGTGAAGTCTTGACTGCTCTGAAACTGCTTCGGTCACAGCAGAGAGTCGTTCGACTACATAGTAAGGTATCGACTGCTCTGGGTTTTGGCCGACTCCATCATTCTTGTTTAGTCTCAGTTGACTTCCTCTCAATTTCCAGCGAGCATTCATCTTCTATCTTCGTAGCTTCTGTAGCTATTGGAGAAGAAGTAGGTGAGAATTCTTGGTGAGTTTTTGAAGGCACCATTCACCCCCCTCTGTTGCCATTTTGGTCCTACACATGTAAATCTTGATACTCGTGCACGTGAAAATTAATTGTTGATGTCTTAGTTCTTGTGATGATTGATGGATGGTTAGGGTTTCGGTCCTTGTTAAAATTCATGTTTTATTGCAGGATGAAGACATGGCGATATAGTTTATTGCACGATGATATTGTTCTCATAAATGAGTCTGCTTTGGTTCATCTGCATTATCTGACTATATTATTTTGTAGAGCAATTAGAGAATATTGATGAACTGAAGGATGCCTATTTATAAGGACGCTAGAACACAATCACAAACGGTTCTTAACTAGAACCGTTCGTGATAATAGACTATCACAGACGGTTCGTAACTAGAACCATTAGTGATATTAGATTATCACAAACGGTTCTTAACTAAAACATCTGTGTTGTATCTTATCACAGACGGTTCGAGAACCGTATGTGATAGCCACCTGTTATCACAGACACATAAATTCAGACGGTTCAGAAATCATCTGTGATGACGTTTTGAGCTGTCTGTGATGACCCTTTGTAGTAGTGCTACTACTTCCCCTCTATGCTACTTCTCCCTCTGGTTCTCGATTTGATTTGAGTTACTTCATGATTTAAGTTGCTTTTGGATTTGTGCGTGTGAGGGTGGTGCTACTGTGGCTTACTACGATGGGGCTCAAGATTGTTCCGTTCCTTAGGGAGTTCGGAGCAGTTGTCAGGTGTGTGTGGCTTGCCCGTCACCACGGCGATTTTGCCCCTCGATATACTCTGTCTTCTCTACGGTAATACTGCTCCATATGGTGATTTGTGATGCTCTCGGCCATGGCTTGCGATGCCTAGTGAAGTAACCGGTGGATGCTATGAGCCTATGAGGTGATCTGATGGTGGGTATGTGATGCTACTGTCGTATGCTTATTTGTGTATGTGGTTTGCATGGTGTGATTCGGGGAAAACAACGGTAAGAATCAGAAATAGGATAGGGCTACCTTGTTTGTTGACTGCCATTCAGGAAAATCTGGAGTTGATCTTGGTGGCACTCTTTTAGGTCGGTTGGGCTAGCAGTTGGCTAAGTATGTTATGTATTCATTCAATGATTTCACATCTCGATGTCCAAATAGTCAACTTATTATTTATCAATATACTAGTTATTAATTTAACATGTCTGATAAGCTGTTGGTGCATTTCATGTAAATTCTTATCATGCCATTTTTTCGGATGCTTTTGTTTGATTGTGCAGGCACAAGAGTTGGGAGGATACTTCAGAAATAATATGTATCCAAGTACATCTTCCTAAGCTTTGGTCAATTTGCTACACCAAATTGTCTATGTGCCGTATCCCCGTTTCCTGCTGTTAGATGCCAAAGGGATATTTGGCTTTAGCTGAAATACATGTTTGAACTGAGTAACTAAACACTTAATGGACCTTTTGCCTCTTCATCGACTCCATTTTGCTCCATGCTTAATGGACCAGTCACTGAGTCCAAGGTTGAGCTTGTTGACTTGTCATAGAATGATATTTCCCGGGGTAATTGTGATGTTCTGCTGTTACTTTTGGAATAAGTTGCTAAAGCATATGATTTGATCCTTCGTTCTGCCTATGAGTGCATTTTACTACTGCGTACGAATAAAGTCCCAGTTTATTACTTCTTCCTTTGATCACTATCTAGTCAATTGTTTTATTTCACACACTTTCTGCTGTACCAAGTTGTTTGCCAATTGGCTCTTCTTTTTTTCAATTTTTTATACCAAGTTGGGACTATGATCACGTTATATTGTGATTTATTCATGCTTGGAGCTCCGCAATCCTTATCAAAGCTTACGTTGGAGATCGGCTTTGGGCTTTTGACTACTTACTGAACAGCATAGTGCAGCTCGTGAGCCGACTCGAGCTAGGAAATAAGCCATGCCAAGCTAGACTTTTACCTTGTTTCCTGAACAAGCCGAGCCAAGCCATAGCTCTAGGTGAGCTCGGCCAAGCTTGACTCAAGTTAACTCGGCTCGACTCGTTTTCAACCCTACCCAGATCCCCTTTTTTTGGATACCATCGTGGTAGGACTGTAAACGAGCCGAGCTCAAGCGATGTTGACCTTTCAGGCTCGAGTTTGGTAGAAACTCGAGCTGAGCTCGAGGTAGGGTCTGAGTCTTGACCTGGGCTCGAGCTCAACTCGGCCTAAGCTCGAGTAGGCTCGAGCTCGGCTCGTTGAAGCTCAACAACAATTAAAATAATTTATTATGCACTATTTTTCAATAATAAAAAATTTTTGAGTTCAGGCTCGGCTCTAGTAAGCTCGATAATAGTCAAAATAATTCAAATATACACTAATTTTCAATAATAAGAAAAGTTCGAGGTGGAGTAAGATCAGTAAGAGTTAATATGTATCACTATTTAAGCTCGAATCAAGACTCACGAGCTATTCGAGCTCAGCTCGGTGAAGCTCGCGAGCTCGAGGTCAAGTCCAGTTTGGATCGTTTAAAATTTAAGTTGAATTTAAATTAATCTTAGAACAAGTTAAACTCAAATAACTCGTAAACTTCGAGTTTTTCTACCGCCTTACATCGTGGCACCGTGAGGTCATGGAGCTGCGTGAAAATATTTCTGATCTGGTGAATCGAGAGTGGAGACAACGAGGACATCGAGGCAATTTTCAGATAACGTCCGGAATACTACTGAATGGTGTAAAGCACGTGGTACTGCTCTTCACTGTAGGTCTGTTTAGCAATAGCGGTGGCACATTGCATTTTTTTTCCCTTCATCACACAGTGATAAGTCATAAGTGCACGATTAGAAGTCATTAATGTGGCACTGTGCTCCATATTAGATCCGTACCTCAGGGACTGTTTGTAGGTTGAAGTTGAAGCGCGCATCTCCCACGAGTTTCGAGCGAAAATGGTAAGTTAATTTGGAAAAGCTTGGACATGATCGAAAATTTTGCCAAAGTAAAAAAAACTTTGTGCAGGTTTCCATTGTTTGTGGCCAAGACTAGAAGGAATGACGGCAGGAAATCTGAAAATTGACGAAATGGATCATAGGGTGATTCTCACTTATTTTCGTGTTATCAAAGAAATTGCTTAATTATCACGTATGATCCCAAGATCATTCGAGACATTATGTGAAGGATTGCCATGTACGTACGCAAATAAGCGCAATCAGTGGAGTAATCAACACCATCCTTCCCGAATTATTAAGGATATAAAATAAATTTGCGGTAAACAAAGTAAAACCTCACAGGCCCCACCAGATCACACAGAGGAGGAAGGAACCTCGCAGACACAGCTCCCCACTTCTCGCGCCTTCTCCGGGAATTCCCGAAACTACCCCCACGAGGAGCTTCCGTCCACGGCGCTTCCACCGTCCGATCCACTAGTTTCGCCACGCGTACGCCTTCGATCGCACATCCATTGCCCGGAAACGAACGCCGCGGGGCGACTTGCGGCAATTCCCCCGCGCGCTGCAGCGGACAATTCCGCCATACGTTTTCTCTATTTAAGCCTCACCACCCCCACCCCCGGAAATCCTAAGCAAACAAGCGCTTAAACCAAGCACTCACCGAGCCTCCAAATCCCAAGCAAAAAACTCGCTCTTAAGACCCAAACCCGAAGCATCTGCGACGAGATGGCTCCGGAGCTGGCCGGCAAGATGACCACCAAGGCTGCGGCGGCGGCAGTGAAGCCCGCGACGAGGGCGTACGTGACGTTCCTGGCGGGCGACGGGGACTACTGGAAGGGCGTGGTGGGGCTGGCCAAGGGCCTGCGCAAGGTGGGCTCGGCTTACCCGCTGGTGGTGGCCGTGCTGCCCGACGTGCCGGAGGCCCACCGCCGCATCCTCATCTCCCAGGGCTGCGTCGTCCGCGAGATCGAGCCCGTGTACCCGCCCGACAACCAGACCAAGTTCGCCATGGCCTACTACGTCATCAACTACTCCAAGCTCCGCATCTGGGGGGTAACTACTGCTTAATCCGAGAACTATTGCGCCGCCATTCTTGCGCACGTGCATTACTCGGTGTTTATTGGTGTGCTCACATGTTCTTGATATTGTTCGTGTAGTTTGTGGAGTACGAGAGGATGGTGTACCTGGACGCGGACATCCAGGTGTTCGACAACATCGACGAGCTGTTCGAGCTGCCCAAGGGGCACTTCTACGCGGTGATGGACTGCTTCTGCGAGAAGACGTGGAGCCACACCCGGCAGTACAAGATCGGCTACTGCCAGCAGTGCCCCGACAAGGTGGCGTGGCCGGCCGCCGAGCTTGGCCCGCCGCCGGCGCTCTACTTCAACGCCGGCATGTTCGTGCACGAGCCCAGCATGGCCACCGCAAAGGCACTGCTCGACACCCTCCGCGTCACGACGCCCACCCCCTTCGCAGAGCAGGTGAGCCCATCGACGACTGCTTGTACGGGCAGTACGCGCGCGAATACTTGGTTTTGGTGAGTCGGGACTCCGGAATGGCATGCGTGCTTACAGATCTTGGTTTCCTTGAAATTCCAGGATTTCTTGAACATGTTCTTCAGGGAGCAGTACAAGCCGATCCCGCTGGTGTACAACCTTGTTCTGGCCATGCTCTGGAGGCATCCTGAGAACGTCCAGCTCGAGAAGGTCAAGGTGGTGCACTACTGCGCAGCGGTACGTGGGTTGACATCGTGGCGTTGGTAGTTTCGTCTGATTTGCCGTTCTTGTTCGTATTCTCAACGATCGTGGGTAATCCATGGTTGCAGGGATCGAAGCCATGGAAGTTCACGGGCAAGGAGGAGAACATGGACAGGGAGGACATCAAGATGCTGGTCAAGAAGTGGTGGGACATCTACAGCGACGAGAGCCTCGACTTCAAGGGCATGCCCGTTGTGCCCGCCGACACCGACGAGGTCGAGGCCGCGGCCAAGAAGCCGCTGCGCGCGGCGCTGGCGGAGGCCGGTACCGTCAAGTACGTCACCGCGCCCTCGGCCGCGTGATCGATCGGTCCTGTCGCCGGTTGCCATGCGTGCCCGCAGCCGCTTGTCGAGTGGCCGTGCCGGTGTGGTCACCAGAACAGGAACCCAACCTATTAAGCATTTGCATTTTAGTTTTTTTTTTTGAGATTAGGGTGTATAATTTGGGATCTGTGTTGTTCAGTTCTACGCTACGTTTGAAGTGTTAGGAGGTTTGGCTTGTTCTGAAGTGTCCAGCTTTGTGAATACCTTTGGGTCAACTAGAGTAGTACTATTGATGCCTTCAAAAAGAGGAAAAAAACTAGAGTACTATTGTCGTTATGAAGGAATTATGTGTGAATTAAATAGGAAGTTGCAAAAATTACGCCATCTTTTTTATGTCAGCTCTCTCTGTCACTTGGTGTTTGGTAGCGATGTCTGCCTCTGCTCTTCCTTTCCTTGATTTTTGAAATGGAGTGTGTCAATGCGTGATGCACAGGCCTACGTTTCTGGATGGTTCGCACGTTGTTATCTAATGCTTAATTTGTAGTATGACGTATTCGTGGCTGTGACAGTATACCTATGACGTATTCGTAGCTATGACAGTATACCACGGAACAAATCCTCGGCTCGATGCACTGCAGCTACAGAATGCACGGGCGATTCTTCGCAGGTGCGTTAGGATTTTGTTTCGTGCTTCCGACACTCTCGAGAGGGGTCAGATGGCTCCCATCGGTCACACACACGACTTCGATAGCCCGTGCTTGTGCGCCCGCCCGTGAGAGCAGTGGAGTTCCGCCCGTGCTTGTTGTCGGAAGGATCGTCCTGCTATTATCGTAGCCCCGCCTTGGCCCTATTTGGCTTGCCCCCGTCCCTGCTCCCCACGCGATCTGACCTCACAGGATCTCCGCGAAGGAGTAAAAGTAGGTTAAAATATATTTTAGAAAATAATAATATGCCTTTTCTTATTAATTTATAATTATGTAGTTATATTTTTAAAATATAACTTTAAAATATATATTCTAATATATAAATTCAAGTTTTAGTTTAAATATACAAGAAAAGAATATAATCTTTTATATTTAAAAATATAATTTATTATAAAAATGTATTTTAAAAAAATTACCGGGCCTAGGGGGAGGGCGACCCGCCCCGCTAGCCAGGGGCGGAGCCAGGAATTGGATATAGGGGGGCAATATGGACAACAAGTAGAGTAGAACCAATGAACTATGCCGGATTTACCGATCCAATAGTCACATATCAGAGTAATATATTTCGCAAATTACAATGCAAAGAAAATTACATCTCTATTAACTTAAACTTAGCTCTACGACTAAAACAGGGTCTAAGCCGATTAAAACAGGGTCTCTAGATGTGATGTGAGAGCAACTACTCAAGTGTGTACTTATGGTTTTTGTTTACATTTTTTGATACCACAGTGAACGGTAAAGATATTGACGTAGACGACTCGTATATTTTTAGACTCGAGAAGTCGTTTAAAAAACTGCTTTAAAAAACACTCTATTTATTTTGATTTTCGAAGAAATAAAAAAACAAATCCACGAGAACATGTCCATTGTATTGCCCTAGAAATTCGGCCAAAACATTTTCTTGGCTTTTAATTAAAGGTTCCTAGCGTTATGTACTCCACCAGCTAGTAATGCTTGAGTGATCTTCAATCACTCCTATGACTAGCTACAACAACTTCTAGTCAACTCACCAGCCTGCATTAATCATCCTAAGATTAAGAACACAAATATGCATATCCTACAGATCACGGTACGCACCACCTTGTAACCCGTATTTACAAAGATCAGTAGATACAAAGCTAAAATCAGAAACAAAACAAAGAGGATTTGGACTGCATATGACTGGGCTTTAAACATACTTTACATTTGAGCTAAATTGGGAGAGACCAAACCACTAATTAAACACATATAATTAACTACATAATGGAAGATTAGTAAAAGGTTGGGGGGTGCCGGGCCCCCTCCAGCCCCCCCTTGTCTCCGCCACTGCCGCTAGCATCGCGGGGCCTTATCCCTGTTTCCCCACGGGAGAGATCACCCTTCGGCCTTCGTCCTCGACATGGAAATTACCCACGGACTCTGTCTCCGCTAGGGAAATTGCCACCCCCTAGGGGTGTTCGGATGAGAGAGATTTCTTTGGGAAATTTTAAGATTTAGTACAAATTTGTTCCAAACCCCCCTATGCAAGCTAGCTTAGAAAAACGCGGCCATTGTGAAATTTTAGGATTTAGTACAAATTTGTACCAATCCCCCCGATGCACACAATTTCTCATGGTAATTGTGATACTGATCGGGCTAGGTGTAGTAGTTGCACTTGCATATGGCCGGTGAAATGAAATACTACGAACTGACTATCAGTGTTTGATACAAAACCACAAAGTCATGAGAGTAAATTGACAAGATACGGTCGAGTCCTGCCTGCTGAGAGGACGCACACGTAGCACCCTCGCAAGTCGTCTAATTAATAAATTGTTCTATGTATGTCGAATAGGGGTGGACAAAAAACTCGTGGCTCGTGAGTTGGCTCGGCTCGTGGAATTTACGAGCCGAGCTGAATCAGGAGTTGAGCTTGGTTTCTTAACAAGCTAAGCCCGGGCTGGCTCGCGAGCCGCTCGGCTGGCTCAGTCTACCATTTGTGCCTCTCCAGTCCAATCGGACATTCCGGGACTCTGGCCCATTTCAAAGCAGTGACGCCTACCTACCCCCTGCTCTGTCTCCAATCTCAATCATCTCATCCATTTCCAATTCCCCTTCTCGTCTCATGTGTCAACCCTAGAAAATCTGGAGTATCGCCGTCCGCCGCCGCCGACACTGTTGTTCGGAGACACAGTGTTAATTGTCAGGCACGAGGGGTATGTGGTTTGGGTCTAAGTCAATTAAGGACCAGTCTGTGAGCTAATATTGTAAAACCATATCGTACTACCACAAGGCTGGTATGAGACAATACTGGCTAATTAATTTGCGAGTCCTAACTTTAGTCATGTTGTAGGTTGAAAGTGAGTGTGGCGTGTACCATGAGAAGTCTCACTCGGCTCAAGAGGGGGTCCCGGTCTGGTGGATTCCTTACTGGGGTGAAACCTTAGTGTTGGCTTGGCCAGGTTGAAGGCTTTGTATTGTAAAGGCCTTGTCATGATCTCCTCACCGCACACCTAAGCCAGTGTGTTAATCGTGTGGCAATATAGGATGATCATGTCTTATCGGTAAAACTGTACAACCTCTGCAGCGTGTATAATCTATCCTGGATAGTCGTGTCCACGGTCATGAGCAAGCCAAGTAAAGTTTTTCACGGATTAGACTTTATTTTTCAAAATGATTTATGAAAGCTTATGGATGGATGGAATTCATGAGAGATTGAAAGCTTATGGATGGATGGAATTCATGAGAAATTGAAAGCGTATGGATGGATGGGATCCATGAGAAATTGAAAGCGTATGGATGGATAGGATCCATATGAGATCTTTTGGAAAAGATGGTTCGGGTGGGATGTTTGTGGTTAGGTTAGTATGGAGGATGGACCTACACTAACGGTATTAATTTCGTTTACAATTACTGTTTTTACTTACTGTATTAAATTCAGTAATTTCAATCTATTTATTGTATTTCTTTAAATGCTGTTTTATACTTAAATAACTCTATATGCCTTCCTTTGTTACCTTTATCATTATGTTGCATTTCTCTATGTGACTTGCGAAGTACAAGTTTTTACTCACCTTGCTATCTTCGCACAGAGGAAGATGACTTCAACTACGGTGAACACCTAGACGAGTAGGCCACGTCTTATTGTCGTTTGTTTGTGAGCATGCTTGTTGGATTTCTTCCGATTCGGTGTTTTCTTCCGCTGATTATGTTTAAATTTGGCCTATTGGTAGTGGATGTAAACTTTAACAACCATGTCTATATTTAGTTAATAAATGTCATTATGGTTAATATTTATCTTTGTTGTCCACTGTGTGCACTAGTTGATCTGGACTAGTGCAATTTACACAGAGAATCTAAGAGTTATTGATCCGTGGTTTGACAATATACCTTTTTTTAGTTTTTGTTGTAAACATGTTTTCGATTTGTTGCATCTAAAATTTAAAGATGTTGCAGCATCATCTCATCATTTTTCTGAACAAAATCGTTTATTCTAAGATGTTGCGCTGGATGTGTTTGGCTGCCAGTGATTTTGTTAAGTTAGGTCAGCGATTGTAGTTGGAGTGAATCTTAAAGTGGGACAGGATAACATTTTCCTAGGAAGGGATGTCTGCGGGAAGGAGATCGAGGGAGTAGTGGTGACATCGGTCTGATCAAGCTCCGGTTGCGTCGGACCTCGTTGTTGTTGTGGATGTCCACCACTTCATACTTGCTCAGCTTCCAGAAGATCTGCAGGTACCTGTTTGTCCACCATGACTTGAAGCTGCTCACCAAGAACTGGACCTTGTCTGTGAAGCGGTGCACAGTGATGAACGCGGGGATCAACACGTCCATGTAGTCGTGGAACAGATTGTCGGTGAACCCACCGATGGAGAGCACGAACACCACGGCGAAGCTGTTAACAGGGCAATACACCGCCACCGCCGGAGGTGTCGGTGGGTTTGGGCTGTGCTTCCTCTTCCTCCTTCTCGACTGCACATTGAAAGTCAACTCAATTGTTCAGATCTGGTCTGATTTCCACAATCCCTTTCGACGTTCATGAATTTTTGCGCACAGCTTCCACGAAATTGCCAAGATGTACAGCTACAATTGACAAGCCAAAAACGGCAAAAGATTTGCAGCAATCTTGAAATTGGTGAGCAAATTAATTCTCTATACGGCCAGCTACAATTAAATCTATACTGTCAGCTACAATTAAATTTCTGGATCATGCTTGCAGCTCCCTACTCCCACGTCCTCACATGCTAAAACCGAAATAAGAACTGAAGAATTTTATCAGCAAGAGTGGAGGAAGCTTGTAGTTACTAGTTGAAGCTGCAGCCTCATCGACGGTGTCAAGTGTCTCCATCTTCACACACTCCAGGGCCGTCTCCAGAAATTTGGACCCAGGGCGAATTGCAAAATGAGGTCCTCAATTTTTAAAAAATATTAGTCTAATATAACTAAGGTATACTATCGCATAATCATGTAAGATGTAACTTTAATATGTATTACTCCATACAAGATTTGAAAATATATCAAATATTAAGACCAAAAAAATATAGTACTGACCTCATGTTCTACTAAAAAGCATCATACGTCTTGTATTTCTTGAAATGAAATCTCCAATTATATCTTCATAATTAACCAGCCTCTACTCCAAAGTCCAACCATAGTATATACGTTAATTTCCTACGTGTGATTGTGCGAAAACAGTTTCTACTTTCTAGCTAGTTACGACGCGTCGGAGGTCTCTCGGGAAGTTCGCGCAGACTTGCGCCGCTGCGTCGCCCGTGTCGCCAAAGGACGGGAACGCGCCGGCCGCGACGACAAAGGCATCGTATGAACCACTGATGCTAGCGGCACCACCGTCGTCAGTTCTACACCACATCAGCGGCCGCAGAATTGAAGAAACCCTAGCAGGCACGCCATGCGGCATGCGCATCGACAGGAGCCGCAGGAGTCAGGACCGGGACCGGCTGTAGCCTGTACATAATACGTATACGTATTGGTTGGGGGGCCCACCAATTTGGGGGCCCTGTGCCGTTGCTCAGCTGGCACGCCCTCATCAACGGGCCTGACACACTCCTTCCTCGTTGCTTGTTGCTCCTTTGCTTTTATGGCCTTCCCTATCTTGCGTGCACCACCCAACAAGAGAAAGAAAAAACCAGCTCATCATCATTTAGAACCAAGAATCTGAATGACCACCATGGCCAAAAGCATAAGCACACAAATTAAGCTATGAAAATGAAAAGGAGCAACAATGTTTGCTTGGCAATGGGGGACAACCTTGCCCTGATGAGGGAGAGCAGTAGGAGGGATCCCAGTATGAAGGCTATCAGTGCCGCATTCCCCAGCCTCCTCCCCTCCCTTTTGGACAGGTTCCTGTTAGACTTCATGGCCTTCCTCTCCTCTATCCCCTCTCTCTCTTGGACTTTCATGCCTCTAGATACGACTAATCTTTATTTTGGATGGTTCTTGAGGGAAAAAAAATCTGAGTCTTATACCGCAAGCAATGGAAGGAAGAACGGTGGCAGCAAGCACTAGTTGCCATTGAATAGAGCAAAGGCGTTTGGGCTGGAGCGCGCGGCGACCGAGCCCAGCGGCGATAGGTGTGGGACCAGCGCCGGCGATGGCAGTGGTGTTATGGAAGGAGGAGATGGGAGAAGGTGTTGGTAGAGAAGAGGGAATTATTTGGAGTTGTTTTGAGATTGGTGCTATTGCTATGTGCCATCATCTGAGAAGGGGCCTTAAAGGCTGGAGTTTTTGGCCTCCTCGTAGGATTTTATTTTTCATGGCGTGTGCTGTTCTCGATAGATTTTTGAAATTGGCTTATAAATAGTAATAGTTTATAAAAAATTTGTAAAAGGAAACACTTATGTGCGACGTGTATACTATGATAGATTAGTACAGCTCAGCTTAAAAATATTTTATTTACAAAATGTATTATAGAAAAGATATTTATAGAAAAAAAACAGCGTTTAAAAACAGGGCCTCTCCGGTTGACCGTTCCCATCGGGCTGGCCAACAACCGCGGCCTAACAATCACCTGCGGAGCCTTGCAAGTTGCAACACACCATACGTGACACGTCGCCCAGCTACGCTTCTGCTCTCCTCTCCACCAACCAAAACGCACCACCGTTCTACCTCCGGCCACGGCGAGCAGCCACGAGCGATGGCGCCAACGGTGGAGATCAGCCATCTCTCCTTCACCTACCCGGGCATCGACGGCCGCCCGCCTCCCGGCGCGCCGCCGCTCATCGAGGACGTCTGCTTCTCCCTCGACGCCGGCCACCGCTGCCTCCTCCTCGGCTCCAACGGCGCAGGTAACTCCGCCCCCTTGCAATCATCCCTCCCGCCCACCATCTCTCTCTCTTTGGTCTGTCTCTTCGGACCTTCTGGTTGCGGGCATTGATTTGGATGGATGCCGTGGGCAGGTAAGACGACGATACTGAAGATTCTGGGCGGTAAGCACATGGTGGATCCGAGCATGGTGCAGGTCCTAGGCAGGTCGGCCTTCCACGACACGGCGCTTACCTGCTCCGGCGATCTCTGCTACCTCGGCGGCGAGGTGGGCTGGCGATCTAACAATTTTCTCTCTTTCGTTGTGCAATTGGAGCCTAGATATGGGTAATGGCGTCCGCGAATTTTGCTATTAGATGGCCCGATGAATCTAATTTAGTAGTCTGTGCGACATGGATGCAGTGGAGGCGCGATGTTGCCTTTGCGGGCTACCAGGTGAATATACAGATGGACATTTCGGCCGAGAAGATGATATTTGGTGTTGCTGGCGTTGATCCCCAGAGGAGAGATGAACTTATCAAGGCAAGTTAACTCCGAATTCACCGATAACAAATTCATGGGTATATCACATTTTTCATGGGAAGCTCACTTGCCAATTTATTGATACAATGTCCGTGAAAACTGAAGTTTGGTACTTTGGCATTGATGATTGCTTTCGTGCATCAATATTCTATACTGATTACTTATGCACCATCCCCTTTTCGAATGTGCAATATGTAGAAACGGTTGTGTGACTATATGGGGATTTAAATTCTGTTGTGCCGGACCTAGTGCTTCCGCAACATTCAGACGGTATCCAGAAATTCCCCATTTGTCACGGTAACACTTTCATGTTCTTACCAGTCACAACCAACTGGAAAACAAACCATTTTAGCTAGTTGTGTATTAATGAATATCACAAGTGCTTGACAATTTAGTTCATCATTCAGTTAGAGCATGTACCTCAGGGTACTGTACTATTGTCGTCCTACAAAATGTTTATTATGTAAGAAAGCTAATCATCACCATGTTCAATAAGCTAGAATCTGTCCATCTGATAACATGATGGGTATGAGAGTACCTTTGAGGAGGAATGGCAATTGGTTGGAAGGGCCTTGGGGATGTGAAAGCACAGGGCTGCAAATAGGAACTCTTCAATTGTGCAGAGTAAACAACAGGGAATCGAAGCATTTGTGCTATTTTACCCATGTTAACCTGTGAGTAAAAGTCATTCATTTCCTTTGATCTAAAATATATGAACTTCACCCATGTTAGCAACTAGGACACACATGGTAATACGTCTTCTCCTTAATTACTCGTACATTATAACCTACCTCATTGAGCTTATAGTTATTGTAGACGAGCCAAATAGCCTAACTAAGATAAGCCCCAAAATATATTACGTCCTTGTATTCTTTGGAGGGTTATTAGCTTATCATTTGGCCTTGGGTTGGGTTAAGCCTAAACTTAAGCTAAGTCAACCGTAATTCTTACTTTGAACTTATGACCTACTTCATTCAACTTCCTATTTAATCGTGTTACAGATTTTAGATATTGACCTTGCCTGGCGCATGCACAAGGCATCAGATGGTCAAAGGAGAAGAGTCCAGATTTGCATGGGACTTCTCAAGCCATTCAAGGTTTGTTTTGCCTTGCTGTGTTATCAAAAGGATGGATCATATTTGCAATTGAGAATGCACACAAGATTTTAATAAGAAAGTAAAAAAGCAATGCAGGTTCTTCTTCTTGATGAGATCACAGTTGACCTTGATGTGTTGGCAAGAGCAAATCTATTGACATATCTAAAGAAGGAATGTGAGGAGCGAGGTGCAACAATCATCTACGCCACACATATTTTTGATGGCCTTGATGATTGGCCAACACACATTGTGAGCTTTCTTACTCTACCTGATAAGCTCACGAAACTCATGCGGACTAGTAACATTTGTTGACGTCATTGGATTTCAGGTCTACATTGCTCATGGGAAGTTGCAACTAGCATTGCCTTTAGAAAAGGTGAAAGAGATTAGCCAGTTATCTCTCATGGTAAGTAGCATTCATGTGATAAAAAGCTATGTTTTTAGCACAGCATGTATGCTCATCTGATTTCGTTACATATGGATTTCAGAGAACAGTGGAGAGCTGGTTGAGGAAAGAGAGAGACGAAGACAGGAGGAGAAGAAAGGAGCGAAAGGAGAAAGGCCACCCGGAATTCGACAAGGTTATTGAGGGGAGCCGGGTTATGGGTGATCCGGCAAAGAGCGCTGCCACAGTAGTGAACAACGGGTGGGCAGCAGGAAGGCTCACCTCAACGGTTGCAGGCGAAGAGAACTTCATTTTCAGCTCTAACAGCGTTCTTAGGCAATAATCTTATCCCGTAGTTTGGCTCGTGAACGATGAATAACGATCCTATAGATACAATAGGTCACACAACACAACAGCTCACCGCAGGAGTTTTGGCTGTAACAGCAAAGTTCTTGCAGTCACAAGGAGAAATGCTCAAAGATTACACATCGTTCATGCTTCTTATATGTATGTCACTACGTGACCGTGTAATTGGTTCAGAATATTATTCTTGCATATCTGTTTTTTCCCCAGATAATATTGTTTGGCGCGAGAAATTGCTCTCTGATTTCTAGCCGTGTGATTTCCAGCTGTGGGTATAAGGTGCAGACGTGCCAGTGTACTAAAGTACACAAAACTAAATAAACACAAGAAAAGATAAGGAAACATGTTTTTATTTATTTATTTGAGAATAACAAAATTACAGATTCCCTTTTATGTGAGTGCACTCTATGGCCTTATCTGCATAGCAGATCTGATATAAGCGACATGATTTCTTGGTTCTCAGGGCCTTGGAAAGCTTCTAGTTAATTACATCTAGGGGTAAGTTCACATAACACCTCCGATTAAGTTGTGTATTGGTCGTTGTCTTCAGTTTTTGCTTCACGTTCTTCATACATATGATGAATGATTAATTTAGATGTGAGTATTGGCATGATCCATAACCTCGTTGGCCTATGGGGTCGTTGACAACGTAGCCCTTGCATTGGCCACGCATGTCTGTGTCGTTCGACCTCATCGGTATCAAATGACACGTAGAATTAAAGTAATTAAACATGTGCATGATTCACACCAAGTATGACTGATCTAACAATACAGTAGTAGAATCAGTGTAGTAGATATAATTCAGATAGTGAGGTTAGTAGAGAAGAACGCCATGGTAGGGCGTCGACATGACCAAAAGTGACCGCCGGAAAGGACTCCACTGCAGTGCAGATGCACACAGCCGAACTCAGGTGTCATAAGGGCAGACCATCCTCATTTTGATGTGTATAATAAGTTATAGGAGACAGCCAAGGCAACTCCAATGTGGTGGAGGTACACTACAAGCGAACTCTAAGGCCACGAGGGTAGGCCATCCTCGTTCAGGTATGACCGATATGAAGATCGTTTGAGGTGACTCGTGTTGTGACAGTGTATTGGAGTGAGCTTCAGCATCATGGGCATCATGCTAGTCATAGAGGACGACTTAGATAACAGCGGTCGTATTCGATTGGCTACTGTAGCAGTGGTCGTACTTAACCGAGTACAGTACCTCCTGGTATTGTAGCCCAGCTATCGTGGCGATCGAAGCATCCAAGTACAGAGGGCAGTAGTACACGTATTAAGTCAGAGTTGGAAGTAGTCGGAAGTCGGAAGTAGTCGGAGTCGGAAGCAGCCAACTGCTCGATCGGTTACTGTAGCACGACCGGATACTATACCAGCGGACATATTCAACCAGGTACAACGAGTGGTCATAAGCATTCGAGTACGACAGGCAGTTGTAAGTGTCCAAGTATCAAAGGCGGCCATAAGCGTTCGAGTACCGAAGGCGGTTGGAAGTGTCCAAGTATAGCGGGCGGTCATAAGGGTCTGAGTACAGTGGGCGGTCAGAAGCGTCTAAGTACATCGGGCGGTTGTACACGTCCGAGTACTGAAGGCGGTCGGAGGCGTTTGAGTACAGCGGGCGGTTGTAAGTGTCTGAGTACAAGGGCGATCGTAAGCGTCTGAGTACAACAAGCGGTCATAAGCATCCGAGTACAACGGGTAGTCGTCAACGTTCGAGTACCGAAGGTGGTTCGAAGCGTTCGAGTACAGCGAGTGGTGGCAAGCTTCCGAGTACAGTGGGCGGTCGTAAGCATTCGAGCACAACGGGCGGTCGCAAGCGTTCGAGTACAGCGGGCAATCATAAGCGCCCGAGTACAGCTAGTGATCGTAAGCATCCAAGTACAACGGGCGGTCGTAAGCGTTCGAGTACAGTGGGCGCTCACAAGCGTTTGAGCACAATGTGCAATTATAAATGTTTGAGCACAGCGAACGGTTGTAAGTGTCTGAGTACCGAAGGCGGTCGGAAAGCATCCGAGTACAGCTGGTGGTTGTAAGCGTCCAAGCACAACGAGCGGTCGCAAGCATTTAAGCACAGTAGGCGGTCGTAAGGGTCTAAGCATAGTGGGCAGTCGTAATCGTCTAAGCATAACGGGTAGTCGTAAGCGTCCGAGTACAACCAGCGGTGTTAAGCGTCCGAGTATAATGGGCAGTCACAAGCATCTGAGTATAATGGGCAGTCACAAGCGTCCGAGTATAGCAGGCAATCATAAGCGTCCAAGCACAGCAGGTGATCGCAAGTGTCCGAGCACTGAAGGCAGTCGGAAGCGTTTAAGTACCGAAGGTGGTCAGAAGCGTCCGAGTACAATGGGCGGGCGATCGCAAGCGTCTGAGTACCACCGGCAATCATAAATGTCATGGTGAGTACTATAGGAGACAGCTGGGACAACTACAATGTGGTGGAGGCGCACAGCAAGAGAACGCCAAGATCACGAGGGCAGGCCATCCTTGTTGGATTGCAGTGGCGGTCAGCGACATCGTGTGTCTCGAGCATCAAGAAGGATTTACAGGTAGCGCCATTGCCTCGCCTTATGAAGTTATCATCTAATTGGAGGTATATGCATGCATAGCCCATTGATTCATGCATGTGTAGTCATCTACTGCCATGCCTTGGTATCAAGTTGAGTAGAATGTCGATGGCAGACGCGACGTCCTTGATAACAGACGTGACTATTCTGGTACATGGCGGATCATCACGGCTGCATTGCCTTGCCGGAGCGCTCGTCACATGTAGACGTTGATTGAGCCCTCCATCCATATCAGGCCGTAGTTTCACTGTACGGAGTCATCATCAGATTAAAAGCATATACAATTATGCATAGGCACCTACTTGCTTACGACAGGTCACAGATAGTGCAATGAACATGGCAGGTTTGGTGGCAGGTGTGATGGCTTCGTGAGACCTTTATCTTTGCCTGAGAGAGTAGAGGGACTTCTTGCTTCAAGCCTAATGAGTTGGAAGGCGGACGGCAATATTGACAGCCCCAACATTGTGGCTGCGGGCTGCACAACAGCAAGCTCCAAAGCGTCTAATTGACAATATTACTGGCTGCAACCATAGACGTTGGTGACGTTCTCATCACTATCACTGTCCATTGGCATGCAAGCTAGCTAAATAAAAGAGAAAGAGAAAAGGGGAGGTTCTTTACCATCTTGAGCATAGTGTGCCATGGCTTGAGCTTGTGCAAATTGTTTCTTTCTATTCCTCTCCCTTCTCCTTCCGTGCGCGTATCCCTCAGTGTGTACTGCTCTGTATTCTCTATGCAGGTCTCTCTTCCTTCCTCTCGTCACCCCCTGAGTGTGTCTCGAGCTATCATTCCAGGGCCTTTTATAGGCACAGTTGAGAGCCAGCGAGTAGCGTACGCGAGCGCTCTGCTCCAAACATAGCACCAAATCGCTACAGCATCTTCCTGATTTGTAGGAGCGTGATGTGATTGCTAATAGTTTTCTTTTGAGTTTTTGCCTTCTATTCTCAAAAGATTTGATAAGAACTCTTTCTATGAAATGGGGATACACTAGAGGAAACTCCCAATGACATAGTAATACAGTGCAAGCAAAAATCTTCCTACGATCTTTGCGCAGGCGCCTTGTGATCGGTCAAGAACATACGGCCGTACGAGACGCGGCGCAATCGACCGGTTGAACTGGAACGTAAAACGTACCAATAGCAGAGTTTTTTCTTCTCAAACATATACGTTTCTGTATTTACTTTGGCTTAGCATTTTTGCACAAAAACTCATCAAACAAATATATGTTCATGTTTGGCCATTTGAATTTCAGTTCCTAACGAGGATTCTTGTGGAAAAGGGGCGGGGGCAAGAAAAGAAGAAAACGGCTAAATGTAGTCTCACAATCAAGAAGACCCAGTCCAGAGGACCCACAAAACTTCTCTGTTTTTATTGAAGCAGTATATCCTACACCTACTACATGGACCAGGATTCGTCGTTCGGAAGGCTGGCCGGCATTTTTCCATTCGAATCAGAGATCGCAAGCTAAAAAGGTTCGTCTTTCTACCCCTTTTCCATCCGATCGATTGCGCTGTTCTACTTTATAGTTCGTTAGATTGTTTCTATGATCTTCTCCTTTTGATGCTTGACGTTGTTTTTAGGTTTGATCAGTCGCTGCTTCTCTCCGTGTGCGTTTTTCATGCTATTAACAATCGCATTCGCGTGTGATCGGTTCAGACGTTGCTTTCCAAAAGTTTCTCGAAACGCCAAGAATTCGATCGGAGTAGGGACTTGAGCGTGTAGCTGTTCAAGACCGCAATTCGATCACCGCGCGTGGGGATCGTTCGATTCTGACTCTCTGTTAGCATTTTTTTTTAACAAAAAGAAAATGGATGCTCTGTAACGATTCGTCGGAATTTGATTGGGCATTAGGTAGTGGTTACGTGGGGATTACAAATCCGCGCGCGCGCGTTGCAACGCGCGCGGGCGGTCGGGAGCGTGGACGTCGGAAAGGGGCTGCCGAAAGCGGGCACCGGAGCAGAGGAAACACACAAACGGGAAAGGTTTCAACTTTGAACCTTCAATTTCAACTCCTGAACTTTCGATTTCAACTTTGAGCTTTCGATTTCAAACCCCGAACTTCTATTTTCAACTTTGCACTTTCGATTTCAAATCTGAACTTTCGGTTTCAACTTTGCACTTTCAATTTAAAAAATTTGAACTTCTCACTAGATTTGAACTTCAACCTTGATGCTAATTGAAAGCTTTCAACAAAAAAAAAACCACTTTCAATTCAACAAATGGAACTTCCAAAATCTGACCTAAAAAAATGGAGACAGTGGAAGTAGCGGTCTTCTTGATGGCCTGGCCATATGTTGGACCCCGAATTTGTAATCCGAAATCATATGTGATTTAATCGCACCATTCTCTAGATCAATAGATAGTGAATATAGATACATTGCTAAATAACAAACATATATACCATAAAAACAAAAATAACACAATAGTAGTGGATAGGGGTGGCAAAAAACTCGTTAGTGGTGCTTGTCGGTTTAGTTCAAAATTATTTCAATTATACTTATTACTTCGTTAAACATTGAAATAAGTTGATTTTAAATGAATTTGAATTTTGCTCTAGCTCGGTTCGGCTCGACTCGTTAGCTCGTTTCTAAAAATACTTTCAAATTATACATAAAATGATATTAAATCATACTGTGTCAATTTTAGAAAAAAAAACTTGATAAAATAAGGACTTGGCTCGATATCCACCCCTAGTAGTGGACAATACGTACATAGACATAACAGTCCTTGACTTACATATGGGCCGATTAGGTCGAAACCTGTAAAGAGTGGCAGTGAAAACGAAAACTTAACACAGTTAGAACCCTTAGGATATGCCCATAAGTATTCGACTAGTGCTAGCGACCTAGTTCTTGGTGCCCTCATATTCCAGTCTTGTCAATACCTTTAGACAACTATAGGGTTTTTCTTTCTCCTTCTTACTTACTGAATGATAGTAGTTAAGTTACAGTGAGTACAAAGGTACTCAGCAAGCCAATACACAGAATGCAATTATAATAAATGTAAGGTTGACAAAGCGAGCCTTGTGGTTCTTTTATTCATAGGAAGCCACAATTGAAATACAATAAGTAGAAAATCTGAGACTTATCATGTTAACTAAATCATGTTTTAAAGAGTGCAAAAGTATGCAATAATAATTATAGCGAAGATTCCATCTACCTTTTATAGAGCATGGTTCCATATACCATATGCTATTATCATTTTGTTATACCATGTGATGGTCATGTATTTTGTTAATGATGAATAGCTGACATTTTGTTTTATTGAAATTTGCATTCGTGAAAGTTCTGGTTAATGCGCTTCTGTGCTTGAGTTTTCAGAATGGCAAAATGACCACGTTTGGTTTCAACCATGGACGGTAGTTCGCGATCGGCCTTGTGATGGTTGATTCGATCGACTTTATGATGGCTGGTCCGATTGGCCTTGAGATGGCTGGTCCGATCGGCCTTGTGATGGATGGTCCGATCAGCAGGTCTGTTTAGTTCGATCAATAGGTTCGAATGGTAGACTTCGACCACGGTGTTTCAATCACGGTAGACTTTAACCACATTAAACTTTGACCTTGTCTGACTTTAACCACATCCGACTTCAACCTCGTTCGGCTTCGACCATGGTAGATAATTGTAGATTTCGACCTCAAATAGTGAAATGGTCATAAGCAACATTTAACCAGTTGTAAGCGACAGTGAACTAGTTATAGGTATAGTGAACTGGTTGAAGGTCGTAAGGTCATCGGCTACAGTAACCGGTCGATGGTCATAGCTTCAGTACCTGATCAATACCCGATACTCGTAGACTTTACTGGTTGATACACGTAGACTTTACGGTCTGTTGTATTGTCTTAGGCTTTTCGATCGGTTGTCGTAGATCTCACGATCGATAGTTGAAGGCTTTGCAATCGGTTGCTGTAGACTACATGATCGGTACTCTAGACTTCATGGTCAGTTTGAGTGCCTCAATTCTTGCTACCATCAAGTACTTCGAGTACTCGTATTAGGCTAGCGGTATGATTGGCTGGTGGTGATCGGTGAACAGTTCTCGGAGGAACAATATTAAAAGAATTTGGTACTCGGTAGTCAGAATGACCTGGTACTCGATAGTCAGAAGGATTCGGTACTCGAAAGATGGAAGTACCTAAGATGGTCGTGGTACTCGATAGTCGGTATTTAACGGTTCTATGGTCGGTAGCGATACTTGTTATTCCCAAGTGATCTGAGCGATAGTATTTCATGAGTACTTGTGTTCAAGTACTCGATGAGCTAGCGACCGATCTGTGCATAACAGTTGTAACCGGTCATAATGAGTAGTCTTAGGGTGAGTTCTGGGTAGTGATAGAAATTGTGGTCATTGATGACCTGGTTGGTATTAGTGGATGATTTGGTTCTTATCTATGGATAGACAAGGGTGTGTTATGTGTGTGTGCTGATGATGGTCAAGTTGTGAAGAACTTGTGCCGGTGAAAAATGTTCTTTAGTCTTTGCATGTGCAGGTGGATGTGGAGATGATCATGGTCGGTAACGAGAAGAACCAGGACTAGGATAGAAAAGTCTGAGGTCTAAACGGTCGAGGATGTCACGTGTGGTGGTCTTGCTCACGCTAGAGCATGTAGAGATCAAAGGTGGTGATTCGTGGAGAAGCTACAGGTAGTGTAGTCCAGGAGACTTTGACACGGATGGTGATAGTGCGTGATGAAGATACTCGAGGTACTGTCTTGGATGCTTCATCACGTGTTGGGTTAGGAGTTGTGCATGGAATCCATAACTGAGAAGATTGAGAGTTTGAATAAAACCCGTGTTCGGAAAGTTTCGGGTCCCTTGATTTGAGAAAGAGATAGAATTTGTGTTTGTGTTTGAGTCAGACATGGTTGGGACGTTAGCCTATAAAAGCAGGGAGAGGCTAATGGCTAATATGTGGCTTTTGAGAAAGTTTTAGTGTGGTTTTGAGAGGACTTTCATCGAGAGGGTTTTTAAGGGTGCTTGTGAGGGCACTTTGTAAATCCACAAAATTCTAGTAATAAAGATAGTTTTGAATCGATTTGGTTCTTGATTTTGCATTGGTGATTGCTGGTGGTTTAGATCTTATGACCGTGTTCTAAGCGACCATGCGGGTGGTCGAGTAGAGAAGTTGTTCAAGTGGTCATAAGCGTAGCGGTTGATCAGGCGATTGATCACCGAGTGGTCAAAAGCATCACCAACTATCTGGAGACTTCGAAAAGGCAGCAACAATCATTCACCCCCTCTGATTGTAGTAGTTGATCCTACACATTTCTAGGATTTTATCCACCCATTATATTCACTGGGTTCTATCCGTCTAGGAGAAATCAAAGTCGGGGTTCTATCCACCCCTCCTGTTTTTCATCCCAACCATAGATTTTTTTTTAAAAAATAGATATTAACTTGAGTAAGTTTTCATACCTGCCCTTGAGCGTGGGCACAACTGTTCAAACAGTTTTCATCCTGCAGAGGTCACACACTTAACCACGAGAGATGTTCAACTTATTATATTCCACATGCTTCCTTAGGCACACAGATCATGAAGACCATCATAAGGTCTTTACAATGTATCTTCCCAATGTTGCTACACCCGCTAATTTTTCACCGCCGTGGGGTTCTATCCGCCCACTCCAGAAGCCCCCTCATGCACCACGCATCAAGGCCTCTGACCAGCTCTCTTGCTCGTGTTCCACCGGATGGTGAATCCTTATGGTTATTTAGGTGGTTCTACCGCATACCACACTCTCATGCCCGATCCGCCTCAGTCTATCGGGACTCAAATCTACAAATCCGAACTCTCTGTGTATTCTGAACTAATCAAAAAATTAGTAGCTAGTTCACACAATATCCACATTGATGAAATCATATCCATACAATGAGTGGTTGAAAGGTATATGTGGTCGAAGTCTTTATGTGTTTGAAACCTATGAGAGATGTCAGACTGCCGAGAGTGGTCATAACCGACCAGGGCTGTCGTAACACTGAGAGTGGTCGAGAGGCCAAAAGTGGTCGTAGTGATCGGAAGGGTCAGAGAGGTTGGGTTGGGTATAGGATGACCGAGGATGGGCCACGACAGTGAAGATGTCCGACAAGGTGCTGGCACACGGTGGTGGAGCTCCTAAGCCAACCATTGGACGAGCTGAGCTATGGGTTGCGTGGAGGGAATGGTGGTGATGCTCTCAGTACAAGGAATTGGGAAAGCGCTGACCGAGGATGACGATTCGACCACGGAAGTTGAAAACGGCTGATTACACGAAAAACTCAATTCCCATCAATTGGCTGCACGAAAAAAATCAAATAAAATAGTGGATGAGTTGCTTGGATGCTGGAACAGGAATTGACGCAAGCAAAAATTGAAAACCTTCACCAGAGATGAAGCTTTACGAAAGTGGCTAGGCGGCATACACAGGCAAAGCACGACACGGCTTCGACCAATCATAGAGATTTCTCTAGAGAAAGGAAGGTTTTGGCTAGACGAAAAGAAAGGTGACAAGGTCACAGTGCTCCAACTTGTAGCTTAGGCAAAGAATGGAAATTGACGGAATTCACTACAACATGCGAAGATGAGATACTGAGATGCCATTGGTCGCTAATTTATGTTCAACCAAAATAGGACATACCAGAATGCCGTCGATGTTTGATGGACACAGAGATAATGCTGTCCCTAATGCCCTTGATGTACATTGACATAGAAAAATTGGATGTTGGGATGGCATTAGCAGTGTTGAGGGTAAGACCTTTCTCCTTCACTAGTGATCGTCAGTGGAAGGTGAAGCCATCATAGCCATGTTCCTTGTTGGTGTTTGATGGACGCAAAGATGATGCTACCCCTAATGCCCTTGATGTATATTGACATACAAAAATTGGATGCCAGGATGCCATTAGTGGCGTATATCAGGAGGAATTGATGCTGCCCCCAGCGTTGTTGATGTAGAAGATGAGATACTGAGAAGCCATTGGTCGCCGATTTATGTTCAAGCAAAATAGGACGTACCAGAATGCCGTTGGTGGTTGATGGATGCAAAGATGATGCAATCCCTAATGCCCTTGATGTATATTAACATAGAAAAATTAGATGCCAGGATGCCATTAGCAGTGTTGAGGGTAAGACCTTTCTCCTTCCTTAGTGATCATCAATGGAAGGAGAAGCCATCATAGCCGTGTTCCCTGTCGGTGTTTGATGGATGCAGAGATAATGTTTTCCCTAATGCCCTTGATGTATACTGACATAGAAAAATTGGATGCTAGGATGTCGTTGGCAGGGTTGAGACTAAGACCTTTCTCCTTTCCTAATGATTGTCAATGGAAAGCGAAGTCATCATAGCCGTGTTCCATGATTTGTCTTCTTGCAAAAAGAGGTAGGCTTCACATAGTGCACCTGGATAGTAGCAATAGCTACATTAGGCATGCATGCAAAAGAATATGCAAGTTTGTTTGATGTAAAAGAAAAAAATTGAATTTTTTGAATGTTGGCTTTCCCATCAAGCGTCAGGTATAGGAGTGACCTCGAACAAGGTTGCCAAAGGACTTAGTTGTTGGATGTCAAAAAGCCATGATCACCACAACTCAACAACTTAACTTCTTGAAGCGTTCGTGTTTAGGGGAGGCAGCGTTACCAGGTGAAAACGAACATTCCAATGCTTGGCTTCATCGAACCAAGAGACTTAGGTGGGCTTAAACAGGAAGAATAGTTTTTTTTTTGGGGAAAACGGCTTGGAAGTATTTGCCATTATTTTTGTTGGGATGGTGAATGACTACCCTTCTCCTTCCGACTGCTTCAATTTGAGATAAGATTCTTTCCTTTGATTGCTGGAGAACCTTGCACGTTTGAGGTGGGATCTGCTCTTTTTTCCTTGTCATTTGTGAGGATGAATTTTGCTTCCTCTTTTTTTCTAAAGCTCCTTAACATTTGAACTTAAATTTGCTTCTTCAAAAGACCCCGCCAACTTGCATTGCTTTCTTGAGGGTACACCTTATTAGGAATTTGGAGAATAGCCATTCACCTTTATAGACTAAATAATCCTTGTAGGCTATTTTTTGTCACTTGTTGATATGCCTCACAGAGTGGCAAGCAATTGTGCACTAAATTGAACTTATGTTGGCCAAGTAGCCCTTTCATGTTCTTTTCCTATAGTCTTTCCTGGGGCTTGATGTCTCCATAAGTCTGAGACACATTGGAAAAACGAGGGACATGTCGACCTCGCTACTCGAGAGTAGCTCAAGCGAGCTTTTTCCCTACCCCCAGTAACAACTACTTGGCATGCGTGCCGTGCAATTAGTGTAAGGTATAGTGTGCCACAAGTTATAAGGTAGCCAAATCTCCAGTCATCAACCTGATGTAATGTGAGGAAAACTATTTTTAAAGGGACATTTTTTTAAAGGAGAAAGAAAGTTCATGCTCAAGGTGCCAAAATTTCTTGATGTCGGGTTTGGCTTGCAGTGTGCTTGTAAGCTTTGGGAGCAAGGCGCGCATGGACATCGAGCTTACGACGTCCATAATAGCTCCAACAACTTTGTTGATAGGCCTCCTGGAATAGACTTTAGTAGCGTGACACAACATATGTGCAACCTTCAATTCAGACTGTAATGGCCTGGCCGCCAAATCCACAACTTCATGGGCGTGGTTGGCAGCCTCTAGTGTGTCGTGGATAGTGGCACCATGTAGGTCCCCTAATGAAGAGGAGCTTGGCATCAGGAACTAATATGGCATGGCTGTGTATAGGCACCATAGATGAGAAAGTTCTTGAACACTATGCATAGTAAATAGCACCATAAACACTTTGCGGTGGTTTGTGTAAGCACCATCATGTGGAGGCTAGCATCAGGAGGGGCATATGCACGCATGGCACATGAATGCATACACACGTATTGATATACATGCGTACATCTATATCCTTGCATTCATGTCTAAATAAAAGGGTTGACAATGATTATGGTGTCTTCGCAACTGACATGATGACTCCGTGTGCCATCCTATAGTATCTCGATTCTTCACTCGAGCTGTAGTGAATTATTCAGTTGTGATTGACTCTTCAACCACATTCGGCATGACCATGCACTTTCTTAATCCAACCGCACCGAGGGGCCCAAAGATATCTCTCCTATTATATAGGAGGGGCAAATTCCATCTTGATCGCTAATATTCCTCCGTATATTTTATAGTAAACCCGAAAGCTATCTTTATTACCACCCAGACACGGAGTGTATTTGGTAACCCCTAAGTAAACTATTACACATATAGGAAACAATAACGATATCAGGTCTAAGAATCCTACATACACTATGTATAAGACCAAATGATGACACTTAAGAATATAACAATTCCCGTAGTGTCTCATGATAGGTCAATCCAACATCATGTTCTCTAACATGTGTTCACATTATTGATTTGATATCTCATATCTATGACCCGTGAAACATGATTGTCAATCAATACATGTGTTGATATGCAAGTCATAATGATCTCACATAATGATATAAGATCAGGGATAATGTGGAAAACATCAAAATCATGAATAAAGAGTTTCACAAATAAGTTACATACTCGTTGATCAATATGAAAGATATTTATTTAAGGGACAAAATAGCATTTTATTCAAACGATTATAAATATAGAAGTGATACAATCATCTTTATAATTGTTTCTAGAGTATATCACTAACAATTTTACGCAAGGCTTCTATGAACTTCACGCAAACTTCTTGCATTCCATTAGGCCCGTCGACCGTCACATCCAACCAAGCATGCCCTCACAGTCACATGGAGAACTACCTCTTGATGGGGTGATAAAGTTGTACGTGTATGATTCTCCCTATTAGGATCTAAACCATGATATTCATCTATTATATATATGTAAGTATAGTTCAGTAGAAATTTTGTAAAGGAGCTGTTTTATCCCTATCCTCTGTCTAAGGAGGCGTATTTGCATGTACGTGTGATGTTTGTCTTCTTTGTAACCAAAAAAAAAAAAGCATGCCCTCCCATGGAAGCAATCAAACAATAAATAGATTAACGACAATAATTTTCCTTTTTATATAACAATATTTTCTTGCAGCGAAGACTTGGTAAAACATCCCAACTTCCTGTGATTGAACATAGCTTCTTTCTTTTCCACCAAGAAAGAACACCCACAGAGGTTTCAAAAAGAAAGAAAAGAAAGGAAAGGAAAGCATACAGAAGTCAGACGAGAAGATGCAGCAGCATCTCCGTGCACAGTGCCACCCATCTGGCCATGTCACAACAAAAGGCGGCCACCTCATCCCGTTACCATCTCAGAAACAAACCAACCTTTTTCTCATTCTGCTCTCCTGCCTTTCCTCCTCTGCTCCTTCACCTTTTCCTCTTCCTCGCCTTCTCTCTGCTCTCCTCCGCTCGCCTCCCGCTCCCCACCTCGTCGAGCAACCATGCTTGCTCCTCGCGCCTACTAGCGCTACCGCGTCAGGGTTTGGATTCCCCACTCCGCCCACCATTGTTGGGGTCTCCGCCGCCGCCGGGAGCCAGCTCGCTGCGGCCTGATTGATCGGCTCCACTGCCTTTTCCGCCGAATTTTTTGGGTACTCCCTTCGTCCCTGTCGATTTGGTGTTGTGCTGTTCCGCGAAGGTCGTGCCCCTTCGGGCTTCTTTTTTTGTGTGTGAATTATGCTCGCCTATGTATGGATATGATGGTGGTCGTCGTCGTGGTTTTTTTGGGGGGGCTATATATGGATAATTGGTTACGGTGGTGGTGATAGTTTGTGTTAGGATTGTTATTTCGCATGTGTTGCCTTTGTTGTCTCGATCTAAATTGCCGGAATTAGCTGTTGTTTCACTGGAGTGGATAACTGGTACAGAATTGGTGTTCCTCCTTGTTAATTGTAGCTATTAGGTTTCTTCCTAAAAAAAAAGGTAGCCATTAGGTTCGAACTGTGGAGTTAGGGGGTGCGTACTGCGCACAGTTTGTCTTCACAAGCGCCTTCGATTGAATTGCCACGATGGGTGTCGTTTTACTTCCCGCTTTGATGCTGGCGGAAGCCAATTCTGCAAGAGCTAGTGTTATACTGTTATCTGCCTTGGTTAGATTTTGGGTGGATATCTGGTGAGCTGTATGGTGCCAAGATGCTGTGAGGTGAAATCCTTGCTTGAGGATTAGAGTCGCCTGCTAGTGCTGAGGTCTTCCTTCACAGCCAACCAGTAATTAATGGCACCTGTTCGCGCACTTGGCTGCTATATTTGCCGAAGCTTTCTGGTTGGCTGTGCAGCCATTTGTATGGGAAACAAAAGTTGCCGCTTAAATTTTTCTGCAGGATCATCCCAAGCTTGCTGCTAGCGTAGGGAAAGATAAGTGGTGCGGAAATTGTTGATCAATATTCTATGCTGTATCAAGCATCCACACGGATGCTAGACTTAGTAGCTTTTAGTTGCCTATAGATTTGTTAACATTGGCTCCGTGGTTAGTATGGTGGTCCGTATAATATGGAATTTGTGTTATTAAGAATCTGTGCTTAAATTGTCATGAGGGCTGTAGGCCTTGGAGCTGTTATGCTGAAAGCTACCGGTTTTCTAGGAATAGATGTCTCCAGTATTATAGTAGTTGTTTATTAGGATTAGCTTGTAAGTTGTGGATTTGTGGAGTTGGTTGCATGTACGTTGTTCTGTGGAGATTGGAGAATTTATGCTTCAACTCTGTTGTTGGTTTAGGTCTTTGTTGGTGCTTTGATGCTAAAGGTAGTAGCTTGTGCAAGAATCGATACTCCTTGTTGATTTTAATTGCTTTATTTCTCTACCTCACAACTTCACAACATGGAGTAGTTACCCTGTAAAGGATAACAGTCCATTCTGCAAAGAAAGGAAAAGGAGGTGCCGTGACTAGTAATAACTCAGTTATCTGGTCCTTTCAAGTTCCTTGTTGCTTCTAAGCATATATGTTCTTAAAATTTAGAGATGACATTTCTTTAAAGTATAATGCAGTGGTCCCTATATGTTCTTAAAATATGGTGTATCTTTCTAGAAGTAGGTGAGATGTATCAGTATCTGGTTAGTCTTTGCACACACTTTGTTGCTTTCTACAATTTGGTTATTATTGTGGTACATATTTTGTATCGGTTAGTTGTAAATTGGGATTTCCCTTCTTCTTTTGGGTGGCTTTACTTCACGTCAGGATAATGCTATTTATAGTCTAGTGCAGAATATGTGTGGGTTGCTCTATTGTTATACTTTATACTGGGACTAGACCGCGCGCATTGCTGCAGATTTTTTTCTACTCTTCTTTATAATTTATCATTATCAATTGTTTAAGTAGACTAATATTGTGGAGTTGTAAAATTGTAGTAAGGTGGAGACGTGAAACAAATGAAGAATTTTTACAGCTCTTCTTTGTAATCTATCATTATCAATTGTTTGAGTAGTATAATATTGTGGAGTTAAAGTAAGGCGGAGACGTGAAACAAATGAAGAACATATTAGAACACAAGGTGGAGATGGATTTCTTCTTTTTTTTAAAAAATAAATCTAAACGCTAAGATGAATTGGTGCATGAAGTTGAAAGGTCACATGAGTAAAAAAAACATCAAAGAGACATTTGAAGGATGGGGTAGGAACGATCAGTTTATTACTTAGCAATAGCAATTAGGGATTTGGATGTATTCTTTTCTGTATAGAAATGGGTGGGCCATGGGCCATAGTCTTATCTCTCATGAATGCTGGTCTATGGAAGTCTGTGCTTGCGCGTGCATGAGATGGTGAGAGATGAAAGGAAATGCCTCATAGATTGTACTTGCTTCTTTACTTTCCTAATTCTTACTACTGCTATCTAGAAGCCTCTGGTGGACTTTAGTGTTCAGAGCCCAAACTCTGGACTTAGCTTAACTATTGGGGATGATAAAATCCGTTGATAGTATATCAAACAGTAGACAAAACATAGGGTTTGTACTCAGCTTTAGAAGAAGATTAACATTGAACTTGCAGCATATGTCAGCATGCTTCTACGTCAAGTGAAATGCTAAATGTTGCTTCCATGCTAAGTTTCTGAATGTGCAAAAAAGAGGACATGGTTAGCAAAATCTAGTATATTTTGTGAACCTACACCATGAAAAAGGAATAAGAAAATGAGTTTGTTCCAAAAAGAATGAGTGTCCAGTTGGTTTCATCTTTACTGTTGGAATGCACTAATGTCCTTTTCTTTTGGTGGAAACTGGAATGCACTAATGTCCTCCTTTTTTGTGGAAACTGGAATGCTTGCACTAATGCCTTTGTTTGTGCAAACATCCTATTTTACATGTATTTGGGACACAGGGATATTCTACGGGATTATCTTTCCTAGTTAGCCTTGTATTCTGAATTTTTACCTCAACTCTGCTGAACTGAAATGAAACACATGTGTCCTTCCTTATCATGAATCTCTGTGTTTTTTTGTACTTGTGTTTTTCATTTAACTTTGATTTTCTTTTAATCAATAGTAAGACTTGGTATTGCAGAGTTGCTAGAGGCATTTATATTGTTGTAAAAAAACTTTGTGCTTCTGATCCAAGGAGGGGTGTGAGTTAGAGAGATACATGGTAATCATATCTCCTGACATAATTCTTCCTGCAAATTGATGTGTTTGTTTAATTGTGTCCGTATCTAGTTTCTCGATGTATTTGAGTATTTAACACAACAACTGTATTACTTTGGGTTGTGCATTTTTGGAGCTCGTGAATGATTTTAGACTGTTATGTTACCATCTGTGGTAAGATTGCAAATGCTGCTTTTGATCCACTTTAGTTTAGATACACTTTACAAATATGTTCATACTTTCATCCAATAAAAGAAGGCAGCACTGAAGTTGTTTTTCATTAAAAATGTATTTTTTAACTGCATATGTAATGGTGCTTCATGGATTCAAGAAATAACTGCAGAAATTCTCGGGTCTTGTGAGTATTTCGAAATATTTGTAGTCCCACATTTAACGACTGTGTTTCTGTGGTTTCAGATACCTGGCTTTCGTACAAATTCAACCATGGGCTCTGCATCTGTCCCCGCTAGAGTTGAGTATAACACAAGTAATGATTTGTCGTCGGAATACATATATGAGCAGGGTCTTTCTTATCCAGCTACAAATGGCTATGCTTACTATACAGGTGTGTGTTCTTCTAGCCCCTATTGATTCCTTTCATTTTTTGTGAGCTTGATTCATAACTTTTCTGTTTCACTTTGGACAGGATTTGAGGCACCTGTTGAATGGAGTGAACACCCTAATTTTTTTGGGGTAGATGGTCAAAATCTCCATCTGTCAGTAAGTGCATATGTAAAACCCTGGTTGATATTGTGATTACAGCATGCTTATATTATAACATTCTTGTGTATTTTTCTTGATGATTCCATATTTTTGGTCATGCAGAATGACAACCTTCCATATCTATATTGCACACCGGGCTATGGATTTTCTTATTCTTCCCCAGATCAGTACACCTATATGCCTGGCATGTTCATGGGAGTCGATGGCTCGTTTGTAGGAAGCCAACAGTATTTTACTAGTCCATATCAGGCCCATGGCTCACCATCTGGTTACTTCCCAATGTTTATTCAGCCCACCGCAGATTTTAGCTCAACTGTTTCTTTGGAGCCTCCTTTATTCAGTACTGGCACATCTGTTGCTAGTAGGCCTGCTAACACTAGCATAAAGAACAAACACCAAATGTATGGAAATACAACTACGACTTCTCAGACTGTCCCTTCAGGAAGTCCAGTTATTGGTCCTTCCCAACGTGCCTACCAGAATCAAAACACAAATAAGCCATCTGATCTGTCAGGTGCTAATGTGGCAAGGTGTGACAAGCCTTCAACCTCGCATTTCACAATTCCAGTTGACGCTTCATTAACTAACAAGGTATTGTGACAAAACTTGAGCATTTACAGTTCAAGAGTTTGCACCTTATGGCACCAAAGGGAAAAAATACACGGATCATTTTCTAGAAATTCTGCATACTTCTGCCTATAATCTGCTACATTTCATATGTACTTGTAGAGTTGAGTGAGTTGGTTCTGAGTTTGTGTGCCTATGTGCTGATGTTCATACTGCACGGTGTACACCGGAGTTATAATTTACAGAAATCAAATATCTTGCAGTGTAATTTTTCTTAATTAAAAGTAGTGCGGTACAGAAAGAAATATTTTCTTACACCCAATCATATTTGTTATTCCATTTGTTTACTCAGAAAATTATTTGCTGTCTTATGATACTATTCTTGCATCAATTCGTGGCGCAGTTTCTTTTGCAGTTAAATGCTGTTTTTGTTATTTCCCATCAGTTACTAACCACTGGTTGCCAACGAGTGCTCACAAGTATTATGTGCCCAAAACTTCTATTAAATATGGAGTTTTCATTATATCACTTGCAGGATGGAAAATCTAATGAAGGTAATCAATTAAAAGACCATGTGCCACCGGGCTGTATTTCTTCCTTTCAGAATCTTCAGGTCACTTCAGGTGCATGGACCTCTGGGGACAGGGGACCAAAAACAGACAGTCCTGGGGCTGCGTCAGTTGCTACCACCACTGGTGAAGGTGGCCAAACCAAAGCAGTGTCAAGCAGTGCATCAGAAAACATTGTGATACATCCTGACCAATATAATAAGGATGACTTTCCTGTTGATCATCCAGATGCCAAGTTTTTTGTCATCAAATCGTACAGTGAGGATGACGTGCATAAGAGCATCAAATACAATGTGTGGTCAAGCACACCCAATGGCAACAGGAGGCTGGATGCTGCCTTCTCAGACGTACAAGGAAGAACTCTGGGAAACTGTCCCATATTTCTCTTTTTTTCTGTGAGTGTTGATGAGTTCTCTTTTTGATAAAATGTGTATCTACTAGTTTGACTTACTAACACTTGATTCTTTAGGTTAACACAAGTGGGCAGTTCTGTGGTGTTGCTGAAATGGTTGGCCCTGTAGATTTTCACAAAGATATGGATTTCTGGCAGCAAGATAAGTGGTCTGGGAGCTTCCAGGTGAAGTGGCACCTCATAAAGGATGTGCCGAATTCCACCTTTCGGCACATCACATTAGAGAACAACGAGAACAAGCCTGTAACCAACAGCCGAGATACACAAGAGGTAATTTCTGTTAAATTGCCCGTATTGAATATACCAAAGTATATACCGTGTGCTCTATGAAGATGCCTATAGATGCTTAACAGTCCAAAGTCTGGTGACCGAAATGCCCAAAATATAGATGGAATCTCATGGAACTGTTTAGTAGTTACAGTATATTGCCTTCCCAAAGAAAAGGCTCATCTGGTGGACTGCCATTATTTATTTATTTTGAAAAATAGTGGACTGCCATTCATATGTGAAGAGTGGAATCCTGCAGTCCACAAAACGTCTGCTCATAGGCCTGCAGTCTATTTAGCAGGTTGTGTTCTCTTCAGGTAGTCTGCATTTTTTAATTGTTATTTGATTATTGCTTCTCAGGTTTTGCCTATGTACTTCTTGGATTCTGTAAAAAAAACTTGTAGTTTATTTGTTCTAACATGATTCTTTGGACCTATTTGTGCATCAATTGCTATATATACACATTTGAATATGCTTTTACAGATTTGCTTCCTCACTAGCATCACCATGTATTGATGACAATGACTTCTCTGCAGATACCTTATAAGTGGGGAATGAACATGCTAAAGCTATTTAAGAACAGTCCAATAACGACATCAATTCTTGATGACTTCCCATTTTATGAAGGGCGGCAGAAAGCAATGCTAGAAGAGAAACGCAGACGCTTGGGTAGAAGTTTCGATGGACTTATGTATGTTCCAGCATTTGTTGCTAAAAGCAGTGTTGGTGTGGTGGGTGAACCTTCCGAAGTAGGTAAAGGCCAATTTAGCATCAAAGATCCACATTCAGGGAAAACTGGACAGGATTGTGGTGCATGTGAGCAACATGACAAGGTGAACCAAATGAAAGATGGAGTGGCCACTCAAGTACCGAAAAGGGATGGAGTAACACTTACCGAGCAACCTGAGCACATAAAAACAGACCGAGATAATTTTGATGCCAGAGTCGATCAGCAGATTAAAAACTGTTCCGGTTCTGCGCCACCAGAAAATGGTGGAAGGAAACCTGCTGGCTTGAGCGAACTAATAAAAGTTAATGGAAAGGGTTATAATGACCATAAAGCACAACCCGAAATGAACTCACCAGAATTCAATTATTCTTCTGGCAAGAAAGGTCTTTCTCAAGAGTTTGGTGGTCACAACCCATCTGATTGTATGAAAGATGGTGCAGCTGGGATAGTCGAGGATATGAAATCTACAAAATTTATCACGAAACCAGTGGGCTTCTCAACTGGTCGAGTGGACGGGGAAGCAAAAGGCAATGCTAATGAAATGTTAGGGATTACTCCAACTGGTGTCGTAAAGGTTGGCTCAGTGCACATCAAGGTAAATGTGGCCGGTGAGGAGTCATCAGAGATAATAGGTGATGGAATGGGTTCCCTTGAGCCGAAGAGGGCAGAACATATTCAGCAGGCTATCTCAGCAAAAGGGAGTTGAGTCAGGTGTAAGGGTTTGCAACTAATTTTATTTTTATTTCTGGGTTTTGTGAGTTTTTAGTTTTCACATACAGCTTGACATCGAGGTTGGTTGGGTATAGGCTTCTCTTCTTTATGTTACATAATCTGCAACAGGTATAGAGGTATTTGTGGTGGGAAAAAATGTTACCTTTTTGTTGTGGTGGTGGTCCTTCAGTTCCATCTTTCATGTTTGGTGTGAGTGAATGATGTAAGTTGTTGTTTTTTTTTTTGCTTTTCTATATGTTGAAATAAATGGAGCTGTTTCTCTACAAGCATTTTTTGGCTATGCCTATCCCATGTCTAATTTCTGACCTTCGCCATGATTCATTCACGATAAGCATGTTTTGAAGTTTGTTTTCCATCATGGTTCTGTTTCACCACTTTACTAGCTGAATGCCCGTGCGTTGCTACGGATTTTAAAATTTTATCATACTATATGTTCTAAAATTAACGAGTGGTAAAATTTATTGAAACGTGCATATAAATATGTTCTAATTTTTTTTAAATCCGTAGCAACGCACGGGTTTTATGGTGTTATCCGTAGCAATTCATGGTGTTATCCGTGCCTCTACAGAGAAAAAGTGAGTTAGAATAGAAATGACCAGGCTTTTTACAACACAACCGAGATGAGTTCCCAAGCAGTACATCCTAGTTCATTTGGTTGCATAAAGGAAGATTTTCCTATTTTCCAAAAAAGGAACTACAAGAAATAAGAACCCAATGCATGTTTCCGATTAAACACTATTTATGGGAAAGTTAACAGAAACATAAAGAAATAAGAACTCGATCCTAGTTCATTTGGTTTCATGGAATGCTGACATAAAGCTGTACAAATCACCATGCGAAGATAAACTGTCAATACGTCACAGGATATAGTTAAGAGAACCGAATGCTCAGCCCCGAGGAGGCATCAGACCTTCCAGAAAGAATGTCATCTTCACCACCACATCGCCTTGGGGAACCAAAGGTACTCACTTGTGTCACTTGAAAAAAATCCAAGAGTTCAAAAAAATCGAAGACTCGAGAGTAGTACCAAAAGAAATGCAAGACCGAATACGAAAGATGAGGTTACAGATTGAAGTAAAGCACGGATATTTCACGCTCAATCTTTTAGTTAAGTAATCAAGCGACTTTTAATATACTGCTTTACCATCACTAATTAGATCTGCTTTTCCTTTCCTCATGATGGTCACACCACCAATTTCGAACAAAAAAAAATCGAACACATTACAAATGAAGAAAAATGATAGTAAAATGTTATGTTCATACTTTTGGCAAAGTGCAGAGTCGATTGCTCGAAGCATTTTCCTCATTTACTTCACGATTAAGAACCTTCGAACAAGACGCTTGTACTCATATACATTTGGTGTTAGGATGGCAAGAGAGTAATCTTCAACAAGACCAAGATTATTGGTTATAAGGAAAAGTCCATCCTGCAGGTCACACAAAACAAATTCAAGATTGACACATGATTTCAAAATACGAAAGTAAGTTAAATAAGTTCAAATGGTACCCCATCAAGAATGGGGTTGGGATATTAGCTCTGTGCATGCCTCATGATATTACTCACACAATCCTACAGTAAGTTAAGTGAAGCAAAGGTAAGACAGAAGTTAAATGTCAAAATTATCTCATTGTACTTAGACCTAGATGACGGAATCTATACAGAAAATCATTGATATGGAGCACTAATACAAACAGAAAAATTATATTGAAAATTCTTTGCATGGATATATCTCCTATAGAGCTTGAACAATGTTAACTTCCATGCCTGACAACTGTCCCCACGAAGTTGGCAGGCCAAGTACAAACAGCTGCGAGAGAAAGGTATGGGACTGAGTTTACCATCCACATATCACATATGCATATTTACCTGCCCCTTACAAAGAATATTACCTCATACCATCAAGCAACTTTATGATTGCAAATATCTTTACAAATACTGGAAAGATTACCAAAATAGAGTCAATCTTGGTTCTTGACATAAACTAACACAAATAAAAATATAAATGCCACTCGATTAAAGGTCCGGGCTGCACAGTAAAAAATAAATGCAAAAAAGAATAGCAAAAAAAAGGGAATACAAAGATGTTTGAGGTGTCAATAACAAATTAACTTCTCTTAAACAGGACAAATTGCAATGGTAGCAACCAGCAACACACAAGAAAAAAGAACTTAATAGGACAGAGATATTAGCTATATTGTTCGAAAATGTAAGTATGTAAGCAAACCAGAGGAAACGAGTCCCTTCCAAGGCCATGACCAACAACAATGCAATCAAAGCGCTCCATCCACTTTGCAACTTCAGTGAGAATTCTAGAAGAAACAGATTCTCTTTCATCATCCCTGCCAAAATAGAATGAGGTTCTCCAAGACATCAAATTGATATTACCATGAAAGTGCAAACATAAATTCAATTTAAGTTACCTTACGCTGTAGGATTCCTCTAGTATTGGATGTACAATCAACTCAGGGCTATAGCTCTTAATTACTGTTGCAGCATCTTTTGTGCAGAAAACATGTGAAAGATTTGCACCCTGAAAGACATCATGTGAAGCATTTGCATCGATGTGTAATACACGTGACTAAACTTTTAGAAGATACTGACAATTTTCAAGGCAGAGATAGCTGCAAAATAAGGAGCACCAGTGTACTCTCGACATCCACCGATTAGCGCCATCCATGAATTGTGTCTCAATTAAACCTTGCATTAACAAATTAACAAAATAAAGTAAAATCAACCACATATTAGGGGAAAAATGGCATAAATCAAATCTTCACCCGCATGGCCAAGTCAGACAGCACAACATTAGGAAAAAATCGACCAGAAAGACCTCTGGCAATAGTCTATTATTAATATGAAGATATGTATCTAATTATTTCTAATATGAAGATACACATACAACTATTCCTAATATGACCACTACAGTCTACAGTGCACGAGGTACTGTTCACGTGCTACACCCCGCGAAATGCCCTGCAGGGAACATCCTCCTTTATCCTCTTAGACTTCCCCAGGCATCATAACATACATAATATTAATAAAAAAATTGTTTTGGCGCCATGTAAGAGCAGGTCCCCATTTGCGCAAAGTGTGATACTTGCATTGACCCACAGACCCAAACAGGTCAAACTTTTCACATTTATCTACTTATTTACACATTCAAGTAATATGTCTGTCTACCAAAATTCACAACACATTGCATAGCTGCATGACTGCATCAATTATACTAATTCAACAAAGAACATTGAATTTTGTATGTACACTTGTACTTAAACAAAGGTATCATCTGCACTCCGAATTTTAGTTGGAGGTGGTAAATAGCAGTTAACATGGCGGGACACAAAAGTGTACATACCCAAAATAGGCACAATATCTAGCAGGAACTGCACTTAATGTGTTTCATGTATCTATTCAACAAACTAACTAAGTTTATTTGGCAAAGGGGAAGTAAATGAACAACAATAGAGATGAACGAGGAGCATACTTTGTAATGTCTGCAGAATTTCTTTGAAATGTGTAACATTTTCAGTGACAAAAGCACAGCAAGAGATTAAATAAATTACATTGAGAAGCAGCACATAGTCCCATATATGACTGTAATGACTAATGATGCCACATTAAAACAATTCTCATGAAACACAAGATTGCCCTTTAACACATGCAACGATTGACTATATTTTTCATTTCTTTCCTAAATTAGACATAGATTATTTCTTATGTTCCCTTATTAACCAAGGTTTGTGCGATGAATAATATAGATATAGTGGCATTGAATGTATCTTGTCATTAATCAAAATTTTCTAAAATTTCATGCAAGTCAATTATCCAGTTGCCAATTCAATAAGGGTATAATCAAATATCTCACTTTTTCCTTTTTTGATTCCCCGGATGTTACACCAATAACCCATTGAATCACTCAAGTTCAAACGGACTCAATTTCCCATGATAAAAGAGAACTATATGAAGTATGATCAGACATAAAGCTAATCTAAACTCCGTTTGATAAGAAAAGAACACTCTAAACAATATCGCGCATACCAGCTCCAGCCGTGATAGCACCTCCAGCACTCTGCATAAGGTATACCGTTTTCAGACAAGTGCTACATCATAAAACATACAACCTAAACACTCCAAGAAGTGAAAGAACTGCTTGGCACTTACTCCCTGTGCGTAAATCCTCCTAGCCCCTTCCAGTGCGACATCTCTGCGTCAAAGGTATTCACCATCTCCAAGACCTCCGCGTGCTCACGGCGCACGAACCTTCAAGCACAAGCCAACCAAACACCTATCAAAATTTGATCTTTTCGACACCACCACCCAGAGAATCGCCACATAAGCCAAGCATATCAAGAAACCTCTCGAAGCATATCAAGAAACCTCTCGAGGGTGCCCTTGCTGAACCACGCAGCACACCTGCTCCTCCGCCGCCCGCAGGTGCGCCACGAACGGCTTCACCGACCCCGACGCGATCTTCTCCGTCCACCCATTGCTGGACACCACCAGCTCGCACCTACACACACACCCCAAAGACGACACCTTTAGCCCACAAAAATAGCACGAACACACCAAAAAAGTGAGATTTTTTCTTCAATTCGCAGATTATATCAAATATTCAACATCTACTACCCCCTAATATTCTCAATGCAAAGACGCGTACACTACTCCTAATATACTAATTCCATCACTACCATTAAATCGATCCGGATCGCAACAGCTTCGAAAAGGAGCGGCCATTACCGGGAATCTTCCTGTAGAAGGGGCAAGCTAGGGGCATCCTGACCGCCCCATCCTCCTCTGAGCCTCCCCACCGCCGCTTCCTACCGGACCAAGCACCACAAGTAGAGGGGGATGATGAGGAAGCCCTAGCCCCAGCCCGGACCCCATGCGAAGGCGCCCATCGTGTGCAAATGCTGCAAGCAGCTTCCCATTGGGTGACACCTCCGTAGCAACGCTCGTCATCGCTCGGTCGTCGGGCCGGCGCCGCCCCCGCCGTCGCCTCCTTCCTCTCCTCCGCCCCCATCCGGCTGCTGGCGGCGGTGGCCGGAGAGAAAACGGGAAAGCCGTAGTCTTCGAGGTCATCCAGCACGAGTAGGCGGCGGCGGCGTGGGGTGGGGGGAGGAGGAGCGAGGGCGGAGCGCAGCTCGCGACGCCGCCGAGGCGGGCGGAGCGAGGGCACGGGCTGGAGCTAGGGTTGGGCTTCAGATCGGGGAGGTGGAAACGGAGGAGGGAGCCATTACTGGAAACTCCTCCTCCGGCGGCGCGGTGTAGGCAGGAGGAGGTGGTGGCGGCGGCGCGGGGTGGGGGAGGGCGGGGGAGGAGGCGACGGCGGAGTGGAGGGAGGAGGCGATGGAGGAGGAGGGAGCCGAGGGAGAAATCAGGGGGGAGCGCACGGATTCGGTGGGGGTGGGGGAGTGGGGCGTGGGGGCGCACGGGCGTGAGGAGGGATGGATGGGCCCATATGTCAGATTGAATATTTTTTGGTCAGAAGGGTGTAGCATGCATCATCACCTTGAACTCCTTCTTTTAAGGAGTAGAGATACATCGTGTTGGTTACTTGGTTTTGTTAACAAAATCTTAAGGATAATAAAAATACATTGTAGGAAGATATCAAACATAATTTTTTGAGTAAAATGTTCGTAAGTTGCACAAAACACCACCATTTCTTACCTTCTGTTGCGCTTTGGATCAGGGGAGTGAAGAAAGGATGGCGTGCAAACTGAAAATTACCTTTTTTATTTTCTTTTAATCAAGAACATCTACCCATCCGCCACACACTGCAATAAGTCAGCGTAAGCGCCGACTTCGTGTTACTTGTTCACTCGCCATGCGTCTCCCGCCCGTCCGCTTCCTGCCGTCGAGCGCGGCGCCGGCGGTGGTGGCCGCGAACGCTCGCATAGCCCGGCTGGCGCGCTCCGGGAACATGGAGGGCGCCCGCGCGGCCTTCGAGGCCATGCCCCTCCGCACCACATCCTCCTACAACGCCCTCCTCGCCGGCTACTTCCGCAACCAGCTCCCGGACGCCGCCCTCGGCCTCTTCCGTCGCATGCCCTCCCGCGACCTCGCCTCCTACAACGCGCTCATCTCCGGCCTCTCCCTCCACCGCCACACCCTCCCCGACGCCGCCGCCGCGCTCGCCTCCATCCCCTTCCCCCCCACGGTCGTCTCCTTCACCTCCCTCCTGCGCGGGTACGTGCGCCACGGCCTCCTGGCCGACGCCATCCGCCTGTTCCACCACATGCCCGAGCGTAATCACGTCTCCTACACGGTGCTGCTTGGTGGCCTACTCAACGCCGGCCATGTCGACGAGGCCCGCAAGTTGTTCGATGAAATGCCCGACAAGGACGTCGTTGCGAGGACCGCCATGCTATCTGGGTACTGCCAGGCTGGCTGGATCACTGAGGCGCGCTCTCTGTTTGATGAAATGCCAAAGAGGAATGTTGTGTCATGGACTGCGATGATATCCGGATACGCTCAAAACGGGCAGGTCAACCTTGCACGGAAGCTGTTCGAGGTGATGCCTGAGCGCAATGAGGTGTCGTGGACTGCAATGTTAGTTGGGTACATACAGGCTGGCCATGTCGAAGACGCTGAGGAGCTGTTTAATGCAATGCCAGAGCACCCGGTGGCAGCCTGCAATGCAATGATGGTTGGGTTTGGGCAGCGTGGGATGGTGGATGCTGCCAAGGCAATGTTTGAGAGGATGCGGGAGAGGGATGATGGGACGTGGAGTGCAATGATTAAAGCATATGAGCAGAACGAATTCTTGATGGAGGCACTGTTTACCTTCCGTGAGATGTTGTGCAGAGGTATCCGTCCAAACTACCCATCAGTGATCAGCATCCTCACGGTGTGTGCGGTGCTAGCTGTTCTTGATTATGGGAGAGAAGTACATGCTGCAATGCTGAAATGCTCCTTGGACATGGACGTATTTGCCGTGTCAGCATTAATCACAATGTACATCAAATGTGGGAATTTGGATAAGGCCAAGAGGGTCTTCAATATGTTTGAGCCCAAAGACGTTGTGATGTGGAACTCGATGATCACTGGTTATGCTCAGCACGGGTTGGGGGAGGAAGCACTCGACATATTTAATGATATGAGGTTGGCGGGAATGGCACCTGATGTAATTACTTATATAGGGGCTCTCACAGCTTGTAGCTATACTGGAAAAGTTAAAGAAGGGAGGGAGATTTTTAATTCTATGGGTATGAATTCTGCCATCCGACCTGGAGCTGAGCATTATTCTTGCATGGTTGATTTGCTTGGGCGAGCTGGACTTTTGGAGGAAGCATTGGATTTGATAAAGAACATGCCAGTTGAACCGGATGCTGTCATCTGGGGGGCTCTGATGGGTGCCTGTAGGATGCACAAGAATGCTGAGATTGCCGAGGTTGCTGCTACGAAGCTGTTAGAGCTAGAGCCTGGGAATGCCGGACCATATGTCTTGCTCTCTCACATTTATACGTCCACTGGGAGGTGGGAAGATGCTTCTGAGATGCGGAAGTTCATTAGCTCAAGGAATTTGAACAAGTCACCAGGCTGTAGTTGGATAGAATACAACAAGAGGGTGCATCTCTTCACATCCGGTGATGTATTAGCGCATCCTGAGCATGCTACTATCCTTAAGATGTTGGAGAAGCTAGATGGGCTATTGATGGAATCTGGTTACTCAGCTGATGGAAGCTTTGTGCTTCATGATATAGATGAGGAGCAGAAAGCTCATAGCTTGCGATATCATAGTGAGAGGCAGGCTGTGGCATATGGACTTTTGAAAGTCCCAGAAGGAATGGCCATTCGTGTCATGAAGAACCTCAGAGTGTGTGGTGATTGCCATTCTGCTATAAAGTTGATTGCGAAGATAACTTCTCGGGAAATCATACTGAGAGATGCTAATAGATTCCATCATTTCAAAGATGGGTTTTGCTCATGCAGGGACTATTGGTGAGGTGAATGGTCTGGTCAATTCCTTGCTCCGCATCATCTCATTCTTCCATTTGGTGAGTTGATATCAATATATCTAAGGAAGTTACCCTTGGTTTCTCAAATCAGAGCTTATTTTGAGGATCCTTCCATTTTGTGTGTCTCAATATCTGAGGACAGTTACCCTTGGTTTCTCAAATCATAACTCATTTTGGCTTATATATTCATTGATGTACATTTGGGGATCCTAGGGTTTAGATCTAGAGGGTTCTCCTTTTCTATTTGAGTTCTTGAGAGATACCGAGAGGAAGAGAGGGAGACTGACCGTCGGACGGCGTGGAGGAGGAGGTGACCATCTCGGTTCGTCGGTGACGACTGCGCACGGGCAGCGGCGGTCGGAGATGAAGAAGCGGCTGCGGGCGACGGTCGTCGCAGCGCGAGCAGTCGGCCGGCGGCGAATCGGCGGACGGTGGAGCTTCCGTCATTGGAGCGCCCCTCAACGATCGGGTTTAGGGTAGTGTCGGTGGGTGCAGCGGCGCACGGTGAACCTCGTCATGCGTGCGCCCGGCCCCGCCTCTCTTTATATGGCGGCGGCGACAGGCCCACTGACCTATTGGGTGGCGCCCCGATCGGGCGCGAGCAGGAGGGTATTTGGCCGTTGGGCCAAATGCCTGCGAGATCATTCTAACATTCTCCCTTGATCTCAATCTATACTTTATCTTTAATTACTTTTTGACTTTACACATTCCATCATAGATTAGTGCATAGAACATGTCTCATCGTCACGGTCAATCGCCGATAGATTCAATGACTACAATACACCTCTCTGCTCAAATAGTTACTTTAAACTTTTGGGCCATCTTTTAGTCCGGTATCATAGGCTTTCCTTAAACCCATGCCGCTACATGTTCTCTCGAACACGTTGGGTGGTAAGCCTTTAGTAAGCGGATCCGCTAACATCTTTGCGGTACTTATGTGCTCAAGACTTATAATTTGATCCCGAACTTTATCTTTCACAACACGATTACTTTATGTCAATGTGTTTGGCAGCACCACTTGACTTATTGTTGTGGGTATACGTTCTATGCGGGTTCATTATCGCATACAACTTAAGTGGTCTATTGATGTCGTCAACCACTTTTAAACCGGTATGAACTTCTTTAGCCGATTCACCTGCCTGTTGCCTCATAACATGCTACAAACTCGGCATACATTGTGGACGATGTAGTGACGGTTTGTTTTGAGCTTTTCCACGATATAGCTCCTTTAGCGAGAGTGAACACATATCCGGATGTAGACTTTCTATCATCTCCGCAAAATCGAATCTGTATACCCACTATATGGAGTGAATCGATCTTACGTATGTCATCGTGAGGCCTTTTGTTCCTTGCAAATAACGCAAGACTTTCTTTATCAATTTTCAATGTTCTATTCGAGATTGCTCGAATCGCCAAGTAACCCAGTAACAAACGCTAAGTCGGGCGTGTGCACACTTGAGCATCTTGTAAGCTTCCGACAGTGAAGCATATGGAACCGATTTCATTTGTTCGAGCTCAGATCGTTCTGGGGCATTGAAAATCCCATATCTGTCGCCCTTGACTATAGGTGCGGTGAAGGACTACTTTTATGCATACCAAATTTCTTTAAGACTTTCTCTATGTATGCCTTTTGTGACATCCCAATATCCCCTTGTTTCTATCCCTGAATTTGATCCCTAGAACGAACTGAGCTTCACCAAGATCTTTCATATCAAAGTTTGAGGACAAAAACTTCTTTATCTCCGATGAGACTAACATCACTACTAGCTAGTAGGATATCATCCACATACGAGATTAGGAAGATAAACTTCCCATCTTTAAACTTTGCATAAACACGCTTGTCCTCTACATTCTCTTTAAACTCAAATTTTCTTATTGTACTGTCAAACTTCAAGTACCACTGTCTTGAAGCTTGCTTTAACCCATAAATCCATTTCTTTAGGCGGCATCCCATTCTTTCATTTCCTTCCACGACAAAACCTTTCGGTTGTGCCATGTAAACATTTTCCTCCAAATCCCCATTAAGAAGTGCCGTCTTTACATCCATCGATGTAACTCTAAATCATAATGTGCTACTAATGCCATTATGATTCGAAGAATCTTTGCATGAGACGGAGAAAATGTCTCATTGTAATCAATCCCTTCTCTTTGCGTAAATCCTTTTGCCACAAGTCGCGCTTTGTATCTTTGTACATTCCTTGGGAGTCATGTTTTGTCTTGTAGACCCATTTACTGACCCTCTGTTTTGGCTCCTTTAGGAATAATTTCCAAGTCCTGGACTTTATTAGTCTTCATGGACCTCATCTCCTCTTCCATGGCCTCAAGCCATTTTGAGGAATTTTCGCTTCATGGCTTCTTCAAATGAGGTGGGATCATCCTCTATTTGAAATTCCTCTGTATGATAAATCGATAATCATAATAGCTGATCTTCTTACTCTTTGAGACCTCCTGGGCCTCCTCATTTGGTACATCTATTGTTTGAGGTCTTTGTTGCTCCCTCATCTGTGGCAATAGGTTCTATATGATCTGAAGAACAGTTCTTCATTCTCATTCATTGTTGCCACGGGAGGAACAATAACAGTCTTTGGCACCACAGTGTCTTGCACCGTCGGTGCAAATGGCAGCAGTAGTGTGAAGAATGGCTCTTGAATCATCGGAGTGGGCGCAAACACCCGCTTCTCTTCAAGGTCAATCTCTCGAGCTACCATGCTCCCCCTCATCATTTCATCCTCTAAGAAGACAGCATGTCTCGTTTCTACAAACTTTGTGTATCTGTCTGAACAGTAGAAACGATAACCTTTTGACTTTTCAGGGTAGCCAATGAAATGGCAACTTACTGTTTTGGGATCAAGTTTCCCAAGGTTTGGGTTAAATACTTTAGCCTCAGCAGGACTTCCCCACACACGTAAGTGGTTTAGTGAGGGAACTCTCCTTGTCCACAACTCGTATGGTGTTTTGGGCACCGATTTACTAGGCACTCTGTTGAGAATATGAATGGCGGTTTTCAACGCCTCCATCCATAAACTCAATGGCAGTGTGGAATAGCTCATCATGCTTCGCACCATATCCATCGAGTGCGGTTGCGTCTTTCACTACTCCATTTTTTGAGGTTCGCCGGCATAGAATATTGGGCCACTATACCATTTTCTGTAAAACCTTGCAAAGGTCCAGAACTTGTCCATATGGGGTATGTCGACCGTAGTACTCCCACGATCGATCGGACTATCTTAATCTTTAAATCGTGTTGGTTTTCAACTTCACCTTAAATATCTTGAATTTATCCAAGGCTTCATTTCTTTCTTTGATTGGATAAATATATCCATAACGGGAGTAATCATCGTGAATGTTACGAGCGAGTCATAACCATCCACGCTTGTCACACGAAAAGGACCACAAATATCGTGTGAACAATTTGTAGAACTCTGTGCTTCTTTTAGCGTCGTTTTTTTAATTTTCTTTACATATTTTCCTTTAATGCATTCTGCATTGTTCTAAGTCCGAGAACTCTAATAGAGGAAGAATTTCATTCTTAACAAGTCTTTCTATTCTCCCCCTCGAAATATGGCCTAAACGACAGTGCCATAATTTCGACGATTCATTATGAGTTCTCTTTCGTTTTCTGTTTACATTCGTAGACGAGGATTCAATCACTTTCTCGTACGCAACGTTCTCATTATCGCATACGACATTCACATCATCACACAATGATAACAAATAAAGCTCGTTCTGTAAAATGGCAAGACCAACACATTCTTTATTAAACATTGTTTCACACTTGCCATTTCCAAAATTGCAATCAATTCTTTTCCTTGTTATCCCTCACATAGTTCACAGAACCACCATGTGAGGATTTGATTCTTTCCTCCTCTTGCACGCACATAGCTATGCACTTTTCCAAATCCCATTTCTCGGGCTGCATATTATAGTTGACAACAAAATGTCAAACTCTTTTGGCAAAGAAGCAAAAACCAAATGAATAAGGAACTCATCCTTGAGAGCCAAATCCATCGGTTTAAGTTTAGATGCCAAGTTGCTCATTCTAAGAATGTGCTCTCTTATGCCATTTCCACTGCCAGAATACCTTTCTGTTACCAGCTGCTTAATCAGCTGTGTAGCATAAGTCTTTGAAGAGCCAGTAAACTGACTCTTTATTTTCTCAAGGTACTCTGTGACAGTGTCACACTCTGCGATTGAGCCCACAATTGCAAGCTTAATCGTGTTCTTTATCACAGTCAAACATTTCTTGTTGGCAGTGACCCACTTTTTATGATCAAGATCATATGACATTTTTATGGGAGCATAGTCCCTCATGCAGTGCGCCAAACAACATCACCTCATTTTCATCCCTCACGGTGCCACAAACTCGTGGGACACGGTGTGGAGACACAATTCATATACAATGAGAACAATTAAACATCATAACAACAACCGCATGCCTTGGTTTCAACGTTGGTTAAAACTAAAACATACAGTTGTTTACACATTAAATCTACATCACCGTTGGCGAAATAGAAATAATGCATAAAATCATCAATTGAAACTATAATATCATTATGACAAAATTATATGCCTTATTTCCAACATTGGTCAAAATACGACATACAATTTAAATCAATTTTATCTATGCATTAAATCTACATCACCGTAAAGCGAAATAGAAATAATGCATAAAATTCATCAATTAAAAATTATAATATTGTTATTATCAACGTTGGTCGAAAATAACAATATCATAATTATCTCGATTTATCTCTATTTTTCCAAAATTAAATTCTCCGTTGGTTCGAATTTAATAATGAAAAAATCAATCAATAACATCTTTTGCAGCTGAAACTGTAATTATTCTAAAAATAATTCAATATTCAGAAGCATTATACTGTACACATTTAATCTCTGAAAAATTAACACGTTGGTGCAAAATTTTACAGAGATTTGAATCAAATTTCATTCAAATTCATTCATAATTGCTTCTGAAAAACACAATAAAATTCATTTAGCAAAATTCTGTGTAAATGGCCATTTTTGGCCCAACCCGCGCGGCCAGCCCAGCCGGCGCGCGCTCAGCACTCCTTTGGCCCATATGGCCATTTCGGCCTATCTGCTGCTGTGCGCGCGCCAGCGGCCCGCTCTTCCCACGCTGCCCATCTCTATTACACGGCCGCGGCTCAGCGATCTCGCCGTCGGATCAACATCGGACGGCCAGAGTGAAACCGCCAAAACAAAACCGCCGCTTCACGAAAACCTAACCCTAGCCCCATTGCGCCGCTTCCACCGAAAAACACGGCGGCGGCTCTGCGAGCGATGGCGGCGGCGCCACGGCGTTGCCCCGCGGCCAGCTGAGCGCGGCGGCGGCGCGGCAGCGCAGACGGCAGCGGCAGGTTTGCGGCGGACCGCGCGAGGCGGCGGCGCAAAGCGACGAGCGGCGGGGCGGCGAGCGCTCTCCCGTCTGGCGCGCGCGCGCCACGCGAGAGCGGCGGCTCGCTCCGCGTAGAGCAGCGCGACGGAGGCCGGGGTCGGCCGAGCGGCGGCTCGCGACGGCACGGCGATCGCACCCGTGAGTCCGATCCCCTCTCTTTTCTCTTTCTTTTGCCGTTTTCTAGGGTTGGGGACGGGATTCTCTCTGTGCTTTTCTTTTCCATGACGCCGGTCAACCGACGGCGGTCGTCGTTCTTTCCCATCTAGATCTACGCCTAGATCGCTCGATACCAATGATGTACATTTGGGGATCCTAGGGTTTAGATCTAGAGGGTTCTCCTTTCTATTTGAGTTCTTGAGAGATACCGAGAGGAAGAGAGGAGACCGACCGTCGGACGGCGTGGAGGAGGAGGTGACCATCTCGGTTCGTCGGTGGCAGCTGCGCGCACGCAGCGGCGGTCGGAGATGAAGAAGCGGTGCGGCGACGGGTCGACGCGCGAGCCCGGCCGGCGCGCGGCGCGCGCACGGTGGAGCTTCCGTCGCTGGGCGCCCCTCAACAGATCGGGTTTAGGGTAGTGTCGGTGGGTGCAGCGCGCACGGTGAACCTCGTCATGCGTGCGCCCGGCCCCACCTCTCTTTATATGGCGGCGACAGGGCCCACTGACCTATTGGTGGCGCCCCGATCGTATGCGCGAGCAGGAGGTATTTGGCCGTTGGGCCAAATGCCCTGCTGAGATCATTCTAACATTCATATCCTATTGAGTTCATCATTAGAAGGCTTTTTTATACCTAGTTTAATGGTATCTCATTTTTTTATAGGAAACCTATTCAGGAGCCAGGTTTCATCTGAACATGAAGTACTATCATCCATTATCAGCACACTGCATATGCCCGAGTTGTTCCCTTGAGGTATCTTTGCAACTGTTGACGGAGTAATGCAGGCTGCTGCTCTAAGTGACATCACGTCTTAGAGGTCAGAATTATGCTGAACTAAAACCTGGGTAGACCCTGTTATCCACAGAAAAACAACTTACATTACAAATCAATTTATATTGCAGGGAGTACTGTTTTGTCAAGAGTAAGCATTTTATTTTTTTGAATGGGTACAAATTACAATCCCCAAAAGAAAGCTACGTGGTGTAAGTTAGTTGTATATGTTATCTACTTAGTTCCTGACTTCACATGAACCCTGATGTGCGCACTCATCTATGCACATGTATTTATGTTTCACTTTAAACTTTCTTTTTTGCAGATGCATTATCCTTAGGATGCTCAAAAGCACAGCTGTGGAATACCAGTAAGTAACATTCAGCATTTCAGTTTAAGCACTTCATCTATTGCAGCAAATTTGTTAAGACACGAAATTTTTGGACAGTCATGACATGACGAAGGCGTGAATGTGCTGCGGTGGTTCAACAAATGTGCATTATGCGGGCTGTCTGATTATAAATTTAGCTGTGGAGATTGAGTGTGGAAGATCAACATCCAATTTTCGAAATAATCCTACTTATGATTTGATTGGTTATCACTTATCAGCACTCAGCAGTTTACATGGCTAATACAGGATCCAGGTAAATCTACCAGCTTTCTACCCAAAAATGTAATTGTATTGATTTGTATATGGCCGCGTCAATTTTTTAACAATACTGACCAACTTAAGAATGATCTCTTGTAGTACTACTATATTTTTTTTCTCGAAAACGCAGGAGAGCTGCGCCTCATTAAATTAAGAAGAGAATAAAGGGCAAGAGCCCAAACAACACCACAAACACCACACACACACGCACTCACGCCCCAACAGATTTGAGGATTACAAACGCGCCCGTGACAAAATCACACAAGGCGACCACTACTGAGCTATAAATATGAAAAGTTTCAAAAAGAGACATCTGCCATGGTCTTTTTGGTGAAACCAGTTGGTTTGGTCTTCATTTAAAATCATTTACATTGAATTTTAATACTAAAACTGAATTCATCTTGCTGATTGATGAATTGGTCAGGTATCAGTTCCATGAATTAGCATAGCTCCGCAAGATCTGAATCCTCACTCACGAATCTGGAAGATTCACTGATTTTGATAACGGAGTTGGAGTTACTACCATTTGAAAATTTGTTCGAATAAAAAGACACTTCAGCTGTCATAAATATACTGAACATAAGAGCATTTACTGAAAATAATTCGAACAGGAAAGAGATTAGATTACATAATAGTACAAAAAAAAACGATGAAAGACTTACTGAACTTCTGTAAAAAGACGAGATTAGATTACTTAATGTTATCTATCAATCGGACATGGTCAATGTGCAATTCCATGTTTGATCGCATTAAGGTTCCACGCACTCCCGAGCTTCTGCGTTTTTCATTTCCATTCTGTCTCTGTTTGTCAAGTGGGAGGAAGATATCTGGATTCCTTTTCTTTTTTCGGTCTGTACATTTGTTTGACAAAGCATGCCGGCTGGCGGAATGACCGTGGACGTCGTGAGCAGGGGCGGACCCACAGGGTATGCCGGGTGGGCCACGGCATACCCTGGGGCCTAGCCTGCTGACGGTTCGCCTCATCCTTTCCGTACGCATCTAGCTCGCTCGCTCGTGCCCCCACGGATTCTCTTCCTCCCACCGATTCTTGGCTCCGCCCGGCGGCCGCAGATCGCGCGCGAGATGGCCACATCATTCGACCGCTGGGAGAAGGACCCCTTCTTCCCTGCCGCCGAGGAGGTCCAAGAATCCGTCGACCGGTGAGTTCTCCTGTTGGCCTCTTCTTTCTCCCTTCCATTTTGTCCCATTTATTTTTGGTGATTTTTGTTGGGTTTTGCTTGTGGGTTTGCAGGATGGAATCAGTGTACAGGACATGGGTGCAGGTGCAGGAGAGGAAAGTAGGCGGCGCTCCGGAGGCGGCCGCGGCTGGCGGAGGATGGGGGCGAGGCGCCGGCGATCTGCGCCGCGGGCAGCACACGGCGCTCGGTACCGCCAAGTGGCAGGTGAATTATTTGCCCCCGGCCGTTGTTACTTGCTGACTTCTACATAATCCGATTTAATGAGTAACTGGTGAAAGATAGGAATTGGTTGGCAACTTGGCTTTCTCCTATTGCTCGAAAATGATATAATTTTTCTACAAAAGATTTGGGTGTGTTGGCTTATAAATTTGGATACAAGAATAATCTAACAACGGTTCTCCGTTCCATTCCTAGTATTTAGTGATTCTTGGAAAGAAAATGCTTCAATCTTCTTGTATATAATCGATTTTCTTGTATATTAATCCTGCATATTGCTTGGTATTGTATATTTGCCTATATGGTTTGATCCTTCTTAACAAGCTACACAGTGTGAAGGTTGGTTTAGATATGGGATTTGCTCCATTTCTTATGTGCTGTCATTCATGAACCATTCAAAAGATTGTATTTGGTAATTGGTACACATGGATGTGTTATGAGGTATTGAGCTTTGAGCAGTCCAAAACTGGATCTTAGCCTCTTGTTCACAGATGTGCAATTTGTTAAAGTGCCATCTAATATCCTGTTGGATTGCTTGAAATGAGATGAGTTTGCTCAAATGAAAATTTGATGTCTTGGCTTAGTATGTAAGAATAATCCAAGTCCACCAACGGTTCTCTGAAATGCAAAGCTAGGATTTAGTGATTCTTAGAGCAAAATTCTTGGATCGTGATGCATATTTCCTGCATCATTACTGGTTTGGCTGTCAAGAGTATTTTTTTCATGGTATGCTCCTTGTTGACAAGCTGCAGCGCGTGATGATTGGTTTCCGTATGGGGTTTGCTCCATTTGTGTGTGCTGGCATGCGCAGTGCGTGATAATTTTACAATTATTTACCGAATTGGCAAATGGTTTTACTGAATTGTATATGAAAATTTTGGTGCGGTATACCTTTTGGTAAAATCCTGGGTCCGCCACTGGTCGTGAGCGCTTGTAAGCAACACGGCTTACGCAGATTTTTCCTTTGTGGTTTTTTTTTTTTGACAAGGCGTACACATAGTTGGTAAAGATCGCATTCTACCCACGCGTGAAAGACCAAGTAGCTACATAATTACTTGTTATATGTATTGGATAAAAGAAAAAAAACGCTATATGGATTGGATTAAGGAAAAGAATCAACCCAAGAAGATTTCAAGATCATTTTTTAACACGACTGCAAAAGTTTGCATCTGAAACAGTGCAATACGAAAACCTATATATAGATCCCTTATCTAGATTTCAATTTCGTACAAATTAGACATACGTCTTTGTTTTACGCATGCTCACCAACCGCGAGCTGCTGCACCGCATGTCTGTGCGCAGGAAGGCCCGTGCCATGCGCCTGCTTTCCAGCCGCGCGGTGAGCGCCCGCGTAGACCCGGGGCCTTACACTGACGGCGTCCTCGACAAGGAGTATGTTGGCCCAGCCCACAGAATAAATGTACACAAGTGAAGAATGAATAAATATAGAAAAGATTTGTTTTGTAACAACACATGTCTTTTTCTTCTTCCTCTGCTATTTACTTCTCTGCTATTTATTCAACTTCTCAAATTGTTGAACAGATTATATAACTGAAATAGATACAACTGGACCGTACATATAGACCACTCACCCACTATAGCCACACGACCCCTTGTGATCCGGTTTTACCGGCCACACCCCTACAACTCGTACATTGTGCACTATCCGAAAGACTCGCTCTAGTAACCAACTAATACAGCCAATGGATACAACTGGTATAGACACACTGCTATCTGACCAAGTCTACAACCACACACAGACATGACCAACTTCGAGTCCTTCGACCACGGCACTTCGACCACGGCTTCTCGACCACAACTCCGGTCGTACCGCTTACACAGAGCCGGTACTATCAGTCTTCAACCACACAGGTCTTCCGCGCACCGATCTAGACTGTAGCTTACGAGTATCGACCAGTTACTGTAGTTCTGACTACTAACTAGTTACTGTAGTTCCGACTACTGATCAGTTACTGTATCTTACGACTATCGACCGGTTCACTGTAACTATGACCAGTTCACTGTAACTACGACCGACTCCGGGGCCTCCGACTACTCTCCGATTCTGGGGTCTCGATTTCTACACGTACTTGAACACACGAATACTCAACACATGACTTATGCAGTACTCGACACACGACTTACACAGTACTCGAACACATAAGTACTCGACACATGACTTACACAGTACTCAAACACACGAGTACTCGACACTAACCACTATCAACAACAAGATTAGATCCAACAGAGTACCTAGTGCACTTGGCCATCAGCACGTCGCCGCAGCCAGTGCAACTCATCCTCGACACCGGTAGTGACAGGGGCGGAGGGCCCGGTAGGGCAAGGTAGGGCGCTCGCCCTACCTTGGCTCCGCCGCGAATCCCCACCCCGAGTTGATTTGGCCGCCATGGATGCCAGGTTGAAGGTCCTGCTGCTGCTATTGAACGAAGTCTAAATGTTCTCACGAGGAAGATGACTGAATCGTTACTTCGTAAGTCTGTTAGTCGACCTTTGACCTTTGGGCCTTGACGCTTCATGCTTGCGGCTTGCCTTGTGGGCTTGTGGCTTGTGGGCCGCGCAACATATGTGGACTGGGACTGCGGTAGCCTATTCGTTTTCCAGAGCAGCGACGACGCTTTGCCTTCAGCCGCCGGCCATACCTTAAATTTTTTTCGTCCTCCGCCACTGGGTAGTGACCTTGTCTAGGCGCAGTGCCGGGCGTGCCAGACCTGCTTCAACCAAACCATCCCCTACTTCAACCTGCTCAACTCCTCCACGTTCGCGGTGCTCCCTTGCAACCTACCCATGTGTCACAACCTGACCTGGTCTTCCTACGGCAAGTAGAACTGGGGCAACCACACCTACGTCTATGTGTATGCCAACAGCTCAATAACAGCCGTCAACTGGCCACCTCGCCGCTGACACCTTCATGTTTGCAGCCACGGATGCCGTCGGCCACGCCTCTGTGCGTGGCCTGGCCTTTGGCTGTGGCCTCTTTAACAACGGAATTTTCAAGTCCAACAAGACTGGCATCATCGGCTTTGGCCACGGCTCCCTGTCCCTGCCATCGCATCTCAAAGTGGACAACTTCTCCCACTGCTTCACCACCATACGGGGTAGGAACCCATCCCCATCCTGCTCGATCTTCCAGCCAACCTCTTCAACATCAGTGGCATCGTCGTCCAGTCCACCCCTCTGATCCAAAACCCTTTGTCTCTGAACGTGTACTACCTCTCCCTCAAGGGCATAACCGTTGGTTCGACGAGGCTGCCGATCCCGGAGTCAACGTTCGCCTTGAAGCAAGACGGCACGGGCGGCACCATCATTGACTTCGGCACCGGCAAGATGATGCTGCCCCAGGACATGTACAAGCTCGTGCGCGACACGTTTGTCGCCCAGTTGAGGCTCCCCATGTAGTACAACTCGACGACATCGTCGGTCTCCCAGTTCTGCTTCTCGGCGCCGCTGCAGTAGTGTTACCAGGACTTGGACATGGGTGTCGGAGTCCGATTTGGATTCCAGTGTCTGATTCGGCAAACTTTAGAAAATAAGATTTTGAGATTCGCCTAATATAAATATATTTTATCATAAAAAAATAATAGGTAAGATTACGTGAATGCAATCAAGATTCAACACTAGGCATTTGACTGAATAATTACAAAGCAAGAAAGCAATGGCATACTCATAATGAATAATTGAATACTGAATAAGAGATTTGGATTGTCTCGTTGTTCATGGTTTGACATCTAGAGAAAGGCAGAAATACCAAAATATAGTCCATGCTTTCATCTTCTAAGCCTCTAACTTTCTATATGTAAATATCTAATATCCAAAATAAATGGAACTAGTAAAATATAATATTTAAGAGAGATATGTAATTTATTAACAAAAATGGCCTCCAAAAGGAACTAGAAACAAAACAACCATCTTCTAAGTTCCCAATCTCACGTAGACATAGCCACATCCAATAGTCCAAACCAAAAAGAAGCAGCAGCTAAAAGGAATTGACAACAAACCAAACCCACCAAGGAAATATCAAACTAAACTTTTATGTCAAAACAATAGGCCAAATTGGCAAAATGCAAAAGCAATATCATGTGATTTACATGCCTGGAATGGTGTTACTACAGAAAGGAAGAACTATGCTTGGTCAATTGGTGTCGTCCCCACCTTGTCGGTGGGAGCTGCACCACTGCTAGCAAAGTTATTAGCCACAAGAATAGGTTCCTCTAGCGAACAATTTGCAACTTCTAAATCAATTGAATCATCCATGCAAATGGCATCTCTTTTGATGTCCCAATACTGGCAAGGCCCTTCTTTCCTTGACAGAAGTCTTTGATTGCTATGTACAAAACCAAATCATCAGCTCTTTGAGATGCCAATTTGTTTCGCTTAGCAGTCATTATTTGTATGTATGTGCTCCAATTTCTTTGTAGCAAGATGAAGAGGTAGGCTGACAAAGCAACCTACAAATTAATTGCAGATTGGTTAATACTCAATATGATCAAATTATGCTTTGCACGTCTTGGAGCATGTGATGCATGGTTAGCCCACCATGATTGTGGTGTTGAGGTAAACCTATCATTCTTTACATGCAGCTCTCCAAAATAACCTTCATGTGTTGCAAACCAACCATACTCACTTCTTACTTCATTGAGTTTTGACTTAGATTGAAACAAACGTGCAAAGGCTGCATTGCGACCATCTGAAATATCAGAATCATGATGTGGTGGGATGCGATCAACACCTTGAAGCAGCCATTCTTCACTATAGTATGTGGGGTTCAAGCAATGTGCTAAGCAATGAAGAGGAGTTGTGCTCTTTGTCCATCTCTTTATAAGTATCCCTTGAACCTCCATATAGAATGCTTCTGCATCATCAACAGGATCTTTATTTCCATTATTATGTATGATTTCACGAACTTGTTCTATCATACAGTCCCACTTTTCATATACCAAATGTAACATTGGATTATCCATGTCAGCTTCCCTAAGCAATCGCACTATAGGATTTGTGAAAGTGATAAGAAAATCAACTCTCTCCCACCACTAATCATCAATAAGCAATCTTTTGTTCTTCCTTGCTTTGTCTACATCATCTTGTTTTAAAAACCTCCAATTAGCATCAACTACCATTAGACATAGTGCCTCTCATACCTCTCGAATCCGCTTCACCAAGATTAAAGTTGATGCAAATCTTGTTTCAGCAACACCTAGAAGCCTCAATGTTGCATATTTATTGTATATAGTCAAAGCAGCACTATGATTGACAACAAAATTTCTTATGAGCTTTACCTCTTTGTCAATATCTCTTATCCAATTATAGAGTGGATACTTTGAAGCTTTGTTCAATTTCTCCGATGAGCACATATTCTTCAAGACCAAGTTTAGTCTGTGAACAACACACGGGGTCCAAAATATGCTCGAGTATGTAGCCTCAACTTTAAGTCCAGCTACCTTGCAAACAGAAGCATTAGCTGTGATGATTTTAACTACATTTCGATGTCCTACTTCAGCAACCATATCGAGAAATACTTTTTCAATGTAATATGTGTTCTTCACTTCTCCTGATGCATCAATTGCTTTGAGAAACAAAGGACCTACTGGAGATGAAGCAACAAAGTTGATAAGTGGCTTCCTTGTTGGATCAGTCCATCCATCACTGACAATTTATACACTTGTAGTGGTCTAAGAAATTCTACAAGGCTTTGTAGGTTCATCAATATTTGCTTTTTTTTAAGCAAGCATGGTTGTGCTCACTTCATCAAAACTGGGAAGAACATAGCCAGACAAAGCATTTTGACAAGCATGTTTGATCATATCATGAAAGAATGGTGACCTGATCAATTTGAATGACAGCCCATTTGCATAAATGAACCTTGCTATCAAATAATCCAGCTTATCTCTTGCTACTTTGTGAAAGAATTAGCTAAAGCACTATCATATTTGCGCCTCTTTGAGCCAAACTCTTCACTGTTTGGAAGTGGAATGCTGGGTTTTCTTTTTTCTACTAACATTCTCAGCTCTTTTGTTTCTTCAAATTGCTTCAACTTCTCTAGTATTACATGATCAACTTTTAGGCAAGGACCAACTCCATGACCAGGCAAATGCAAAAGATGTGCTTTAACAAGAGTGTAAGTGCCAGTAAAAGATTGGTGGCACAAATTGCACTCTATCTTTTTGTTACCTCCACCTTTTTGATGAAGCTAGCTTTTTCATGTACTTTCACAGGTTGTTTCCATCAGAAGCATTCTTGTTTTGAATTGGAGTCTTGCATGCCCCCTACCTTTTCCTTGTCCAGCACTGCTTCTCTGAAAAAAGGTAGAAGCAATCGAAGTGAGGGAGAAGGACTAAAGTATGCAAAATTCTTTGAAGACACATGCATTCACAACTTCACATACATACCTAAAGTAGCACCACTGGGGAGAAGGATTGTGGATGGAACTCAGGATGAGTTTGTATGGAAAAAGCTTGGTAGCGAGCAATTCCTTTGATGAGAGTAGATGTTTTTTGTGCATACCTACTTCTGTTCTAGGGAAGGAACAATGTGAAATTCCCCTTTCTAACCTCTCATTTCATATGACTTAAAAATACAAGGGTATATTGGACATTTAGACATTCTTTAGACAGGGATTTTGCCTCCATTTTCTAGTTTGGGCGCCAAACCCAAAAGTTCCCTCAGGTTACATTTTTTTCTTGTATTCACTTACCCCATTCTATTCTTTGCACATCCATAATATGAATGTATCAAATATTATTTCACAAATACAGTAAAAAAAAGCCATGAAAAGCCACTTCTTTGTTGTTAACACTTGACAAAAATCATTATGCTAGAATCAACCTAATGTAATACTTTCACCCGCTTCTCTATACCCACTTCAGTGATCACATTCATTAGACTTGATAGCCGCAACGAAAAGAATGCAACCTAAGCTCATATCGACTCATCTATCACTCATACTTCACTTCTCTATCGTGTAATAATATCATTCTGGGAGAGTTAACCTTGGATCAACTAACATATTACTTTCACCCCATGGAACTCATCTGGTGCACCGACTCGTCAGCATCCTTGGGAGAGAATAGTATACTAGTATGGTGCGGTGTTGACCACAAGTTAGCATAGTCAAGCTCATATCGACTCACCTTCGCCTCTCACTCAAGCTCCACTTCTCTGTCATGCGATAATGTCACTATGCGAGAGATGTTCTAGATTATCTTATGTACCCATAGAGCTCACCTGCATGACTATTCTTTAAGTTTCTTTGTTGTGAGATATCACCATCATATAAGAGTTCGTGTTTAGACATAGTAAAATAATTTAGGCCCCGTTCTTTTGGGTTTTTCAACTGGCTTTTGGTTTCTGCTTCATTCAGCAGTCACTATTTATTATACTAGACAGTTGCAGCCAAGACCCATCAGTCGCAAGTCAAAAGAATAGGGCTTATTCTCTTCGAGCCAAAATGTAGTTTTCCTAACATATTGATATAATTTAAATGGCACTAATAAAAGATTTTATACCTTAGTCACTTGAAACAAATAATAAATAAATGATTTTAGATAATATAAAAGATTTTATATCTTAGTCACTTGGAATAAATAATAAATAAATGCCAGCATGTTCATTACACATCTAAACACCGTATTATTCATAGATTTTTTTGTACAACTAAGTACCCGTGCAAGACAATGTTAAGAGCTTTCACCTCTTCTTTAATACAAAGCTATTACTATTATTAAAAAAAGAGTTGGTGGTGGTCTGTCTGCCAACCAACTCCTCATTTTTTTCAACTACCCACACATTCATATTCACACCCCCCCCCTCTTTTCTTTATTTCATTTTTCATCTTTCCTTTACTTTTTTGAAGACTTTCTCTCTTGTATTATAACATACTCAAAATTATTCTCATTTTTTAATGTGTTTATGTTTCTACGGTACTTCATAATTTATATAGTAGAATAACTTTTTTATTATGATAACCATCGAGTACCATCGCTACCAACCACAGAGCCATCGAGTACCGCTCGCTATGAGTACCGACCGCTACAATAACTACCCAGTACCAACCCGTACTGAAGCACTTCCTACCGAGTACCAAGTATCGCTACCAAATCCTTCGAGTACAATTCCTCCGAGCACTGTTGACCGATCACCGGCCACCATGCACTAGCCAGTCATACCGCTAGCCTAACACGTGTATTCAAAGATAGCAAGAAATAAAGCACTCAAACCGATCATGAAACCTATGGCAACCGATTGCAAAAAGTCTAAGACTGCCGATCGCAAAATATACGACAACCGATCATGTAGTCTACGACTATCGGGTATCGACTATTGAATACGTGTATCGACCAGTAAAGTCTACGACTATTGAGTATCAACTAGATACTGTAGTTATGACCATAGAAAATTATTGTAGCTTACCATCATCGACCAGGTAAGGTCGTTCTGCTGTGGTAGATGTGCTATGGTTGAAGTGTCGTAGCCGAAGCTTGACGTGGTCGAAATACCATGATCAAAATACCATAGTCGAAAATTCCTTAGTTGAAGTCGCATATGATCGAAGTCAGACGTGGTTGAAGTCTGCCGTGGTCGAAGTCGAATGCGGTCGAAGTCTATCGTGGTCGATGACTGCCCTAAAAATTTTAGCAACACACGTGCATCGACCAGAACTTTCCAAAACACAAATTTCAATTAAACCCAAATGTCAATTATTCATCATTAATTTATGCACGACCACCACATGGTCTAACAAATATTGAAACAGTATTTTTCGCTGTGGTGCCCGGCCGATCTCAGCCTTCGCTTCCTAATCCAACGCCTAAGAAGCAAAGTCAATGGTACCGTAACACCGTGAGTTTACTTCACAAAGAGGATCCAGATCCTTAGCTGCTGCACTGCATTTCAGGTACTTCCTCCTTTATCTGTGCACTTTTCCATTAATTTTTTTACAAATATTTGGTATTATCCCAAAATACTCCAATTATATCTATTTTTAACTTTTAAGACTTTATGGATGGATCATTGTTAAGGGCATCTGGAACTAACGTCTTGATTTTGATTATGTTGAAGTATTAGTATATTATCATTTTTTTTATCAGTATAAACTTTTAGATAAACTGATTAGTGTATATAATTTAATAGAAACTTGAAGTTAAACAGCGCAAGAGGGACAAACAAGGAAGTAGAAAGCTTAATGACCTAATCTGAGGGACAAAAATGACCATGGCTGAACTAAAAATACGTAAAAGATCGTACACTTCACATTGTTTTTCCCAGTATAGTAAGCATCGTGTAACAAGTTGGGACACTTGAACCCTTATCCAACTACCTGATAAGGATATCATTTTTATGCATACAGCCAATGGATGTGAATCTATACACTTGCAAAGTCCAATCACAAGAGCTCGCATATAACAATTGAACTATCAGGTAACTTTGTTTCTAGGAGTGCATTTTGTTTCTCACGAGAATATGCTACTACCTAATGCATGTGATGTTCTTTTACTTAGGAACTTAGGAGCTGATTATAAAGACAAACATGTGTGATTCAATTCGGCCTCCGAAGATAGCACCAACTTTAAATGTGCATAACTTTCATATACGGAGTCCGATTGAAGTCCATGGTACTCGATGGAAAGTTTTTCTCGTCTTCTTTCCAATGGATCTGTCATCATCTCCAAATTCCTCCTATGCGTACCGCAATTACTAAAAGAAGGTGTTGCATCACCTGTTTAGGCCAAATTGGGCCTTGTAATGCTTGGACCCAAGGGAAAGGCGCCCCCTCTCTAGGCCCATACTATTCACGGCCATACTATTCACATGAACAGTACCGTGAATATTACCACTCTTTATTTCTTAGTTTTACGTGACTTTCTCTCTCCTATTTAAGGAGGCCGTACCCTTATAGTTTCGTTGGATTTAGTTTGCTTAGTTTTTCCATTGTGAAAACTCTTGTTTTTCGCTTGTGTCGACTAGATCAACCGTAAAGAACCACTGCGAAATCCCACCTTTTGAACTCAATTTATATATTTGCAATTTCAGATTACTTGTGATCTTGTTCTTACGTGTTCTTCGGTTGCATGCAGGAATAAACCTTCGTGGTCAGGTCAACCACGTTCTTGGCACGGTTGATAACGACTTGGTGATTAGTTCAGCGATTGCTTGGTTCATACATGATGCGTTCGTAGCCTGGATCGTGAGAGTTAATCATCGTCCAATCGAAATTATCCTTCTCATCGAAAGATCGGGACAACACTAGCACATCAATTGGTATCAGAGCACAAGGTTGATCGGTGAGAATTTTCTTCACCTATAGTCCACAAGCTACAAAAAATTAAAAAAAATTCAGCGTTTGTTCATCCTACCCCAAACCAATCTGTGCCTTGCAATTTTCTTTTCAGTATTTTACTTGTTGAATTTTTGGTTGCATTTGTATAAAGATAGATTTCCTGATTTGAGAAAGTCTAAGTTGATGCCTAGAGTTAATGGCCTATTCAAGGTGTTAGCTAAAATTAATGATAATGCATATAAACTTGATCTGACTGCAGAATTCGGGGTTAGTCCCACATTTAACATTGCAGATTTGAAGCCATATTTGAGAGAAGAAGATGAACTTGAGTCGAAAATGACTAACATGCAAGAAGGGGAGGATGAGGAGGACATCACGTCCATGTATACAACCAATTGATCTGAACCTATACACTTGCAAGGTCCAATCACAAGAGCTCGCGCACAATAATTGAACTATCAGGTAACTTTATTTCTAGGAGTGCATTTTGTTTTTCATGAGAATATGCTACTAACTAATGCATGTGATGTTCTTTTACTTAGGAACTTAGGAGCTGATCATGAAGACAAACATGTGCGATTCAATGCGGCCTTCGAAGATAGCACCAACTTCACATGTGCATAACTTTCACATACGGAGTCTGATTGAGGTCTATGAGTACTCGATGGAAAGCTTTTCTCGTTCTCTTTCCAATGGATTTGGCCTTATTTCCAAATTCCTCCTGTGTGTACAATCACTAAAAGAAGGTGTTGCATTACCTGTTTGATCCAAATTGGGTCTTATAATGCTTGGGCCCAAGAGAAAGGCATCCCTTCTCTAGGCCCGTACTGTTCATGGTGTACTATTCACGTGAACAGTACCATGAATAGTATCATCCTTTATTTCTTAGTTTTATGCAGCTTTCCCTCACCTATTTAAGGAGGCCACACCCTTCTAATTTCATTGGATTTCGTTTGCTTAGAGCAACTCCAGCAGGGCCCTCAAACAAGCCCCTAAACCAAAATTTGAGGGCTGAGGACAAAAACACAGGCCCAGCAGGGCCCCTACTCAGAGCATCTCCAGCAGGAGCCCTCAAAACAGGGCCCCTACTTCTTAATTCCCTCTATTTCGTCACACACTATATGCATATGTATTTGAGAACATCACATTATATGATAATTTATTTAAACTATAACTCTTAAGCACTATACTTAAAATTATGAATGAAAATACAAATATTCAAATTTAAATTCAAAGACAAATTTGGTCCGAATTTAATGATAGTCGATCACAACATAGTTCATAACATCTCTGCAAATCAAATGACATAATCATCAAACATATAGTCCGACAAAACAATTAAACAACTAACGTGCGCCATGTCGCGCCCACAAATGCTCCACAAGATCATTTCAGAGTTTCTCATGCCCCTCTTTATCTTCAATCTCATTGTGTATCCTGAGAAACTCGGACAACACATTTGGATTACTGGCGTTGGTATTCCTCCCGCCTCGGCTCCTTACCCCATCTTGATCATAGTCATATCCCCAACATCGCTCGTCATCTCTCTCGTTCTCAATTATCATATTATGTATGATCACACATGTCATCAATATGTACCATAGGATATCCTTGCCCCAAAATCTTGCAGGACCCCTAATCATGGCAAAGCGTGACTGCAAAACACCAAATGCTCTCTCAATATCCTTCCTAGCCGCTTCTTGAGCTTGTGTGAAGTGAGACTTCTTGTTACCTTGTGGGTTTCTGTAGCTCTTCACAAATGTAGCCCAAGAAGGATAGATCCCATCTGCCAAATAATAACCCATGGTGTACTTGTTGCCATTCACCGTATACTCAATTGGAGGTGAAGTTCCAGAAGTTAGCCGCTGAAAAAGGGGAGACCTTCGAAGAACATTGATATCATTTAGTGATCCTGGTAATCCAAAAAATGAATGCCAAATCCACAAATCCTCCGATGCAACCGCTTCAAGGATCATAGTTGGACCATCCACATGTCCCAGTACATACCTTTCCATGCGATCGGGCAATTCTTCCACCTCCAATGCATACAGTCAATGCATCCAAGCATCCTGGCCAACCCCTATTGTTGTTTATCTCCAGTAACCTTGCAGTATCCTCAACAGTGGGTGGCCTCAAGTATTGCTCACCAAAAACCTCAACCACTGCTCGAACAAAGTGCTTGAAGGCCTCAATCATAGTGCTCTCGCGATTCTCACAACCTCATCCATAGAATCTGCAGGAACATCATACGCTAACATCCTAAAAGCTCCAACCACTTTACGAAGGGCGGTGGCTCCAAGCAACCCTCGCATTTGGCCTTTGCTGAAATAGTCATCATGTGCCTCGACTCCTTGAACAATTCTCAAAAACAATGGTTTAGACATTCTGAATCTCCTCCTAAAAATTTGTCATTGTAAATTGGAGGATCTGCAAAATAATCTGCAACCAAGCGCAAGTTACCAAGCATGCTGTCTCTTGGCACCACTTGACGACCAAGCACTGAACCACGCCGAAGCTTCTTATGATTCCTTTCTTCAGCATCAGCAATAATTAGCATGGCCGCAACCAAATCATCGTCATCCGATTCTTCTTCTTCCCACCATTGATCAAGCAAATCGTTTTCATCATCGGTAAACACCATCTGCAGTATCATTGTCAAATATTAATTTATAATGCAACATAGTCAAGTACAGTACAGTCATATCTCAAATAGAGCTCAATCCACTTTAAAACTTTCATGTCAATTCATAATTCATCTCAGCAAATCAAAAGAAACATAGTCCTAAACCAAAATAAAACATGCATATCACATTGAAACATAGTCCTAAACCAAAATAAAACATGCATATCACAATGAAACATCTATCAAATTCCTTCTCCAGCACTGTGCCCTCCACTAGCATCATGTCCTCCAAAAGCACTGTTGAAGGCCGCCATCTTTTCAGCTGCAATTTGAGCCCTCATTGCTATCGCATATGTCTTCTGGGTGGGCTCCAATGTGTTAAGGTCACAAAACATAATCTTCTGTTCTTGATCCCATATCATCTTTTTCTCCTCATTTGCAACCTTGCGCTCTTCAAGTGATACCTTGCGCTCTTCAATTGATACCTTGCGCTCTTGCATCATCTTGTTCTCCTGCCACCTATTCTCTCTAATTTTCTCTTTCTCTGTAAGCAATTTCTCTAACAACCCTGCATAATTCATTTGTTCACCTCCTTTCTTCAACTTCTCCTTTGCTTGCTTCCTCCCCATAGGCCTTTTACCATTAGGCATGGAAGAGTCAGGGGTTTGGCTCTTTGTACTCTCATCATCTTCTACATCAAACACATCGATTGCTGTTAGTGGTGAATTGCTTGCCCTAGGCCTTTTGTTGTTGATTGGGGGCATGAATTTCTCGCAATGCCTAATCTTCAACCAACAATGGAGGAAAGGAAACCCCTTCTTCTTTGGATCATTGTTTGCATATGCATTTTGAGCTTCTAGCAACTGAAATCGAAGACATGTGTCAGTACAAATTCTTAATGAAATGATGCAACATCTTAATAAAAACAATCCTTACATGTTCCTGGTAGGGCACTCCACTAGGATGGCGGCGCTCAACCTCCTCAAATAATCCTTGAAACTTCTGACATTCCCTGTGAATTGTCGCCCACCTATGCTCTAGAGAATTTGCATTCCTATCAGATACAAGTTTTTTGTTGGCATGAAAGTTATCATGAATTCGCTTCCAATACGCTTTGCTAGGTTGCTCATTTCCAGTGATAGGATCCAAACTTATGTTCTCCCATGATTCACATAATTGGAGATCTTCCTCCTGAGAGTAGTTGGCAGCACGGATTGACTTCCTCTTTGGTGCACTAGGTTGACTAGGCTCGGTACCAATGGGTAAAATTGCAATGTCATCAATGTCATTGTCGTCGGACATCATCCGTGACCAATTACCTCCCTGCGACATATCCCAAACTGTGCAAAAAAAAGCACATATAACACTTGTGCTATATCATCAATCCTGGTAGCTACACCAAGGTGGGATAGTATATATAGCACTAGGCTACTTATGGTTTTATGCACTAACCCCACTAACCAACTTGATAAAATTTAGCAACAAGCAGCTGGCATCACATGTGGCAACAAAAAATTAGACACATATATTCTAGTGCATCACTGCCAAATACTATCCACTGATAATGACATCTACTAAAACTTTTAATGCTAGCAGAAGCATGCTACTATTTCTGTATTTCGTAAGGAACTAAAGAAGTCTTGAATGACAACACAATATCTCTATAAATCACACTGCAGGAGAAGAAAACATCAAGCGATAAAATCATACACGGATACACGAGTAACCCATCTAGATAAAAATAGAAACAAAAGAGGAAGTGAGACCTTGGCGTAGTAATCCTTCCACACACGGCGAGCAATCGATGGCCTCCTAAATCAAATGCCTTGAACTTGATCTTCCCAATGCTCACTCTTGAAGTCGGATATCGAGTAGGCGATGCTGAACTAATCTCTGCGAAGTAACACAAACCCAAGTACGAGCTTATTCAGCAAACAGAAGCAAAAACACCAAGCAATAGATTTTTCATTCGTTTTCTATGTTTAACTTCAATAATGTACAATTTCTGAGCATAATCACCTGGTACCTAAAAGACAAGACTGATTAAACTGTTCAAACATCAAAGTATCGAACTAATTTAAGTTACAATAAAATGTGAACTGTCCAGAGGAGCATGTGCACCAGATCTAAATTGAAAGCCCCAGAATTAGCATCCTAGCATTCCAAAAATCAACATGGACTCTTCTTATGCACACATGACTGAAAGAAGCAAAGTCTCTGCTGTACTATATCGAACATCACGTGATATGGTACCCACTGTCCCACTGGAACAGTTAAGTGCTAACCATACAGGTCAAAAGAACATTGGCGCATAGCTAGTTACCATTTATATAAATTGCACATCTTGAGTAATAAGATTGAATACAAATATTAATTAAATTAAAAGTGAGAGGCCCATAGAAACTTAAACCTCTAATCACCAGTTCACCACATATACCCCAAATGATCAGCAAACAATTGGGAGGGGAAACAGTTCAAGTTTGGGGTCAATCCCCTTTTCAGTCAGAATGCCAAGGGAAGAGTACACAAGCACATGATCTGGAGATAAGTGCTTTCCCCACCTTGCATCAAGAAATCAATATGCATTCTTCGCCAACGAATCACACGAACATCAAATCGATACACAAAACTCGTAGTTGTATCAAGCACAGGTGACGCAACGGAGGTGGAGGTGGCGCAGGAGGAGATGGCAGCGGGCGAACCTGGCGTGAAGGATATCCGGGTTGGCGGCCGGCGAAGTTGGAACCGCTGGTGGTGGTCGCGGTCGAGGTCGGCGATGCGGTCGAGGCCGGAGGAGACCGGCGATGCGGAGGAGAGCGAGGTCGCGGAGGAGAGCGGGGAGGCGGGGGAAAGAGGCGGGCGGCGCTCGTGGGCGGGCTGCGGGAGGGGAAGAAGCGGGTGGGGGAAGAGGCGGGCGGGGGAAAGAGGCGGACGGCGCTTGCGGGCGGGCTGCGGGAGGGGAAAGAGGCAGGCGGAGGAAGGAGCGGGCGCGGGAGGGGAAAGAGTCGGGCGGGGGAAGAATCGGGGCCAGCGTGCGCATGAAACCGTGATTTGAGGGCTTGGCCTAGAGCCCCCAGGAATGAGGGCTGGAGGGGGGATTTGAGGGGCCCCTCAAATTTGATGGCTCTAGTAGGGGCCCTGCTGGAGTTCTATTTTTGTCTCAAGCCCTCAAATTTAGTTTTAGGGGCTCAAGTAGGGGCCCTGCTGGAGATGCTCTCAGACCCTCAAAAGTAGGAGGCCCTCAAATTCACCCATCAAGCCCTCATTCCTGGGGACCCTGGAGGAGGCCCCTACTTTGAGGGCTCGAGTAGGGGCCTCTTTGGGCTGTGTTTTTGTCCTCAGCCCTCAAATTTTGGTTTAGGATGATGAATGGGTCCCACATGGCAGTGTCTATTAGGATGAATTTGAGGGCCCTAATTTGAGAGCTGCTGCTGGAGTAAATGCAAAAAAAATCAAGCTCTCAAATGTTAGGAGAGCCCTCAAATCAAAAATAGGGGCCTTGATTTGAGGGCTCCTGCTGGAGATGCTCTTAGTTTTTACATTGTGAAAACTCTTTTCTTTGCTTGTGTCAATTAGACCAACCATAAAGAATCTCTACAGAATCCCACCTTTTAAACTCAATTTATATATTTGCAATTTCAGGTTGCTTGTGATCTTGTTCTTGTATGTTCTTCGGTTGCATGTAGAAATAGACCTTCGTGATCAGGTCAACCACGTTCTTGGCACGGTTGATAACGACTTGGTGATTAGTTCAGCAATTGCTTGGTTCATACATGATGCGTTCGTTGCTTGATTGTGAGAGTTGAATATTGTCAAATCGAAATTATCTTTCTCATCGAAAAATCGGGACAACACTAGCACATCACTACCCCATTTGTCCTTTCACAAGAAGCTCTACCGATCGTCTCCATCCTCCAATTCCCCTTATTTATGTTCTCAAAAGAAAAGGCCCACTTAATTTCGTGAAGGATGCTACAAGGAACCTTTTATAGGTGGGTTTTTATCTGATAATTTATAGTTTAAATATTTAAATTCTAACTGTTTATGAGAGATAGTACGTACAAAAAAAATAATTGCATGCGATTTTAGCAGGTACAACGAAATTCAGTACACTTTTTACTATAATTTTTTTATTAATCTTGTCTTAAAAATGTACCATTTAAAAGATAGTTATTGTAGATAGTACAAGCATAAATCATAGCCGGTTCGAATGCGACGACTAAAAAGAACATTGATAGACCATTCAACACAAGATGCTGCTTTTGCTGCTCGTTTCCAACAGGCGCAATCGCCGCATACTCTTCCAGCTTTTTATCAACTTTTATTTTATTGCTAATACAATTGTACAATCTGTCAATCATAAATTCATGATAACTTACAGTTACAGGCTTTACCCTACTTGTACAACATCAAAGTACAATATGATACCAGAAGATGTCAATATAACTTGTCCAGAGGGAACTGAGCCGCCAATCTACTGCAAATGCATTGCAATTAGTCCCACATTCCCAGATCAGCTCAAGCATCAAAGGTGGTGCACCCAGGTCACTCCCGTGGCCTGGCAAGCCAGAGAGAACTCAAGGCGCGCAAACGCGAAAAGTAGTCATGTATGGCAAGGAGAGCACGAGCAGCTTGGCGGATTGTCAGAATTCGTTGCATTTGATGTAAAGTTTGCTGCCGTAGATTGTCAGCCTAGCACAAATAGAACATAAAAACTCTTCAGACTAGGGCATCTGAAGTTCCACAATTTGTTCAAAAGTTGTACAATAAAAAAATTAAAACATTTTAAGTTATCGATCAGCAAATTAGTTTCAATAATTATTTTATCTAATACAGGAAACAACAACAAAACTACATGTTTGCCAGAGTCAGAGGTAAAAGAAAGTTTGAAAGACATACCTGACGAAGGAAATTCTCGAGTGTCCCAAGTTTGCCCATGGCCATAGCCATTTGACCCATGTAGTTTGCCACGTTCCCTGAAGATCCTGATGGACCAAGAGACCCAGCCAACGTTTCTGCCAATGATTGCTGCAACGCCTCCATTCCTTGTGATAGTGCATCCTCAGCCTGCTGAGAGGATTGCTGGAGGTTGGATAGCCCCAGCAGCTGCTGCTCTGTTAGAGGCTCGAGCTGATTCACAAGGAGCTGAAAATTCACAAGAGCATGAGAAACAGTTATATCTTGAAGCATAAAACAAACCCAACATTCTACTATATGGAATATTCCTGCAGTAGGTTTTCTAATACTTTTCTATTCAGCATATAGTTTATGCACCTTTAGAAGCTCAGACGAACGGCAACCCCCAAGCCACAAAAAGCACCTTTCAGCAGGTGTTTTCCACATGCCTGAAAGCATATGAAACACATCAGCCTTTGCAGCAACGCCCTTCAGCTTGAATATTTCGTCATAATGTGCCATTATCCCATCTACAATAAGGTGGAGGTCGCTATCACTTGCATGGGCATTTACTGCAGTCCTCAGCTCATTTATCTGCTTGTTTTGCTCCTCTAGCCATCGGGTATATTCTAAATCAAAGGTCATAGCTCCTGCAGAAGCAAGCTTACTGTTTCAGTTGTACTCTTAACAAACACTCAGGAAATGCAATTGTGCGGATTTTAAAAAGCATGCGAGCATGCACACAGAGAGAGAGAGAGAGGGAGAGAGCACTTACCATTTCCACTCATAGCATGAGTTTGATCTCCAGAGCTAGAAATGAATATTCCCTGCAATACAATATCCAAGAAACAAAATTAATGGAACATCCAATGGGCACTCAACCAACATCGGCCAATAGATACTTACCTGTTGTCGTGCTTTCTGGAGCTCTTGCTCTAGGCTTGCAAGTTTTACCTTACTGCTCTCTAGCTGTTGCACATACGCCTTGAAAAATAGTAAGAAGTATTAGGGTGGCTCTTAACAAATAAATAAACCCAAAAGTGAAGACAAGCAAATACTGGATAGACACAAATTACAACTATAGGTGTTTATGCATAGACTCTAAGTTATAGAGGTTAGAAATACATCAAGAAACAAGAAGTCCCTTGTGGTTACCAACTATTTGTTTCGAAACTAAGGTACCTCCCAATTTTTTGTAATTCCCATACATGATACATATCATGAAATGGAAAACAAAATGAAATTTGGTGGCATCAGAAGTGCAAGCACACTGCATATATCAGCCCTCCACCCAACCACTCACCAGCTCATCCAAGATATTTCCACATTACTGCACCACCATGCAGTAATAGCTCCCTGATGTACTAACTACTAATGCAAAGTTATATAAATTAATCTACTGCAAATACACACACATGCACGCACATAAAGAGGGAGGGAGAAGAGGACCAAAAAGTTAACAGTTATGGTACCTTTTTTCTCAGCCGACTTTTTCTTGCTGCCTCGCGATTTTGGGCAAGCCGCCGTAACACCTATGGAATAGCAAATACATTGTCTAAATACTGTCGTTATGAAAGGATAAGTAGCACTGAAGAAGAAATAGGGGCTAAAGTAGCACCTTTTGGTCCATAGGCTTGTCAGACCTGTCAGATCGATCAGATGAATTAGAAGGCATGATAGCTCCACTTTGTCCGTTTTCTAACTGCACAAGTTGGTTGAGGAAAAATTAGAATAAACACTGTTTACATATCACATTATATTGTAAAAGAAAAGTTGGCATGTGGCATTATACAGAAGCTGGATTAATAATATATAATGACTGCCAATGTGAGACCAGAACTTAACAGGCACTTCGGCCAAGACCACCAAAAATTAGACGTTTTACAGAGTTAAATTTAGAATTCGTCTGTTCATCTTATGGAATGTAGTAATTACTCTAGAAGATTATAGGTCATGTAGTAGCACCTAGTGCCTCCAAAGTTCACAAAACAAATCCGCTCTTTACCATTAGTAATCAATTTGTTGCCAAAATTAATATTTAAAAAATGTAGGGAATGTGCCTAGTCAACTAATGTTTTGAAAACTCTAGAGCAAACTTAACATATCTAGACAGGGATATGCAACTATCCCATAACCAAATCTCAATACTATATCTATAAACAAAAGAGGAAACAGGAGAAAGGAGAGGAAATATAAGGAATAAACCATCTTTGCCCGTGTTTTCCTCATATTGTATGGATGTAGAGTATATGATATCACCAAGGGGTGTTAACCAATTCATGAATTTCCCTTTTCTTTGTCAAAATCGTAGTCACCAGGAACTCAACTTGACCAGGTCGAGGAATGGGGTCAGGGACGCGGGTTGCAGGTGGCTACAAATGTGGGCCAAAGGGGAGTATTGTTCTTCGGAACGCGGAACGTAATCCTGGTGAATCCAGGTCGATGACTCAATTAAACAAACATATATTATTATTGTAAGATAATACCATAAGTATATTTGGAAAAGAAAAAGAAGAAAAGGAAAGGAAAAGAAAAAGACAAAGAGAAGGGAGTGGGTCGGCTCAGCTCACCAGGACCAGCCCAGCCGAATCACTTCCAATTTCCCACCGCCACTAGGGCTTCTCACACACATAACACAGCCACAGTCACATCTTATTAAGGCGTCGCTTAGGCGACGCTTAAGCGTCGCCTAAGCGGTGAGGCGCCCCCGGCCGGCAAGGCGTCGCCACCGCCTTGCCCTGCGCATGTATGGCGTCCGCCTCAGCACCAAGGCATCGCTGAGGCGGCGATTAGGCGGAGTATGGCGGCGGGAAGGCTCAAGCGGCGCGACGCATGGAGGTGGCGAAACCGAGAAAGAAGAGAAAGAAACCCTAGGCGCGAGCGGGCTAAGTACACGGAGGTGGAACCTTGGCGGCGGCGCGGCGCTCCTCCCTGCTTTCCCACAGGTACTCCTTCTCCCTCCCCCCTCCTCTCCATTCGCCCAGCAGCAGCGCCGGCGCCAGAGACGCGGATCTAGTGCCGGGCGATAAGAGAGGAGGGTCGCCGCCGTCGCTGGGGTCGTCGCCGCCGCTTCTTGGTTGGGAGGGAGGGGAGAGACACCGCTGCTTGGTTGGGAGGGGAGGAGGAGAGGCTCGCCGACGTTGCTGGGGATGTCGCCGCCGCCGCTGGGAGTGAGGGAGGCGGCGGTGGGACTGAGGGACGAGGGAGGTGGCGGCTGGGAGTGAGGGAGGAGGGAGGGAGGCGGCGACGGCTTGGAATGAGGGAGGAGTGAGGAGGCGGCTGGCGTGCGGGAGTATTAGGTTAGGATTTTTACACTTGAGTCCTCAGAGGTTTACGAAATTACAATTAGATCCTTTTAGGTCCTTTATCTCTTTAAATTTCTTTTGATTTAGTCCTCCAGAACTCCATTTTCTTCGCCTTATGATGTGAGTAAGGCGTCGCCTCGCCTCACGCCTTACCGCTTAAAAGGTGTGAGGGAGGTAGGTCGCCTTACCTCGCCTTACCGCCTTAATAACCTTGGTCACATACACACACAAGGGTTGGGCGAAGGGCTGCTGCCGCCACACACAGCATAAATGGCAGGAGAGATGGAGGGCGAGCCGCCGACAGAGCCTCCATCCACCTTCCTCCTCGCTCATGGCTGCCATCCACCATCCTCTCTGCTTGCGGAGATGGCGAGCAGCAACAGCAGTGGCAATGCAGATGGCATGAAGCAACGGCAGCAGCGATGGAGATGACATGAAGCGACGGTGGGGGCTAGGATTAGCTCACTCCTCTCACCTGCTCCATCCCCACCTCTCCCCCTCCTCTCATTCTCGCGATCCGGCGACGCCCCAGCAGCAACCCAGATCGCCGGTGACCTTCGCTTCAGGAGGCACGATCTGCGGCCTGGATTGTGGAGCGACCCCAATCCTGGTGACTATGGTCAAATTTTCATAGAGTACCAAGTTATTCATGCATTTCACATTTTAAGGCACTCTACATTAGATATTTCCCACTGCATTAAACCGATTGCAGCAGCAATAGTCCTGTTCACTATGCAAGTTGGTATCTAATTTAAGAAGTGTGTTATTTCTTTAGGCACTAGAGCAAACGTGTACAATCATCTGCAGAAGGTTTCATGGACATGGCAAAAGAAGCATCAGGTATTGTCATGAAAACCATCCCCAGTTAAAATTATGTACATCATAGAACTGAAGTCCAATTCATATTTATTGGATACAGTGCAATTCTGCACCTATTATTGGACTTAGTAGAACTTAAGTCACAACTCATATTTATCAGATACAGTGCAATTCTTCACCTCTTATTGGACATAGTCAGCCTAGACACAGTACCTATATTATTTTCAGTTCTCTGCCTAGCTTACACAAATGATCAATAGCCAGGTATATAATGTACAATGGACAGAGAAGAGGGGTTACCCTTTGATTCTTATCGTCAGTGTCCACAACTGTTGAGGTGTCAGTCCTCGAACTAGCATCTGCCATACCGGGTTCTTCCCAGCTCTAAACAAAGAGACAACAAATTGCTTTGTTGTCCCTTTTCTTGTCGCAGGGTAGTAAGGCCACCTGTAGGTGTCCTAAGATCACTCAGAGGCCAGAGCCAACACCTATCCATCAAAGAAAAAGCAAAACAGATATCTAGGCATATCAGCACCGTAAAGGCCATGCACCTGGCAACGACAAAACTAACAGTCTAACTAAGCGCAGGCATATCCTTACTTTTACCAAAGGCACCAACTGGTCAAATTAGCTGAATATGTTGGTTCTGCATGATAGAAATTGAGCATCTCAATTCTATTAGATGAATACCAATAGTATATATAGTACAATACAACTCTAAGACTAATGGGCCATATATACATATATACACAACACCCCCCTTCAAACTCAACATGGGTCAGGAGGATCCGAAACATAGAGTTTGGAGAGATAGAAGCGATGTTGCTCTCAAGTTTGAGCCTTGGTGAAGAAATCAGCAACTTGAATCACAGAGGATACATACTGAAGAGCAATAGTCTTATGCTAACAATGGGAACGTGTGAAGCATACATTCACACCAATGAGCTTAGTAAACTTATGCTTCACTGGATCGATAGCAATCCGTATAGCACTAGTGTTGTCACACAGAAGAGGTGCAGGAGTACCGCATGACACACCAAAATCAGCCAAAATCTCTCTAAAATAGTAGTAGCCAACGCTCAAAGCTCAACCTCATCACTAGATTGTGACAATGCAGTTTGTTTTTTGGACTTCCAGGCAATAAGAGAAAACCCAATAAATATGCAATAGCCAGAGAAATTGTCGATCAACAGGATCACTCGCCCAAGTCGAATTAGAGTAAGCATGAAGCTGACTCGACCAAGAATAAAAGAAACAACGATCAACAGTCTCCCGTAGATAGCACAACACATGTAGCAGGTGAGCATAGTGAACAGACGTGGGAGTAGAAACAAACTGGCATAGCAAATGAACAAAATGAACAATATCAGGACATGCTACTGCAAGATAGACAAGACTTCCAACAATATAACGATTACCAGTTTCAAAACATCTCAAAATTCAAATTTTGATTTTCAAATTGTGACCGGTTTTTCGTGCAGAAGCGATAACGCACTGGTTACCGTTCACGCCACCGACCGGGATTTCTTCCGGTTCCAATTTTTGGAACCTTGCCATGAGTAGAATGAAACTGAAGATGAAGCTCCATAGGAGTAGTAGCTGTCCGATTGTCAGTGAGATCAGATCGAGCAAGCAAATCCTGAAGATCGTTGCTAAACTTGAGTTTGAAGAGCCTGAAGCTTGGACTGCAGCTGACCCAACTGAGTGACAAGAGCATAATCCCCAACAGATGCAGGAGTGGTGGCAGCAATTGCACCACGACGACGACGATGAGATGCAGGTCGTAGTTTTGGATGAAGTCAGTAGCACCTCTGAACAGATGACCAGGCTTCTTGCAATGAGGGCATATAACCTGGTTGGATGTAGCATTAGGAAGTCGAACAAGCTGATAAACCTCCTGACGAGGGGCAACAAGAATAGTCAGAGGTGGTGCTAATCCAAGAACAGATTGCGGTGGTGTTGATCCAAAGGACAGAGAGCAAAGTCAAGTCTCCTCAGCAATCAACGCAGCAAGGGCCTCCTCCATGGTTACAAGAACAACACGTCCCAGTAGTTGTGCTTGAATAGACTCAAACTCTGGGCGAAGGTGCATAACAAAGGTGAACATTAAATTCTGCACATCATGGCTCTTGCCTGCACAATCAGTACATCCAGCACAGTAAGTAGGAACCATGGAGGTTAGCTGTCGTGAAATGCGAATGAAAGAACCGTAGTACTCCTCAATAGACATATCCTGCTGACATAAATCATTAAGAGTCTGCAAAAGAGAAAACCGACGTGCCACACTGGTCTGCTCATAGCGATGCTGAAGATACTCTCATATTTTGCGAGAACTTGGAAGATCAATGAAATCCATCCTGATGGAAATTTCAGCACTGTGACATAAGATACCCATCCCACATCTTGCGAGAACTTGGAAAATCAATGAAATCCATCCTAATAGAAATTACAGCATTGTGACATAAGATAACCATAACACGATCATCAGCACTTCGCCATGCAGCAGTTTCCTTCGCATCAACCTAATCAGAGGCACATGGCAGATCACAAAATCCCTCGGCGCAAACAATCCTCACCAAATCACACCACACCTCGGTCGGCAGACTCGGCGCAAACGATCCTCACCAACTCAGCGTCGCCCAATGGGCTAGCGTCTCCCTCGGGTCCTCTTCGTCAACTGAAGACGGATCACAACGGAGAAGCCAGATCAGGTGAAGAGAAGAGCCGACATCGGAGAAGGCGGCGCCGGAGAAGACCAAACCGCAAAGGGGCTTGGCGACAACGGCAGATGGCGCGACGGAGAAGACCCATGCGCAGGCCGACGGTGAGAGGACGGCACGCGACGGAGAAGGCCAGTGCGATGGGGAGAACTGGCGGTGGACAAGGGAGTCTGGCGGCCAACACACAGGGAGATCCGATGACGGTAACGAGAAGGGAGTCCGTCAGCCGGCGAATTCTAAGCAAGCGACGAGAAGGTAGTCCGAATCTCGGCGGCGTAAGCAAAGATCTGGCTGAGCCAGACGAAGCCGAGAAGGCACAGTGGCGGCCAGGGAGCGCTGGGCGAAGCCGCAAAGGCACGGCGGCTTGCACGCCTGTGCAAAAGCACGGCCAAGCCGGCGATGTGGTGGAGATGGCAGAGGTTAGGGCTAGCTATTTGGCTCTGATACCATGATAGAAATTGAGCATCTCAATTCTATTAGATGAATACCAATGGTATATATAGTACAATATAACTCTAGGACTAATGGGCCATATGTACATATATACATAACACTGCAAAGATGACATAAAACATAGTAAGCTGCCATGATTCACTAAGGAAATTCAAGGTGGCTAAACACCTTGCCAAATCGTACCCTCCCTTGATAGTAGCACTTAAGAGCATCTCCAAGAGAGGTCCAAGAGAGGCTCAATATTTTGTCCTCTAAAATCTCATATTGGGAGTCTTCCTAAAAAATTGTCCTCTAAATCTTTCCCCTCCTTCAGCAGCTCCTCTAAACTTGGATCCCTAAAATTACCATCTAGGCACTGTATATTTGATGGTGATCCACCTCAATTTTGGAGTACCAAAATTATTGGGCGTGTTTTTGAGTATCTGTTGGAGGCTTGTTTTTAACTTTCATACCCAATATTTGAAGAGGCTTGTTTTTAACTTTCATACCCAATATTTGAAGATAAGGGGTGAGAAAGAGCATCTCTTGGAGATGCTCTAAGTCCAAAGGTAACAAGTAAACAAGTACAGCACGACAGCAGCAGGACGAGAGAGGATTTAAGGCAAAACAGCAAGGGCAGATTTTTGCTAGCCCCTAGCATCAATTACTAAGCCTAGGCCTGCCTCCCCCCAGCTCACACACCAGCCCGCGAAGCTTCCATCGAAAGCAGCGGCCAGCCAACCCCTAAGAATTAGGAACCGAAAGCCGTCCCCAACACAAAAGCAAGCATCTACGAGCTCCAGCAGCAGCAAATTCGCGAGCAATCTGACTACGCGCGCGAGAATCGGATGGAATCGTGCAGGGCGCCGAGGAATCAGGCGGGAAGGGCAGGGTTAGGTCTTACTAGTGTCTTACCAAGAGAGCAGACGTCTGCGGCAGGGGTGGAGACGAAGGGGGAGGACGAGCTCGCGCCGTGTGCGGATTGGGAGGAGACCGGCCGGCAGCCGCCGCCGCATGAAGCGGGAGGGTCGAAGGCGGGGTCGCGACGGCAGCACAGCGCGCCAGTCTCAGAGAGATGGGGCTGGCGGTCGGGTTGGTCAGAGGGAAGAGAGGAGCAAGGAAAGGAGGGGAGGAGAGTGGAAGTGCGCTCTCGTGGAAGGTTTTCATAGTTAAGAAAGTCGGACCGGACCGCCCGTTGAACCCTGAAAATCCGGAATCAGAGTATGCACCGGATCGGTTTTAAAGACCATTTACATACTCAGGTTTTTAGCCGAACCGTGAACCGGCCGTTTCACTTGAAACGAGTGGTTTTGGCGAAGGACAAAAAATAGCCTTACGGTTTCACTGTTTTGGAGGTAAAACTGGAAAAGTGGAGATATACTCATCACTCAATCTCTTCTCTGGCTCTGCTTAGCATTGAGGGCAAGGCATTCAAATTTTTCACAGTCACAGTCAAGCCCTAGTCGCCTCAACGTCGCCAGGTTTGAGCAGCTAAGCGTGCGGCAGTCGCTCGCCGCCTGCTCCTCTTCCTCGAAGCTTCTCGCCTCACCTCTGCTCTGCGCTGTCGGTAATCTCTCTGCTGCGGTGCTGCCCCCTATTTCATGCTAGCTTCCCTCACCTCTGCTCTGTGCTGTCGGCCCTGGTAGCCCGATGATTTGTCCACGGGGTGAGGATTCTCCAGTTTGGTATGCTCCTTGTCTAATTTGCCTTATAAAGGTGATCGAATCTGGCGGTCTGGCTACTTATGGGTTCATTATTGCTTCTTTACTTGGAGGCGATTTAGGATTTGTGATACTAGTTTAGTTTAGTTTAGTTTTCATTTGAGTTATTATTCGATTCGTAATGCAATCTCGTCTTCTACGTGCTTTTGTTGGAGCTTCAGATCTCTTAGGAAAGAGAGGGTTGGGGATTTCTCATTTCCTAATGTAGTTAGTAATTTGCCCCTAAAAGTCCATTAAACCACACCATCTTTTTTTTGTAGGATTGCATTCTCCGCTTCTTCCTATTGCTAAAAGTTAGTTAACCCAAGGTAACGGGCCATTCATCTTTGTTCATGATTCATAATTTTTCTCAATTTTACATTGGTTGTTGTTTAACTTGACTTTACGAAGATCAATGCTGTTGTCATACCAACGGGTCAGTCTTGATAAATGAATATATTCTAGACCTCCTATTGTGAAAGTGCCCTTTTTTGGAGCAATTTCGTATCTTACATTGGCAGTTTGCCCATTTTTGCATTGTATCTGCTGTTATATGGGCTATTTATCCCCGGATGCCCTATGCTTGGATTGGGCAAGATATTCTTGTAAGCACAGTTTTGTTTTTGATGCCCTCCTTGGGATCATTCTCTGTTAATTAATGTTGTGCTTTGTACTTTTAGGGTATTGCACTGATTGTTACTTTATCCAGATTATTAGGATACCTAACTTGAAGGTAATTTTGTTCTTTGGTTTATCCTTTCCATTTAGTGAAGGACTTTGATGCCAATTCTTCACTTGCTCGTCATTCTCAGGTGGGGTCTGTTCTTCTCAGTTGCACCTTCTTGTATGACATCTTCTGGGTTTTATCTCCAAGAGTCCAAGATGTGGTTTCATTGTGTGATGATTGTGGTAGGTACAAATGACTATTGTGATGCTCTGCTTTTGCCATTCGCTACACATTATAGTTGTGCTTGTGCTCTGCTCGTAGGTTGCACGTGGTGATAAAACGAAGATGGAAAATGTTCTATAGGATGATAAAAGGATTCAGTACTATAGTGACTATATGTCTAACCTCCTGGACACTATAAGGTGAAGTTTCACTTCAGTACTACAGTTTAGTGTTTTCCCCTTGTTGGTTTATAGAATTATATTTTATCTGCTAGACTAGAGTAGTATCATATTATGGCCTTGTTCTTTTTCAGCTTTTGACTTCTGCTTTTGACTTTTTTTTACAGTAACTAGCTTTTAAATATAATGTCTTTTAAGATGTGGTCTACTAGTTAATTGTAATACATATTGTACCGACTTCATTTATATCAGTAAAAATCGCATGTGAGTTTCTGTTACTCTGTAATCTCTTACACGAACAGCCCAAAAGTCACAAACCGCAGACCCGATCATGTCTTGCTTTGAGATCCCATTTTGTTACATACATACATGGCGATAGTAGCCTAAGACAGCTAGCTGACAGACAAAAAGCTGATCAGTTGAGCGCTAGACGAACCGACGGTTTACCGGTTGAACCACCGGTCGGATCGGTGAATTGGTGACATCATCAGTTTGATCTCTGGTCTGAGTTCAATAACTATAGCACCTGGGCATGGCCGTTCCATCACAACTCCAAGTGTACTTTTGCAGTTTCTCTCACGGATTTCTATTATAATATATAATATATTATAGAACCTAATAAAATTATAAAAATTCTTTTCAAGATAATATATATGATTTTTTATATATCTAATATAAATATTTAAAAGATATTAATAGACAAAGTATAAAAAGTTTTATTTATGTATCAAAAACGCTATAGGGCATGTTCTTTTCTTCTGCGGCTTATGACTTTTGGCTGATATTTTTGAATTTTAGCTGTTTACGGTACAGATTACGGAGAGACAGATACTCCTTGCGATTTTGGCTGGTATAGATGTTGGGCTTTTAATGTGTAAATCGTTTAAGTTGTAGACCCCGTCTTGAGAAAATACTCCGTTTAAAAGTTAGATACTGTAACAAAAGATAAAAACCGGTTCAAAAAGCCGAAAAGAACAGGCCATATAGTTGTGGTGGGATGGCGTGGTGGTGATTACTCCATTCGTTGTTATAAGTGTCTCATTGAGCTCATCCTTCCGTAAGGGGGTGTAGCTCATATGGTAGAGCGCTCGCTTCGCATGCGAGAGGCACGGGGTTCGATTCCCCGCACCTCCATTCTATTTTTTTTTTCTTCTGCAAGGTCTAGTGAGTAACGAGGCGCGCGGGGATGGATAACAGGCCAGTACTGAGCTTGGACTTCGCCGACGGCGCATACACACACACACACGTGAATCCTTTCGGGGCCGCCGCTAAAAACTTCTCCGAAGCATGCAGAAGTTTCGGCAACCTGTCAGATTCGCAACGGTGGCAGTACCGCAATGGCGGTGGGAGCTTCTTCTTTTTTTATTTCTTTTCAGTCCTTGGCGAACGCTTGGTTGGTTACCTGAACCTGCAGCCATGTCACCACGACGCCGCCTGCGTCCAACAAATGGGGAAAAAATATGGGCCGGCCGCCGGCAAGCGTATGGTATTAGTTTGAAACGGACACAATACACACAACACACTGGGACACCGAAGGCGTGGGTGCGAATGACTGGGCTGACGTGCTTAGCTTCTTCCACCTGTTCGATCACATCCATGGGAAGTGAAGTGTCCACTGTCCAGCGCTCCAAGGATGCCCGATTAAATACACAGTGACAGTACTGCACCATTGGCCTTGCCGGCAGAACACTCCCTCTTGAAAGATATACTAGGTACCAATCAAAAATTCATTTCGTTCATCTGCCCTACCAGTCCCCGGGGCTGGATGCCAACACTGAAGTAAACATGCGCGAAAGATTGTGTAAATTGGTGGCGAAGCACTTGGAAATTTCGAGGCCCCATCTTCAACCATAATTTAAGCCAAAATTGGCTATAGGATTGTTGTAGGGGTGGCCCCACCTCAGCCCAGCAGACCTGTTAGGAGGTTATAAGAACCAGAGTAACATGTGTAATGACATAAGTGTCCTAATGGGAGAATGCGGATGTAAGGGCATAAGCGTAAAGCATACCCCATGTGAATATATATATCAGGATGAGGGGGAAGGTGAGCCAGAACACTCCCACCTCTCCACTACCATCTCTCTCTGTTTGGCCAGTAGCCACAACAGTTGGCACCGTCCGTGGGGAGGACAGAACAAGCCTGAAGACCGAAGAAGAAGGATGACACCGAAAAACCTTCATCGCGGCGAAGAGAAAGAAAACGGCTGGGTCGGGCGGCGCGTGAATACGAGGGCCGTCATCGGCCGCGAAGGAGGCTGGCGGCGTAAGCGCGATGGTCGCGGCGTCGGCGCTCGCGCTACATCAACCGACCCGCCAGCCGCGCATACGCGACATTCACCCTCGCCGCGCATCGCAGCGACCCGCCCCCCACCTGGCGGCGCGGATCAAGCGGCGGGGTAGCGCAACGGCATCCGGCGGATCCGGGGATCGTGGCGATGGTCCCTGCACCGACCGTCGCGGGTTGTTCGGCGACCAGCGGCACTGCGGTGGAAAGCGCCTACTAGCGCCCTCAGCGCGTTCGGCGGGAACTAGGGGACCTTTGCGGGCCGTCCGAGATATACAAGAGGCTTGGAGCGGCGAGCGCGCCCGATGTCGCGCCGAGCCCACGCGGAGAGGGCGGACAGCGCGAAGCCCCACGTCTAGCCGCGTGCGGCGAGGCAGCGTGAGATCCGAGTCCCGCTTTGGCGGGGTTGCAGCAGCGGCGTGGTCGAAGGCTTCAAGTTCCTAGAGTCATCGACCGTACAAAGCGACACGGATCCCGCAAGTTCGTGCTCGTGTGCGAAACCGCGATCGAGGCGCGGCGAGCGACACTCGAAGGCAAAGGACTCCGCTCGCGGCTGCAAGAGTGGCGCTCTCTTGGTTTTACCATAGGCGGGCTCCATCTACGCATAGGAGCAGCTCGCGACCGCCTTCACAACAACTTCCAAGGAAACTATGTCGAGCAAGTCGATGCGGACCAACTCTTATTTGTAAAGCAAAGACCCTCGGAGAAGCTCGGGACTACTTCAAGCGCCGCCAAGATTCGATGCCAAGTGAAAGGCGTTAATGAAACCACCGTCGTTAATGCAGCCATCTGAGGTCTTCGTCCGGGCCCAATGGCCGAGTACAACGCGGAGGCCAATCAAGACGATCGCCAAGCTCTTCGACAAAATGGGCGAGTATGCGCGGCGAGGAGGGGCGACGAAGACGCGATGTTACGCCTCGACCTCGCCCATGAGGCGGTGATACCGGAGTGCAGGAAGGCTCTTCAACGGCGAGCATAAACCTCGGCACCGCCGGCGCAGTCACAGCGGCCCATCATGTCCTCGACACCGAGGCGCCGCCAAGGACCCGACCCGCCTCATGGAGGGAGACCGGGTCGGAAGGCGGACTCGATTGCGGCGGCCAACCCCACGCAGAACAAGAGCTCCTACACTATGGCAAGTGGTGTGAGGTACACGGCTACGGTGATCATTACACAAGGGCATGCACCGCGATTATGGAGGCTGCGGAGGTGACGGCGGTCTCGGGCTCGCCTCCCATACGAGCCACCGCAGCGGAGGCGCGAGCATCATCACGAGGTTCTTCCTCAATGGCCCCGGGAGCGGCCGCAAGTGTGGATGCGCCCGCAACATCACCTGCCGACTTGGCGGCGCCGGTGTGGAGTACCCTCACCAAGACCCTCTAGTCATCCAGGCCCACATAGCACGCCTGTGGCGTCGGCGCGTCCTTGTCGACGGGGAAGCTCGCGAATATCTTGTTCGCGAAGCCCTCGGCCGTATGGGGATCCCGGCCGGCTAGAGCGGCCGGAGCTCCACTTCGGGCCGGGGTCAACCACTGCGAGCCTTGGGGCACGTGTCCTTCCGGTCACTTTCCGTCGGAGGGCAACAAGGGTAACATCCGGACCGAGCATGTCATCTTCGGCGTCGTGGATATCCCACATCCCTACAACGCCATCACCGGGCGACCCGCCATCAACTCTTTGGCGGTCCCACACTCACGCGTTTTGTGTGAAGCTCCGGGCCGGAGGGTGTGATCACCGTCTTGGCGCTCAGACCTAACGGACGTGCGAGGTCGGCGGCCGTGTTCGCATCGCCGGTGCATGCCCTCTTCGCACGCGCGGCGATGGGCCCTCCGCCCGGTGGGCGCCCAAGCCGGCCGGCGGAGTTAAGATGGTGCGCTCGAGCGGAGGGGCGATTTGTGTCCATCGGCGAGGGCTCCACCGGGTCGAGCGGGATCCGCTCCGAGTGCTTGAACAACGTTGACATTTTCGCATGGTCCCCGGAGGACATCAAGGGCGTAGACCGAGTAGTAATCGAGCATCGCTTGGCGGTTCGCCCCGACGCCAAGCCGGTCAAGCTGTAACATCCCGAATTTCGGATGTTTGAAATTTTGAGCAATTCAAATTTTTTTTATTTTGCAACTTACTGACATTCGAATTTTGGTTCCACAATTTATCTGAGTTTTCCTGAGTTTTGTGCCCTACAAAGTAATGATCAAGAGAACTCCTAAATATAAATAATAACGTTATAGATTATAAAAATAAAAAGATGTCGTTATAGAGCATGAACTTAAAATTACCAAAATCTTAAGCTTGAATTTAAGACAAAAGAATACTAGAAGGTATCTCCAAATGATTAGACCAATAATAATGATAACAATAACAAATAATTTCAATGGTAAAGCAATATTAGATTTTGTAAATAGAAATGTGAACCAATATTTGAATTAAAATTTCAAATGATTATTTCAATAATCTTAAACATGAAATTGAAATTTAAATTAAAGCCCAAATTCTAAAGTTTTGCTTAGTCTTTTCCTCTCTAATTTCTTTTCCCTCTCTATTCCTCCTTTATTGCAAGTGGGCCCTACCTTTCTTTCTCTCTCCCCCTCCTTCCTCTCTGCCGCTGGGCCTGGCGCCCCCGCCTCCTTTTCTCTGCGCCTGGAGCCAGCCTGCCGCTGCTTTCTTCTTCCCCCTTCCTCCTCCCGCGGTGCCCATCGCTCCCACGCCCGCGCGTCGCGCCCACTGCGGCCGTCGGTGGCCGCGACGACGTCGCCGCACTGCGCGCGCCATGCTCTGCGTCACGTACTGCTCCCTCTGCGTCGACCTACCCCTCGCCGCCGCGCGCCCCGCCCACGCCCGCGCGCGCTGCTTCACGTCGCGCCATCCGCCACGCCGCTGCCACGCCCGCTCGCCCCTCCGCGCGTGCTCACCTATAAGGCCCCGAGCCACCTCCTTTCTCCTCAGCAACCCCTTTTCTCCACCCTCAAGCGGTTTCGCCGAGCACACCGCCGCCGCCCGCCTCACCCCGCCCCGTCCGGCGCTCGGCGATCTCAGACCAAGTGCACGCGCCAAATTGCGTCACTTCTCCTCTCCCTCCTTCCGCCCAATCGGACTTTCGTGCGCCGAGCTCGCCGGAATCGCGTTTCTCCTCACCGCCGGCCAAAGCCTCCGCCGCCACGCTACTCCCTCTCCGGCGAACCTCTCCACGATTCTTTGGAGTAGAAGCACCACCACACCGCCGCGAAGCTTTTCCCGCCGTCGGCCAGCCCTCCCACTGCGTGTACCTCGCCGGCGACGTGGGCTCCCCTTGCGCCACCACCGGCCATAGTCGCCGGCCCACCTCAACTCCCCTCCGGCCACGCCCGCAACATAGGTGAGTTCCAATGGCCTCCCTCCCGCTTACGCCCTCGCCAATTGCTGCCCTCCTCCTCTTCGACGCCGCCGCCCCTTTCCTACCACACCGCCGCCGCCCGCGCAGCCGGCCGCCCGCATTGCTGCTCGGCCGGTGCCACTTCCTAGAACCCCTCGCCTCCCTAGCTACCCATTTTGTCGGTCCCCAACCTCCTTCGGCCGCCGCTCGCCGCGGCAGGTTCCCTCCATCGGCTCGCCTTGCTCTGTTTTGAGTTTCCTGTGCATGCTTCATCTAATTTCCTCCCCTCCACGATCACAAGTGAGCGTAGCTCAAGCGGCGTGAGCGAGCGCTAAACACTCGGTCCAGGTTGAGTCCCCCTCTACAACTTTTCTCTCATTTTGCTCTTAATTTTATCTACCAATTTTAATTAGGAATCAAATCGAGAAAAATTACAAGAAATTAGGAAATAGTTTAGAGAGGCTAGTAAAATTTAATAAGGAGAAAAATAAGATTAGTTGAGATTTAAATTTTGATTAGTTCACATATGAGTAACTCATTTAGTTAGAACCTAGTTACTAATTAAAGGCATGGTGGGAGAAATTGAGTACAAATCTTGCTTAAGTCCATACTCTCCCAAAATGATGAAAGAAGATTTCAAGCAATATATATATATATATATATATATATATATATATATATATATATATATATATATATATATATATATATATATATATATGTGTGTGTGTGTGTGTGTGTGTGTGTGTGTGTGTGTGTGTGTGTGTGTGTGTGTGTGTGTGTGTGTGTGTGTGAATCCTAGGGCCTTGCATATTAGTAAAAATACCCTTAACAATAAATGAAATATGTGTCCAATATTTAACATGCCATCCTAAATAAACAGTAGAGGTAGATTTTACCAAATGGAAAATATTAAAAGATAACCAGTTTGCTCAGATAAATGAATTGAAATTAAAAACTAAATCACATCTCTTTTCATATTAATGAAGGTCGTAGATGATTAACATAAGTTTAAATTATAACCATTGCCTTTAGGTAATTGGACATAGGTTAAAAGATTATCCTAAGATACAAATAAATATATGCCATAACATTTGTCATGTAAGCATAAAATAGATCCTAATGGTAGGTTTAATTAAATTAGGCCTCTTTATAGAATTAATTAAACAATAGGATTTGACCATGAACATGTAAGTTAAAAGGTCATCTTAATATATAATTACTAAAATATAATAGCACTAGGACATCGTACATTAAAATGACCTAACTAATATATAAACATTCCAATGTAAACACTTAATCAATAACAACAAGTAATTAGGATTGCATAAAATGCCACATATCAAATTTCAGTGATATGAAGATATATAAAATAGGATAACGGGATTATTAAAGATTTAAAAATTTAAATTCATTACCTTATATGAACAAATAATGAACTTTTGCTATTTATCTTAATCTAATTAATAAGTAAAGAAATATATAAGAAATTATTCTAAAACTTAATAAAGGAATCCAAGTGTTATAATACTTTTGACTAAAAGAATTGTAGAATAAGTATAGATCTCATCCATCAGCCCAGTTCGCCTTTACCATAACCTAAGTTGCAAGGAATATGTGCCCTAAAGATAAAATTAGTACGCTAATCTCCTACACCAGATTATAGGTCTAATTCGACTTATGGAACTTCCGTGATAAAAACAAAAGTAATAAAAAAAAGAGATTATTAGTAAAAAGATCGAATCTCACCTTTCTCCAACCGGCTATGTTTGGGCCACTTGTTTTCCAAAGCAAATAGTTCCTGTAGGTACCTCATCACTTTGATCTCCTAATATCCTAAAATTTTCCCTCACGGCAAAGCTATTAAGGTAACTCGTTCTCTCACTCAAATCCGGCTACCACTATGTTGCAACACACTAAATCGAATCATCCTTCTATCCTCAAATCATAATAAATGTATAAATTGAATTAAATCGGACATTTAAAGTATTTGGATTTATTTGGATCTTTTGAATTATTTGCTTTTATTTGGATTCAGTCGTTTATCGCATAGTTAGAAACTGGAGCCCCGAAGAATCAATGGATCAAGTGTGATCAAGAGCAAGGTGAAGATAAGGACCGGAAGCTCAAAACCATCGTATGAGAAAGCTTTGAGTGAACTCATGACCGCGGTAAACCGCGCAAGGCGAGTCAATACTTTGATCATATTGAACCTACACTTTCTGCAAATTATTTTTGTTTAAATTATCAAATTGCATGCTGTTATTTTATATGCAAATACATGTTTAATTTAAGATTCTAGTTATATGCCCATTGTTGCCTTACACCTCCTTTGGAATACTTGAATATGTGAACACTTGTCGCCCTAGCAAAATTATAATAGTAACCTTTCGAAACTAAGTCCGTAATTATATGCCATGCTTAGTAATGTTTAGATACTCATGGGCGCGAAAATGCCCAAGCATCACTTTTAATCCTGAGAAAAATTGGTTGGGCAGTCATGGTGGTAATGACTGGTGTATGTTGGATATGGTTATTTTATGCTCCCAAAAACCTCACATTGCTTATTTATCTGGGCGGATGGTTCGGGGGTATGGTGCAGGTGTGCACGAGAGTGTGGTTTGTGGTAGAACCGCCCAGAGAACCCTAAGGACTGAATCTTGTCATGACCTCCTGTGTAAAACAAGTACAACCACAAGTCTGTAAAGTACAACTTGGCCTAGTAAATTCTGGACCACGAAAGTCATCATCATCGGTGGAGGAGTGAAGTGGTGCAAGCGGTATCTGTGTGTCGGGCTTGAATGGGACACCGCGGAGGTGAGGTTCTGCGTGGCGTGCTAGCGGTGTGGTAGTCATCGCTAGGCGTTCGGAAGGAGAACATCCCGCTGCGTATGGGACCCACCGCAAATGGGAGCGACCCATAGGGTGAGATGATGGAAGGGCGAGGTACTTTGAGCAGTTCTTGTGATGGTTTGCTCAACCGCACGGCTAAGGAATCGTGTGGGGCAACGAGTGAACTGTCTCTTGTGGGTAAAGTGTGCAAACTCTGCAGAGTCAAAACTATTCGAATAGCCGTGCCCACGGTCAAGGGCGGACATGGGAACTTAACCGGATATAGTTCTATTGCAAAAACTTTGTGGGTGGGAATGGAAAAGTGGAGGGCAGCGGAAAGCCCTGATTTGAGTTGTCCTGGGTGTCGTCCCAGTGGTAAGTTAAGCGGCTATAACGCTGAAAGATGGCATATGGTGTGATGCCATATGTATGGAAAAATTATGGTGATATAGGCATATGGTGTGATGCCATATCTGTGGAAAATCATGTTAATATTCCTTGAACATTATGTTTTGTTCCAAAGCTGCTAGGTCTCAGGAAATTTTATGTATTGTATTTCAAATAGTGGCATTTCTATTCCTACAAAATAAAATATGAAAAGAATAAGCAGGGTCATGAGTAAAGGAAATAGATGTTTGTAGTGTACACATAAAGGTATTGGTGGATTCATGTCGATCATAAACAGGAAATGATAGTGAGGGTTCTGGGAGGAATAAATTGGTGGAGTCTAGCTGAATAGATAGGCTAAATAGATGATCTAATTGAATCTTCAGGAACTTGGAGGATTAATACAAGTATTGGATGATAGTTCTTGATTAGTGATTTACTTGGTGGGAGGATACTAGTGGATCGTAGAATTAATCAATGATATTATTGGTGGATATATAATGGTGAATCGTAGACTTGATCAATGATATTCTTGGTGGATATATAATATTGAATCGTAGGCTTGATCAATGATATTCTTGGTGGATTTGAATCAATAATAAAAAGGATTGGATTGTTAGAAAATCTTGATGAGAATGTTCGGTGGATTAATTAGGTGATGTCATTAGCTATTTGGAGTTTTAGGCAATAATTGATCGGTGGATTATCTAAATAATATCACATTTGTTTGGAGTTTTAGACAGCAATAAATATAGAAGGTGTATAATCGGTGGAGTAATTGGATAATGTTACTTGCTGCTTGGAGTCTTAGGCAGCAATGAGTGCATGATTGGTGGATTATATAAATCTTGATATTATTTGTTTGGAGTTTTAGACAGCAACCAATACAGAAAGAATATGATCGGTGGATTGAATAGAGGATGACACATGTTGTTTGGAGTTTAGAGAGCACTCAATAAAGGAAGTGTAATTTTGGTGGATTAAGTCAATTATGGCAATCGCTGTTGGGAGTCTTAGACAGCAGTTAATAAAGAGCGTGAGTCTTTGGTGGATTAAGTCAATGATGTCATTTGCGGTGAGGAGTCTTTAGGTCACAAAAACAGCAATATGATATAATAATAGAAATGCTACTAGACGCGTTTATGGCAAATAAAACAACCCGAGCCTCTCCTTTGTTAAGTCATGCATACTATTTATTTGCATTCTGTGTATTGGCTCGCGGAGCATGGGGTCGGAGTGCTCACGCTCGCTTTTGCGACAAAATTCAGAATCAGGAATCAAATCACCTCGCCTCAGCAACAAGATTGGACAAGCTGGCCAAGAAGATGAAGATGTCAAGGGCTAGGTCGCGAACCTCCAGGTGGCTGCCTGTGGGCATGTCCTGAAGGTCCCACCTGTGTGCTTCATTCCGCTGCTGCAATTTGTTGATCTTGGCCTAATCGGCCCATGAGTAAGTCTATTACTATATTTACGCTTCCGCATGATATGTACTTCGATATTCAGAACTGTAATCTGTGAGCACTATCTACTGATCCAGGGAATAGTGCGGTGGAATCACAGAGGAATCCAGATGTTAATATCTGGGTGCTTACACAAGCAAAGGCTTCGGCGTATGTCGATGGATCGTGTGGCGGCCAAAAGAGGTGGCGAAGCTTCTTGGGCGGGGTCATCGCGAGTCCACCATCGAGTGGCTCGCTAACCGGTACTAGTCAAAAAAGCGGCGGGCTTGGCGTATGTGCATCGACTTCACGGCACTCAACAAGGCGTGCCCAAAGGATAATTACCCTTGCCGCGCATCAATCGGTGGTCGGCGCCCGCTGCTGAGTGCGAACTAATGAGTTTCTGGGCGCCTATTCGGCTACCACGGTATACATGGCGAAGGCGGCGAGAGAAGACCGGTTTCATCACACCACTTGGGGCGTTACGCCGTCGAATGCCCTTTGGCTTGAAGAACGCGGCGCTACCTTTACCGCCTCGTCGCTATTGCCGCCGCCCGGCTCGGGAGGAGCGTCGAAGCTTACGTCGATGGCGTGGTGGTCAAAACCGGCAGCTTGCTGCATGGCGGGACCTCCGGAGACCTTCGACAACCTCGGAAGGCGGGCATCAAGCTCAACCCGACAAATACGTCTTGAGTGCGGCGGGCAAACTCACAGGTTTCCTCGTGTCGGACGGGCATCCGGCGAACCCGACAAAGTAGACGCCATCACGGGTATGGAGCCGCCCAAGACAACGAGGAGGTCAGAGGTGGCGGGTCGCATGGCGACACTAAGCCGCTTCCTATCCGGGCGGCGGGCGGGCTGCCATTTTCAAGACACTCGCGGTGCGATGGATTTCGTTGGGACGGAGATTGCGAAGGCCTTCAACGAGCTCAAGGAGCACTTGGCAAGTCTCCCCACTCTGGTCGCCCGGCACGAGGCTCCCCTCTGCTCTATCTGCGCGTCGACCACGCGGTCGGCCGTCCTCGTCTTAGAGGAAGGCGCCATGCGGCGGCCTGTATACTTTGTCTGAAGCCCTCCAAGGTGCCAAGACAAGATACACGGAGCTTGAAAAGCTCGCCTCTGCGCTGGTCATGGCCTCCAGAAACCGGCATTATTTTACGGCCCACCGATCCACGGTGCCTTCCTCATTCCCCCTGGCAGAGATGTTACACAACAGGGAGTCCACAGGGCGCATCGGCAAATGGGCTGTCGAACTCGCTCCCTTCTCCTTGACGTATGCTTCAAGAACGGCAATCAAATCCCAAGTCCTTGCGGATTTCCTCGCCGAATGGACCCCGCCGGCCCAACCCGTCCAGACGCACGATGACCCCGTCTGGACGCTCACCATTGACGGAGCTTACGGCCTCGCGGGCGCGGGCGTAGGTGCGGTGATCGTCACGCCCGAGGGACATCGTTTGCTATACTCGGCGCGCCTTGCCTTCCCCGCCACCAACAACACGGCTGAATACGAGGCGCTGCTCTTTGGCTGGCGAAGCTCAAAGCGATCGGCGCGAGGCGGTGCTAGTCCGCACCGACTCGCGGCAGTGGCTGGTCATGTGGACAAGTCATATCAAGCCAAGGATCTGAGTTGGCCAAGTACCTCGCGGTGTGAGGCGAGGAAAGGCACTTTGGGCGTAACCGTCAAGGCCATCCCAGCGCGAAGAACGAGCGAGCCGGCGCCCTCGCTAAGGCGGCCGGCCAAGCGCCCCGGATGGGGCGTTTCTGAGCGTTAGTGTAGGCGGCCATCGCGCAGACAACCGGGGCGCGCGGTCCACCACGCCGTCGGCCGGCGAGGCGTTGGCGCGAGCCCATTTTCAATTTCCTGCAAGGCATCGCCGAGCCGGAGGACCCTGCCGAACTTCGGCGTTTGCAGCACCGCGTAAGGTCCTTCCAGGTGTTCGAAGGGATACTCTACAAGAAAGAGGTTTGCGCACCGCTCCTGCGCTGCCTCTCAACGGCGGGGGGAAAGGGCTCCTTGCGGAGATCCACGCGGCGCGTCGCGGATCCCATCTAGCACCGAGGTCATTAGTCGGCAAAGCGTTGAGCAAGGCTTCTCGGCCAGCGCCATCACCGCGCGCCGAGACCTCGTCCGTCGGTGCCAAGGTGCCGATGGATGGCGCGCATCATCTGCGAGCCCCGGCGAGCCTCAACCCCATTCCTCGGTGTGGCGGGCGCGCTGGGCGTCGACATAGTAGGACCACTTGCGAGCTCCGTGGGACCTCGGTTCGTGGTAATCACGCTGGAGTATTTCTCGGATGGTGGAAGCGATGCATACTCGCTAAAGTAACCTGCGCGCCATACATCGCTTCCTCGGCAAAATATCATATGTCGCTTTGGCGTGCCCCGAGCTCACGGTTGACAATGGCTGCGATTCGCGCCACCCTCTTCAAACACTATTGTGATCGCATGGGCATCACCCTCCGATTCGCCTCGGTAGGGCATCCCGATCCAACGGGCGGTCGAGCAGGCGAATGGCGCCATCTCATTTGCTATCAAAAAGCGCTGGTCGGGTTGCCAAAGGGCAAGTGGCCGCGAGCTTCTGGCGTTCTTTGGTCGCCGCTGTGATGCAGCGTCCGCGGGGTTCACGCCGTTCAAGTTCCTTTCGGCGACGAAGCGGTGGCGCCCGAGAAATCGAGTCGGCTCGCGGAGGTCTCGTCCAAGCACCGAAGAGGCGCCGTGTGTCCTTGGACCTCCTTGACGGGCTGCGCGCAGATGCAACCCACCATGTCGAGAAGTATGCGCGACAGACAATGCGTACTCAGGACCGCTCCATATGCCCGCGGGGATTCAAGCCTGGGGATCTCGTTCTCAGAGTGGGCTCCAGGCGGAGACCGCCGGCAAGCTAGAGTCCAAGTGGGAAGGCCCGTACATCGTGATGGAGGCATTGCCGAAGGGGGCATACCGCCTCGCCACGCTCGAAGGACAAGCCCTCCGGCACACATGGAATGCGGACAGGCTGCGGCGGTACTACGCCTAGAAGTAGGATGACAAGTGTAGAGCCGCCAGCCCCTTGTTATACGATGCTCGCCTGCGCAAACGGGAGGTCAATAAAGATTGCTGTTCCTAGAGCATTGTCTATCCACGCTGAGAAGAACAAAGTCTACGGACTCTAAATAAGGCGTAGCGTTGAGCTCGGCTTCCGCCGCGAGTCTACGGACTATAAATAAGGCGTGGCGTTGAGCTCGACTTCCATACGCGCCGATCTACGGACTCTAAATAAGGCGTGGCGTCGAGTCGCCTCACGCGCGCCGATCACGGACTCTAAATAAGGCGTGGCGTCGAGGTCGCCTCGCGCGCGCGATCACGGACTCTAAATAAGGCGTGGCGTCGAGGTCGCCTCCGCACGCACCGATCTCACGGACTCTAAATAAGGCGTAGCGTCGAGGTCGCCTCACACGCGCACCGATCTACGGACTATAAATAAGGCGTGGCGTCGAGTCGCCTCCGCACGCACCGATCTCTGAGACTCTAAATAAGATGTAGCGTCGAGTCGCCTCGCGCGCACGATCTACGGACTATAAATAAGAGGTAGCGTCGAGTCGCCTCGCACGCACCGATCTACGGACTCTAAATAAGAGGTAGCATCGAGGTCCACCTCGCACGCACCGATCCACGGACTCTAAATAAGGCGCAGCGGGGGCGCCCTCGCGCGCGCGATCTATGGACTCTAAATGAAGTCGTAGCGTCGAGGTTCACCTCGCGCGCGCCGATCCACGGACTCTAAATAAGGCGTAGCGTCGAGGTCCGCCTCCGCACGCGCGAGTCTCCGGACTATAAAGGAAGTCGTAGCGTCGAGGTTCGCCTCCGCACGCGCCAGTCCACGGACACTAAATAAGACGTCATGTCGAGATCCGCCTCCGCACGCGCGAGTCTCCGGACTATAAAGAAAGTCGTAGCATCGCGGTTCGCCTCCGCACGCGGTAGTCTACGGACTCTAAACACGACATAGTGGCGGACGCCCTCGCGCCCGCTAAAAGGCGGAGGTCTCCCCCTCGCACTCGGCGGCAGGTAACACCAAGAATAAAGTGCAACTTGGTTTCATTACAAGAGCAAAAGGGGGGTTACATGGTTACAAGCATGAGAGCCAATACATCATCCCCCGCCCTACCCGACCAACAGCTCAGTCTTGGCGCGGTGCGGACAAACCCGTGCCGGCGTCGTCGTCTTTGTTGGATGACTCCTCCGAGCCACCGGAGAGGTCCCCCTCCCCATGCAGCGTGTCTGCGGCGACCTCGCGCATCTTCCCGGCGGCCCCGAGATCCGTTGGTGGAAGTTCGCGAGCTAGGCCCGAGCGGGCGAATGGCGTCGACATAACACGTGGTCGGCGGGAAGGTCGATTGAGATTCACCAGCTCATGGGTATGTCTACACCCATGAGTGTGAAGCATGGCGCGGCGAAGCACGCACCAAGATAGCCGCGATGCTCGCCAAATGTTCGGCGCCACGAAGAGCAACGCCGCCCCTCCTCGATCAACGGCGTCTCAGCGAGGCCTGCGGCCCGTGCATAGTGTCGGCACTCGGCGCACAGATCCCGGAGGGCTGGTTCGAGACTCCATGACCCGCCACGCCGGCGTGGGCGCATTTTCCAAACGCGGCTATTCCCGCGGCGAACTCCGCCGGTGGGCTTTCTCCCCTTCTAGGGCGGCGATGCGCACTAGGAAGGCGGCGCGCTCCTCGGCCGCGGCGCATTTGGCTTCGTGGCCTCGAGTTGCGCGGCCGCCATGGCGCCCTCCAGCGCGACAGCTCTTCATCCTTCGCGAGAGCATTGTTTGCCGTGAAGGCGAGCTTCCGAACCCTCGCTCCGAACACGGGCCTCGTCAAAGGCCCGGTGAGAACAAGCGTCTGCAAAAACAACAAGTCGTGGCGCCAGCGGTACCTTGCAAGCGAAGTGCACATATTACCCTCATCTCGGAGGCTGCTGCAGCAGAGCTAGGAGTTCCCCCTCGCATGGCGACAACATCTCGGTCAAGGCCGTTGTCGGCACGCTTTGCGGCTGCGGTGAAGCGAAGTGTCTCGGGCGGGAGGAAGTCCGGCGGCGAGCCCCGCCCCAATGCGCGCGGGATTCACGAGGCGCGGCTACATCAACGAGAAGCGGATACTGCGGGGCACCACGCACAAGGCTTTCGACCGCGCACACCTCCGTTGCTCGATCCTTCGCCACGTCAGGAGACCGTCTCGCGATGTTAGCGAGAATGAGCGAGCGGTCGGAGAGAACCTCGCGGTCGGTGAAGAGAGGACTCACGCCTACCTCCTGCGCCTCTTGTCGCGATGCGAGTGGCGCGGTTCGACGCCAAGTGGAGGCGGGCGCCTCCGTGGTCGGCGAGGAGTGCGCTTGGCGCACGACGCCGTAATCCGCGGCAGGGCCCGCGCGGCGTATCGACCCCTCGGTGGCGGTGGGGACTGCGTCGGCGTTCGCTGCGTGGCGCAGCGAGTCTTCCGCGGCAACACCGGCTGCGGTTCCCATCGCCCCCACGGTTTCCTCCGTAGGGGGCGCGCCCTCGTCGGCCACTGCAGTTGATAGCGCACCGTCAACCGTGGTTTTCTCACCGGGAATGGTACTCCCGGTCGGGGAGTTCGGCTCGGCGATGGCGCAAGCGCAGGTTCGTTGGCGTCGGCGAGCGGTGCGGGGATCGAGTGCGCTCCTCCGGCGGTGTGGCGGGCCCACCGCGGTTGCGTCCGTCTCGGGTGTGCTAACCGCCGGCGCTGCGAGTCGCATCTGATGGCCGGGGCGCGGGCGGCGTCGCGAAGATAACACCCCGCAGGCTATCACCGTCTGGCGCCGGAATCCCGGCGGAAGCTCCCGGCACCACGCGCGGGCACAATAATGCCGGGGCCTCGCATGTGCGATTTACCGCCCTTGCCCGCCTTGGCTGCGGCCTCGCGCGCTGGTGCTCCTTAGCGTGTGCGGGCGAGTGTGCGCCGCAACCGCGCGCTCGCGTCTTCTAGCCGAGCCGCTGCGCGACGATCACGTTAGTCGGCGGAGACAAAGCAGCACAATGGCGCGCGTAGAACATCTTTGGGCGACTTACGAGGAGCGGAAGGTGGAAGCGGCGAGATACGGGGGTGAACCCGTCCTCGCGGGGCCGCCTGTCCAACATACTTCCCGGGGAGAGTGGCGCCAACCCATACATTGTGAACTCCTCGGCTGGTCGCGCAAGCTCATTCGACGGCGACACCGACAAGACTCGTAGCCTTTGAGTGTCGTCAATCTCTCGCCGGACTCGGTGTCTTGTTGGCGAGATCGGCCCACCTCGTTATTGCGATCGACTTAGGCGCCGGCCTCGCGCCACCCGTTCGAGGTAGGGGCGAACACGCGCGCCTCGGCCGACTTAGGCGCCGGCCTCCGCGCCACCCGTTCGAGGGGTAGGGGCGGAGCGCGCGCCTCGGCTTCAACAGCGCCCGACCTCGCGCCACCCGTTCGAGGGTAGGGGCGGGCGCGCGCGCGCGCCTCGGCCGACAGGCGTCGGCCTCGCTACCACCTGTTCGAAGGGTAGAGGACGGAGCGTGCGCGCCTCGGCTTCGACTTAGGCGCCAGCCTCCGCTGGAACTTTATGTCTCACTAAACCTGTCTGAGCGATGGTTACAATGGGCTGTATGGCTGTTTCGTCATGGTCATTGTTTCTCTAGAACCCCAATAACTTCAACCTGGCGTGTGTGAAGCTTCGTTTGGAACACTATTGGAGCTTCTTATATTCATTTACAAGGCGTTGAACATTTCATCTTCACGACCAAAACCATGCTTCACCGTTTCTCGTTATTCAAAACAGCTAAAAAAGTTTTATTCTCTGTGAATCTGTGATCAGTCTAAAATATCCTTCACCTGGCTAGACAACAATGACATATCATGCTCATTCTCTCCACAGTCCATTGGCCCAGCAAAATCAAATACAGCCGGCTCAACTGCCCCCACTTGGATAAAAAAAGAAGAATGCCCTTTCCAGAATTCAGTGCAAAAGATAGGATTCCTGCAAGACATGAACAACCAGTTAGTACTAGCATATAAGTAAACCCTGCAGCCTCTAGATGGTCAGGCATATGAAACCAGCCATCCGTTCCCCAAGACTCCTTCGCGTATGACTGGGGCGGATTAGGTGCAAATTTATGCTGTCGTCCAAAGCTAGCTAACTAATCGACACGCGTACCATCGATGACTGCATAATTTCCTGTTCTTGTCATAACGGGAAAAAAACGCATGCTTCTTAATTTGCTATTGAGTCGTAGGCAGTTGACAAAAATCTGGTCAGGTGAGACTTCTTCCGTTGGTCCGAAGCTTTGAACAGTTCTTGACCAACCATGGACTTTGGACCTGTTGCTGCCAAAGATGGGCCATGAAACTGTAGGTAGCTAGCGCTAACAGCGAAACCGCTGACATATATATATATATATATATATATATATATATATATATATATATATATATATATATATATATATATATATATATATATATATATATATATATATATATATATATATATATATATATATATATATATATATATATATATATATATATATATATATATATATATATATATATATATATATATATATATATATATATATATATAGGACGAGTGTTTCATGCACCATGGTGCCTAGGCACCAATATCAATACCCGTTGATTTGCTTGAGATTATAGCGTTTGATGTGGGTATCTTCATATACCCATAAAAAGTATATTTGAGATGTCAAACTCCGAAAAAATTTAAATTCAACTTCAGTTTAATTAGTTTGAACTATTTTTATGGTATATACTCACTATAGTTGCATTGAACTCAAAAGTAGTTCAAACTAATTTGAACTGAGTTCAAAACTTACTTACCATAAATATATCAAGGGTATAAAACATTTTCATACCCAAACTCAAAAAAATTATCAATCATACACGTGTATCGGATGTTGGTGCCTAGGCACCATGGTGCCTTATGTAATTTTCCTATATATATATATATATATATATATAGACACACACACACATACATATACATATATATACATACATACATATATACATACATATATATACATACATACATATATATATAGTAAAAGTATTTTTCATATATATATATATATATATATATATATATATATATATATATATATATATATATATATATATATATATATATATATATATATATATATATATATATATATATATATATATATATATATATATATATATATATATGAAATGGGGCACCATGGTGCTGGCACCAAGCCTCTCTGTCGTTAGATTGCTTTTAGATACGTGCAGGTGCAATATATTAGGTAAACCTATTAAGATTCATTAATTCGAAAAGGCATCAATTTGAAAAGGAATCAATCATGGATGGAAAGTATTAATCATAGATGAAAAGTTTTAATTATGGAGCTTGAGTACCATGGTGCACCTGTTATATATGTGTGTGTGGAGACGGAATCCGTCACAGTTTTTGCGCTTCAGATTGACATAAGATATCCTTAACCCAGGGGCGAGCCGGCCTCTTTCTCTTAGCTTGTGCGTGTACCGATTTGTGGCTCCTGCAAGTTCTTCGTGGACAGAAAGTTGATTATTTACCAGTACTCTTCAATTTCGAAGAAAGATACCACTCTATTGTGCTGGTCGACTGGTCGTTGATGCAAACTATGTGCAATAAAATATAACCACAGCGTATGGATTAATTATGACTTTTCATCTGAGTATTTTAGGGTATTGAACCCACAGAGAATATGCTAACGATAAAAAAGTTTTTTAATCAACAATCATCTCGCAGCCCAATGTAAACCGAATAAGGTAATTGATAGTTTAGACACAACCATAGAACTAAGCACAAACATTTAACCAAATAGAAGGCAAGAGTAGAACAGTAATGAGAACTCAGGATCTTATATAGCAATGCTAATGCAGGAGCAAGAAATCGTAATGCAATATTGATTCAAAAAAATAGAAGTTAGAACACATATGCAAGCCTAGACTAGAGCCATTGTCACCTTCATGTTGTCATCATCCATCGGCTAGTTAAACAAATATAAATATCCTAAACAATTATAAATAAGGTAGAGTCGCTTACATCGTCTCAGACACAAATTGTGATGTACATAGAATCCACACCTTCTCTAATCCTACTCATAAATTCACACGTAAGGATCAACTATATCTAATCACCATGACTAAATAGATATCTAGCATGCAATAGTACTAGAAACATGAGAATTAAAACAATGTGCAATGAAACAATCATCCAAAACATAGATGCACATATAAATTAAGGCTCCCTTCTTTTCACTTATGGCTTATGCTACAGTAACAAACTTTCAAATAGTCCATTTTCAAGGCGGGATCAACAAGAAGATTGTAATAAAAAAACGTATTGAGTTTAGTTGTACTGGCCAAAATCATATGTGACTATTTTTCCTCCGCGTACTGCCTCTCGCGAACAACCAAAATTCAAAAACTTAAAACACCACAGCCTAAAAGAACCCACCTCAAAACACCATAGCAAACCCTTAATAGAGGTAGTGTGGAGGAATGCTTACAACTAGGAAGATTACAAAGACCACGAATCTTTGTAGCCTCCTAGCATAGATACTTTGGATCCCAGCTCTAATTAGAATCATCCCTAATTAGAGTAGCTAATTAAAGCCCTCTCTAATTATCTCTCTAATCTAGACCTAATTATTGGAAAACATGGCTCCAGCCTCGTTAGAGTGACAGAGGTAGAACTTGAAGATTCAATACTGTAGAAGGCATCCCTGGGTCCTATTTAAATGCTAAGGGGCTAGAGGGTCGTGGCTTGAACATGGTAGAGTTAGAAACAACCAGTTTGGCAAGTTTCAATTCGAAATCTCCTTCAAATTTGAGTCAGTTTGCATTTTCCTTCTATGCAATGAACCTTTCAGAGGCCATAGGTTAGTCATACAAACTCTAAATTAGGTAATTCTTTTTTCTACGTTTAGCTGATGAAGAGATCTTCAACTTTCTATTTTGTGGAGATGTTTTGAAAACACCATCTTCGCTGTCAAATATGCCAGGGAAGTTGACTATATTGTGGACTCTGATTCTCTGTGTAGCCTATCTTGCGAGGCCATATCTCCTATATCAACACTCCAAATTAGGTCAATGATGACTCTAAATTGGACTACTCGAAGATATATATAACTTTGTATTTATGAATTTTTTCCATTTGAATCCATTTCGATCACTAAAATCATGTCAAAATATGACAAACAGATTATGCCCTGTTTGTTGGCATGGCAAAATATGGAATTTCCTTTCACTTCTTCGAGAATTGTGTGGAAGCATCCGATAACAAGAGAATAAGGGCCTGTTCTTTTGGGCTTTTGAAATCAGCTTTTGGCTTATGCTACAGTACCTAACTTTCAAATAGAGTATTTTCTTAAGACGGGGTCTACAAGTTAAACGATCTACACGTTAAAAGCCCAACATTTGTACCAACCAAAATCGCAAGTGAGTATCTGTCTCTCGGTAATCTGTACCGTAAACAGCCAAAATTCAAAATTTCAGCCAAAAGCCATAAGCCGCAGCCGAAAAAAACAGGCCCTAAGTTTTCCTACTCACTTTTGAGTCTCATCAATGATTTGTCCTAAGAAATTGACATGTACATAGCGATCCTCTAGGTTGTTGTATCATCTACCTGTCGAAGACTCTGTGTTTCTATATATTGTAACTTTTCTGTCCGAAGTGCGAACTGGGTAAAAGATATATGCGTTTTGATCACCTTGACAAAAGCATAATATTGAGAGCCCCAAAATTGGGATTTGAAAATGTCTTGATCATTTAAAGCTTATGGAAAGGATCTTCTCAACCCGTCGATTTTCCAGTTCAACAGACTTCTCCAAATGAGTGGATTCAGCACAAAAGATACCTGAAAAGTTGTGTTTCCTGTAATACAACACTTTTGCATGTATATCTCGAAAATGGATTATTAGTAGCATAATACTAACATTAGTGATACATAATAACAAAAAAATAATGTTGTGGGAGAGTATAAAACACATATACAAACAGCGTCAACATTGGTCTCAAGTTTTATTTCTTTTCTTCCTTCTTTCTTTCTCTTGAAGGTACCAGTGCCAGCCCTAGGGAGGTGCACCGGGTGCGACCGCCTAGGGCCCAGGCTAGGGAGGGGCCCAAACCCATGTATACAAACCCCAGGCCCTATAGTCCATTAGCAAAATCGGCTCGATCTGCTCGACTACGAGTATGAGAGAGGCGCACGCGATGCGGCTCTAGGGAGGTGCACCGGGTGCGACCGCCTAGGGCCCAGGCGAGGGAGGGGCCCAAACCCATGTATACAAACCCCAGGCCCTATAGTCCATTAGCAAAATACTGGCCTGATCTGCTCTGACTACGAGTATGAGAGGAGGCATCTGCAGGAATCGATCGTGCCTAAAGAAAACTGGCCGTCGGCTGGCCGGCCCAAGAAGGCCAAACGTCGTTTCTTTTCCCACGCGAGCAAAGAGCCAATTAGCCAAAGACCGCGACCTACACCGCGATCGCGAGACGGAGAGGGAGAGTCGTGCGGAGTCGCGGTCCGCGGACACGGCGGCGGCGACCAGGGCTCGACGTCTCACATGCGAACAAGATTTGAAGCGTCTTATTGTTCCGAGTGTTTGTAATTTTTCTTGTACAGTAACTTTCACATTTATATTTTTATGGTTTTTTTCTGTAAATGTTTTCACGCTAAATTCATGCCTCCTGTTTTCTTTCTTATTTCGTAACAGTACGTATGTATTAGGAATTGGGGGTTCAGAACAAAGTGGTGTGTGTTCTTTTATATCGGCGCGTTCTTGGTTTGGTAATCTCCATTTCCTCTATCTTGGCAACCCTGACACTTTGTATATTTATTCCTTGAGAAATGCTTATAATCTTACATCCAATATTTAATGATCAATTGGATGACTCATGGAGCCAGTCGACGACCGACGACGACGACATCTTGGCTCGCGCTCGGCACTCCGATCAATCAGGCATCTTGGTTCTTGCGATTTGCGATCAGCGATCAGCCAATCAGTTCATCAGTTGCTCGGTGGTTCAATCAGAGATTCAGAGTCCAGGCCCAAGGTATTTTTTCCTTATTCTTTTTTAATCCAAATTAATTTTTTGTACAGTATTTCAGACTTCTAGTACTCTGTACTCATATAGTCGTGTTTTTATTCTAATTTAGGTGTTAGAATTTTAGAATGTTACCTAAGAAACATTTGTCGGGGGCTGAGAAAAGAAAACGAAGAAAACTAGAAGATCAATTTATTCAATCACAAAAAGGTGCTATACATAAGTTTTTTTCAGCTTCGAGCAGTGTTGTGCCTGATGATAATCCTGTAGAAGTAGATGCACCTGATATTGAAGAACAAGGGCAGCTGCAAGTTATTGATAATTTAAGTGAAGAAGAAGAAGTTGATGCCAATGACCATGCTACAGAGAATGAAAATTTACAGCCTTCCTCTCAACCTGAAAATTCAATTGATGATGTGCAAGAAGCTTTTATTCATGATGTCTTTGATCCTAGAACTTGGGGAAATCTTGATAATAAGGGTAGAGATATATTGATTGAAAAAGGGCCGGTGAGAGAATTGAATCTTCAGTTCCCTTTAGATGCTAATAATAGACGTTTTTCATATGCTTACTACTCCAGAAAATTAAGCAATGGTGAGGTGGTTGATAGAAAATGGTTGGTTTACTCTAAACATGTGGACAAAGTTTTTTGTTTTTGCTGCAAATTGTTCAAATCAAATCAGAGCAAAAGTGTGCTAGAACATGATGGAATGATGGACTGGAAACATCTTAGTATTAGACTCAAGCAACATGAGGACAGTGTTGAGCATATAACAAACATGAATATTTGGAATGAACTTAGGCTGAGGTTGAGCAAAAATAAAACAATTGATGATGATTTGCAACGGGAAATTGCAAAGGAGAAAGAGCGTTGGAGACAAGTTTTAGTAAGAATCGTTTCTGCTGTCAAGTTTCTTGCTAAACATAATTTGGCTTTTCGAGGGAAAAATGAGAAACTATATCAAGTTAACAATGGTAACTTTCTGGGCACAGTTGAAATGATGGGTGAATTTGATCCCGTGATGCAAGACCATATTAGGCGGATTCAAAATAGTGAGATTCATCATCATTATCTTGGGCATAAAATTCAGAATGAGATAATTTCCCTTCTTGCAGATTGTGTGAAACAAACTTTATTAAGGATCATCAAGGATGCCAAGTATTTTTCTGTGATTTTAGATTGTACTCCAGATGTGAGACATGAAGAACAAATGACTCTAATTATTCGGTGTGTCAATATGTCGAGGAATATTCCAAGGGTAGAGGAGTTCTTTCTAGAGTTCTTGAAGGTAGATGACATATCAGGATTGGGTCTTTTTAATGAATTAAAGAATGCATTGGTCTCTCTTGATTTGAATATTGATGATGTGAGAGGACAAGGCTATGATAATGGTTCAAATATGAAGGGGAAACACCAAGGTGTTCAGAAGCGCTTGCTTGAAATTAATCCAAGAGCATTATATATGCCATGTGCATGTCATAGTCTGAATCTTACTCTTTGTGATATGGGAAAATCTTGCAGGTAAACTATTGTTTCTTTTATATGTTATACATTGTTTTCATATAATATGCCATGATATGGGAAAGGTTTGAATCTTAATATTTGTCAAATCTTGCAGGCAAGCTATTTCTTTTTTTGGTATTATACAACGTATATACACATTGTTTGCAAAATCTACCAAAAGGTGGAAGATTTTGCTTGACAATGTTCCAGGATTGACAGTTAAGTCATGGTCTAATACACGCTGGGAAAGTCGAATAAAAAGTGTTCAAGTTATCAGATACCAAACTCCCAACTAAGATCAGCTTTAATAGCGCTAGAGAAGGCTTCAACTGATGACCCAATGGCAGTTAGTGAATCTCAATCTTTGGTGAGTGCACTTGAGAATTTTGAATTTTTAGTTGGTTTGGTTATTTGGCACGGCATTTTATTCTCTATAAATAAGGTGAGCAGGAAGTTGCAATCTAAAATTGTGAGCATAGATGCTACTCTCAAACACATTGAAGGTGTCATATCATATTTTAAGAGGTACCACTACAACAAAACATCCGTGGGGAGACATCATATTTGTAGGTTAGAGACGTTCTGTTTCGTCTCCCACAGACAACTGAGGCGCTTTTATAAAGCGTCATAGAAACGTCTCTACATGAACCGTCTCAAAAATATAGAGACGCTCTCTAAGGCGTGCCTATATTATTTGAGACGTTCATTAGAGACATCTGCATTGTATCCCTATAAAGTTAGAGACGCTTTTATAAAAACGGCTACACCACGTCTCAATTAATATAGGCACATGCGTTGAGACGTTATGTGCCGTCTCAAGATGTCCTATGTAGTATGTATTTTTTATTTTGATTGGTATATATTTTCTTCTATACACACAAATACGTATCTGTATGAGAATATAGTATTCCATATATTTATTATATATACATGTATATATAATAATTTTATAGGCAGCACCATAATATTGAGTACATATTTTATAAAATATAAGGAATGGGCGTAGTACATGAGATATCTTGTTATAAGAAAAGCAAACCAACTACAATGGAACCAAGCCACACCCGGCAAACCATTGGCAATTGACAAATTCGTCACCATTGCACCCTCCAAACCCCAAAGAAGTTTACATAAGAGAGGTTTACAAATAATTATCGCATCCATTTAAATCAACAGAGTTCACAACTAAATAAAAATCTAATATGCGATAAACACATGTCGGTAAAACATCCTCCAATTTGACACACATCTTTTTTTAAACTGCTATAATAAATCATCAGGTCTATTTCTTCAATCAGAACATTGTGCATCAGGTCTTCCACTCTGCATTTCTTTTCATAGTCCTCCATATCCTGCAAACATAGCAATATATGTAACAGTTGATTCACTTGAAAGAGCAGCGCATATGTCAGTAGTGCAAAAAAATTCAACATTGTATATATGTATGATCGCGATACGAGATCTTCCAACTGTTCAATATCCCGTTTACATTCCAGAAAAATCAGGATTTTTTAAGAAAAAAAGAGGTGGGCCTAGCTTGTAAGGATTTGACAAAGGATTACACGTGAGAGACAATAACAACAGTTTGTTCTGTTGGGATATTTACTATTTTCCGTAATTAAAATGTGAATGCAAATGGGAATAAAAAGTAAGAGAACTCTTTTCGACGATTCTTTCTAGGAATAAGGCATTTTTCTGAATAGAAGACTCTCCTATAAAAGGCATTCCAATATAGTAACGAGATTGATATGTCAAGGATAATAACCATGCAATATATCATTCTTTTACCATTTGTTGCCCTATGTAATCATCAAAGGGAATAAAAAGTAAGAGAACTCTTTCTGACCAAATGTATACTCTTAGCCATAACAGTTTGAAAAGGTCACATGCAGCTCTTGCTACATGCATGCATACCTATATATTAACAACAAAATATCAGATATGAGCAATCATGAAAAATATTACGGTACAAGTTCAGTTAATTAAACTAGAAGTGGCATACCTAGCGAGTAGAACGTTTAGGCTTTTTTACCTGAAGCTATAGATATTATATGAGTAACAAGACACAAATATTTCTGGTAGAAAAATTATTCTTGTAGTTCAAAGAATTGATCTTACGTAGAACCGTGGCCAAGCAACAACACAACCAATTGCATCCTTTACCGTACAGTATTTTTCAAATGGTCTAGGCAGCCTCTCATCACCAATATTTGTAACACCATGAATAGCCACCCCATAATATTCATCTCCAAGCATGTTTCCTCCAACCACATGTGTGCTATCTGAACTCACTAAATATCCTTTGGCCACAACTTTACCTTTGTATATTGGATTCAATGAAAATAGGTACACTACCCTTTGATCCTATCATTTTAAGAAAAATGTCATTGTCATTCACAAAAAATGAGCATTGTCATTCATTAACATATAAAATACTTGGTTTATTATTAACAATGGTAACACATACTGCATTAGATGAACTGTCCTCTAGTACTCTCTTTGTTTGAGGCGCCTGTGTTAGATAGTTTAAACAATTAAAACAAGTGCATCTGCAAATATGATCAGCAATACTACTGCAAGTAACATGCAACTATAATAAATTTATTTTCTTGATCAATAGTTTGAATCTAACCTGAGTGGCTTTTTCATGTTGTAAAATTGGTTCCACATAACCTTGACTGCTTTTGGGCCTTTTCGCAGAGCTTCCAATGCTTACTTGCTGCAATTCAAATTTAGTTTTGTTATATAAATTGTGAGAATAAGGAAATTTTCAGTGCTAGAATAAGATGTGCATAACACACGTTTACAATCATTGGTTGATTTGGTAAAGGTTTACTAGAACAACTCTCCTTATATGAGAGAGAGCAAGATGTAGACATGGAAACATACTATAGGTTAGCCAATGAAGCTAGCAAATAGTTTGTACCCAAGTTGTCAGAGGTTTTCAAAGCTACAATTCATTGTTACACTTCTGATCATAAAAAATTCATTGAGCTGCAGGTCTGTAATCAGAATCAGGAGGTGGTTAGTATTTTGATTTGGGCTTAAGTTTTGACAATCCTAGTTACTATTGTAATATCTGTTTGCTAAGGAAGTCTGCTGAACTTGCAGATCAGAACAATGAGCTGCAAATCCGACTACAATCAGCCGAGAAGATAGCAAGGATGAAAGATGCTTTGTTTGTTTCGTTGTTTTTCAGCAATTATGTAGGTTCAGTTCTTGTAGTAGCAAGTTGCAATACAAGTCAAGAAAGCTGTATGTATCTTTGTGAGTTGATATATGCATAATGCTACAGTCCGATTCCACGTACAACAAGTATTCTTGGTTGTTAACTTGAATATCAACTTGCAATAATTAATTACAAAACCTGAAATTTTCCACAATGGATCTGCATGCAGCCATCAAATTTCATTCTCTCTTTACTAATATCTAGACCAAAATCCCCTAGAAATAATATGTATGTTTATTTCCAGCTAGTAATTGAAGAACGTCATTACTTGTTTCGTAAAGATATATGGACATTTGATGCATCTTGTTCAGAATGGACAAAGCAATAATGTCTGGCAACACACGTACATTAGTTGGTATATTGTTCCCATTGACATGTGAATCCTCAAGGTTGATAGCAACTCTATTTGTCATATTATTATCAACTTGTTCAACGATATAACCCTGCAATAAAAAGTAAAAAACACAGTGTAGCCAAAGTAGTGCAGCAATGTTCACTAATAAATCTTTGCATTTTTAATTCGTACATACCTCATTGGTTCCATGCTCACGTGGCAGCATTGATTCCACACTTCTGTGACTTGTTTTGGACCTTTTGGCAGAGCTTTCCACACTTAATTGCTACAATAAAAAAGGGCAAAATTATATACATGTTATTAAAGCCAAGTTGATTCATTGAAACAGTGATATTTTCATAATTCACCTTGGCAGTTGTCTGTTCATATGGTACAGATATATTGGCATGACGATCTTTTGCATTAGTACACTTACTAATATGTGATTGCTACAACTTACAATAAATGCCAATATTTAGATATTGCAAAAGCATAAATTAAAATTTATCAAGCACGCAAGCACTACATTACCTGCACATAATTTGGCGCGGCACGAACACCAGCATATGACCTCTCAAGGTTATTATCAAGTCCATTAGTATTGTCATTACCAATTTGATCAAAAATGTCAACCTATAATAAAATACAGGAGTCACAGAGTTACTAGATCAGTGTTCGCTACTCAATTTTTCCATACTTAGTTTGCACATACCTTATTAGTTCCAAGGTCATGTGCCGTAATTGATTCCTTGTACCCCTGAATAGCTTTAGACCTTTTGGCAGAGCTTTCAGTGCTTGATTGCTTCAATTGAAAGTAAATTAAGTTAATCTACATATTGCAAAAGCACATGGTTCAATAGCATAGTGTGATTTTCATAAGTTACCTTGGCAATCATGTGTTCATGTGGTACAGATGGATTGGCACGAATACGTTTAGTTGAAGTAAAGCGATGAATGCACTTGCTGCAAATTATTAAAAATAACAACATAAAACTTTGGCAAAGCATCGTTTAAAATTTTCGAGTTAATACAACACCTGCACATTGTTTGGTGTAGAATGGACATTTTCGGACAATTCGTCAAGATTGTTTTTAAACTCAAATGGGATATCATTACCAACTTGTTCGAAGTATCAACTGAAAGGAAAACCAAAAACATATTGTTAGCACATAGTGTATTTGTTAATTGATCTTAAAAAGATGAGCCATAGGTGCTTACTTCATTATTTTCTTCTCGCTAGCATCATGTTTCTCCAATCCTCTCCAGGAATTTTCTCTCTATGAAGGCTGCATGAGATTCATATTACCACTCGTGTTCTCTATTTTATTGTTCATTGCTTTTCTGCTCCTTTAAGCATTTCTTGTTGCTCAGATTGCCCAATGTCATCTACTTCTGAGAAACTGTATTTGGCTCCAATTCTTCGATCGTAGTACCCTCGAAGTTTTGTCTCTTTTCCAACTACACTTCGAAATACTTCATCATAATCTTTTGATGAAATAATGCCATAGTTATCAGATTTCCTTTTAGCTAACTCATCATAAGCTGTTTCCTACATAAGTACATTACATATGTATTTAGTAAATCAAAATTTCAGGGATAAGAACCAGAATGAATGGAACTAAAAAAATTGGGTTGATTTTTCCCATATTCACGAGTAATAATCTCGTATGGGATTTGAGATGGCTTAACTGACAAATAATGGATCATAAGCATCCACTTTAGATATCTGCTTGAACTAGTATAGATGCATATTACTCTATCGCTTCAAAATTATTGCATTTGCTGCTATAGCCTGTGATGTGGTGAGGATTCTCACTGTGATGTGGTGAGGATTCTCGGGATCATTATTATTTCTTCCTCTGCTATTAACAAGGTTCTGAAACAGTGGAAACCAGTGCAGTGGTTACAAATCATACATCTAATGGGCTGTTTCTTCACTGGAAACTACCTGGAAAGTTGATATTGGAGATTGTTGAATGCTTAGGAAACACAAACATTTGATAAACTAGAAATAATGAGTTGGTTGGAAATCCTCTGAAGCGGCGATTCTGTCTAGGTGCTATCGAGGGTCTTTAGTCTAAATGCAACTTACAAGAAAAGCAATATACCAGTACTTCCTTCATACATGCATCCTTTTTCTTATGGGCTGCATCCCATACGTCAATATCATGTACTTTTCCTTTATTTTTTTTCTTCCTGTGCAACAAACCAAATTAGAAGATTTATCAAATTTATGGTTAGATAGCTTTTTACCTTTAATAATAACAACATTTAAGTCTAAAACAATTAACACCATCTCTTTACAAAGCCTAGCGTGGCTTTTTCTCCCAAATGTATGTGGATTCTTCTGTTGTTTCGCGCATTCAAAGTTTTTCTCGCATAATTTCTGGAAATAGTAAAGCTTCAGTCAATAATGGGAATTAGAAAACAAAGTTCGAATACAAGTTTAGCCTAAAAATTGACTTGTCACCTTGTGTTGGTCCTGACACCATATTCCAAGCAGAGCACCCCATTGATATTCATTAACACCTTTTGGGACATCTTTTAATATTTCATTTAGAGTCCTCTCATCACGATTAAAGTACCTTTTCTTCAAACGATGTTTGTAAGATCTCCACCCCTTTCCAACTTTCATTAGGATCCAGTCTCTTGTAAGATGCTTAGTCTCAGAGGGGTAGATAAATTTAATCTTTACAAGATATAAACAGAAGTTAGTAGTGTAAAAGCATGATGATACATGTTACTAAATATTAAATAATAGTTCACCTCCACATCAGTGATTATGCTCTTATGTGGTTCCACAAATAATTCATCGTCCCATTTTGGAATGTGCAGTGGTGCAAATGTTGAATTCTATGCAAGCTGACCAAGATACGAGCCAAGAATGGAACCTGACCTATCATTCGGAACACCATTTTCATCCGTCTCCACAATCACCTTACCTTGCTTTAATTGCTCCATGTTTTTTACCTTAAAATCTCCAAGAATCTGCCGCACTTCTCCATTTGGCCCTACATTTTGGACCATTTGAACTATACATCATAGGGAAAATCATATGCACTTAGAAATTCAAAAAAATGAAACCTTATGCAACTTACACATTATTTTAATTGGTCTTCTGGATGCAAGAGATAACTCTGCTATAATGTTATCAACATGTGGATGATCTTCTACATTATATTCTTCTTTGTTGTATATTACCTTCATCATGATCTTCAGATGCATGTGCAAATCATCATCTTTAGATTGTGCATCTCCATCTATATTTTCACAATTGAAGTGCCAATTTTCTTCTTCAACTTCTGCATGTCCTACACCTTGTACATCTAGGTTTAACTTCCGTAGCCGCCTTGGTACCCTCATCATAATTGTTAACTACAGCAATAAAAAATTATGAAGTCAACCCCACGTAATGGAAGTTACGATACACATATGTACCTTAATTATTTGTGAAAACAGGAATGTACAGAACAAACAAAGAAATAGAGAATAAATTAGGATATTATAAAACTATATGTTGAGACTATGCCACCCAGCCTGCTGAACAGATTGTACCCAAAATTGATCAGCTAACGGAACCCATTGGAAGACTCCCTCGTTGTCCGTAATTACAACAGTTCGACGGCACAGACCCATCGTGATCGACCCAAGCAAACAAAATAAGAGCAAAAAAGATAACCTAGATCGATCCCCTGTGACGGTAGGGATTAATTAAGTGAGAACACCTGCGCAAGGAAGAACGGAAGCACAGCACCGGCCACCAGCGGCCGTCGCCAGATTGGATTTCAGTTACGGAAGGAAGAAGGGAAAGGAAGAGGGAGGCGGGGAAAAATAGATCGCGATATATATATATTAGCGAAACTTTCCGATCAAATGCAGCTTTTAGGAGTCCTTCCATGTCATCCAATCTTTCTTGTGCACCTTCTACAATAATACTCCTCTGAGCACTAGCAACAAGAATTTTCTTAGAATAACCTGATACAGGAGGACCAAATACTAATGATGGTGGTTCATATTTCTCGCCATGGTGAACCCACTTTGAAGAATACCAGCACATCTCAAATGAGTTTTAACTCTATCATAATTCTGAGTTACTCTGTTTCTACAGTTCACACAAGGACAAAGGATCTTGGCACCATCTGGAATATCACGGAATGCAACAGATAGAAAATATGTCACACCATCTTTATAAGAATCAGTTGATCTTGGTTCACTCATCCAACCTCGATCCATCACTCTATGGTATGCTGTAATAGTAATAGCAAAGATTCTAATACACACATTGGCATGACGATGTTGTAAGCACCAGTAAATTAAATCAAACACTCAATCAGAAAAGTCACAAACTAACCAAAAAGCTCGGTCCGATTGGCCGGTCGCAGGGGAAGCCGATAGCCGCAGCCGCTGGGTCGTCTAGGAGGCAGGAGCTGAGTGGCACTGGTCGATCGGGAGGCGGCGCGCGCCGGAGAGCGGGCGGGGCTGGCGCGCTGGCCGAGACAGGCGCTTGGCTGGGATGCACCGGGAGGGCGGTAGGCCGAGAGGCGGGAGCCAGGCGGTGCTGGCCGGGAGGCAAGGTGGCGCGGGAGGGGAGCGGCCGAGCTGGGAGCCGGCGGCGCGCCGAGCCGAGGCGGGCGCGCGAGAGGGGCGGATCGGGAGGCGGGTGACGCGAGAGGGGATGGGTCGAGGGGCGGACTCGAGGCGGGCGGCGCGAGAGGGCGGACTCAGGCGGGCGCGCCGAGAGGGGCGGATCGAGGAGGCGGGCGACGCCGAGGGGGCGGGTCGAGGGGCGGACTCGAGGCGGGCGACGCCAGAGCGGGAGTGCCGAGTGGGGCGGGATCGGGAGGCGGGCGACGCCGAGAGGGGACGGACCGAGGAGGCGGGCGCGCCGGGAGGGGGCGGGAGAGAGCCGACGGCGCCGACCGAGATCCAAGAGGCGACGAGCAATGGGCCGAGGCTGGGAGTCAGAAGAAGGAGCTGTCGGGACGAGGCTTTGTCGGTTTCGCCGAGTCGCCGGTCGGGCGAAATGGGCCGCATCGAAGCGCAGCGGGAAATGCAGTAAAATACGTATTGAAGACTGAAGTCGTGGGCCGAGCGCACAGAGTCGCAGAGACAGTGGCGGCCAGCAGTAAAATACGTTACGGATCTGGGCTGAATCTTGCCAATATTATCCCGAGCTGGACTCAAATTACCTGAGCTATATATATACTACATACATGTTTATACCCTGGGCTAAAGCCCACCTTCCCAGGGACCCAATTCCGCCCCTATTAATGCGTGAATATTCTAAACCTTAGGTTGAGAGTTCGAACCCTGGGATTGATATTTTTTTATGTTTTCAGCCACTGAACAAAAGCGAAAGAAAATTCTCAGGTTGTGAGTTCGAACTTTGAGATTGATATTTTTTATGTTTTATATATATATACCGTTACTTACACCATTTTGTTTTTTTAATATTCTTATATGGAGATAATAGATAAGATGTCTCAAATGATAAATAAGACATCTAAAATTTCGTCTCTGTACATGAGACGTACTCCAAAACGTCTCAGCAGCCGTTTTAATAGAATTTAATAGCGTGCAACCCTTTAGAGCGTCTCAAACTGCGTCTCTATTTCAATTGTGGTTCTAAAAAGAGAGACATGATTCAAAGCGTCTTAAACAAAACGTCTTAATATGTTCATTTTGTTGTAGTGTACAGAGATGAAGGTTTCACTTCTAGTATGGATACAGCAAAAAACATTGCATCTGAAATGGATATAGAGCCAAAATTTCGTACAAAACGTCAAGGAAAGAGAAAGAAACATTTTGATGAACAAGATGACCAAGACGAGGAAATACAACAGTCTGCTGTGGAATCCTTTAGAGTAAATTACTTCCTAGTTATGATTGATGCTGCAATTACTTCATTGACTAGTAGATTTGAGCAGATGCAAGCATTTGATAAAGTTTTTGGGTTCTTGTTCAACTCAGAAAATTTGAAATCCTTGGATGAAGCTGATCTTTGGATGTCTTTGCAAGAATTTTGTGGAAACATTTTCTCATAATAACTCATCCGATGTTGAGATCAATGATTTTTCTCGAATTAAAGGTGTTGCAAGTGACTTTGCGGATGCTTTGATGTCACGCTGAGATTCTGGAGTTTGTTATGGTTGCAGATTGCTATCCAAATATTTCAGTTGCCTATCGAATCCTCTTAACTGTACCTGTGACTGTAGCTTCGGCTGAAAGAAGTTTCTCAAAATTGAAGTTGTTGAAGAACTATTTGAGATCAACTATGTCACAAGAAAGGTTAAATGGCTTGGCTATGTGCACCATCGAGAAGAATGTCTTGGACACTATTGATCTCAATACCGTCCTTGATGATTTTGCATCAAGAAATGCCCGAAGAAGTATCATTTTATGAGAAGCAATGGATATGATGGAGTTCTATTCTTCCTTACGGTAATCATATTAGTTCTAGAAGTACAAATATATTGTTATTTTAGTCTACATTGTTCGTTGATAATTATCAGACATGCTAAATTAAAAATATATTATTGGATTCGTTTTCGCTTTGCAAGTAAAATTAGCACCTATATATTATAAAATTCTATACATTGTCTAATGGGCCCGTCACGACAAGTTTGCCTTAGGGCCCTCAAAACCCTAGGACCGGCGCTGGAAGGTACCAATATGTGTGTGTGTGTGTGTGTGTATGGGCAACTGTATATGTGTGTGAAAACTCTGGATCTAGAGAACAAGAATTTGCATGTTCTTGCGGATTTCCTCGTATGCGAAACACATGATTTAGCTGGTGTTAATACTGGATCGAATTAACACTCAAGCCTGTAAGTTTTTTTAGATGTATGAGGCAAGCAGCCCAGTAAGATTTGGACAGATCATGTAATATATGCTGATTACAACAGCCAGCAGAGGAAAGACCTTAGTTGGCAACGGCTGCCATTGAGCGCCGTGCTCACTCCGCGTTCGCACCTATATTTAGCGCGCGTGCTCATTAAAATAAAATTATTACTATTATAAAAGAACGAGGTAGTGATCGTATATATATTTATGCTCTACAAACCTATAGCCTTCGATCAACGGTTACATAATGTGTGTGCTGAGTGAGATAGCATATCCCATGCTCCGAAGACCCTGCAGCCTTCGATCAACACTTCTCTATATGTGTATATGTACCCACTCGTATGTATGCGGTTGAGGTTGTGCGCTAAGTGTATTTCTGTGTCGTACCGTTAACAAAACAGCCAGCAATCAACCTTGACCGGTCGACTTGCCTTCGGCCTGACCACGGGTGTCTGGCAGCTGGACCAAATCTCTCTCTCTCTCACACACAGCTTCCCCGATTTGTTAACATCTGTTAAGAAACCTGGGCCTGGGCCGACAGCCCAGGGCCCATGGTGGGCACCTCATTGTAGTCTATAAATAGAGAGTCATACCTCCTCATTATGTACGAATGAATGAAAGTAATAAAGAAAGACCAGGAGTTCTCTCTATCTCTCTGTGTGTTCAATCTATTATTCTACAGCAAGAAAAAGATCCTTTCCGACCTAGGGAAGAGGGGGAGGAAGTCCTGGGACCGGAATTCCCATACTTGAGTGCAGTGGGAGCACTCATGTACTTAGCAAACTGCACTAGACCGGACATTACATTTGTCGTGAACCTGTTAGCAAGGTACAGTGCAGAGCCCACCAAAAGGCATTGGCAGGGCATAAAGGACACCTTCCGATACCTCCAAGGAAGCAAAGACATTGGATTGTCTTACAGAAAGAATCAAGATCTGAACTTGATTGACTATGCAGGTGCTGGGTACCTGTATAACCCGCATACCGCTAAGTCGCAAACAGGCTATGTATTTCATGTGGTGGAACTGCAATTTCCTAGAAATCGTCTAAGCAAAGCCTTGTAGCTACTTCGACGAACCACTCAGAAATTATAGCGCTATATGAAGCCGCATGAGAGTGCGCTTGGTTCCACTGAATGATTCACCACATCCAGCAGTCATGTGGAATGAACATTGTGCAAACCCCTACAATTATCCATGAAGATAATGCAGCTTGCATTGCACAAGTGCAGACGGGCTATGTAAGCATATCAACCCCAAGTTCCTCTATGCTCATGAATTGCAGAGATGGACAAGATTAAAGTACTGTACACTAAGTTATGTAGACTTGTTCACTAAGTCACTCCCGCATCTAGCTTTGAAAGGTGCGTGCGTGGAATTGGAATGACGAGACTTAGAGAAGTACAGAATTCAGGGGGAGAATTCTCACAAGCCCGCTAATAAATCTTGATCATGAAGATTAAGTACCCAAAAAATAAAGTCCTGCAGACCAAATGAATTTGGGTGAATTGTACTCTTTTTCCCTTGACGAGTTTTCCATGAAGTTTCTCGACCAAGGTTTTTAATGAGGCAATTCGTGCATCGCAGCATCACATGTATCATGTGCTCTTTCTCCAAATTTTTTCCACTGGGTTTTTATGGAGTTTTAGTGAGGCATGAACGTGTCGGATGAGTGCCCAAGGGGAAGTGTTAAGAAACCTGGGCCTGGGCCGGTAGCCCAGGGCCCATGGTGGGCACCTCATTGTAGTCTATAAATAGAGAGTCATACCTCCTCATTATGTACGAATGAATGAAAGCAATAAAGAAAGACCAGGAGTTTTCTCTATCTCTCTGTGTGTTCAATCTATTATTCTGTGATTCTGTGATTGATTCGTTCTTATTCTAAACAGAGAAATTGTTCGGACTGGTCGCCAGAGAAGGTTCCTCAACAACATCGATCAGTTAGCTAACTTCCTACTCCGTGGTAATTGGTGTACTTAATTACCTGCAGTTATTTGTCCCGTATACGTGATGTTAATCAATACTAAGGATTTTTTTAAGAAAACGGCGTGGTTTCTACGGAAATCTTGTGAAAATCACGCGTCCCAAACGGGACTATACGTACTACGTAGTCGAGTGACGCACACTAATTTTAGGAGAGGGGTGGTTAAGCGAACTAATTAAATCGTCTCTCTGACTAAACTTGATTGACGTAAAGCGAGTCGGAGATCTGATCCATCTTTTATTTTTATTAATCACGTTAATCCTCGGATGTATATATAAAGCAAGAAATTTTTATATTAATCAAAGAAAAAGAGAGAAAAAAATTTATATTAATCGATTAAAAAGTTAAAATCTTAGCCGCCCGATTTCCCATAATAATTTCATCTACGGCTTAGAATGTCAACATGCAACAGAAAAGGTGTTAGAACAGAGATCTAGGATAAAACACGCCATGCATACATGCAAGCCGGATCTTGCATATACATCAATCATGTTAGAGTATGATTTGTTCAAGCTAAATTGGTACAAGTTTTATATGAAACACAATATTTAAAGCATCTAGCCCGTGCGGTACTAATCGGAGGATCCTCCAGAAGCCCTCGTATTAATTTTAAGAGGTAAAAAACTAGATATTATCTCAGTAATTGAAGAAAAAGATAAAATTTCCCACGTCAATAAAACGAGAGAGAATGCGGTACTAATTGAAAGCACCTCTAGAAGCCCCACATTAATTCTAGAGGTAAAAGCTAAAAATTATCTCATTAATTGCAGAAAAAAGGTAAATTTTCCCACGTTAATAAAAAGATAGAAAAACAATTCAAATCCATCCATCCTACTTTTTTTAAAAATGAGTACAACAAGAACACACTCACATACGTATACACTCACACACATGACACACCTACGTGGATGCATTCGATATACACGCTTGAAGCGAGACGGTGACCCGAGAGTCTCACGGAGCGCGGACACACGAATTGACCACTAAAAACACCCACGTACGTATATACTTAAGGATACTGTTTATGTAAACAGCACCCAAAAACACTATTTATATAAACAGTAATATCTGAAAATGGGACATCTGTGTGGGCTCGAATCCAGTGTCCGTGTTGCCCACTGGCAACCTCGGCCAACTGAGCCGAGCTCAGTCACCCCATCCATCCTACTTGTGATGCTTGGTTCTATCAAAACATCTATAAACCAGTACAACACGCTTTGTTCTCAAACTCGGCATCAGCGTCCGGCAGCCACAAGCCAGGAAGAGCCCACGCTCATTGAGGAAAAAGATTCTCGCTTATTAATGTCTCCTAAGTTTCATGGGAGCAAATAAGCGTTACGTCGAAGTGTTGCCTCAAAGAACATCTGTTAGGTACTACCTGAGAAGGTCAATAGTTTTGTTATAATAAATCATCATTATTTTAGAATTGTGAAAATTTAAAATTATAAATCTTTCTGGACAACTTGCAGAAATAGATGATTTTAAAATTTTTGAGTCATATGATGATTTGGTGGCTTAGATCAGTGGTTATAGGTTGCATTAGACATGTTATTGCTAATATGGGTCAAATTGTAAAGAACTTGTATTCGAAAATGATTTCTTTGTCTTTAGATGTGTAGGATCGCTTAAATTCAATCATGGTTAACGGTGAGGATCGGAGCTGTGCTCATGGAGCAGCCGAGGCCCAGAACAATGAAGGATGCCATATGAAATAGCTGAACTCAAGTATGGCATGAGAAAAACGAAAAATATTGAAGGAAAGTTCAAACAGCGGGTTGCACCATATGGTTTGGTTGGTCCAAATGCAGCGTGGTCCGGTAAAACTAGAACGGGAGAGACTTACTAATACGTGGCAAACCAGTGGTACACCAATACGTGGTAAGTATAGCAATTGCTTGCAATGAAGGAGATGACCGAGTCAAGATAAGATATTTTGGTAGCTTGACTAAAATATCGGAAACTACTTTGGAGAAAACCGTAGTGCTTGAGAAGCCTTTGAAAGAGCAGTTTAGGTCAAGGAGAAATTGAGAAGATCAAGTTAGATCAAGGCTAAGGACTTAGTAGATTTGAGCTTATACACTTTGAAAAGCGTGCATAAGAGTAGTATGTGAGTTAAAATCAGTATGTGTAGGGTTATTGGGTTCCCTCCATTGTGCTAAGTGAATAGTATTTACTAAAGATTAGATGGGGCTGGATAGCCCATTTATTTAACAAGGTGGGATGGAAACTTGTTCAAAGCTATTCAACAATCCTCTCATTGAGACCAAGTATTCCAGGGTTAGGATTTAAGAGAAGTTGAGTGACGTTGTGTTCTCTCTTGTCCTTCAAGTGGAGTGGTTGTAAAACTTTTATCCTCAAGTAGTAATAAATAAATCTTTTTTATCTCTATAGATCCATCTTTTGTTGATTGGTTTGCTCTTAATTTTGTTGGTTTTTGTTCTTATCTTTTCTCTTCTTGATCTTGCTATACCCAGAACATGTAAGAGATGGAGATGAGATCTAGAAATGAATCTCCACCCATCTAGACACTTGGTGCAAGTTCATGAAGAAATCCTCCTTTTGCTCTTTTTGGCTTCTCCGAATGATTTCTTGATTTAGTTGGTTCTACCTCAATTTCTTTGGTGTTCTAGCTTGATGTGATATGTGAGAATACATCTAAAGTTATATTATCCATTATTCACCTATGAGCAAGTCATATTCCATTTTTGGTTTTTTGATCGGTTTTGATGCAACATTCCTTCAAACGAAAAGAGGTTAGAACTTTAGCAATAATTGTTTGAACTTTGCACTCAAGAATTGCTTACCATTATTTGCAATTATTCAACTTGGTATCCTAAATTGAATATTCACATTCTTTATCATGAACCTTTTAGGGGCTTCCGTTGTTATCATAGTAACAGGTTCGGCTTCAATCTATTTTATAAATGTATCAATAGCTACAAAAAGGAATTTGAAGCCTCTGGTACTTTTGGGAATGGTCCTAGGATGTCAAGACCCTAAGTCACAAAAGGCCAAGATAAAGGTATTATTTGTAGAGTCTAAGCTGGTTGGTGTATTTGCCTACTATAAAACTTGCATTGTACAAACTTTTTAACCAGCTCTTTGGTGTCGTTAAGTGCTGTTTGCCAATAGAAACCTTGTCGAATGGTTTTTCCAACTAGTGCTCTATAAGAAGCATGTGCTCCATAGATATCCCCAGGTATGTCGTGAAAGAGTTGTAATCATTCTTTCTACGATATGCATCACAGCGAAACCCCTTGAATACTCCATTTATAGAGTACCCCATCAATCAAAGTATACATTTTGGCCTTGCGGGATAAACGATCTGCTTCGAGATCATTGTTCGGTATTGAACTCTTTCGAAGATACTCGTAGATGGGTTCCATCCAGATACCCTCGTACTCGACAGAGGCTGTCTCATTAGGAGTTGTTTCTGGTGTTTCGACTAGAGACGATTCTGGAGTTACTCCAAGAAGAGTCATGTTGGTACTTGTGATCGAGAAGAAGCCATTATTCGAGCCAACTAGTTTATGAGAAAATTACCCTTTCGAGGGATATATTATATTTCAAAACTGAAAAAATGCTTTCTTAAGCTTTCTAACTTTCAACAAGTACTAAGACATGGTCATACTAGAGCATTGATACTCTTTTCTAACCTGATTTATGACTAATTGAGAGCCTCCTCTCACGAGTAGTCGATGAATCCTGAGCACTTTCACGGCTCGTATACCAGCTAACAAAGCTTCATATTCAGCCACATTATTAGTGGCTAGAAAGTTTAATTGAATAGCATACTTTAAGGTCTCTCTTGTATAAGATTCAAGAACCACCCCAGCCCCTGAGCCACTAAGCGTATGTGACCCGTCAAAGTACATCGTCTACTAGTCGTGAGAAGTGTACTGGGGATCCTAAACAGGTGCAGGATTTGTTTATTCAGTGACAAAGTCTGCCAAGATCTGAGATTTAATGGCCACTCGAAAGATGAAATGGAGGTCGAACTTCACAAGTTCTACCAACCATTTTGCCATGCATCCCGCTGCTTCCCTATTCTGGATGACCTCTTCTAAGGAAAACTCAGACGGCACAACAATTTTGTGCATCTAAAAACAATGCCTCAGTTTCCTCGAAGACATAAGGAGGGTATATAAAAGTTTTTGAACCTAAGAGTAGCGCTCCTTAGGCACGTGTAAAACTTTGCTTACGTAGTAGACTAGTCGTTGGACACTCTCGCATTCTGTGACTAGTACTGCGCTCACTGCCTATCGCGTGGTAGGTAGATATATTAAGAATATCACTTCTGCTTTCAGAGAAACCAGAACAGAAGCACTCGTAAGATATCTCTTGACATCCTCGAAGGCATCGTTAGCCTCTTTCAGCCACTCGAACCCCTCACACTTCCTTAGAACTTTGAAGAAAGAAAGTCATTTTTCCCTCAGTTGTGTGATGAAATGACTTAAAGCCGCCATGTACCTTGTGAGTTTCTAGACTACTTTCTTAGTAGTAAGAGGGTGTCCTTTATCTTTTTAGGATTTGCCTCGATACCTTTTGCCGAAACAAGGAATCTGAGCAATTTTCCCGAAGAAACTCTGAATATACACTTTTTAGTATTGAGTTTCAAGCAGTGTTTTCTGATGTTATCAAATGTTTCCTATAGGTCTGAAATATGATGAAGTCGTTTGATACTTTTTACAACTAAATCATCAGCATAGGCTTCCAAATTTTTGCCTAGTTGAAGGAAAAAAATCAATTGCATCAAATGTTGAAAAGTTGAACAAACATTTTTGAACCAAATGGCATTTTGACATAGCAAAAATTTTCAAATGGTGTGATGAACATGCTCTTCTCTTCATCTTCTAGAGACATACAAATCTGATGATAACCAGAGCATGTATCTAGAAAACTTAATGTTTCACAACTAGTAGTGGAGTCAACCAATTAATCGATACGGGGAAGAGGGAAATCATCTTTTAGACAAGCTTTATTAAGATTATTATAGTCTATACACATAAGCCATATAATGTTAGACTTCTTAAACATTACAGGGTTAGCTAACCACTCTGAGTGATTAACCTCTCTTATAAAGCCTGCTTTTAGTAACTTGTCTAATTCAGACCTAATAGCCTCCCGTTGATCAAGTGCAAATCTCTGTAACTTTTGTTTTACAGGTTTTTTGTAGGCTGTAGAGCTAACCTGTGCTCAATCAGAAAGTGACAAGGGCGTCTTCCTACGCATAGTCAAAAACTAACCCCGATGCGAACGATCTTCGAAGGCTCCTCTAGATTTAGAGGGACTTCTTTGACTTGCTTGTTTAGTTTTGGTACAGCTTTACGCTTTAAGTGCTTGGTCGAAAGATGTGGCTTGTTTGCTTCTCTAGTTAGTAACTGGCCAACCATCTCGAGGGACGTGCGGTCGCATGTAAGCGCCATCTTTTTATCACAATGGATTGTGATCGCTCCTTTGGGACCTGGCATCTAAGGCATTGATATGCATAGTGAGAAACTATCAAGAAGCGTGCCAGAGTTGGTCATCCGAGTATGGCGTTATACGCCATGTCGAAATCGACCACATCAAAGGAGATTTTCTGTCCTGAAATTGTCTAGGAAATCAAACGTAATAGGAAGAGAAACTTAGCCAATTAGCTTGGCTGAAGACTCTGGTACGATCCCATGAAATGAGTATCATATAGGGTTTATTCTAGTCTGAGGAACTTGCATCTCATTTAGAGCACTTACAAATAAAATATTTAAAAACTATCACCATTGATCAGCACTCAATTCACTCGATAGTTGTTGATTATGGGCTTGACCACGATCAGAAACCAACCTGGTTGAGTCCAAGGATCGGACAATCACTTTTCTCAAAGGAGATTGTGACTTCTGATCATTTAGGAAGATAATTGATAAGGGAAGGGTTAATGGAGTTTACCTCTCTTTCGACAGCGTTGTACTGTTGCTTTAACTCGTACGTCGAAGATCCTCCGTAGATGTGCTCTATGGTGTGCTTCTGATCCTGGAATGGCATCTCCTCATCATCGTCCAACTAATTCTGACCACTCGTTTTTCCTAACTCTTCGAGTGTAGGGAGTGGTCATTTGCCGGAGTAGTAGCCCTCGAGTTTTTATTGGGAAACTCGGCAGTTGCGAAGGTCGTGTCCTTCCCTTTTATGAAAGGAACACCACCTAGGCTTGTTGTCTTATCACACAGGGATTTTGGCCTTGCCCCGATCAAAGTACGGTTTGGGATTCTGTGGCTTTTTGTAGTTGAACCCTGCGAGAGTATGGAGGACTTGCAGGGAGCCCACCTGCATTCTCTGCGGGGACAACTGAAGGGTCACCACCACCAGCTATTGATGGATTCCCGGAATGATAGATTCTAGGGCTTGCTGACCCAGATCGAGCGGCCAGTGAGGTATTTGAACACTTGAAGACGAATCTCCCCTTATGTTGCGGACCTGCCATGGTGCAATCCTGTTTGTGGTCGAATTGACCCTTACCCTTTAGGGAAACTAGTTCCTCCATTGAGCGTAATGTTGTGGGGGATAAGTGTCCCTCTTCAACCTTATTCATGGTGTAATATCCGGAATCTCATGATGGATCTTCAGAGACAGCCTCACTAGTGGATGAAAGCATAGTATGCTTGTTGTCAAAGCAATCATACATATATGTCGAGATTTGCATAGTTGCCCAGGTAAAACCAGTCCTCTTCATTTCACTCTCCTGCCATGAGGACATCAAAAAGAAGAGAACTTGCTAACACGGAATTACCAGAGTTTTGGCAAAGATGTTCCCCATGGACAGCGCCAGCTGTCAATGTTTTAGTATCGATCTTACGTATGATTTGTTTGGATTTTGTGGAACTCTTGAAAACTTGGCTACGATCACGTAGAGAAAAGACATATGAATCTTTATACAGATTCGGGCCTTCTAGTAAGAAAATAACAACCCTACTCCTGTGTGGATATTGCTCAATGAACTGATTACAATTGAGAAAGTAACACGGAAAGCCTTACTCTACTTCTATTCTCCCTTGGGTCTGACCCGGTCTCCCCCACCCCTCCTTCTCCCTGATGTCCATCTTTATATTGCTTGCATGGCAGCGGCGATTTCTCCTTGCCAAGAGATGCCTTAACGTTTCAAATGATAACTGTTCGACTAGAGTTATTAGAGATATGGTATCTCACTCATCGTCGGTGGTTTCTGCCAGGGAGAAGTTATGTGCACTTATTTTAAAGAATAAATACGCATGCTAACCGCCTTGTTAGACAGGCCCACATAGAATGGATTGTCGTAGATAGGTCAGTCGGAATTTGGATTAGTCGTAGGAGAATCTACGACCACAAGGTGATCGCAGAATAACTTACAACTATGTTATGGTCGTAGAAGAACTTACGACTATAAAGTGGTCGTAGAAGAACTTACGACTATGACTTACGACCAAAGAGTGGTTGTCGTAGAAGAGCTTACGACTAAGGAGTTATCATAGAAGAGATTACGACTAAGAAGCTATCATAGAAGAGTTGACGACTTATCGTAGAAGAGTTTACGACTAAAAGGTAGTCGTGGTAGAGTTTATAACTATCTTGTAAAATATCTTCCTTGTAGATAAAAGGTATACTCGAAAAATATAATGATATAATCATATTATTTATAGATAAATAATAATTTAAGAATTAGTTATATCCTAACCAATACTACTAATCCCTACGCAAAAGGATACATCCGCACAAGTGGGGCGCTGTCCTGGCCACCCCCGGTGCCGATCTACGTGGACGTACATATGGCACCCTGACTAAGAGTGGAAAAAATACAATATTGCTATCGATCGCTGGCTAGTGGCTACAGGGTGGGAACTTCACCCGGCGCCCCGGCCATCACCTTCAGATTACCCTTTCTATCTCTCTCTCTCATAGATCACACAACTCCCAAACGGCCGGTTATTCTCTCAGGTCTCCATTGCTGCCTTCGTGTCTGTCGCTCGCGATCTCCTTTACTTTCTGTCTTCTTCAGCCAGCAGTGCCTTCCTCCCTGTTGCTGATCTCTTTTCGATTGCCTCATCGAAATGATGGGAAAACCATGGCGTCGTCGGTTGCGCGCGCGACGCGCAGCCTATATATGATCGGAGATCCATCCAACAACGATGAGTCAGTGACAGGAGATAGTTCATGCATATGCGTGGCGTTTCCAGCCATTAGTGGAAGGGTTTCCTTGGCGTTTTAGTGTAGGTAGAAGCATAAATATCCATCATGTGTTTCTCCGTTCAAAGTAGAAGACAACCTTGAGGTTTCTGACCGGGCATGCGGCACGGCAGCAGAGAGTACCTCGCACCTGCTCGAACAAACGAATTATAATATCAGCACATGGCAAATTGGCAACATATATAAGTTGAGTACATAGACGGCCGGTGACACAATCTTGGACCAGAAATAATTCGGTGTGTGTGTCTATATATATATATATATATATATATATATATATATATATATATATATATATATATATATATATATATATATATATATATATATATATATATATATATATATATATATATATATATATATATATATATATATATATAAAATAGAGGCATCATGGTGCCCAGCTTCTATGATTGAGACTTTTCATTTATATTAAGACTGTCCATTTATGATTGATTCAGCATGCTAAACTAGTGACTTCCTTTCTAAATTGATGTCTTTTCGAATTAATGAATGTTAACATGGTTGCCTGATATATTACACTTACACGCATCTAAAAGCAACCCAAAGATAAGAAGGCTTGGTGCTTAGGCACCTTAGAGCAAGTACAATGGTGCTGACTAGGTTGCCTCTAGTGAAATCCACATCAGCACAATCCTAAGTGGAAGAGAGAGAAAAGAAGAGAGAGAAGCAAGCTGCCCCTCATGCAAGAGGTGACCTCTAGCACATTATACGAGGAGAGAGAGATAAACTACCCCTCATGCAAGAGGTGACCCCTGATATATTTATGTAAGTATTAAATGTTTGAGTGCTTTAGTAGAGGTAACCTCTACTCTACTCATTGTATTAGCTACCTCCACATGAGCCACATACAGTCTTTTTGCTTATGTGGCTAGTCCTAGAGGTGGCAGCCACCTTTTCTATTGTACTTGCCCTTAGTACTTCATTTCAGTGTTATATAGACGCTGAAATAAGGCATCATGGTGTCTGGGCACTAGACCTCGTTGTTTTTGGATTGCGTTTAGATACGTGCAAGTGTAATAATATATAATATATTAGGATGAAAAGTTTTAGTCATAGATGAAAAGTTTCAATTATGAAGTCTGGACATCATGATGTCTCTGTGTATATATATACGCGCGCGCACATGCGTTTGCTTTAATTTGATCAATTGGAGTTAACCGGCGCTGATCGATCCAATCGATTAGCTAGGCTTTTCGAATCCAAATCGAACTATTCGATCTGTTAATTAATTAGTCATTTTTAAAAAAAATAATGAATCTGGCCGTAGCGTCCGTGCCTACGTGGGGACGGTGTGATATGGTAAATTTACCATTTCATCCCAACAGGTAGCACGTGCGTCTTCACCTGTAATTACTCCGTAGTTAGCACAGATATAAGAGTAACCTAAGTATTGGTGAAAGCGCAGGGATGATATCAACGTACTTATCATCGGTTTGAAGTATATATAAGGTAGGGACAAGGTACACCTCAACCGTTGAGACGTTGAATTAATCTTACACAATAATTTAGATCGAGGATATAGCCCCATTCTTTTAAGTTCCAGCTAATATTATTTGTCTATATTTTTTGAGATGGTACAGACGATATACACAGTTTTAAACTCAAAAAGCCATTTAGAGAAACAGCAAGAAGCTGCTTGAAGAAGTCATCCCATTTGCTTCGGTTTTCGAAGAAATCAAAACCAAAAGACACAAAAAAGCCAAAAAGATATGTTCATAAATGTAAAGCTCAGAAACATGCATGTGTGCCTTGATTAGTCTCTTCGTTTTTTTTACTTAAAATCCAACAATCCATGCCATTAAATATTCTAAAATTTGACCATCAATATATTTAAAACTATCGATATTGGCTGTAATGAAAATTGTATTATTAGAATTATCGTTAAAAATATTTCTATGATATTACAATTTTATTAGTATATCTTTGTGTAAAAGTATAAAATGTAATGGTCAAAGTTAGATCGTGAAGACAGTAAAAAATAAAAACTGTGAGTAAAATAGTCATGTGTTCCCGACGACCTTATACACAGGTAGCACTCAATGTATGCAACAGGCTACTCCATTGTATAGCTCAAGTGAGATTGGTATGCGGTGAGCCAGTGACTATTTTTTCTGGATGTCCCGGCTCCTGTAGTGTAGCAAGAGTTAGCTACCTCCAGCAGCCTGACATAGATTGAACGGATTGTGTGTGTATGCATATATATCTGTGTGTGTGTGTGTGTATTTTTCTTAATATATGCATCTTTTTTAGATTACGGTGTATGGTTTTTGATCAGTGGTGGGTCTAGTATTTGTGCATTAGGGGTGCAATACTGCAAATTTGAAAGTTCAAGGACTTCAAATTGGATGTCTTCGTCTCCATTTTCTAATTTGTCTACCCAATTCTACAATCTACATTACACAATCAAGCACTAATTACCGGATGTATGATTGGATTTTACAAAATACAAATTATAGTCAAAATTTTAAAAAGAAGAAAAGTTCACCTTTGTCCTTGCTTCTAGTTGCCAAAATCCACTGAAAATGTTTCACAAATCACAATTCACCAAGCCTAGAGCCGTGGAGCAGCAGTGGAGCCCTGCCGCCCTGGCTTGCTGACCTCTGGAGTGGACATCCATAATTCAATCATTCACATTGAGACATTCATAATTCATTGATTCAATCATTCAAACATTCATGATTCATCAAATTAATTTGTTAGTCGCAGACAAAATGGTAGAAACTCATTAAAAATAACTTAGATTTTTAACTGCCATCTAGTGGCTTAGATTTTTAACTGCCATCTAGCGGATTAAAGTCTATACGCAATTAAATAAAATTACACACAACAATTAAAGTTTAACATGACAATTAAAATAGCAATTGAGTCGTAAAAATCCGCAAATAGCTAAAATAAAATTTAGGAATCACACCAGGGCGCTTTAGTATAATTTACTCAATTATTTATCACATGTTATTTTCTTTGACATGGTAAATTAAATTATAGCATGCATACTAATTGCAGAAAAGGAACCAGGGTTTGAGAGCGGACTTTACCAGAATGACCTTGTAACCTAGAACTCCGATCTAAACTCAGGCAATCTTACATTTGAGCATGTGAATAGAGTATATTCAGTAAAACAAGTATTTCACTATTACATTACTATCACCCTATATAAAAATGGAAATCATGTTTAAATTAGATGAATGCTGTGAGAAAGAAATGAAATGTTGTAGCAGTCGACTGATGGAGCAATTGACAAGTAAGGATAAAAAAGGGTGGGCAGAGGGTACCTTTGGAAGGTGACAAGAGGGTAGGTTGGGACCCTCTGCATTATAATAAAATATAAGGATCTATAAATGTCACTCGTGTAATGGACCATATTGATTGTATCAACCATTATTCCATCTAAGGACAGACAGAATTAGTAACTCTATTGAGGTTATTATACCCTCCACAACCAGGTAAGTAGATTTATCTAGGAAGTTACTGAGCGAGGTATTAATTAAACTTTGAGCCATAAAGGATACACTCGGCGCATATATTAGCAATGTAGAGTGTCAGGCAAGATCTCAATTAGACATTGGGCCATAGGAGATAAGCCCAACCAACGATTGTCTTATAGTTGCAAGGGCGCCACGTGAGGGTGGTACACCACCTCGGGTTAGCAGCTATAAGTAAGTCGGGTAGAGGTATAATATACTAACGTAAAGGTAAATGTTTTGTACTTTTATTTGAGCATCGCATCTAAGCAAATGCGAAGATTCATTCGCTACAAGAATTAGAGTGACTATGGGTAAAGTAATACAAGCTTGTGCAATGCTATATAAATCATGAATTCATGTCAATCTCTTGGATTGGAAGCTATAAAAACCAATGGAGATTTTACTATTTATACGAGTGTTCAGTAGTTTTCTAAAGTTAATAATCCAAAACATTTCACAACCTAAAAGCATCTATTTTCCATATGGTTTTTGAATGAGAATGAGAATGAGTATAAGACATTTCAGGAAAGGTAGATGATGAGCATACAATGCATATTTATTGTATAAGCTTGCTGAGTACACCGTACTCATCATTACTACTATTTTCTTTGCTTAGATAATAGCCAACTGGGATCCATACTTGGGGTGGATGAGGCCGACACGGATGAACCCTATCCCGAGTGGGAGGGAGATTGTATTAAGACCGAGCCGTATGAGGATAACACCTTATATGAGACCTGAGACGACTAGGACTCTAGGAGCGGCTTGATCTCGACCCCAAGGTATCTGTGATATTAAAGTATTGTATTTATATTCAACTCCTCTTATATAATTAGATTCTGGACTAGACTTCACTTCTGGTATTGTGATAAACTAACTAGAATAGTTATATGGAACTTTAGCCCTGCGTGGCTACTTGGAGGCAATGTATGAACTAATTATTGTTCTGTTGCATGCTCTGGTGGGTTTATTATTCGTTAGAGCAATGTTATATTGGCTAAAATAATAATAATACGTTGGTTAGTATTTTTATCACACGGTAAAAATGCGGGTTGTCACAATAATACTACTCTAAGTTTTTTCTTTGCTAATATGAGATCAACGAATTTAGGTGTTCTTTCGGATATATGACTTCCAATTCCAAAGCAATGTAATCTAATTGATAAAACCCTCATTTGCCGCCATCGCCGCCCCAAAAACCCCTCGTTGTCGCCACAGCTCGCCGGTGCTTGATGCCTCCCACCGCAGGGATGCCACTGCCAAGGCCAAGCGCGGGGGCCACTGCGGTCACGTCCTCCTCGCCGTCCCCTCCGTGGGCCTCTGTGGTCCGGCTCGGTGGGGAGGGCGAGCTGCCTCTCGCGCAAGAGGCGGAGAAGCTGCCGTCGGTGGGTTTCACCTCTCTTGAGCGAGTCCTGCGATGCTTGTTGTTGGACCGCGCGCGGGGAATGAAACGGACGAGCGGAAACGGTGTGAAGGCAGGAGTTAGGGGAGCCATTCGATCGCAGTGGGTGGTGGATTTAAGGACGACTGCACACCGTAACTTAGCTTCACTAAGTCAGACGATCCACGTCCATGCAGTGCATCGTGCACCCCCTCAAAACCAAGCTTATTAGGCACATCCACATCAAAATGATTTAATCAACGGTTTTGCTATTGCACAGACGACTGAAATTTTTTTATCTCTTAGTCATTTGAAGTTGCACTCTCAATCAACTGAAACTGTCACTACTACAGAAAAGCTAATAGTAGACGGCAAATCACAGTCGGTTTTGTGAAACCGTCTGTAATGTAAACTATTACAGACGGTTTTAATTTGAAGGCCATCTGTGGTATTTGTGGCGGGAAAAAGGAGTATCACAAACGGTTCTTACCGCTGAACCGTCTGTGATACTGGAATATCACAGACGATTTTTATTAAAAACCGTCTGTGTTGTGTCGACTATCACAGCCGGTTGTTGTTAAGAACCATCTGGGAATGTTCACAGACGGTTTTTCACAAGAACCGGCTGTGATGTCCCTTTGTCTGTCATATTCTAGATCAGAGGTTAATATATAAGTACACATTGCTTCTAATAACTTAACTACAGAACTACTGAGACAAGAGATCACAAATTAAAGGCAAATTTATTAATTTCAATTAAAGGCAAATTTATTACAAAAGTCGCACAGGTAAAGAGTTTCCCAGATTGTATTCTTTTGGGCTTCGTACGCTTCTTCTTCGACTTGGGGACTTGGAGGATCAGCCGCTAAATTCTCGAACGCCGTTAAGATTGCCCTTGTCCTCAGCACTTCCTCCTCCACTGGGCAAATGATCGGACATCCATAATGTCGTGAGGATAGCATGAAAAGATTCCTCAGAATCTGCCGTATTTGCTTGATCGGCAAGGCTATCCATCAGTCTCTGTAATGCGTGCAGAGCTTCTTCCGCTTTGCGCACATTGTGGAGAAGAACCAGGGTGAGGGCTGTTTCCCTTTCTTGAGCGGCGGCGAGACGCCTCCGTCGGCGGCGGAGGATCGAGTCAAGCCGACGGATGCAAGAAAGTCGGGAAGGAGAGCGAGGCGGGTGCGAGAAGCGCTCCGGATGCAAATTGCTGGCGCTGTGTAAGATTCGGTCGAACAATTCTTGATGAACAGATGAGAGGAAGGAGATGATCACAAGAACAGTAGAAGCCATGTTGTATTGTATATTGTATTGTACGTACGTAGAAGAGACCTGGATTAGGAACGCATATTTAACCTTTAGCACAGACTGTTCGTATACCCAAACATTAATGATATAGACGCTTCGTATAACGATCGAGAGATGTTAATTAGACGATCAAAACACGAAGCGTTCTGGCAATGGAAACACGCACGAAGCGTTGTGGTATGAAGCTTATCACAGACGGTTTTTTATAAAAAAAACCGTATGTGATATTATTTATCACAGACGGTTTTTAGTTAAAAACCGTCTGTGATAATGACTAAGGCATTTATTGCGCTGCTCAGACCGCATATGTCTTCATTTCGATCTAGATCTAGCCACTGCTGCGCACTTTTTCACCCGGGAGGAAGCTAGGCGATTTCAGGCCAGTTAATTTGGTGGGAAGAGGCAGAGATTGAGCTTTGAATTAAGATTCAGACTTTCTGGTTCTTTGTAGATATGGTTAGTAATGAAATTTATTTTTTCTTTAATTGCATTACAATTTAGGTCTAAGTAATCCATGAGTGGTTATTGAAGATGGTTAATTTGCAAAATTGTTGGTTATATAATAGCTGTTGTATTTCTAATATGAATTGAGCTAGCAAATTAAGTCTCAATATAATAAATGTGGCCGGTATAATCTAGATTTTAATACTAAGTTGTTATATATGTACGTAACGTAGGACCGAAGCTGGATGTATGCCGCGAGCCGTGTGAGTGAAGAGTACATTAATGGCGTTTTTGCTTTTATAAGAGCTGCCGAGTAGGATATGTTGAATAAGGGGGTGGAATATATGTGCTGTCCATGCACTGACTGCGAGAATTTGAAGATGTTTAAGAACCGAGGGCAAATTGAATCGCACTTGATTCGGAGGGGTTTCAAAAAGGATTATACGTGTTGGACCAGTCATGGCGAAGTGAATGATCATATGCCGCCGGATGACATCGCCGGTGAAGTGAATGATATGCCTCCGGATGACATCGCCGGTGAACTGAATGACATGCCGCCGGCTGATGTCGATTGTGGATCGGATTCGGATAGGTTGCACGATGATAATCTGGATCAGATGCTTCGCGATGTAGAAGAGAACTATGATGAGAGAGAGTATGTTAAATTCCATGGCTTGATGGAGGACTCAGAGAAACCTTTGTACACGGGCTGCAAGTACACGAGGTTGTCGGCCGTGCTTGAACTGTTGAAATTGAAGGTAAGCAACGGTTGGTCCGACAAGAGTTTCACGGCGCTGCTAGGTCTTTTAGCGGACATGCTTCCGGAGGGAAATGAGTTGCCTAAAACCACGTATAAAGCCAAGAAGGTTCTTTGTCCATTGGGAATAGAAGTAGAAAGAATACATGCATGCCCGAACGACTGTATCCTCTACCGTAAAGAGTATACAAACATGCATGTATGTCCGGTGTGCAACGCATCCCGATACAAACGTAACAATCAATCGGATGATGGCGAGGAGCAGAGGCGAAGAAAGGACCTCTGCTAAGGTGGCATGGTATTTTCCTATAATTCCCGTTTGAAAAGGTTTTTGCAAATCCAAAGGAGGCAAATCTGCTGCGTTGGCACTCGGAGGAGCGCAAGAAGGATGGAATGATAAGACACCTTGCTGATTCCACGCGGTGGAGAAACATCGATAGGAGTTTTGCGAGTTCGGTGCAGAACCAAGGAATATAAGGTTTGACCGAGATACAGATGGAATGAATTCTTTGATAGCATGAGCGTGACATAGCACATGGCCCGTGACTCTCTGCATCTATAACCTTCCTCCTTGGTTGTGTATGAAGCGAAAGTACATTTTGCTGTCGATACTTATCCAAGGGCCAAAACAACCTGGGAATGTATTTCGCTCCTTCGTTTTTCGATATCATGGTCCATCTCATTGTTCACGTTGTGTGGGAGATAAAAATATGCGAGCTCGTATTCCTACGTAGCATGTACCCATTTGAGAGGTTCATGGGAATTCTCAAGTCCTACGTACGGAATCGTTCTCGGCCGGAGGGCAGCATCGTCGAAGGTTATGCAAGCGAAGAGATCATTGAGTTTTGTGTCGATTATATGGCTCGATTCAACCGATAGGTGTCCTCAATCTCGTCATGAGGGGAGGTGAAGGGTCTCGGAACTATCGGAAGGAAAGCAATCACTCCGGATATGGACACGTATACTCAAGCCCATTTCACGGTGTTGCAACACATGGTGAAGTGGCTCCTTATGTGGACCCAGCACAAGGATGTGCTTGGCAATGAATCCGGAGTGGCCGGATGTTTGGATCATGAGGCAACACAACCGTGGGTTCAACCAATGGTTGAAGGAGCAAATCGCTAGGAGCTCGCCGAGTGAGACGCTGACATGATTGGCAAAAGGGCCGACATTTACAGTTGTGACAAGGCAAGGATATGACATAAATGGGTACACATTCTATACGCAGTCTCAGGATGTCAAGAGCACTAACCAGAACAGCGGTGTCCGCATAGATGCATTTAGTACTGATGGGTCGAGAAACTCGTACTATGACTTCATAGAAGAGATTTGGGAGCTCGACTATGTGGTTTTCAAGATCCCCTTATTTCGCTGCCGTTGGGTGCATCTCCCACAGGTGAAGGTTGACAAGTACGGTGTCACGACCGTGGACCTCCAACGTGTCGGGTACAAAGACAAACCATTCGTACTCGCCAATCAAGTTGGTCAAGTTTTCTATGTAACCGACCCGGCAAATAAGAAACGTCATGTAGTTCTTCATGGAAAAAGGAGAATTGTCGGAGTGGAGAATGTAGTGGACGAGGAGGAATACAATCAATTTGACGAGTTGCCTCCTTTTGGAAATGGCATAAGAGTCGACGATGAACAACGTGACGAAACTAGTTACGTACGCATTGATCATGATGAAGGGCTAATTTTTAAAGGAAATAAGCAAGTACAATAAGAATGTATATGTGAAAATGTGTGACAATTTTGAGATGTATATGTGAAAATTGGTGATGTAGTCAATTTTGAGATGTATATGTGAAAATATGTGATGTAGTCAATTTTGATATGTATATGTGAAAATATGTGATGTAGTCAATTTTGAGATGTATATGTGAAAATGTGTGATGTAGTCAATTTTGAGATGTATATGTGAAAATGTATATTGTAGCTGGTTGGTGTTGTATATGAATGCAGCTGTTTGGTGGTTGATATGAATGCAGCTGTGTAGTTATTGGTGTTGTCTTAATTGCAACAGCCGGCATAGGCTTATCACAGTCGGTTCTAAGTTTAGAACCGTCTGTGATAATCTCCCTACATATACCCTCTCGCTAGGGTTTTCCGTGTGCGTTGCAGTTATTCAATTAGATCTAAATCCCGAGCCCGTCGTCCCCGGACGAAGACGTCGCCGCAGCCTCCTCCGCCTCCGTCGCCGCCTCCCCGAGCCCGTCGCCTCCTCCTCCGTCGTCGTCGCCGCCTCCTCCTCCGTCGCCGCCGCCTCCTCCTCCTGTGTCGCCGCCTCCTCCTCCTCCGTCCCTAAGGTCACCAAAACCCTAAGGTCATCAAATCCCTCCCCGAGCTTCATGCTTACTGTTAGTGTTTAGGGTTGATGCTTGATGCTTGGTACATATTTAGGGTTGATGCTTCATGCTTACTGTTAGTGTTTAGGGTTGATGCTTGATGCTTGGTACATATTTAGGGTTGATGCTTCATGCTTACTGTTAGTGTTTAGGGTTGATGCTTGATGCTTAGTACATATTACATTGGTACATTGTTTACTGCAGTAGCTTAGTTTAATTTGCTATTTGGTACATACTACATTGGTACATTGTTTACTGCAGTTGCTTAGTTTACATTGGTACATATTACATTGCTTGTTGTGTTAGTATATAGTATATAGTATATAGTATATAGTATAGGCACACAACCCCTCTCTGTCCACATCACCCCCTCCCTTCTACCCCTTCCCTCTACTCCTCTCCTCTCTTCCTAACATTGAGAGCACAAATTTGAGAGCTTGCTTCTCCTCTCTTCCCTTCTCCCCCTCACTTTTCTTGCTTCCTCATCTTATCATGTGCAACCCTACAATTTGAGAGCACAAATTAACCAATCAAGGAAGAGTATATGATCAAAGGGCATGAAGCAAGTAACACATTCTAGTGTATCCAGATAAAGAAATCTTGTGATTATTGCAAAAGATACATTGACCACTTGGGTGGAAAGAAATACATTATGTCGTCAGGCTCATGACTGCCAATTCGAAGCATAGCATAGCATCCGAGGCACATCCGAGGCCTGCAGCTGTGTCTTGAAGAATGCCAAGAGCTGGTCATCAGATGTGGCATTCCTCAACTATAAATTATGAATCTTATTCTCATAACCCATCTAAAGGCCAGCTCTTGGCATTCCTCAAGACACAGCACAGGCCTCGGATGTGCCTCGGATGCTATGCTATGCTTCGAATTGGCGATCATGCGCTGATTGAAACAGTTAATCTTTCCACCCAAATGCTCCATGTATCTAGCCAAAAAAACAGCAAATGAAGCAAGTGACATACTCTAGGTTCCCGTTCAATGAACTGGATACACTAGTTTGTGTCATTTGCTTCATAGACCTTTGTGTAGGGACTTTGCTATTTGGTTTATAGTATTAGCAACTAAAGTAGGTGCTAGGATAGGCACATCACCCTTGTAGTAATAGTATTACAAAATGCAAGGCAATTTTAGTATAAAAGTTCAAAAAAAAGAAATTCCCAGATTCTTGGTGCAGCGTGACATAGTCGACTTCTTTGGTGAGCGACTATCTATACGCTTCTTCACTCCTTCTCTTCATCTCGGTCTCGGATCACACGCGCGAGCGATGATTCGATTAGATGAATCATCGTTCTTGGCGCACGTGATCCGAGAACTGAATCATCGCATCGCGTGCGTGATCCGGAGACCGAGAGATGAAGAGAAGGAGTGGGAAGAAGCAGATGGATAGTCGCCACCAAGAAGTCGGCTATGTCGGCCGCTCACCAAGAATCTGAATGTCTTTTTTGCACTTTGTAATACAATTGCCTTGAATTTTTTGGAAAAAGAAGGACTTGATACATTGGTACATTGGTAAGATAGGCACATCCACCCCTCTCTATGTCCATATCACCCCTCCCTTCTCCCCTCCTCTACTCTCTTGTCTTGCAATTCAATATGATCACTTTCTCATCTTATCTTAATAGACCCACAAAATGAGCAACATGTCACCCGCGCATTCTTCAACATCATCGCCAGAGGCGTCCGCTCCAACATCAAGACGCCAATGAAGAGGGCTATCAAAAAAGCCTGAGGGCCGACAGACCATCACAGCGGTGAATGCATCTGGGGTCCCTATCCTTCCTCAAAAAGCAGTAAACGCATTCCGAACCATGGTCGGAGTAGTTGCACGAGAACGAATTGAGATCACATACAATTCGTGGAAGAACGTGCCTGACACTCGGAAACGTGAGCTGTGGACCGAAATTTTGGTATCGTTCGAGTTCCCAGAAGAACACCTGGACGCTGTACAACAACAAACCTACAAAGCGGCATGCAAAGCATGGAAGAACTTCAAGAGCACGCTTGTCAGAAAATACGTAGAGACGGATGAAACACCTGTTCATAAATACACATTCCTGGAACCACAATGGGAAGAGTTCAAGGCGATGAAAACGACCGAAGATTTCAAAAGTACAAGTGTGGCACACAAGGCCCTCCAGGCAAAAAATACACACCCTCACAGACTTGGCATAGCTGGGTATGCGGGTAAAATTCCGCAGTGGAGGAAGGAGGATAAGCTGGCAGCTGCACAGGACATCGCCCCGCCGTTTTCCAATATCCCGGATGACCGCGCTCGAAATTGGATTAGAGCAAGGTCATCTACAACGACATCAGGGGACGTCACGTTTCGAAACCCTGCAGACCAGCAAGTGACCGAGCGCCTGGTAAGATATCGATCGAACTACGTAGCTTGTAATTACTCCACAACCGCGTGCAATTGAAATGACATGTCGTGCTCTTGCGAGGAAGAGTGAGTTTTCAATCTACCAGGATCATTCCAGGAACAAGGGAGAATGATATGCTCTCCGTGGCCACGGGAAACAAGGAGCACCGGGCGCACGAGAGGCCTTGGGCTTTACGTTCCTTGAAACATGGTTTTCAAGATGACTCGACATGTATCGCGCAGAAGAGAAACAAAGCCGGCGTGACGCACGGCTACGAGAAGAGATCAAGGCATCTCTTAGAGAGGAGATCTTGGATTATTTGGCTGATGTAATCAGAGATGAGGTGCGGAAAGCAGACAGAAAGTCGATGAGGCGCCGCGCGCTCCTGTGCTAGCCAGCCCGCCCAACCGTCCGAGTAGCTGAGCGTCGAATCTGACGCAATCCCAGGCCAAATTTCCTGTGGACGACATCCTGGTAATAATTATTACCTCTCGAATGCTTGCTCCATTGGTAGACCTATTCGAGTAGCTAATTTTGTATCGTTATGTAGGAGCCTATGAAGTGCAGGCTCCAAGTGAGATATGGCTCCATTCCCTTGTACGCTGCTTGGGGCCAGGCATATTCGTCTGGTATCGGGGCCATGGTGTACGGTCAAGCTTTAGCGCTAGGCTTCGCAAAAGTTAATGTGGATGGTGTGTATGTCAATTTTGAGGTGGTCCCGCTACCGAAGCCCCCCAACGACGAGATCGTGACTCTAGGACAGGCCATTAGAACATTCATCCAGTGGCCCAAAAGCGACATCTCCCTGGAGGCTTCTTCACCGGTGGTAGGACCAGAGCAACTTGCACTGGTGCCATCTCTATTACAAGACCAGTCGGTTCCACCACCGGATACTACACCGGTGCTATCTCCACGGGCCCTATTCTCGCCAGAACAACTTGCACCGCTGCTACCTTCAAAGTCGACTTCCGTGAAGTCAACCTATAGCCGAGGCAGCAAGGCCAGTAAGGGCAAAGCAAAGAAGACCAATGATGATATTCCGTACCACCCTTTGGCCCGCAAATTCGTGCTTGGCGAGCCGTTGCTCGAGCAAAAAGACCTCCAAAAGCTACCACATAGTTGCATGCAATTGCACACGTGGTATATGCAGCAGTCCATTAAGCTAGAGGGAGAACGGACTTCAAATATCACTGTCAAATTCACTGAGGAAGATTTACACCACAATCTTCAAGAGTGTATGTTCGTGGTCGCCTTTGAGGATTTATTCGATCTGTTCACGCTCAACGCTCTTGACGTCTCAATCATTCGATGCTGGACGCTGTAAGTGTGTACAATCACAGTCTCCGTTAATGTCATACCGATAAATGCCATATCTAATTTTTTTTGCTTTCGTCTGTATATATATAGACACATGTTGATTAAAGCTAGATTATCCAACTCATCAGCTGGTTTCTTGGACCCACAATTGGTCGCCAAGGATACCATCGACCAGGAGACACCCCTCGTCGAGAGGTACATTGCATCAGGACTGCTGGGTTGCCGCAATAAGGACTATGTACTTATGCCCTTCAATCAGAACTTTCATTGGATTTTAATAGTAATTGTACCAAAATGGAACAAGGTATATTACCTTGATTCCCTAAGTAAGAATAAAATGGACTTCACAGTTGTCAGCCAAGTAATCGATAGGTAAACACATATTCCCCATACATATCTACATTGTACTCTTTCTTTCCTTCCGAATGATCAAGGTTAACTTTTTCGAATTACATAGGGCGTTCGCGATGTACATTGAAAAGGGAGGTGACTCGAAGCGCGGGGCCAAAAGCCTGCTGACACATGTTCGAGATTTTAAGTTATTCGCTATTTCACATTAATTAATCCTATGCAACAGTTGGTACTAATGCCTCTTGAACTAACACATTCCATTTTTTGCAGTGCCACCAGCAGCAGCCGGGCAACACATGTGGATACTATGTTTGTCATCATATGAAACTACTCCTCGATTCCTCGAGGCTCACCAATCGCAAGGTTTGTCACTCTTCCCATAATTATTTCATACTTATCACGTTACATATATATATATATATATATGCACATTGATATTCCTATCGACAGGCTGTGTCCATCCCGTCAACTGCATTGAAACAGTCTGATTTTGGAGGGATTCAAGGAGAGTTGGCGTACTTTTTGCTGACTCAAGTCATAAAGCCAGGAGGACGGTTCCACTGCGCACCATGATTTCTTATTGGTCTTATCACTAAGTGTAAATGCAGTGTAGATCTTTTCTAACTGTGCATTTGTTAATGGATATTTCATTTCAATTCAATTAATCGATTTGCGAAATGGATGAATGCTTTATGTTTGTGAAATGAAGTGTCATGTCAATTGGATGTTTTATGTCTGTGAAATGTATCTGAAAGCAAATGAGATGTGTGAATTGTATGTTTTTTGTCTGTGATTATCTGCTTGTTTCAGAGGGCATGGCTAGCATTCCTGAGGCTAGCCAATAAGAGAAATATATGTATGGGTCGAAGGGAATATCACAGACGGTTTTTGCTCAAGAACCGTCTGTGATAGCTGATAATCACAGACGATTTTTACTCAAGAACAAATCGTGATAGCTGATAATCGCTGCAGCGGTTTTACTCAAAACCGCTGCGTGATAATCAGCTATCACGACGGTTTTGAGTAAAAATCGTCTGTGATAGCCCATAATCACAGACGGTTCGAAAACCGTCTGTGATGACCTTCGATTATCACTGACCCATAAATACAGACGGCTCACAAAACCGTCTGTGATGACCTTTTCTGTAGTAGTGTGTAACCCCCTTCTAAAAAATCACCTGCGACTTCAGGTGATTCAAAGTGCAACTAAAGTTAAACTGTCAATCACCTGAAATTGCACGAGCTGCAACTTCAGATAATTGAGAGTACAACTTTATATAATTAAAAGATAAAAAATTTCAATCATCTATGCAATAGTCATTCCCATTAACTTTAATCAAATGATCGCATCCACGTCAAAATCTCCCGCGCCCTTTCTTTCCCGGAACCTTCACACACAGTCGGTATTTTCCTAGTCGATCTCACCTACTTTCTCAAGCACTACTACCAAAAAAAGAAAAGAAAAAAGAAACGGCTAGGCAACGATAACAAGACACCGTCACACCCCATGACCGTACTGGAGCCTCCAAGTTGATCAAAGCTCCATGTCCACAATTCGCTCCAGAAACTATAATACTACTTTTTCCGCAGATTCCCGGAAGCAGTAATCTTGGAAACAAAAATCATCACGCTAGCCCTTGTATTCTTGCGGCGGCACGCGCCCTATATAAGGCGCGAGCAAACCCCCCACCTCCTCATCGATCTCAAGCTAATCAAACCAGCTACTTGGATGGATGGATGGATGGATGGATTGATTGATTGATTAATTGCTCCACTTCGTCAAGACGATCGTTCTCCTAGCTTGTTTCATTTGCTATTTGATCGCGTCTCCGCGTTGCACCACAAGGAGGGGCGATAAGATGGACAAGCTGAGCGTGCATCACGGGCACCACAAGGGCATCTCCAAGCCGCCGGTGCACAACCACGGCCACGGCCACGGCAAGGGCAGCGGGAAGGGGATCAAGGTGGTGTACATCTCCAGCCCCATGAAGCTCACCGCCAGCGCCGAGGAGTTCCGCGCCGTCGTGCAGGAGCTCACCGGCCGCGACTCCAACGTCGCCGACCACGACGTCGCGGGCGCCCCGCCCCCGTCGCCCTACTACTCGTTCGGGCGCGCCGTGCCCACGGCGGGGGGCCGCGCTGTGCCGCCCACGATGGCGACGGCGAACTCCGGAGCGGGGCGGACGGCGGAGTACGCGGCCGGCGTGGCCGCGCCGCCGCCGTTCCAGAGCATGTACGACCAAACGACCGGGAGCTTGCTGTGCGGCCAAGACTACTGATAAGATCGGATCGGGTTTGCTTGTTCCGGTTCTACATGCCACCATGCATGCATACGAATTTACTACTTTCTACTGTCTCTATGCATAAGATTTGTTCATGCATGCTAGCTCATGCTGCTTCTTGTTCTTGTGTTCGATCGCCATGTACTTCCTATAATTATGATGTTAATATGAGACGTATATATACGTATTTTTGCTCTTTCAATTCGATCTGTTTTTGTTCCTCCTTTCCGGCCGGCATCGGTGTGCTGCACGTCATTCATCTCCCTTGCGTACGTGTATGCATGCATGTAGCATACATGCATCTTAATCTCATCATGCATGTATATATATGCTCTACATGGATATACGATGAGTGATAGACGTATCATCTGTTATCTGTATGAAACAAAAAGGAACCTAGAGCAAGCAATTCGCTAGTTCCTGGAGCAATTGTTTTCGCGTTCGAGGGCGGTGAACCGGTCAGAAATGGAGGCACCGACCGACCGACCGAAAGATTGGGACTCGATCAGCGCCATAACGTACGGATCGAAGAGCTCGTTCGCCGCATCTTAATTACCAGTAGTACGTAGTACGATTTAAAGAGAAGAGGAGATGCAGCTGATGAGATATATACGTGAACCTTTGCCCGGTTCAAGTGATTTCAGCATACTGCTGCTAGTGCTGCCTCTCGGTGAGGTCATGGATGTTCAGGGCCTTCTTTTTTTCCTGCAGTTTGTGACTTTTGACTATGACTTGTTATTTTTGAGCTGTTTGTATAAGAGATTACAGAGTAACAGAAACTCACGTGCGGTTTTTACCGATATAAATAAAGTCAGTAAAGTATGTGCTACAATTAACTAGTAGACCATATCTTAAAAAATACTTCGTTTAAAAGCTAGTTACGGTAGAAAAACCGAAAAGCAGCTTTTAAAAACTGAAAAGAACAGGATCTTAGACTGTTACAGTTTCTAGGGTTTTTTTTCTCCACCGCACTGGCCACTGTGCCTAGCTTCAATTGTGAAAACGCGAGTGTCGAGTACTTAATCCCTGTAGCTGTCACTCGGCCTAAGGTTTAAGCTTGTTTGGGAATATAGGGTGTGTTTGGTTGAGCTGTGGCTTCTGAAAAAGCTGCTGTGAGCTGTGGGCTGTGGAAAAGCTGCTGTAGGTTGTGGGCTGTAGAAAAGCTGTAAGCTGTTTGGTCCAAACAAGTATAAAACTTACCTCCTATCTCTATTTTCCTTGAAACAACTGTAAAACAGCTCTCTATTTTCACCATTTCAAAAAGCAGAAAGTCAAAAGCCAAAAGCAGGGTTCAAGGTGCTTTCAAAACTATACTACCCAAAATTAGCTGCTTCTGAAAAAACAGCTTCTGGTTTCCACCACTTTGGTTGGCTTTTGGCTTTTTGGAAGCAAAAGCAGCTCCCAAAAGCTTAACCAAAGGCACCCATAATCTGCAACAGAGAATTCTAATCTGCTTTGCATTGGTTGCTCAAGAGTCAGAGAGTGTAAAACGAATTAAACACATAAACACGACCGATTCATGCATTCGGCTTTCCTTTCACTTGTAGTAAATCCAATTAAATCCTTAATTGTTATACACTTTGACCTCGTCGCGTTCATCGTGTCAACATTAACTGAAGTCTGATGGTCATTTTTTGGCTTCTGCCTTTTTCAACAATCGCTATTTATTAAACTAATAAGTCACCAAAAATCCATAAGCCGCAACCCCAAAAAACAGGCTTATCTATGTTCTAATATCAATCTTACATATGATTTGATTGGATTCAAGGAAACTCTATAAGACTCGGTATATGATTATACAGAGTGGAGATACGAGAATTTTTATATAGGTTCAAGCATTCTCCTAAGAGAATAATAACCATACATCCCATGTAGTTATTGCTCATGATGATCTTTACAACTAGGAATAATGTGAAATGCCTAGCACTATCTCTTGATCTCCTCTTTCTTGTCTAACATCAACCTTTATATAGTTGATGAAGTGCATGCCAAAAGACGCCTTAACACTTCAGGTGATAACCATCTGACGGAAATTGCTGTCAGAGAGACGTAGTGACATGTTCGCCATGTGACGGTTGTTGTCAGAGAGATCGTGTGTGGTTATTAAAAATAAACGCATATTTCAACCGTCTTGCCAAACGACCCAATGATGTAGTAGGATGTAGTTAGACTAGTCATAGGAAGACCCACGACCACAAGGTGGTTACACGGTAACTTACAACTGCGTTGTCAGAGAAGGAGTTACAACCATGCAGTCATAGAAGAACGTAAGACCATACGATCGTAGTAGGACTTACGACCATACGGTCGTATAAGGATGACGACCATGCGGTCGTAGAAGGACTTACGACTGTCCTGAGAAATCTCTCCCTTATTGATAAGGGGTACACTTAGAGGATGATGTAATAATTAGAGGATTATTATATCCTTGTCATCTAGCCCTCCAACTTCAAGTAAAAATAACTTACTTGAGAAAGTGAGGTCGTAGACAAATAGCAGTCAAAAGCAAGGCCCTTTTGCCCCTCATCGACCAGAAATGAGGTTGGACAATAAGTTAATTTCACTTGAGTTGTAAAGACAGACGGATTTCAAACAGAGGAATTAATGAATTCCAATGGATTTCCGTCAATCTATCCATCGGATCGGTTTCCGAGACGGATAACTCACAAGGTTATAAAAGCTTACCTTCGACTGGTTCTGCTAACTAGTCATGTGACAAGTATTTCACTGACCATTCTTATTTTGTTTGCAGAAGCTATGGTCAAAATAAAGCATCTCTCATAAACCTCGACTTGCAGTCAAGAGGAAACAAAATCGATGAAGGCAATTCTTCACGACAACATTGTACTTCTCAACAATCCACTCAGTGAGTTTAGTGTGAAGAAAATGAGTCTTTCCAAGGTCACCATAACCGCTCATGCGAGTTTGGTATATGAATAACTCTATTCTAACCCCCCGACTATTTACTTGGTTTACATAGATAAACTAAGCAAATAAATACAGAGTAAAGTATGCAGAGAGCAAAGTAGTCATCGACCATTGTTGTCGAATTCGATTGTCATGTGCTAGTAGCAAAAGTTAGGAACAAGTCGATGCCTAGGAAGCTCCTTCTAGTGGGCGGGACCACGTGCAGGGAGGAGAGACTCTGGCTAGGTGATGTTACTTCCCTACGACCAGATTAATCGAATCAAAGACATAAACGATAAAAGGATAAACACTTAAAATTCCTTCTCGTATATCTGGTTAACATTTTTATAGATAACTTAATTGTTTTATGCTGATAGCAAGAATCAGGAATGTTTCATTACTAGAAAGCTCCTTCTAGTGGGTAGGACCACATGTAGAGAGGAGGCACTTCGGCTAATGGTGTTCTTTTATCTAACCAGTTAAACAAATTAGATGTGCTAGAAGTGGTCGAACAAATATAAAAGAAGGTCTACTGAACATATGACAATAAAGATTAAAAAGACTGTAATCCTTATTGAAAGAGTAGAAATGTTTACACATAAAATTTACGTAATTGATTGATGTTCCAAGAGCTTGCGAGAATCTGGACATCCTCCATAGCAAATCGTACAGAGCTTGGTCATGTGACTTTGACCATGGTATAAGGACATTCCCACTTAGGGGAAGTTTGTTCCAATCAGACTGAGATTGGATTTTCCTCAATACCAAGTTACCTACAGTAAGGCTGCGAGGTTGAACCTTACGATCGTAGTACTTACGTATGGCTTGCTGATAAACTGCTGATCAGATTAAGACTTGATTCCTCTTCTCTTCAAGTAGGTTGATGTCATTCGCTCGAAGTTGCTCTTGGTTGAAGTAGGTGAAGTTCTCGACCCTTGTCGACTGGATCTTTAATTCCGAGGGAAGCATGGCTTCAGCCCTAAAAACTAAGAAAAATAGAGTCTCTCCTGTCGCCCGACTTGGAGTCATGTGAATTGCCCTAATACTGAAGGTAATTCTTGTACCCAAACCCCCGAGCACTTAACAAGCTGGTTGAAGACTCGAGTCTTCATTCCTTGCATTATCTAGTCATTCGCGCGCTTGACTACCCCATTGCTTTGAGGATGGGTGACTGAGGCATAGCAAAGTTTGGTACCTAATTTGTCACAAAATTGTTGAAATTTTGCACTCAAAAACTACTTACTGTTGTCTGTGATTATTCTACTTGGGACTCCAAATCGAGTTATCACACTTCTCATCACAAACCTTTTTGTGGCTTTCGTTGTTATCCCTGTCACCGGTTCGGCCTCGGTAATTTGCCATAACGTGCTCTCCACCTCCTGCTGCTTGAACAGTGGTTGTGTAAGTCTGAAGGAACTCGATGGGATTTTGGGACCCATCAAATTGTTCCAGGTACACTGGTCAAAACCATGGTGGCCAGTGCACTGCTCGAAGTTTAGGCGTGAACTTATCGTATCCTAGAAAGGGGAATTCTGGGTTATAACTGTCTCTGGTTAGATCAGTACTCTGCGAAGGGATGGGCGAACTCGCAGGGAGCCCACCCACTCTCTTTGCAGGTTCCACCAGAGAGTTACGACCATCAGTTGACAATGAATTCCCATAATTACAGATTCCAGGGCTTGCTGAAACCACTCGAGCGATCGCCGGGGGACTCAAACACTTGGGGGCAGGCCCATTGTTGTGTTGCGAGTGCTGTTCGTGGTCGGATTGACTTTTGCCATCTGGGGAAACTGGTTTCTTCTGTCGGCGTACTGCTGCGGGGATAAGGATCCCTCCTCAGCCTTTCTAATGGTGCAGTCCGAGATCTCGGGATGAATCTCTAGAGATATCCTCATCGTCGGAGGATAGCATCATCTGCTCGAAGTCATAGCAGGCATGCATGTCGAGATTTGCATAATCGCCCAAGTCAAACCAGTTCTCCTCGTTCCACTCCCCTACCATGAGGATCAAAAGAAAGAGAACTTCTCGACAAGGAAATTACTGGAGTCTTGAAAGAAGCTTCCCTATTGTGGGTGCGAGCTATCGATGTTCTAGTATTGAACTTACGTATAATTTGTTTGTATTCGGGGAAACTCTAGAAGACTCGGTGTATGATCACGTAGAGTAGAGACATAGGAATTTTTATACAGGTTCAAGCTTTCTCCTAGGAGAATAATAACCCTACATCCTTTGTAGCTATTGCTCATAATGATCTTTACAACTGAGAATAATGTGAAATGCCTAGCACTATCTCCTTATCCCCCTCTCTTGTCCGACGTCAACCTTTATATAGTCAACGAAGTGGTAGTCATTGTCCCGTGCCAAAAGACGCCTCAATGCTTTGAGTGGTAACTGTCTTACAGAAGTTATTGTTAGAGAGATGTAGTGGCCCGTTCGCCATATGGTGGTTGTTGTTAGAGAAATCGTGTGCGGATATTAGAAATAAACGTACGTTCTAACCGCCTTGTCATACGACCCTATGATGTAGTAGGACGTCACCAGACTAGTTGTAGAAAGACCCACGACCCCAAAGTGGTTCTCTTCGAGGTTCTATGACTTACGACTATACGGTCATAGAAGGACTTACGACTATCTTGAAAAAAGTTCTCTTATTGATAAAGGGTATACTTAAAGAACAACATAATAATTAAATGATTATTATATCCTCGTCAAGGCTCATCGCCATGTCGTCGCAAGCTGCATGATTGTTGTGTTGTTTCCTTGAAGCTCAGTTGGTTAGAGAGTATGGACTGTTAACCGGCGGATTTGCAATGAAATATATTGCGCTTTTTAGTGAATGCTAAGCATATTGCGTTTTTAGTGAATGCCAATTAGCCCAAATTTGGAACACTGGCTGTAGAATCCGGCCCATGTCTCAGAACCCTGCCTTCCATTCACCGGCCTTCCTGTGATCGTCCACATGAATAGCAGCTTAGCTCAGCTTCGCGCAAAGCCCCGGCCCATAGCTGGGATCATGACGACACTTTTGGAGAGCTGCCCTTCTGCTCCAATTAAGAATCTGGCCCACTCCATAGCACATCGAGGTGTAGAACCTGACTCCACAATGAACCACCTAGTTTTTGTACTGTTGCTGCTTTGAAGAAACACGGCTTTTTGGAATTTTTTGTACGGATAATCCATTTTTTATTCGAAATTACAGAAATATACCCGCGGGAAAATTTTTTACAAAAATAGGCTCAAGTCGCTCAATGGGAGGACGACTGGAGCCTATCGCCTAACCAGAAGCCGATTCTGTCCCTGTCGCTCTACCATCGCGATCGCATCGATCGCCTCCCATTGGGCGACTTTAATGCAGTCGCCCAATGGTTGAGCGACAGTGACCAAACCTTCGCTAAAAATAGTGAAAATTGGTGAAGATATTCTTCATTGATCCAAAAGCCTTCAGAAAAAAATTTGAGCAATTTCGGCTACAGGATCAAAAGTTATAGCAGTTTCAATCACTCCCTGTTTCCTCTTTTTGTGTTCCTCGATTGCTATAACTTTTGATCCCGTAGCCGAAATTGCTTAAAATTTTTTCTGAATGCTTTTGGATCAATGAAGAATATCTCCACCAATTTTCACTATTTTTGGCGAAGGTTTGATTCCTTTCGCTCAACCATTGGGCGACTGCATTAAAGTCGCCCAATGGGAGAGCGACTGGATGCAGTCGCCTGATGGTAGAGCGACAGGGACAGAATCGGTTTCTAGTTGGGCGATAGACTCCAGTCGCTCAATGGGAGGGCGACTTGAGCCTATTTTTGTAAAAAATTTTACCGTAGATATATCTCTGTAATTTCAAATAAAAAATGGATTATTCGTACGAAAAATTCCGGCTTTTTGCCCGTGCGCACGATCATGCTCAAGTTATAATCCCCTGCTTTTCTGCTACTCTGCAAATCCGGCAAGAATTTTTTTTTTTTTTTTGGAACTTCTAGCTCTGAGACGAGTTGTTGATAAGTCTATTTCAAGGCAGCGGTATTACACTCGTTGCAGTCAATATAGAGGGTGTTTATATTAGATTTTTGCTGATGATTTTTAGATAAAAATAAATAGCAGTATCTGTAAGAAGTGTTTTTTTAGAAAAGAGTGATAGGTGAGAAAAGTAAGGGAGAAATGCGCGATGTAAGCGACAGAAGTGAGGTATATGATACACTTGTGACCCCCACTTTATTTCCGAAACAAGACGATGACGAGATGAGTGAAGAAATCATTTTAAAAAACCAAATATCCATATTACCTTTTTAACTTTTTTAAATAGAAGACAATACAAAAGTACCATAATCCTTGCGATGCCACTATTGGCTTGCTTGGTTACCTAATTACCTTACCACTGCAAGCGTCCTATCAGCAACCATCAAGAAGCCAGGCTGCATCTTCTCCTCTCGGAAAGAAAGGGGGAAGAGAGGAGAAAGAAAAAGGAGGGGACGCACTGCAAAACAAGCTAATGAAGGCAACTTCAACCGTGACGTTTCTCTTTTTTCTTTTCCGGTACCTCTCCATAATTAAGTATTATTATTATCTTCTCACATGAATGGATGGGCTCCCAACCACTATGCTTTTGTTAGGTTTATGCATTGATTATTCGATCTTTCCCCAAGGTTTCTGAAATAGTATTCGCCGGTGCTTACACACAAGACAAACGTACTGATTAATACTAAGGGGAAAACTAAACCCCCTTTTGTTTTTGGCCTTTCTTCAGACACCAAAACGATTAACAAAGATGAAGAGTAACTCTATTTTTTTATTAAAAAAAATCGTGGATCCAAGGGACGTGGCTGCATTCACTGATTCAAATAATTAGAAAAAAATGGAATAAGGACGACTAGCTAGAGACGGATCGCATGTTGATGCGTAGTGCCATTTTCATGTCAAGGAACGCATAATTAAGGATTACTCGTATAGTGGTAGGAATATATTTACTAAAGCTCAGAACTCAGTGACGCAAATCATTTTCGCTTATAAGGCGCCATGAATTCTAAATGATGGAACTTGCTAGCCCTAATGATTAGACAATTAACGACGACAGCTTTGGCATATTTCCTGATACGACAAGTACTCGAAGTCGACAACCACCAATTCCTAGATAGGACTACAAATATTGGATAAAAAAAGAGTGTATCTGCGATCCAAAAAGAACACTAAGGGGAAGAAAACGGACATAGAAAATGGTACGATCCATCTCCGAACTTTTCAAGGCTTGTTGAATTTGGCCTCCTGTATATAGTTTTGTTTAATTTTCGAACGCTCCGGTTTGTTTATTGGGTAATATGATACCCATCCTGCGTCCGATACGAGTCGACAGAATCGGACACCACTGCTCCCATCGACCGCTCAGCTCTTCACACACAGATCCATTCCCCACCGGAATGCTCTCTCCTACTAAGGAGTGATATCCGTGCTGATACTATATCTCTTCTTTTTTATTTTTAAAAATTATTTTTTTATTTTATAGTAACTAAATTTCAAATAGAGTATATTTTAAGACAGAATCTACAAATTAATTATAATACACACTATAACGACTTTATTTATATCGGTCAAAACCGCACACGAGTTTTCTGTTACTATGTATTCTCTCTCACGAACAACCCAAAAATCATAAGTCGTAACTATAAACCGAAGTCAAAAAGAAGAGGCCCACTTCCTATCCGGTCCGAAGCTGGATCTGGTTGGGACCAAATCTGGGAAATTATTCTACTATCCGTGCAGATTCATATATAGTTAAATCTAGATGTAGGGTCGAATCTGGAAACTACTATCTGCTGGATGTGGATTTTCCCATATTACATCGGATAGTTCCCGCATTGTAATCTAGATAGTCTCCCATATGGAGGAAGAAGAAGAAAAATTCTAGAAAAGGTTTTTTGGGATTTGAAAATAGCAAAAGACACTAAAATTTCCAGAAAAACCATAAAGGTATTTTATAATATTTGAAACACAAATAAAATATTTTTAGACTTTGAAAAGGTTCATTAATTTTGTAAGAATGGTTTTAGTCTCATGTCAACTAGGAAAAAGCTTTTACGAATTCAGGAAATGGCTCAAAAAATCAATAATTGATAAAATAATTATTTCAAGCTAGAATTTAAAATTTGAGCCCATTACACCTTATGTCTGTGTGATTGTGTTGATTTTATGTATGAACTTATGTTGAAGTGTACTATGCCATTACCCCATGTGATCATGTGTTCTCGTAGACTTACTTGTGTTGAAAAGTTGAACCTATGGTGGTATGATTCAACATATATTCCTTTCTATGTGTACAACCTGTGTACTATCCGACTATTTTATCGTTCCCGATCCAAATCCGCAATGTATCTGCCCTATGTCTGTATCTCGAATACTCTGAATTTATATTTGTATTTGGCTCCAAATTCGAAGAAAAAAATACATGTTATGATACAGGATGTACAATATCTGCCCATAGTCGACCCAAAGTTTCATCCCAACTTCTATTGCGCGCCTGCACCTCACAAAGCCCTACCCGAGCCACTATGTCGCCGCACCTCCTTAACAGCAGTCAAAACAATCGCAAGTGTGTTGTCTCTCTCTCTCTCTTGGATTCAACATCAGTAGACCTCGCCCTTGACAGCGTCAATGCCCTACATAGTGGGAGCAGACTGTGAACTCAATAGTGGCACCTGGCACGACCAACGACTAAGCACCTGATCACCCTTTGGTCTTGCCAGATCTCATCCAGTCGCCTCCTCCTCGAGCTCAAACTCATCAGCTCCTCCATGGAGGCAAACGATGTAAGGTGCCTGCCTTCTCCTCATCTAAGCTGGTATCCTCGCCAAGGGCCACATCTTTCTTCTTCTATGGTAAATTTGTTGTAGTTATTTTCTCAATTTGTTGCAGCTCCTTCCTCATTTTTATTGCACAAAGTATTTCAATTTGTTGTGGTTTGACCTCTCAAAAAATGGTTTCACATTTTTTATTTGTTGCAACAAAGTTTATTTTAGTTACAGTAAGGATGTTTATTTGTTTGCACTGAGGAACCTGTGCTTTGTTGCATCGAGTTGGGATATATTGCACGGATAACATTTTTTTGTTATGCTCTGAGAGAAAATGTTGTAGTGTGGTAACACAGTATATTTGTCGTATCAGATGGAGATTTGTTGTATGTTTACTGTATAATTGTTGCTTCTCACGGGTCCCACTCCACGTCACGGTATATATCATCGACACGCGCGGCCCACTGCCCCCGTACGCTAAACCCTCCTGCTCCACCGACCGACCAGACCACGTCGGTCCCACGCGATAGTGACAGTAAAACCCACGAGCACCAGGTGCACGGGGCGCGCCACGCTTCCCGGGCAAGGGCAGTGGCACGCGCTTAATTACGAGCAAACGGGGAGCGCGATCTTATAAAGGACGAGCCCCGCAGCCACCCTTCCCTGTCTTCTTCCTTCCTTCCCCCTTCCTCCCCGTCTCGCGCAACAGCAGCGGCAGCGGCACAGCGCCGAGTGGCACTTCCGTAATTTCGCGGCCTCTTCGCCGCCGCGGGGTGCGGGGAGGAGGGAGGCATGGGCAACGCGAGCGGCAGGGAGGAGGACGCCGCCGCGGCCGTGGAGGGCGACGGCGCCGACGTCGAGAACGGCGGCGGGGACTCGTCGGTCCGGTCGTCGGAGCGCGGCTTCCCGCCGTACGGGGCAGGCGGCAACCACGTGCGGCGCGCGTGCTCTATGGGCGTCGTCGGGGGCGGCGGAGGGGCCGGATCGCCGCCCGGGAGCACCGGCCGCTCCCTCTCGCCGCGGATGTTCGTGCCCCAGGTGAGATCACGAGATCCCGCACCCTCCTTCTCGATTCGGTTGCGAGTTCGGTTGGCCCAGGGTTTGGTTCGGATGCGTAGTTTGCTGGGATGTGGTCGGGTGATGTGGAGGTTTGACTGATTTGGCTGGTTGGTTGCGTTAGGGCCCAATGCGAGGAGTGGTCGCGATCTGGAGGTGGCTTGGTGTTATCCAAATTCGCTTGTAATTATTGTTACCCTTCTTGTTGATGAACTGTCTGATCTCTGTGCGAGCATAGGGGCGAAGCGCGTGCCAGTGGCACTACGTGATGTTGTTTGTTTGATTTGGGTAGTTAGGCGCCTACTTGCTAGTTTATCTTATCGTTTGTGATTGCAATGCTGGAAAACATCATTTTCTTTTGCACCCGCACAATCCTGCACGCGAGCTTTTGATTTGCAACAGTAAATCGTTTCTGATTAGATTTCGGTACTTGGACAGTTAAACTGTGTAGCTGAACAGGGAGTTTCGAATGTGCGTAAATTGTTGGTTGGTCGTGCAAGTCTAGAAAAAAATTCTGGGTTTTATTGTTTCGTTTTAAATTCCGGACACGCTTACAAACAGAATGATTTATTTCTGAAATTCTCATTTTTCCTTGTCTCGTCATTAATTTAGATAGTGTCATGTTGATGTGGAAGTTAGTGATGAGAATGATGTTTCAATGGGCTCTGTCCAAGTAGTTTGTTCTTTAAGGCTTTCTGTTCGACTTGTATGCATACCAGCAATTATGTATTGCTCAAGCAGTCAGGGCTCCGGCTCTTATTGACACTGATACATACCTGTCCTGTGCAATTTATAGCAATTTCAGATGAGTACAATGAATTGATTATACTTTTCAAAACGGCATGAATATGCTTAGTACTATCGTATTTTAAGTTGTGTCTAAGAATTCAAGTCCGTAAAATGAAAAATAGCTGAATTCGCCGTTCCATTAGGGCCTGGCTACTAATATAATAGTATTATAATGTTACAGCTGAAGATTGGATTGATATTACAGACGCTTTCGTTTTCCATTTCTTCTAGAGTTTATACCATCTGTAACTTCCAGAGAAAGATAAGAACCCGAGCCCTTTCTGGACCAATTCTTATGCTGCATTTCCAGGGATTATGCTCTTATTGTCTGTGAAATATAAAACTCTAGTGATACACTGACTTCAAATATTTTATATAATGCATTATATAATGCAACTAAGCATTAAAATTCTCTTCATTCTTCCTAGCTATAATCTTTGTTGGATTGAATACACCGAAAGCAAATGAGGCAAAATCACTTCCTGTTAGTACCCACTGCATCAATTGCTACATTTATCATTCTTTTCACTAATGTTGCATTAGTAGGAATGGCAATCTGATCCATGAAAATTAGTATATTGACGCTCACAACATGAGTCTTCTGTCCAGCTTCAGAATGACACAATAGGGCCTGTTTGGCATGGCTGTAGCTTTTCTGAAAAGTAGCTGCCGGCTGGGCCATATGGCTGAAGGATTGGACAGCTGAACGGCTGGGCTGAAGAGGTTTGTTGTTTGGCAGCCTGTCTAGCTATTCTGAGTTGAGAAATGTCTTAAATACCCCTGAGTCAAATGACGGCTTGTTTGATGCGGATTGGAGAGTTTTTTCAAGTTCTCATACTAAATTGAAATTTTTTTGAACCTTTTAATTTCACTTGGGCTTAATTAAATTGATCATACTAAATTGATGCAACTTGTTTCCATCCATGAACAAAATGGACTTCAAGAATACAAAAATTATCAAATCTGCACACAAGATCTTTTGAAAAAAAACTGCACATGATTAAATCTATATCATCAATAATCAAATCTGCACACAAGTAATTCTTAACAACAATCATCAAATCACATGATTACACAAGTAATTGATCTATATCAGGAAAAAAGGAAATTTAAAAAAGAACTAAATCTGTGGCTGCCGCCATCGCCGGAACGCCTCCTCTGGCCAGATTTGACGCCGATTAGAGCCAAGGGAGAAGGGGCGGCGGAGACAGAGTGCGAAGGCGCGGCGCCGCTAGATCCGCCGGGGAGAGGGCCGGAAGAGGTGGCGGAGACCATTGAGGAGGCGGCATCGGGCGGGGGCGAGGAGGCCGCATGGGGGGGACAGCGATATGGCGGCGCGGCGCTGGGGGCTATCCCTAGCACCGCTGCTCCCTTGTTGTGTGCGAGCCGAGTGGTGAGAATTGGAGAGAGAGGGGGGGGGGGTGAGTTTTGGTTTTATGCATGGTATGAGGTGGGTAATTTATAGCCAACTTTAGGGACAAAGTCAAAACCCCAGCCCGCCAAAGCCTTGGGAAGCTACCCCAGTCCGGCCGTGGGCTTTCGGCTTCTCCTAGTATAAATGGGCTGCTGGCTTTCAGCTGCGTAGAAGCCGACCGTTTGGGACAGCTTCTGGCTTCCAGAGGGGAGAAGCCAAAGCTGAAGCCGTCCCAAACAGGCCCATAGTGTTTTTTTCCTTTTCGCAATGTATTTGTAAGTAGATTTAGACAACCTCAGACTGCACTGTAAACAGTAGGATAAGAAAATGTTCGTGCCACAACTGTAGTTGTGTACCAAACAGTGCTCACAAAAGGTCAATAATCCCATATTTTTTTCTTTCTTTTTTCGGCTAAAATTTACCACACAGAGTGAGAATTGTGGCTACAACACAAACAGTCCCTCAGTTTTCCATACCGCCGAAATATTTCTTTGAACTAGTGGGACTTTGATTAATAGCCTCTCAGTGTGAGGACTATGAGGACTGATAAGTATATGCATTTTTTCATAGTACATCTAAAATTCATTTGGTGCGTTCTTTTTAGCTGCGGTTGATGGTTTTTGGCTCTAACATCAACGTTTGTACAAACGAATTGAATGCCGATAAGTCGATAAGCCGCTTCGAAAAGGCTATTCCGATAAACCGTTTTGAAATGGTGACGGAAAAGCCGTCCCTGTTTGTTCGAGCGAAGCCATAAGCTGAAAAGAACAGGCTCAATATCATGCTTAACTACACAGCAAATTAAGGGACAACAGACGGATTCACTTTTGACAACTCTTACCAGACTATGAGACTAGTTAGTTCAAACTCAAAGTATGGTACCGTGATCATCTTTGAAGCTGCAAAATCAGTTGGCACCAAAACCATGGATGCTTTATTATACAATAAACCCAAGTGCAGTTCTCTTAATATCTCATTAAAGTCCTCTTCATAAAAACCATAACTCTTGTGGACAGTTTTATCTTGAATAAGCTCCTGAGCAGTTGTGGAGCTACTTTGACGTCAGAATAGTAGCATTTCTTGTTAATGCATTTTTTTATGGGCGCACCAAAATAAGAATAGATGGGGGGAAAACTTCTTCTTGCTGATATTGATTTGCTTAAAGAGTCTCTCAAAAAAAAGTTAGTATGGACATTGCCCAGTGGCTGGGTTAATCTTTTTCTTTTTTCCCTGTGAAAAGTTCTGCAAAGTTCTTTCTTTTTATGTATTTAATATAATAAATTAATAATATACTATCAGCAGGGCTCTTTTTCTTGCTATATTCCCTAAAAAACTATATTTTCTCTGAAAATCCTGGGTCTCTTAAAAACCTTCCTCAGATATTCTCATATTGCTGTCATATTGTTTTTGCTGCAAACTGGAACTGCTTTATTGGGCAAATGACAGTTTAATTTTTCCTCTAATTATGCAACAATTCTGATTTTGGCAAGTTATATTCTGTGACATCTTCATGGTTTGTGATTCGGATTATTTTGAATGCAATAGCTGTCTGTGGTCTTAAATTTCTAGAGAACTGGGTAACCTGTAAGTTTTATGCACTTTCTCTATGATAAAAGGCCTGAAGCTGGATACTAGATCATATCTTGCAGGATGATTATATCTGTATAAAGTTAACGCAAGCACAAGTAGTAGTTAATAGTTATTGACATTACTTTACTTTTGATGTCTTTATTGCATATAGTCTATATTATTTGTTAGGAAAACTAAGCATTTATGTTGGATGGTATTTTCTTTATTAGTAGATAGTATGGCCCCGTTTGGCACAGCTCAGCTTCACTAGTGAATTTTTTTTTTGTTTCAGCTTCACGAGCAGCTTCACCGGTGAAGCTTCACCGGTGAAGCTAAAGCTGTTTTGAAAAACTGTTTGGCAAAACAGCTTCATGTATGGCTGAGAGAGGGCAATTGTCCAAGATGCCCCTGTCTACCTGACTTGTTCTAACATTTGAAGTTGTATGTTTGTATATGGTCATATGAATTAAAAAATAATATATTTGAATGAGTATGAATTAAAAAAATAAAAAAATAAAAAAAATTAAAATCAGTGCGAACGGTAGAGAAGTGCGAACGGGAGGAGAGGAAACAGGCGTGGGGACCCAGTGGCAAAGTGCTGTAATTTCTGTCAACTACAAAGGCAGTGGGTTCCTAGAACTGCGAGCCTGAGGGAGAGAGCTGTGAAAAGCTACTATTTTTAGCTTCACCCCACCACATTCCCTTGTGAGAGTATGATTTAAGGAGCTTCATCCATGAAGCTGTTTGCAAAAAGGATGTTTGGCAAAAAACAGCTCACAACAGCTCATGAAGCTGTTGGTGAAGCTGTACCAAACAGGGCCTATAAAGCACATCAATACAATGACCAAATCTAATGATCAACAGTGATATTTCTTGGCCTAGGATATTGTTTACCTATTAAGGGGTTGTCTTATTAGCCATAGCCATCGTTTATAGTCTTATCCCATTTATCCCTACTCCAAATGGTCTCTTGTATACTTGCCATCCCTCATCTGTTTGTTTTTAAAGGATGAGTAAGCTTTAATCTGTGAAACAGGAACTTTCTAAGTATATTTACTACTCCGATGTTGCAGACACCTGTACCTCCACTTCAAAGAGCTGCTGATGTACCTCCAGTGTTCAACCAGATATTGATGAATGAACAAGAAGAAGAATTCAATGCCCCCCCCTCAAAAGGAAATTCCTGCTTTGATCGTATGGACCCTTGGAGGAAAGAATGTATCTGTTGAAGGATCATGGGATAGTTGGAAATCAAGGTGTAACCAATTAACTTGAAATCCCTTCCAGTCAAATTGTAAGTTAGGAATTGAATAGACTTGATTCTGATAACGTATATAAATACATTGCAGGAAACCCATGCAGAAATCTGGGAAAGATCATTCTCTTTTGTTGATCCTTCCATCTGGAGTTTATCGTTACAGATTTGTTGTAGATGGAGAAAGCAGATGTCTTCCTGACCTTCCCTGTGAAACTGATGCCATGGGCAATGCTGTTAACCTTCTTGATGTTCATGTGAGTATTCTTTCTTCTGCACTGAAGATCTGAATTCTGATCGATGGGGGAAAAGGATTTGATGAAACTGATCATAGCAAGCATAGCACTGTTGTCAACAATTTTTGTTGACCTTAGTGTCGTAGCTCAAACTATGCATTCTAAATCTTTGGATCAGGCTAACAACAATCAAACAAATGAGAAGGCACTAGGCAGGCTGTTTGCTCAGTGTGCTTAAACTGATAAGAGAGTTCGCACAGCTGTCGGAAAGTGAGAGGACTTCCATTCTGAACTCCATTGTACTGATTCTGATGTGTAATAATTGTTGATAATCACCTTAATTTTGTGATTGGTTAAATAAATTTTCTTGGTAGGCAGAAATTTTAAATTGTTTAACAAGCCACTGTTTTTTCTGAAACAATCAAGTACTTCATCTGGTAGCAAAGCATACGGAATGACTAGTAAGGAACTTTGATGACAATTTGGTGTTCAAAGAAAGCAAGATAGAATTACATGGAGTCCATTCTAAATATGATTTGTCCCTGTCATGTTAAGCCATAATGTGAGCTCCTCCATTGCATCTTCTGTTTTGGTCCTATGTCGAGATTGCCCCTTATCCGTTGTTTTCTAAATTTCTGAAATTTATTATCATGCATGCAGGATTTTGTTCCTGAAAGTGTTGAGAGTGTATCAGAATTTGAGCCTCCTCCTTCTCCAGACTCTAGCTACAGCTTCCAGGCACCCAAGGAAAAGGACTTTGCAAAGGAGCCACCCGCTCTTCCATCTCAGCTCCATCTCGGCGTTCTTAACTCGCAGAGCTCCGAAGAAAGCTGTGCGCGGCCCCAGCACATAGTCCTCAACCACCTTTTCATCGAGAAGGGCTGGGGTGCCCATCCGCTGGTGGCCCTTGGTTTAACCCACAGGTTTGAGTCCAAATATGTAACCGTCGTCCTGTATAAGCCCATTGAACGATAGCATAGTCGCCGCATGGAGTAAAGTTAATGCTTGACAACTCACTGCGAAACCAGCAATGAACAGCAAAGTCGAGGCCTCTCGTCCTGTAAAAGCACTTCAGGTTCAGGCGTATTTTCGGTAACTTGCAGGATCTTTGGTTGGTGTTGTACATGCTGTACTATCATGATGTTGGCCTTCCCAGTTTGTTTACCTTGTCACAGAGAGCCAAAGCGTCCTGAGTTATTACACATCCGCATTTCGTCGTTGTTGCCGACACCCAGGAATGAAATGTGTAGAAATATCAGTGAGAACCGTGGAAATCCACAGAAATGTTACGTGCCAGAGTTAGATCTTGTGCTTCCTAGATTCTTAATTGTTTTTAATGGTGATGATATTGTTGCTATGTAAAAAAACCGAGGTTATACTTACGAACTTGGGATCTGTCGTCCTAGTGCTGCTCAGGCTCGAAGCTAGCCAAAGTTTTGCACTGTCGTTGTGTACCGGGCTGGTTTGCTTTGCGCGTTGCTCTGTTGCTCGAAGTTGAAATAGTTCTACTTTCCGTCAAATTTCTACACTCACGAGCAAGTATCGAGCAATGGACAGTGACACATCTGCCATGTTTCTGGCCCGCAGCTGCAGAAGTATGTGCAGCACTTCAATCACCAGGAAATTCTGAAAGGCTGGGCTGATGGTGCTGGTGTTGGGAAACAGTTTGGCGACGGTAAAAGCACCAGAAAAGGGAGGCGGCCGGCCGGGTAAGAAGTGTCAATCCTTTCCCCACATCACTTCCATGAATAAGATGCTCTATGTTTGTGCCTATGCAAAGTAAATTATCGATGTTTTAATATCAACCTTATGCATAATTTGTTTGGGTTCTGAGGAACTTTTGAAGACCTAGCTACGATCGCACAGAGAGAAGACACAGGAATTTTTATACACGTTCGGGTCTTCTATTGCAAGAATAATGGCAGCGATCAACATGGCTGCAGCTACAGTGCTGCGGGCTTATTTGTCACTATTCATAAGTTTCGTCTTTTTCTGAATTTTTGGCTTTTTGTTGAGTTTTTTGCGGTTCTTTTTTCCGTATTTGTTTGTATTATACGTAATGGGCTAACATATTTTTATATTTTTAAATTTTTTAAATTTAATTATGCTAAATAAGCCTCTCATCACCATTCTGATGCTTTTTTCACAAATTCTGATGTTTTGACCATAAGCCATGAGCTTTTCAGCCGAACCAATCACCCCCAATAACCCTACTTTCTATGTAGATATTGCTCAATGAGCTGATTACAGTGGAGAAAGTAATATGGAATTACAATGGAGAAAGTAATGCGGAAAGCCCTGCTCTACTACTATTCTCCCTTGGATCTGTCCCGGATCCTCTCCCTTCTGCCTAACGTCCACCTTTATATAACTTGCATGACGGTGGTAGTTTCTCTTTGCCAAGGGACGCTTTAACATCTCGAATGATAACCGTCCGATATGAGTTATTAGAGACGTGATATCTCACTCATCGTGCGGTGGTTTCTGCCAATGTGAAGTTATAGGCACTTATTCCAAAGAATAAATAATCATGCTAATTGCCTTGTTAGATAGACCCACGATGCAATGGGTTATCGTAGACAGGTTAGTCGGAGTTTAACCTAGTCATTGGGGGATCTACAACCACAAAGTGGTCGCAAGATAACTTACGACTATGATGTTGTCGTAGAAAAACTTACAACTATAAGGATGTCGTAGAAGAGTTTACGACTAAAAGGTAGTCGTAGAAGAGCTTATGACTAATGAGTTATTGTAGAAGAGCTTACGACTAAAGATTTATCGTAGAAGAACTTACGACTAAGAAGTTGTCGTAAAAGAGCTTACGATTAAGGAGTTATCGTAGAAGAGCTTACAACTATCTTGTGAAATCGCTCCCTTATAAATAAGGGTTATACTCAAGAAACATAATGACGTAACCATATCATTTATTGATAAATAATAATTTGAGGATTGGTTATATCCCCGTCATCTAGCCCCCCAATTTTAAGTGAGAATAACTTACTTAAGAAAGCAAGGTCGTAGATGAATGAAGATCAAAAGCAGGGTCTTTTCAATCTAATTCGACCAGAAACGAACTTGGTCAAAAAGACTATTTCGCTTGAGTTGTAAAGACATATCGGCTTCAAACAAAGGAATGCAAATCGGTGCCCACCGATATATCCGTTTGGAACGGTTCTTGAAGAGGTAATGACCGACCCGAATAGTTATAAAAACTTACGTTAACTTTTATTACTTCCCCTCCTATCTTAATCCCCTTTGAGCATTCTACCGCCGACCAAGCTTTTTCTTTTCCCCAAATTCTTTCAAATCCAAACCAACCGCTTACAGAAAATGATGAGGTCTTTCTCCAATTGGGCAGTGTCGGAGATGGATAAGGTGCAGATGAAAGCTTTGGTTGTAGCGGAGAAGATTCCTTCGAGGAAATTTTTGAGGTGGATTGAGGCTGCTGGACAAAATTGGCCATCAAGGAAGATTGGACAAATTCCCATTTTTCAAGCATATTGTGAGTGCGGTCTTCGACTTCCTGCTCACCCCTTCCTCACAACCGTACTCGAATACTTTGGGGTGGCATTGGTGAACTTGGTTCCCATTCGATTATCATGTTAAGTGTATTCATGTATCTGTGCGAAGCCTATCTGAGAATTCCTCTAGATCTGGAGCTCTTTCGGTATTATTATGAGATGAGCAGACACACTAGAATTGCCAGAAGTTGTGATCTGAAACTCCATGACGGCAAGACAGAGTGATACATCTAAATGTTTACTCGGTCGTCATGGCCGAACTGGAAGGAGAGATGGTTCTACTGGGAGACGACCAGTGAAGACATCCTTTTCTTCAAGGGAAGGGTGCTGAGAAGATCTCTTCCTAGAACTCAGTCCCCAAAGACTTAACTCGGATAGCCCCTACATCCAAGCCATCAAATATTTAAGAAAAAAGGGGCTTACCGGCTAGCACGTGGTGAAATATTTCATAACGCATTGTATCAGCCCTCTAAAGAAACAAGCACGCCCAATATGGATGTACTCGAGGGCCAAGGATATGACTAGGGACTACAAGAACAATAAGTGACGATCAAACTCGTTCTCTGAATTTCGAGTTCTAGTTACTGACCACTTTTACCAGTCTATGCAGATATTTCTTTGGGAGAGCTTGATTCTTAAGTCAAAGCTATCTGTGAGAAGGCTCTAACGCTTGATGTGGAGGCTCCTCATATTTTTGTGGATGTATCAGCTGAGGAAAGAAATGAACACCTAAAGGTAATCGAAGTTCGACCTTTTCCTTAGGCTCTTTATAGCCATAAACTACGAGTACTTAACATTCTTTTCTACTATAGAAATTTGGCATGAAAACCCGCTAAAACAACCAAGAGGTCGAATTGATGGTAATTGGAAAAGAGATGGAGGGGGGGTAAAATTTCTCTAACCAAGAAGCGCTGACTAACCAAGGCTAGGGGTGGGAAACAATAACAAATAATCCATTTTATCTGAAATTCATATCCAAGAAAACACGAATGTGGTAAGCACAATCTGTATTAAAAAATGTTCATATTTGTATTCAATAATATTGGTATCCGTATTTGAGAATGTTAATATTCACATTCATATTTGAGAACATTCATATTCGAGACTATTCGATTTGTATTCGATCTATTTTCTATGCTAGTCGGTCGACCCAGCGGCCAAGCCTAACGTCATTCATATTCGTATTCAATCGAATTAAGTTGTTACAGAAGTTATAGGAGAATATTGGTATTCGACCGAATTAAGTACATATTCGATTCGAATTCATATTCGTTACGACATTTGATTCGTATCCATATTCGAAAATGTTTGAATTCGTATTCGTATTCGTTTTAAAAATATGGATTCATATTTAAGACTATTCGATCATATCTGATCCGTTTCCATCCCTAACCAAGGCTGTCGACAAGCAAGATGGAAGTTCGAGTGCTGCTCCTTCCTCTCTTCCTTCATCTGCCCCCATCGAGTAGTTCCTTGCAGTCATAGCTACCGCAGAGGAAATTGGGGCGACTGTACTAGAGCAACCGGATCCTAAGATCAAGGTACCCTTCTATTATGATAATGAAACTTTTTCAGTTGATGCTTCTCAAGGCTTTATTAAGTGATTTAAAAAGAAAACTAGAAGAGTTTTGTATCTTTTATGAAGGAAACTATTGTGGTAGCAGAACCTGTGATTGAAAAGGGAATTGTTCTTCAGGTGGTCGAAACTAGTCTCGATCATCAAGAAGGACAGGAGGAAGGAGTAATAACACATGATCTGGGTTTACGACTAGATGTGGTCAGAGGTGAACCTAGCATTCAACGATCAGACATGGTTGTGGAGAATAAGTCGAAGAAATCTTCCTTAGGGAAGATTCCTTCTAAATTCAACATCAGGTCTAAGAAAGCAAGGTATGTAAATAAGAGTATAAAATTAGCATTTTACCCTTTTAGTCTCCTGAAATACTAATTCACTTCTATTTTGTGTGTATTTAACCTAGCTCTTCCATTGTCTGGGGATACTTCTATCGAGAAGCCCCTTGCCATTCTCCCCATAGTTGAAGAAACAACAGAGAAGATGGTCAAAGAATCGACCACTATGGTGATAGCGGAGACTGCTACTGAAGCAGAAGTGGCATGATCACCAAGGTGGTCAAAACAAAAGAAAACGTGACTCTTCTTCTCGAAGGAGGTACAACTGAAGAAGAAGAAGAGCCCAAGTTCTTCTCTTCATTTTTTAATCCTACTTTTGTAGTAGGATCTTCTTCATGTCGATCCTACGGTCGAGTTTCTCATCCCAAAGATATTCCCAACAAGGGGAATGCCTTCGATGACGAGCACCTTGAGAAGGTATGGTGGAACAAGATCGAAGAGCTCGACTGACTAGAGGATTCTCAGCGAGTACTCACCAAATTTGCTCGCATGAGCATGGACGTAAGTATCTAGTGCTTAGTTTTTTTATAATTGGCTTTTCTCGCTTCTCATTGTCTCCCTTTATTCAGAGAGTTTTAAAAGATATGGCAACTATGACTGAATACCATAGACAACTCATACTTTTGAGAGAGGAAAATGCTGAACTTCGAGAACAAGCAAAGAAATGGTAAGTCGCTGGTATATGCAGCCTTTTCCTATTTTGACTACTAGTCTAGCTCTTCATATCTATCTTTAACCTTTACAGGTCTAAGAGCGACAAAAAGACCTTATCTGATGCACTCAACCATGAGACGCAGAAGTTAAGGACAAAGAACATCGATCTTACGATCAAACTTTTGAAGTCAAAATCTACAATTCACAAGCTGCAAGATATAATAAACAGTAAGTTTTGAACTTACAACTATTTATTCGGATGTCTTTCTTGTCTTTTCTCTAACTCTTTTATTTTTATAGACAAAGAGGTCGAAATAGGTAAGCTTCGCACTAAGGTCGATGAAAAGACTAAAGTAACTGATGAGTTTACTCATATCGAAAAAGAGAAAAGTCAGAGGATCAGGTTGTTGGAAGACTACTGTAAGGATGTAGTTGAGAAGCTCGAGTCTCGACTAGTAGGTAAGAAAATCTTTACCTTTGATCAGTTCTTACTAACCAGTCTTTTATAAAGTGTTTATCTGACTAAGTTTCACTTTGCTCTGCAGAGCCTGTAGTCAAAATAAAGCAACTTATAGAGGCTTCGATTTGTAGCCAGGAGGAGACATAGTTGATGAAGATGGTTCTTCAAGAAAACATTTCTCTCCTAAACGATCTACTCGGAGAGCTTAGTGTTGAGAAGATTAATCCTTCTGAGGACACCATGACTTCCCAGGCAAGTACGATTGGGCGACAAGTCAAAGCCTTAGAGAAGCTCGTTAGCACTTTGAAGACTAACTAGGATGACTCCTTACGAGAGGCGGTTAAAGGTGTTGTAAGTTATGCCTTGGCAAAACTCAAGGCATGCGACCATAGCCTCAATCTTCGACCGATTGATTACGACTTTGACTACTTTGAAATAGTGGTAGCTCGTCTGATCAAAGAAATGGAACAACTAGTTAGAAAGTTGCGGAGGAGATGCGAATTGACTCTCCTTCATCAGAGTAGTTTGTAAAAATAGATCTTTTGTTAATGAAATTCATCTTTCTTTTTCTGTAATTCATTTTGTTGAGTAGTTAGTACTCATAAGACAAAAAAGAAATGAAATGAAAGTACGACTAAGAATTGAAGTTATATGAATAACTCTATCATAACCCTCAACTATTACTTAGTTTATACGAATAAACTAAGCAAATAGTACATAATAGGATATGTAAAGACCAGAGTAGTTCATCCTATTATGTACTATTTGCACCCTATTATCCTATTATAGTACATAACAGGGTATGAAAACCTTATTGAAAAAGTAGAAATATTACACATAAAACTTACGCAATTGGTCAATATTCCAAAAGTTTGAAAGAACATATCTGTTTTCCATGGCGAGTCATACTGAACCTAGTTGTGTAACTTCGATCACTGTCTAAGGACCTTCCCTTTGGGGGAAAGCTTATTCCGATTAGATTAGTATTGAATTTTCTTCAATACCATGTCACCTACAGTAACACTGCAAGGTTGGACCTTACGGTCGTAGTATTTACGTATGGCTTGTTGATAGACTGCCGATCGGATTAAGTCTTGATTCCTCCTCTTCGAGTAGGTTAATGTCATCCGCTCAAAGTTGCTCTTGGTTGAAGTTGTTGAAGCTCTCAACTCGTGTCAACCTAATATTTAGTTCTGAAGGAAGCATGGTTTCAACCCCCAAAAACTAGGAAGAAAGGAGTCTTTCCTGTTGCCCGACTAGGAGTCGTGCGAATTGCCCATAATACTGAGAGTAATTCTTTCACCCAAAACCCCAAGCACTTTACAAGCTGGTTGAAGACTCAAGTCTTAATTTCTTGCATTATTTGGCGATTCATTCTTTTGACTGCCCCATTACTTTGAGGATGGGCGACATAAGCAAAACATAACCCGGTATCCAATTCCTCAAAATTCATGGAACTTTGCACTTGAGAATTGCTTTCCACTATTTGTAATTATTCAACTCGGGACTCTAAGTCGAGTAATCACGCTTCTCATCATAAACCTTTTAGCGGTTTCTGTTGTTATCATAGTCATAGGTTAGGCATCAATCTATTTTGTGAACGTGTTAATAGCCATAAAATGAATTTGAAGCTTCCTGGTACTTTTGGGAATGGTCGTAGGATGTCTAGACCCCAGGTCACAAGAGGCCAAGATAAAGGAATACTCTGTAGAGACTGAACTAGTTAGTGTATCTGCCTGTTATGAAACTGGTATTGTACACATTTCTTAACCAGCTCTTTGGTGTCATTGAGGGCTATTGGCCAGTAAAATCCTTATCGAATAGTTTTTTCGACCAGCGTTCTGTAAGAAGTGTGTGCTCCATAGATGCCCCCATGAATACCATGGAGGAGTTATAATCCTTCTCTCTGCAGAATGCATCGCATGAGAACCCCTTGACTACTCCTTTTATAAAGTACTCTCTTGACCAAAGTATATATTTTGGCCTTGCGGGATAAACGGTCTGCTTCGAGATGGTTGTCGGGTATGGAACCCTTCCGAAGATACTCGTAGATGGGTCTCATGTAGGTATCCTTGTACTCGAATGATAACCATCCGATAGGAGTTGTTAGAGATGTGATGTCTCACTCATCGTGCAACAATTTCTGCCAGGTGAAGCTATGTGCACTTATTCTAGATAATAAATACTCATGCTAACCGCCTTGTCAGACAGGCCTATGATGCAGTGGGTTATCATAGACAAGTCAATCAGAGTTTGGCTTAGTCATTGGGGGATCTACAACCACAAAGTAGTCGCAGGATAACTTACAATTATGCATGGTCATAGGAGAGTTTATGACTTGAGGTTGTCGTAGAAGAGTTTACGACTAATGGTAGTCGTAGAAGAGTTTACGATTAAGGAGTTGTCGTAGAAGAGCTTATGACTAAAGGGTAGTCTAAGAGAGCTTACGACTAAGGTGTTACCGTAGAAGAGTTTACGACTAAAGGTTTGTCATAAAAGAGGTTATGACTAAAGTGTAGTTATAAAAGAGTTTATAATTAAGGAGTTGTCGTAGGAAAGTTTACGATTAAAGAGTGGTTGTAGAAAAAATTACGACTACCTTATAAAATCTCTCTATCATATATATATATATATATATATATATATATATATATATATATATATATATATATATATATATATATATATATATATATATATATATATATATATATATATAGGACGAGTGTTTCATGCACCTTGGTGCCTAGGGACCCATATCAATACCCGTTGATTTGCTTTGAGATTCGCAACGTTTGATGTGGGTATCTTCATATACTCATAAAAAAATATGTTTGAGATGTCAAACTCCGAAAAAAATTAAATTCAACTTCAGTTTAATTAGGTTGAACTATTTTTATGGTATATACTCACTGTAGTCGCATTGAACTCAAAAGTAGTTTAAACTAGTTTGAACTGAGTTCAAAACTTACTTACCATAAATATATCAAGGGTATAAAACATTTCCATACCCAAACTCGAAAAAATTATCAATCATACACGTGCATCGGACGGTTCTTGATGTGGGTGCCTAGGCACCCAGGTGCCTTATGTAATTTTCCTCTCTATATATATATATAAGAGATATACTTAAGAAGCATAATAATATAATCATATTATTTATTAATAAGTAATAATTTAAGAATCAGTTATATACTCGTCACAAACCAAATCAGGGTGAAAAGGGGCGGGGCATCCACGAAGGGTGGTACACCTCCACTCCAGTAAAAAAGTAAATAGACGGACGGAGCAGGCGGGCAAGCAGCAGTAGCGCACCTAATCGATTGAAGCGGATCATTTTAGCTTTGCAGCCATGCGCGTTGCCGCAGTGCCTGCACTCCCATCAATGATGCCTGTCTCCTCACGCCCTCCTCCTGCCTCTGCCTGTGCCTGTCTCGAGTACACAAGGGCAGCCGTCCTCGCTCGCTCTGCTCCCATCTCTTTCACCATGATTCGGGCCGCTGTGGTGCGAGTTGAATGGACGTACCCGACTACCCGGTCGGCCGGGCCCTTCGATCGGCTCCTCACTGTCCCCATCGATCGATCCAGACCTTGCCAAGGAGCCCGCACGGTGCGGTACGGCCCGGTTAGGCCCACCGGCTTATCCAAATAAATTATCATATCATACCATATTAGGCCCTGTTTGGATCCCTTCATCTAAAGTTTAGTCACTAAAGTTTAGATCTAAAGTCTCCAAACAGGTGGTCTAAAGTTAGATCTAAACTTTAGCTAACCCCTAAAAAACACTTTAGACCATTAGTCCACCAAAGTGAACTAAAATGGTCTAAAGTTTTGGGTTCTTAGGCACAAAGACGTGTTTACCTATGCATGTTGGTCTCTCACCTCCTATTTAATGGCTGACGCACGAAACGAGGAGAGGTAGTATGGTCTTTTTGAAACTTTAGTCCTATCCATTAGTACAGGATCCAAACAGGACCTTCAACTAAAGTTTAGTGGCTAAAGTTTAGCCAACTAAAGTTTAGTCCAAAACTTTAGACAACTAAACTTTAGACCATGGGATCCAAACAGGGCCTTAGTCATATGGCTGCCCTCTTAACCAAGCACAGCACGGAGTGAGGCCAAACTGTGCCAGACTAGTTCGAACACACTTAGCAAAATAGACAACCGATGGTTTGTTGATTTTTCTGTCATTCGCAAATAATTTTACTGCCAGTCACAATCAATTTACTACCAGTCGTTAAGTCGTAAATATTTTACTACTAGTCACAAGTAATTTTATGGCCAGTCGAAAGTAATTTTACTGCTAAGTCATTTGTTCGCGCTCAGAAAAGTGCAGTAATCCTAACATAAGTAATTTTACTATCAATCATAAGAAATTTTACTATACTACCACAAGAGAGTAACTGTTCTGTGCCATACCCAGGTGCTGATCTAAGCACGGCACAATCTATTTACTGTTCGTGTCATATCGTGCTTAGATCAGACTAACATGATCATATCTCGGCCGACACGTTTAGATATAGACCAATCCATCCCTGTGCGCGCGTGTGGTGTTGCTCCACGGCCCCTACGAGCAAACAGGACACACTACCGTGCTATACAGGCAGATTAGACCCCTGCTCGCCGAAGAATCAGGCATGGCGCAAAATGGTGAAAATTCCGCGCGCGCTCGGTATATCGAAAGGTCACAGCCTCGTTCCCTGCCTAAGCTGAAAATCTCGGCGCGCGCATCACAGAGCAACAGCCTACGCTGCAATTATTGTTGTAATCTGCCCCCCGCGCCCCCTGCAGGAACTATTCCTACTCAAATCCAAACGCAAGTCATTGTTGACAGAAGAGATTACCACTAGCTAACTAACAGCGTGTTAGTGTTGCAAATCTGCTAGCCGAGTAGCCGACGAATCGATCAACGACACGGTTGTCGTATAAACAAGATCAGTCGCAGATACAAGATCCATCGCAGATACAAGGGTGAGCGCCAGTTTAACCGGTCTGGTCACGAAGGGTGGGAATCATTAGGCAGCTGGCCCGACATGTCTGTTCCGCTAACTGGGCCGTTAGCACCGAACGCTAGCGGACAGCGCTGCACGGCACGGGCAGAGCGCTACAGGGGTACTACGTCGGCACGCACGCTCGCTCGCTCGCGCCCCCAGGTGCAGCAGTGTTCGGCCGTCCCGGACGGGGGCTTTTGCTACGTATCATCCCGTGGCACACATCTAGGGTTATAAAAAAAGCTCGAAGCTCGCGAGCTACTCGAGTTCGACTCGCTGTAGGCTCGATTCGAGCTCGGTTCGAACTTTAAACGAGCTGAACTCGAGCTTGATCTCGAGCTCGCGAGCTTCACCGAGCTGAGCTTGAATAGTTCGCGAGCCCCGATTCGAGCTTAAATAGTAATACATATTAATTCTTACCGAGTTTACTCGAGCTGAACTCAAGCTCGAACTTGTCTTATTATTGAAAATTAGTGTGTATTTGAATTATTTTGACTGTTATCGAGCTTGCTAGAGCCGAGCTCGAACTTAAAATTTTCTTATTATTGAAAAATAATGCACAATAAATTATTTTAATTGTTATCGAGCTTCAACGAGCCGAGCTCGAGCCTACTCGAACTTAGGCCGAGCCGAGCTCGAGCCCAGGTTCAAGCTCGGACCCCAACTCGAGTTCGGCTCGAGCTCGAGCCTGAAAGGTCAAGCTCGCTCAAGCTCGGCTCGTTTACAACCCTACACACATCAATCGTATCCGCCCCGCGCCACCGGCCGCGGCGCAAAACGATGCCAGTAGGTGGGGGTTACGTGCCGCCGCAGACGTGCTCCCCGGCCAGCCGGCCCACTCTCCCCTCGTCGGCGCGCTGTAGCTAGCGTCCATGTATTCGTTCTTTAATTGAGATCCCCACGGAGACCAGCTGGCGCGTGGTTTTCAGTCCCGAATCGTCCAGACGCGCGCAGTGTGGTGGAGAATTGAAGATAGGCGGCGGCCAGAGTTGAAGCCTAGGTTGGAACAGGCTAGAGGCGTAGCCACCTCCCGCGATTGCCCGGGCTCGCCGGGCGACAAGCCGCGAAGGTCCGCCGTCGCCGGGCAGGACACAGGTCGTCGGGGAGTGCGCCGTGGCTAGGCGCAACGAGATCAAGCTAGACCTCCTAACTTTGCTGGCTCTCCGCCGCTGGAACAGGCGGTACTCGTAGTACAGTGGAATACTGGTAGCTTGACTAGTGTGTGTACTCACTATACGCTCGTGCTGCGCTGTGTGTAGGTGTACGGGAGCCGTTGTGGCGCCACGTGGTATGTCTCCCCGTCAGAGTCCCAAAGCCTAGGATTCGTTCGACCTTGGAGTGATGGATGGATGTGGCCGGATCCTTTTCTTTTCTGCATTGGCCTCTTTTGCTTTTACCCACTGTATCCATTCCACCCTCCTCCTCGATCTCCTCTCTCTTTAATTGTGGTGCTAATGCTTCCTGGCTACCTGCTGCGACGTGCTCTTTTTTCCGCCCTCACAAAGATAAAGCCACACATGATCAAAGCCACAACAGTAAGTACGTACGAGATTAGACCTGAATACCAGGTTAATACCAAAAAAGGAACTGAAATAGTTACGTCGCAGCTGATCTATGTGGTCTTACATACGTTTCCCATGCCATATCATCATTATTTGGAAGCTGAAAGGATGAGGATATTGCACACCATCCTGTCGAAGCCTGACTGAGGTTTACAATTTTCCATAGGCTGCAGTGGGCTAAATCTAAGTAGTACACTACTATACGCATCAGAAGGTTTAAGCTTGAAGCTAAAGCAACGGGAAAAGAATGCAGAGATGACTCATCTCATCATCTGGCCAGGTGCCGCTGGAAACTAGATCCAAACTATTGGTTGCGTTATTTTCGGTTGCACCTTATGACTTTTAGCTATACCCAAGGATGGAGTCAGCTTAAGCCCAATCTCCGAGCTAGGCCAACTGCTTTTGGGCCAACTCTTGGACTAACTCTGTTTTTTGTGATTTTTCATGAATTTTGCATAGGCTCTAGTTGCCAGGCCTCGGGCTACATTTTAGGTAGTCCGAGACCTGGTTCCACCACTAGCCATATCGTGAGCGCTTGTGCGAATGAACCGAATATCGATGAGCCACTTTGAAAAATCTGTCCCAATAAGTTTCTCCAAAACGACAGTAGAGAAATCATCCAGTTTATTTATTCAAACGAAGCCATAAGTCATAATTCATAGGTTGAAAAGAACGGAGCCATTATATATCCAACTTTACCATGTGTACTTAGCCTGCCCGACCAGCACCATGCATTCCCAAACATCACCAATAGAAAATCCAAATTGTTCACGTATTTGGTATTACAACACTTTTTTAAAAAAAAATTGGCCCCAAACACACATTTGTGTTAAAATAAACCCCTCTCCAAGCTCGAAAGGCGCGACAGGCGATATATGTCACTTACCATGCCTAGAGAGCTTTGTAGGGAGTGGATGGCATGACAGGCGGGGCAGGCACAATAGCAAGCGGTGAGGCACGGCAGGTGGCGGGACCGAGGCGCTGCAAGCTGCAGCTGCTTAACAACGTCTACCGACAGTTGGCTAGGCAGGCGAGCGTGGGTAAGGGGCAAGGGAAGGTCTGGGGTGCTCAGTTGTAGCACCGGCTCAGTAGCGAAACACAATAAATTTATTTTTTGTCACCTAGTGAATACCCGTGCAAACTAGTTAAAAGTATGTGCTTTGATACACATTAAGAAATCCTATTATGCAGATATTGTTTTATTTGTGTATGCGTTGAACATTTTTAGGAAGGTGCAAGGGGATTTGGAGGGGCAGATGAACCGCCATCACAAACTCTATGTCTTAAGTAGCAAAGATATGTTGCTACAAATAGTTGTCATAATGGATCATGTATAGGCCGACAAAGCATTTTAAAATGAATGTGCAAATTACATGGCGCGTAGGGCTTGATTAGGTATGTACGTTTGCCTCACTACTCGTACAATACAAGTGGCAATATACGCGAACCATCAACCCGAACTACAGCCAAGATACATGCGTATCTTTTGGAAGTCATGGTTTCAGTCAGTCGTCGTACACATTTAGATCTATTGGTGCCTTTGTCTTCGCTCCTTTGCAGGCATTAGCCCTCGCGACCTGAGCCCAGTATTTAGTTTCCACAACTTGTGTAGGTTTGTCCCAATCAATAATAACATGGCGTTCAACGAGGGCTTCAAAGACCATTGGCGTCTTACCCTTGTCCTTTCCATTGTCGTCCAGAGTGTAAGGTTTCCAACGTATGAATCTCTTTGGCGCCACTAAGTAGCTGAGTATGTATTTTTGCTCGATGAATACCTTGTCATACATATCTAGACCGTCAATCCATTGGAAGAAGCAGCAACACTCCATGGTCTACCGGCATGGACGAAGTGGGGTTAGAGGTGTGCGAAATGAAACATGTAACGTGAAATAGCAAATACACGCTTACAAGAACTTTGCCACACGTGTAGTGCGCTCGAGCAGCAGTTGCCGGGCGTGTAGACTGAATGATGTGTGCTAGATTGCCGCAGTCACACTGCAGTCGCGAAAACTCCAACACTGGCAACACGGTAGCTCATGGGCCCACCTTGCTTGCCGCGCCCATTCACCCTACCACGCGCCAGCGTGCCTGCCGAGCTCCTCAGGCGCAGCAGGTGATGCCTGTCGTCTACCGCGCCTTCTGAGCTTAAAGAGGAGGCCATTTTTAGAAAATAAAATTCGGTGTTAGAGGGACAAAAGTGAAAAAAAAAATGTGCCTACACGTGAACGGTTCATTGTCAAGTTGTTGTTCCACCTCAGCATGATTGAGATCATTATTCCTTAATCTGCATACATAGCTAGCTACAATGTGTACTTCGCTGCACTTTTGATTAATGGCACGTTAATTACTCAAGCGGCACTGCCTGGCACTGCCCAGCTTTTGTCCCGTCTCTTCGAACGAAGCCCACACGGGCCGAATGTCACAATTGCCCTTTCCATCATTATAGAGATGGATGGAACCGCACAGGTGATAAGGTCATTGAACGCTGCACGCGCGCCCTCGCCTCCAATTATATAACGCCGCGCTAACACGCTTCACTCCGCTGCTTCTAGCTTGAGCACTGACCACGGCTTAAGAGACGGAGAGCGCGATGCAGCCGCCGGAGTGCGCGCACCGCCGGGCCTCGTCCGCGACGTCCTCCACCGTGTCCGCCGCCGAGCCGCGGCGGAACGTGGGGTGCATGGCCGGCCTCCTCCGCCTCCTCTCCCCGTACCACCGCAGCTACCACCGGAAGCGTCTGACCGCCAAGAACGCCACGCAGGCAGCCTCCCCGCCGCATCCGCCATCGCCATCGCCACCGCCCAAGAAGAAGCCGGCGGTGGCGCCTTCTCCTTCGCAGGAAACACCGCAGCCGCAGCCGCCGACGCCTGTCTGGCGGCGGCGTTCATGCGACGCGCCGCGGAGCCCGACGATCGTGCCGGAGCACCGCCGGGCCAGCTGCGATAGCCCCCGCCCGCCGCCACCGGCCATCGTCGCGCGCCTCATGGGCCTGGAGGAGTCCGCGCCGCCTTCCCCCGCCGCGGCGCCGCGGCCGCTCCCCACTCGCCCTCCTCCTCCCCCGCCCCAGGAGACGGCTGTGGAGAAGCGGCGGAAGCTGCTAGGCGCGCTGGAGAAGTGCGACGAGGACCTGAAGACGCTGCGGCGGATCATCGCGGCCGTCCGCGCTACCGAGATGCGCGCGGCCGCCGCGTCCGACGTCTCGGCCCCTGCAGGGCCAGGCAAACGCGCCAAGTGGATGGACGTCCGCGACGAGCGATCGCCGTCGCCGCCGCCGCATCAGCAGCAAAAGCCGCGGGCCGAGGCGCAGTACCCCAGCCCGGACTCGGTGCTGGATGCCATCACCTCCCCGAGATTACCATGCAGGAAGCGGCCGTCTCCCTGCACGAATCGCGATGCAGATAGCAAGCCCGGTTGCGGTAACGCCGCCGTCGGATCGAAGATCGTGAAGCCCTCTCGCACCCTTGTTTTCTCGGGTATGTACGCCACTGTCGCCCTGCACAGTTCTCCATAAATATCACGTGTACACGCATCCTCTCTGTGTCATCTAATTTTTCCAGATTAATTAAGTTCACGTACGTGCCAACTTTGTGTCAGTTGTCGCGATATTTTTGCCAACTCATCGCAAAAAAGTGCAACACGATGACACATGCCTTGTTAATTTCTTGCGTCGTTTGTGTAGGCGATGTCTGCAAGATCAAACCAGGGAACGAGTTGCACGCCGTCGCCATGTACCACCATCCCGTGGTGGCCATCGAGAGCATACCGAGGTGGATGCCGCCGTCGGTCGACGCGCAGAGCTGGCGGCTCCGGCGGCGGTGGGGCCTTGAGGCGCCCGCAGGGCGGAGCCGCGCGATGGTGGAGAGCGTGGGGGAGGTGTGGGAGCAGGGCGCCGGCGAGGAGCGGTGTGAGGCCGGCCGCGTCGGCGCCGCGCTGGAGCGCGCCATCCTGCACGACTTGGTGGGGGACGTAGTGACGGAGCTGCTCGTGCAGTCCGGGCGAGCCGCGCAGGCGCCGTACGGCGGCGGCGGCGCCATCTGCAGAAAGAGACTGTGTTTCTGAATGCGATTTCGCATTGCTTTGCTCCTGTTTCGTTGTCTTGCGTACTGTGTGCCTGCGTAGGGAGAGCCGCAGAGGATGAGCCGACGAGGTCTCACTCTCAAGCGAAGCACGAGAGGGATTACCATTACCACTGCGTACTCCATGGGATCGATGGATGTCAGTCGCTGACAAAGCCCGTGAGGCCATGATCTGATGATAGCGGTATCGAAAGAATGGATCGTCCGCAATGGCGTCGTTGTAGGTGGGGGTAATAAAGTGGCGCATCGCTTTAGAAGTTAGAACACAGTGAACTGCCTGCTGATTGCGAGGGCTCCACGGCCGCGTGCCCAAGTACACACACAAGGCGTTGGATTAAGTGTAGCTCAGAAGGGCTGGTCCGGTCTAAGTCGAGTGATTAATAATATGGGCCAGCTCCGTGAAAGTTACTGGTTGTACTCACTCCATTAGCACAGTACAGTTTTGTCTGGATTTTGGAAAGTTTATGCTAGATTATTGGAATCATTTATACCTCCTTTTTTTCCCTATTTAGTTTTATTCTTATTTGGTTTTGGATAATTTGTTCAAAATCTTTGAATTCAATTATATTTTTTAAAGATATGCGTTTTATTTGAATTGTCATAGATATGTGGATACCCTAAACTGAAATTTTCAAAAAATATATCCCAATTTGGGTTATATATGTATATATGTACATAAGTATGTACGCTTATGCACGTAGATCAACATTTCAATGAGAGGTAGATATTTACGGCCTCCGGTATTCTCTTTTGTGGCAAAGCGTTCTAAGTTATCTAGATTCTATGGTCTAATTCTAAAAAACGAAAGAGAGAGAGAGAGAAAGAGAAAAGGAGAAAGAGTCAAAGAGAGGTGTAGTCCAGACGTTTGCGACTCCCCATCCAGATCTGGGCCCATTTGCAAAGACAAAGAAAGACAGGGAAGAACAGGGTCCATATAAGTTTACTTTCACAAAAGAAAGCTACGCATACCCATTTTTACTCGATCACTGCTGGCTTTAGACGCTTTCATCAAGCTGCCATCCATGATTGATGGCATCTGGAGCCTGCATATTAAATCTCATCTTGACAAGATCCCAAGCTTCCTTCCTGACGCCGGAGCAATCGAAACCCTCGCAGGCTTTTCCTAAAGAGAAGGCAAAAGGAAGCTGATCGGTGCTGCCGACCGCCATGAATCGTCTCCTATTGCTCAAAGCATTAAAGTGGATGCAAGCTCGAAGCTACAAACGAATGTACTGGACCGTGTAGCTACTCACTACTGTACAAGTTCCCCGGTAGAAAGAAGAATAAAGTTGTGTTATTGCGGGTTTCAGAGAGTTCTTGGGTGCTCTGCTAATACAATGCAAGCGACTTGATGTCCTACATAGAACACACTGTTGTGATTTGTTGCATTTCAATTAGTGGATGTGCTTGTGGTTCCGACGGCATTTATTCCTCACAAAGCCGGGGTCTTTGTTTGACGCATTATGCGTATTCTTTCAGAAATTTGACCATGCATGTAAAACAGTCGGGACAAGCTCACCCCAGTGTATCCTGTTGATTCAGGATCAGGACAAATTAACCTGACATCTTGAACATTATATTGTGCTCATTTGGGAATCATTCTTTTAGGCGTCACTGAAAAGACCCAAAATTTCAAACCCAAAAATTTCTGTACTTTTTGCTGGATTTTTGAGTGAATTTCGAAAACTTTCCTTTTTGGGAAAGTTTTCCCCGTTCCCGCCTTCCTTTTCCGGCTGGACGCCTCCCCCTCCCGTTGGCGCCCGCCCTTTTTCCGCCTTCTCCTTCTTCCGGCGCCCGCGCCTTTTTCCTTCTCCGCTGGCGCCCCGTTCCCTCCCCGTTTCTCCCCTCGCGCGTGCGTGCGCGCTGGCGCCGCTCGCGCGCCTCGGCGCTCGCCTCGCGCCGCGGTTTCGCCCGCGCTCGCGTCATCTGATGCCCGGCCCGGGCGCAACTCCCCTGCGCCACGCGTCGCCGCTTCTCTGCCCCGACCCCACCTGGCAGCGGCCGCACCTCCCCTCCCCGCGCGCGGACGCGCCACCGCCATTGCCGCAGCTCCACCTGCCCCCGTCACCTCGCCATTACTCGCCTGGCAACGCCCCCGTCACCCCACTGCGTGGAGGAGACTCTCCACCAACTCCCCGTCCCCTCCGGTTGACTCTGCGCCTCGCCGTTGCCTTCTCCCCGAAGCCTCCGCTCCCCTCCGCTCGGGCATAAAGCCCTCCTCGGCTCCCCTTGACCCTTTGCTCCCCGAGTCCTCCCACTGCCTCCTTCCCCTTACTGCCACCCCAGAGGACCTCCCTGAGCCGCCGTTTGAGCCCCCGTCGCCCCAGTCGCCGCCGCCATCCTCCCCTACGCCGGCGACCCCGTGAAGTCGATCTCCTCCTCTCTCCCTCCATTTCTCAATTGCATTCGGTTGAAGCTTCCTCCCTACCCCCTGACCACCGTGGTAACCCTTGCGAGCCGGCGATCGCCGTGCGGCTCTACCGTCGGCTCCTTCCGCCGCGCGCACCTCACCGTGGCGACCTTCCTCGCAGCCTTCTCCGCCGACTCCACCACCGCCATTGTAATCCCTAGCTCCTCCCCATGAAACCGCCCCCGATTCGACCCCAATCGGCCCCGGCGACCTCCTTCATCGCCGGAGACCGAGCTTTCCCCTTTTCCTCTCCGGTCTCCCCCTTTGGTCTCCCCAGTTCCCAAGCGCCCAAAATGGAACCGCCTCGCCGAGAGGTACCCGCCGGTGCCCTTGGTCGCCGCCGGCGAGCCTCTTGGTGCCCGGGCCGCCACCGCCACCGTCGCACCGCCCGGGAGCACTGTAGCAGCGAGAGGAGGAAGACGACTCCCCTCGCCGCGACGTGGCCGCGCCTCCTCCGTTCATCTCATCTCCACCTTACAACCACGGCCGTCCGATCTCGTAACGGTTCGCTCGCCCGTTATGTCTCGGCGTCGATCTCCTCGCCTCATCTCGTTCGTCCGCCCGCCCGATCTCAGACGTTCACGGCGCGCGCCGCGCATCAAGCTGCGTGGAGCGCCGCGCGAGTGGTCGCGCTCGGCCAGCGGCGCGCGCGCGCAGCGTGGCTGCGCATGGCCGCCTTCGGACGCGCGAGCCGTTTCCTCGCCTGGGCCGCGCTGTAGCTCCGGGCCGGCCCAGCACTATTCATACAATTTTCCAGAGATTTAATCATTTCCAAAATCCAGAAAAATCCAAATAAATCCTAGAAAATCACAGAAAATCCCAAAAATTCCCAAATTTCACCACTTTGCTCCAAATAATATTCTTGACCCATTTTTGACCTCCATTCCTCCAGTTTCATTCCAGATAAATTCCTAAAATTCCATTTGAAGGATTTATGCTTTTTACTCCTTTTTAATTAGATTATTTTTCCTCGCTTGTTTAGTTGCAAGCCGGATTTACTTATTTTAATTGTTTGCGCTAGTGTCGGAGATCCCGGAAGCCCAGGAGCAGACTCAGGATCCAGGAGCTTCTACGTTCGAGCTAGCTGAGATCATTCGGATTGACGGCAAGTCCCAAATCATTTGATCATGTTGCAACCCATGTTATCTAGTTATGCTATTATGTTATTTGCATTGAGCTAATTGTGAAATGTTAATTCAAAGTAAAATAAAATGTTTAGAATGACCTGTTAAGTAGTTAATCCTACCACCGACAAATGCCATGTTAAACTTGTAGCCATACCTTTGTAACCCTAGAAATAATTATCTGTTAATCTAGATAACTGTAGATTATTATTATCACTCAAAAGTCTTATACTAATAAGGTCGTGGCAGCGAGCCAATAGACTTTGCAAAACCCGACTCTAAGGTAGGGTGGTATGGGACACCGTATCTTAGAGCGGAGAGTGCTTGGCGTGCACAAGGTAGGGTAAGGGGTTGTGGTGCATCGCAAGATGATTATTCACCCATCTCTTACCCTAGGATTGAAGGAAGGGGTTTGTGGTGCATCGCAAGATGATTATTCACCCAACTCTTACCCCGGTTGGGTCGCGGGCTGGTAAGGTTGCGGGCCATGTGAAAATATAAGGATCGAAACCCTTACGCCGAGCAAATGTCATAGTGATCGCTCAACCACGGTGTTGACTTGTCAACCCCGGTTTAGTACTGCTCAACTTAAGTGAAACCCGCATTAGGTCCCCACAACTCGGCCCGAGGGTGTGCGGGATTATTACCTATCGTGAATTGTATACCAAGAGTTGAGCAATGAAAGACCGGTTCCTTAACTCGGTCATGAGGTTAAGGGTGCGTGTGGGTAAAGGCGAGCAAACTCTGCAGAGTCAAATAAATGGTATTCGAATACGCCGTGCTTAGGCACAGGCATTCGGGTTACCCGATTTTTGGTCGGGTAATCTGGGTAATTCAAATTCGGGTAATGAAAATCGCTACCGATATTAGCCCCAAAAAACACTACCCGCAATTTCGGTGCCGATAATTTGGGTTCGGGTTGGGTATACCGATATATCCGAATTCACAAAATCAAGAAGCGCATAGAATTTCAGCACAATTTCGGGTTGGGTTGGGTAATTGGTGCACGGTAATAAAGTGATAAGTTCAAGTGTATTTCGGGGTAGTTCGGGTAATTCGGGTAGTTCGTGCAGGGGATATTACCCGAACTACCCAAACTAATTCGTAATCGTAATCGCTATCCGAATTTGGGATCGGGTACCTCGGGTTCGGGTATTTCGGGTTGGTCCGGTAATCGGTGCGGGTAAGCGGGTGGGTATTTTGCCCACCCTAGCCGTGCTCCGGTTATTGAGCCGTGTCACTTGGGTGATTCCAAAGAATGAGCTTAAGTAGTTTTGTACATGCTTTAACTTGATTAGTTGGTTAATGAACTCTTCATGAAAAACCCTTGAGATCTTAAGAAGTAGTTTTGGGTCCATTTTGTAAAATGCTTGCAAATAAAACTGCATCCACTCAAAGTTAATAAACCAAATATATTCCCTTCCTTTGATGTTCCGTGCATGTAATAAGTTAGGATCCCTTTTGGGATTTGCTGAGCCGGTTGATTGGCTCACGGCTTGCTTAATCTATTCTTTAGAGGATCAAGACGAAGGTGAAGGTCTCCCCGTCGAGGACGTCCCTGAGGGTCTCTTCTTCGTCGAGGACCCGTGGCTTTAGGTCTTCGCCGCGCTCAAGCGGATTCTGGAAGTCTTTTGTAATGTAAATATGCTTTGGGCTTGCACGCCCCGCTGTCAAAAGCTGGATGTTAATCCTTATGTCAAATATATGCTGGACTTTTGTTGTAAGCATGCAATGGTATACTCTTGCGCGACGTTCCATAACTGTTCATGCGTGAATAGTTGCGGAATGCCGTGTCCGTACGCGCCCCTGGAAACGGGGGCGTTACAGTCACCTTAGTGTACTCTTAGGTCCCATGTTTTTTTCACACAACTTATGAGCATGTTCATATTGACTTCTGCTGATGACTTTTAGTTACGACTGTTAAATAGTAGTGAATGATAAATAGTAGTGTATTATATAAAAAATACGGTGTAATAAAGACACTACAACATTCGAACCGCCATGCGACTATGGAATTATGATATAATAAAATACAAATTACGTTACAATATGTGAAAGCACATATTGTAATGACTAATAAATACTAATAGCTGATAGAAACGTTTTATAGAAACTGAGACATTCATATTAGCTTCGGTTTCTAAAAGTAGAAATCAAAACAGAAATCAATATGAACATAGCCTATCTAGCCTATGCTATCTATACAGCACAAGCACAGAAATGTAAAACACTCTAGTTGGGCCGAACACATTGATCTAACGGCCCACAGTCCATTAAACCAATAGCGGTCCACGCAGGTGACGTGGCACCGGACGAATATACCTTCGAATTTCAAAAATAGGAAAATCAGGCACTCCGCGTCGAAACCGCGTCCGGGGTAGTACGGTAATCTCCTCCTTTTGGAAAAAACTGAAGCATGGCCGCCCCTCATTGGAAGTCATGGGCAGTTTGACTATACCACATGGCAGCACGCAGCGTGTTCCCAAAATTCACAAACCTGCCCTCGACGTGATGTTGTACGCTGTGACCGGAATGCCCTCGTACATGCTGCTCGTTTGCTCCGGTTATGGTCCTATGGATCCAAGGAAAGAAAGGAATATTAATATATTATGAGCCGTTTTCTTTTGTGTAAACACTCAAGAATGTAGAGTCAATCCCTTCTTTTAGATTAATAATTTAACTTTCTATAATCTGGTTTTTAAATAAAGTGTTTTTTTAAGACGAGATCTACAAATCGATTATAGTAAACACTATTTCGACTTTATCTATATCGGTTAAAATTGCACATGAGTATCTCTACTATACTCTCCCTTGCGAACAATCAGAATTCAAAATTTTAAACTGAACTAACCCATTATTTTTGCAGATAGCCTCGCATTTTGTGGGAATGCTAATTTATGGATACATGTTGCAACGGCAACGCTAATCCAAGGGTGCATGTTGCAAAGGATGAAAGGAACCAGTGGTCACATTTTGTCGTTTAGCTGTACGACAGCGATGACATATTAGACAAAGATGGCGACCCTCGAGTGTCTCGTTGGACCCCTGACCTATACCATTGCATTCCCATTGCATGTGGAATATGTGAAAGTTGTTTCCTTAAGGAAAAACTTTCGACAGAAAAGCATCCATATACTCCTAATGGAAACTAAACTGTTTTATTTGCATGGCAAAACGGTTGAGACATGTGGCCATGCAAGGCCACACCAAAACTTTTTAAAAAAACATTTTCAGTGATGATATATGCGACAAAGGTAACACTACGTTATTTTAGAGGCTGGCGTCAACGGCGAAAGCATTACACAAATTTGAACTAAATACGGCATGTCGAGAGAGCTAATTGATACGAAGAGTTGAATTTCATTAAGGGAGAAAATGCAATCGATCATATCACAAAGCGTACACACGAAGACGATGTTGGCAACAAGTTTTTCTCTTTGTTGTCCTGGACATTAACCAATCTATCCACTCCCTCCTGAAGGTTTCGCAGGATGATGAGAGGCGGTGGCGACTCACGTGCAGCAGCGACTCCTCATGTGTTGCAGGTATATGGATGAGTTTTTTGGATTGTGATTTTTGGCTTTTGAATTCTAATTATTTATGAGAGATTATAAAGAGAGATAGTCGTATACGATTTTAATCGATATAATTAAAGTTGGTATAATATATACTATAATCGATTAATAGATCTTATCTTATAAATATACTATTTAAAAGTTAGATATTGTAGTTAAAATAAAAAGACATAAGTCCATCCGAAACCATCCACATGAATGATGGGTAAGAGAAGCATCACTGGCTCGGTAGAGAGATTGAGTGAGAGAGGGGCAGTTTGGGGAATTCCTTAACGGCAGGCGTGGACGGCGGAACGGACGGGGGGCGGGCGCGTAAATAAAGCCCGGTAAGATTCCCCGGACGCGAGGCCACAAATCGCTCCCAGCCTCCCTCCCTCCCTCCGTCCCTGCCCCGGCCGCTTCGATCCATCTGTCTCCGGTGCTCGGCGCGAGAAGCTAGCATGGCGGACCAGCTCACCGAAGACCAGATCGCCGAGTTCAAGGAGGCCTTCAGCCTCTTCGACAAGGACGGCGATGGTAAAAAAAAAACTTACTTCTCTCAAATATCTCCTTGTTCTTGCTGCTGCTGCTGCGATCTGTGCCGCGTTGTAGCAGTAGAATGCTCTGGATGCTCTTCGCCTCCCGTAGGCAAGGAAACCCGCCAATTACGCACCGTTGTCTACGGTTTGATCTATAGTAGAAGAATGTTAAAGATCTCGTGTGATGCTCGATCCTGAAAACTTACCCCGTCCAGGCCCCCGGCAGTCAGATTCTACCGAGCGGTAAACCTTTAGTAGCGGGCACAAAGGATCACACAAGTTGCGGCTCCGTGTGGTGGCGCCGCCTTGGCATGCCACCTCGAGGTAGAAGAACCTCTTGTGCTTCTGCACCGACCGTATGGTGCATGGCTGGGGGTGGAGACGTTTTGCAATTCCTGTGGAAATTAGGCCGTGAAAGCGTCATCAGATCGATGTGCTTGGGAGCGCCTTCCTCGTCTCGGATCCGGGTGCGGTGAAGCGTTCGATCCGACCCTGGCGTGGACCAAATCAAACTCCTCCCGGGTCGTCTTACGTGTAGGCACTAAGCCTGAAACTATGCAGCGTCGACGACAGGCACTGCACACTAAGATGCTACCATTAGAATGCGTTTGTTTTCTTCTGCTAGGCATTACGCGTTGCGTCGGCAGATCTGTTGCAATTTGTAGGGGATGAAATTTGGCACAGAAGATTTTCAGATCGGTTCTTGTGTAGATGGGGAACCCATAGATCCAGCAGATATCTGAAGCGATGGAGAGGATTGTTTAGGTGTCAGACAGGGCTGATAAAGCGATAATGGATTTGGACCTGTTCGGATTTTAATCTCGGCTTTTGCTACATAGCATTTGGTTCCATGATTTTTTTTACCTCTATACGAACTATGCTTCATGAAGAGCCTGATTTTGTAAGGATCAAGTAGATTTATTTACCTCACTCACAAGACCCAGCGGATCACGGATTGGCTGTACAGTCATGTTGGACAGGAAAAGTGGCTTTCTTTCGAACTCTATCCGTCCACCTTTTGGATAGTGTAATACAGCTAGAAGCTGCAAGTTTGAATTATTGTTTTTCTTGACCAAATTTAGATTGCTTCTGGCATACTTCATGCAGGTCTGATTTAGTTATGTTTGATGTTACTCTGACCAAAACATGCGATGAGTACTAGTTTTTTGAGTTCCCAATGTTATATGATTTTGATCTGTAGTTGGTGTGTGGCGTAATGGACAGGTTGCATCACAACCAAGGAGCTGGGAACTGTCATGCGTTCGCTGGGGCAGAACCCAACTGAGGCCGAGCTCCAGGACATGATCAACGAGGTCGACGCTGACGGCAACGGCACCATCGACTTCCCAGAGTTCCTCAGCCTCATGGCTCGCAAGATGAAGGACACCGACTCGGAGGAGGAGCTCAAGGAGGCCTTCAGGGTGTTCGACAAGGACCAGAACGGCTTCATCTCCGCCGCCGAGCTCCGCCATGTCATGACCAACCTCGGCGAGAAGCTAACCGACGAGGAGGTCGACGAGATGATCCGCGAGGCCGACGTCGACGGCGACGGCCAGATCAACTACGAGGAGTTCGTCAAGGTGATGATGGCCAAGTGAGGCGATGGTTACACCCGGAAGGAGGAAATTGCGCATTGCGTTTTAGTAAGGAATGCGATTCATGTGTCCTTAGTCTCCCCTGAAGAACCGTACTAGTACCTGTAGCTGCTGAACATTGAGCCCCCTTCTCTCCAGTGTGTCATGGAACCTCTTGCTTTCTGTGTGAATCTGTAAGGTCTGCTCTCTCTGCGTGTGTCCTGAAGGACCCTGAATCCCTGATTGATGTTGAATCCGTTTGTAGTTCCTGTTTCTTCGTCAAATCTGCTCTCGACTGTTTTTTTTGGTAGTTGTCAGATGCTGCTGTGTGCTTTGCGAAAAGTATGTTCCTGAAGAAGCATGAGACCAGTATACCGAAATGCTGGTTGAAAAGTCCTGTTGCACATGAAGCGTCTGTTGGGGAATTTCCCCAGGGTTTGGACGAGCGATGAATTTGAACTTTATGATCACGCACATGAACATGAGTAAATATAAATAGATCTTTTGGAGATACGTCTGAGTCATTTTCATCATTCTTATATAGAGAAGCTTTCAGCCTTAGATTTTTCTCTATCTCAGCTACAGTCTTGATCCTTTTAAATGCCTTGAATGTTTTATCTTTGCTTCGGACAAAAGCCAGCCACATAAATCTTGTGCAGTCATCTACCAACAACAGAAAGTCACCATGTCACAACTCAAGGGGAATGACTACTCGGTATAGAGATGTTGAAAACGGGTTCCGGTGTTGTTTGTCGACCAAACAACCATCGCAGATGCGATCCACGTGTTCGATCATGGGGCATCCCATGCACCATCGTCTTGTGAGCCTGATCCTTCAGAGCATGAAAGTTTGTATGTCCGTATCTGGCATGCCATTGCCACACCTCTCAGTGCTTCTTGCCAGTAGACATTCCGGGAGAGCTGGATTGATGTGTAACACATACATCCAATTTCTTGATCTGCTCACTTTGGCTAACAACCTACAAATTATGTCTAAGATCGACATCACTCCTCCTTCGACCACGATCTTGCAGCCATTCTCGTCCAGCTGACCGAGGCTAATTATATTGTTTCTTAGCTTTGGAATGCAGTAAACATTTGTGAGGATACGATGTTCACCCATAGAACACTACACCAATATCGAGCCCCTTCCTTGTATCTCCACAGCCGAACCATCTCCAAATTTAACTGAGCCTTTTACAATCATGTCAATCTCAGCAAATTTCTCCTTACAGCCAGTCGTGCGGTTACTTGCACATGTATCAAGATACCAAGTCTTGTTTTGGGTGCCGCTAAGCTTTGGCACTACCTTGTCTTCTTGCAAGAATACCTTCTCTTCAGGCGTCGGGATTGTATGGATGAGTTCACATACTTCGACCATCAGCGGTTGTGGATCTTCATTGTTCTGCTTCACTACGAGATTGGCCCTTTCTCTTTGATTTGGCTTTGGACACTATTTCGCAAAGTGCCCATATTGCAACTAAAGCACTTGGCCTTAGTATTGTTTGAGTTTGGCGGCATTCATTCATCAATGACGTGATCGCCATCTCCTCGGTCTCCGCCTTGTCCACGGCCGTGTCCTCGGCCTCTGCCGTTACGACCTCCTCTCCTGGCGTTGTTTGAGCCCTCATGCTGCTTCATCTTCGAGCTCTTCTCTTCTCTTCAACCGATTGCCTCCAAGAGCGACATTGCTGCAACATTGCCGAACTATTCGATTGTTTTGACAATTTGGAGGAAGCGATCTGGAACTAAACTGAATAGTTTTTCGATGACATCGCTCTCTTCCAACTTTGTGCTGAGCGAATGGAACTCATGCACCACCGTGGTGAGTTTCATGAGTACTTGGTGATCATCTCCGAGTCCCCCATCTGCAACTTGCTTAGTTACCATTTCAACATTTGAGTGCGTGCCTTCTTGATGTGATCTTTGCCTACTCATATCTCCCTGAGTCCAATTCAGGCTTCGTTCGCCATCTCCTTTTCGACGATTGACATCATCCTATCGTCTGGCACCGCTTGCGAGATGGCCACCATCGCGCCTTGATCCTTGTCGTCGTCGTCTCCATCTTTGACTGCCGACCATACCCCTAGTGAACACAAGATTAACTTCATCTTGATGGCCCGTATGTCGTAATTCATTTCACTCAACATTAGGTATTGAATTGGGATCGATGTGCTTTTTGTCGTCGGCTTGATGAGCACGCCTGGCTTCAATGGATCGAGCTCATTGCCTATGGTCTTGACAAGCGCTCTTGACTTCGACAGATCAATAGCATTGCCGACCATCGCTTCGTCCTTTTAGGCTCTGAAATCAATTGTTGGAGAATTTACCTAGGGTTTAGACGAGCGATGAACTTGAACCTTATGCTCACGCACACGAACACGAGTAAATATAGATAGATCTTTTGGCGACACGATACGCCTGCATCTTTTTCGTCTTTCTTATATAGAAAAGCAATATACAAGAGTCCGTAACCAACGCGGTATCCCACGTTGAGATTCCTACACAGACACACCTTGACTTTCCTTTACAACCGCTCTGAATCCTAAACGGACTCTAAATCCTGATCTCTTACTACTATGACTGCTACAGTACTTTTACGACTACGACTACTACTCGACTTACGACTGATACAGTACTCGAACTGGTCGTAAACTACAATGGTCGTATAGACTGCTGTGATCGTAGATATACTCTGATCGTAGATTCGATCAGATCTAAAGACAACTAGATTAACTCTATTAGCATCTCCGTTAAACCAACCACATGTTTGGTGAAGTTGGGCTGACTTTCGGTTGACCAGGAAGATGCTGCCTGGTAGGTGATGGTATTCTAAGATGAGTTTATCTCGATAGCTTTCTGCTGGCCTGTGCTCTTGCGTTCGCACACCCACTCCCTTTCAAATGCACCCACCCCCTTCTTGACCTGTTGCATGAAGGACGTGTGTTGTGCCTTGGCATCGAGTGTCGAGTGATGTGTTTTCATGAATTTTGGATATGAACTGCAATGGTGTAAAGACGGAGAGTGCGATGGAGCACTCGGCCACCTGTGGCCTTTGGGCAAAGGCTGAGAGGTCAGGTGACCTGAGAATGGCCCAAAGTCCAATGGCAAGATCTTCTTTGTTGTTGTTTTAAAACGGTTTATCGAGATAATTTTTTTGAAACGGTTTATTAATTTATTAACACTTAATTTATTTACACAAACGTCTACTTTAGAACCAAACTATAACCCATAAGTCAGAGTTGAAAAGAACTCACTCCAAAACTAGAGTTCTGGACGCTGAGTGGGACTTGTTGGCAGTTCAAATAGAAGTAGCGAACCACTCCATTAGGCCTGAACGAGCTCCCTAAGTAAAGCCCACCATACCTACAATTGGTGTGGTTCCCTTTCTAAAGGGGAGAGAATATCTCTATTGAAGCGATTCCACCGAGGAGCTGCCACGAGGGACCCTAGCCGCCGGCGCAACTCCGTCTGTCCTCTGTTAGTCCATCTCTTCTCTTTTTTGACTTTTTTTTTGGTTCATATTGAGTGGTGGAGGGTCTGTTGATTTTTCATAAGTAATTTTACATTTTCTAGTTTTGTTCTTCTCCGGCAAGTTCTTAACTGGATTTTATTTACCCACGATAGATTTTATCGGACCGACTCACCTAGATAATAGCGACGTTCATGCCAGAAATTGACACCGGGTCAGGATGGATGCAAATAAATTACCTCTGATTTTCTTTCAAGAACAACACCACTACCAAGGTATAGATTCTATACATCAAAGAAAATCATCAACAATCTATTTCTCACTGTCATGTTCGTTAGCAATTAAGAAACCGTTGCAAGATACGAAGTCAATGGCAAGAAAGATAAAGTAGTTCAACACGTTTATCGACCCAAGTACTTATGATGTCGTGTCGCTTGTCTATAGTCTTCAATATAAAAGTTAGATATTTATGTACTTATTCATTAGTCAGAGGATTTTTCTTTAAAAAAAATCTAAAGAGGAGGGACACGTACATACGGGTGCGGTGCATGGTGAAGGCGAGGCGGGGTCGGGATGTGCCGGGGCGGCGGAACGTGGAGGACATGCGGCCCGTGGGCGGGAGTTCGTCGTGCCACGCGCGCGGGGCCACGGCTGCCATGGGCGCTGCGCCGCTGCCGCGGCGGGCGGGAGACATGGCTAACACCCGCGGCTCTCGAGACGCGACTTGGTTAGAGACTCTTCGCTAGTTCGCTCGTACTGGTTTCTCCGTCTTCCTCTGCAACCCCAAAGGCAAAACGGTTCTCGCATGCTTCACAGAAGAGGTACTAATCCTTCGAAATTTCGAAAGCACCTACTACAAGGCTGCAACCACATGGCTTCCAAGGTCCTAGTTCTGCTACTGCAGCATTTCACTTTGGCCGCTCAACTACGATTCCATAAGCTTTAGCATGCAACACCTTCGAGAAGGACCAGTAGTACATCACAGCATATATATCATGCGCTAACATGAATAAGCTCCCGAGCGCCCGAGCCGAAAGAATCAAACAAAAGTTGAACAGATGGTAGTGCATTGCCAATGTCTGATGTACTCTGCCATTACAAGCATACAGCAATTTTTCCTCTCGTTTTCATCTGCTTCCGGACCACAAATAAATGAACTAACGCAGCAATAAGCTCATCCACAAGCAGGCTTCACACCCGTTGTTAGGGGTGAAAACGGGTCGGGTTAATCCCGACCGATCCGGCACTGAATCCGATTGGTACCGAATCCGACTAGTACCGAATCCGGAGAAAAAAATATGGGTTAGGATATGGTAACAGCAATATCCGTCCGAATCCGATACATCTTCAAGTTTGATTTCAGGTTAGTGCTACTATTTGACATTTCATTTTCTTTTGCAATGGTAAAATAAAATCTTCCACATCATCTATTAAATAGTAACATCAAGTCAGTGCGTCCTACTCCATTTACTGCACTGTATGTATTCCTTACAAACAAGTAGGGGTGCAAACGAAATGGGTTAATCCCGACCGATCCGACACCGAATCCGATTGGTACCGAATCCGATTGGTACCGAATCCGGAGAAAAAATATGGGTTAGGATATGGTAACAACAATATCCGTCCGAATCCGACCCGTTTTCACCCCTACCCGTTGTTTCATCGGAGCTTCTCTATCAACAAATGAACGAACCAGCTTGTTTGCAAAACCGACTCTTCAGCGACCAACGACCATCCCATGGCGGAACTACGTACAGGGGACAAACTGGCGCCGGCCGGCTGGTGAAAGTCTGGAGCCTGCTTCATGCCGCGGCGCTGTTACCTTCAACCTCGCCCTCGCACTTCCAAACCACGTCCTTCAGCTGGGTCGACAGAGTTCTGTAGAACTGTTGCACATTGCAGTCAAATGTGGTTACTTGATTGTGTAAGCAATGGCGTGGCGGTTGCTTAAAATGGCAAGGAAAAATCACTCAAACTTTCCTGGATCTAAAAATGATTTGCAACTGAAGAAAACTGGTTGGTACTAAAGTATCTTTTTTCTTTGCGAGGAGGTACTAAAGTATCTGCAAGAGAATAATTCAAGACAACTTTTGCTGAAATATTAGTTTTACTTCTTGAAGTATTGAATGGTACTCCAGCTTCAAATAAAGTTTGCAGCAAACTGATGGATTGATTCAGTTGACCTGAGCGCCTAAGTTGCTTGCTTAATTTAGGATGATTATTCATTGCTAATGTCATGTCTCAAGTATGTTACAGAAGAATAGCTCAAGATTATAGTACCTTCTGGAACTCCAGAGTATCCCCCTTAGCCTTTTTGAGCTCTACCACGTGCAGGGATGGGGCTACTTGAAATACCTAAAAGGTTGTCACACAACATCCAAATGAGAATGAGTAATTCTTCTTCAGTGTTTGAAATATTTTGTTGGCGTGGCGTTTTCACTTACCTCAGTTGCAACATTGAGATTGCCTTTTCTACCTGCTTTCAGGTTCTCCATCCGCATCTGGAAAGAACAAAAATGCAAACTTATTAGGACATGAAGTACAGAAGATTATAGTAAGGGCTTACATAAATGAGTTGATAGTAGCAGGAGAAATATTGCGTATGTTGACACTAAGCAATATGAATACCTTGTAATTTTTCTTTTGAATGTCAAATCCAAGTGGCTTTGCAGCTTCTTCAATCTTGGTGATGATTTCTTTTGGAGGACATTGTGAGGTGAATCTTGTCTCTCTTTTATACTCCTGCCACAAAATTTGTAGAAATAAGTCCTATTTCATAAGCAACAAGCGGGTAATAAAATACCGGAAACCAAACATAAGACAATGTAACAAGATTACAGCTGTTTGCAGCAGAATTATTTCTAACCTTCATTGGCTCGAACAAATTGTCCAGATTCAGTGCCTGATTCAGTGAAATCAGTTCAAATGCATTCATTGAGGTTGGCTGATCTTCAGTTTCCTCTCTCACATGCTGGTCCTGGTAAATGTATCAATACGTGTAGTTAATAATCTTATTCCTACCACAAAACTCTAAATACTTTAACAATAAACAGGTCAATTGACTTACTTCTGAGTCTCCAAAAGCAGCATACACATCATCCAAACTAGTTTGATATTTATCGTCAAAAACAGGTGGCTTGTACCCCTTTTTGAACCAAGGATCTTCCAGTATCTGAGGAATGGTGATCCGCTGTTCAACATTCAACAACAGAAGGTCAGGTAAATTGGGATTCCACAACTACCTTCCAGGACTGAAAAATTAATGGAGGACTCGATACAAAACGAATTCAATTCTATGCAGGAATTCCATTCCTAGTGTGAAAGATCTGTCTAGTCAGACACAGAGACACATAGCAGCTGTACAATTGAAAGTATTGTTTGTGCGTCTATGGTAAATTGGTAACTGGTCCTAGTCATTTCAAGAACTGTGTTTCAAAAGTTGTATGACACTTACAGTTGTAGGGTTGGGGTCTAGAATTCTTGTAATCAGCTTCTTAGCTCCAGCAGAAAACCAAGAGGGACAGGTAAACTGAGCTTCAGAGATCTGTGATTGCAAAGGGAGTCAGAAGAGATAATAAGCAATGATAGCATCTAGGTGTTTTTGCATCTTTTGATAAGCATTACCTTTTTATAAAGGGAGATGGTGTTTTCATCCTCGAAAGGTAAAAACCCGGCAAGCAGAACAAAAAGGATTACCCCACAAGACCAGATATCTGCAGTTGCACCATCATAGCCTCTATCCTCAATCACCTACATAGTTCAAACAGAAACCTAAGTTAGACAAACTTGGTTAGTTCTTGTGGAACCAACACACAACTATACTATACAACAACAACAAACCTTTTGTCCCAAATACATTAGGGTAGGATAGGAACGAAACCTCCTCAAGATCACACATAACTTTACTATGAAGGGTGAAAAATAATACCTCAGGAGCAATGTAGTTTGGTGTTCCGCATGTTGTGTGCAGCAGCCCGTCAGCCTGTCGGATCGAAAAAAAATCAATAATATTAGGGCATAAAATTGAAATGCAATCAACACAATAACAGTGATGTGACCGTTATTAGGAGTCAATTCAAACTGATATATCATAAAAATACCTTCACTTGCTCGGTTAAAGCACTTAAACCAAAGTCGGATACTTTGAGGTTTCCAGCAGCATCAAGTAACAAATTCTCTAACTGCAAATGCAGGTTAAACATTATTATGTCACATTTCTGCATTTCTGCACTTCTGACACGGAGGTTAAGGCTTTACCTTCAAGTCTCTGTGATACACACCCCTACTGTGGCAATAGTCAACTGCATTAATCAGTTGCTGAAAGTATTTGCGTGCTTCATCCTCCTTCAACCTTCCATTAGTATGCTGATTTTGAAGTTGGTGTATAACAGGAAATAGAATAAATCAAAACATGGTAAAGTAAAAGAATTAACGGTCTTGTTGTGGTTACTGACCAAACAGAGAGAGAGATGGTAGTGGAGAGGTGGGAGTGTTCTGACTCACCCTCCCCCTCATCCTGATATATATATTCACATGGAGTGTGCTTTTACAGTTATGCCCTTACATCCGTACATCCTCATTAGGGGCACTTATGCCATTACAAATGTTACTCTGACTCTTATAACCTCCTAACAGGCCTGCTGGGCTTAGGTGAGGGCCACCCCTACAACAGGAGCCTCTCATGATGAAGGGCTTCACAGGGCCGAAGCCATGTCGCCGAGTCCTTTGACCCCCTCCGTCCCCTGCAGCCTGTGAATTTCTCCAAGCTTGTGATTGGGGCCCGAGTGCAGGATGGAAGGTGCCTAGTTGAAGTAGACGCGCGCGCTCCGTCCCCTACCCTTGAGCGGGTGGCGGCGGAGGTGGCGCCTGGTTCGGCAGACGCGCGCGCGCTCCGTCCCCTACCCTTGAGCGGGTGGCGGCGAGGCGGCGCCTGGTCGGCGAGCGCGCGCGCTCCGTCCCCTACCTTTCGAGCGGGTGGCGGCGGAGGTGGCGCCTAGCTGAAGTGGTCGCGCGCGCTCAGTCCCCCCCTCGAGCGGGTGGCGCGGAAGGCGGCGCCTAAGTCGAAGCCTAGCGCGCGCGCTCCGTCCCCTACCCTTCGAGCGGGTGGCGGAGGTGGCGCCTGGTCGGCAGACGCGCGCGCCCGCCCCTACCCATCGAGCGGGTGGCGGCGGAGGTGGCGCTAAGTCAGCCTAAGCGCGCGCGCGCTCATCCCCTACCCTTGAGCGGGTGGTAGCGGAGCTGGCGCCTAGGCGAAGTAGACGCGCGCTCCGTCCCCTACCCCTCGAACGGGTGGCAGCGAAGGCGCGCCTAAGTCGGCCTAGCGCGCGCGCTCCGTCCCCTACCCTTCGAGCGGTGGCGGCGGAGGTGGCGCCTGGTTAAATGAGCGCGCGACGCGCTCCGTCCCCTACCCATCGAGCGGGTGGCGGCGGAGGTGGCGCCTGGTCGGAGTAGAGCGCGCGCGCTCCGTCCCTGCACTAAGATTGGAGCTTGGCGCCGATATTGTTGCACTTTGGGCCGTTGTGACCTTGCGATGCCGTAGTGCGCTTTTAATGGCGGTGGAATCACGCCGACGCGCTGGCTCGGCAGAGGTCGGCCGTCGCGTCGTCGCGATCCGCCATCTGCGAGTGGGACACGCGGCGACTCACGAATGGTGCGTCGTGGCGCGATCAAGGCGGCTAAGCAAGCGGGTAAACCGCATGCGAGGCTCGGGCATTCACGTGCCCGCGCCGCGGTGTCGGGAGCTTCGCCGGGACTCGGGCGCTGGGGCGGTGATAACCTGCGGGGTGTTATCTTCGCGACGCCGGGCCCGCTCCCCGGCTGCCGTATGCGACCCAGCAGGCCCCTCGGCGGCTAGCACAGCTGAGGCGGGGCGTGCGACCTGCGGTGGGTCCGGCCACACTGCTTCGGAGGAGCGCGCCGCCTCGAATCACCCGGCACCCTCTGCCGACACGAACGAACCCGTGCTCGCGGCCATCGTTGAGCTGGAACTCGCCAACCCGGGGGGAGCCCCGTTCCCGGCGAGAAAACTGCGGTTGATGGTGCGTTATCAACCGCAGCGGCCGGCGAGGACGTGCCCCCTACGGAGGAAACCGTGGGGGCGATGGGAGCCGTAGCTGGTGTTGTCGCGGAAGAATCGCTTGTGCCGCCGCAGGCGAACGCCGGACGCGAGCCCCGCCGCGCCGAGGGGTCGATCGCCGTTGCGGGGCCTTGTCGCGGGATTACAGCGTCGCGCGCCGAAGACCTCTCGCCGACCACCGGCGCCCGCCCCACTTGGCGGTCGAGCGGTGCCACTTCCTACCGCGACGAGAGGCGCGGGAGGTAGGCGTGAGTCCTCTCTTCACATGACTTCGCGAGACTCTCTCCGATCGCTTGCTCATTACGTCAACATCGGCGAGACGAAGTCTCGGACGTGGCGAAGGATCGAGCAACGGAGGTGTCGCGAAGTCCAAAGCCTGTGCGCGGTGCCCGCGGTGTGCATTCTTGACGCGCCGCGCCTTGGTAAATCTGGCGCGTTGGGGCGGGCTCACTCGCTCGGACTTCCTCCCTCGCACGAGACACGCCGGCGTCCTCACGCAGCGGCGCAGAGCGTGCCGACAACGGCCTTGACCGAGATGTTGTCGTCATGCGAGGAACTCTTAGCGCTTCGTGGCTGCAGCCTCCGAGATGAGGGTAAATATGTGCGCTTCACTTGTAAGGTATTCTTTGGCGCTCACGACGGCGTGTTGTTTTGCGGGCGCTTGCCTCACCGGTCCTTTGACGAGGCCCGTGTTCGGGAGCGGAGGGCTCTGAAGCCACCGACCGTGAAGCACACAATGCTCTTGCAGCGAAGGATGAAGAGCTTCGCGCATTTGGAGGGCGCCATGGCGGCCGCACAACTCGGCCACGGAAGCCAAATGCGCGCGGTGAGGAGCACGCCGCCTTCCCGCAGCGGTCGCCGTCCTAGAAGGGGAGAAAGCCCGGTGGCGGAGTTCGCCGCAAGGAATAGCCGCGTCTTGAAAAATGCGTCCATGTCGGCGTGGCAGCCATGGAGTCTCGAACCGAGCCCTCCGAGATCGTGCGTCGAGTGCCGGACACTACGCGCGGGCGGAGGCCTTGCCGGAGACGCTTCGGGTTGATTGAGGAGGCGGCGTTGCTCTTCGCGGCGCTAGAACCTTTGGCGAGCAACTGCGGCTATCTTGGTGCGTGCCGCCTCGCCCTTCTTCACACTCGTGGGTGTAGCCATACCCATGGTGGCGAATCCTCAGCTGGATCCTCCGGCCACCCGAGGTTATGTCGGACGCCATTCGCTCCATCGGGCCTAGCTGCAGAACTTCCATCAGCGGATGCAGGGCCGCCGGGAAGATGCGGCGAGGTCGCCGCGCGGCATCTTTGCATGGGGAGGACCTCCTCCGTGGCTCGAAGAGTCCTTCAACGCCACGGCGGCGACGGCACGGGTTCATCCGCACCGCGCCAAGGCCGTGGCGGTTGGTCGGGTAGGGAGGGGATGATGTCTTGGTTCTTATGCTTGTAGCCACAGTAACCCTTTGCTTTACAATGAAACCAAGTAGTACTTTATTCCTGGTGTTACCGCCGACGCGAAGGAAGACCTCGCATCTTGTTTGTACTTGGAGGGTGCGTGGGATTGACATCCACGTCTTAGCGCGCGCGGCGTCCCCACTGCGTCTTATTTAGAGTCCGTGGATCGGCGCGTGCGAGGCGAACCTCGGCGCCACGACATTCTTTATAGTCTGGAGACTCGCGCGTGCGGAGGCGGACCTCGACGCTACGTCTTATTTAGAGTCCGTGGACTAGCGCGTGCGGAGGTGAACCTCGACGCTACGACTTCCTTTATAGTCCGGAGACTCACGCGTGCGAGGCGGACCTCGGCGCCACGTCTTATTTAGAGTCCGTGGATGGCGCGCGCGAGGCGAACCTCGACGCTCGACTTCCTTTATAGTCCGGAGACTCGCGCGTGCGGAGGCGGACCTCGACGCTACGTCTTATTTAGAGTCCGTGATGGCGCGTGCGGAGGCGAACCTCGACGCTACGACTTCCTTTATAGTCCGGAGACTCGCGCGTGCGGAGGCGGACCTCGACGCTACGTCTTATTTAGAGTCCGTGGACTGGCGCATGCGGAGGCGAACCTCGACGCTACGACTTCCTTTATAGTCCGGAAACTCGCGCGTGCGGAGGCGAACCTCGACGCTACGTCTTATTTAGAGTCCGTGGACACAGCACAGACAAACAATGCTCTTGGGGACAGCAATCTTTATTGAACTCCCGTTTGCGCGGGCGAGCATTGTATAACAAAGGGCTGGTGGCTCTACGCTTGTCGTCCTACTTCTAGGCGTAGTATCGCCGCAACCTGTCCGCATTCCATGTGTGTCGGAGGGCTTGTCCTTCGAGCGTGGCGAGGCGGTACGCCCCCTTCGGCAATGCCTCCATCACGATGTACGGACCTTCCTACTTGGACTCCAGCTTGCCAGCGGTCTCCGCCTAGAGCGCCACTCGGAGAACGAGATCCCCAGGCTTGAATCCCCGCGGGCATATAGAGCGGTCTCGAGTACGCATTGTCTGCCGCGCATACTTCTCGACATGGTGGGCTGCATCGCGCGGCCGTCGAGGAGGTCCAGGACACCGGCGCTCCTCGTCGGGTGCTTGGACGAGACCCTCCGCGAGCGACCTTGATTTCCTCGGGTGTTCCGCCGTCGCGAAAAGGAGCTTGAGCAGCGTGGACCCGTCGGACGCGTTATCGTTGTGCGGCGACCAAAGAACGCTGTGAAGCTTGCTTGGCCACTTGCCCTTCGGCAATCCGACCAGCGCTTTTGATGGCGGCGGAGATGGCGCCATTCGCCCGTTCGACCGCCCGTTGGGTGGGGATGCCCTACGAGGCAAATCGGAGGTGATGCCCATCTTTGTCACAATATTCTTTGAAGAGGTGGCATCGAGCTGCAGCCATTGTCAACCGTGAGCTCGGGGGCACGCCAAAGCGACATATGATGTTTTGCCGAGGAAGCGCTGTATGGCGCAGAGGTTACTTTAGCTGAGGCATCGCTTCGGCCATCGGAGAAATACTCGGCGCGACTACCACGAACCGGAGGTCCCACGGAGCTCGGGCAAGTGGTCCTACTATGTCGACGCCCCGGCGTGCGATGGCCACACGGAGGAATGGGGTTGAGGCTCGTCGGGGCTGCGGATGATGCGCGCCATCCGCGCACCCTTGGCACCCGATGGGCGAGGTCACGGCGTCGGTGATGGCGATTGGCGAGAAGCCTTGCACGAGCGCTTGCCGACTAATGACCTCGGTGCGAGTGGGACCCCTGACGCACCGCGTGGATCTCCGCAAGGAGCTCCTTTCCCCCTCCGTCGAGAGGCGCGCGCAGAGCGGTGCGCAAACCCTCTCTTGTAGAGTATCCTTCAACACTGGAAGGACCTTGCGGGCCGCAAACGCCGAAGCTTGGCGGGGTCCTCCGGCTCGGCGATGCCTTGCAAGAAATTGAAGATGGGCTCGCCAATCACTGGCGGTCAATGTGGTGGACAAGTGCCGCGTCCGGTTGTCTGCGCGATGGCCACTGCACTAATATCTCGTAAACGCCCCATCGGGGCGATTCCGGTGGCCGCCTTAGCGAGGGCATCGGCACGCTCGTTCTCCGCGCGAGGATGGCCTTGACGGTGACACCCAAAAGTGCCTTTCCCTCGCCCTCACGGCCGCGAGGTACCAGCCAACTTCGGGGTCCTTGGCTTGATATGACTTGTCCACATGACCGGCCACCAAGCGCGAGTCGGTGCGGACTAGCACCGTCTTGCGCCGCGCGCTTGAGCCGCCGAGCCAAAGAGCGGCGCCTCGTACTCGGCCGTGTTGTTGGTGGCGGGAAGGCAAAGCGCGCGAGTATAGCAAACGTTGTCCTTCGGGCGTGACGATCACCGCGCCTACGCCTGCGCCCGCGACGCCGTAAGCTCCGTCAATGGTGAGCGTCCAGACGGGGTCATCGTGCCTCTGGACGGGTTGGGCCGGCGGGGTCCATTCGGCGAGAAAATCCGCAAGGACTTGGGATTTGATTGCCATTCGTGAAGCGTACGTCAAGGAGAAGGGAGCGAGCTCGGCAGCCCATTTGCCGATGCGCCCTGTGGACTCCTTGTTGTGCAACATCTCTGCCAGGGGGAATGAGGAAGGCACTGTGATCGGGTGGGCCAGAAAATAATGCCGAAGTTTCTTGGAGGCCATGACCAGCGCGTAGGCGAGCTTCTCAAGCTCCGTGTATCTTGTCTTGGCGCCTTAGAGGGCTTCGAGACAAAGTACGGGCGGCGCGTGATGGCGCCTTCCTCTAAAACGAGGGCGGCATCGACCGCGGTGGTAGCGCGCCGAGATAGAGCAGAGAGGAGCCTCAGGTGCCGGGCGACGAGTGGGGAGGCTTGCCAGGTGCTCCTTGAGCTCGTTGAAGGCCTTCGCGCAATCGTCGTCCCAGCGAAATCCATCGCACCCGCGGAGTGTCTTGAAAAATGGCAGGCCCGCTCTGCCGCCCGGATAGAAGCGGCTTAGTGTCGCCATGCGGCCGCCGACCTCTGGACCTCCTCGTTGTCTTGGGCGCTCCATACCGGATGGCGTCTACTTTGTCGGGGTTCGCTGGATGCCCCGTCGGACACGAGGAAACCCGTGAGTTTACCCGCTGCACTCAAGACACATTTGTCGGGGTTGAGCTTGATGCGCCGCCGGAGGTTGTCGAAGGTCTCACGGAGGTCCGGCCATGCGAGCAAGCCGCGTGTTTTGACCACCACGTCATCGGCGTAAGCCTCGGCGTTCTCCCGAGCCGGGCGGCGGGGCAATAGCGACGAGGCGGGTAAAGGTAGCGCTGCGTTCTTCAAGGCAAAGGGCATTCGACGGCGAGCGTCCCAAGTGGTGTGATGAACCGGTCTTCTCCTCGTCGTCTTCGCCATGTATACCGGTGGTAGCGGAATAGGCATCCAGAAACTCATTAGTTCGCACCAGTGGTGGCGTCGACCGGTGATCGATGCGCGGCAAGGGTAATTGTCCTTTGGGCACGCCTTGTTGAGTGCCGTGAAGTCGATGCACGCGTCGTGCCCCGCCGCCTTTTGACTAATACGGGTTAGCGAGCCACTCGGATGGTGGACCTCGCGGATGACCCGGCCCAAGAAGCCGCCACTGCTTTTGGCGCTTGCTGCCGATCCATCGACATACGCGAAGCCTTTGCTTGATCGGCTTGGCGTCGGGCGGACCGCCAGCGATGCTCGACATCGCGCGGTCGCCCTTGATGTCCTCCGAGGACCATGCGAAAATGTCAACGTTGTTCTGAAGCACTCAGAGCAGATCCCGTTCGACCCCCGGTGGGAGCCCCTCGCCGATGGACACAAGCTGTCCCTCCGCCTGGAGCGGCACCTTCTTGACTCCGCCCTCGGGCCGAGGCTTGGGCGTCCACCCGAGGGCGGAGGGCCCATCGCCGAGCGTGCCGGAGAGGGCATGCACCGGGCGATGCGGAACTCAGCTGCCGACCTCGGCACGTCTGGCCAGGTCCTGATCGCCGAAGACGGTGATAACACCCTCTGGGCCCGGGAGCTTCACACACAAAAACGCGTAGTGTGGGATCGCCTCGAAAGAGTTGATGGCGGGTCGCCCCAGTATGGCGTTGTAGGGATGTGGGATATCTACGACGTCAAAGATGACATGCTCGGTCCGGATGTTACCCTTGTTGCCCTCCTGACGAAAAGTGACCGGAAGGGACACGTGCCCCAAGGCCTGCAGCGGTTGACCTCCGAGGCCTTGAAGTGGAGCTCCTGGCTGCTCTAGCCGGCTTCGGGGGATCCCCATACGGTCGAGGGCTTCTGCGAACAAGATATTCGCGGAGCTTCCCCCGTCGACAAGGACGCGCCTGACGTCATAGCGTGCTATGTGGGCCTGGATGACCAGAGGGTCTTGGTGAGGGTACTCCACACCCCTGGCGTCGTTCAAGTCGAAGGTGATGTTGCGGGGCGGCATCCACACTGCGCCGCTCCCGGGGCCCTTGAGGAGGAACCTCGGTGATGACGCAGCGGTGCGATCTTCGCGCGCCCTCGTTGCGGTGGCTCGTATGGGGCTACCCCTTGGGTGCCCCACGTGGGCTCCGGCGAGGCCGAGGAGGCAGAGCCGAGACGGCCGTCACCTGCGCAGCTCCATAAGCTGCGGTGCATGCCCTTGTGTAATGATCACCGTAGCCGTGTACCTCGCACCACTTGCCATAGTGTAGGAGTTCTTGTTCTGCGTGGGGTTGGCCGCCGCAACCAAGTCCGCATTCCGATCCCCGGTCTCCCCTCCATGAGGCGGGTCGGGTCCTGGTGGCGCTCTTGGTGTCGAGGACACGATGGGCCGCTCAGTGACTCTTATTTGGCGCGCCGAGGTTTATGCTGCTCCTTGAAGAGCCTTCCTGTACCCGATATCGCTGCCTCGAGGAGGGCCTCCTCGGGGCTCCCGGCTACGGCCCTGCTTCGAGGGGGGACCACCCGCCGCCACTTCGCGCGGGGGGCGCTCCTCATGGGCGAGGTTGACGGCGGTAATGCTGCGTCTTCGCGCATCCTCCTCCGCCCGCGCATACTCGTCCATTTTGTCGAAGAGTGTGGCGACTGTCTTGATTGGCCTCCGCGCGTTGTACTCGACCATCGGGCCCGGGCAAAGGCCCTGTATGGCTGCATTAATGACGGTGGTTTCATTAACGTCTTTCACTTGCATCGAATCTTGGCGAAGCGCTTGAAGTAGTCCCGGAGCTTCTCCGAGGGTCTTTGCTTCACAGCGAAGAGTTGGTCCGCATCGACTCGCTCGACATAGTTTCCTTGAAAGTTGTTGTGAAGGCGGTTGCGGAGCTGCTCCCACACGTAGATGGAGCCCGGCTCTATGGTAAAGAACCGAGGATAGCGCCACTCCTTGCGCGAGGGGAGTCCTTCGCCGTGGTGTCGTCTTTGCCCGCGCCTCGATCGCGGTTTAGACACGCGCGCACGAACTCGCGAGGGTCCGTGTCGCCTTTGTACGGGTCGATGACGCTAGGAAACTTGAAGTCTTGGGCCATGCCGCGCGTAGCCCCGCCAAAGCGGGGACTCGGCCCACGTGCCGCAGCGGCACGCGGCTAGGCGTGGGGGCTTCGCGAGGCTCGGGCGCGACATCGGCGCGGCCGGCTGGCTCCTAGCCTCTTGCATATCTCGGACAGCTCCGCGAAGGTCCCCTAGTTCCCGTTGGAACGCGCGTCGAGGGCTGCTAGTAGGGCGCTTGCCACCGCAGGCCGTCGGGCGCCGGAACACCCAATGGACGGGTCGGTGCGAGGACCATCGCCTCAAAATCTCGAGATCCGCGGATGCTTCATTGCGGCTACCCCGGCCGCGCGACCTGCGCTGCCGGCGAGGGTGGCGGGGCCGTCGTTGCGATGCGATGACGGGGTTGGGTGTCGTTGTAGCGGCGGCGGGTCGGTCATTGTCGCGCGGCGTCGGCGCCGCGACCATCGCGCCTACGCGCCGCCGGCTCCTTCGGCGGCGATGCCGGCCCCAGTATTCACGCGCCGCTCGACCCAGCCGTCTTCTTTCCCTTCGCCGCGCGATGAAGCTTTTGGTGCCATTCTTCTTCGGTCTTGAGCTTGTCCTTGTCCTCCCACGACGGCGCCAAGCTGTTGTGGTTCTTGACCAAACAGAGAGAGATGGTAGTGGAGAGGTGGGAGTGTTCTGTCTCACCCTCCCCCTCATCCTGATATATATATTCACATGGAGTGTGCTTTTACAGTTATGCCCTTACATCCGTACATCCTCATTAGGGGCACTTATGCCATTACACATGTTACTCTGGCTCTTATAACCTCCTAACAGGCCTGCTGGGCTTAGGTGGGGGCCACCCCTACAACAGGTCTCATAGGACAATATAACTTCAATCATTTCAAATGGATAAATGATATGTTGGCACTTACAATAATTTCAAAGAACTCTCCTCCAGTAACGTATTCCAGAACAATGAAAATTCTTGCTTTACTTCCCATCACCTGAGGTTGAGGGCAAATTTTAGCCAAAGGGTATTAGACTGTATGCATGAACAAACATATTTCTAGTAAGGTACAATATGATAAATCTTAGCGTAGATTTGATTTTTGGACTTCACCTCATACAGTCGCACAACATTAGGATGCTTTATTAACTTCATGGTACAAATTTCTCGCCTAATCTGCATTGAGTTTAGGATGGTATCAGCATAGAGATATCAAATAAACAGTTACAGCGTTTTTTAAAAAATAGGTATACAGCACGAGGTATTCCTATATGAGGAGCACATATATGAAACAATACATTAATGTTTGACCATGAATTTTGTGGCTAATGAAAGTAGTCTTTTTCTGAGAATTATATGGTTAGAATAATAGAAAGAATAGTGAAGATAATTAAATAGAACCAAGGACATTGGTATCCAGAGGGCACGAGGGAAACATATGCTGAAGTTTACAAACTGAGTACATTGTATTTTGAATTCAATTTGCGCAAAGCTCAGACAGCAATTGGAAACGGCACAAGGCACCGGGAGAACATACTGAGTAGGTAGTATAACTTCGACAGGAAGATCACCATGTGGGTATATCTCGATGTCATGAAATATGTAGACATAGAATCATTCTTAATTGAAGTTGCATCTACCTATGCTCCCATGTGAACACGGCAACATGACAACATCCAAGGAAGAAAATTGTTTTTCCACTTTGCTCCTTGATACAAAGATGTAAGTGATGGCAGTGAACTTTTGACCAAATAAAAGCACAGATTGCAATTACGTATGTGATCCATAAGGTAAGAAATATAAGCATTTTGGTTTGCTTATTGGATAATAAATAGCATTTACTTACTATTAGGAATGATGATAAGATTGGCAATATGGTTGACTGAACTTTTACAATTTATTAAAGCGATATATGAACTTATTGAACATCCAGCTTTTGACCACTTTATTTCTATTAAACTGAGGTTCATCTGATCTATGAATCATGATATGGACAAATAAAATGACTGACAGGAAACTAGTGCAGAGTCTTATAAGGGAATTGTCTGATGATGACCTGTTCAACCAATCTGTTCTTCTGAACTTTCTCCTTTCCAAGGATTTTGATAGCAACATGCTCCTCAGTTTCAGTGTTCTTCGCAAACCGAACCTTTGCAAAGGTTCCCTCCCCAATCGTACGTCCGAGCTCATACTTCCCAACACGGCGCTTCACCTTTGGTGACAATGCAGCTCTCTTAGCCCTATACATCTTCCAACAACCGAAGGTTCCTATGAACCTTCAAGTTATTCTTCAAACACCTACAATTGTTCAATGAATCAGGCTTTGAAGATTATTAACTTGATAATTCGCCATTAATAAGACTTAAGAGACAAACTCTAGATCACTCCCTTCAAAAGAATTAGATCGTATTAAGTACATGGGCATAGGTTTTATCAGAGCAAGTCCAATAATGGTCTTATAACCAAGCTAGTCAGCATTTTTGCTGATGTGGAGGAAAGAAGAGAGGAGAGGGATAAGAGCTTGGCTCTCATGCAAGCAACAAGCTGGGCACGGAAATCTATGCAGTGGTGGGCTCAGATAATAAATGTATGTGAGGAGGAATAGGAAAGAGAATGTGAGACATGGTACCACATAATAATAAAAAACCTTTTGTAGACAAATAGAGGATAAACTATTGTATAACTTGACTCTTATAACTTGACTTATAGCCAAACACTTGACTATATTATTGGACTTGCTCTCACACAAACACCATTCTTTGTATGTATAAGCTTTATTCACTAGAATACCATAGATAATTAGATATATAAGAAACCTTAAAAAATGATTTCACACAGTCTATTGCAGATTGGGATCAAGCACTAGCGCTCAACCGATCTTTCAACAAAGACTGAAAAGAAAAATATGGACAATATTATATGGCAGGCTGATAGAACGCATTGATCCAAACAACCTTAGGAAGTTAGAACGTAAACATTGAGGAGCCCTTTCAATAAACATAAAGCTGTTGACAGGGAATAAATTACACAGAGATTTAACAAGGAGTAACAGTACTTGACTTATCCACAAATTTAATAAACTTGATCTCACTATTAGGTCATTCCATTTGAAAAGCTTTAGCAAAAACTTTCAATCTCTGACATTTCAGTGAACAGAAAAGTATATTCTTGTGTCATATTCTATCAAGCAGTAGCCTTTATGTTCTTTTCCAAAAAGAAAATAGAAAGAGGGAAAAGGAGGAAGCCTTCTGTAAACCCTAAAATTTTAATCTCAGAAACACTGAGCTACACCTGATCAAAATATAAAATGACCAGACAATTCCAAAGCAGCAATGGCTCAATCCACCTTGAACTTCACCAATATAAAAGGTGGTATAGACAGAGGCAGATGCAACCCCTCAAGGAAAACACATGTGCCTGCAGCCAAAAGGCAAAAAAGACCAAACCAACCCGGCCTTTTGCAAGTAAAATATTTCAACTCCTGAAAAGTATATGACAGAATCACTGCCATATGTGCAGGTACATGGAGGCCAGATAGGAAAAATCGCCACTCACCAGTTGCTAATTGGTATGATGCTATCAGAAAACAAAAATGCCAGAAAGTAATTCAAAAGGCAGTTTACAGATATGTATTATCGCTGAAAGAAGAAGATGAAAGAGAACTGCTGGCGTGAAGAAAGGTCACAATGAGCTGGGGAAATGCTAAGAACATGCAAGCAGGACAACCCGAATGCCACAAGAAATGAGCTAGCGATCCCGACAGAAAACACCAAACACTTAACCCCCAACAAAAAAAAGAACAGAAAAACTAAAGTCACATCTTCAGAACTGTACCTCAACAACAGGATATGAAAATCCCCGAAATGCAAAATTCGTACACCAGATTCATGCTGAGACACTGAGCCTTACCTTCATGTAAGGCTCTCACAAGAACTCAAGGAAGAGCAGAAGGAGGCAGGACATCGGAGTTAGGAGGATGCTGTGGAAGCAGAGAAGAGAGAGAGGGAGGTTGTGCTAATAATGGGGCGGGGATCATGGTGGGGGTGATGTGTCATATATTGTAGCAATCGACGTGAAAAAAAGACATACTTTCTAAAAACATCTCGTGAGGGAGGTGGTGCTAATAATAGGGTGGGGATCATGGTGGAACGTAGCTTTTCTGTTCCATTATCTTTGTGAGAGACCATGTGGAGATCATCCCATGTGAGTTGTGAGTAATTGACATCGGTTCAGGAAAGTTGAGTTTGGTTTGGGTGGTTCGGACCTTGACGTTGCGTGGTGCAACGGACTCGGTCGGACTTAGTCAAACCTGGTCGTATGGATTTAGGATGTCTATTCTGTGATTCGACAGGTTTGAACCTCATCGTGAGTAAGTATGATGTGATTTACGCTTTCATGTATCGAGCGCTGCTATTTGACGTGTTTCTTGTCTGTGTGGCTGCAGGACATCGAGACGGAGTCGTGACGAAGACACGGAGGACCGGACTAGGCGCAGGTGGCGCTGAGGTCAGAACGGTCAGGATGTGTTGAAGACGACGTGGACTCGAGGTGGAGTTGTGGCGAGGCACGGAGGACCGGACTAGGCGCAGGTGGCGCTGAGGTCAGAACGGTCGAGGTGTGCCGAAGACGGCGAAGTTGCGTGGCTTGCGAGGCAAGGAATGAGGAAGCTTCCTGGAAGGTGCGCGAGAGACGTTTTGGTGAATACGCAAAGCTGCACTAAAGGAAGTGGATTGTGGGTAAAGCACCATGAGTTGTTGAGAGCTAATGGGTAAAGTGAGTTGTGAACCCATTAGTGGAGGCTATAAATAGAGAGAGTGTTCTCTAGTAGTCTTCATCATTTTGAGCATGAATTGAGAGAGAGTGAGAGTGAGTGTAAGAGTTAGGGTTTTTAATTGAGTTCTCTTCATGTATGAATAATCGAGAAAGAGAGAAAGAGAGGAGGTGAGAGGTTCTCTCTATACTCTCCAGGCGTATGGGGACTTAGTTTGAGAGATTGAGTTGAGATGGCTGTAGAACAATCAGTTGTAATCTTTCATCTCTCTTAGTCTATATGTGAAATCTCTTGTTTGAGTTGTTCCTGTTAATTAGCTCTTTCTCCGGTTTTCTGTTTTAGCATCTTCTTCTTCATTGATCTCTGGCCTTCTTTGTCTTCCTATATTGTGAAGGGAGGTTTGTGTGTTCTGGACTGCAGCCTCCATCCTTGCTGTTCGGTACTGCTCTATGTTCTCTGTTGGGAGTGATTGATTTGGCCAGCAGCAATAAATATTGTGTTCGGCTATGTAGTAGGCAGCAAGTTGTACTCTCTAATCCTTTAGTCTCTTTTTGGACAAATTCCAAACCGAGTCTCTTTTCTTTCTTCTTTGCAGTTTTTTTTCTAGTCTCTCATTTGAAGCTTTCGGCAGTACTTCATTGTTGCTTTTCGGCCAAAAAAAATCTGCATGTCATTCATTAATGGTTGCATGCTCTTTGATCAAAGCAAGTATCGTGGCATGTAGTCCTTCTATCTTTCTTTCTTTCTAGTTTTTGTGATCAAATGCAAGAAATTTCCATTTCTTTAGTGCCGATAACCCCTTGGTTCTTTGCGGATCGCATGGTTTTGTTTGGGTTGGCTTTAGCTCCTTCGGTTTTTATCTAAGTGCATTGATTCTGAAGTGGTTCGCCAACAGATCGCATGTAGTTGTCGATTCGGACAGCGACCTTTAGCGCAAATCAGTGCAAGTGTCTTATGCTTTCTCGGCTGTGTACAGCTTTAGCTTTCCTCTTTTTATTCTAGTTTTTGCAGCAGCAATTTATTTGGTTATTTCTCAGTTGGTTTGCAGTTCTTTATCAGCTTGTCTTTCGAGTGCGCACCTTGATTTCTTGCTCCATAGTCTTTTAATTAACGTGAAGAAATTGCCGTGAGTACTTGTCGGGGGCATATTTTTAAAAGGCGACATTCACCCCCTCTGTCGCCGATTCGATCCAACAATTGGTATCAGAGCCGGTTAGCTCTAATCAATAGATCTTAACCGGTCTCAAGAGCCATGGCGACGGACAAGTACTCGACCAAGCCGCCTATTTTCGATGGCATCGATTACCCTTTCTGGAAGAGCCGAATGGAGACATACATCCGTGCTCGTGGTACGCTTATCGGCGCAAGTTCAAGGTCCGGTTTGTTGTTCCTGGCGATGAGAACATCAATGCGGGAATATGCATGATGTTGAGGCAAACGCTAAGGCAAGGAACATCATTATCCGGGGCACGAGTCGAGCGAGTTCGATCGCATCTCCCACTGTCGTCGCCTACGATATCCGGGTGACCTCGCGCGATACCATGAGGGCACCACCGGATCAAAGCGGTTCGACAGACCGGTTTAAGCGAGAATACAACAAATTCGAGATGCTTGCTGGTGAGTCCCTCGATGAGTGCTTCGCGCGTTTCCACAAGATCTTGAGCAACCTTCGAGCGGTCGGTCTCACATACCCCGACTCAGACAACGCTCGTCAGATGCTCGCGGCACTTGATCTGCGTGTTTGGGAGATGAAAGTGACCACCATCAAAGACACGACAGACCTCTCGACCTTGACTCTTGACGCGCTGTACTCGCGCCTCAAGACTCACGAGATTGACGTTGTCTCTCGTAGGTCGAAGTCACAGTCGATGGCCTTGGTCACCGATCCCATTTCTTCTTCTGGTCCTTCTTCTGATTCGCTTTGCGGTTTCTCCCTTGCTGCTCTATGTGACGTAACTGATGATCAGTTAGAGCAGCTCGAGGATGAGCAACTGACCCTCCTAGCTCAGAAGTTTTCCCATGCTTACAAGAGGAGGAGGGACAGAAAGAGGGGAGGACCCGCGATTTGCTTCGAGTGTGGTGGCCCCAACCACATTCGGGCAAACTGCCCCAAGCTGGAGAAGGGCAAGAACGACTACGGCGGTTCAGACAAGAACGACTACACCGACAAGAACCGCAACAAGAAGACTCCAGTGCACCCTCAAGGCAAGAAGATGTTCCGCAACTTCGGGAAGGCCAAGAAACTGTTCCACCGCGTCCTCACCGTGTTCGACGACCTCGACCTCAGCGAGGTGGAGGGATGGAGCGACGATGACGGGACGGGTGACCAAGATCCCAAGAGCGGCGACGACTTCTCCGGCATGTGCTTCATGGCCCTCGAGGGCGAACTGAGCGACAGCGAGCTATACTCCGACTCGGATGAGATATGCCCCACCTACGACCAGCACAATCATGCTTTTCTTAAGTTAGGTGGTTTTCATGCTAGAGCTAGGGCTAGGTGTACTAAGTTAGAGAAGGAAGTAGATAGACTATCACGTGAGCTTACTTCACTTACATCTGCTTTTTCCCGTGATGATTGTGATACATGCTGTGCTCTGTTGGGTGGCATGGAGAAACTAAGGACCTTGCATGATAGTGTGTCCTCCGAGCTTGATATTGTTAAGGTGGAGAATGTTAGTCTGCTTGCTGAGTTAGAGTTGAGTAGAATGGCTGTTACCCTACTTACTACTGATGAGACTACTTCTCCCACCTCATGTGAGGTTAAGGACATTGCTGCTAGAGGACCTTATGCCATGCTCCTTGATCTGCCCGAGTCTTGTGAAAATTGCAATAACTTGAAGATGAACTTAAAATGAGCAGATCATAAAATTGCTGAACTACAAGCTTCTTTACTTGAGCCGATTGATTCATGCTTGAACTGTCCTAAGTTAACTGCTGAACTTGAAGCTGTCTCCAAATAGTTTCAAGATATGATTGATCATGATAGGAAGTTAGCTCAGTTTGCTTCTAAGGACCCTGTTAGCTCACCATGCATTAATTGTAACAAACTAAAATCTGACTTGATTGCATTGGATGAGAAATGTGTGAAGCTAACTAAGGACCTTCTAGAGAAGCCACATTGTGCTTGTAATGTGATTATGGAGAAGGGGGAGAAGCCCGTGGTAAGGTTGAGGCGCTTAGCGACGTGAACCAACCGCTAGCGATGAGGACTGCCCCTTGAGTCGGTGTGCGTGCACAAGCCATTCTTCCCTCTGTTGTTGGTTCTTCTTCTGCTCCCTTACCTTCTGCTGTCTCTTCTTCCCCCTGCTCTTCTTGCACCTCTCTCTTTCGTGAGTATCAGTACCTTATGAACACTCTCGAGAGATTTGTAGGAGGCAAGAAGAAGCTCAATCTTATTCTAGACCAATATAAGATCTGTAGATTTAATCAAGGTCTAGGATATGATTTTTATGAGGACATGAGGAAGCATCCACCTGCCGTGCTCAGACCCAAAGCACCAAGTGTGATCGAGACTAAGCCTAGGACCGAGAAAGTCCAATTTAAGTCAGCGGGCTATGTCCAGGGGATTTCTGACAGTAAGGTGATTCCACATACTGCTTCAGCCTATCAGAAGGCGAAGCCTCCTCGTGCTGCTTCTACCTCTCAGAAGGTGAAGTATCACTGCACCTTCTGTCAGAAGGATGGACACACAGTCGATCGATGCTTCAGGCGCGCCAAGATCGCGCGTAGAGATCGTGTTGAGTCTCTTAGGCGTATTCAGGGTCGGCCCCAGACCTTTAGTGCACCTAAGACCAACATGAGGTCTAGGACTGTTGAGTCTATGTTTGGGCAGTATCGAGGACTCGGTTTTACTGAGTTTTCTGGTTTTCATCCTCGATATGCTCCTGGTCGTGACTTCCGCCGTCCTGAGGGTAGATCTCGTTTTCTCCATCAAGATAACTACCCGCGACGTGTTTAGCATGTTGCAGATGCTCCGACTCGCTCCCTCGTAGCACTTGGACCTAGCAACAGCTTCAGGTCTGCTCATAGACCTTCTGCTTTGAGTGACAGAGAGCGTAGGGTAGATAGAGGTCAGTTGTGCTTGACTATTTCATCTGCTCGACGTGTTACTCAGTATTGGGTGCCAAAATCACTGTTGATTTACCCCAGTACTGAGACTTTACTCTCTTGTTGACTCAGGTTCGCCGGGCAGGGAAGGGAAAGGTTTGGCTCCTCGACTCCGGGTGTTCACGACACATGACCGGAGATTCTTGTTGGTTTTCTTCCCTAGCCCGTGCTCCAGGTGATGAGAAGATCACCTTCGGAGATGCTTCATCTGGGCGCGTCATCGCCAAAGGTACTATACGCGTGAATGATTCTTTCATTTTGAAAGATGTTGCCTTGGTTAGTAAGCTGCAGTACAATTTGCTTTCAGTTTCTCAGCTTACCGATGACGGTTTCGAGGTGAGCTTTAAGAAAAACAATTGCAAAATTCTTGATTCTTCGGGTAGTCTAGTTTGCGGGATTTCTCGTTATGGGAGGATCTTTCGTGCTGAGTTTTCTGAGTCGTCTGGCGATCCTCTCAGGTGTTTAGTTGCTTCTGAGTCCCGCGATCTCTCTTTCTGGCATAGGAGACTTGGTCATATTGGATTTGACCATTTGACCCGAGTTAGCGGCCACAATCTCATTCGTGGTCTGCCGAAACTCAAGATGGTCAAAGATCTTGTTTGTGCTCCATGCCGGCACGGCAAGATGGTTGCCGCTTCTCATCCTCCAGTCACAGTTACTATGATCGATGCACTGGGATAGCTGCTCCACATGGACACAGTTGGACCAGCTCGAGTGCAGTCAGCAGGAGGGAAGTGGTATGTTCTTGTTGTGGTCGATGGCTTTTCGAGGTATTCTTGGGTGTTTTTTTAGCCTCGAAGGATGAGACGTTTTTACATTTCCGAGGTCTTTTCAGTAGGCTTTCTGTTGAGCTCCCAGGTACCTTACGAGCGATCCGCAGTGACAATGGCACGGAGTTCAAGAATTCCTACTTCGAGAGGTTCTGTGATGAGACAGGTGTAGAGCATCAGTTCTCCTCTCCGCACGTCCCACAGCAAAATGGCGTCGTGGAGAGAAAGAATCGTACCTTGGTCGAGATGGCCAGGACGATGCTTGATGAGTACTCTACACCGCGGAAGTTTTGGGCTGAGGCTATAGCCACCGCGTGCCATGTCTCAAATCGAGTTTTTCTGAGGGCACACTTGCACCGCACTTCTTATGAGTTGAGATACGGGCGAAAGCCCAGCGTCTCTCATTTTCGTGTGTTTGGTTGCAAGTGTTTTACTTGAAGTCCGGGAACCTAGACAAGTTCGAGTCACGTTCTTATGGTGGGATCTTTCTAGGATACTCGACTTCTTCGCGGGCTTATAGGGTCTGGAACCGCGAGTCTAGTAAAATGGTAGAGACCTGTGAGGTGACCTTTGACGAGGCCAGTCCGGGGACTAGGCCCGATATCTCAGGTTCTTTAGAGCAGTCCGAGCCCATCTTTGTGGATGATGAGGACGATGGAGATGAGTGTTGTCTACCCGATCCAGTCCCTCATCCACCCCTTGAGGTGCCTTCTTCCACCGCACCTCCAGGTGATCAGCCCATGCCTTCGGCTTCCTCTGGAGCTAGTGGCTCTGTTCCTACCTCGTCTGCTCACGAGGTAGAGGCCACTTCTTCATCTCATCCTGGACCTCCCCGACATATCCAGAAAAGACATCCTTCTGAGTAGATGATTGGAGACCTGTTCGAGCGTGTTACCCGCTCAAAATCTGGCTTATCTCAATTCTGTCTCCATTCTGCTTTCATTGCCTTCTTTGAGCCTAAGGATGTTTCTCATGCTCTTTCCGATGAGTCTTGGGTCAATGCCATGCATGAGGAGCTAGAAAATTTTGAGAGGAGAAGGTCTGGTCGCTTGTCGAACCCCCGCGAGGTCACAATATTATTGGGACTAAGTGGGTGTTCAAGAACAAGCATAGCGAGGATGGAGTGGTTATTCGGAACAAGGCTAGACTGGTAGCTCAGGGGTTCTCCCAGGTTGAGGGTCTAGATTTCGAGGAGACCGTTGCCCCTGTAGCTAGACTTGAAGCCATTAGAATCCTGCTTGCCTTTGCAGCTTCTAAGGGTTTCAAGCTTTACCAGATGGACATCAAGAGTGCCTTTCTCAATGGCTTTATTGAGGAAGAGGTCTACGTCCGACAGCCTCCTGGTTTTGAAAACCCCAAATACCCAAACCATATCTTCAAGCTTTTCAAAGCTTTGTATGGACTTAAGCAAGCCCCTAGAGCTTGGTATGAGAGGCTTAAGTCCTACTTGTTAAGTTATGGCTTTGAGATGGGTAAAGTTGACAAAACCTTGTTCATCCGCCGGCATGGCACTGATCTCCTGCTCGTCCAGATTTATGTGGATGACATCATCTTTGGCGGCTCTTCCCATACTCTGGTTTCACAGTTCTCGGATGTCATGAGCACCGAGTTTGAGATGAGTATGATGGGGGAGTTGACCTTCTTCCTTGGCTTCCAAATCAAGCAGACTCGGGAGGGTACATTTCTTCATCAAGGAAAGTACACTCGTGACCTTCTGAGACGCTTCGACATGAGTGATGGTAAGCCTGTGTCGACTCCCATGGCTTCTATAGCCTATCTTGACCCAGATGAGGATGGCGAGTCCGTTGATCAGAAGGAGTATCGCAGCATGATTGGCTCCCTCTTGTACCTCACTGCCTCGAGACCGGACATACACTTCTCCGTGTGTCTGTGTGCTCGCTTTCAGGCTTCTCCTCGTGTATCTCACCGCCAGGCGGTGAAACACATTTTTCGGTACCTTCGAGCTACCATTGATTATGGTATCTGGTACTCTTCCTCCTCCTGTCTTTCCTTGAGAGCCTTCTCGGATGCAGACTTCGCTGACTGTAGGATAGATAGGAAGAGCACTTCTGGCACCTGCCAATTTATTGGCACTTATCTTGTTTCTTGGTCTTCGAGGAAGCAGTCCGGTGTTGCACATCCACCGCAGAGGCCGATGCACGTTGCTGCGCACCGATTCTTTGTAGTCAAGTGCTTTGGATGGCTTCGACCCTGCGGGACTTTGGGTTAGTTATCGACAGTGTTCCACTCTTTTGTGATAACACTTCTGCGATTAACATTGCTAAGAACCCAGTGCAACACTCCCGGACCAAGCACATTGACATTCGCTTCCACTTCCTTAGAGACCATGTAGAGAAGGGCGATATAGTGCTCCAGTTTGTGGAGAGTGACCACCAGTTGGCTGACATCTTCACCAAGCCTTTGGATAGTTCGAGGTTTTCAGCTCTGCGGGGAGAGCTTGGGGTGGTCTGTCCTTATGGACTGTTGTGAGGGGGAGTTTGTGCTTTACTGTTTTATTATATTGATTATGCTCTTACTCCTGTCTGCTGCATTGGATTTTGGGTGCATTGGGTTTAGTCCTTCTAGCATAAACTAGAGTGGTCTTCTTGTCTAGCTGGTTAGACTTCTTGCTCTTATCTTATGCTTCCAGGGTGTTACATATTAGCTATTTCTTATCTCACTAGATTGAGCTCACTCACTTCTTGTAGGTTCTAGCGAGGGTTGGGCCACCCTCGGGTAGACAGGGTACGTGTTTGCTCTCTAGTGTGTGTTGTTTCGGTCAGCTGATAGTCCTGGAGTCATATGGGGTAGATGAGAGTCAGTCTGAGCCATAGTATCCTCTATATCTTATCTATGCTTTAAGGACTGCCTGTTTGGTCTTCTTTGCCAGCTTCTCAATTTTATTGCTTTGGTTCAGGGGGAGTTCATTTGGGAGCTTCTGGAGCTTAATTCTGACATAACTCAAAAATCTGCATCTTATGTTAAGGGGGAGCTGGATTTTCTGCATTTTCAACATTTTTACATTGTAATATAACTACATTGAGCCCTGATTATTACCCTGTTATGACATGTTTACAATGCTTTACACCTTGCCATGCCTTGTGCTTAAGTTGCTAGATTGATCATGACTTCGTATGTATAGACTAGCTTTTGCCATGATAAGTCAATTAAAATTGCTCAACTTGAATTAAAACTTGTCATGATAGCATTTGAGTTTAGTCTTTCTTGAGCTATCCCTTTATGATTCATGCCATGTCAAATAGACTGAGTAGAGCGTTGAATCTTTGATTGAGCCTTAGATTGAGCTATTTTAGTCTCTTGATGATGCATAAGTTAGTACAACATGTTTAAAAAGCAAAAAGATCTCTTTTGTGCGAAAAAACTGATCTCACCAATTCTTTCTCATGAGACGGCTTGTCATTGCACTAGGCATGAACTCAGGGGTAGTTTTGGATGACCTAGACTATCTTCTTAAGCTTCTTGCTCGGAGTAGTCGCATAAGGCTTGAGATCTAGCACATAACAAAAAATTGGGTTGGAAACGACCATATGCTTTCCAACTACAATGTTTTATGTGTTCAATTTGCTTAAGCTACAAAAAGAACTAAGTACTTGAGCCCATGTTTCATTCTTGAGCATAGCACTCTATTTGGTCTCAATTGTAGCTTCTTGTTTCTGCTTAGCTTATTGACATGGCCTGCATCATCTTTGGATATCTCTCGCTAGACTTTACTTATTGATGACTTGACATGCTCACATACTACACTATATTTCAGATTGTCATCTATGTGCTCTAGCTGGCCTATACATATATTGTCATGATCTAGATAGCCTTTTATTGAGTTATGGCTTGGTGTGATTCCTTGTGGTCATCATGGATAATTCTCATGGCTCACAATGCTTAGAAATAATCAAACTTCAGCCATTTCATCCATGTTTGTGATCTTTTTCCCTCCTTTGCATTCTTGATGTGTCTATTGCCAAAAGGGGGAGAATAGAGTAGAAAAAGTCATTTGGGATCATTTTAGAGCTTTGAAGAACAATTTGCTCTTTCAGTTGTTGCTCTAGTGTTCCTTCTGTCGACATGGTCATTAGCTTCATTCCCTTTCTTTGGGCCATGTTGGACTTTTCAAATCAAACTTTACTTCACGTTTTTTGGGGTTTGTCAATATACTCATCAAGGGGGAGATTGAGAGACCATGTGGAGGTCATCCTATGTGAGTGATGAGTAATTGACATCGGTTCAGGAAAGTTGAGTTTGGTTTGGGTGGTTCGGACCTTGACGTTGCGTGGTGCAACGGGCTCGGTCGGACTTAGTCAAACCTGGTCGTATGGGTTTAGGATGTCTATTCTGTGATTCGACAGGTTTGGACCTCATCGTGAGTAAGTATGATGTGATTTACACTTTCATGTATCGAGCGATGCTATTTGACGTGTTTCTTGTCTGTGTGGCTGCAGGACATCGAGACGGAGTCGTGGCGAAGACACGGAGGACCGGACTAGGCGCAGGTGGCGCTGAGGTCAGAACGGTCGGGATGTGTCGAAGACGACGTGGACTTGAGGTGGAGTCGTGGCGAGGCACGGAGGACCGGACTAGGCGCAGGTGGCGCTGAGGTCAGAACGGTCGAGGTGTGCCGAAGACGGCGAAGCTGCGTGGCTTGCGAGGCAAGGAATGAGGAAGCTTCCTGGAAGGTGCGCGAGGGGCGTTTTGGTGAATACGCAAAGCTGCACTAAAGGAAGTGGATTGTGGGTAAAGCACCATGAGTTGTTGAGAGCTAATGGGTAAAGTGAGTTGTGAACCCATTAGTGGAGGCTATAAATAGAGAGAGTGTTCTCTAGTAGTCTTCATCATTTTGAGCATGAATTGAGAGAGAGTGAGAGTGAGTGTAAGAGTTAGGTTTTTAATTGGGTTCTCTTCATGTATGAATAATCGAGAAAGAGAGAAAGAGAGGAGGTGAGAGGTTCTCTCTATACTCTCCAGGCGTATGGGGACTTAGTTTGAGAGATTGAGTTGAGATGGCTGTAGAACAATCAGTTGTAATCTTTCATCTCTCTTAGTCTATATGTGAAATCTCTTGTTTGAGTTGTTCCTGTTAATTTGCTCTTTCTCCGGTTTTCTGTTTTAGCATCTTCTTCTTCATTGATCTCTGGCCTTCTTTGTCTTCCTATATTGTGAAGGGAGGTTTGTGTGTTCTGGAATGCAGCCTCCATCCTTGCTGTTTTGCATCTTGCTCTATGTTCTCTGTTGGGAGTGATTGATTTGGCCAGCAGCAATAAATATTGTGTTCGGCTATGTAGTAGGCAGCAAGTTGTACTCTCTAATCCTTTAGTCTCTTTTTGGACAGATTCCAAACCGAGTCTCTTTTCTTTCTTCTTTGCAGTTTTTTTTCTAGTCTCTCATTTGAAGCTTTCGGCAGTACTTCATTGTTGCTTTTCGGCCAAAAAAAAATCTGCATGTCATTCATTAATGGTTGCATGCTCTTTGATCAAAGCAAGTATCGTGGCATGTAGTCCTTCTATCTTTCTTTCTTTCTAGTTTTTGTGATCAAATGCAAGAAATTTCCATTTCTTTAGTGCCGACAGCCCCTTGGTTCTTTGCCAGACTGCATGGTTTTGTTTGGGTTGGCTTTTAGCTCCTTCTGGTTTTTATCTAAGTGCATTGATTCCTGAAGTGGTTCGGCCAACAGGACTGCATGTAGTTGCCAGTTCGGACAGCAGCCTTTAAGCAAAAATCAGTGCAAGTGTCTTATGCTTTCTCAGCTGTGTACAGCTTTAGCTTTCCTCTTTTCATTTTAGTTTTTGCAGCAGCAATTTATTTGGTTATTTCTCAGTTGGTTTGCAGTTCTTTGTCAGCTTGTCTTTCGAGTGCGCACCTTGATTTCTTGCTCCTTAGTCTTTTAATTAATGTGAAGAAATTGCCGTGAGTACTTGTCGGGGGCATATTTTTAAAAGGCGATATTCACCCCCTCTGTCGCCGATTCGATCCAACACTTTGTTTTCTTCATGTTTTCGTCAACATGGTACAGATCTAGAGTATTTGTTCTGTCTCCCTCGTATTTTCCTAGTGCTTTGGATCTCCACCACGTTGACGGGAACACGATGGGGACAAAAAAGGGAACAGGGAAGCTGCGTTCATCAGGGTGGGGGCGATGTGTCATATATTGTAGCAATCGATGAGAAAAAAAATACATACTTTCTAAAAACATGCCGTATGTTTTTTCACCGTTTTCGAAGTGATTTATTAGAGTAGTTTTTTAAAATTATTTACCAATTTAGTAATATTTAATTTATTTATATAAATACTTATACTAAAACTAAAAGTTATTAACTATACTTATAAACCATCGATCGAAAAAAAACCATTTGTTTGCTTGCCTTGCCACTTCGCACTGCCCTGCGTGGCTGCATGGTGTGTCCTTTCCTATCCTATCCTCTCCTTACTTTCTGTTCAGTTTCTACTATTTTCTGAGACCAGGCAAGGGAGGCGAGGTCGGGGGCAGTAGAGGCCAACCCTCCCCGCCGCATGAAGCCATTAGCCATGAACTTACGGAGAGGGTGGGCCAGAGTATGCATATCAGCATATACGTATGTACTCTTATCACAACGTATGAGGTGTGTGCGTACGCATGTACCAGTCAATTTAAAATATTGTGGTTTTTAATTGTAGCTTTTGGCTGACTACAAAAGAGATCAAGAGAGTAAGAATCACTTATATTGAGAAATCACTCCGTTCAAAATAGCTCATATAGTGATTCTTATAAATAATTTATAGAAATCATATTAAAAAATCACTCTATTCAAAATTCAAGATCTAAAAATTAAAAATCAGAAGCTCTTTGGATACGTCTTCCTGTGTAGGGAACGTGATCATTCAGATTTAAGGATGGCCTTGGCCAATGGCCACTAAGGTAGCCTTCCTATATGGTTGTGTAACAAACCACATCTATGAAAATTCTTCCTGGGCATCTGTAGTTATGTTGAGTCGAGTGCATCAGTGATTGTTTTGAAGTTTCATAAAAGTAGGTGATTTTCTTTAATGGAACAATTGGCCGATGCAGTCATATTATACTCTCTTCACCTTCAGTCCAAGTTCAACCGATAGTATGTCCTTCAGTTTTTCCGTAACATATATGCTCATTTTGAGCTATATTTTAACTGGAAATTTTACTTGTTATCGTAAGATTTATGCTTTTGATTTTTGATTTTATTTGGCACTGTTTAAGATTTTCACGACAGCTACTATAAGTTTTTTCATCGTAATTAAATTTAAAAACAAAAAACAAAAAATAAGTTCTCATATAAAAATTGTACGTAGAGAGATTTATGTACAACTTTTATACGAAGGTCACATCCACCTGTTTGGTGTGTGTGGACAATATTCTATTCTAACTAGTTAGAGACTCGTGTGTTACAACGGAGTCATAAAAATGATAAGACGAAACTTACTGTCTGGTTAATTTCACACATCAAATATAGAGAGCAAACGACAGAGAGAGAAGGGTGGCCAGAATGCGCGAGGAGATGGGAAAGTGGAGGGGATGAGCGGTTGTATCCTGAGAGAGAGAGAGGAGGACAGAGACGAATGGTTCAGATCAAATCGAATGGTTGTAGAGAGAGGAGAGGAGAACGCACCAACGACCACCAACTCTTTTTTATATAATAGTAGAGATTAGTCGCACTATTTTTCTGTGGGCTGGTGTGTGTTACAAGTACGCAGATAATGGCAGACTTCGTTTGAGCTTATAACTTATAGATTATTTAAAATAACTAGGTCTTAAACATAGTATTTTTAAGATGATGTTTATAAGTTAATTGTAATAGATACTATACCGACTTTATCTATATCAGTCAAAATTGCATATGAGTATCTTTCTTCGTACTCTCTCTCGCGCGCGAACAGCCAAAATTTACAAATTTCAGCTATAAGCCACAGCAAAAAAGAACACACTCAGCCAAGTTCTTGTGGAAATTGGGAGTTCTCTGCAGACCATCAATTAAATGGCAGATATACAACCAAGTTGGAGTAGTATTGGTTTGTCAATCAAATGTCTCTTTTTTGGTCTATGATTTATAACTTCTCTTAAATAAATAAATAGAATAATATATTTGTTGTCGTAATCACAAATTTGAGTCATAAACTATAAGCCATAAGTCTCAGTAAAAATAACCCATCCAAGATGGTGTACCCTCATAGTATTGATTTTGGTTGTGTTGTGGCAACACAAGGGAGCAAAGCAGTGATCGCACAGCAGCCACCAAAATCTGCTACTCTTTTCGCTAATGCCCGAAGCAGTCAATACTACTTTGAAGCGTGGCTATTGGATTTTAGTTAAATTGCACTGTAGTAGCTATTAGCTTTTTAAGTCATTCAATTAAAAAACTGAGGAAAAAAACGAAAAACATCGTTATATCTTTATGGATAATGTAAAAGAAATAAATAGAAATAAGAAAAATAAAAGGCCAAAAATATAAAAAAACCAAAATTCAGAAGTTGACGCGTTCCAAGTGGTTTCTGACTTAAACCAAAAGCCGAAGCCACTTAGAGTGGCCCCTAATATTTGCAATCTTAATTAGCTGGTGAAGCTTAGCACCTCGAGACGCCGGAGAAGAGATCTGACGTGTGCACACAAAAATGGATTATTATTGAGTAGTGCTTTCATATTTTTCACTCTACCAAGAATATCACTAATTTCAAAGCCCACGAATAGAGTAAGTAATCACTATTCATTGTTTAATTATGCTTTAAAAGTTATATAAATCACTTTGAAAAAAATCATAGAAGCATCTCCCTTATTACTACTCTACGAGCTGCAAAAGTAGTGAACTGAAAGGCACTTAATTTATTTTAAGGTTGATTGGCTTAAAGGAAATAACCTTATTTTGATAGAGAAAAAGAAAGAATTGAAATCTTGGATCTAATGCACTGCCACTGAGTGTTTCTCTTGGCTACAGAGGAGTGAACATCTGGTGCATACCAGCAAGTCACTGCTACCATTCAAGCCACCCATGCTCTGGTCCCACACTGAGACGAAAAATTCTCAGAAGAAGCAATAAGGCAGTCTATTTAGTGGTATACCATCCTTTAGAACAAGTACTAGGAGAGCAAAAGGAAAAAAAAAGGTTTGCATGGAGAAGTTAGCTGCAGCTAGGGTGCTAATGGGTTAGGTTTAAATAAGTTAAACATGATGATTCTTAATTGAGTTGAGTTTAGATGTGTGAAAATAGGTTCAAAGAGTGAACGGATTGGGTTAAGTTATCTCATAAAAAGGGTTGGATTGGGGTGGGGTGGGTTTAAAATCTTCGGATTGAGATCAGATTGTAAACGGGTTCAACCCGTGACTTGATCTAATGGGGTGGCACTTAGATTGTCTATAGACTTAGACTATTATACTCAGTTATAACTTTCTATAAAAATATATGAGGGCCACATGTGCGTGGTAATTTGCACAAAGTAGCTCCATATGCACAGAATCATTTGCAACAAACTTCAATCGATTCCTTAAAAATTTTGTAGTGTGAACGCGATATTGAAATTTCAAATACCAAAGTTTTACGATAACTTCATATAAAAATATGTGGAGCCCACGTATACGTCTAGCCCTGCCAATCTGCACAGAGTAGCTCCCCTACACGCAGAATCATCTTCAATAAATTTTAATTGATTTTAAGCAACTTTTGTGGTGTGAATGCGGAGTTGAAAGTCTAAATACTGAAGTTTCATGAAAATTTCCTATAAAAAGCATGTAGAACTCACATATGCGCCTAGCCCTGTCAATTTGTACAGAGTAGCTTCCCTTCACGGATAAATCATTTGCAATAAATTACAATCAATTTCGTAAAACTTTTGTGGTGTGAATGCGAGATTGAAATTTTAAATACCAAAGTTTTACGAAAGCTTTCTATGAAAGCATGTGGGGCCAACGCGTGCACCTAGCCCTACCAATTTGCATAAAGTAGCTCCCCTATACGCAGAATCATCTCTAATAAATTTTAATTAATTTCAAGAAACTTTTACGGTGTGAACGTGAGGTTGAAATTCCAAATACCGAGTTTTACGAAAACTTCCTATAAAAGCATATGGGACCACATGTACGTCTAGTCCTTCCAATTTACACAGAACAACTCCCCTACATGCATAATTATTTGTAATAAATTTAAATCAATTTTGTAAAAATTTTATAATATGAATGCAAGGTTAAAATTCTAAATACTAAAGTTTTACGAATAAGTAGTTTGTAAATGGGTTAGAAGGTGGGTTAGATTTAAGTGGAAGGTGGGTTGGGTTGGGTTTAAATAGAAAATGATTTGGGTTGGGTGGGTTATGAAAAATCTTTTGTGGGTTAAGTTAAATTAAAATGTTGATTTTATCTCATATAAATTAAATTAATTCTAAATTAGATTTAAATCCATTAACAGACGTAGCTGCAGCCTGCATGCATCGGTCTCCACATGAGTAACAGTAGAGGCCCAAAAAAAAATCTCCACGCAGTAAAACTATTGTGCCAGTGGATACCGATAACCACACCGGCCCCATCTCCGTCGGCATAAGTTCTTTTTGTCATGTCAGCATCTCACATGCCACTTTGGACCATATAGCCACATGCAGGCAAGCATGGCTAGTGTCCCATCCTGCTGCACGCCTTCGGTTTGGTAAGCGCTTTTGTTTCTTCCAGTTGGAAACGGCACAATGGCAGTGGCGGATGCAGGAAAGTTTTTTGGAGGGGTTGAAGTATCTTCAGCTCGACCTCAGTCCTTTCTACATTATACATCTATAGCTAAAAATTTAGGAGGGACTTCAGAGGGCTCCAAGGGTCTGATAGCGGTAGGGGGGCTCGAGCCCCCCGCCCCACCGCTGGATCCGCCCCTGCACAAGAGTACGTATGTACGTTTGAGCAGGATGCATGCGTTTGTTCCCCCTAGAGAAAGGGCTCTCGAGCACACAATGTGGCGGCTGATAATTCCTACGCTAGTTCAGTACATGGTTGGGTGAGCTTACAACTGTACGCGCCTAAAAAGCTTCGTCATTCTTCTGCTGCGGGCGAACGCTGGTTGCCTGCTGGTCGGATATCTCCCTTCCTCAATTCTAGCGTGCGCACCATGATGCTTTTGCCTGCCATTGGCGTGTCGAGGTCTTCTCACCTGCGTGTGATGCAGACAACGATGGCCACCCGCACAAGCAAGAATCATGTGTACGCTTTTGCTTTACCTTTTTTTTTTGAAACTGCTATGTATTGATTTACAGAGGATAGCTGATAGAAATGCGTCGAACCATAGAACTCCCGAAGTACCAAGAGCCAGAAAAGGGTGGGAGATGAATGTATTGATTCATCCATGTCTTTGTCGTCCCCATGACGCACACTAGGAAGCTTCCTCGCAGCTGCATTCATGGCCTTGCATGCAACGGACTGCGTGGAGGTGAATCGCGTCTGACGATCGAGTGCAGCAGCCCTGCAGCTCCATCCATCTGCTAGCTACTTTATCTTTTTTTTTTCTTTTCAGTCGATTTTTAGCTTCAATTTATTTCAATAATTATTATTTATTAAACTAATAAATCGTAATCTACAAAAACCTTCTAATTTGTTGTTGAAGAAAAAGAGAAAAATGCAAACACGTAGTACATGATATTTCATAAATAAATGGCGTTGGCTTCTCTTCCACAGAGAAACAAAAGAAAGAACACACTAATTTGTCTTTGAAGGAAAAGAGAAACTATAAGCACGTAGTTTATGATATTTCATAAATGAACGGCGTTGGCTTCTCTTCCATAGAGACAAAAATCAGGTGACGTTCAAGTGGGCTGCGAACTGCAGCTTTTTTACTGTGCAGCACTATTTGGGCTTATTTTTTTGCTATACATGCTGTTAACTTTTTCAGCATAATTAAATTTAAAAAATAAAAAAATATATTATTATGGACAATATAAATGAATAAGAAGAAAAACAGACAAAAAGGCTAAAAAAACAAAAAAAGAGAGACGAAACTAAGAAGCTAGAAGCAAGTTAAAAGCTTAAATCCAGTGGAGTGTGGCTGGGTTGACACAGGTGAGCTATTGGGCCCTAGAGCTCCTCGCAATTCGATTAAACTTCCCCGTCCATCTTAACTCACAGTTTCAATACTTGCGTCACCCCTCCTTTGTCTATGTTCTGCAGCACGAAACCTAAAGATAACAAACGTTAAACGAAGAAAATATTCAGTATTTACGCTACATTTTCACGTACTACACACAATAGTGAAAGCTCCATCTCCAATTATCGCCTCCACTGCTATCGGCGTTACACAACCATGCCATGATCTATCCGTTGCTCACTCATGGATCGATAAGGTAACACTGCTACAGACAGCCCTATCACAGACGGTTCGGAACCGTCATCACAGACGATTCCTGAACTGTCAGTGTTTAGATGTCAGTGATAGTTGGTGGTTATCACAGACGGCTACAGACGGCTCCCGAGCCGTCTGTGATAACTCACATTACAGACGGTCTTTATTACTAACCGTCTGTGATAGACGAGTATCACAGACGGTTGTTTATAAAAACCGTCTGTGATACGAGACTATCACGACGGTTTTTATAAACAACCGCTCGTGATACTCGTTATCATGCATCGTTAGTAATAAAGACTGTATGTGATATACACAATATCACAGACGGTTTTTATTACTAACCGTATGTGATATTGTGTATATCACAGACGGTTAGTAGTAAAGACCGTCTGTGATATCATTCACACCACAGACGGCACTCTTTGAAACCGTCTGTGATATTGTATCACAGACGGTTTTTAACAACGAACCGTTTGTGATACCAAGTGCATCATCCATTTTATTTGCTGTTTTTTGGCTAGCCTCAGGATATGCTAGCCATGCCCTCTGAAAGCAAGCAAGCAAGCAGATTACAGATAAATGACAGATATAAGTTAATTGCAACTCATAGTAAATTACAACAAAATTCGATACACAGATGAATGTAACAAACGGCCAGCAGATCACATACATATATAGAATGAAAATCGTTACACAAAATCTGACAAATGAATTCAATTGATGGAATTGTTTGATTTGTACAATTGAATCCAATGTTTCAACATCTAATTATCACCATTGCCGGCGTGGAACTCTCCCCTCTTATTTATGACCTCTGCTAGCAAGAATTGGAAGATGATTGCACGAATGTCGACGAGATTGTCAAGATCATATGCACTTTCGTCGAAGTCCACCCGCTGTCGCTAGGAGCAATTTTAAGTCATTAATTAGCATGTGTGTGTAATATAAATACATATATATAATCAGAAAATAATAATTATTGGAAGGACCTGACAAACCTCTGGATCTTAGTATCCATGATTTCCTTCATATGGCGGCAAACGTAGAATCCACATACGTTGCCCTGTAGCTGCTGGTGGCACTGCAAAAATAGAATTACATACATCGGTATTGTCAATTCTAGAGGCATTATAACAAAGTATGATATAGGATTGTTGTGTTGTAGCGGGTACCGAAAATCGCGTGTTGTGTCGTAGCGTGTCACTGGATTTGTCGTGTCTTCCTCCTTGGGCAACATAATCGGCAAACGCCCTACGTGATTCAAAAAACTTAGCCTCGGCCGTGGCAAACAAAAGAAATATTACAATAGAGTTATGTATGGAGGAAATGAGTTTACCTGTTAAGTACTTCTTGCACACGACTGAAGTCGTGGTTGCTCCTAAGGAGGGAATCAAGGTATATTACCTTGCTTCACTTTGGTACAATCACAATCAAAATCCAGTGATGCCTAGTCATGTGTGTCGCCATAGTGATTAATCCTAAGTTCATGCTGCATGTAAAGTACAAATGAAACATATGTGTGGCAACTAGTGAAACACTTACCCTTGGTTGAAGGGTACCATGACGTACTCCTTGTCGGTGTGAGCAATCAATCCCCTCGTTATGTAACCTTGCACGAATGATGCATCTGCGTTGATAGATTGCTCGGAGACCAAGTGAGGGTCGAGGAAACCCACCGGTCGTCGCGATCGCCGGACTTCTTGGATCATGTATCTATACATAAAGAAAGAGTAATGACATTTATCTGTATAACGTGAATGTATTCATTGTACAGTACACTTACAGTGTCCAGCATCGTAGAAGTGAGGCATCGAGTTCGTCGAGATTGAATAGTAAGAATAAATCTTCGAATGTCACGACTATGTAGCCCGAGTCGTGGAGGAAATGCGTCTCCTTATATTTCAGAGTGAATGCACTCTGCCGGATTGGCTTCATGTTAGACTTCTCCATGTACCAGGCATGCAATGTATTGCAAATCAAACCAAGCTGGGATAATTGTGACTCGAGCACCAACGACACTCCTAGAGTAAACTTCCATGACACGGGACGCGGCTTAATTTTCTTCGCATGAGCCTTGGAGGCCTTGGAGCCTCGCTTATGATATGTTCTCGGTGGCGTCTTGGCGGGAGCCGATGCAACAGACTTTATTGGATTTGGAGGTGGAGGTGGAGCCACCGGAGCCAATGTGCCAGGTCCAGGGCGACGTCCCTCTTGGGACGTTGGATATGAAGATTGTGGCACGGACATGTCGAGGATGATGTCCCTCTTGGGCCACTGAATGAATGTGTGGACGGCATCCCCTAATGTCTTAATCTCTTCGTTTGGGGGCTTCTCAAGAGGGACGGTCTTAAAAATATCATTAATCATGTCCACCTGGACCTTTATGAAACCGGTGTCTACTTGTACACCGTGCACCAGCGTCCCTGGCAGCAATGGATACACCATGCCGCGCCCAGCATCAATGGGAATAGAGCCAACAAGCCTGATTTTGAGGTTGCAAGGCATGGGCTCCTACATAATGATACAAGATGAGTTAAGGCGTCCACCAGAGAGATCTATGTACCATTCTAAAGAGGTACATTACCTGAATGTCATCAATAGGTAAGTGGGCGTCGCTATGTTCAGAAATTGGTGTGGACGCGCAGCTACTGTGACGTTGAGGGGGACTGGGTACCGCAGTAGTAGGAGTGGGTTGCGATTGGTTGCGGACTTGTCTCAGTTCTTCCCGCGACGAATATATCTCTCCTCGAAGTGAGGCAGTCTGCTCTTGAAGTAAGTCAGATAGTTGTTCCTCAAGTTGAGCACGAAGCTCCTATTTTATTTGTTCGCTGCGGTACGCCTTGGATCTCTTCCTACTCCTATATGTCTCGGAGTAATCTGGAAATCCGTGCCTCCAAGTACATAAACCCCCATGCCTCGTGTGCGACCTGGGTGCTCCTTGTTTTCCAAGGCCTATGATAGTAAATCTATCTCCCTATATTCTTCAAAGGAGCCACGAGAAGATTCGGTAGTCAATGGTTGCTGCAAGAGGCAATTAATCATGTTATTTTTGAACCCATGAATTTCAAGAGGTGTTAACAACTATGTTGTTTAACATATTTTACCAGGCGTTGGGACACTTCCTCATCTGCGGGGTTTTTGAAAGAGACACCCGAAGATGTGGTTGATGACCTCGCTCTTAACCAGTTTCGAGCGCGCTCGTTTGCGATCCCGGCAAATGGCGGAGAGGCCTCCGATCAGATTGTGACCTCATCCTGCATCCTCCATTGCGGGATTTTACCCGCGTATCCAGCAGTGCCAAGTCTGTGAGGGTGCGTGTTTTGTGACTGGAGAGCCTTGTGCGTCGCACTTTGTTGTTCAAATTCAGTCGTCGTCTTCATCTGCACAAAGGCCTCCCATGTTTCCGGCGACACGAAAGGATACTTCGTGAAGGGCGTGACATCCTTGGACACGTACTTCATCACAAGAGTGCTCTTAAAATTCTTCCATGCTTTTCCCATCGCGAGGAGCGCCTGCCGTTGCACGAGTCCCTGTACTTCTGCTGGGATCTCGAACGAATTTATGATTTCCTCCCATAGCTGATTTTTGTGATCCTTTGTCAAATCTTTCCAGCTTACTATGGTGATGGGGACCCGTTGTCTTCCAATTATCCCGCAGGTAGTCCGAAATGATGACGCTGCTTTCATCGGTTCCAGAGGGATCCCATTCGGAGAGACCACCGTGATGGTCATTCGGCCCTCTGGCCTTTTCGATACTCCTCGGCCACGTTTAGTTTTCGCAATCTTGGGAGCGTGAGACCCAGATGACGACAGCGAAGACGTGTGGACGCCATCTCTCTTCTAAGAAAAACTAAGCTGCAGTGAGCTATGGTCCGACTTGTCAAAGTTCTATGAATCAAGTGACACAAACCAGTGCATCAAGTTCATTGAACAAGATACACTGGAGTGTGTCACTTGCTTTATGCCCTTTGACAAAGTTTTAACGATTAACTAACTGCAGTGAGCTATGGGCCTTCCAACATGTGAAGCATATAACATGAGCATATAACATGTGAAGCATATAACATGAGCATATAACATGTGAAGCATATAACATAAAATACATGTGAAGCTCGGAGGGAGCAGCATCGGGATGGACTGGCGGCGTCGATCGGGAGGAAGCGGCGTCGGAGGGGCGTCGGGAGGGACCGGCGGCGTCGAGAGGGAGCGGTGTCGGGAGGGACCGGCGTCGGGAGGGACCGGCGGCGTCGATCGGGAGGAAGCGCGCGTCGGGCGTCGGGAGGACCGGCGGCGTCGGGAGGAGCGGCGGTGGGAGGGACCAAAACCTAGCTAGCGAGGGCGCTGCGAGTGGAGACAAGAGAGGCGCGAGAGCGGACTCCCAGACCTAGCTGCGGGTATTTAAAGATAAGCTATCACAGACTGTTCCTTAAACGAACCGTCTGTGATAGTGGTATCACAGACGGTTTTATCGATATAACCGTCTGTGATATGCATATTATCACAGATGGTTCTATAGATAGAACCGTCTGTGATATCATCGATAGAACCATTTGTGATGTGTTATCACAGACGGTTTCTTTTGATAAACCGCTTGTGATAGTTCACTATAAATACCCGCAGCTAGCTAGGTTCCTATGTTATTTTACAATTACAATATGGAACATAGATACATTTATGAAAAACACAAGCATAACCATAAATATAACTATTTCTTAGTTCCTTAGTCATTTTACAATTACGATGGAACATACATACATTTATGAAAAACACAAGCATAACCAATATCATTTATTACACTTTGGCTATATCATTTTAAATAAAAGCCCTTCACGATGATCGACACGCATATAGCTTGCTTCATCGCCTTGTTCTTCCTCGAGCCTGATGCCGTCTCCGAATGGAGGCAAATCATCAAATTGATTGTACTCTTCCTCATCCACAACATTCTCAACCCGACAATCCTTCTTTTTCCTGAAGAACTACATGGCGCTTCTTATTTGCCGGTCGGTTACATAAAATACTTGAACAACTTGCCTCGCGAGTACGAATGGTTCGTCTTTGTATCCTACACATTCGAGGTCCACGGTAGTGACGCCGCACTTGTCAACCTTTACACCCGTGGGAGTTGGACCCAACGGCACGAAATAAAGGAATTTTAAAAATTACGTAGTCAAGCTCCCAAATCTCCTCTACAAGCCCGTAGTACGAGCTTGGGCAGTGATCTTGCCGTGCGCATCATAGGCATCTATGCGAACACCGAGTTACGTGACCGTGCTCTTTCTATCTTGATCTGTTGTATAAAATGTGTAGCCATTAATGTCGTATCCTTGCCATGTCACAATTGTAAATTTTGGCCCTTTTGCCAACCATTGTAGTGTTTCACTTGACGACCTCCTAGTTAATTTCGCCTTGAACCATTCGTTGAACTGACGGTTGTGTTGTCTCGTGATCCAAACTTCGATCGCTTTGCATTCTCTCGACGTAACATGTCCTTGTGCTCTTCAATATATGGGGTCACTTCAGTCATGTGTTGTAAAACCATGAAATGGGCTTGAGCATACGTATTTTGATCCGAGTTATTGCTTTCCTCCCGATAGTCCCGATACCCTCTAGCCTCCTCGTGACGAGATAGAGGTACACCTATCGGCTCTACGAGCCATGTAGCCGATCAGAATTCAATGACCTCTTACGTTGTATAACCTTCGATGATGTTACCCTCCGGTCGAGATCGATTGCGTACATAGGACTTCAGAATTCCCATGTACCTCTCGAAAGGGTACATATGACGTAGAAATACGGGGCCGCATATTTTTATCTCTTTCACAAGGTGGACAATGAGATGGACCATGATATCAAAAAATGATGGAGGGAAATACATCTCTAGATGACATAGAGTTGTCACCACCTCGGTTTGCAAAGTATCTAGTCCATCCGGATCAATGACCTTTTGAGCAATTGCGTTGAAGAAATAATATAGCCTTATGATTGTCACTCGAACCTTGTTCGGCAAAATACTTCTAATTGCAGCAGGTAGCATTTGTGTCATTAGCACATGACAGTCGTGAGACTTCATGAGACTTCATGCCAATTAATTTTAAATGTTCCATGGAAACAAGTTTCTTCATGCTTGTGGATTGACCGGATGGAACTTTCACACCATGTAAGGACTGGCACAGTTCAGTTTTCTCGGACTTAGACAGAGTGTAGCATGCTGGGGGAAGGTACGTCCGGCCTTTATCGGTCTCTATCGGTGCTAACTCGGTCCTGATGTTCATAGTGACCAAGTCACGCCATGCGTTAACACCATCCTTTGTTTTATCAGGAATGTTCAGTAAGAGACCAATCAAACTGTCACATATATTCTTCTCTACGTGCATGATATCGATGCAATTGCGAACTTCTAAGTGCTCCCAATAAGGCAAGTCCCAAAATATTGACCTCTTTTTCCACATGTCCTTCCTCAATTTACGTCCCTTTCCAAACACAACATTTATATCCTTGACCATATCATACACCTCTTTCCCGCTAAAAGGTCTTGGTACTGAGTCATCCTCTTTTTTTCCGTCAAATTGTTTCTTCATCTTGCGGTATGGGTGATACTTTGGAAGGAATCTACGGTGACGCATGTACACAGTTTTTCGCGAGTTGTTCAACCACACACTCTCGGTATAATCTAAGCAGTGCGGACACGCTTTGGCTCCTTTTATACCAACCATTGCTTGCCTTCAATTTTAGCAGTTCTAGAACTGATGACAACCTCGTGTATTGCGGCTTGCAGCCCGAGAACAAAGGTTTCTCCGAGTCCTCCATCAAGCCCTCGAATTTACCAAACTCTCTCTCACTATAGTTCCTTCGCATCACGTAACATCGATCCAGTTGTCATCCTGCGACCTATCCTCATGATCGAAAGAACAGTCCACAACCGGCATATCGTTGTCTCCTCGACTATGTCATAACTACCTTCTTGTGTACTCTTCTCTTCACCGTGATGGTCCAACATTTGTACCCTTTTCTAAAACTCCTTGAATCAAGTGAGCTTCAATCATATTGAGTTGCTAAACATCTTGAGATTATCACAATCAATACATGGGCAATACATATATTTCATCCCCTTCTTCAACATATCCAGCTCGTAGCCCTTCTAAGCGGACACGCCAAGAATGTACTCTTCACTCACACGGTTCTCAATATACATCCAGCTTGGTCCATCTACGCTACACAAGTGACAAATGGGTGTCAAAAATGATTATTACCCCTACTACTAACCTCTGATCAGATCACTAAGAATGTTAAGTAATTGAGTACTAATCTCTGATCAGATCACTAAGAATGTTAAGTAATTGAGTATACTAACCTCTGATCAGATCACTAAGAAGACGGTGATATTTATTCACCCCCAACTCCCTAAAGCCGGCCGCCTTGCTCCACCGATGCAGCGCAATGAAGACAGATCGGTGTCGACATCCTTCAAGCAAGTACGCCAAGTAATTAATACTACGCAGAATATCACAGACGGTTCCAACCACAAACGGTCTATGAAAATGATATATCACAGACGGTTCGTATTAATAACCGTCTATGAATTATCACCGACGGTTATTAATATTAACCATCTGTGATACAAACAATATCACAGACGGTTCAACTTAATAACCGTCTGTGATTGTTGCCTATCATAGAAGGTTCGCATAAATAACCGTCTGTGATAGTCTAAACATTATCACAGATGGTTCTTAACACGAACCGTCTGTGATGTCCATAATATCACAGACGGTTCGAAATACCAACCGTCTGTGATTTATGCGTATCACAAACGGTTCGTATATAGAACCATCTGTGATAGTCCTTCACAGACGGTTTACACTACAAACCGTCTGTGATAGTTCACTCTGTACGCAAACAAGCAATAAAATAATGTTACCCATGTCCTCTGGAAAGAAGATGAAAACAAGCAAATACAGAGGCAAGCACAACAACACATTCATATCTATTACAGCTAAGAACGAACTCTTCATGGCACGACGGCGCGGCTGAACAAGACACACTTACGACACTTACGGCAAGAGTGTGTTATCCAGCCGCCCGCCGTGCAGCGACGGAGGCGCTAGCTCACGGCAGGAGTCGGCGTTGTGGAGGAACAAGCAAATACAGAGGCAAGCACAACAACACATTCAGATCGATCTATTACAGGATAACAAGCTAACGAACCCTTCATGGCACAACCGTGCGGCTGAACAAGACACACTTACGACACTTACGGCAAGAGTGTGTTGTCCAGCCGCTGGCCATGCCGTGACAGAGGTGCTAGCTTACAGCGGAGGAGAACCTAGCTAGTGGATGAACTCACGCATGACTAGTACCGGTGGAAAGGTTGATGAGAAGTTAATAATAAGGGCCGAGCCGTGGGAGGAACTGGTGCCAGCCATTCGATGTGCAGAGAATGGACGGGTGAGATCGAAATCCTGGGTATACGCCAATTATTGGTAACATTTGCTTATCACAAACGGTTATTTACACGAACCGTCTGTGATGCATACTATCACAGACGGTTAGTGTTAATAACCGTCTGTGATTGTGCTTATCACAGATGGTTCGTTAATAGAACCGTCTGTGATAGACCTTCACAGACGCAAGCACATCAACACATTCAGATCATCAAATTGATTGTCCTCATCCACAACATTCTCCACTCCGACAATCCTTCTTTTTCCCGCAAAATTCAAGGCAATTTTATTACAAAAGTGCAAAGAAAAGACATTACCAGATTCTTCGGTGAGGAGTCGGCGTTGTGGAGGAACAAGCAAATACAGAGGCGCTAGGTGTATATGTGTTGATTGTAGAGCTATCAATAATATTACTATTAGATACCGTCATCCTATTCCTATGTTAGACGACATGCTTGATGAATTAAGTGGCTCTACCATGTTTTCTAAAGTTGATATGAGGAGTGGATATCATCAAATTCGTATGAAATTAGAAGATGAATGGAAAATAGTGTTCAAAACTAAGTTTGATCTATATGAGTGGTTAGTAATGCCTTTTGGTTTAACTAATACACCTAGTACTTTCATGAGATTGATGAACAAAATTTTGCATGCTTTCATTGGAAAATTTATGATGGTATATTTTGATAACATACTGATTATAGCAAGTCACTTGAGAAACATCTTAATCATTTATGTGCTATTTTTAATGCTTTACGAGATGCACATTTATTTGGTAATCTTGAGAAGTGCATCTTTTGCACTGATCAAATATTGTTTCTTGGCTATGTTGTTACTCTATAGGGCATTGAATTCAATCAAGCCAAGATCGACGCTATACAGAGTTGGCCGACTCCAACACGGTTACACAAGTATGAAGTTTTCATGGACTGGCTGGATTTTATTGACGCTTCATCAAGGATTTCAACATCATTGCCGCACCGTTGAATGAGCTCACCAAGAAGGGTGTTTCTTTCTATTGGGGCCCTACACAAAAACAATCATTCAACCTTCTAAAAAAGGAGCTCACAAATGCGCCACTTCTCCAGCTTCCTGATTTTGGTAAGACTTTTGATCTTGAATGTGATGCTAGTGGAATTGGACTTGGAGGTGTGTTACTACAAGAAGGTAAACATGTTGCTTATTTTAGTGAAAAATTGATTTGGCTTAGTTTGAACTATTCTACCTATAATAAGGAATTACTTGCTCTCGTTCAAACTTTAGAAACATGGCAACATTATTTATGGTCCAAAGAATTTGTTATCCATTCTGATCATGAATCATTGAAACATATTAGAAGTCAAGCTTAACTAAACCGTAGACATGCTCGTTGGGTTGAATTCATTGAATCTTTTTCTTATATTATAAAATATAAGAAAGGGAAGGAAAATGTGATTGCTGATGCTTTGTCTAGATGGTATACAATGTTGTCTTAACTTGATCGTAGAATTTTTGGCTTAGAGACAATAAAAGAACTATACACTTCTGATGATGAGTTTAGAGATGTCCTGTCCAATTGTAAAAATGGTAGATGCTGGAATACATTTGTTTTCAATAATGGATTTTTATTTAGAGCTAACAAGCTATGTGTTCCAGCCTGTTCCGTTCATTTTTTATTGTTGCAAGAGGTGCATGGAGATGACTAATGGGCCATTTTGGCGTCAAAAAGATAGAGGACATCCTCGCTGAACACTTCTATTGGACAAGGATGAGGCGCGATGTTGAGCGCTATGTATCTCACTGCACTACCTGCAATCTCTACCCCTATAAACCACCGGTTAAAATTATCCTACATCCACCCAACAATTACCTGCTCCACAGTCATGACCTTAACTACGTCCACACCACAATATGCACCCAGAATTACACCATCCTAAAAACGTCCGCACCAGATTAACTCTCCTCTATTCTCTCTCCTTACTCAACCATATCCGACGGTCATCCTTCAATGGATCTGCGGTACACCTCCCGCGTCCCTGACGCTCGCGGCATGCATGCATGCAGGTCGGCGGATCGTCTCCTGGGTAGACCCGCGGATCGTCTTCGTCTCCTGGGTAGGCCGCCGCCTCCCCCGAAGGCCGCCGCCTCCGCCGTCTCCCCCGAACGCCGCCTCCGCCGCCTCCCCCGAAGCGAAGCGAGGCGCCTCCCGCGAAGCGAAGCGAGGACCCGGCCGCCGCCTCCCGCGCCGGCCGCCGCCTCCCCCGAAGCTACTCCCGGCCGCCATCACGGACATGCTCAGAAGGGATCCAGCGCAGCTTGAGGCCATTCAACACCACTAAGATTCGATCTACTCTGCTCCTTAATTATCTCTACTGAATTCTACACTTCTTCTGTTGCCTAAAACTTGCTTGATGGAATGATTGAATGACCCATTTGCAGCACAATACTAGAAGGTATGCAATATGGGAGTTTCCTTGTAAGAGGCATGCATTGTTCTTTCAGAAATATTGTTGATTCGTGTTAGTTTTGTTTCTATTTCTTGCAGATCCTATATTTGCATTCACAAGACTGCTTGACAAGGTGAAAGAGCTAGACTGTTACTCTCTGCTCCAGTTCTTCTCATTCATTGGAAATATTCAAAGAATGCATGATATGTAAAGACCTCTCCTTCTCATCTAAATACGACCTTGATTTGTTTTCTGCAGTGGCTCGCCTATTTACACCAAAAAAAATTGCAGAGTATTATGAAAATTGGAAATAGTCAAAGAATGCATGATATGTAAAGACCTCTCTTGCTCATCTAAATACGACCTTGATTTGTTTTCTGCAGTGGCTCGCCTATTTACACCAAAAAAATTGCAGAGTATTATGAAAATACTACACTGCAAAAGGAGTTACATTTACAAAAGGAACTGTGCTTACATCCTTTGAAAAAGACTCAACAGGGAATGTGAGTTTCCATCCCATGGCTGGCGGTGCTTTGCGAGAGATGGCTAGTAACTTTACATTGTATTAACAAGTAACAAAAGTCAATGCCCAGAATTTTGTTTCAGAGTGATCAATTCAAGTGGTGGTAGGGTTTAGGAGGGTAGGAATTATGGATAGCTGTTGAAGTCACATACAAACTCGGTAGCCTAAAAGTCTTTTTGATAAAAAGTGGTAAAATTCTGGCCGATTTCTCACGATAGCGGCAATAAACCAATTAGGTTTTGGGGAGATTTTTTAAATCATATGTGTTATATGTGTTAGTGCATAGGCCCTAATCTTATCCAATATTGACTTAGATTTGCCTGGACCCGGCCTATATGTAATAGGGATAAGGTATCTGGTTTATCATGTCTAGGCATGGCAACATCATAGAACACCATGGTTACTTTTATCTTGGTATCTTTACAGCATATTTTGGGAGTCCAAATACAAATAGATTGAACAGTTTTTCAAGAGATGTAACATATACTTACTGCAGTGGTTTTCAGGGAACACCATGGTTACTTTTATCTTGGTGGGCTCACAGATGTTGTTTTTATTCTTCTATATTAGTGTGGAGGAGCTTTTGTCTCCCTTTGGTTGACCAAAACTAACTGATAAAAATTTACTATGCTTTATTGCAGACGGATCCTAATTTTGATTTGGATATTAGAGATGATGTTCAAGAAGAATGTTCCAAGTTCGGCCAAGTAAGACACATTTTTGTGAACAAGTAAGTCAACTGGTTCATATATTATTTTATTAAACAAATATGTCATGCTCTGCATTAGAATTCTTTTTGGTTGGTTCAATATTGGCCTATTGCATTGCTATAACTATCTCTGGTTTTCCTATAGATCATCATACATAAATCTGATATGCACTTCAGTCCTTTTTTGTTTCAGACAAAGTAGTGCGACATCTCTCTCTCTCTCATTTGCTCAATTTACATTTGGGAGGTTACTATGAATTTACAATGATGATTTTTTAACATGCATATTCAAAGACTGTAACTTATTCAATAATTATCAACATGTTGTAGTTAGAATTCTCTATATAGGGTTGACAGAAAGGCTTGGATTTAAGGCATAATTCAGAATTCATGAGATGTCATGTCACGGTTGCATCTTCCTCAGGTTGGTTTTGCATGTTGTTGGCTAGTTAAATAAAAAAAAGGACATGTCAAAGCAGAAAGCAGAGCGCATTGCTTTAGGCGAGATAACAAACAACAACACAGGTTTGAGCGCTTCCTCGGTGTGGACGGAATTGCTTTCGATATTTTATAACCTTCTCGCTTTAAAATCACTTGCAGCACTGTGGATGAGGCCGAGCGAAAGAGGAAGAGAGGAATAGAAAACAACGAGAATACCGAGCAAGGATAAAGGCTGAGGAATCCACCGAGCAAAGAGAAGAAAGGAATAAAAGGCGCCGGGAACAACGAGTATTGAAGAGGACAGAATCATCAACACATACTATAGGACCTGATCATGGTATTGCTTATTTATTATTTAATAATGGTTCCTTTGTTATTTGAAATGTTACTCTTCATTAAGCAATAATAATTATGTTCGTAATTATGTTCGGACAATGAAAAATTAATGTTTCATCCTGCTCCATGATAGGTCAATAAGCACCATATGGAGCGTGTTCAAGTATTCTCCGAGCATCAAACGATGAGGACAAGGAAAATGTCTGTCCGGATAACAACATGGATTGGCTACATAGAAATTATAATTATGTCCGAGAAGACAACCGACCTATGATACTTCTTGTGTGCCCAACCACTGTCAAGCCACACTGTTGAATGCAAGTGCGGCAACCTGTGTGCCATCCTTGTATTTTTTAATTTGTGCAAGCCATAGTAGCATGTTGTACTATATGTATAATAGAATAGATCATCGACCATGCCAATGTTTTCCACCCAATGGTGACCAGTTAGCGACTCACATAGGCAAAGGGCCCTTGCAGAAAGAGAGAGGTACAACAATATGGATGAGCACAAGCAAGGAAAAAATGTTGCGAGAAGTAGGGACTACAAAAAGATGAGAATACTGATCGATCGGTGTCTTGGTGAAGGAAACATTGCATATAGGACAGAATGATATAGAATATGATAGTGCCTTGTTCGAACCTATAAACAATCAATCTGATGAAGGTGTGTTCTTTTTCTTTGTTTATTTTATTTTAATAACATAGCCAGTCGGTGTGTTCTATTCCTAATGTTCGAGCAAACATCATGCAGAGGAACATCTGGAGGCATCTCATGACTTGGATATTGATGATCTTCTTGATGACGATGAGACCAGGCAGTACGTTGGTGAAGGTAACTTTATTTTGCGTGTCATCACAGGTGTTTCGCTTATTAATGTTGTGTAATGACGGCCAGTGCTTGCTTTCATAACAGATGGTGCCTTCGAGTCTTATCGTGTCAGTGTCAATGGTGTTGATTTTAATACCAATGAAGATCCTTATGATTATGTCTACCAAAATTTGCTTGATAGGCACCATGTTTTGAGAAGGGTGCCTAATCGCTTGTCTTGCAAACAATGAGATTTCAATATGAACCACCGGATTACATTGCGAAAAGGAAAGATAAAAGTACATGTTCCACAGTGCCTCACCGAATTAAAAAGGTTATTCACAAGTCGGGTAGATAATGATGCAAAATATTTCAGGCAAAATATTCGGTACTTCAACGCTCATTTCTCTTTCACGAGCCTTGGAGTAACCTTGGATCGACGAGTTGCCACCGCGGCAGGGACTGGTATATATACATTTCGTGTGCATGGGGCCTTGTACCATCGCCTGGACCAATTGGTTCTAGGTTCTAAAGGGCTTCGCCACTTGCAACTCTACTTTTATGATACGGAGGATGACAGTTTGGCGCACAGAGTACAGAGATCGCCTGACCTAGATATCAATCTTATCAGAACTATGCTGCGAATAATGGAAGGCAACCCATATGTACAGACCTTTAACAGAGTTGGAGCTATTCCAAATCTTGATGACTATGTAATTGAACTCAATACTAATGTCACGCCAGACCAACGAAGGTACACATGTTCAGGGATATGTTTATGTATTGCAAAATATTTTTATTCTACAAATAAATTTGATTTATTTTTACTAATAAATCAATCAATGATTGATTTTATACATATATTTCTTTGCTGAAAACAAGGTACAATGCACCCACGGCGTCACAAGTGGCGGCTATCTGGTTAGATGGCAATGATCCCCAAAGATGTTTTGATAGGAGTGTGCTTGTGTATGCCAGAGAGGATCGCCCGCGCTATATCAAAGCATATCATGGATGTTATGATCCATTGGCATATCCGATATTTTACTCTAAGGAGAAGCGGCTGGAATAAATTTATGCCGTACAATGATATAGTGACCGATATGGAAGGACACACCTCTGTTGATCCAACAGATGCAACAGATCCAAGCAGATCCAACAAAACGAACATGATTTAATTTCCAATGCCTTAATAAAACGCATGGGTACATACTAATATATAATTTCCATTTGAGACAGAGCATGGTGAGGATGACGCGGACGTACAACAAGGTGAATACATGAGTACCATGGTGGAAGAAAGACAATCTGGAAGATTTGTGACAGCAAGAGAGTACTATTGTTTTTTGATGCAAGTTAGAGAGGGGCTTTTTAACATATTGCTATTTGGGGGACGACTTTTCCAACAATGGGTCGTTGACATGTACATAAAGATCGAGTCTATGAGGCTTGATTGGTATTCTAAACCTGATAACCAAAAACTCATACGCGCGGAACTATATCAGGTGAGTTATGCAATGTTTTATTATTGCAAAATATTATGTCACAACAATTCAAGCCTAATCAATATAATCATCCATGCTGTAAATTTTTATTTTTCACGTAGGGTTTGGTTGATGTAATTTCTGTTGGAGAGACAAAAGCTTCAGAGGTTGGCAAGAGAATAGTGCTACCTCGTAGTTTCCCTGGTGGCGATCGTGACATGATGCAGAGATTTCTTAATGCAATGGCTTTAGTCCAGCGTTTTGGAAAACCAGATTACTTCATCACCATGACTTGCAATCCGTACTGGGAGGAGATTACTCAAAATCTTGAGCCTGGCCAAAAACCACAAGATAGGCCAGAAATGCCGCCGTGGCGTTAGCACGGGCACTATACTATAAAGCTAAGTCCCGACTTAATCCATATGGTTTATATATACCTCTTCTTATACCTAATGTTTCTTAGGAGGATATTTCAATGGACTTTATTTTAAGACTACCTAGAACAAAGAAGGGGAGAGATAGTGTTTTTGTTGTTGTGGATAAGTTTTCTAAAATGACACGTTTTATATCTTGTCGTTAGAGCAATGATACTACAAATATTACCGATTTGTTTTTCAGATTGATTGTTCAACTACATGGAGTGCCTAATACCATTGTTTTAGATCGAGATACGAAGTTTTTGAGTCACTTTTGGCGCACACTGTGGGCAAAATTGGGTACCAAGCTGTTGTTTTCTACTACTTGTCACCTCCAAACAGATGGACAAACTGAAGTTGTCAACCGCACGCTATCAACTATATTGAGGGTTATCTTAAAGAAAAACTTGAAGATGTAGGAGAATGTCTATCTCATGTAGAGTTTGCATACAATAGATCGCTGCACTCTACCATAAAGATGAGCCCTTTTCAGGTAGTATATGGCTTTAATCCTTGCACTCCTATTGATTTATTGTCTATCCTCACTTCGAAAAAAGTAAATTTAGATGCTAAGAAGCGTGCTGAATTTGTCTTTAAATTGCATGAAACCACTAAAGAAAACATAGAGTGCATGAATGCTAAGTATAAGATTGCTGGTAGTTAGGGTAGAAAAAGTTTAACTTTTGAATCTGGTGATCTAGTATGGTTGCATTTGCGTAAAGATAGATTTCTTGAATTGAGAAAGTCTAAGTTGATGCCTAGAGTTGATGGTCCATTCAAGGTGTTAGCTAAGATTAATGATAATGCATATAAGCTTGATCTGCCTGTAGAATTCGGAGTTAGTCCCACATTTAACATTTATAGATTTGAAGCTATATTTGGGAGAAGAAGATGAGTTTGAGTCGAGGACAACTAAAATGCAAGAAGGGGAGGATGTTGAGGACATCACTTCCAGGTATACAACCAATGGATATGAACCTATGCACTTGCAAGGTCCAATCACAAGAACTCGCGTACAATAATTGAACTATCAGGTAACTTCATTTCTAGGAGTGCATTTTATTTCTAATAAGAATACGATACTACCTAATGTATGTGATGTTATTTTACTCAGGAACTTAGGAGCTGATCATGAAGATAAACATGTGCAATTCAATTCGGTCTTCGAAGACAACACCAACTTCAAATGTACATAACTTTCACATACAAAGTTCGTTTGAGATCCATGAGTACTCAATGGAAAGCTTATCTCATCCCCTTTCCAATGAATCTAGCCTCACCTCTAAATTCCTCCCGTGAACACCGCATTCACTAAAAGAAGGTATTGCATCATCTATTTGGGTCAAATTAGGCCTTGTAATGCTTGGACCAAAGTGGAAGTCGCCCCCTCTCTTGGCCCGTACTATTCATGGCCATACTGTTTACGTGAACAATACCGTGAATAGTATCACCCCTTATTTTTTAGTTTTGCGCGGCTTTCCATTCCCTATTTAAGGAAGCCGCACCCTTCTAGTTTCCTTCCCCTATTTAAGGAGGCCGCACCCTTCTAGTTTGTTTGGATTTCGTTTGCTTAGTTTCTCTATTGTGAAAACTCTTATTCTTCGCTTGTCTCGACTAGACCAACCATAAAGAATCTCTACGGAATCCTACCCTTTTGAACTCAATTCATATATTTGCAATTCAGATTGCTTGTTACTTTATTCGTGCTTGCTCTTCGATTGCTTGCAGGAATTGATTCTCGTGATCAAGTCAATCGGGTCTTTGGCACGGTTAATAATGACTTGGTAATTAGTTCAATGATTGCTTGGTTCGTACGTGTTGCGTTCGTAGCCTGGATCGTGAGAGTTGATCATCGTCCAATCGAAATGATCCTTTTCATTGAAAGATTGGGACAACATTAGCTCATCAGTTATCAAACATTCTAGATTTGGAAACCATATCACCAAATGAGGTATAGACCTGCCACAGAGAGGATGTCAAAGACTACCAAAGTACTTACTAGAATTGGGTAAATACTTTATCCAGGTGAAAACCAAGCGATAGTCTTTACATGAACATCATATAGATCAGCAGGGTCGACTGGTGAAATAGTAGATGTATCACATCTTTGACATGATTTTGATGTATGGGTAGGATGCTTTTATTGCATAATAGAACTTCTGGTAGTTCTCTACAAAACGAGAGAAGCACTTGGATCTCAGTATAACGATCAACTCAAACCAAAAGAAAATTTAAATGTTTCTTTGAAAAATAACACTATCCTATGAGGCCAGACATGAAGAAAATGTGAAGAGAATGAGATAATAAAAACCTTTATAGTAGTGCATCGAGCATTCTTGATTCCCTATGGAAACATAGTTAAGCTGAAAGGGCTCTGGATGTCCCATGGCTGCATGAACTGAACTGTAACGCCCCCAATTTTTGGGAACAGGGACGTCGTACGGCCCGCAATAGCCCAGGAGTTCTATTGCGGCTTAACAGTGTATCATGCCTACTTACAAGCCATTTAAAAAGAGTTAATCGGATTAAAGTAAGGCCTAATGGCCAGCTTTAATGACAATACGGGCGTTCAAGCCCAAAACTTAACTTACATACAGAAGAGCCGAAGAAAACTCCACAGGAACGCTTGAGTGCGGTCGTAACCCTAATGCGAAATCTTGAATTGCTTCCTTTTTCTTCCGTATCGTTGGGGAAAATTAGGCAAGCTCGAGTGCTCCCACCCCGCACTCAAGAAATCACATGTGGAAATACTATATAACTAATTGCCGTGGTTCTCGGGTGGAGGGTGTATAGTGGTTTTATTATGAGGTGGATGCAGTTTTAATTGCAATCAAGTAAACTTTTAAAACAATTGCTCCTTAAGATCAGGGGTTTTCTGTTATCAGATAAGATCTCATCATTACTCAATTTAACAACATCAGAAACACTACTTATGCCTTGTTTTTGGAATCACCCAATTAACACACTTCATTAACCTAAGCACGGCGTGTTCGAATACCATTTATTTCACTGCAGAGCTGCTCGCTTTACCCACAAGATTTCTTAATTCCACGTCTGACATTAAGAAAACAAGGCTTTTCGCTGCTCAATTCTTTATATAGCCTCTACCTAGTAGACTTCCTCAATAAGCCCAGGCCACTTCTGACTTACACCCGTAAGCTCAAAATACCTCTGACTTATCTCAGCCTACTATTGTGCGGCTCACATAACACATGATCGAGGTTCAGATCGATCGGTCAGATTGTTCAAATAACATAACCAACTTCCATACGGCCCTACTCCGCCCCTTCCGTATGGACTCGCACGGTGCCTCCCGACTGCGTCTGTAGAGGTTCAATCGAACTTGAGCAGCTACTAGACCAGGGTTGACGTATCAACACTTGTGGTTGGGCGATTACTGTGTCTTTTACTTAGCACAAGGTTCTTGCCCTTATACTTTTCCTGAGGTCCGCAGCCTCAGGCTTAGGGTAAGGCGGTGGACGAAGTCCTACACGGACCTCCACACCATTTTTACCCTAACTTGCACACCAATCATCACGGCCTAAGTGCGGTGTCCCATACCACCCTACCCTCTCCGGGTTTTCAATTCTAATAGCCCACGGCTCACACCTTAGTAGTGTGACACGTTGAAGAATACATAAAGAAGGCGAAACCGCCACACGATTTCGCGCAACACCTTTACCCCACACTGCCCACCAGCATTTCCGGTCTAGGGCACGGCGTCCCATACCACCCTACCCTAGATCCGGGTTTTTCAAACCTACCGGCCAACGGCCAGAGTCACTTAGTAGTGTATCATACTGCATGAAATGATCTTGTATACATTTATATCATATGTTAATTCTTACTAAGGTTGTCAAGGTGAATATGGCCATCAAGGTAAACAGGGCTATTTATCAGTGGTAGGATTATCTAGATAGCATGCCATTCTAAATCTTTGTTTTAAGCAATTATCAGTTCGCAATTATCAATAATGAAAATACATTAAATAAATAATGTAATTTAATGGGATTCAATATGATCAAAAACATGTGACTTGCCTCTTGGTCCTTAGTCTCTGATTATCTTCACGTGATCTTCGGGGTGAGCATCGCTTTCTTTAACTGCTCTTGTAGTCCTTCTGTTGACCAACTCGCGTGGTCCGAGTACTAGCGTAGAAAAACGAACATACATTAGTTCTCGCTGCGAGAATGCAAGTCGGGAACAAAATACAAACACACAATCAAAAAGGACATAAAGAAAATAGGCGGGGTGGCCAAGGTTTAGGTGGTGAAGAGTTTGGCTTAACGAGATCGAACTTAGGCTATGGTTTTAGGATAATCGACAATGCAAAAAGGCATTGTATGGATTTCAATGAATGATAGAGTGTATGGATGGTGTCGGATTCTTGAGTTAGAATATTTCTCCAGGTTGTTTAGGACCTGAGTGGTAAAGCGAGGTTGGAAGGGTGTAGATGTGCTTAAGCTAATAAAAGGCACAACTGTTAATAGGGTCTCTGTGAATGAAAAGAGTTCGGACCGAATTAGGGTTTAGGGCTTGGACCTGAGGTTTGGGTTGGCTGGCTCGAGACGATCGAATAGATAATATGTTATACACATTTTTGAAATAGAGGACAGATATTTAAGAATGGACGGCTGAAAACGTATAAAGCCCTTCATACGGGTTTCGGCGAATGGCGAACAGTGTGATTGGCCTTGGGTTACTAAAAGACGTATATGGGTGTTGGACAAATTTTGAGAATAAAAGATAGAAATTTAGAGTCGGATAGTCAATCCTTGAACTGGACGGATTCGAAAGTTATCCAGATTGAATTTGGCGAAATGGGAAATTTGATTTTACGGAGATGTGAAATCTACGACATTTGGATTTGGCAAAAAGGGCAAGTTCAAATTTAGCAAAATTGAATTTGGCAGAACAGAGACCAGATTTAAACTTAGAATATTTTTCTGGCTAAAATGATGTATTTTGGTATTTTTGGGACTTGTGGATTTTTAGGATTTTTGGGAATTTCGGATTTTCTAATCTCTATGAGCGATCTTGGGCTCGCCCGATGAGCATGCGGTTCGCCCACACGCTGTGCGCGCGGCGGCGTCGGCGGCCAGCCGGCCATTGCCCAGCTCAGCCGCCGAGCGGCCGTGGCCACGTACGCGCGCGCGCGGCCCACGCGAATGCGCCCATGCCCACGCCGGCCCACGCGAACGCGGTCGCGCGCGTCGAAGCGCCGGATTCGGCGCGACGCCTTGCGTGCGGCCGGCGCAGCGCGCGCGATCGGGCGCGGTGGTGGCTCGGTCGGGCGCGGACGCGGGCAACGCGGTGCGGCTCAACCAGCTCGGGCGCGGTCATCTTCAACCTCCAGCCTGCCCGCTTGCAGCCGAAACAGGGGAAGGAGGCGGTGGCGACCGGCGGCGCTCCGGTGGTCTGCGACGGCAAATAAGGCCAGGTACGGGTGCGGGGTAGGGAGAGGGTCCCATTTTGGACGATGGCTGGGCCGGCTGAGGCGGCAATCGCCGGCGGTGAGGACTTTTCTCCCACGGCCATTTTTGAGCTTGCGCGCTAATAGGAGGTGGTCTAGGCAATTTGGGTGGATGCTAGAGCATCCTTGGGCGGTGGGGGAGCTCGGGGAAGGGTCGGCCGAGGCTGGGAAAGCTCGTGCCGAGCTAGCCACGGCGACGGTGGGCGGCGGTGAAGTGGCTCACGGCGCCGGAGAAGAGCGGCACTCTGGAGGTAGAGGCGACCGTTTGGGGAGACTCTGGGGAAGGTTGGGGAGCTCCTGGAGAAAGGAATCGGAGTTCTATTGGGTAAATTGTGGGAATCAATTTAGGGCTCACCATGGAAACTTTGGGGGATTTTTGGCCATGGGGCTACGAGAAACTAATTGGGTGAGCCGGGTGCTTCACTGTGATGCATGAGAGAGGTTGGAGAGGTCTTTGGCGTTCACAGAAGTCCGGAGGCGGTTCGGCGGCATGAGAGGCCATGGCGGCGGCTGTGACATAGGGGAGACGGTCGGCAAGGGGCAGCTGGGGCAATAGCTGGCAGAGAGGGCTCCCGAAGGGCAAGGTGGCGGTTGTCAAGGTGGCAGGGGAGAGGAAGATGCGGGAGTGAGCGGGAGGTGGAGGCGGCGGTGAAGTTTCCGGATGATGCACAGTGGCGGCAATGGCAACAGCTGGGGGGGCAATGGCATCAAGATTGGTGCACAATTTGCTTGAGATTGGTGCAGATTAGGCTCAAGAATCTCAATTTGCAATTGAATTCGGAAATTCAATCAAACTTCAAATTTTGAAAAAATTCAGGGTGTTTCATGAACCCCATGAAGTATTGGGGTCTCCCCTGGCAAAGTCGATACTGTTAACAACATCCTGCATCAGCAAACATGAAGAGATTGAAGCGCAAGGACACAAAAAGGTGTGGATTAAGTAATGTAGTATTTCTTAGAAATGGAACCATGTGTTGTAGCAAACATCATTTCCTTCCAGATTGTATCTATAATAGTTTTTCATAGCATCACCAGGAAGAGGCAGAATCCTAATTAAGAACATTATGAATTGCATCCTTCAACTAGACATGCAAGAAACTTGTAATTCATGCTGATATTTGAATTTCCTTTTCATTTCCAGAATATTCAGGCATGAAGCTCAATTGTTGTTGTAACACCTCACCCATCCTCTAGGTCTAGAGTGTTACCATCATTACATAATATTACTTTTTTAACAACTGCTAACCGATTTATGCAAATACTACTTTATTCATAATGTAGAGAACACTTACATCATATCATTTTAAGCAACTATTCTAGCATATTGGTGGAGTTTGAACATACTAACAAAAGCTGATATGTGAAGTGCTGCTAGTACGTGAAGTTATTCATGTGCTACTCCCACCCGTGTATGTCGTTCTCAACAATCACCTAAAAAACAAACAAAGTAAGGGTGAGTCCAGAGACTTAGTAAGCACATGATAAAATAGTGGTGTTAACACACCAATTTAATAATTTCTATTTTTGTGAACTGTACATCACTATCTCTGTAACTGTTTCACTGTTGTCACTTTCATGCAATGCATATATAATTGTATCACTGTTTTATTCTGCTTTCATGCAATGCTATGCGTCTATCACTGTAGCTTATACCGGTATAGCGGAGTATTCACCCATCAATGAACCACTCAATCCCGTCCTCTTTTATACAAGAATCCAAACTCCACTCTAGTTGAGTATCTACCGATGTAGGTCCTGTTGTCTGTGTATGAGCATAATGCGTAATGCAACATGCTTTTAATGTTGGCATTTAATCATAAGTAGCACTCATCAAAGTATGACTAGCATGTAATCATAAGTACTGTAGAACATGGCATGGAAGATACAAAATACCAATCATTCACCACAATCCACTATTCTACTATGCACTTGCCTGTTACCCAAGTGGAGCAGAGCAAAATGCGGACGACGTTGATCCTGGACCCCCCACTTGAACATGTAGTTAATCCCAACTCAGAATAGAATAATGGTTCATGTGCTTACATGAATGGCATCGTCTCTACGTGTAAAACCCGATGCTAGCATAAAATGCCTAGGGCTAAGGACCCAACGCTCAGGTACCAAACCCCTTTCTTCTTCTTCTTCTTATCCTCTTTTCTTTTCTTTTGTCTTCTCTTCTTTTTTTTCCTTTCTTTTCTTTCATTCGGCTCATCTCTTCCCTCTCTCTTTTCTTTCTCTCTCTCCCCCTCATTTCAGTCCGGCCGAATGGCCTTATCTTCTTCCCCTTCCTCAATCTCTCCTCCCCCTCACCCTCCGTTCTGGCTCATGGCACGGTTACGCCGAGCGCCACCGGCCACTAGCGTCGAGTGCCTCCTCCCCTGACTTCTCTTCTCTCCCACAAGTCCTTCCATTCCCCTCGTTCACTCCCCCCATCTCTTTCTCCCTGGCGCTTACTAGGCGGGATGGTGACTTACGGCCAAGCTTGGGCACGTCGGCCCCAAGCTCTCTGTCGGCCACCGGTCGCCCCCCGTGCATGCGCCTACACTGCCCTGGACATATCCCCCAGATCCAGCTGACTAGGGCCAAATCCGCCGTCTCCCTATGGTTTCAGGGGCTTGCGCAGTTGCCAGACAACCCTCACCACCCAGCGTCACTGCTCCCTCCGGGCTCATAGCACGCCAGCCCGGGAATCGCCTTTGGCTCCTACTCGACATCGACGCCAGTGGAGGGCTCGGTGCCTTGCCTGGCCTCCGGCCCCATGTGCCATCGCTATGGTGCCCCTAGGCAACTGGCTTCCCCCTATAGCAACGGCTTGGCCCCCAAGCCACCATTGCCCTACTCCTGCTTGGTAGCTGATACAATGGCTCGGCCTTCGACCATGGCCGAGCCCCAAGCCGCCACTTCTTCCTCCCTCTTACTACTTGCCTTTTATTTTAGCATCTATTTTCATCTTGCCTCTACTATTATCTATGCTCAGCAAGGAACATCTATGGCGTCGCCGCTACGAGACTTGGCGAGGGAACATGCATCGTGGGAGCATGCCCCTCTGAACAAGGGAGAAACGACAATTCTACAGGCTTGCCGCCAATGGCATGAGCCAAGTCGGCTATGGAGCTCATGGCCATGCTAAGTTGCATTAGAGGTGAGGCGAAGAGAAGTGCGTACTACAATGTCGGGTCGGGGGTGCAAGGTTCATGGACGATGACGATGATGGCCACGTTGCAGTTCGTTGGGCCTTCTCTTGCTATTGTGGTCAGCCTTGGTCCTTGCTTCTCTCCTTCATCTTCCCCTTCTCCTCGTGATCCTCTCCCTCGCTTCTCTCTCTTTCTCACCTCCTCTTTGTGGTGGTCGTGGACTTGGGTTTTGGGACTTAAATGAGCTCGGCTTGCTCTTTGCGTTTGGCTGAACATTGAAGAGCTAATGGTCCTCTTGTTAGCTTCGCTTTCTGGATGAGTTCACAGCTGAGGCAAGAAATGGAACCGAGATGAGGCTTCTCGGTTGACTGGCTTGCTTATGTGTTGAGGGAAGTGAAAATGGGACTATGGCTTGAGAAAATGTTGGCTTGCTAGGATACCCTTCTTTTATATGGAAGCCTTGGTCTTGTGAAATGTCCTAGCTGCCCCTCCCTTACCCTCATTCTCTTCTCATGTGGTTGTGGGCTCTAAGGACCTTTTGGTCCAAGAGGTGGGCTCTGTACTATTGATGGCTTTTCTATAGTAGGTAGAGGGGGTAAGTTGGTAAAAATGGGCGTTGGCTAAATTTTCTACCGAATAAGCAAAACCCAAAATGCGAGACGGTACCGACTGGCCCTTAACAGTCTAGAAACCTCAGTGAACACTACTTCCATTCAACATTTGAAAGTCGAACAGGTTCTGACGGCAAAAACATTTTATTTTCTTTTATTCTCCCTTGGATTATTTCATTTCTTGCATTTCTTCTCTTTTACCCTCTGGTGGTATTACATTCTACCCCCCTTAATTCAATTAGACCCCGAGTTCTAGTGTTCGGCAATCCACATAGAAGAACAATATAAAATGAACTACACAAAAATAACGTTAACTCATCATCAGTCCACTGGAATTTCACGCCCTTATGTGTGAGTTGAGATATTGGCTTAGCAATAATGGAGAAATCTTCACGAAAGGCCGGTAATAACTAGCTAGGCCAAGAAAACTTCTCACTTCTTTAACATTAAAGGGCATCTTCCAGTCCATAACAATGGAAATCTTGCTTAAATCTACTAAAATGCCTTTCTAGTTAATCACATGACCCAGGAAGGCCACTTCAGACATCCAGAACTTGTACTTCTTCAACTTGGCAAAGAATTGATTTTTCCTTAGAGTCTCAAACACGAGTCTCAGATGCTACTCATACTCTTTCTCCATCTTGGAATAAATTAGGATATCATCGATGTACACAACTACAAAGTCATCAAAATAATTATGTAGTATGCTATTCATTGTCTCCATGAAGACAGCAGGGGCATTCATCAATCCAAAGGATATAACTGTAATAGTGCCCGTATCTTGTAGAGAAAGTTGTCTTTTCAATATCTTGTTTCCGTACTTAGATTTGATTATACCCAGATTGCATATCTATTTTGGAGAACACCTTGGCTCCCTTCAATTGATCAAATAAGGTCTCGATGTGAGGCAAAGTGTACTTATTCTTGATGGTCACCTGATTGAGAGCACGATAGTCTACACACATGCGCCAACTCTCATCCTTTTTCTCAGTGAATAGGACAGAGACTCCCCAAGGTGACACACTATGATGAATCAACCCCTTGGACAACAACCGTCCAACTACTTTTTCAACTCCTCAAAAGTTGTGCTAAACGGTATGGGGTCATAGAGATAGGTCAGGTGTTAGGAACAAGATTAATTCTAAACTCCGCATCTCGCTCGGGTGGCATTATTCTCTCTTGGATTATTTCATTTCTCGCATTTCTTCTCTTTTGCCCTCTAGTGGTATAACAGTTGCCTGGATTGTGCTTTTGTCATTATAAAGAACATGATGATATTCGAAAGCTGTTTGCATAAATAAAATAGGAACTGAGTGGTTATAAGTTCAGCTACGCATCCAATGATAGTAAATTAGCAATCTACATTCGTTTTCACCGTTAGTAGTATAGAAGCACATCCCCATGATTTTATTTAGTAGCTTCATTCTTGCTATTTTCTCTGTAGGCATAATTTCGAAATCTCGTGACAAGATTATGCTTGCAATTTTTGTTCCTGTTCGACTTGGCTCTTTCTTGAGATGCCCTTTGAAATAAATGGATACATCATTATCTTATCATCCTTTCCTCATTATTGGAGGTTCAATTCAACAAAGAGAGTTAATAGGTAATCGTACTTCTGATTGTATTAGATTAGGTGCTTAGAAAACTTACTAAGAGGAATACAATGTTATTAATATTATGTGTATATTCACGAGACCCAAAGGGAAATATATATAGGGAGTATCTATCGAGTAAAATGATCATAGCAGCAATAACCCTTATGCTCAGAACTGTAACGAAGAAACACACACTTAACTGATTGGCAGTTTGGTGTGCTCACGAGGCTTCAGTAGGACAAAACAGATGCAGCCAAATACACAAAAGTGAGTGTACTTGAGGGCTCTAGAGTAGAGACGCTCTATAAGATGACATTCTTAATAGCAGTGGAAGGCTGCAAATGGATGAGATATGCAGCCGTAGAAACAGCCTTGGCCCAGAACTGAGGTGGAACGTGAGAGGCAAGGAAAAGAGTGCAAGCAGTCTCAATCAAATGGTAATGTTTGTGCTCAGCAACCCTATTCTGAGCATGGGCACGAGGACAAGAAGACTGATAAAGAGTACCCTACTCAAAAAGAAATTATTGAAAGGCGTCATAACAGTACTCGCCAGCAAAACCACAGTGAAAAGTATGAACAGAGGACTCAAACTGAGTACGAACCATCATTGGAAAGCTACGATAGATCACAAGAAACTGTCCACGATTAAACATAGGGAAAGGCCATGTAAAGCGGAAAAATCATTAATGAAAATTACATCAAATTTATCCCCGCCTTTAGAGATAATAGGCATAGATCCTCATACATCTGAATAAACCAAAATCAAAAGGATGAAAAGACAAGGACTCACTAGAGTTATAAGGAAGTTGTAGCTGCTTGCCCAGCTTACAACCCTAATAAAACATGACCGTGTCAACAGTAACATGTCCAAGAACATTCTAACGAACTAGTGAAGACAAATGAGACCCACACAAGTGACCTAAATGGTGATACCATTGCACAAAAACTCCAGAGGTGGTGGCAGCAGTGGAAGTAGAGGTGGACGTAGATGTGGTAGGAGCAACTGAACTGGCCGAAAGGTGGAGGTGGTTGACAATGTACAAATTCTGATGATCCCTACAGCGCCAACTAGTCCTAAGTACCTTTCTTGTATGTTGATCCTAGATGAAACAGGTGTGAGAGTCAAAACCAACCCTACAACCAAGATCGGTGAGCTGACTTAATGAGAAAACCTACATGGTAAGCTAGAGAACATGGAAAACAACTAGAACAGAAAAATTAGTGGACAAACGAGTACCCTAACAGCTGACAAACAAAGGAATACCATCATATGTCTGAACAGAGATAGAAAAATCAGGAGATCCTACTAAAGTGAGAGATGTGGAGTTCGATGCCATGTGGAAAGAAGCACGGGAATCCAGAACCCAAGAGGAACCTGAAGGAGACGTCTGAGGTAGACTAGTAGAACCTGCTAAGCTGTGAGAGAGGTACTGAAGTAGAGCCTGATAGAGCTATTGAACAGAGTCATCTTGCTGAGCAGAACCTCATGAGCCAGTCTATCCTCCTGGGTCGTCCACCCTCACATACCTTGTTCCACTTTTTTTGCACCGCACAACTCTGGTAGTCGTGTCTGTAGTTGTTACAGTAGTTGCACTGAACTCCAGTGGGTTCGAAATAGGAGCGGAAATAGACACCTGGGGAGAGATTGTAGTCAAAGCAGAAATTGTCAAAACAGACTGTGCTACTTGCCCCAAACAAAGCTACTCAGCCTGAAGCATCAAAAGGGCCTCGGTGACAGTCGGGCATAGTGAGCGGCTCAGCAGTTGAGCCTTAACAGGCTCAAACTCTGGGCGAAGACAGCTGACGAAATCATAAAGGTGAAGGCGATCATGATTCGTCTTCTGCACTTTATGACACTCCTAGCAGAGTGGAGAGGTTAGCTTGTGCAACTGGCATCAGAGACTCGTCGACAAAAGAGTCCCTATGGCGAAGCGTCTCTAACTCACGCTGAAGCAAAAACAGCTGGTATCGCTCTAACAAGTACTCCCAGATCTAATGAGTCGAACGCAGACCAACAATGTCTGGCTGGATGGAGTCGTCAACGCTGACCACCAGGATGGTTCGAACACGATCCTCATCAGCACACCAGCACTTGAAAACATCGATGGCATACTGAAAAGCCTCACAACAACGTTAGCAACAGGCTCTACCTCCTTCTTGGCGGCCTCATCTTCTGCAAGAGGTGCAAAAGTAGACTGCCTGGGAGGAGGCTGAATTGGTGGTGGCGAAGAAGGTCATGCTCTGATGACATGTCTCAGAGGTGGAGACCATCGAACGTGATCTCCATGAGTGAAAAACACAATCTGTAGTTCATCCCATGGAGCTTTATTCCCAAGAATGGGATCACAGCTGATAGATGACATGGTGACCAAGTCAATGAAGTCTAACATGTGGCGCTGGACGACATGGTGGTTAGATTGATGATTTTTTTTGAAAAAGGAAACTTCTGGTTTATATAGAAACCGTATGCTGTTTCTATACAAATCCGATGTGGCTGATTGAACCTGATGCAGCCGACCTAAAGGAAAGTAGGTGGCAGCGGCTCCGGTGAGTGGACAACGTGGATGGCGGTGGCTGGGCTAGCTTAGACGGTGTCCGGATGGGTGCAGATGGCGGTGGCTCCGGGAGGCAACAGCTCCAACGGGCGACGGTCGGGCAGGCACGGATGGCGGTGACTCCGGGTAGCGATGGCTCCAATGGGCCCGATGAACGGCGACTCTGGGTGGGCATCCTGAGGCAGACGGCGACTCCTGATCTGGAGCAGCGTAGGCCTAGGCGAGACAGCGATGACCTGGGCAAAGGTGGCTTGAGCGGCTGCGGCGGCGGCCTAGTCAGCGGCGATAGCAGTGGAAAGAGCAAGGTTAGAGCCCTTGCTCTGATACTATGTTATAAATATTGTGTGTATATTTATAAGGCTCAAAGGGCAATATAAAGAAAGTACAAGGAGATATACAAAGAAATATATCATATATAAATAAGAAAACCGCGGCATATAAAGATACGAATAAATCAATCCTATCCTATCCTAACATTCGGCACATATTTGACACACCTTGCACGTGGAAAAATATGAGTTCATTCAAGAACAAGCCTTTACAAAAGCAGCTATTGTTGCAGATGGTGCTTGTTCATTAAGGCTAGCCCCTGCCACATTGAAAAGAATTAGATCACACCTCCGAATATGTAAAAAACTCGACCTGCGGGGGGAAGAAACCCCCGGGTATTCACCCTTAAGACAGAAGCTCGAACTTCTCTCACAGATCGAGAAACCCCCGAACCCCTACCCACACCCCGACACGGGGGCCACGTTACCGAGAGAACGACCTCGACCGGGCGGGCCTTGACACGTGCTTTGGCTTGTGAGGTAGGCGAGGGGATTTTTTCCCTTAGCCGGTTCGTCCCCACTCGGGAATCGAACTTGGGACGTAAGGGGTGCTACACAGGCACTCTACCGCTACGATAGAGGCCCTTTCGCCACCTCCGAATATGTAACAAGCCTTTTTACACCTTTTAACTTTTTAGGCAGAGGAACTACCATCATTGATCGCCCAAACTGGGCAAGCACCAAGGTCTTCTGCTAACTACAGTAATGAAATTAGCACATCTCAGCTTCAGCAGAATTTATGTTTGCAATTATTTGACAACTTCCAGATCAAAGTCAAGCAGTAGTGTTTTACTCACTTGAAGGAACTCAATCCAAGTCCATCAGTCCAGTAACCCCAAGCATCACTGAAATGACCAGGCCTCTCCTCCCAAGGTCCAACAGTCTCACTCCAGCGAAATGCATTTAACAGATAGTTTTCCATGGCATAGTTGCCACCTAAAGCAAGTAACATACGTACTATCAATCTCTAGAAATCAATGTTTAACCATGATAGAGATTAAAATTTACTTTCTTAGTTGAACTTTATATGATTGTAATGCACAACGAAAGCTTTTTCCTCGTCACAACTATATTCTGCCCTTTCAACCTGTCAATCACAGTAAAAAAAAAACAAACAAAAAGACAACATGAATTATTTGGTACTGTAGCAAACAGATTTAAAATAATAATAATAAAACCGATAACACTAGATTGCTCCGCTCATTTGGGCTTTTTTTATGGCTTATAGCTTTTTTCACTGTTTAAGGTTTATTTTGTATTGTAGCTTATGGTAACTTATTTAGCATAATTAAATTTAAAAAATTTAAAAATAAAAAAATATGTTATCTAATCATGAATAATACAAAAGAACATGAAAAAAAGAGAAGATAAAGAAACCAAAAAGATAAAAAAAAACAAAATTAAAAAATTAAAAGTTAGAAGGTAAAATTGAAGTCCAAAGAGTGGGCCTTAAACCGTACGGCCGGCCGGACTTTATTGGTGTTGGCTGTGCGCACAAAAAAAAAAGTGAATCAGTGTTCTGATTGATGACGCCTAGCATGCTTCTTGATATGAAGGAGCACAGAATGCGTGCATAATGAAGTTTACACGATGCGCCAAACAAATTGAAAGTCTCAGCACCAAATCGATTCTCTCACCTCCAGTCGTGACATAATGAATAAGGTCCTGCTCGGTTGGGCTAAAATAAATTAGTTTATGACAGAATTTATATTGTACTTGATTGAAATTACACTGTAACTGATAGTGTCTTATTTCACGTAACTAAATTTTTAAAAAAATTAAAATAAAAAACAATTTAGCCTACCACGAACAGCGCAAACAAATACAGGAAAAAGAACCGACAAAAAAGCTCAAAAAACTAAAAATCAGAAGAAAAAATGACAAGATTTAATAATAGAAAAAATAAACTAGAAACTAAAAATTCAAATTAAAATGAGCGGGTCATATGGAAGCACACTTTGAGCTGGCTGACAGATAAAGAAAAGACACGGCGTGGAGTTGCGCCGACCGATTTCTAGTCGAAGAAATTCGCTCTTCGAGAGACGACGCAGCTTTTCTGTGCGCTCGGACCGAGGAACTCACGTGCGACGAAGACCCACAAGAGACCACGCGATGAAGAGCTACGTGCATGCGTGGATTTTTTGTTTTTGTTTGAGGCTTACGGTTTGTAGTGTAGTTTTTAAATTCTATTTTATTCGTGAGAGGTAGTACATAGAGAAAAATAGTTGTATGTGATTTTGATTAGTACAGTTGAACTCAATATAATTTATATAATAATTTATCTATATACTCCACCTTAAAAAATGCACCGATTTTAAACTAGTTACTATTCATCTGTACAAAAGCCAAAAGCACAAAGTGCTTTCTAACCCAGCCTTTATCAGATCAATATATTTTTATGCTTAGCTCATGTCTATGGTTACAGAGTGCTTTTCTGGCACCCTTCAAACTCTAGCATGAAAATTGTATCTCTAAAGCCCTAGGGTTATCTCCTAATCCTGTGTCTATTTATAGTTTAGTGTCTAAACCATAATTTTATCTTAAAGACCATAAATTCTTTTCTAATTCTAAATAAAGGACCCTTAAGTAACACGGGTTTTTCACACTACCTAATTTTGGGCACTTCAAAATTATCACGTGTTGTAGCCTCCGGACCGCACCTCTATAGCTCCAACACGCATCATCCATCTTTGGTCTTCACGCGCCCTAACTTGAGCACCCTAACTTGAGCACGACCGTATCTTCCAATATCTTTGACTTTCTGGACCATAATTTTGCACCAAGCCATCTCCCGGTCCTTACTGTAAACTATGATCGCCTCCGAGTTATCCTACATAGGCAAAAACCAAACCAACATTTTTCCCGGTACAAATTCTTTCCAACTTAACCGATATAAGTCTACACACGCCACATGCCTCAAATAGCATCGATAAGTAATATTGCCAATTATTTATCATCACAAATATTCTAGATCTAGCTATATGGTTTAACAAACCTTATGGTTTTGGCATCACAAAATTGCATAAATATAATATACTACGCAATTACAAACAGTGTATCTTTGTATTCAGTGAAAGAGTGATGCTAGAAAGTTTTTCTTCTTTTTCTTGCTTCAAATGTTCTTGCAACAGCATACTAAATAGGATTTGTTTTGTTTGAGGCTTCAAAACAGGATTAGACTTGTCCACAGTATAGGTAAGCTTTCACTAAAAGATTTTGCAACATAAGTTGTGTATGGATAGAACATAGAAGTTCTGTGTCAAACCACAGGATTCAGTACCAAGCTAATAATCATTTGTTGCAAGGTACATCTGTGCAATATATCTGCATTCAATTCTTGCACATACAGTAACGGAGGGGAAGAATATGGGCCTTGCAACAATGGTTACTAGTTTGTTACTTTCAGTCTGACAAGTGTAGTATTGTACTTTGAGTGCAGAAATACATAATTGAGAAAAACAAAAGAGTCAAAGTATGTGTAAGATATATGCACCTGATACTCACTTTGTATGCGCTCTTATAGAACAACAAATTCAGGCACTTCCATTACATGTTGAGAAGTATTGAGGCTTAATGCCTTCACCTCTATATATGAAGAACCACATATGTAAGATGAAATTTTAAAAATTGAGGCTTTAGATTTGCCAGCATAGAGGCAAGATCTTTACGAAAACCGTGCCCCTTTTTGTGCCCCTGAGAAAAAAGGATAAATAAAAATCACTGCTAACTCAAGAGATGGAAACTCCTCAAATATTTTCCTTTTCTTCCGCTTAGACCATTTTTTGTATTTAAATTAAGAATAACTACTCAATGCTACAATAGAATTTGTGGGTATTTAAAGGAGCAAAAGCACGATAACAGTACACCATGCAATTTTGATGATGAGGAATGCAGCTTGTATTTAGAAACATTTGAATGCAAACTACTATAACTGCTTGACTGAACCATGGATATCCATGGACAATATAGTTAAATCAATATTAATTACATTTCTGTGAACCAAAAACAATTTAAATTTAATGAGAATTCTGGTTCCAGGTTGTGACATGTTTGGATGTATGACATGATAATTGACACATAAATGTTGTAAATATTGCGGTATAAGCATATTTCTTAATTTAATTCCAGCAATTATTATAATAGTCCAAGCATGATAAACATGGCATATAAATGACTTAACTAATATATCAGCATGTGAATCAATTAAGTCATTCCAAAAATAACATATACTCAACATAGATGTCACATATATGTACAAAATTAGTATGATGACAAGTAAACATGAGAATCTACATGCTAATCTCATTGAACTCTTAACATATATGTTTAAATCTAGCATATGTTCAACAGTTTGAAGTAAATTAGGTGCTCTCAGAACAGAGTTGCGCAAGATTGCAAATCTTGGCCTTCTCATGCTAATATCAAGACTCTTCATAATTGATCTAATACCAGAATTTAGGGTTTGAGCTCACAGTTATGTTTTCTACTGTCACCACTGATCAAACATAGGAAACATCAATCTTCAACTTTCGGTATGAATGTTCACAGTCACTGAAGTAATAGTTTGTAAATCACAGACTAAACATGCAGCATTTAGTAAAATGTATCATGCAGCATATATAGCAGAACTGTAAGAGATACCAAAAAGGAACCTCCTCTGAAACAACTAGAATACAGCACGGCAGGAACTTAAGTGCATATGAACAAACCTAACCAGCCGAAAGTCTGCAAGGATATAGACAGTAGAAAACTAATTCACAAGAGCTCAAAATCCTTATTCCGTTATCAAGATCTATTCAGTCTTTGATTAGTTCATCACAGAGCAATTACCAAATCCATACACATAGCATTCTCCAGTATTTGAACTGAAACAAGAGCAAATACTGCTGATACTGCTAGAAGATGAATCAATATACTTACGGCAGGGGTGATACTCAAAATCACCTGAAGAAACCGAAAATGAGCAAGGCACGCAAAAGCGCTGTCCCAGAAAACCAATGCCCCCCCCACAAACCGAGTAGGGAGATGGTAGCCGGAGATACAATACCCTTCTTCCCGTCCGCCGAAGCCAACAGGTAGTCGAGGTAGGGGGTTTGCCGCACAAGACACAAGCCACAAGAGTATTCCGGCCAAGAACCACTCAAATCTCACGGTGATTCCCCCGGTCCAAGCACAAATCAAACCCTAATCACGGGTAAGGTTCCACCGCTGCCAGCGAATCACAAAGAACCGCCAACAGCCCCAAAGTCCAAAGACCAAGGATTCTCACAGGAGATTGAAGAGAAGAGGGGAGGAGAGCTCACTGTTTCTCACCGTGCTGAAAGAGAGGAGAGAGCCCAAGTTTTATAGCGGAGTGGAGAGGTGGGTAGGGGTGCAAACGGGTCGGGTTAATCCCGATCGATCCGGCACCGAATCCGATTGGTACCGAATCCGGAGAAAAAAAATATGGGTTAGGATATGGTAACAGCAATATCCGTCCGAATCCGATACGTCTTCAAGTTTGATTTCAGGTTAGTGCTACTATTTGATGTTTCATTTTCTTTTGCAATGGTAAAATAAAATCTTCCACATCAGCTATTAAGTAGTGATATCAAGTTCTTGACAGTACTCCATTTGCTGTACTGCATGCATTCCTTACAAACAAATAGGGGTGCAAACGGGTTAATCCCGACCGATCTGGCACCGAATCCGATTGGTGCCGAATCCGATAATACCGAATCCGGAGAAAAAATATGGGTTAGGATATGGTAACAACACTATCCGTCCGAATCCGACCCGTTTGCACCCCTAGAGGTGGGGAACGGCGGACTGCGGTGCGGCTGGCGCTGAGACGCCCGCGCTAACGCCGCCTCCGTCGCCATCGCCCCCCAAGACCCGGCCGCCGCCGTTGCCTGAGTGCATCGCCAGATTCGGATGAGGTGCGCCGCCCGCACCGGCCTGGGGAGACGTTTAGTCTCCCCTAATCTCCTCAATTGGCCCACCGACAGGTGGGCCCCACCGGCATATATTTTTTCTTTTCCTCAATTGGGAATTCCCATTTCGCCCTCGGTTATACAACAATAAATAGTTGTTAATTGCACAATAGCATTCGTATTTACTGTTATTTTGTGCTTCACACTCTTGTGATTGTAAGGGAACTGTATACTGGAACTATGCATTATATTCTTATGGTACTTCAAAGAGGAAAAGCCAACATTAAAAGGAAACTTGGAAAGTAAATTACCATGTAAGTGTCTGATGGCGTAAGTGATATTTGATCAAACCAAATTATGCCACTTTTGCTGGTTGTAAGCTGAAGCCTTGAATTTGTTTCACTTGATTGCAAATCAAACTCAACCTTCGTCCACTCTGCAAAATCTTCCTTATCAGCCCTACAAAAACATTTGAAACATACATCGTCATTAAAAGAGGCATAGCAGTAATGAATGGAGCATTCTCGATAAATTAAACCACATAATATTGCTTACATGACGGTATGAGCAGCTAGATTTTGAAGACCATCTGAACTTGTCAAAGAAACTGTCAGACCCAGAGTCTGATGAGTGATGACCTAATGTAAATGCTCACTTTATAAACATTTGTTTTCTCAATGTTCTGCAACAATGGTAACAAAAGCAGTTCTTATTGTTATACTGGAGACAAGTTCATATTGTTCGCGTATAAAGTCTGAAAGGAAGAAGAAATGACCATGTTTCGTATCAATGCTAATACAGAGTATGATTAACGAGTAATGACTGCAGAGTATCTAAAGTTATCTAACAAACACCTAAATGGAAAATTTCCTGTTTCCTATCCAAGATATTCAATAGACATATGAGAAATGAGAAAAATTCAAATTATCACATGAGATTCAGAAACCAACTCCTCACTTGTGTTAGATAAGCAAAGATCATACCATGCCCCAGTAACCAGGATTATAGATGTCAACACCTCCTGATGCGCAGGCATTAGGTCCACCAGATTCACATAGCATTTCCATCCGAAGTGCAATTGGATTACTAGCAAAACAAGATGAGCGATCTGTTGCCACAATAATATTCCATTCATCCCCGTTTATCAACCACGGGTCAATGTTTGAAGGAGTATTAGGACCACCAGCTTCAAAACCTGCAACTTAGATTGTTACAGATTTTCACACAAAAACAAAACAATACAAGGAACCAGGGAAATTTAGGGCAGAATCGTTAGCCCATTATCAAAATCCTGATCTTGTGTACTCCAAACAACTCTTCACTACACAGCAGCATTAGCTGTAAATGATTAGCAGTTCTATAACAGATGTGTATTTAACAGAATGAGATCTGAACAACTAGTTAGTAGCTTTGCACTGAAGTATTTAAAGCACAAACCAATATAGCTATTGAAAGCAAAGAGCAATATAGCCCTAGTGCAGTAAGTACCAGTTTGATTAGGGTTGGCAATGGCACCAGTAAAGCCATGGGATGATGGTTACAGCAACCAGTAAAGCTCAGAGGCCCCAGCGCAGCTGTGCAGATGATAGATTGCCTGAAATCTTACAGGGGCAAAACTATGGTTGTGTTGGTACTTGGTAGAAGATAACCAAGTTCATCAGGTGAATCAGCGTGCAGCCATGAGCCATGCAGGATTGATCTCACAGCAGTTTTCGATCAATTTTTCCACGGTGCTTGGTACATGGTAATTAAGACATCTCCCTCGAACTCCATGGCCATCAAGATCTCTGCAGATTGTGTGGCATTGACAATTTGACATGGCGCAATCTTTGTTGCCCTGATCAGTTGAATTCGTGTGGCACGTCCTGGTTCAGAGCTGACAAGTCATTAGTAATCCTTGCTCCAAGCGAGGTATCTTATTCACTTATTGTTGGGTTACTGGAAGTTCAGATGCAACATTTGTATGGCAGTTGCTGAGTTGCCCTGAACATTCCCTGCTTAAAGACGATTCAGAGGATTCAGACCACGTGTAATGTATAACCTCAGAGCGTCCGGGTTCAGTTCTATGACGACGAACTGGAGACATTGCCATTAGTACCAATGCCATGTGAACGGGGCGAGTGGTTTTACGGAAGTGTCGAGTGAAAAAGCAATGGGAACACAATCATTAACGCAAAAGAGGATCAAACTAAAAGGCAGATGGCATTTTCCCCTCCTTTTTAAAACCACGATAAGAGTCTCTGCACTGCAGAACAGCGCAGACCAATCCAAAGCAGGTCAACGTTACCAGGTCACGTGTTGACCTCGAAATCTTAACGTTGAAACTTGAAACACGGCCGGCTTCTTCGGAAGCCCTGAGAATTTTCACACCCACGAGAAGAATTGAATGACCCTCCTCCCATGACAACCCGACTGTTCGGCATGGCCTTTTTGACCGGCTTTTGGCTTCGGCTTATGTACGGAGAAGCCAGAAGCGCGGTCGAACGGCCTGGCTGCTAGCACCAGCTAGTAAAAGCCGCTTCAGCCCTTTGGTCAACCGACACTGCCTCCGTTCGCTCCGCCTTCCCCATCCTCTCCCCAGCCGTCATCTTGTACAGTTGTCGCCGCCTCTCTCCCCTCCACCGCCTCTCTCCCCTTCGCTGCCTCATGCCTCCCCAACGCTGCCCTCCCTCCGAGGCTCATCTGACGCAAGGGGATGACGATGAGGCCACACTCCTGATGGCCAGGGCCATCACCATCCTTGAGTCCTCAACGCGGCAAGCCATCATCCCTATGATCACTCATAGTGGCTTTAATTACTGCTTCAACTACTCCTTCGACCATGACTTCGATCGCTCCTTCGACCGTGGCTTCGACCACTGCTTCGACCGCGCCTACGACCATGGTTTGAACCACTCATCTCCATCGCTGCAATGCAGTCCCCTTCGACTGGTCGAGCCGAAGGTCTTTGCATAGCTAGATTGGGAAGAGGCATGTGACGACGGGTTTTGGTACCTCGATATCGGTGCGACCAATCACATGATCGACTCTCACGAGGTATTCTCTGAGCTGAGGACTGAGGTGGTCGATACTGTGAAGTTTGGCGATGGTTCCGTCGTGAACATCAAGGGGTGCGAGATGATCCTCTACACGTGCAAATCCGGGGAACATTGCACCCTTAAGGGGGTGTATTATATTCCCTGGCTCACCACCAACCTCATCAACATCAGGTAGCTTGATGAGATGGGCTACCGAGTGCTGATTAACAGTGGAATCCTGAGGATATGCGATGAGTAGCAGCATCTACTGGTAAAGGTTAGGCGCTCAACTAGCCAACTGTACACACTCCAGCTTAAAATTGTGCAACCGGTGTGCCTATCGGCAAGGAGCTCGAAGGAGGCATGGCAGTGGCATGCAAGGTACAATCATCTAAATTTCTAGGCTCTGCGAAAGCTCGCACAATGCGACATGGTGCAAGGGCTGCCGTGGATTGATCAAGTAGATCAAATCTGCGATGGTTGCTTCGCTAGGAAACAATGGTGGGCCCCTTTGCTAGAGCAGGGAAAGTATCACGCGCAGGATGTCCTCGACCTCATCCACGATGATCTCTGCGGGTAGATTAGAACTACGATGCTGAGCGACAATAGCTACTTCTTGCTGCTTATGGACGACCTAAGCCGCTACATGTGGCTCAGTCTCCTTGCGAGCAAGGACCAAACTCCATCATCGATCAAGAGCTTTCAAGCCATGGTGGAGGTGGAGTCAAGACACAAGCTCAAGGTTCTCCGAACTGACCGCGGCAAGGAATTCATGTTGGTGGAATTCGGCGAGTACTACACCAAGTGTGGTGTGCAGCGACAGCTCACGACCCCTTATTCTCTGCAGCAGAATAGGGTCATTGAGCGCCGCAACCAAATGGTGGCCACCATGGCGCATAGCATTATGAAGGCCAAGGGGCTTCCCATGAGGTTCTGGGCGAAGCCATCTCCATCTCCGTCTTCATCCTCAACTGTGCACTGACATGAAGCGTCGACGGGATGATGAAGACGAATCTGGGGAGAGAAGTTAGAGCAAAACGAAACAAGATGGACAAGTAAACCCACTTGATTGGCTATAATAGAAAACCGAAAGCCATAATCATAAGCTCTTCAGACCTGAAAGCCCAAGGGATCCCCTCCTAGGCAGCACTGTAGAACCTTAGCAACAGAATCCTTTGTAAGATGGAAGATGAACCAAGAGAAAGTGGCCAGAAGAAAAAACTAGAAAAGGAGGAAAGAGGCGGGTGAGCGGGTAGACCAAACTTCAAACCAATGAAAGCCTCAAACTTCTTGCCTAGAGAGAAGTCCCAATCCGAGGAGAAATCTACGTTGACATGAGTCACGACCTCAAAAGCGAGGCCTAGGTCTAGAGCAAAGGAGGAGTAAAAAAGAGGAGAATTAGCAACCCGGGAAATCACCAGAAGAGATGTCATGCAAAGAGAATTGCTAGAGCAGCCTGGGGAAGACACCATCCTCTTCTTTTGAACAAATGCCTTGTCTCATCGATCGTCGTGTTTTCACTCTCCAAATGATTTCTTGATCTAATTTTTTTCCTTGATTATTAAATTGTTCTAGATTGCTATGATATGTGAGAATACACTTAGAGCCATCTGGTCCAACATTCATCCACGAGCAAGTCATATTTACCATTTTTGGTTTTTGTCGGGTTTTAGTACAACCTTCCTTCAAACAAAAAAAAAGGTTAAAACTTTCGTAACAATTTTCTTGATCGTTCATTGGAATAGATTTTTGACATCCTAAAAAAGGTGCATGCAAATTTCAAGTGATTTGAAGGAGCCTTGATTTGAGAATTTGCTAAATTTGTGGTTTTGACCTAGTTTTGATGCAACAGAGCTTCAAGAATCAAAAGATCCAAATTCTTTTAAGTTCTTTCAAGATTTTTGATTAAGATATGTTCTTAAGGTCATGATCTAGCCTTGGTTCATGTTCCAAGTCTTTTGGATCTATGAATCAAAAGTTAAATGGATTTTTGGATTTGCAATAGCGTTGTTTTTACTGTTCACCGAACTGAATTCAATGTAGCACCACAAATTTTTGGATTTTGTTTTCTTGATCTTCATGTCTTATCATAGCTATTGGAGTGAAGAATCAATGAATACTTAAAAAAATTTAAAGGCACTATTCACCCTTTCTATGCCATACCGATCCTGCAGCTTCTTTTAGAGTAGTTTGGTAGAGTAGTGCTTAGGCAAATAGTAATTCAATGTTCAACAATAATGAGGAGTTATGGACCAGGGTTCACATTACTTGTTATTATTTTTTACCAAAGGGGGCGGTAAGCCCGGTACAGCCGATTATTGATTTTTTTTTAAGAGTAATTTGGACCAAAAATTCAAATGAAATTTGAAAATTAAATAAAAATCAATCGATTATCATAGAAAATCGACCAAAATTAGGTTGAAAAAATCGGCCAGAAAGTCTGCCAACCGGACTTAAATAAAAATATTTTTGGCCCAATTTGTCCGCCAACCGGACTTGGCGGATAAAACTAAAAACCGGCAATAATCGGCCCCTACCAGCCGAAAAAAGTCCCTGTGTGAGACCATATGGAGGTCATCATGTGGTTGTGATGAGTAATTGACCTATGCTTCAGAGTTTGTGTAGAGGTTGAGTTCTGTTTTTGAAGTCTGTGCAGAAGCTTGCTTGTTTTTACGGCCTCTATGTGATTGGCAGTCATCCTTACGTCTTCATGGTCGTAGGTGCTGTTAGACCAGGTGGTCGTACGTGCCGTTACGACTTATGGTTGTAGGTGCCGCTACGACTTGGTGGTCGTAAGTGTCTTTACGATCATGTTGGATGTCTTTGTGATCGACAGTAGCGTTTACAACTTTGTGGTCGACAACCGATTTTACGACCATGTGATCGATAGCCGCTGTTACGACTTGGTGGTTGTAGGCGCTGTTACAACTTTGTGGTCGTAGGTGCTGCTACGACTTGGCGATGGTAGGCGCATTTACGACTTGATGGTCGTAGGTGCTTTTACGACTTGCTCTTTTCGACCACGTTGTGTGCCTTATGATCGCAGTCGATATTACGACTTTGTGGTCGGCAGTCAATTTTACGACTTGGTGGTCGGCAGTCGATCTTACAACTACATGGTCAATAATCGTAGATTTGACTGGCCATGGTCGATAGTCGTAGATTCTACTGCCGTGGTCGATAGTCGTAGATCTGACTGGCCGTTGTCGATAGTCATAGATTCTACTGGCCGTGGTCGATAGTCGTAGATCTAACTGGCCGTGGTCGATGATCGTAGACTTTACTGGCCGTGGTCGTAACATCTGTCTTCGTGGTCGTAGCAGTCTAATCGATGGTCGTAGATTCTTCTGGCTGTGAGCGATGGTCGTAGCGCTCTGTCTGTGTGATCGTAAGTCGTAGCGACTAGGTGCGTTAAAGTTGTAGCTGTTGTAAGCGATGGTCGTAGCGATTACTACGTGGTCATAACAGCTGTTTCATAGTCGTAGCGACCTGTGTGATGGTCATAACGACTTGCTGAGTGGTCGTAGACTGCTGGTGGGACTTCTAGGGCTACGAGTACCTCATGTCCAGGGCATCCAAGTAGTCATAAGTGGCATAAGACCAGCTGGGTTGTTCTCTAAGTGCATTCTCCTTATACAGATTGATGATTCCTGTGTTTTGTGTGGTGTTATATGATGCTTTGCTTGTTTGTGATGATTGCAAGACTTTGGAGCTAGGTCATGGTGAGGCATGGAAGAACCGGGATTAGGCATAGGGAGATGTTGAGGTCCAGAATGGTTGGGGAGATGCTCAAGATGACTAAGGTTTGTAAGGTGACTGCAAAGATTGGACGACAAGAAAGTAGGAAACTTTCAAGAAGGTGCAGAGGGGGCGTTTTGGTGATTTGCCAAGACCTGAAAAAGGAAGGCTGTTCTGTTAAAAACACTTTTGTCTTGTATGAGCTAACGGGTTGATGTGCATGAGACAACCTGGTGTTAGGTGGGGTTAACGGGTTATCCCCGGTGTGGATTAATGGTTGAATCCATTAGGTCTAGGGTTCGCTTGTGAGACTATAAATAGGATGGAGGGCTACCCATCTAGTAGTAGTCTCTAGAATTTTCTGTTCTTGCATGTGTTCTTGTTTTTGGTGTGGAGTAGTGGTGTTCCTGGTCCTCCTGCATGGAGTGGCTGTAGACTCAATCCTTAGAGCAATATATCTATTCTTGTTCTATGTTTTGAGTATTGTTGTCTGGATGGCTTTATGTTTATTTGTTCTTGTTCATATGCTTTCTTGGGCCTTCTCTGTTCTTTGATCTTATCTTTTCTTTTCTTTCTTGTTTCGGGAGAGCATTCTTGTCTAAGATCTGCCTTGATGTGTATTCGGGAATCATGCTCAAAGCCATCTTGGCATTTGTATTCCTATGAGCAAGGTCTGAGTATCTTTTCATCCTCTCAGACTCGGTCATAAGAGCACTCGGTGAAATCTTGTGAGGATCTCTATTTTCTTGATAAGTTTTCAATTAGAGTTCAGAGCAACCTCTTGAGATCCTCACCTTTTGTGCAAAGTTTCTTGGCCAATTGATCTTTACGTCAAAAGTTATTTGGAATCTTGGCCTTGTGGTCGTGCGCCTCACTGACCCTCCTCTGTTTTCCCAAGAGCGTTATGACCACGTTCAGTTCTGTTGGTCATCATGTTTCGAGTGCTTTCGACCACATTGATTTTCTGGTTGCAGAGTGTTTTCGACCACGTGGGTTGTTCGACCACTTGTGGGCTTACAACTACGTTGGTTCTAGTCTTTGTGGTTGTCGACTAGGGCGATTTACGACCACGTTGTCGGGTATCGACCACATAGTCGAGCTTACGACCATGAGCTCTGTTTTTGACCACATTGTCGTGTTTACAACCACGTAGTCGCATTTTGACCACAGTGCTGGTCTCCGACCGCAGTCTATTCTCTGGCGTCTTCTCTCTACTGTTCTGGTCTCGGGTGCTATCAATCTTTGACCACGTTGTTGACATTTACGACCACGTTGTAAGTTTTGACCACGTTGAATAGTTTTTTACCAGCTTGTTTTCTGTGCTCTGTTCAGTCTGCTGTCTCGATTTTTCAGTGAGCTTTCAACTCTAGTCTTCATAGCTCAGTAGCTATTAGAGAAAGGAGTTAAAGTGGATACTTGAGGAGAATTTGAAGGCATCATCCACTCTCCCCCTCTATTGCCTGTCCGGTTCTACACCCTATTATGGATTAGTAGTAAACCATGGAGTGAAAACTAGTAGTACAAAAATAACCAAACCCGGTCAGTGGGTGGTGCGATTGAAAACCATGATCTTCATCGAGACACAATATCCACAGTTCCGCACTATACCAGCTGGACTATGTATCGATTGGCAAGAACCAGAGAATGAAGGGTAGCGGCAAGCTCACATTGATTAGAACTTCGAAGCATATGCAAGTGCAACTAGTGCAATCGATCACAAGAGAAAGAGCACCTGGAACCTGATTACCTTAGCACTTGCACTTGCATATAGTAGTAATGTACAGCTTCTTTACGATTCTACGACCAAAGAGAGCAAGAGATCACATGCCACACAAGACCACCATCGACTGCATGATGCACGCTTGCTCTACAAACCACCATAGGCTTCAAAGTTCAGGCCACCTCGTTCTTGCCGTACATGACGTTCCAGGAGTCCAGCGTCGGGAAGCACGGCTGCGGCTCTGCCGCCGCCTCCTGGGGCGGGGGTATATACGCAGCGACGTGGGCCGCAGCGGCCGACGCAGTGTCCGCCGGTAGCAAGGGGTCGACGTCGAAGGGCGGCAGGAGGAGGCCAAGGCCGGCGTCGACGCCCTGCGGCTCGGCCTGGGCGCCAGTGACGTGCTGCACCATGAGGGGGAAGGTGGCCACGTCGGTGCTGATGTACGTTGTGGGCGCGCGCTTGGACGGCCGCGGCCGCCGCTTCCCCGCGCGCCCGCCCGCCGGCCCCAGCCGGCAGCGCGCGGACGACGGTGATGTCCTCGACGGACCACCCCCGGTAGCAGGCTGCACCACCGCGGGCTCGCTGGTGGTGGGCGGGGCCGTGGTGGCTGCGGCGTAGGACACGAGGTGGGCGGCGCCCACGGACGGCTCCGGGACGGGTGAGTCGGAGAGGGAGAAGTGGAGCGCGCGGGCGATGGCGGCGTCGGCGAAGGTGCGGGAGAAGAGCGCGGGCGGCGCCACGCTGGAGACGGCGTCCATGGCTCTCTCTAACCAGCTAGTGCTGCGTCGCAGCCTCGGAGCCCTGCAGGCGGGAGAAGAGAGCTGGCGAGTTGGCGGTTGGGTGGGACCGTGGGAGTGCTTGGGGGAGTGAGTGGTAAGCGCTATAAAAGGAGGCGGCCGGGCGCAACCGGGTGGTGGGGGCGGCCGGACAGGGGAAAACGCGTAGGATTGCGTAGGAATCGGGTGGACGGACGGGGCGCGGAGGTGTCGGCGCGTGGGCACGAGGGGGAGGGGAGCCGCTCGGGCGCCCGCCGGTTTTTGCCGTGCGCCACCGCCAGCCAGCCAATTAACCAGAGCGGGAGGGGACTGAGGATGTGGATGCGTCGTGCATGGCACGGCCGCATCTAGATCACCAGACCAGTCAGGCTGAGTGGACTCCGACCGAACTGTTGTCTCACGGATCGATCGAGTAGGTGGGCGCATACGACCTTGCGACCAAAATCCAGTACGGTTTTGTCCAGACATCCAGAGGGGCAGCAAGTCCCATCACGGCGATGACTACCGCCTTTCAATTCCCCGACCAACGACTATATGTACAGCTGCTAGCGCTTAATCGTTCTACTGCAAAGTTTTTCCTCTGCCATGTCCTTTCTTTTCTCAAAAAAAAATACAAAACTATGATCTCTGCTTAGTACATTGGCATGAGAAAAAAGAACAGCATAACTAATTAACGGCGCGCTAATTAGCCGTGCCTAGTACGTTGTTCTCGCTGTCGTCACATGAAAACAACGCCAGTGCGACGAGTTCAAACAAAATCTAGAAGCTATCTTTCTTGTGCGTTCTTTGGAAAACTTGCCGTGAATTTGAACCGGCTTCGAGATGCCTTATCTCTCTGCTATCGTTAAGTGCGCCTTTTCGTCTCTCAACGTCCTCTAGTAGCAGTAGTACTATCTCACGAGCATATGGAATTACGAGCAACTGCGCCACTGAAAATGACACAGGAACTTTCTGCGACATCAAGTTCTCATCAAGTTTTGGCTCCCCTTTTCGTCGTCCCCTTTTGGCTTTTGGTACCTAAAGCAAACAATGAATCTTATCATGTGCTTGTCGTGCATCTGATCTTATGTATCCTGCGCGAAGTAAAGCATCGTCCACTAATTCTGAAAAGGCGAAGCATCGTCCAAAGCTTGTACTACTGCATGGAGTGTATGCTTAGTAGTCCTTGTGTACATTTGAATGTTCTACAAGATACAAAAACACACCTCTGAATTGCACAATTACCACTGTAGGCTTTCATTTTTCTCCGATGAATAGACTGCTATATACGTGTATTTTTCACATAAACTTGAGTGAAACTCAGGTGTGTGGGCGCCCGCGCGTGCAATGCTTAACTTAGTTACACGGGTTGCAGGCTTGCAGCACGGAACGGGAAGGCAGCACATGGAGATCGGTCCCAATTAAAATGCTTATGATCTGAAGGAGGTTTGAAAAATTCTGAACATTTGTCAGCGTTGATAACTTTGAGGAGCCGAGCTGCTTCATGATATCTATACAGTTTTTTCGGCTTATGGTTTATGGCTTCCCTTAATAAACAAGTAGAACTATTCTTTATATTCATTTCGAAACAGCATATCTGGACAATTATTTCAAAACGGCTAATTGGTTCAAAAACCATAAGCCACAACCATAAATCATAATCCATAGCCGAAAAAAAACAACCATTATGCGCTCATGGCACATGCCCTACTGATCAGTAGGCAAAACTGGAATTATTGCAGCCATCATGCTTCTTGCACTAGTAGGCATGGCAATGATAGTATCACACACACTGGCACTATGGTGTAGGTTTAGTTAGATCATTAACATCCCATCAGGTATTCATTGAGTCTCTTTTTTTTATCTTTTCAGCAATTTTTAACTTCTTTTAATAATCACTATTTATTAGATTAATAGACTATAACCAAAAATCGACAAACGGTAGCTGGGAATAACTAGCCCATTCCCTTGCAGAATGTAGAGTGCCTCGTAGACTTTGGGTGCCACAGCACTTATCACTCCCTCCACTAACACACCTACTAAAGTAATCAAATGGATAGCACTTGCATAGATCAGCGTCCACTTAAAGTTGCAACCAACTTCGACACAAGACAACCTCTTCAATAATCAACCCAATTAAACGGTATTATGAAGTTCTGATGAGCCAAACTTAACTCAACAAACAGAGTAGCATCAATAAAAACATAGACAAACCTGATGAGGCCCAATAATATACTCAGTGAGAATGCATCTTGATGGTGAAATGCTTGGGATCGGTTGATCGAAAAACTGGAACCATAACAGGACCTTGCCTTAAGAGCCTTCTCAGGTTGGACTCGAGGAAGACAAGACCCCAGAACGAGGAACGAGCGGAGGCCCCGCTTTGGCACCACCCTCAACAGTTAAAAATCTCTGGTCTAGTATTTGTATTTATATTTATCGAAGGAAGGTATTTTGAGTTCTTTTTAGCCTATGATTTCTCTCAAACAAATAAATGAGATGGTTTCTTCGTCGTCGTTTCGAAACGGCTTACCGGGACAACTTTTTTAAAATGGCTTATCAGCATTCGGTTCGTTCACACAAATATTCATGCTAGGGCCAAAAATTGTATGCCGCAACCGAAAAGAAACCACCCAGATAGGAGGAGCGCATGGATGGTAGAGAGGAAGACTGCCTTCTCTGGGAAGGCAGGCTTTCTCGGATAGGTTTTCTCGTGGAAGAGTAGAAGGAGAGTAAGGTGAAAACTTAGAAAGAAACCTGTTGTAGGGGTGGCCCCCACCTAAACCCAGCAGGTCTGGTAGGAGGTTACAAAGTCCAGAATAGGCCATGTGTAATGACATAAGTGCCCCGGAGGATGACCGGATGTAAGGGTATAATGTAAAAGCACTCCTCATGTGTGCATATATATGGATACTGAGCCATGGGGAGAAGCTGGCCATTACTCATCTCCCTCACTCTCCACTACCATCTCTCTCTGTTTGGTGGTAACCACAACAGATTGGCGCCGTCCGTGGGGAGGATGAAGTAAGCCGAAACTTGAAAAAGATGGCACCGAAAAAACCGTCAACGGGCGAAGGGAAAGAAGGCGGCCGTGTCGGGCGTCGCATGGGTACGGGGCCGGCATCGGCTGCGGCGAGCGCGGGTGGCGATGCAGGCGCGGTGGTCGAGGACGTCGACGTTCGCGCTGCGACGACTAACCCCGTCACCGGCACCGCGACGACCAACCCGTCACCGCACCGCGACGACCAACCCCGTCACCGCGCTGCGACGACCCACCCGTCACCGGCGCTGCGACGACCAACCCGTGGTCGAAGGCGCCGACATCGGGCGCGGCGACGACCGACCCCGCGACGCGACGGCACGACCTCGCCACCCTCGCGCAACCCTCGCCGTAGCGCGGACCGCACGCCGAGGTAGCCACAACGCGAGCGACCGGCAGCTCGGGAGCTTCGCGACGCGGCCGTCGTGCCGTGCCAATCCGTCCGTTAGGCGTGCTGCGGCCCCCCGCACACGAGCGGTGAAGCGCCTGCCGGCGGCCCTCAGCGTTCGGCGGAGCCGGGGATCTTCGCGGGCTGTCCGAGACATACAAGAGGCTCAGAGCCAACAGGCCGCGCCGGTGGTCGCGCCAGAGCCCACGCTGGAAAGGGCGGACAGCCGCGACGCCCCCACATCCAGCCGCGTCCCACTACGGCGCGTCGATCCGAGTCCGCTTTGGCGGGACTACAGCAAGCGGCGTGGCGAAGACTTCAAATACCCGGTGTCGCCGAGCCCTACAAAGGCGACACGGACCCTGCGAGTTCGTGCGCGTGTACGAAACCGCGATCGAGGCGCGGCGAGATGACACCACAAAGGCGAAGGGACTCCCCCTCGCGTTGCAAGGAGTGGCGCTCTCCTGGTTTTTTACCATAGAGCCGAACTCCATCTACGCGTGGGAGCAGATCCGCGACCGCCTTCACAACAACTTTCAAGGAAATTATGTCGAGCGGGTCGACGCGGACCAGCTCTTCGCCGTAAAGCAGAAACCTTCGGAGAAGCTCCGGGACTACTTCAAATGCTTCGCGAAGATACGTTGTCAAGTCAAAGATGTTAATGAAACCACCGTTGTCAATACAGCCATACAGGGCCTTCGCCCGGGCCCGATGGCCGAGTACAACGCATGGAAGCCAATTAAGACAGTGACGAAGCTCTTTGACAAAATAGAGGAATATGCCAGGGCGGAAGAGGACGCGCGGCGAAGGCAAGGTGACGACTCCGACACCAACCAGGCGGTACCTCGGCAAAGCGAAGATCCGCCAAGGACGGTTCTTCAAAGGAAAGCGTGGCGAGTCGCGTCGGATGCGTCCAACCGAAGGGACGCCCCGCACAAGGAGTCATCCGATAGGTCCAAGCGTGGTCAGCAGAAGTCGCGGCGAGGCCGGTACATCCTCGACATCGAAGGCGGTTTCGACGAAGGCGCTCCCACGGGCCGGGGTGGTCGGGGGCGCCGAGGCCGGGGGCGCGGCCGTGGCTGGGGCCACGACGATAAAGGCCGTGGAGACCACGACAACCAACACCAGGGGCTGTGGTGCGCAGTCCACGGTCGTGGCAACCACCACACCCGCACGTGCACCTCTATCGCGGCGCTCCGCGACAGCGTCACGAGGGCGGGAACACGAAGCACGCCGCCGTGGTGGCCCACGTCTGATACCATCTGAAGCCCGCGCACATTCAGGCACAAGGGACGCAGCCCCATGAGGGTCCTCTGCGCATTCAGGCCCACGTGCAGCAGTCTCAGGAGGGCTTTCTGCAGCTACAGGCTCCGGAGGCCACCCACCGACGGGTTATCAACGTCATCTCTGGAGGCTCCTCGTTGGAGTTTGCCTCGGCACGGCAGCGGAAGGCCTATGTGCGGAGGCTACACTACGTGGCGGCATATCGATCTGCACACCGCCGGTGGGGGCGCATGAGGTCACGTTCACCCCCGCCGATGTCGAAGGCGTGGAGCTTCCCCACCACGACCCCCTGGTCGTCCGAGTCATTATAGCGGGATGCGACGTGCGACATGCCCTGGTTGATGGCGGCAGTTCCGCGAACATTCTGTTCGCGGTAGCCTTCGACCAGATGGGGATCCCCCGAAGTCGCCTCGGCCCATCGGGAGTCTCGCTACAAGGCTTGGAGGACAACCTCTATGGCGCTCGGCCAAATATGCTCGCAGTCTCCTTTGGCGGCGACAATGAAAGGGTCGAAGACGCCACATTCGGCGTCGTCGACCTCCCATACCGTACAATGCCATATTGGGCGCCCCATCCTCAACTCCTTCGGGCGATGCGCATCACGGCTATTTATGCATGAAGCTCCGGGGCGCGAGCCATCATTACCGTTCGGGCGACAGACATGGCCCGGCGCGACGAGCACGGCACCAGATGTCCCCGTCGCGGCGGGCAGCGGCACACCTAGGATCGGCACCGCCGTGCAAAGGCACACGGCGCCATCTGGGGGCGACTCTGCAAGCCCTGCCGATAGTGCAACTACTAGAGGCTCCGGCCGCGCTGAGCACAAACGGTTAGTACCCCCCTCCCCCCGTCGTACGTAATCGCTTACCCGCGCAAACGGGAATGTAATAAAGTTCCGTTTGTCGCCAACATATTACCATTGTGCAAAAATACGCGGCGAGCACACGCGGAGGCCTCGCCTACGCGCGTGCTCCCGCGAGATAAACCAAAGACGACGCTCACGTGTGCACTCTCCGTAGCCAAAGTGCGGGTATGAGTATAAACCAAAGACGACGTTCACGTGTGCACTCCGTGAGCTGTGGGTACGGGTATGAGTATAAACCAAAGACGCACGTTCGCGTGTGCACTCTCCGTCAAAGACACGGGCATGAGTATAAGCGAAGACGCACGCGTTCGCGTGTGCACTCTCCGTCAAAGACACGGGCATGAGTATAAACGAAGACGCACGCCCGCGTGTGCACTCTCCGTCAAAGACACGAGCATGAGTATAAGCGAAGACGACGTCGCGTGTGCACTCTCCGTCAAGACACGAGCATGAGTATAAACAAAGGCGTGTGGGGGCGCCGCACGCACTCTACGGAGTATAAATAAGGCGTGGATGTTCTCCTGCGCACTCATCGAGTATAAACAAGACGCGAACCCGCGCACGCCGTGGACTTCGTCTTTGTGCGTACTCCCGAGTATAAATCGACGTGGGCGGCGATCCCACGCGAATCTTGCGCGGTCGCCAATCGCGCACCTCGGTAGCGTTGAGGCTCGCCGCACATCACGGGAGGTGTACGCAGGGGTACTATGGAAACCAATTCCGGGAGTTCCAGAGTACCGGCGTTGCGCACTGCAGGCCGCCCCAAGATCGACGCGCACGTGGAATATGCGATACACGAGGCTGCCCCACCTCGGGGTGGGGGCGAAAGTCGCCGCGCGCGCCGATCCACGGGACTCTAAGCAGTCGTAGTGAGGTCCGCCGCACGCCGCGCCGATCGAGACTTTAAACAGTCGCAGCGCGAGGTCCGCCGCGCGACGCGCGATCCACGAGACTCTAAGCAGTCGAGTGCGGAGGTCCGCTTTGCACGCGCCGGTCACGAGACTTTAAACAGTCGCGATGCGGAGGTCCGCCGCGCGCGCCGATCTGGACTCTAAACCGGCCGAGGCCGAGGTCCGCCGCACACGCCATCCACGAGACTTTAAGCAGTGTCGTCGTGCGGAGGCCCGCCGCGACGCGCGATCTACAAGACTTTAAACAGTCACGATGCGGAGGTCCGCCGCGACGCGCCGATCCACGAGACTCTAAACAGTCGTGATGCGAGGTCCGCCGCGCGCGCCAATCTACGGACTATAAGCGGTCGTGAGTGAGGTCCGCCGCACGCGCCGATCCACGAGACTTTAAGCAGTGCGTCGTGCGGAGGCCCGCCGCGACGCGCGCGATCACGGACTTTCAGCAGGTCGTAGTGTCAACAACCGCCTCTGCACGCGCTAGCTCCACGGAGTACTCAACGCGCGAACCCCGCGGGCGCATTGGCACCCGGGCGACGAGCAGGAGGCAGTGCTCGCACGGTTCACACTAACGGCGAACTTGGAATGTGGGGATCTCGGCTTCGCACAGCACAACCACGCATGTCCTAATTATCAGGAGATCTATATATCGGGAAAATCTTTCAAGTACAGAGGCCCGCCAACATCCCTGCCGCTCTAAGTAGCTATTCGGCAGGCTCGTCCTTAACACGCGATAAGGACGGGGTTCCGCCGGAAGAAGGTCGGCCCGCCCAAAAGTCCAGCGACTCTTCGGCCCTTCGCCAGCGTCGAAGGCGTCGCTGGGTTGCAAGGTCGGCCGCAAGAAGTCGGCCCCAGCAAGGAAGCTGCCCGGGACATAGGCGAAAGTCAGAATTTATGAAGCAAGCACGTACTTCGTTCACAAAAGGAGGGGGCATTACACCGCACGCCTACACCTAGGCACCACGGCGTCACGCCTGCGAGTTCCCGGCGCCATCGGAGGCCTCAGCGCCGCCCTCGTCGCGTCGAGGGACCCCGTCCAGGAATTGGCCGAGGCTCCCCTCCCCGTAAAGTGACTTCCGGAGTTCAACCCGCGCAGCGTTTGCCCCGACGTAATCCCAGATCCGTTCGTAGAAGGGCTTGATGGCGCGGCGAGTATCTCCAACTGGGGGTCCTCCAGCCCGGCGACGTGCGTGCAACCGCGGTGTTGTAGGAGCGCGCACACCAGGCATGCCGATGTGTACGCGCAGTGGTTGCCGAAGGTCGTCGCAGCACTGCGCACAACGTTGGCGACATCTCCGACCCAGCGGAGGGTCCGAGATAGCTCCTCCGGGCCAAAGGTGCGGTCCGGCACCTTGGCTACCAGCCCTTGGAGATGGCTCTCCAGCGCTTGTATGGCGTCCCACGCAATCACCGAGGCGTCACCAAGCGTCTGGTTACGCTCCGCTAGAGTCAAGGCGAGCTCACCCTTTTCCTTTTCTAGCAAGGCGACCTGTTGCAGGAGCCCGTCCCGCTCCACCGCAAACTCCTGCTGCGCAGCCTCCGCGGCCGACTCCTGCGCCGACGCAGCAAGTCCTCGGCATGCACCTTCGCCGGCGCACTCGCTTCGGTGGCGGATGCAGCATCTGGCGAGCGGGCTCCCGAGGCTTCGCGTAGCTCCTCCTCGCGCCCGCGACCTATCCTCAAGCGCCCTTTGGGCATGAGTATAGGCCGTTTGCAAGGCTGCCCAAAGACAAGTGTCAGAGAAAGGAAAGACTTAGCAAGCTCACCGGCCCAGCGTTGTCGTATGAGTACTTACCTCACACGGACACCTCGGCGCCCCCGAGGCGCCCGCCCGTAGGCTGCAGCGCTGCTTCGGTCGACGCGGCGGCGCGTCATCCACAATCCCGCGCCACGCCCTCGGCGTCTCGGGGAGGCACGAAGTCGCGGGCTCACACGCACGGAGGTCCTGTGAGCCCCGCCAAGCGCTCCTCCTCCGGAATGGCGACACGCAAACGAGGATACAGTGAGCACCGCAAGGCATAAAAGAATACACCAGGGTAAGCTAAGCCACCCTACCTTCGGTAGCAAAAGGAGGGCTTCGGGGCCCCGCCCCCTATTCCCAGACGGGGCTGCGGTGGCGTAAGCCCCCGCCGAAAGCATGGTCCCGCAGCGAGCAGAAGCCTCCGCGTTCGGGGCCGGCGACGACCGTTCCTGCATGACGGGCGGAGTCCCACAAGCTCCTGATGCCCGTCGCCACGACGAACCCCCGCGGCGTCCGGTGGAGCTCCGGCCGTACACACGGCCGCTTAGCGGCGGCAAAGAACGACACCGCCCAGCGAGCCGCCGCCGAGAGGCCCGCGGCTGCAGCACCCGAGGGCGAAGGTTCCACTGTGGTAGTTTCTGCAAGGGGCACCTCGGCTTCTGCTGCTGTTGATGAAGGCAGCACGGCTCCGTGCGCCCCCACGGAGGGCGTCTCCGGCACCACAGCGGCCACGATCGAAGGCTCCACCTCAACATCGCCGGTCCGCACGGATTCTGTCTCGGCGACCACGGCGGGTGGCGAGACTTCCCCTCTCTGGCTGCTCGCGGCAAGCCCGCCGTCCAGGGCACTCACCGAAGAGCCTTCGCCTCCGGCGTCCGCGCCATCCAAGCCTGAATCGGCATACTTCGCCGAATCCGACTCCACGTCTACCGCGCCCTCGGGAGCGCTAGCAGCAGCAGTAGCGGCGGCACCAAGCGCGGCAGACGCCCCACTTCGGCCCCTCTTCCGAGACGGCGCCTTCTTTCTCGTTGCACCGTAAATGAGTAGCACGGTCCGCACGGCAAGGCCTGTGGCCTCGCATACGCGATTTATTCGCCTGACCCGCCTCGGCGGTGGCGGACGCGCGCTGCTCGTGCTCCCTGCCGGTATACGGCCCCAGGAACACGTGCGCGGCCTGCTCCGCCTCCTCCAAGCAAATCCCTGAAGCAAAGGGGATAACATTAGCATATAACACATTTCGCGTGAATAGAGAGACACGGTCGAGGCTTACGAAGACCGGAGGGCGCCGGCAGCAAGCAGATCGACGGCGAAACACTGTCGTCTCGACGCCTCTTGGTGGCAAGACGCCAGTCGCGGGCAAGCGGTGCCACGCCGTACATTACGTACTCTTCGGCGAGGTCGCGCATGTTGAAGCGAGCGGCCACGCCTACGAGCTGCCGGGCCCTCCGCCTGTCCTCATCGTCGGCGCCCGTGGGCGAGGGCTTGAACGCGATCGGTCGCCCGTGCACTCAAGACCGCCTCGCTCTCCACACGGTGGTAGAACCACCGCTTTATCGATGAGACTCCACTTCCGCGAGTGGAGTTCGCAGGAAGAGCTTCTTGCAAGTCGAGCGAAAAATAAAGGTGACGCCGCTGGCTCGGCGGCGCCCCGCCTTTCGATCCTTGGCCGCACCGTGCCTCGTGCGGTAGGCGAACAACGAGGCGCTGGGCCAAGACGCCCGAGCGCAAGGCCCGATTGTATACCGCGAGCCGCCACGGTGTTGGTCGAGTCGCTGCGCCTCGGCCGAAGGTCCGCAGCACGTCGCCCACGATCGCCGCCGCCGGAATGCGGAGCCCCGCGTCGAAAAAGGCAACGAATACGACCGCCTCTGACCCCTCGGGGTGCGGTTCTGTCTCATCGGCGGCGGGCAATCGTACCGCCTGGCGCTCGGACAGCTTCCCCGCGCGCAGAAGCACTTGGATCGTCTTCTCGGTCACGAGCGACGGGCCCAGCTTGTCGGAGAACGCGCCTTCCTTCTCCGCCGCCGCCGGGTCGCGCTCTTGGAGCGTGTACTTCACCTCTAGCAGTGAAGATCGCCGGCGAATGCCGCAGCTACTAGCCGCCCGGTCACCCTTGTCGCCAGATGCCATTGCTTCCCGCAAGAGGAGAATAGCGGCGAAGAATACTACGGGAATATGGAAAGCGATGCAAGCAAGAAGGGGGCGTACAACTGCGGGAGCGCGGTCACGAGGGCTACTTCAAGCCACCTCGCCCCAATACCGGCGTCGCGACGGTCCGCAGACGGACGCGACCACGCACGCGTAAAAGCCCGCCCCGCACAATCCCCATAACCAAGACGGCGAAGGGCCACGACCACGGCCCCAAGGACCGTCACAGCACGACGCTCCAGTGGCCTCTTGCCGCGTGCCAACCCCCGCGCGAAATAGCTGAAGGCCAAGCGTCAACGACTCCAGCCGCCATTAAAAGCGCACTAATGGGCCATGGGATCACAACAGCTTCGACACTGCGCCATTCATCATCCGCCCCGTGTCCCCCCTTCCCTAGGGAAGAGGCGAGCAGCCGCGAGCACGCAACCGTCCACATCCCGCCGCGCACCAGTTATAAGCCGCCGCGTGCCCCATACGCGCCGAGGCGGGAGGCACGGTACGGCAACCTAACCCTGGCAGACCGGGGGCCGGCGTGATTCCAGGAACCTTTACAGCGCAGGACCGCATCGTGAGATCTCAATCATCGCATGCGTGGCGGTGTTCGCGATGCGGCGCGCGGCTCGCGCCACCCGTTCGAAGGGTAGGGGACGAGCGCGCGCGTCTCGCCGGCTAGGCGCCCGGCTCGCGCCACCCGTTCCAAGGGTAGGGGCGGAGCGCGCGTCTACTCGGCTGGCGCGGCTCGCCGCCACCCGTTCGAAGGTAGGGACGAGCGCGCGTCTACTCGGCTGGCGCCGGCGCCGCCGCCACCCGTTCGAAGGGTAGGGGCGGAGCTCGCGCGTCTACTCGGCAGGCGCCGGCCCGCGCCACCCGTTCGAAGGGTAGGGACGAGCACGCGCGTCTACTCGGCTGGCGCCACCCGCGCCACCCGTTCGAAGGGTAGGGGACGGAGCGCACGCGTCTACTCGGCAGGCGCCCGCCCGCGCCACCCGTTCAAGGGTAGGGGCGGGCGCGACGCCGCCTACGCCGGCTGGCGTCGGCCCGCGCCACTCGTTCGAAGGGTAGGGGCGGGCGCGCGCGTCTCGCCGGCTGGCGCCCGGCCCGCGCCACCCGTTGAAGGGTAGGGGCGGGCGTGCGCGCGTCTACTCCGACTTGGCGCCATTTCTGCTGCGTCGATGTCGACAGCTTGATACCGGCGGATCCCTGCTTTAGCTGAGGTACTTTGCCGCCCGCCTCGACCCTGCGCCGGGGAATAACGGCAAGCCGCGGTGGGCCAAGCAACCTCGGCGGCAGCCTCGACATGACCTAAACCATCAGGGATTTAGGCCTCTGGGCTTTCCATATTTTGGGAGCGCAGCGGCTAGTGTGCGGCAGGTTTTGACAGGTCCTCTTAGACAGATAAGCTTCAGTACATCAATATTCCTTGACAATGGCCCAAGTCGGCACAGTCAGCGGACGCAGATGACCTCAAGCATATCTGTCTACGAGAACAAGTCAAACCTTGCCATCTTCATATGAGAGCGCGGCGCGCGCGTAGGAGGCCGTCTTCTCGATCGCCACACCAGCCTGGCCCCGGCCTCGGCCTGGACCTTGACTTCAAGAAATGGACCTGCGCATGCGCGAACGGCAAAGGCAAGGGTCATGTCCCGCAAAGTCTGCCTCGTTCTCATTAACAGGCCACCTACAGTGCATCAGCATTTTTCAAAGTGATGCAGGCGGGCTCCATCAGGAACACCGACTGAAGGTAGGTCTGTTAAGGAGAATAGGGCAAACCTTGCCGTCGTGTGCGTAAACGCAGCGGCGAGGCGTGAAGCGCGGCCGCTACCGTTAACCGACGCTGACCAAGCTCCCAAGAAAAATGGACCTCCATCAGTACATCAACATTCCCCAAGCCGCTCAACGTCGCTAGAGAATGTTGATGCACGGAAGGGGCCCATTTTAGGGGAGCAGCTTCTATCAAAATACATGCAGGAACAACGCCGCACTGTCGTATATATACCCCATCGCCGGGAGCCAACCGGCGGAAGTCCAATCGGCAGGAGTCCAACCGGCGGAAGTCCAACCGCCGGAAGTCCATCGTTACATTAATGGTCACGACGCCTCAAGGCCCACACCGCGCCAAGCATGCCTCGCCACGTGGGCGGCGGCGAGCAACGAGCGCCGCGCCTCCTTATCATTTAAGGCATATGCGGCGGCTCGGGGCCCGCTACGCTTACTGTGCGGCGCAACGCCCCGACGCGCTTCGGCTAGATGCCGGCTCGCCGCCACCCGCTCAAGGGTAGGGGCGAGCGCGCGCGTCTGCGCCGGCCAGGCGCCGGCTCGCTACCACCCGTTCGAAGGGTAGGGGACGGAGCGCGCGCGCGTCTGCTTCGGCCAGGCGCCAGCCCCGCTGCCACCCGTTCGAAGGGTAGGGGACGGAGCGCGCGCGTCTCGCCGGCCTGGCGCGGCTCGCGCCACTCGTTCGAAGGGTAGGGGACGGGCGCGCGCATCTCGCCGGCCAGGCGCCGGCTCGCGCCACTCGTTCGAAGGGTAGGGGATGGAGCGCGCGCGTCTACGCCGGCCACGCACGGCCCCGGTCAAGTTCGGAAAAGTTCACGGCGCGCAGGACGGAGGCGAAAGGACTCGGCAACATGGCTTCGGCCTGTGAAGCCCTTCTCCATGAGAGGCTCTGTTGTAGGGGTGGCCCCATCTAAACCCAAAGAGCTGGTAGGAGGTTACAAAGTCCGAATAGGCCATGTGTAATGACATAAGTGCCCCCGGAGGATGACCAGATGTAAGGGTATAAGCTGTAAAGCACTCCTCATGTGTGCATATATATGGATACAGGCCATGGGGAGAAGCCAGGCCATTACTCATCTCCCTCACTCTCCACTACCATCTCTCTCTGTTTGGTCGGTAACCACAACAAAACCCTTTGATAAAGTAGTAATTCCCTAACGCAGATCTACAAATCGTCTACAAGGATGTTTTAGTTTCTAGCTTATCGCTGGCATAGTGTGTGCTATGCTATGGCCTCGTTCTTTTTGGCTTTTCAGTCAATTTTTAGTTGTTTTATTTCAATAATCACTATTTATTAAACTAATAAGCTATAGTTAAAAATCATAAGCTGTAGCTCAAAAAAACACCCCCTATATAATCGGACTGCATGTAGAGGATACATATCAATTATTGTAGGATTGATGGCTGGCAATTAGAGGAGGTAAATGAGAGCCATCACTTTTTCTGCTTTTTCCAAACATATTCCAAGACTCTTTACTCAAGTAACTATGTAGAGCTACAAAGATTAGTGTCTAAGCGATTTCAATGGAAGCACTACGAAAAACCAAGAAAAAGAACCTTGACACCTAGATTAGTGCTATTGTCAACTAAAGTACGGTACTGGCGATAAATCGGTGCTGCCGCACTTCCAATGGCAGTAGTATCTTTCTCTCGGAACAGAACTAAGAACTGCACCTCTACCTCTCCTTTTATAGTGGTGGACAAGCTAACCACTCTACCTCTAAACTCTATATCTAAATCACACATGTATATACTATCCACTTACATATAGACTAACCCGGTAACCCAACAATATAATAGGTTTTACACTTATAAAACACTTGGCATGCTTTTAAAAACTCTATTCATCATGACGCTCTAATAACTTGATCCATGCTCATGTCCTCCATTTGCTTGACCAAAACTACTTATGCCATCGTTGCGGTTTTGCACACCGTCTCTTTTCTAGTATTGGGCACTTTACCTAAATGCCCCTTCACCTTCACGATTCTATTCCTTCTCCTCGAAGCTATACTGAAACCAATACAACTTATCAAAGCATCTCCGCATACTTTGACGCGTAACCCATAGCGTCCAATGACTTATTATCAAGTCTTTACGCATCTGGTCTCCCCTAGATCGTGTTTACTTGCACCGATCCAAGTCACTTAGCACATCACATACACTAAATCATATTTTTCATGATTCGTGGCTTTTCTATGCTTCTCGCTTGAGCCACATAGTCTCATCCACATATATCCGACCATACGGACCTCAGTTCTCCCACTAACCCTGGTTTATTGCTGTTGACTGCTAACGGTCTCCAAGCGACCTACACATCCAAAGACCAAACGACCATCATGAGCACAACTTCCATGCACTTGACGTCATTGATCAAAACATGTATCATGCAACACCTATGCACCTATCCTCAACACCCTCCACCAATTTACAACTCAATTCAACAATCTCGACTAAGGCTGGTACTACCGTCAACCAAAAGTCGGTACTAACAATCCTACCGCACTTTCAATGACGATACTACCTTTCTCAACCTTCAACCAAAATACCCTCTCTGAAAAATAACTACCACTAATTAAAAACCGGTACGTCCAAAAATCAGTGCTACCACCAACTAAAGTACGCTACTATCAGAAATCGGTACTACCGTCAACTAAAATACTGTACTACCGGAAATCGGTGCTACCACAGTTTTAGTGGCGGTGCTACCTTTCTTGATCACAACAACCCAAAACTTGCAAACTCTTCAAAAACACAATTCAAATATCGACACTACTAGCAAATCAAATTTAAATACTCATTACATATCATAGGAAGACCTCCTCGTGATCTTACTACTATTGTTCATATCAGTGCATCGCCAATCAGCTGGAATACCCTTTTATGAAGACATCATGACATCAGTCTGTGGTAATCAACCACTGTCGCAGCATGATTATTTTCTTGGAATTTTCAGGCACGTCAGCTACCACCTTTAGAATACTCATGTGATGCTCCCTGTGTTTGACTTGCTGCGCCTGCCTATCATCCACTTGGTCCTTTGTCTTTGGGAGTTAGCTTGGAGCATTCTTATCTAACACTCACAGATTATATATTTCAGCATAAAAAATATACACTAAACCGCCAAAAATGCATGCTGATGAAAACGAAGTGATGATTAAAATAGTATTATCTTACAATAGGTAAAGGTTAAGTTTGGAGGGATATCTCCTTGTCTCTTTTGATATGTATGGACTAGTTGAGAGAACATCCTACGGTTAAACCCTAGGGCCTAGGTCAATGGCAATTTGGCACCTAACATCGAAGAACACAAGACGTTTCAGTCTTCCAGATAGCAACTCAACAATGAAGCCACAGTGCCACAGACAGCCTTGTTTAAGTTATTGCATGATTGCTGCTTACATTTCGTGCTTCAAGTTTCAAACCCTGCTCTGATGTTGCTTACTGTTTCATGTTTCTACTTTCAACCCCTGATCTTCCTCAAAATCTTCTAAACTACGCCATATTATTTATTAATTTTTCATATGTCTTGCTCTTATGGTGCAAAGCACGCATCATGCGCCAACTACGTTTGACTTGTACGAGCAGCTAGCTAAGACCCAAAGTATAAAGCAAGTCTACTTAAGTGCTACATATATTAGGCTACAGCCTATATTTGTTCGGTTAGTGTTTATAGGTCAACCAATTGGGCACACTGTGCCAAACCACAGCCGACCCCCCATTCTACTTAAATTTGTGAGTCTTTATGATGTGCTTATGATGACAATGATGTCATGTCACTTCTACAAAAACAAGTTATATGAGACATCTCATCATAGATGGTTATCCAAAATCGTCAGTATTAAGTACAATCACATATAGTTTTAATAAAAATCGTCTATGAAGAGAAATATTACAGACAGTTCATAGTGAAAATTGTATGTGAAGTATCACAGACTGTTCTTACCAAACACCGTCTGTGATATTGTCAAATATCACAGACGGTTCGTATTAAAAATTGTCTGTGATAATGAAGTTATCACAGACAGTTTGTATTATAAATCATCTGTGATATTTTTCCGCCTTGCAATCCTCCAAAATTTTATAATCACCCACCTGAATCCGAGTAGAATTATGTTCCGAGACACTTTTAGTAAAACGGGCATAACTTTTGCATACAATATCTATTTTCGGCGTTCTTGTACTCGTTAGAAAGTTAACAACGAGCCCGACAAAAAAACGACCTACTTGCACTAGTTGCCCTCTAAGACCCCCAAAATCGGTCATCTTTGGCCCCGAATTTGCTTCATAAGTTTTTAATTTCTGTTTTTGCCCTTTTTATTGGTCTTCCCTTCGGAATTTGGGTTTCTCCTCAACTGTAAAGTTGTAGATCTCGTCAAAACCTTGCAAACAAGAATATATAAGCCATATAAAATTTTGATATTTTATCTTTTGAGACTAGCTGTTTATATTGCACCGATATATTGTCTTTGAATTGAGACGGCTTATTTTCATAGGGCATAGCTAACATTTCTTGAGGCTAGCCAAAAACAGGAAAAAAAATTAGGTATAGAATGAACTATCACAAACGGTTTTGTAGTATAAACTGTCTATGAAGGACTATCACAGACGGCTCAAACCAAAACCATCTGTGATACTCGCACATCATAGACGGTTCTATCTACCAACCATCTGTGATGGAAAAGTATCACAGACGGTTCTATATACCAACCGTTTGTGGTACTCGCCCCATCATAGATGGTTGGTAACTAGAACTGTCTGTGATGTGTGAGTATCACATACGATTTTTAGTTTTAGCCGTCTATGATAGTGTTCTTCACTGATGGTTCTAATTACAAAACCGTTTGTGTTGTATTTATCACAAACAGCTCACAAACCGTCTGTAATAACCTTATATTATCACTGATACATAAATTCAGATGGTTTAAAAAACCGTCTGTGATGACATTTTCGAACCGTCTGTGATGACCATTTTTATAGTAGTGTGTTAAGATAGTTGAAGCAAGAAGCTGAGGAGCTAAATGAAGCAAGAAGCTGAGGAGCTAACACCATTAGGTAGAGATTATAAGTACCATTTATCAGGATTCAAATCCTGATGCCTACCTATTATGTATATACGAGTGTACTTCAGTAGAAATTTTATGAGATTGTTGATTTATCGGCGGCCTTCTTCTTTCTAGGTATACATTCCCGTGTGTTGTGCGTGCATGATAGTGTGCTCCTTTCAATCGCAAAAAATAAGTAATTTTAGAGGAGCAAGATATTACTTTTTATGGATTTGTCCCCATAAAAAATAGCTGAGGCCCGAGGGCCTCCATATGATACTGGGACGAAGACGTGGTCAGACACCAAACCAGCAAACCGGGCTGCTCGTTGCGCCTTGTATAGGCCCATGATGCATGCATGCAAATTGTGGAGAGAAGACCATCACAGAAGTCAGTACGCCCATAGGCCATATATGAGTTTTGGCACCCCTCTCACAGCAGAAATATGTATGCCGCTGTACATCTACAGCAACAGCAGAAATAGGTTCACTCTGCCTCCGACAACTGCGCATGTAACTAGTATAGCAGTACATTTTTGCATGATCCACAAAATTAAACGACTCGTAGCAATGGGAAGCTTAGATGCTGTTAGTTTGAACGAGTTTTACAAGCGGTGCACGTGCAATTCAACGGGCTCCCCCCGGCGACACGTACGACGACGTCCCCGAAACAACCGAGGCTGTTACCGGCGCCGGTGGAGGGGCAGGTTGCCCATGTGCGGCCGGTTCGTTCAGGACAAAACCCCACCCGTCCGTCCCGTTCCTTCCCGTCGCCAAGAAAGGCGCGCGGGGGCTACCTCACCCGTACCGCACGTACTGTAGCCAGTCCTGTCTGCGTCTGGGCCATCTCCGCCGCGGCCGGCATCTGCGGTGCCCAGGCAACGCAGGCATGCATGTGCAATAAAGGCCATCGCCACGCCCGGGCCTCACACGTACCGGAACGCACACGGTATTACGCCGGCCGCGAGGTTACAGGCCGGCCCTACGCCGGTAAGCACGGGCTATCTTCGCAAAATCTTTTACCGATCCGTCGGCTTTTGGTAGCAAATGCTGATCGTCTTGTCATGCCGGTGCACGCACCGGGCGGGCGGCTACCTGATCGTGGCCGAAAGGGTGCGTGTGCTCTTTCGCGTGCTCGTACACACCTGCCATTGGCGATGCAATTGGCCGGCACGCAGTGGTTGCCCTACGTACAGAGCATTAGAGCGTATGCTAATGTATGCCATGAAATCGCGTAGGGCAGATCGGTCGTTCTGCTGTATCGACACCGGCTGGATCCACCTCTTCCGGTGTTTCATTTATGAGCTCCTCCTCCTCCTCCTCCTCCTCCTCCTCTCTCTCTCTCTCTCTCTCTCTCTCTCTCTCTCTGTGTGTGTGTCTTGCCATGCTGCATACATACGAGACACATTCCAGGCGAATTACTGAATACTGGCACATCGTTACAAGCGCATGCAGCACACACTGGAGCGTACACTTGCGATGACCATCGACGCACCAGTCGAAAACACAATGAGTAAATACGCCTTGCGTGATCAGAGGGGTTCAGATCATGGACAATCATTCCCTCGCACCGTCCCTTTCTGGCTGCCCTTAGCGTGCAATGAGTGGGCGAGTGATCGGCAAATCCAGAGGGGGGGGGGGGGGGGGCCTTATCCTAGAGGCGCGAGCTAAGAATAGCTTTCACTGGCGCTGCGTTGCCATCATTGAGCGTGTGCACGAGCCGATCTCGCAGATCTCCACGCACCACCACCACCACCACCACCAAACAGCTACTCCGCACCCGCGCACACCGCGCCACCGGCACCAGCACGGGCACCCAGACCCCAGGGGCAGTAATAACAAATCAAAAGGCCACTCCTCTCCAGCACGGCGCGAAGAAAAGCGAGCCAGCCAGGGGCCGCCCGCGCGCGGGGCCGGTCCCTCGGGCAGTCGCGCTCAGCAGACGCCCCCCCGCAAGTGGCGCAATCTGCTGCCGTTTCGTCAGGCAGGGCAGGCGCGCGCGCTCGAGCGAGCGAGCGCGGCGTTCCAGCCGCAGCTCGTAGCTTTGCCCTGCCGTGCGCTAGCTCCTTCCGGAGGAACCGGACCGGACGGTGTTGCCCGCGCCGCGCGGTGCAGGAATAACTAGCAGCATAAGCGCGGTGGCCGTCGCGTTAGCAACCATGCAAACCAAAGTAAAAGAGACGGCAATTCACGGAAAGTTTTTTTTTTAAAAAAATGAGGATATATGCGTTATTTTGGAAAAACCAAAGGTCTTTTTCGTAAAAAATCGAGGACATGTAAGCACCTGTACGTAACTAAATGAGGACCCGTACGTAATTTTGAAAAATTGTGGGGTGCTATCCTGTAAAAGGATATGCAATTTCGGTGAAGTGGAGGGGTTTTCGGAAAAAACCTGGCAGAGACCTTTTTGCAGGAGCCGAAGATCTTTACGTAATTTAGAAAAATACAAAGACTTTTTATAAGAAAGATGATATGACATAGGTGGGAGGCCGGGAACTCCCCGGCTTTGTTTTAGGGCACTCCTAATGCAGAAACTATGAGATAGTTTCTATACTTGTCAATTAATGTAGATACTAGCTATAGAAACTATACTCCCAATGGATAGTTTTGTTACATTCTGGGCCACAGATCTAAATGGGCTGAACACAACTTAAGCCCACGGAGCAACGGAGCACCAGACTTATAAGTGGTATTGGGCTTTCTCCCCCAAAAGACTAGTCCAATGGGTGGGGGCTCCCTCACACTTATAAGTGGTACTTGCTCCTCTCCCACAATCCATGTGGGACTATTCCTAACAATCTCCCCCTCACATATGGATTGGACACTTCTGCAACCCTGAGGTCCAAGGAGATGTTAGACACCTGGGCTCTGATACCACTTGTTACATTCTGGGCCACAGATCTAAATGGACTGAACACAACTTAAGCCCACGGAGCAACGGAGCACCAGACTTATAAGTGGTATTGGGCTTTCTCCCCCCAAAAGACTAGTCCAATGGGTGGGGGCTCCCTCACACTTATAAGTTGTGCTTACTCCTCTCCCACAATCCATGTGGGACTATTCCTAATAAGTTCCTACAAATAAAATTTTCATCCAATCATCTATCTTCTCTCTTCTATCATCTACCTATCATAGTTCTTTCTATCTTGGTTCCTATGTAGACATGATCTCTATATAAGAAACTATTTCCTTATCTCTCCTCCTTAACTCCAATGACACATCAACATTTTGTTTACTTGGCACCTTATTTAATACCATAGAAATTATCCATAATTTCTACATTGAGAGTGCCTTAATGATGATTAAGCCATCACTGTGCGCGCGGGTGCCGATGCGCAGGGCTTGTTGTTTAATGGAGTCCAGAAAGTAGTAAAATGATGCACAGTGTCGCTAGCGCAGGGCTGGATTGGATAGATTGCTAGCTAGATGGCGTGGTAGGTTTTTGTATTGATTGTGGCGAAGATTACTTAATTATGGAAGGACTGTGGCAGTGTGGCAGTGGGTGCGGCACTCGAGCTGTGTGCGTGCGATGCTCGGTGATTTGCCCTGATTTCGCCCATTATGGCTCTGTATTAATGGCCCTAAGGATTTGCACTGGAGTACGGGTACGAGTGCGTGGCTGCGTGCTACTGTAAAAAACGGGGACAAGGGTGGGAGAAAGACAAAGCATCCGTTTTAAACAATGATAACTTCTGTTTTTCAGAAATAAAGCTGTTTAAATTATTTTGGCTTCTTAATACAATTTTTTTTATTATCTATGAAGATATAATGATATTTTCTTTTTCTTCTATTTTTCTTTAATTAAATATTTTTTAAAAAAACTAATAGCCAATACGAAATCATTTTAGCTAAAAATTATAACATTTTAGAACAGATTCAAAAGTGAACCGCCTGGTGTAACCGAGTTTGGTTTACAGTATTGTACCCCTGTGCCACGTAACATCTCAAGTTCTCAGCAAAACAAAAGCCAGGAGACAAATACCGACCGTTCGACTCTGTTGCGCTAAGAGCAAGTCTAATAATAGAGCCAAGTGTTTGGCTATAAGTCAAGTTATAAGAGCCAAGTTATACAATAATTTGTCTTCTATTTGTCTACAAAAGGTTTTTATTATTATGTGATACCATGTCTCACATTCTCTTTCCTATTCCTCCTCACATGCATTTATTATCTGAGCCCACCACTGCATAGGCTCCCGTGCCCAGTTTGTTGCTTGTATGAGAGCCAAGCTCTCATCTCTCTCCTCTCTTCTCTCCTCCACATCAGCAAAAATGCTGACTAACTTAGCTATAAGACTATTATTGGACTTGCTCTAAATAACAACTCAAAACCTAGCTGTGCCTTAGAAGCCGTACTACTCCACTTAGCCAAGGCCATTATTCCATTTTTCGAGAAGGCAGCTGGACTGGAGGTTTTGCTACTGCGTAGCCGGGAGAAGAGAACAGAGCGTTTCCAAGTTTGCACACGCGAACGAACCATCACAATTCTGCCTGGAATATTTGCGTTCTTGGAATCTATGAAAAAGGGCTCGTGCGCGCGTACGTTGAAGCGAATCCAGGACGCATAGGGTTTCCCTCCAGGAGCCAGAACTCGCAACCTCCCTTGGATCCAAATGCGGCTACAGTTGCCGCGGCAGCGGCTCTGCCGCCTGTACGCGTCAATGCAGCGCAAGCAAACAAAGGCGCCGATCACCGCGGAGAAGGGAACGGATGAAACAGATAATCGCCACGCCACACACGTCCGAGCGCTGCCACGGGGAAGAGAACAAAGAATGCTTTCGACAGTGTCGTTTTGTAGCCTCCAGAGAAGCATCCTGGGCTGGCTCCTAGCCCCCCAACCGAGGTGCACACACACGTTGTCTTTGGAGAGTAGTATTTACAAAGATGTGTTATAAGTGTCTCGATGAATCCGCATATAATTAGAATTCAATTTTTCTAGAAGGATTGGTACCTCACTTTAAAGAATGGTTAGGAGAACTATATAAATATATAGGGATAGCCATGAAAAATCCAAGTAACAAAGTAAAAAAGATACTCATCTAAAGGTAGAAGTGTGTTGGACTCGATATGGTAATCATAGATAGGTGAATGATACTTTCAAATTCAACCTCCCAAAAATATATTCCAAAACTTTCACTCCACTTGCTACTGAAAACTAGGAAGATCAAATTTACTCCCTAGCAAAGAACTCACAAAAGTGCGAAAGCAAATGGAGTTCAACTCCTCAGAGCTGGTCAGACCGCTATGTGAAAACAGTTGGACCGACCAAGCGATCTGACCACCAAAGATGGCCGGTCTGACCAGCCTCCAATTAGACTGCTTGCCTAGGGGCGGTCGTACCGCACCCTTATTCCCATAACTGAAAATCAGCCCAAGCCAAATCCAAAAATGGTGCAGTCTCTAAAATACATATCAAAACGATTTAAAACTTTGCACACACACCTTACTAAGGATCTCAGGAATCTAGTCCATCCAAGAATGACATGGATCTGGACTAAAGTTTTATTCTTTTCTCAAGATAAGCAAGTTGCATCAAAACCGGACAAAACCCAAGAATTTGATATATGACTAGCCCATTGTTTGAAGATGACTCTAGATGAGTTCCCACATATCACAACAAGCAATAGCAAATAAAAGATTTAAGACTAAAACCCTAGGAACAAGATATCACTAGAAATATTCCAAATCGAATCAAATCGGGTAACCTTCAAGATTTTGCTATAGTTGATCTCTAGAAGAATGGATTATGATTCTTATTAGGCATCTCCATCACTTACTAAAGGATTATGTGAGAAGATCAAAGGTTTTGTTGTGATGAACCATTGCCATTTGAGATGAGCTGGAAGTTAAATTTTGCAAATTTACAATTTTTCTGGACTTCTTGCAAACTTGTCGGTCTAACCAGACAGAGGCAGCGATCACACCGGCCACCAATCAGACTGGCCAGTTCCAAGAGTTTGACCGATCGCCACCAGTGGTCTGATCGATCAGAGTTAGTAGTCTGACCAGTAGAGCAAGTTGCTTCGGTCGAAACTTGGGATTTTGTGAAATTTGGCCATAGGTTTATTTGATTTGATCTAGATTAGTGCATATGTGTTGTATGAAGTATGTTTTAACTAACGTGGATCAAGTTATGAAGAATTTATACCCGAAGATGATTTTTTGCTCTTTGGATGTGCAGGATGACTTAGAGTCAACCATGGTCAACGTCGATGATCGAGGTTAGAATCATAGAGGAGCCGAAGCCCAGAATGATCAAGGATGGCAAGTGAGATGACTGAGCTCAAGCATGGCATAAGGAAGATAGGAAATATTGAAAAGAATTTCGAGTGACGAGTTACACCATGTGGCTTAGATGGTCCAAGTGAGGCATAGTCTAGTGGAACCAGAACAGGAGAAAGAACATGCCCAATGCCTTATGGAGTCCTTTTGTTTTGATTTATTTGCTCTTGATTTTGCTAGTTTTGATTTTCTCTCTTCTCTTTTTGATCTTGTTATATACCAAGGACATGTAAGTGATTGAGATGACTCATGGAGATCAACTCTCATCCATATAGACATCATATCCTGCAAGTTCTTGAAGTTACCCGGTTTTACTTGGATTTGATCTTCTCGGGAGATTTCTTGATCTAAGTGCTTTTGCTTGAAATATTTGGGAGTTATTGCTTACTGTAAGATATGGGAATATATCTAGAGCCATCTTAGCCGTCCTGCACTCACGAGCAAGTTATATTCCTTATTTTTTTATTTTTGTCTGATTTTGGTGTAACCTTGCTTGTCCTTAAAAATGTCTGAGCTTTGATGAGGATTCTTGCAATCCTTGGATGGAATAGTTTTCTGAGATCTCAGGCAAGATGTGTGCAAAATCTCATTTCATTTGGACATGTACTTTTGGAGTTGCACCAAAAGTTGTATCAGCTCGTGCTAAATTTTTCTTTTTTGGAAAAGGGGAGCGGTCAGACTGCCCTCCTCCAGTCGAACCAACGTGTAGACGGTGGTCAGACTACCAAGCACCAGTCAGATCACCCATGGTAGCCAGTGTAGCTGCCAGTATCTTGGGTTCTTTGGCTTTCTATTTCTTGAGTTGCTTTCTCTGGTTTTGGATTCCAATCCTAGCCTTCACAGCTCAGTAGCTACTGGAGTGAAGGATTAATGAATAATTGGGAAATTTTTTTGAATGCACCATTCACCCCTATCTGTTGCCATATTGGTTCTACACTTACACATCCTTGAAACCTAGTAAGATCAAGAGGGAAAGAGAGATGGCAAAACACCAACCAAAATAAGTGCAAAATCAACAAAAACAAGAACAAAGCTCTCACCATGGAGGTATTACAAAGCAATGAACAAGATTGATGTATTGCAACATGTAGATAAAAGGTTTTATATTCACTCCACGATGAAGGATAGAGTTCTCACAAGAGCACTCACCTAAAACTTCCACCACAAGGAAACTCTAATAAATGGATGATTAGTTGATCTCCTTCACCTTAGCCACATGCCCAGTGGCGGAACCAGGATTTGGCTACGCCCCGGGCTGAACTCTAACCACTTAAAACTAACGCCAATTTGTACCTATACCACGATATAACAAAAGTATATCATAATTGGCTAATTGTATTACTGATATGAAACTTGAGTTCAATACTAAACAAGCAAACATAAAGCATAATACGAAGAACATGGCATGATCTCAAAGTACAAAAATGTAACATAATAGAGATACAATTTGAGTACCTAAACTACGATGAATTGCTCTCTATCCCATCCTGTCATTTCTTCATTGATAGTTGGACATGAACTAGAACCTGTAAAGACAACATATGAGAGTAAATCAAACATGTGTATGAATAAATATGAACAACACGAAGTCTATATTTATAAGAAGCTAACTTACCACTAGCACGAGATAATTGTTTCTTACGTGACCTCATCCCTTGAAAACGCTCTAAAATCTTATCATCATTAATGTTTGCAAATATGTCTCGTTCAATATATCATACCATAGTATGATTCATCCATTCATCATTCATCTTATTCCGTAAATCAGTCTTAATAATCTTCATAGCTGAAAAGGCTCTTTCTCGATTCTTTGTTGCCACCGGTAAAATCAAAGCCAATTCAATGAGATGATATACCAATGGAAAACTGTGTGTCTATCAGTCTGAACCATTTTCACAGCAAGATTTCCTAAGTCAGTACAATTTGCAAAATGTAGATCACCTCTCACATCACTAATAAATGAACCAAGCTGATCCTTAAGAACTAGACAATCATATTCGGTGAAGTCATCACCATACATCCTTGCAAGTTCAATTAATTTGTCTTCATCAAAGTTGGCAAAAGAATTCTTTAGATCAAGACAAGCAATGCACATCAATAACTGGGTCGATCTTTCAGTAAAGCGATTATTCATCTCAACAATAATTTGGTCATTCACCACAATAAATATATCACGATAAAAATGGTCATAGTAAGTTACCATTTGGCCCCCACGACCCCTTGATCGGCCCCTAACTGGCATTGTATTATTCATATTTGGCACAATGATCTTATGTCGGAGGCAAAAGGCATTTGTCTCTGCAAAAAGCTCATCCCAACTATCATTTCTTATTACCTCAATTGTCTTCAATGTGGTCTTAATGAGCCCTACTGCACGAACAATGTTTTGATCTTTCTTTTGCAAGCATTGTGATAGATCATTAGTCTTGCCCAAGAGTCTGATCATAAGATGCATTATAAGTACAAATTCAAAGCTCTCCATTTTTTTCCAACAAACCGGAAGCTGTGGTTTTCTGTGTTGCACTAGTAGCATCATCACTCAAATTTTATAATACCTCTAGTACCGAATCCCACATGAGAAGAAAACGGCACAAGGTTTTATGATGTGAGCCCCAACGAGTATCGCCGGCCCTTGCAAGATTAGTTTGTTGGTTTTTTCCTCTTCCTTGAAAAATTTCACCGGACTCTAATTTATTCACAATTTTATCATGGTAATCTTGGGCCAACTGATCTCTTCTGATGCAAGAAGCATTTGCAGTGTTGACAATCATGGTGGTGTAATTAAAGAAATCTAAAACTGAAGAACAACACTTGGCAACAGAAACAACCACTAACTGCAACTGGTGAGCAAAACAATGGACGTAAAACGCATACATATTTTCATCCAATATGCGTCTTTCCAAACCATGAAATTGTCCTCTCATATTTGAGGCTCCATCATAACCTTGTCCTCACAATCTAGAAATTGATAAACCATGAAGCTGTAACATACCATCCAATGCTAGCTTTAACGAAGACGATGTCGTATCAGAAACATGTTGAGCCGCGAGAAACCTCTCTATCACCTCGTCTTTATTATTGACGTACCTGCATAGGGTAAGAAAGCATAGTTAATATAGATTAGACTTACTAAGATATAAAAATACTAACAAACTAACATCAAAACCACAACCATTTGCTCTTTCATAGATGCATCGCGGGCCTCGTCAACAAGTATGGCAAACTGTCTATCCCCAATATGATCAATAATGACTTTAGTGGTCTCCTCTACACAAGCTTTGCACAACTGTTTTTGTATTTGTGGTGAAGTCAATAAATGGTTAGCAGGAGCGTTGTCAAGCAATTTTGCAACATTCTTATCCTTCTCTTTATACCATTTCACCATTTCTAGAAAGTTCCCTCTATTATTTGAGCTAGGGGACTCATCATGTCCACGAAAAGCAAGAGCTTGTTATAAAAGAAATCTTGCAACGCCTAACATAATAGTAAGACGTGATCTATATTCTTCCTCATCCTTCTTTGTGGCAATGGCCATCACATAATCTACACCCTGTCTTTGATTTTTGAAATCCTCGCAATGCTTTCTTGCTTTGTTGTGATAACTATTGACTTTACCAACATGTTCATCAAAACATTTAATTGCATTCTTCCAATTAGCAAACCCTACCCTTGTGAATGATTCAATACCATAATTCTTAGCTCTAGGCTGCTTAAAGAGGAAACAATACAAACAAAATGCTACATCTTTAGCAACACTATATTCCAACCAATTATAGCTTGCGAACCATGATTGTTGAAAGCTCCTCCTCTGGTTCCCATATTCTTTATGTGGAAATTTATAACCAATTGGTTGGCATGGACCTATTTGCAAATACTCTCTTCTAGCAGCATCTCTGATATCCACATCCAAATCCTCAATTGGTTTCCGAAGCCCAGGATCAGCAACAATGTCATCTGGACTAAGTACAACACGAGGATTAATTTGATGCGTGTTACTAGCTCCTGTTTCTGGTGTTTCGTGGGATTGTGCTTCTGTTGAAAAATAAAATGATAATGTCTTCGCCCGCTTCATTTTGTATTGACTAATAACTCCTAGTACATTCATTGGTAATAGAAGAGTAAAAAATCAGTCAGTTTAATGTCCATGATAAATTTGTGAATTGAGCAAAAGAGCTAGTACATTCATGATTCATTGGTAATAGAAGAGTATATACATAATACTTACATGGGCCAAATCTGCCAACACTATTACACAACCAAATCCACAGCTTCTTCATACACATTACACAACCAAATCCACTGGACAAATTCAGTCACTGGACAAATCCAAATCCATGGCTTCTTCCAGACTTCCAGTCATTCTATTAACAATCAGTAAGTCACAGTCACCATTCAGGCATTCACAGATTCAGTGATTCACCAAGCAAAAAATTGGAAATCTTACATCATGACAATTTCCATTTGTGATTTCCATTAAGTTTTTTACATACTTACCGGGCAGGCAGGCGGCAATGGGAGGCGGGGCGGCGTCGGTAAGATCCGAAGAGGAGGCGCGCGCGCGCGCGAGGAGGCGGGCGGGGAAGAGGGGCGACGCGCCGACGCCGGGAGGCGGGGCAGGCTGAGGCCGAGAAGATCCGAAGAGCCGTAGAGGAGCCGGAAGAGGGGCGGCGCCGGGAGGCGGGGCGGGCCAGGAAGATCCGAAGATGCGCGGTGCCGGGAGGAGGGGCGGACCGGGAAGAGTGCGACGCCGGGATGAGGCGACGAGCGGCGGCGTCGGCAAGCTGGCGAGGCGAGATTTCGGGGGTTAGGGTTGCCTGAGCGGCTGAGCAAGCGGGGGAATTGGGGGGAGATTCTGGCGACTGAGGCGAGGCCGCGAGAGCGTCTGGGATGGCCGAGCGCGTGAGGCTGCCGTGAATGGATGGGCTGAGCCCGAGCGCGTGATGGGCCTTCGGCGCAGAGACAGGCAGAGCGGCAGACGGCAATGGGCTGAGGGAGTGACGGGCTACTGGGCTGAATACTAATTATATTACCCCGGGCTGGGCTATATATACCTGGGCTATACATAGCATTTTTTTACGCCCCGGGCTGGAGCCCATGTTGCCATGGGCCCAATTCCGCCCTGCACATGCCTCTAACTCATCATGCTCATATAGATGGAGCAACCAGATCATATATAATCATAATGGATACTATCCATTAGCACAACCGGAAAAACCCGTTAACCCCCCACCCACCGGGTTTTACACTCATACACAACTATTGCACTATTCGATGATCTGTTGTTTGAATTTTCCCTTCAATATCCCTAGTCTTCCCTGTGCCTTGCTTGAGCTTAACCATCCCGTCCAACTTTCTTGATTGTATCTCAGCTCATCCCCAAGCTTAGTCTTGGTTCATGCCATCGACCATGGTTGCCTCCGAGCCACCTACACATCAAAGACCACGAAATCATGTCCAAGCACAAGTTCTTTTCAACTTGAGCTATGTTAGTCCAAACATGCTTCATTCACCATGAATGTAATAATCTAGAACTCCAAAACTCAACGCATGACCATTTCCCACAAATATCCAAAATCTCTCGAATACTTTCAGACCAAACCACTCTGATCATCATTGAGGGGCCGGTTAGACCACTGGCCCTAGTCGAACTGCCCCCATGGTTGGTTTGATTGTTCGGGTCGAGAACCAAGAAAACACCTCTTTGGAAAACCAGCTACTAACTAAAAATCAGTCACACCGCACCAACGGTCCAACCACCATTTGAAGTTTGGTCACACCGGACTTGCGGTTAGATCGTTCCTCCCCAATCGGTTAGACTGCCGCTGACTAACAGCAACTTAGAAAACTTCCAAACTTTTGTAAATTCAAATTTTAACTCAACAAGATTATCAATTACGGAACATAAATAAACTATAGATATTCTCAACATGGATGTACAAGGTGCACAAAAGGATTAGAGGCTAGGTTATTCTTTAGCATTAGATTCTTGTATAGGGCAATGATCTAATGATTCTAAAAGATCCGAGAGGGTTGTGAAAGAGCAACAATCCGTTATACTTTTTTGAGGTTGTGCTTAAGGCATTTGTAGGAAGTTTCGCCAAATCTTTTCTCTCATTGTGGTTATTTCAATATCATTATTTTTGTTCTCTCTATGAGATTCATCTTCTTCATTTTAATACCATGCACGTTCATGTCGTATTTCACAAACTCTAATCTGATATGAGGGCTACTATGCATAAGAGGGGTATTAGAGTGTAACAAGTGGTATTAGAGCTAAGCCTAGATTAATCTAGTTTGTAAGAAGGTCAATAAAGCGTCAGGTGTCACAAAATCAAGATCGATATCGATGATGTGGAATCAAGTAGATATATTTGATGACAGAGAAAATTTTAACATGTGGCAATGTGTGATGAAGAATGTCCAGCAGGAGCTAATTGATTCTTTTGAAGGGGACAAATAAAAAAAGACATCTGATGAAGACTAGAAGGCAATGGAGCAGAAGGCTATCAATACAATCCGTCTATGTTTCTTTGATGAGGTAAAGTACTCAATGATCAAGGATAATTCACAAAAGAAATTTTGGGAAGACTTAAAATAATTCTATATGGCAAAGTTGCTAACAAACAGGTGGTTGATGAAGTGACAACTATATAGGTTGTGCATGGAGAAAGGTACACAGTTTATTGACCATTTCAACGCTCATCACACAGTTGGCTAGTGTGTATAAGAAAATTGATGGGAACGATAAGGCCATCATACTGGCATCATCTTTATCATCATCATAAGAGCAATTGGTGATGAATATTCATGTTGAAAAACCGCTTTAACTTCAATAGGACAATTACATATCTATTGGTGGCAGAATTCTTGGAAAAGCCATCAAAATCTTCATCTTTAAGTGATCAAGTATTGGTTGTAGTTAGTTTTGCAGGTGAAAGCAAAAGTAACGAAAAGAAGGGCAAAACCAAGGGCACACATATATGGTATTTATGTGACAAGGAAGATCACATAATAAAAGAGTGTTCGAATTTAAAGCAAATGAAGGGTAGATGCTCAAGGGCAGTAGCATATGATGATTCGAACGTACTAGTCGTCAGCCAATCAAGTACTTCTCATGGATGAAAATTATATTCAAGTTGTTGCTTCTATGCGTGTTCGACAATGGAAATGTTTGACGAAGGATATCTATGCTCAATGAATGGAACCGTTCACTTAGCGGATTGCAAGAAGTATGTAGTTACTGAGGTGAAAATGGTTACATTGGAAATGTGTGATGCAGCACATCATATTTTTCTCTCTTGTCGTGGTTTCTTTGTCGTCGTTCTTTTGATTCTCTCTATGATATTTATCTTTCTCATTCTTGATATCGTGTATGATCATATTATATCTCATAAATTTTGATTTGATTCAGGGATTGTTGCTTATAAAAAAAGTATCAGAATGTAATGGATGAGATTTTTTTTCTTCGAGAAAAACATTAAGGTTCATTTCTGCCGTGTGGCCACAGCCCTCGCTCAAGTCCCTGTAAAAACAAAGTGGGGGAAAGAAGCACATTAGTACTAAGTAGGAATAGTTCAAGCTTTGTCTGATTGATTGAGTTGTATATAATTAATCAGTGCGCCAAAGTTGGTTGATTTGCCACAGGAGCAATATAACGCGTGTTTCCTGTTGTACCTAAGGTCACATTGGCTTATTTATTTGCAAAACAACGATCAGAATTAAAATGCCTTTTTATCTCAGGTTGATTCATATCCTTTACCATCACTATCCTCAACCGCTGGATCGAAAAAATAATTCATCAAATTCTGCCGGATATTAGAGGCAGAGTCAGAAATTTAGATTACAGGAAAAATAAGCTATATAATATAACTATATTCAATAAATGAACGGAATAATACTAATTCTAATAAAATTTGCTAGAATAGAAAAATAGAATAGAAATTTTATTATCACGAGGGTGCCAGAGCCCTCTCTCTCCGTCCCCGCCGGATACTGTATCAAAGTTACTGCAACAACTCCCCGCGTGTTAGTCCATATAAGTAAATCGATGTACTTCTTGGTTTTCCAATTTTTTTCACATATGATTTTTTGATCAAATGACCATGATCTTGGTTTTCCAATTTTTTCACATATGATTTTCTGATCAAATGACCATGACTAGGGATGCGACAAAGGCACGATACTGTTCATCTCTGCGCCCACCATTCCCACCTATTGCCGGCATTTGTTTGCTGCAATAAAGCCAATAACAGCTCAAGGTCCTGTTAACAATTGCTCAAAAAACATTCGATGCGAACGGGATGAGGTCACAAGGAGCAATAGCCTAACTCTTTTCAATATATGATTTATGACTTATAATTTCTCTTTTCACCTTCTGACTTATAATTTTTAACCTCTCTCGAATAAATAAGTGAAACGGTTTATCTATCGCTATTTTTGAGCAATTTATCAACTTATCCATATTTAGTTTGTTCACACAAACAAATGTTTATACTAGACCCAAAAACCATAAGTCACAGCTTTAAAACATAAACCGTAGTCAAAAAGAGCCTCCATAATATGGTAAGTATAGCGTTATGATTAATGTATGGGTCTGTTCAATTTGTATTTTGCTTCTGGTTTCTATTTGGAGAAGTTAAAAGTTAATATGAACACTCGGATTTTTAAAATGGTTTTCTCACTTTTCTCGCTCCTATCTCGTTCCGAGGATAATACATAAGGTCATGGACGTATCACATACTCTTTTCTCTTACTCTTGTCTCATATATACATCTCTCTTATTTTCTTTACTACTTTTTCTCTCATTCTAAAACCACTTTTTTAAAGTTATTTCTACTTATTTTCCGTTAAAAGCATGCGTGGCCAATAAGGGTCTACATCAAGTCCCAACAGTAGTGAGTAATTACAGGCCGAGGAGCAAGGCGCGGAAGGACGGTGCAGGAGGCTGCCACTGCTTGCTGTACGTCCCCCCTGTGCGCCGGTTACTAGGCCGCGCAGTTGTCCCCCCTCCGATCCGCACACCCACACCAAGCACGCATTAGGTATGGCTGCAGCTGACTTGTGGGTCCCACAGGGGGTTAGCGGTTAGCACTCATGATGATTCTGTCTTAACTCAAATAATCCTCAAATGATATAGTACTACCGGATTACTTTAGTAAATCATACTAGCACTAATAGGAAAAGATACTCCCTTAGGTAGTAGTAGCACCGGTAATAGGAGCGGAGTACAAAGATTTTTCGGATAAGAGTTTTGCTTATGTCGAAAAGACTTACTTTTTTCTCTCCTCTGCTGGTACTACTTTTAATCCTGCTTTTCGGAAGCTTTTTCCCAAAGGGAATTCCAATCCTTTCTCCACGGTCACACTTTTTAGTTCACAATGTCAGTGAAATGTCTCGAACCATGTGTAAAGGATCACAGTGTCACTGGAGCCCCTTTTTCCCCTCTTTCCAGCTGCTGCGGCTGTTCTCTCTCTTCAGTATTCCACTCGGGCAGTAGGGAGTAGCGACTAGCGACAGTGTGATCTCTCTCGCTAGTCCCACACACACACACGGAGTACACGCCGAGCACACGCATACATAGAGCATGAGCTGTCCGTTTGCTCGGTCTCTTCTTGCCCCGAAAGGAAGAGGCTACATTCTGTAGGGATCAGGCGCCATATCGTAACTATTCCTTTGAGATTCTTGGATGAGCAGCGACCCACAAAGCGCCCACTGGAATTAAGGTGTGCTGGTTGTAATAAGTCCTTTCAGCTTATTCCAATCTTGATGTGTCATGTTTGGTTTGGATTGCAGGGTTTGATGCCGCCTGGCCGGCGCGAAGTCTGGAAAGATTTGGGCATCTGCTGCAGCCATTGCTAATTCTTAGGCCATCCTGAGCAATTCTTGGTTTAGTTAGTGGCTTACTGGTGTGTTGGTTTGGTTGCCCACATTCCAAAACGCCTAATTCCGTCCCGCTCAGCTCACATTTGGAGTGATTTGGTTTCTTGATGCAGTTTTTTGGGCCTTTCATCTCTGCATTTGCTCTTGTTCTTGGCCACATCGCTAAATTCTTGGTCTCAGTTTGGCACCTCGATGTGTTTGTCTGGCTGCTTGAGTCCAAATTCCAGATTGGCCAGCTCACATAATCAGTGACTTTGGTCTCCCGGTGCAGCAGCCTTGGAATTTCTCTGCATTTGCTCAGGTTCTTGGCATCAACATGGCGCTCCGACGTGTTCATTTAGTCTCTAGATGTCCTAATTCCGTCTTGGCCCGCTCGCAGTTGCAGTAATGTCCTTTTCTTGATGTATCCATTCTTGTCCCCATTCTTCCAGGTCGCTCTCCGCGTTCGGTGCCGAAATCCCCAAAGTTTTCATCTTTAACCTGTTCTCTTGGTTCCAACTTTCAAGTGCCTTAAACCCTACCTACCTCATCTCACATCCAGTGTTTGGAAAATTCACCATTTGCATGTACAGTGCTTTTATTGGCTGCAAAGCTGGATCTTGCAATGCGGCTCATCATCTTGTGTTTCTCGATTTGGGCTGCGTCTGCAGCGGCTGCTGTGGCTGGTTCAGACATGGAGGCACTACTGGAGTTCGGCAGAGGCATCTCGCAAGACCCATCCCGCCGTCGGGCCACTCCTTGGAACCCAACTAGTGCGTTGGATTCTAATGGCTGCCCTGTCGATTGGCATGGCGTGCGGTGCAACAATGGTCAAATTCTTTCAATTGCATTTGATGGCATTGGGCTTGTTGGGAATCCCAGCTTGTTGGCTCTTGCAAGAATGCCGATGCTTCAGAACTTGTCCCTGTCGAACAACAAATTGGAAGGGGTCTTGCCCCGTGCATTGGGGTCTATGACTTCGTTGCAGCTGCTGGATCTGTCTAACAACATGTTCTCTGGTTCAATTCCGGCAGAATTGACTAAATTGGCTAATTTGGGACATCTCAATCTCTCTTCCAATGGTTTTGGTGGTGCATTGCCTTTGGGTTTCCGGAACTTCAAGAAATTGAAGTACTTGGACCTTCATGGCAATGGCTTCATCGGTAAAATGGATGACATATTTGCACAATTGCAGAGCCCAATCCATGTTGATTTCAGCTGCAACCAGTTCTCGGGGGCCCTGACATCAATCTCTGACAACTCATCTGTGGCTAGAACACTGCTGTACTTGAATGTTAGCCACAATATGCTGTCAGGGACAGTATTTGGGAGTGATCCAATGCCTTTGTTCGACAGCTTGGAGGTGTTTGATGCAAGTTACAATATGCTCAACGGCAATATCCCATCATTTAACTTTGTGATTTCCCTCAAGGTGTTGCGCATGCAGAACAATAATTTCTCTGGGTCCATCCCAGAAGCGCTTTTTCGGGAGACTTCGATGGTGTTGACTGAACTTGACCTTAGCTGCAACCAACTTACAGGTCAATTAATTTTTGTACTCCCCATTGCATGCTTGTCTTAAAAGGATTTAAGAAATTGCATTCAGCTCACCCTTAGACATGTAATGTGTTCTACTATGTTTCCCTGATGCTTGAACAAGCATATTGTAGTGATTACACCTGGAAACAATGAGCATATTAAAAACATCTCTTTCATGGCCATAATAGCCAGTGTGACACTGACTTGTATACTATGTTTTTAACCCTGTTGTTTCCACATGATTTATTGCATTTATCAACCATGATATCGATTATCTCTAGTTTCTTTCTGAGGAACAGATTACCTCTAGTTTCATCTCAACTCTTTGCCTTACACAGGTCCAGTTAGACGTGTAACATCGATGAATTTGAAGTACCTAAACCTGTCATGCAATAGCCTTCAAGGAACTTTACCAATCACATTTGGGAGCTGTTCAGTCGTTGATTTGAGTAGAAACATGCTTTCAGGGAACTTATCGGTTGTCCGAACATGGGGAAATTATGTTGAGATGATTGATTTGAGCTCAAATAGATTGACCGGAACTTGGCCGGATGAGACAACCCAGTTTTTGAGGCTGACTTCATTGAGGATTTCCAACAACTTGCTAGCAGGAGAATTGCCAACTGTCCTTGGAACTTATCCCGAGTTAATTGCCATCGACCTTAGTCTCAATCAGCTGCACGGACCTTTGCCCGAAAATCTGTTTACAGCAGTCAAACTGACCTATCTAAACCTTTCTGGAAACAGCTTTGCAGGGACTCTTCCTCTTCCTAATTCTGGAACCAAGAACTCGACTTCTATAGACTTGTCGGTTCTCCCTGTACAAACTTCAAACCTATCATTTGTTGATCTTTCAAACAATTCTTTGAGTGGCTCACTACCTTCGGGCATTGGTGGTTTGAGTGTATTGGCATTGCTGAACCTTTGTCAGAACAACTTTACTGGGCAAATCCCAAAAACAATCACCAAGCTAAAGAATTTGCTGTACATTGACTTATCAAGCAACCATTTCGATGGTAGTATACCTGATGGCCTCCCTGATGGACTTGTCGAGTTCAATGTCTCCTACAACAATCTGTCTGGCTCTGTTCCAAGGAACTTACTGAAATTCCCTGATTCATCTTTCCATCCAGGGAATGAACTACTTGATCTTCCTCACTCTGGATCACCAAATGGCCCTGAGGGATCAAGTGAGGGGAGGCATGGTATGAAGCGTGGAATTCTATATGCATTGATCGTATGCGTTGTTGTCTTTGTTACTGGGATCATTGTGCTTTTGCTTGTTCATTGGAAGATCGCTAGCTGGAAGAGTAGCGAAAAAGGTACTAGACAAAGTAAACAGCCTGTAACTCAAGGCCAGGGTGCTCAGAGATGTGCCGAAACCCCAACATCAGGAATACATGAAGTATCATTAGGATCATCACCGTCTGCAGGGTATGGAGGTGTTCCTTTGCCTGGCAGTGGCAAGGAAAGACAATATGAAGCCCAAGATGTGGATCAGCCAACAGGTAGTAGCTCCACCCTTAAAGATAGCACGAAGTCTTCAATGCCTCCATTGACATCGTCACCTCCTGATGCGCGGGCACACCATCATCATTCCATCTTGAGAGTGCACTCTCCTGACAAACTAGTCGGGGATTTACATCTTTTTGACAATTCTCTGCTGTTCACGGCTGAAGAGCTCTCTCGTGCTCCAGCGGAGATCATTGGCAGGAGCTGCCATGGGACATCCTACAAGGCTATGCTTGACAATGGGTATATGCTGACAGTGAAGTGGCTGAAGGAGGGCTTTGCTAAGAGTAAGAAAGAATTTTCCCGTGAAATAAAGAAGCTCGGCAGCGTCAAACATCCCAATCTAGTCTCACTGAGAGGCTACTACTGGGGTCCAAAAGAGCATGAGAGGATCATCATATCGGACTATGTAGATGCCACATCTCTGTCTACCTACTTGTCCGGTAATATGGTTTCTTAACTCACTTCATCGAATTCTTGTGGCAGTCGATTTGTACATATTCTGATGCATCTTTCTCTATCTTTCAGAATTTGAAGAGCGGAATCTTCCACCTCTATCAGTGGGCCAGCGGCTGGACGTCGCAATCGACATTGCGCGCTGTCTAGATTACCTGCACAATGAGCGGGTGATCCCACACGGCAATCTGAAGTCTTCCAACGTCGTGATTCAGAATTCAAGTCCATCTGCTCTGGTAACTGACTACAGCCTTCACAGGCTGATGACTCCAGTCGGCATGGCTGAACAGGTCCTGAATGCAGGGGCCCTTGGGTATTCCCCACCTGAGTTTGCGAGCACCAGCAAGCCTTGCCCATCTCTGAAGAGCGACGTGTACGCCTTTGGTGTCATCCTACTTGAGCTGCTGACAGGAAAGATCGCTGGGGAGATCATTTGCGTGAATGATGGTGTGGTTGACTTGACGGACTGGGTGAGGATGCTGGCAAGGGAGGAGCGTGTTTCGGAGTGCTACGACAAGCGCATTGTGGAAGATGAAAGCTCAGGAGGCGCCCCAAAGGCGCTGGAGGACATGCTGCGCATCGCCATCAGGTGTATCCGGTCTGCATCAGAGAGGCCGGAGATACGGACGGTGTTTGAGGACCTCTCGTCCCTGTTGTGACCGGGAAGTTCTTGGTGGTGTACATCTCGTACTTACATCAGTTTATCGAAGCTCAGGAGAGGGTATACTAACATTTGTTAGGATTTTGTGGCGATGTGTCTAGTCTCCTTTGAGCATTCATTGTTTGGTTCCTCTTCCTGGGAAGCGTTTATTCATTTTTACTTAGCCCACAGATTTAGGCCTAGATGATTGTGAGAATAAGTTTGTGTACTGTGATCTTGGACATCAGATAGGAAATTAAAAAAGGTGTAGCGATTTGTTGTTCTTGCAAAGGTATGCATGTTTATACAATCAAATAACCACATATGTACAGCTAGATGTTATACGCTTAGTCTATGCCATAAACTGAAACTCTGAAAGGATGAGAGATTTGCTACAGAACTGTATCAGAATCCGCGCGGGGGACACCCGTAGCAGGATAGCCAGCATTTCTTTCGCTTTTTTTTTTTGTGATGTGAATGGTGGAATAAGGTTAGCTTATTACTAACGTTGCTTGGTGTTCTCTTGGTATTTGATTCATGGAGAAATGCGATACGCTTCTTACTTGGTACGCAATGCCGTCGGGAGCGAAGAACCTGGAGCAAGAATATATGCTTTGTCAAGGGAATAGGCAGGACTTAAAAATTCTCTTGTGGCTCACAGAATCACAGGTCACAGCCACTGGATCGATGCTATTTGGTTCGATATGGGCTCATAATAGTTTGACTACCAAGATAAGGCTGATGCTTGTCCAAAATCTTAGAAGATCTTGGCGAACCTTGTATAAGCATGGGGGTGAATACTGAATAAAGTTCATATCATATACATCAAACATACTCCTTTTTTCAATCTTGGAACAGCGTAAAGCAATGCACTCAATCTGCTACGATCTATTACTAAAGCAAAAATAAAAAGAAGCCACTAAGTTCAGTTCACTTTTAAGAGCTAGAAATTCTCACGTTAATAAAAAAATTGATTTTGATAGATTCAGACTATAGCAGTATAGATTAATCATATATATGCGAGAGCTGTTACAGTTATATAAGAAAGTATTATAGTTGTATACCGAGTAAACTATATGTTTTGATATAAACACATATAATCCATTCTTTTTAGCTTATGCCTTATAGTTTCCTTTGAATAAATAAATGAGGCAGCTTTTTCACTGCTATTTTGAAGCGATTTATCGGAACAGTCTTTTCGAACCAGATTATTAGCATATTACATTCAATTTATTCATACAAACACTTTCATTATAGCCAAAAACCATCAAACAAAAAAAACACCCCTATCTTTTGAATTCTGATTCTTTCCTTGCTCCCGGTGTGTCGCACGAATCTCACAGCACACCCCCTCAAAAACCTCCAAACCCCTCCTCCTTCCTCCTCTCCCGTCCCAAATTTCCAATCCCCGCATACTCCATTCCTCTCCACCCTCTCCCGTCGTTCCGGAACCTTCTCGATGCTTCTCTCCCGAAGGTTCTCCTCCACCCTCGCCCGCTCCCCCTTCCTCGCGAGGGTTCCCCCTTCTCGCGCCGCGCCCGCCACCCCTCCGGCCCCTCGCCCCCCGCCACGCCGCCTCATGTCCTCCTCCGGGTGGCACCACTCCTCCCGCCCCCCGCCGCCGCCTCCCCCATCCGGCGCCGACAAGGTATTTGCTCATACGCTGATACCTTGGTTGTCAGGTTTTCTCTCCTCCACCTAACGCTTCTTGAGGTGTGTGTGTTGTGCTGTGCTGTGTCATTGTAGGATCAGCTGTTCCGGGGGCTGGAGGCGGCGCTGGGCACGACGTTCAGCTCCGACCCGCTGGCGCCGCCGCCGGAGCCGATGATCCTCGTCATCAGCGGGCCCAGCGGCGTCGGCAAGGACGCCGTCATCAAGGTGATTGGTTCCTCCGCATCCCTACCCTACTTTTGATGCCGTGTCGGTGTTTGGTTGGTTTCGGATTCGGCTTTACAATGTCGGGTGTGGATTGTTCACCAGAGGCTGCAAGAGGAGAGGGAAGGGATCCATTTTGTGGTCACCGCGACTAGCAGGGCGAAGAGGCCTGGTGAAATTGATGGGAAGGACTATTACTTTGTCACCAAGGAGGAGTTCCTCACGATGATTGAACGGGAGGAGTTGCTTGAGTACGCGCTTGTTTATGGGGAGTATAAGGGGATCCCCAAGCAGCAGGTATATCTTGCCTGCACACTGGTGTAGTGATGTTGATACCCAAGTTAAATACTTAGGGGAAGAATTGTAGAAGTATCTAGTTAGTTACGATTCTCGTAATGCACTGGCAGCGATTTGCTTACACATTTATGTTTTTCCGATACGATGAGTCAGCAAATATCTTGTATCTTGCTGAAACTTGTGCTGACATCTATCTAGAACTGGACCTAATAGGTTGCTACTGATAGCCTCCTGGAGGTTTTCAATACACTCTTCCTACATAGGAGTTTACAGTTGAAAAGCCAGCAGCTTCAATCGGGTCGTGTGCTGTACATTCGGCTGAAGCAGTTTTTTTCTTTCTTTCTTTCTTATTTGAAAAGGAAAAAGGAAATCCCTCAATATTTTTGTGTTGATAAGTATTGCCTTGATTAGTAAGAGCACTAGTGTGCTGCACATTTTCTGTTATAAATCATTTGTTCAACTGAGGAATCTTATAGAGAGACGCGACTTCTAACTTTTTCCAATGTCTTGATAAACCAATTTAGTGTACTGGAAGTCTAGAACCATATTCATCATACGCAAACGAAACTTGTTCAGCGTATGCTATTTGGTTGATGACTGAAGTATTGTAGCCCAAAGGATATGGGTTGCCTACAAACACATTGCATTTTCGAGTTTTTGAAAGAAAAAAGAACTATCATTAGGTCAAAGACACAGGGTTAACTAGTTGTGGTGGGCTTCAAACATTGTGGTTCTTTGAAATCACCTTCTTATATTTGAGGGGTTGGCTGATGCTTATATAGAGATAACCTTTCAATATTTGCAAATATTTGCAGCTGTATAACAGCTTCAACCACTATACTACCCCATCGCTGTAGATTGTTGAAGGCTAATGGGAGTCGGACCACTGCACATTTGCTCAACTGTAGGCATATATTGGTTTTATGTTTCTTATCTAGTTCCTCATAATAATTGCAAGATTTTCTGTCATGAAGATAAAATGTACATCCTATATGGTTTGGTTACCTGTCTACTTGTTTATTCATGTTGGTAAAGTTTCAGTAATAATTAGGCTATTGATGGTCATGTATTGACCTATTTTCTGATAACTGAAATTCTGCATTAAACAAACACACATGGTGTGAAATACCTATTCTCCCATCACAGTTTTGGTGTACCACAAACCCAACATAGCAGCACGGACATTTTAATCTAAGGCACATTAAAATTTCACCTTATCACCAGCAAAATTCATAAGTATTTTTTTGGAGGATCGATTGTAATTTAGTTTTTCTTCCTACACTTTAAGCATTTCCTATCACTGTGTCAATTTTTTTAGGTGAGTGTTTGGTAAATTATGAAACATGAGAACTGAATAGAACAAAATTTGGCACTACATCTATTTTTGCCCTGCAATCAAATTGTTCAATTATTTCCTTGATTCATGTCTAGGATGGTCCAACATTTTATTTGTATACAGTCACAGGCTAGAGATGTGTGAGCTGTCTAGATTCAACCCAAGATCGACTCTACCCAGAATTCCAGAACTAGGCTCACTCTATTTTCTTTGCAAAGAAGGATAGCTAAACCATGTAGTTTATAAATGTTACAAGAGTAGCATATGTTTGTAAACTGAGGATCTATTGTTACTAGACTTTTCACATCACTTTAGCCTAACTATAGCTCCAAAAGATGTTAAACTTCCTCAACTTGTATAAATTAATAATTTGTATGAAAAATGATTGCTTGAAGTCTTGAACTCCTTTGTGCTGCTTGATTGAATATTGAAAATCTCGGCATCTAATGGGTTATTGCTTTTAACTCTGTAGATTCCTGCATCTACTGGCTTTTGATGTCTCCATCATTTTAATTTTTATTATTCCTTTTTCTGTTTGCTATTGTGAGCGAGTTATTTTGACCCAAATGGCAAAATGTACAAGCATCTATCAACATTCGTAGAACGTAAGAAATGATATTTGAGTGTTTTCAGTTAAATACTAGATTGGATAAACGATCCATCTGGATAAACTACTTATATATCTTTCTTTTGGCATACAGATCCGTGATTACATGGCCAAAGGTTATGACATTGTCTTGAGGGTGGATATTCAAGGAGCAGCAACTTTGAGGCAGATACTTGGCGAATCTGCAATTTTCATTTTTCTAGTTGCGGAGAGTGAAGAGGCACTTGTCAAAAGGCTAATTCACCGCAAAACAGAAACATCAGATATGCTTCTTGTCAGAATTGCAACAGCCAGGGAGGAGGTGAAACGCATGAAGAATTTTGACTATGTAGTTGTCAACGCTGAAGGGAAGCTGGAGGATGCTGTTAAACAGGTGGAGTCTATCATTGATGCTGAGAAAGCAAAAGTTCACAAGCGTAGTGTCAATATCTAGTTAAGGATCACACGGTCCATCCTCTTCATATATTCAACTGTTTGGAGGAAAATTATCTTCAGTTTAATCAGTTCAAGTTCGATCTTGTGCGGAGGAAATTAGTAGTGAAAATTTGACTTGACTTCGGTTTGCAACAGTAGTCAGAAAGTTCAATACATTGCTAAGTGACGAGAATTTAGCATATTGAGATATCCTGGAGAGTTAATTTGGATATAATAGCTCTCTCGCGTTCCATGCTAGGGCAATGTCCTTTGTCTTTACTAGGATGTATATTTTATGATAATTCTTGTGCAAACATTTCTGGCCAGAAATCGTTCCTTCTCTTCTTTTTTATCTGTATTTTCACTATGTTAGAACTCTGTACGACTATAACGAACTTCTTTTTGACACGCCATTTTAGTAAATTAATAGTTTTGGTTGCCAGAAGGAAGATGACACCTATAGAAATACTAGCAAACCTTCTTGTAGAAAAACGAAGAAAGGCAATTGCACGATGCATTATTCATGTTTTGAGCACAAAACATAGCTTTAATACTTATCGAAATCTTTATACAGGGGCACAAAAACGGCACCAAACCTACCAGTTACCAGAAGTATAGCTCATGCGGATCGGTCGATCGATCTTTCATCAGGAAGCCAAGAGTGTGTAGCATGAAAGAGCCAAACCACACAGCTTAGAAGGGCAGAACTAGGAAAAAAATAATAACTAGGTTTCACTACTTATCATACATATAACAACATATATAATTTTCAAGTAGTGTTGTATTAAATAGTAATGTGTCTGGTAATTTATAACATCGTTCAATATAACCGATGGCAATATACAATGATAAAAAAAGTAGCAATCTTATAAGCTTCACTTTATGTATAGGACTCCTTTGACTCATCATGACCCTAGAAAGGCAATACTTGCTTCAATAATAATTTAGCAACGTCAATTGATGCCTCTGATAGAGCAAAATAAGTAATCTTAAAAGCTTTACTTTGTGTATGGATAATAACATTAATGTGTTGTTCTTTTTTTTTAAAAAAAACCGTCATAATTTTTTTAGTGCTTAGTTGTGGACGCTATTCACACCACTTACGTGCTCTTTTAGTCTAGCATTTTTTGTTCCAACTATTCCAACCATTTACAACAAATGCATCATACCTAGATTCTTTCTTATTGTGATCCTTAAACAAGAAACAACAAAAACAATATGTTGTGTCTTTGGACTCGCTATACTCAAGCTAACTCCTCAATTTATCAAACTATTCAATATTAAACCTTCTGATCTTATCACCAAACGGTGTATATAGAAAATCATAAGTGTAAGATTGGCAATGTTCATTATCCAAGTATTTTTCTTTTTACCCTATCTTTTTTATTAGGATGGTAATCATCTATTATTTTTCTTTTGCCTAGATCAATTGAATCTCCTCTTCCCAGTTGATATCTTTTGGAGGTGAATTCCCAACATTGATAGCATTATCTAGCGCCTTCCTTTTTAGAAACTTTTCTATAAATTTACCTACTATTTGCCAATTATTCCAAAACTCAATTAGATGTTGTCAATTACCATGTTTAAGAACAAGATTACAAGAACAATAGGATAGAAACTAGAAACATCAAACAAACATGTAGACTATAAAGCTTTAAGATTACTTACTTCATATAGTAGTTAAAGATGAGCAATTGAACACGTTGCACACAAGTCACACTGCCACAATCATATGCAAATTTTGCCTCCGATTTGCGATATGGGTATTCCAAAACTATAACAATTGAAAACCCTAATCCTAGAATTTGGGAAAATTCAACCAACGATCAACAATTTAAATCCCTGAAACACAAAATTAGCGATTGTGTAGAGCAGCTCAAATAGAAAGTTGCTACTAGCCTACCACCACTCAACAAATGTATGGGCCATTTCAAATGATCATATTCATACACTAGTATTACTCATCACTTTATATCCTGTGCACTCTCTTTCATCTTTACATGTGCATGCATGGTTGTGTTATTACCTGGCTACACAAATTGCATGTACTAATTCATTGGCACATGGGAGACTTACAAGTTAGTGAATTATAAATACGGTTGATGTATACTGAAAATAAGAAATGAATGATTCTAAAAAATTAGGAATTAATAATGCCTGAGCTTTTAGGATCTTTTAGTTTACATTAGCTTCGAAATGTCTATTTCAGATTTACACCAATTTATCTTACAGTACCTGAGTACTCATTGCAATAAGTTGATGGAGTAGTTTATGGTTATGGTTTAATTAGCTAGCTAGGAGTAGTTCCTAAGACTTGTGCCTCAAATTATAACTGTCTAAAGAATTGGATTAGCAATCGCCCAGTACAACAGAACATGAACGTTATAAGTTTGTACTTGAGATAAATCAGAATTATTGGAAGAAATCAAAAGTACCTAGTTGTGTTTGTGCCGGTTCAACTAGACCCATGATAGCCCGTCGGCTTATGGATGCGAACTATGTTGAGGGGTGGCTGGGGTTGGAGCCTGGGATTGGGAGGTGATTGTGGTGGCGCAATCGACACCTCCTCCAGTAAGTCACCCAATGATCGGGATGGGAGTCAGAGCAACATCTAGAGTCCAGACAAGAAGGCAAGAAGCGAAGGAAGGAAGCAACTTGGGCATTTGCACTTGTCGAAGCGAATTCAATTGTGCCGCCCTTGCAGTTTTCCCTCATGAAGTCACCAATTCACAATGTGCCCTACCATTGCCAACCTGAGCCTGGCTTGGCCATGCTCAGCCGCACTCCTAATGGGGTTGTACGCTCGGCTAGCTGTATGAATTGGACTAAGGCATTGGGTCCTGTGTCCCTAATGTTGGGCTAGGGGTGTCACACGCTATACATAAATAGGTTATATCTAGGAAAAACGATTTCAAACCTGGTGTCCTATGCACCCTGGTGGGCTTCAGTGGATCTGCCCCTGCTTAGAAGTATTGTTGTGAGAAGGTATGAAAGTCGTCACTCACATATTTCCCTTCCGTGGTTTGTCTTCTCCACACATGTGTTGCGTCTTTGCTCAATCTTGTGATCTTGTTTCCTTGAGGACCAGTATGTGAAGCAATAGGCTGACGGCCGCTCTGCACGGCATACCTGTCATCCCAATTGTTTTGTTCTTTGGGCTATGGCTAATGGTTTTTGGCTTCGATTGATGGCATTTGGCTGTGTTTTTTGAGATGGTGGAGGACAACAAAGATGCTAATGCGGATGACGCAAGCACTAACGTGCTCAAATAATCGTTTGGAAAAATGGCTTTGAGAAGCTGCTTGAAAAAGTCGGTCCATTTGTTTCATCTTTTGAAGAAGCCAAAACAAAAGCCAAAGACAAAAGAAAAAAAACATAAGTCTTCCTTATACAACAGTAGTGACAGCACTTGGAACATTGGAGTGGAAGCCTAGAGACCACTACCACCCTTGGGTAGAAATTAATGGACATATGACACACTTTTGGGCCTGATTTACATTGGTATGACTTGGGCCTCTTCTAGGAGGAGAAACTGAACAAACCTATGTAGGAGATGAGTTGTGCCTAGGCTGGCCCAAGTCCTCGTGTCACATATGCGCCTAGCAACATGCTATCCCTGGTAAGGCTGTGGTTATGTTGTCACCCACTTGGCAGCTAAGCACGTCGCACGCACGCACGTAGTAGAGGTGGCCAAATAGGCCATGCCTAGCAGACTGGTCCACAGCCTGGTAATGTAGACATGGTCCACGGCACAACATGAGGTGTAGCCGGTCGGGCCAGCATGACACGAGGAGGTGGGTCGTGCATGACATGATGTAGGATCAAGGATACCGACTAGAGGGGGGTGAATATGAGGTTTTTAAATTTTCTTTACTTCTAAGTAATTTTCTACAATTTCAATTTAGCAAGAATGTAAAGCACTTAACACCTACACAATTCTAGTCAAGTAAAGTACCAACACTTGCTCTATATCAAGCAAATGATCACAATGATACTAACAAATAAGAACTAGAAGAAAGTATGAGAGAATTACACACAACCGATGTTTTACCGTGGTGTTCGAAAACTTGTTGGTTTCCCCTAATCCACGTTGACGTTAGCCCGAACAAATCGGACCGGCTCCACAAATTAAGCCGAAACACCTCGAGTACACTAGAGGTAGCTCTTCCCCACTCCGGGTAGGTGAGCTCCAACCTTCACAAGAACATCGGGCATTCTCACAAACTCCTGTGAGAAGATCACCGATCTAACTCTGTCCAATCGTCCAGGTGCACGACAAGCACCAAGAGTAATAAATCAGGGCTTCGCTTGATTGTAACAAGTGCCAAAGGATCAACTAATGAATGCAATGCACTTTTTGCTCAACCACCTCAAATTGAATGCTCAAAGTGGAAAGGAGGTGTGGAGTGAATACTCTAAGCTCAAAGATGTTCAATAGAGTCTATTCTTACTGTCCTTGAGCAGTGGTACGGGTATTTATGCCCCTCACTAACCAAAACTAGCCGTTTGAAATAAATTCCAGAAAAATTAGGGCGAGTGGAACTACCGCCGGCCTATGGCCGGTAGTTCCGCTCCACTTCTGGCGCGGCATAATGGCTATGTCAGAGGCTCTGCAGTAGCCGTTGGAAAGTCGGCGCGGTACTACCGCCGTTGTAAAATGCGGTACTATCGCTCTGCGATAGTTCCGCGAAGTTGGCATGTACTACCGCTTGGGCCAGAGCCCAACTTGGCGCTCTCTGGAAAAAAAAGGCTCCGCTCTACCTCCAGAGCTTTCGGGCTCCGGAAGTACCGCTCTATACAGCAGAATTACCGCATCCAACGGTAGTTCCGGCATTAAAATTGCTGGTACTTCCGATCCCGCGAAATCTCAAACCTCACTCAGAGGGTGCTCTCTGGAAAAAAAGGCTTCGTTCAAAATTCGGAGCTTCCGGTCGTCGGTAGTTCCGTTTTTGCCTGCGGAACTTTCGCTCTATGTTAGTTCCGACGTTGAAAACTATGGTACTACCGCTCTTCCAAACAGAGCACAAATTGGCTTTTTAAAACAGATTTTTAAAGTATGCATGATCCTAGTTTGATCCCAATGGCACAATAAGTTTGCTATCAAGTTACTTGCCATGATCCCTCTTTATGGTAAGAGTAAAGGGAATCTTATTCTAAGTATACCTTTGTCTTGAGCCATTTTTAATCTTCACATCAATCCTTAGCTTGCATCTTTGTCAACCACTTATGAACTTAACCTTTAAACACTCATTAAACGCGTTAGTCCCTGTTGTAGGGGTGACCCCCACCTAAGCCCAGTAGGCCTGTTAGGTCCGAAATAGGACATGTGTAATGACATAAGAGCCCCCGAGGGGAATACTCATGTGTAAGGGTATAACTGTACAAACACTCCGTATTTGGATATATATGTGTGGCATAGGCCACGGGGAGGAGGAGGAAGCCATTCATTTACTCAACTCTCCACTACTACACTCTCTCTTTGTTTGGTCTGTAACCACAACAGTTGGCGCCGTCCGTGGGGACAACAAGAGCAAGCCTCCAAGTCTGAAGGAGGATGACACCAAGGAAAGCTTCACCGTCGGTGGCGAAGAAGAAGGCGAAAGCGGCAAGGTCTCGTGTTAGTACTTGGGCTTCGGCTCTAGCAGCCGCAGGTACGAGCGGTGGTGCAGGTGTGACAGCGAACCCCACCACCGACGCAATGCCCGACTCCGCCACCGACGCGACGGCCGACCCCACCAGCACCACCCTGACGACCAACCCCGGCGATGGCAACGTAGGCGCATCCGTTTTCCACCCGGCGAAGCGGTGAACGGCCCCGGCGGCGCGAACCTCGCCGCCGGCTCAGGCCCTCCGCGACAACGCGGCGGCAGCTCGGCGCACAGCCGTGGTCACCGCCGCACGGTAGCGCCGCCAAGCGCACCGATGGCCCCAGCCACGCCTGCGGTGGAGGCCGCCCTGCTGGCGGCCCTTAGCGCGTTTCAGCGAGAGCTAACAGACCTCCACAGAGCGGCAAAGACATGCAAGAGGCTCGAGCCAACCCCTCCCGGCGGTGGCGTCTGAACCCCCTACGTCTAGTCGCGTCCCATCGCGGTGAATAGATCCGGAGTCCCCGCTCTCCGCGAGCTTAACCAGGCGGCTTGGCCCGAGGGCTTCAAGTTCCCGAAGCGCCATCGAGGCCTACAAAGGCGACTCGACCGCGAGGCTTCGTGCGCGCGTGTACGAGACCGCTATCGGCGCCGCGAGACGACACCACGAAGGCAAGAGGACTCCTCTCGCGTTACAAGGTGTGGCGCTGTCTCGGTTCTTCTCCATTGCACCACATCCATCTACGCGTGGGAACAGATCCGCGGTCAATCAGATAAAGAACAACTTGTGGAAACTACGCCGAGCGTGTCGATGCGGACCAGCTCTTCGCATCAAGCAAAAACTCGACGAAGGCTCCGGATTACTTTGCGCCAGCGAAAGTGCGCTGCCAGGTCAAGGACGTCAACGAAACAACCGTCATCAACACAGCAACACAAGGTCTCCGCCCGGGACCACTCGCCGAATATAACGCGCAGAAGCCACTCAAGTCGGAGGTAGAGCTCTTCGACAAAGTGGAAACGTATGCCCGAGCCGAAGAGGACGTACGGAGGCGCAGCGGCAACGGCTCCGACGCCGGGCAAGCGGAGGGCTTGTCACAAAGAAGCAGCGCAAGAGACAACCCGAGGACGGACCACAAGCAAGTGTCCGCAGGTAACACTCGTGAGCCCGTCGATGATGGGGGGCACCAAATCTCACCAAGCGACAGGCGTAAGCCCCGCGTAACCGGCGGAGACCCCAAAAGGCCCGCCATATCCTGGCTGCGTAGGGCATTCCCCGGGGGGCCGTGTCAACCTCACGCGTTGCAGGGGGACGCGAAGGAGGTGGCGATGCCAAGCCGCGTGCGGAGCAGGAAATCCTACAATACGGTAGATAGTGCGAGGTACACGGCTACGGGGGCCATTTCACGCGGGCATGCACCAAAGTTGCGGCATTACGACAGGCGGTGGCCCATGTACGGGCTTCGAAGAAATCGACCCCCGTAACAGCCTGCGTACAGCATAGGCAAGGCGGTCCCTCCTGTGTTGGGTCCCCCGGAGAGACCCAATGCCGTGGCATTAATGTCATCGATGGAGGCTCTTCGTCGAGCACTTCCTCGGCACAATTATCTCACCGGGCGTCCCCTTGCAGCATCACCTTCACGTCAGCTGATGCCCAGGGTGTAGAATTCCCCCATCAAGATCCCTTGGTCATCCAGCCCGACATTGCAGGTTGCGACGTTAGGCGCATCCTCATTGACGGAGGGAGCTCCACCAACATTTTGTTCACGGAGGCCCTTGATCGTATGGGAATACCTCGGAAGCCCCCCTTCAGGGCCTCGGAGGGCAGCCTCTGAAGGCACTGGGTCAGGTTCGCCTCCAAGTCTCCTTGGGCTAGGCCGACAATGCCAGGACCGAAGATGTCGTCTTCGACGTCGCGCACGTCTCATATCCGTACAATGCCATACTGGGCCGGTCCGCCATCAACTCCTTTGAAGCCGTCCCACATTACGCATTCCTATGCATGAAGCTCCCAGGACGGCCGGGCGTCATCACCATCTTCGGCGATCAGGACATGGCTCGGGGCATCGAAACCGAAGCTGGACGCTTGCACCGCAAGGTGCACGCCCTCATCGATAAATACCAGGCGGATACGCCATCCGCTCCGGTTTGGACACCTAAGCCCCACCCGGAGGGCGGGGTGAAGAGGGTGCTGCTCCAAGCGGAGGGGCAGTTCGTATCCATAGGCGAAGGCCTCCCTCCGGAAGTAGACCAGGACTTGCTTCGAGTCCTCCTGGCCAACATAGACGTTTTCGCATGGTCCCCGGAAGATATCAAAGGAGTGGACCGCGCCCTCATCGAACATAACCTCGCGATACGCCCTGACGCCAAGCCTGTCAAGCAGAAACTTCATCGTATGTCCACGGACCAGCAGCAAGCGGCTAAGGTGGAGGTGGTGAAGCTCCTTCGAGCGGGGGTTATCTGCGAGGTTCAACATCCGGACTGGCTCGTCAATCCGGTGTTGGTTAAAAAGGCCAGCGGAGCCTGGAGCATGTGCATCAACTTCACCAACCTCAACAAGGCATGCCCAAAGGACGATTACCCCTTACCGCGCATAGATCAACTGGTCGATGCAACCGCCGGATGCGAGCTCATGAGCTTCTTGGACGCCTACTCCGGCTACCACCAGGTCTACATGGCCAAGGACGACGAGGAGAAAACCAGCTTCATTACGCCGGTGGGGACCTTCTGCTTCGTAAGGATGCCCTTCGGCTTGAAGAACGCGGGCGCAACTTTCACCCGCCTCGTCGCGCTGGCCCTGGCTGTCCAGCTAGGGAGAAATGTGGAGGCCTACGTGGACGACGTGGTAGTAAAAATTCGGCGGCTCGCCTCCCACGGCCGGGATCTTCAGGAGACTTTTGACAACCTCCGGAAGGCGGGCATCAAGCTCAATCCGGACAAATGTGTCTTCGGTGTACAGGCGGGCAAGCTATTGGGCTTCCTCGTATCTGGGCGAGGCATCCAAGCGAACCCCGACAAGGTTGATGCTATCCTAGGCATGGAACCTCCCAAGACGACGCGGGAGGTCTAGAGGCTGGCAGGCCGCATGGCGGCCTTGAGCCGTTTCCTCTCCAGAGCGGCGGAGAGGGGCTTACCATTTTTCAAGACCCTCTGCGGTTGCGATGGATTTCATTGGGATGACAACTGCGCAAAGGCCTTTGACGACCTCCAGAAACACCTCGCAACCCTTCCGACTCTGGTGGCCCCAGCACCAGAGGCTCCCCTCCTACTCTACCTCGCCGCCTCGGCGCGGGCGCGCCGTCCTCGCCCCGAAGAGGGCGCGCTCCAGCGGCCAGTGTACTTTGTCTCCGAAGCCCTCCAGGGCGCCAAGACGCGATATACCGAGCTCGAGAAGCTTGCTTACGAGCTGGTCATGGCCTCAAGAAAACTCCGGGATTACTTCCTGGCGCACCCGATAACGGTGCCATCATCGTTCCCTCTGGCAGAGATGCTGCACAACAAGGAGTCCACGGGGCGAATTGGTAAATGGGCGGCGGAGCTGGCCCCGTTCTCCATAACATACGCCTCTCGAACAGCGATCAAGTCTCAAGTTCTGGCGGACTTCCTCGCGGAATGGACCCCCCAGCTCAGCCCGCCCTTCAGGTCAAAGACCCGGTGTGGACACTCAACACCGACGGAGCGTACGGTGTTGCAGGCGCAGGGGTGGGCGCCGTCATCACCACCCCAGAGGGACAGCGCCTGTTATATTCGGCGCGCCTAGCGTTCCCGGCTACGGACAACACGGCCGAATACGAGGCGTTACTCTTCGGCCTCTGGAAGCTCAAAGCGATGGGAGCAAGGCGAGTCCTCGTCCGCACTGATTCCCGGTTAGTGGCGGGCCATGTGGACAAGTCATACCAAGCCAAGGACCCGGAGCTAGTCAAGTACTTAGCAGCCGTACTAGCGAAGGAGCGACACTTTTTGGGTGTCACGGTGAAGGCCATCCCTCGAGCGGACAATGAACAAGCTGACGTCCTGGCCAAGGCTGCCAGTCAGCAGCTCCCAATTCCCGAAGGGGCATTTCTGAAACCTCGCGGGCGGCCATAGCACAGATAATCGGATGCGACCCGCCCACCGATCACCCAAATAGGTGATCGCGGAGCCCTTCTCGCTTTCGCAAGGCATCGCGGCTGGATGACCCCTGAGCTTCGGGCGTTTGCAACAATGCGCTAGGTCCTTCCAGGTGCTCGACGGAGCGCTCTACAAGAAGGGGGTCTGCGCGCCGCTCCTGCGGTGCCTCCCGCGCGAAGAAGGAAAGCGCCTCCTCGCGGAAATTCATGCGGGTCTCTGTGGCTCGCACCTCCAACCAAGGTCTCTGGTGGGCAAGGCATTCAGGCAGGGTTTTATTGGCCAACAGCTGTCACGGATGCCCAGGATCTCGTGCGCCGTTGTCAAGGTTGCCAATGGATGGGAAGGGCTATCCACAGGCCCCCGACATACCTCCATCCCATACCCTCGGTATGGCCGCTGGCGAGGTGGGGCATCGATGTCGTGGGACCGCTTCCCAGGGCCCCAGGAGACCTGCGATTCGTCGCGGTTGCTTTGGAGTACTTCTCCAGGTGGCCGGAGGCGGTAGCTCTGGCCAAGATTACCTCGGCAGCTCTGCAGCGCTTCCTCTAGCAGAACATCATATGTCGATTCGGCGTGCCAGGAGATCACCGTCGACAACGGCCATGCGATTCGATGCAGCCCCATTCAAAGAATTTCGCAGCAACATGGGCATCACCTCCGCTTTCGCCTCGGTCGGACACCCACACCCAACGGGCGGTGGAGCGGCGAACGGCACCATCTCCGCCGCAATCAAGAAGCGCTCGTCGGGTTACCAAAGGGAAGTGGCGGCGAGCTTCACGGCGTCCTCTCGTCCTCCGCACAACGGTCACACGCCCAACGGGTTCACGCTTTCAAGCTCCTCTTGGTGATGAGGCGGTCACACTGAAGAAATAAAGGCGGCTCGCGCGGTCCTCGCCCAACACTGCACGAGGAGCGCAATTGTCCGTGGATCTCCTTGACGAGACCGGGCAGCGCAACACAAAGACGCCATAAAATACGCGCGGCGGATGGTGCGTGGTCGCAATCGCTCGCTGTACCCACGCCGAATTTAGACCGAGATCTCGCCCTTAAGATGGCACTCCACGCGAGACGGTGGGCAAGCTCGAGTCCAAGTGGGAAGGCCCGTACATCGTCGCGGAGGCCTGCGAGAGGGAGCGATCGCTTAGCCACCTTGGAAGGGCACACGCTCCGCCACACGTGGAATGCGGACAGGCTACGGCGGTATTACGCCTAAGTCAAGCACACAAGGGCAAGGGCCTGCCACGGCTTTGGCGGACGTAAGCGGCTAACGGTTAGTGCCTTAACCCTTGTAATCGCTCACCGCGCAAACGGGAATTTAATAAAGTGCATCGTTCATGCAAATTCTCCCGTTTTCATACTAAAAGCGCGCGAAAGGTCACCTTCGGGTGCACTGTGCATGAGCATGAATAAAGACGCATCAAGGGACGCCTCCGCACACAGTCTACGGACTCTAAATAAGACGTAGCGTCGAGGTCCGCCTCCGCACGCACTCTACGGAGTATAAATAAGACATAGCGTCAAGGTCTGCCTCTGCACGCAATTTCACCGCCCGCAACGCGCGGAGGTTCGCCTCCACGCGCAATCTACGGACTCTAAACAAGACGTAGAGTCGAGGTCCGCCTCCGCACGCACTCTTCCGGAGTATAAAAAAGACGCGGATGTTATCCCTGCGCACTCTACGGAGTATAAACAAGACGCGAACCCCGCGCACGCATGGACGCTATCCCCGCGCACTGTACGGAGTACAACCGCGGCGTGGATACTCCCAAGCACGCGCAGGTACGCCCCTTGCGCGCACTTGACATAAAAACCAAGGGGCGTGGTCGAGGTTCCCATGCCTACTTCGACTAGGCGTCAGCTCTGCGGCCACCACTTCGAAGGGTAGGGGACGGAGTGCTCACGCGTCTACCTCGACTAGGCGCCAGCTCCGCTGCCACCACTTCGAAGGGTAGGGGACGGAGCGCGCGCTGCCTAACTCGACCAGGCGCGGCTCCGCCGCCACCACTCGGCGGGTAGGGGATGGAGCGCCGCGCGTCTACCTCGACGAGGCACGGCCCGCCGCCACCACTTTGAAGGGTAGGGGACGGAGCGCCGCGCGTCTACCTCGACGAGGCGCCGGCCCACGCCACCACTCGGCGGTAGGGGACGGAGCGCGCGCGCGTCTACCTCGACCAGGCGCCGCTCGCCGCCACCACTCAAGGGTAGGGGACGGAGCGCCGCGCGTTTACGACGAGGCGCCGGCTCGCCGCCACCACTCGGCGGTAGGGGACGGGCGCCGCGCGTCTACCCGACGCAGGCGCGGCCCGCCGCCACCACTCGAAGGGTAGGGGACGGGCGCCGCGCGTCTACCTCGACGAGGCGTCGCCCGCCGCCACCACTTCGGCGGTAGGGGACGGAGCGCCGCACGTCTACTCGACCAGGCGCCACCCGCCGCCACCACCGAAGGGTAGGGGACTGAGCGCCGCGCGCCTACCTTGACTAGCCTCGGGTCCGAGGCGCAAGTGTTCGCAAGCCCGCTTGTCGATACCGAATGAGGGGCGACACGATACCCGCGCTTTACACGACCCCGCTTACAAAGATATTACATAACAACAAGTGCACGGAGAATTGTCGCTAGCCCGAGTAAGACAATTACATTACTGAGCGAGACACACGCACGCGCAGTAACGCGCCGCAACTTGGAATTATTCCTATGAGTCCGCGCCATCTTCGCCGCGACGAGTGCGCGCGATCGCTGCTGCTGCGCGGGGACCTCTTCGAGCGGCAAGCACGTCCCCTCGTTCGCGGCGTTCGCCGTAAAGCAACCGCGACGGCGCCCTCCCGATATAATTCCAAATTCGGTCATGGAAGTTTCGGTCGCGGCCCTACCGCACGAACGGCATCGATATCACCCGGCCGGGTAGGCAAGTCGAGCCGAGGGTTCGCCACCATTAACATGCTCGCACTCCACCGGCGTGCAAGAAGGCGAGGGCAAGCCCAAGACTCATGTAGCCGCAGGTGCCGAAAGCCTTGGCGCCGGGAGGCGACGCCGAGCCCTCCTCGATTCGCCTGCCGTCTCCATCAGTCTTGGCGACCATGAGTGGCGTCCTCACACGCACGCAAAGCCCCTAGAGGGCTTGCTCCAAAGACTCCATCGCATTCCATGCGAGGCGCACGCGTTGTCCCGTGATAGCGTCTTCTCAAGAACGGAGGCGCAAGTCGTTCCTTTTCACCTCTAGCGCGAGATTCGGCGAAGAAGGGCGTTCGCTCCTCCGCCGCAACGCGCCGAGCCTCCTCCATCGCGCGGTGTGCGGCGGTGCCGCGTTCTTCGCGTTCGTGCCCACCAGCTGCGCGTCGTCAATAGCCTCGTCCCACTCCGCCATCAGCACCCGAATGAGCTCGTCCTTGACGGCGTTGGCGTCGTCCGCGACGCGCAGCTGGTTCTCCAATGCCCTCCGCTCGCGCGCGCGTCGAGGGCTTTGCCAATGGCAAGCGTCTACACGAGTGTAACAACAAAGGTTACCTATCAGATAAGTAAGGGATATGCAGCGAGAGCAGAGACCATTACCCTCATCTCCGAGGAACCCAGCGCGAGCGCCAAGAGGTTGCCCCCGCAGGAGTGCAGCGCGTGTCGATCTAGGCGGCTGCCAGCATACTCTGCCACCTCGCTCCAGGCGTGAAGCGTCTCCCACCGAGGTACAAAGTCGGAGACGTCAGTCCCTAGAGCCCCCGCCCCAGCGCCTTCCGCAGCAGTTAGGGCACACACAGTCCCTGGCTCAACCAGGCCAGCGACATTGCGGGGCCCCCCATTGCTCGATTCTTGCCCTCGCTTGGGAGACCCTGTCTCGCCTGGTGTCGACGGAATAAGCGAGCAAATCGGGGAGAGTTTCCCGAAGTCGCGCGAGGAAAACGAACTACGCCTACCTCCAGTGCCCTCTACCGCGGCCTCCACCTGGGTCATGAGCGCCTCGCCGCCCGAGGAGCGACAACCTCCCGCTCGAAGCATCCCCGCCGCCGCCGTGGCTGCAGCCATCGACCCGCCACGCCGAACCGGCCCCTAGAAGATGGCGGCGACTGCACCCGAGGCCATTTTGCCTTCGGAGTTGTAGGTGAAGCCTCCGTGGCTACCTTGGCAGCCGCGGAAGCCGTCGTCAGCGACAACGCTGTGGTTATCGCGGGAGGTGATGAGGCGTCATCTTCAAGAATGGCGAGGCACGCACTCGTCGCCTTGCCACCACATACGGCCTCGTCGGGAGTTACGCGCCCCCCCGAACCGGTCGATCCGAGCCCAGCGCCCGTCTTGCCCCCCATCCTCACGTTCTCAACCGGCGGCACGACCGGCGAACTGAGGGCGATGGCCTCCGACTCGACCCCGCACCGAGAGGATGGCGCCACCACCGTCGCACCACTCGGCGATTCCACAGGCACTGGGCACTTCGAAACGGGGATTCCCAAAACCTCGCACACCCGATTAATCCGCCCTTGCTTCGCCAAGAAAGTCGCGGACTCACGGGCCTTGTGCTCCTTCGCCGTGTACGGCCCAAGCATCGCAGCCACTGCGCGCTCCGCATCTTCTAACCGGTGCACTGCACGCACAAGCGGAGTGTCATACCTAAGGATCTGCAACCACCCACGTGGTACTTGGCATATCGCAGGGATACTTACAGGGCGCGGAGCGCCTATGAAGCTGTAACATCCCAAATTTTTGCTAAAATAAAAAAATAACAAAAAAATAAAATAGAACAAAATTTAATTTAAAATAAGTATTTTGTGCCTAAGTTTTAAATTTGGATTTGCCCTGAATTTCTATTTTTGAAAAAAGTTGGATTTGAAAAGCATTTTAAGAAAACCTAAAAATATTATTAAATAAAATGATATTTTGATTTTGTATAAAAACTCTATGTCAAACTAAAAATTTGGAGTTTATTTGGTTTCCTGGATTTTCTGGAGTTTAAAAATGTATTTTTGAAATTAAAAAGTATTTTAAAATATGAAAATTAAATACCAACATTAGTTGGAAATAATTTTATTATGTCCAAAATGTCTCCAGGAGGTTCTAGAAAATTTTTCTGGAATTTTTGGAGGTCATTTGGTATTTTTTCTGAGGCTTAATGGAATTTCTAGGCTTTTCTGAAAATCCAAAATCATTTTCCCAAAAATAAAATCCCCTCCCTTCCATCCGACCGCCGCTTGGACGGCCTGGATCCGCCGCCAATCCCGCCTTCCCCCTTCCCCCGCGCGCCACTGGCCACCGGATGGCCGTGCCACTCGCGCCGCCCATCGGGTCGCCCGCGCCACCTCTCTCGGCCGTCCGATTGCCGCCCCTGCCATCTCGACCGCCCGATTCCCATTCGGCCCACCCGTCAGCGCCTCCCCTCCCGCGGGCCCCGCCCGTCAGTCGCCTCCTCCCTCCTCTCTCTCTCTCTCTCGCTGCCGCCCCGACCCCACCGGTCAGCCTCCCGACCACCGTCTTCCCCGCGCGGTCATCTTCCGCCTCGCGCCGCCGCGCCCACCGCCCGCAACCACCGGCCCGCCCTACCCGGCTCCCCTTCTCCACCCCGCGTGCGCCGCCCTCTCCCTAACCGCCCCGCACGACCAGCGACCACGCGCCACCTCCTCCCCGCCTTCCCCGCGCACGCCCCCACATTCCCCCGCAACCGCCGCCATGGCCACGCCACTCCGGCGACGACCTGCGCGGCTCGCGCTTCGCCCGCTATAAAGCCCTCCCGAGCACCACCTCACCTCGCTCCACTCCCCGCCGCCCTCAGCTTCCCCTCTCCGTCGCTCCAGAGCCCCTGCAGCGTGCGGCTCCACCTCCGCCGCCGTCGCCAACGCCGGCGAAATCGCTGCCGCTCGCTCCCGCGCTCGGCCGACGCCACCTTCGCTTCCCGCCTCGCCGTCGAGCCGTCGCGCTCTCCCGAGCCCAACGCCGCCGGAAGCCGCCCCGCCGCCACCGCTGCGCTCGCCGCCGCCACTTCCCGCGCCTCCGTGTCGCCGCCCCACCTCGCATTCCCGCGCCTCCTCCTCCTCGCGCCACTCGCCGCCGGCCGCCGCTTTGGAGCGCGGCGAGCTCCTCCCGAGCGCCATCGCCGGCCGCCCTGTCCACGTCGGCTGCCATGCCCACATGGCATTTACGTGGCTCCCCACGTCGGCGCCACCTCGGCCGCAACTGCCCCGTGGGCAGCCACGCCACCACCCCGCCACCTCAGCCTCCTCGTAGGCCTGTGGACTCGGTCCATGGACCGTGGCCCACCTGTCAGTCGGTCCAGCCCCTGGCTGACGCAATGCTGACGCATTAATCCAGAATTTTCAGTTGAAAAACAATTCAGCTGAAAAGAAAATCCTTGCTGACGCAATAATTCAGGTTTTTCAGCAGAAAAATAATTCTAAAATTCCTCTTTTTCCATTTTCTCTCTTTTCAAACTTCCCGGAGCCCGTTCTTCTTCGTCCAAACTCCGATTTAGCCCATTCAAATTTCTAAATTCATCAAAAATTCCCCTCTATCCATTTCTAGCCTCAATTCAAATATTTGAATTCAATTCGAATTTATTTTGAATTTATTTGATTTTGGTGGGTTATTTTCGCGTGTAGACTTCGACGATTCGGGAGATTTCTTCGACGAAGATTTGAGCAAATTTGAAGAGCAAGGCAAGTCACCCTCCTTGATCATGTTGATCCCAGTTTTCAAAATAAAATTATTTTGATTTAAATTATATTGCATGCATATTTTTATTCAACGTATTTCAATTCAGTTTTAAATTTAGTTAATGCCTACTTGTTAATTCCTCCTTTGACATTGCAAATCCTTATACCTTGTCACCCTAGAATCAAACTCTAGTTGGTACATTAGTATTGGCTAGAGAGATTTTATATCAAATGCTTAGCCTTGCTTAGTCATATAATTTTGTTTTGGGATATTGTTCGCATAAAATGATGACCTTTTTTACATAAAATGATATGTACTCTTGACTTTGGTGAGTCAAGGAGGTTTATGAAATTATTTTGCAAACAAAATATCAAACTTGGTTTAGACTTAGGCAATTGGTTAGAGTGGTGGGTGCAGGCATGCCCTGTTGGTTGGAGCCGCAGTGGTTGATTGTCGTGCACGGGGGTATGTGGTTGGACCTAAGTCAATTAAGGACCGGTCTGTGAGCTACTGTTGCAAAGCCCTAATCGTACTACCACATGGCTGGTATGGGACAGCCCTGGCCGAATAATTTGTGAAGTCCCAACCTGAGCCGAGTTGTAGGTTGAAAGTGAGCGTGGTTGGTGCCATGTGAAGTCTCACTTGGGCGAGCGTGGTGAAGCCATGAGAAGTCTCGTCTAGGCTCAAGAGGGGTCCGTGCCGTGGATTCCTTCATCGGGTGAAACCTTAGAGTTGGCTCGACCAGGTTGAAGGCTTTGCATTGTAAAGGCCTTGTCACGACTCCCCACCGCACACCTAAGGAAGTGTGTAATCTAGTGGTACAAAAGGATGATCGTGTCTTGTGGGTAAAGCTGTACAACCTCTGCAGAGTGTATAATCTATCCTGGATAGCCGTGCCCACGGTCATGGGCATGCTGAGTAAAAGTTTTTCATGGATTAGATTTTGTTTTTCAAAATATTTTTGAAAACCTTATGGGTAGATGGAACCCATGAGAGAAATTGAAAACCTTGCGGATGGATGGAATCCGTGAGAGATTGAAATCTGGTGAATGGATGGAATTCATCAGAGTTGCGCAGTGAAAACGTGTGGATGGATGGAATCCATACGTGAGCTTTTGGAAAAGATGGTCCGGGTGGGATACCCGTGGATAGGTTGGTGTATGGTCGGAGCCTGCGCTGACGGTATTATTTTCAATTACCAGTATTGTTTTTACTTACTGTATTGAATTCAGCAATTTCAATCTATTTACTGTATTTCATAAATGCTGTTTTATGCAAACTAACCCTATAAGCCTTCCATTGAAGCCTTTATCATTATGTTGCATTTTCCCGGGCGATTTGCGGAGTACAAGTTTGTACTCACGTTGCTTTTTCCACACAGAGAAGGAAGACGTCAACTACGGTGAAGATCTGGACGAATAGGCCGCGTCTTACTGTCGTTTGCCTGTGAGCAGGCTTGGGCTTCGCTATTTATCAGTTTGCTTCCGCAGTTCTTTCCTTTATTTATTTTGCCAATGAGCATTGATGTAAGACTTGGCCATAAGGCCGTACCTTTATTTAATATATGATGTCATTTATGCTTGGTATTTATCTTTGTTGTGACTGTGTGCACTAGCTGATCCTGGACTAGTGCGATTTACACAGAGGATCCAGGAGTCGTTGCTCCGGGTTCTGACAAAGGTGGTATCAGAGCCATGACGACACTAAGACGTGACCGTAGGTAGAATAGAATGGTTTGACCTTAAGGCTTATTTTACCAAACTAGTAATTTCAAAAGTTTGCTTATCTCACCCCTTAATCTTTGCTTATCCTTATCTCAATTCTTTCTTGTCTTAATGTCATTTTTGAAAACAACTATAGATGGCAATAGTTGGAATTCTTTGACTCTGTCGCCACTTCAATCTTCACCTGGAAGGGTTATGTGTCGTACCTCGAGAGCTGTGAAGGATCACACCAAGACAACCCTTATCCCTCTAGGAGTCAGCTGCGCCAGCTCCAACCCGTACGCTGCATCACTTCGCGAACAAAGTGTGTCGCAGGGATTCGGAGCCCGGCGTCGAAGAATGCCACGAAGACGATCGCCTCCGACTCTCCGGGTTCGCTCCGTTTACGTCGAGCCCGGCAGTGAGCCAAGACGCTCCTCCAGCTTCTTCTCCTGAAGAAGGGTTTGGAGGGTCTCCTCCGTGACGCGGCTCCGCCCCAGCACACGGGAGCAGCGACCCTTGGACCTTTTCACGGCGTCCCAGCGATGGGTAGTTTGCTTCCTATCGCGCGGAACCAGGCGGTACTCCGCCGGTGGTGGCATCAGGTAGCGCTGGCTCGACGAGGTGCTCTCGCTAAGGCGACGCGCAGGGTCGTGAAGGGCGGTACCCCTGTTAGCTGGGAGGTCGTCGCGCGCAGCCATCCCTCTCTCCCACGGCGGCGGGTAGGCGCGAAGGCGAGAATAGCGGCAGGAGGCGCAAGAAGAATAAGAAGGAATGCACAAGCAATCAAGCAGCCAAGGGGAACGACTGCATGCCCACAAGAGCGGTTTATAAAGCCCCCCGTCTCCCCTGCAGGCAGAAGATCGAACGACAGAATTACAGCGGTTCGGCTACCCACGATCGGCAGTGCAACCGCTGGAAACCGCGGCAGCGGCGGTAGGTGGTCGCTCGGCGCCCAATGCGCCGATACACTCTCGCCACGTGGCCACTTTTCTCGGGAAGAGGCGACGGCCGTGGTCGGGAACGCGGCATCCCACGACGCCTAATTACACCCGCCGCGCGCCCACATCCATTGCAGGCGGCGGGCGGCCGTGCGACCTACCACGACAAAGGCGAGCACGATTCAGCGTCATTAAAGCGCACTCCGGACAGAAACCATCTCCCGCTACCGGCGCCACATCGCGTAAGCATTTCGAGACTCGGCCGCCAAGGGCGGCCCGACCAAGTTCGACTTTGCCCACAAATATCCGGAGTGCGAAGTTGGGCACGCCCGGACCTCGGCCCCGTCGAAGCCTTCGGCCTTCCCGGTGCCTTCAGCCTCGAGGCCGCGCCAGCTTCGGGACCCGAAGACAGCCCTCGCGCAAGCATGAGCGGACGGGTGGACTATCCGAGTCATCAAGCATCACAGGCCGATGGGACGGAGGGGGCCAAAGGACTCAGCGGCATGGCTTCGGCCCGTGAAGCCCTTCACAATGAGAGGCTCCTGTTGTAGGGGTGGCCCCCACCTAAGCCCAGTAGGCCTGTTAGGTCCGAAATAGGACATGTGTAATGACATAAGAGCCCCCGAGGGGAATACTCATGTGTAAGGGTATAATTGTACAAACACTACACATTTGGATATATATGTGTGGCATAGGCCACGGGGAGGAGGAGGAAGCCATTTTTTTACTCAACTCTCCACTACTACACTCTCTCTCTGTTTGGTCTGTAACCACAACAGTCCCATATTCTCATAAGTTCATTAATTACCAAAACCATTTTTAGGGGCCTAGATGCTTTCACATGAGGAGCTGGTAATTTTCTATTTGCATTTTGTAGTTTTCGTATTTTTCCATAGAAAATTTTAACAATTTTCCAGTGAGTGTATATAGAATTGATCTGGAAGATCTTTCATCCTTCGGGAAAGAAATGTCTCAGCCTCTGCCTCCACCTCAAATGGCAGAGCAGACCCTGATTGTACCATCATCAGGCTCTACCAGTTCCTTCGTGTCAACAAGCACTGGAGCAAGAGGTCTAAACCTAGCATGTTAGAGGTGTGGACAGATTTCGACAAAGTAGTGAAGCAAGTTGTGGCCAGAGCTCAGGTAAGACTTGCTGTTTGCAAAATATGTCATCATGAATTGTTTGCAAAGTCTTCAGGTGGAATTGGGTTCTTGCAAAGACATGCCCTAATATGTGAAGAAAAACAAGAAATAGCCGTGAGGCAGACAAGGCTACAATACAACCCCGACAATACGGTACGTAACTGAGATTATAAACCCGAGGTAGCTCGATAATCTTTAGCGTATTTAATTGCCTAACAAGATCTTTTAAACTTTGGTGCATCAAATGCGTTTGAAAAGTGTGTTGAAATTACTCATAATAAAAATTTACTCACGTTTCTAGATAGCCAACAATTAGATATTTAGTTAGATACTACAACAATGACTGTGATAAAATTGAAGAACTCTTTGGAACCTGTACATTTTCGGTGGTCTTGGCCTTAGGTATATGGAGTGGTCGGTCTTAGGGTTGGAAACGAGCGAGCTGGCTCGAGCCAGGCTCGGCCGAGCTCGCCCAGAGCTGTGGCTCGGCTCATTCAGGAAACGAGCTAGAAGCTTGGCTCGGCTTGGCTCGTTTCCTGGCTCGAGCCGGCTTGAACGGCTCGCGAGCCATAACAAGGCTTTCAGCCCTGAGCCTTGAAGCCAGGCTCCCATCACAAGTTGACAATAAAATTTGTTTTCAAACACCAAGATCTCTATGGAGATAATATCATATGGCTGTTAACTCACAATAGAAAGAATATTTCTGAATGAACAATGGAATAAAACATTTACAGCACACATACAATTCATAAGCAAATAATCAACTACATGTTCTTCTAGTGCTACATGGATGCTCATACACAACAGGGCATTACAAGATTTAGCTCAGTTATTGATTTGGATTCCTATCAAAACTGTAAAAATTTGAAAACTGGAGCTTAGGACATTAGTGAAAACATTATCACTTTATTTTCAATAAGGAGAATCTAAGCCTTGTTCTGAATAACTGATCTAGCTATTCCTCTGTCATAGCATATATTTCATCACAAGGATATCCCCTTAGTAGCACAAATCTGTCCACACTGATCACAAATGTTCAAGCACAAATACATCACATGGCATCTACACGGTCAGATCTAGAAGAATATGGAATAGGGAATCACCTTGCAGCTGGGGAAAAGTCCTTGTAGCCAGGGAGAAGTCGTTGCTGCTACGCCGGGAGGGGCAAGCAGCGCGGCGAGTAGTAGGAGGCACGGTGGGAGGTGGGATGCGAGACAGGCGGTGGGAGGCCAGTAGCATCTTCTCCATGCCAGTTGAGCACCATCGTCTTCCTCCTAGCCAATGTCCTTCTCACCATACCTAACGTCCGGCCTTTGGATGTCACTGACAAATCTCGTCGCCTCAGGGCCGCCACCTCCAATCCACCGTGTGGTCTGTCTCGGCCCACCACCACCAGATCCTGCCACCCCAGCCCTTGGTTGCCAGATCTCACTGCCCTGGGTCTACTGGATCTTGTTGTGGTGGAGTAGAGTGGGGGTCATTGTGTGTGGCCAGAGGCGAAGGGGAAGGATGTGAAGAGGAAGGGGAGGAAGGGAGGGCCGCTGGAGTATAGACGGAGGGGGGAGGATGCGAGGAGGAAGGGGAGGGCCGCCAGAGTAGAGACGGCGGGGAGGATGTGCGGAGGAACCGAGGAAGCAAGGGGGGAGGATGTGCGGATGTGCTGTCGAGTGGAAGGGGTGGCGACGATAAAGTAGGGGCGGGCGTGCGAAGCGAAGCGCTTAGGGACTGGGGCCTAGGCTAATTGCGAACTGCAGATGCGAGCCAAAATAAGCTTGTGAGGTCGGCTTGTTTTTTTTTCGAGTTGCGAAGGAGGCTCGGCTCGAAAATTTACGAGCTCGAGCTGGCTCACAAGACTCGAGCTATTTTTCCACTCCTAGTCGATCTAGAGATGATTATTTAGTGTAGCCGCTCATTATGTAAATGATGACTGGATATTAGAAAAGAGAATTATAGACTTCAAACTAATTGACATAGCACATACGGGTGAGAATATTCTTGTGATCATAATTGGAGTGTACTATCCAATATCTCTTGTAATTGTGCATCATATTCTTGTGATTGTTGTTCACTTGAAAGCTAATGAAAATAACGTAGTATTACAAGGGGTTGTAATTGTGCATTATATTCCACCAGCACCCACAACAAGTAAGAAGATAAATATATGGAGCAAAATTTTTTGTGCACCAAGATCCTTTAGAATATCAAGCTCCATATTATCAAGTGCTAGAGCAATCCAAACCAGGCCCGTGGGGAACTATTAGTCTTGTTGGACAACGATCCCGTGTCTCACCATACAGAGAACTTCAACATTTTGGACTGGTGGCGCAAGAACAAGCTAACATATCCGGTGCTATTCATATTAGCACGTGATGTGTTAACTGTTTCTGTCCCGACGATTTCTTTTGAATCTGCTTTCAGTCTTTTTGGAAGAATATTAGAGGATAGAAGAACAAGTCTCACGAGTGAGATAGTAAAAGTACTTCTCAAAGTGAAATACTAGGAACAAACTAATGTACGAGTTCAACATTGCGTGGTGGATATGGAGTTGGAACACACGTTTAACAATCTCTGCCTAGACGGCGGCGAAGACAGTTAAAACACCGATGACACTGATGCTTCTTAGAGCATCCATGCATACATTGTACTTTTTTTGAGGTTTTCCTGTAAGTTGAGCTACAGGCTGTACTCTTTTTCTTTGCCAAGATTTTCCCAAGTTGAGTTTTTTACTTGGTAAAATTTTTAATGAGGCAACCATTTAAACATTAATAAAGTTGATTATCACATGTCTACAATTTATTGTGTATTTTTCTATAATTTATTGTTTCTTTTTCTATAATTTCCACAATTTATTGTATCATTTTTGAAGTCTGAATATTTTTTGAATTATTAACTTTTTAAGAAATTCAACTCTAATGTATTAGTGGTGCCTACTGGCCCATTGGGCAAAACGAACGCGGCCAGCTCGGCATGGTACAAACACTCTCTGGGCTGTGCTCAGCCCACAAGCCTTCATCATTCATTCAGAGGCCGATGTGCTAGACAGGCTGTGCCCAACAGATCCATGCCAAATGGAGCCCGTGCCATGCGGCCCATTTGTACAGGACTGGGACGCAGCGCAGCAGCGCCACTTTTCCGCCGCGCGCCGCGTGTTGGTCTCGCCCTCGCTGGCTGCGGTCACCTCCCTTCACCGCGAAGTCGCCGAGTCAACAGCATCCGGCACCGGCAGCACGCTGCCCACCTAGGCACCTACTCCGCTTCCTCCCCAAATCTAGGCAGGCTCTTCCCCTCCCCCGCAAACTAGCCCTACGCTTTAACGAGCCCCCATGGTGGCGCCGGGGATCGCGGACGCCGTGCAGGCCTACACGGGCCTATCGCCCGCGGCGGCCGTCACCATCCTCGCCCTCATGCTCGCCACCTACCTCCTCGTCTCCTCCCTCTTCGTCGCCCCCGAAGCCGCCACCCCCGCACCCGCGCCGCCTCAGCAGCAGGAGCAGGACCCGGAGCCGGCGCCCTTCGTGCCGCTGCCGGAACCCGTGCAGGTGGGCCAGATCACGCTCGAGCAGCTCGGGGCCTACGACGGCAAGGACCCCTCCAAGCCGATCCTCATCGCCATCCGCGGCCAGCTCTACGACGTCTCGCGCGGGAGGTGAGGATTAGATTGTACTTCTCACTTCTCAGCTCTGATTTGGTCAGGATTTTGTGTACACTGATATGCCCATTGAACTGATCTTACAACTGTATGTCGTATCAAGCTGGAACAATTAGAGGAAACGAATAAGCAGCAGTGGTAGTACAAACAAGTTATGGAGTGGTAAGAGCTCAGCTGATTGAAATTGGAATTGGACGGCCTGCTCTAATTAAGCAAGTTATGGAGTGTGTACTAGTTGGTCATCAAACTGGTGGTGTGGATAGTTCATTTGATTCAGACACGAGGCCTGAGTTTATTAGGTTGAGTGAGTCATGCAGGATAGGAAGCTCTTGTTGCGGTTAACTTGGAAGTAACGAGGAAGCTACATAGTTCTCATGCAGGTTTGAGCAACAGCAAGCAACCTGACATGGTTTAGCTTGTTGTCACTAGATGTTGCTAGACATTTGATTACACTGGACAGTACTCAAACCGGGGAGTTAAATTTTGTAAGTTCCATGTGCGTCTGAGCGCTTGTTCAAATGGACTGCGGCAACCAGCAAACAAAACAAAGACACTTTAGTCAGTTCCCGTACTGTCTCTTACTTTCTGATATGGGATAAGGCATCAGTGGTTGAGCAAATATTTGGTTGTTTGGTGCACAATACTTGGGAGTCTCAGGTTCATTTTAGCTATAACATCATGTATCCATGTTAGCTTCCTTGATTGCAGCATTCTTGGTGCTTATCCCTTATTGCTGTGAACTTAATATCTGAAAATATTTGTACCATTCATCACATGGAACTTTTCAGTTCAGAATGTAACTAGTAATACAATGAGAGGGAGGACAGGTCCTTGTTAGGCCTTGTGCTACCCTTAAATGCAATAGAGAGAAACCAAGAAGGTTGGAGAGAGATTGTCAAACTAAAAAAAAGTTGTGCATACTCTTGTCTTGTTGAACCACTTTTGGGAGCTCAGAAGCTAAACTCGTTTTTTTACTTAAGAGCTATAAATTGTTGTAATATAATTTTATAAGTTAAAGTTTTCATTCGGACTCCAGAATCCAGATAGATGCTTAATTACAGTATGCTGCTATTGAAAAAAAAAATAACTATAACGTTTCTTTGAAACTATTGAATTTAAAAGCTATCATATTTATTCTGTATTGTATTTCAATTCTGCACATTTTTTCTATTCTATATTTATTCTGTATTGTATTTCAACTCTGCATATTTTTTCTATTATGTCTTAGTGCACTTAATTTGCTGTACTGTTTCTTTATCTTCTGGTTCCTTGTAAGGCCAACGTTTTCATGTCTGGTTGCTTGTATCCACCTTATTTCTTCAGTTGCATGTTTGCTTGCTGTCTCAATGATCATAATTTATCATGTGCCGTCTCTCCTTGTTTAGCTCCACATCTGTCTGTAAAATAGTATATTCTAGTTGGTGAAATAATCTGCTGTTATAGTTTAGTAGGGTATTGTTTATCCTGCAGTCTTCTAGTTACCCTTACGTGCTTTGCTTTGTTTAACTATTACTCATCTTATTAGTCTGCTGTTTCAACAGACAACAAGCATATTCTTATTTGTTGAGATTGTCTTGACTCTATAGTTCGTACAATCGTACTGTAATTTTCTAATTGGTATTCATTTGGCCCATATGAGTGGCGAATCCAGAATGAAAAATTAGGGTGGGCTAAAAAATTATACATTCTTATCCTAGATCGTAAGTTTTTGTAGAATTATTGGTTCTACACCTCGAATGATTAAACTACTTGGTAAGAAACATAGTTTTGTATTCTTGTACAATGAAATTCACAACTTCATACATGAATAAAAGCAAAGTAAAAAGAGAGATACAACGGAGGTACCTCGCTAATAGCAAGTGAATCCCAAAAACATGTAAATATGATTCCAGTAGATAACAATCTGTACATCAAAATAAAAAAAATAGTAATACAATAGCAATTACCAAAATGTACTTAATTACTTAAAGGATCATGAACATTTCAAATAAAAGAACCATACCACACGGTCAGCCTGTCACGGCGGTCAGGGAACTCAGGGGCAATGGCGCAATGTAGTGGCCAGTGGCGAATATCCTGACTCCAGTCGAGCATTCGGTCACAGGGACACAGCCACACAGGGTCACTCGACAGTCTCGGGCTCTTAGCAGTCTCGGGCGCTCGGCTCACTCGGTCACTCCGCGGGCGCGGTGTCTCTCGCCTCGCTGCCACGCAGAGGCAAAGACCGCAGCAGCCAGCCAGAGCCGCCACCGCCGTGTCCCGCCTCCCACTCCCGCCTCCGGCGTCCGGCGCCCCGGCTCCCTCGGTCCCGCCTCCGGCTCCCGCGTCCGCGAGGCGCGAGCGCGCGACCCGCCCCGGCGGCCGGCTCGCGCCTCCGCCGTGGCGCCGCTCAGGATCTGGATCCGGCGACCAGCGTCCCGCCTTGGCTCGTCACTCGTCGGCAGGCGGCATGGGTGAGCAATCTGCAATCGATTGGGGATTTGGGCATTTGGGGGATCGGGAGCTCGGGAAGGGATTTTGGTGGATTTGGGGAAATTTGGGAATTGGGAGAACAGCTGAATTAGGGAAAACCGCAACATGTATTGGCTATGTTACCCAGATACCCCGATACGGATACGGATACGCGATACGGCGATACCGCGATTCGCCATTTTCCTAAAAACACCGATACGGCGATACGTGTGTATATATATAATAAAAATAAAAATAAAAAAATAATGAATTCTTATAAGGAATTGAGAAACCGAGAATACCTTAATTTTGATGTAGGCATGTAGCAACTCCTTCCTCGCCTCCTAATTCTGTCTACAGGGGGTCAGCAGAGAGAGCCGCAGCTCTGCACCATATTCCTGATGAGCATAACAAACCATGTATTAGCTATGCAAGTCCAAAAATCAATGAATTAAGCGCAACAATGAATAAGTTCTGGTGTATAAAAGGCACTCGCAAGGAATATTCTCATGATACATCACCGAAATTCAATATCTACTAAGTTATTAGAGAAAAGAGATAGCATTGACTATTTTGATCTTCACACTTATCATCACACCTTTAGCGTGAAGTCTGCGCAGGATCGCAACGTGGTACCCGCGAGCTTTGGATCAATGACCGACACTTCTTCCCCTAATCGATAAGGAACCAAAGAATTCGAGCTCTTCAAGATAAACAACAGGAGTATAGAAGAAATGAAAAATGCGACAGGAGTTGCGGGATGAGAAACGCACGCTCTTAGCGATGTTAAGCGAGTCCTTCGCATCGCTCCCAAGGCCGGTCGAAACACGGATGCACTCGAGCCTCCAAATCCACCACCGGATGCCATGACAAATTGACAACAAATAATCGATCACCGCCCCACCGAGTCATCCAATACATTAGACATTCAATCAACAAATAGCAACTAAATACTAAATAGCAAGTATAGCAAAGATAGCGAGACGCAGAGCTGCCGCAGCAGAGCACATACGCGATATGAGAGCAAAGCGGGCGGCGATGTGCAAAGCGAGGAGGCGCAGCGGGCGGCGGGAGGCGGCGGCCGACGGTGTTGAGACGACAGGCGAGGCGGAGGCGGCGGCGGAGGCGGCGGGCGAGGCGGTCGGCGGATGCGGCGGTTGGGCGGCGGATGCGACGGTTGGAGGCGACGCAGCAGCAGCGAGAGATGGGGAATAGATCCGGTCGAGCGAGGCGCGGGCGGGCCGATTGCCGGGCGAGCGCGGAGCGGAGGCGGAGCCGGGCCGGCGAGGGAGCAGCGGAACCGGAGCGGCCGCGCCGAAGCGGAGGCGGCGGAGACCGGAGGCGCGCGGCGGCGAAGCGGGCGGCGGAGCGGCCGGCGGCCGCGAGCGAGAAGGGGCGAGCGCGAATAGATCTCGGGGCGAATAGACCGAGGCGCGGATGCTGCGTCTGGCAGCGGGCGGGAGGTGGGGAATAGATCAGGGAGTCTTTGTGGGGGTGGGGTGGGAAATTAGGTTACAAGTATCGGAAAAGTATCGGAGCGATGTCGAGAAGTATCGGGAATTATTTTCTTTTTGAAAAATCGGTAAATCCCGACACGTGCGGGATACGTCGGCGCGATCGGGCGATATCCGTATCCGTCTGAGATCCGATACTGCGACGTGAGTTTTATGAAGTATCCGCGCAACGTAGTGTATTGGATCATTGGATGTGTGGGGCTGTGGGCGCCTGGGCGGTGGGCCAGTGGCCAGTGGGCCTGCATCGGTTCGGCCTTGTTTCTTCTCCCGTGGCTCCGTGCTCTTCTTCTCCTCACAGCTCTTCTCGTCGGGCGTCGGCGTCGTCGCCAGGGAGGAGGCACCGAGGCAGGGACTGGTCGCCACAGGAGGGGGGTGGTCGGCAAACCGGTGGAGGGTAGGCTTCAGCCTGATGAAGTCTACCCCATGGATTCGCCCCTGGCCCATATACTGGCAAGGAATTAGGTATATAGGTCTGAATCCTTCATTGTCTAGACTCTATAGTTCGTACAATCGTACTGTAATTTTCTAATTAGTATTCATTTGGCCCATATACTGCCAAGGAAGTAGGTATATAGGTCTGAATCCTTCATACAATCTTCCACAAGAGGTGTCTTGTGGATCTGAATTTCAGATATGAACTCGGTACTTGTGCACTGTACTGCTACTGTGGATGCTTGGATCAGATCTTACTATTAGGGCGAACATGCTTCCCACGTGCACATGAGAAGTTCGAAATTGTTAATCTATCACGTTATGCATAAATAAAATGTTTGTGTTTTATAGTTCCTTTGATGATTGTCATATTTGCTGTGCCCTCGAGCACTAGGTCCCGATGCAGTAAGATCTTATTTCTGTCATCATGTATATATAATGCCTTCTCTCTTCATTATTCATGATTGCGTTCTCTGATTTTTTTTTTCAACTCTCTCAGGCTCTTTTATGGTCCTCAAGGGCCATATTCCTTGTTTGCCGGGAGGGATGCAACTCGGGCCCTGGCATTGATGTCATTTGACCCTAATGACCTCACCGGAGATTTGGAAGGCCTAAGTCCGGATGAGCTGGAGGTGTTACAAGATTGGGAAGATAAATTTAAAGAGAGGTACCCTAAGGTGGGTCATCTTGCTTCAGCAAACGCAACAGACAGTAATCAGAATGGTGCTCGGCTTGATCACGAAGAAGAGAATGAGTAACTCCATGGGTTTGTCTGGTTCTCTGGTATTTTTTACTGGATTGCAAGCCGTAGATCTGATGCACTGATAGGTGGTGGTGTTTGTCTGCTGTATTGAGTGTGCGTGACTGATGTTACCTGCTTTCTCCATCTGCTTTATTTTGGTGTGTAGTAGTGGATAAGGGGGAAATTTTGAGTGGCAAAGAACTTGAGGCGCGAGGAGAGCCGTCCCTGTGCCCAAACGATAGGTATATGCTTTGATTTGTGTCATGATTCAAGGCTTAACTCTCGTAACAATGGTCTTGCCGGCAACTAATCTTAAGTACCATAATTTGCCAACCACACATTGCTCCATTCCTTTTAGCATTGTCGGGAAACAACATCAGCATCATGTCCATTCTTTACCAGGTTCTTCCCCTTTTCGCACATGATGCGCCCATGATTATTTTTCCTGCTCCAGCAGTGGAATCTCGATCCAGGGAGAAAAAGAGCCCGTGCCTTTTTCCCAGTTCGCTGCACTGCACCCAGCGGAACCCAGCCGCCCACCACTGTCTCGTCCTTTTCTTTTCTCGCAGGATAGGAGTACTTTCTTTCTTTCTTTACCATAATTATACGGAGTACTCTATTGTCGTAGCTGCTTGTTATTGACATGTGCTAGGCCAGGCCTAATGATAGGATCCAATCTGAAGACCCGTAAATTCCACGGAATTAAGGGCTGGTCGTTTGGACTTAGGTTTCTGGTTTATTTTTACTATTTTTAAATTTTGTCTTTTTTGATTTTTCAGATTTGTTGAGTTTTTTTGTTGGTTCGTTTTTCTTATATTTGTTTGCATTATACGTGCTGGGCTAATATGTTTTTTAATTTTACATTTTTTAAATTTAATTATGCTAAATAAGTCGTCATCAGTTATAATATAATTTCAGCCAGCTACAGTAAAAGTTTAACTATACAAAAATTCAGCCCAATTAAGCACCAACTAAACATCATGTCGACGCAGCACGTACGTGTCTGCCTTTGCAGTGGCTAATATCTCCGATGGAGAGAGGCAGAGGAGCAGTACACACCTGCTCACATGGCGTGTCTCGGAGGAGAGGTACCAGACGGCAGCGCTGCCCTTGAGAGTTCGCGTCATGTGAAGGCACGCACGCAGCCAGGCTCAATCCAATCCAGAGTCCCCGCCCCATAAAACCGCGCTGCTAGTGCGGCCACCGCCCGCTCAACCACCCGTCGTCGTCGTCCTCCTCCCCTGTGCTCCCATCGAAAACGAGCAGCGAAGCCAGCGGAGAGAGGACCAGACCACTCTGGAAATTCACGCCGATCTGTTCGCGTCCTCCGCCGGCCAAGCCACCAACCGTACTTCGAGATGTTTCTGGTTTCTCCCTCTCCGGCTCGGTAGATCGAGCCGAGTTGTACGAGGGACCTGGTTTTCGTTGCTGCTATGAAATGTCAGAACGCTCGCTGCTGGATAGTAATTGTCGAGTTACTCTGGAAGTCTTGCTTTCGTTCCTGCATGCTACAAAGTATGACACGCGATGGATGACATTATATATAAAAATAAGCAAATTGTGTATTGCACCATCTAATTGGACTTCCCTTGTGTAAAACACCACACATCGTATTTCTTGGAATATAGTACCACATATCTTACTGTTAGACCTACAGATCAAACAGTAAACACGGACTAGTAGGACGAATGTAAGAATGGATCCTTTGTCTGTCTCTCCCTTCCTCAGGCTATATATACATGGTCTTAATGTCTAATTATAATGATATTCACTATAGTGACCCACTATATGAAGGAGGTATAGTTGTTGTTTTACAGGCTTATTGAGCCTCTTGGCCCAGTACGCCGAATGGGTATAGAAAAAGATTACCCCTACAATAGTTACAATTTGTTACGCTTCGCACTAAGATTTTAACACAAAACAGATTTGACCTACAAACATGACAAACCGAGCCATCTGTATGCGCCATTCAAGTGATAACGTGGGGTCCACGTTGGCTAGGGAGAGGTGATCCAATTTTTGATCCAATTTTGAGCCGTAGCTATTCGCGAATTGCTTATGACCTCATTTATTTTGGCTTTTTAGCAGCTTTTGACTATTAGCTTTTGGCTGAAATTACACTTTAGCGACGTTAGCGTTTGAGCCATTCAATTTTAAAAATAATAAAATAAAAACACTATTATATTTCTACGGATAGTACAAAAAAAGACAAAGAAGAAAAGCCAAAAAAAGCCAAAACAAAAAAAACTAAATTAATAAGTTAACATATTCATTACGGCTTCTAATTTCTACTAAAAGCTAAAGCCGGAATAAACGAGGCCTACAAAAGAGCCGTTGCTTAGTGCTACATCTTTGCCACTGCCTACAGGGAGGCGAGCAGAAGAAACCAGACATAGGAGGAGAGATGGACCTTCGGTAGCACCCTTCCTGCCGCCACAGTCGCCCTATTTCTTCCTTGCTGTCACTGCCTAGGACTGCCACCACTGTCGCCCTTATTTCTTCGTTGTTGCAACCACAAGAAGTCGCGCGATAGGACAAGGCAACAGTTGGAACAATCGATCAAAATTTATGATGAGGAGCTAAAAAATTGGACTGCCTCTTGTTGGGTTGATCTCGGCTAACCAACCCTGAGATTTCAGGGAGACGTGCCTCCACCTCACGCTTTGATCGGAGGCGGTTACCAACAGTTTGTGGTTACGGTCCCGGTCACCTAGCGCCAAAATAAAAAGGAGTTTCGGTAGGACTTCAGACATGTTGTTCAATCCCAAAAGAAACCCATACAGACCCGATCTATCACGGGTGCTACGGTGAACGAAGACTGAACCCTCTTCGTCTTCATCCCCGTCGGCATCGACCACCGCAACTCTGGCCATCTTCCTTCGCTGCATCAACCGAGCACCTCTTCATGGCATCTCCGGTTTCGGGTATGTAACTAAGTTTCCGCACTAATGTTTATGGTAGTGTTCATGTTTTGAGCCTAGGATTAAGACTAATGTTTATGTATAGACTTAGATTAAATTCAACATTTGGTATCAGAGCCACCCTAGAACTCTTCATGAACCCATCTTTTTCCCCGAACTCGGATCTAGAGGTTTGGTTTAAGGTTAATGTTTAAAGGCTCGGTTCTTAGAAATTAGAAGGAGGTGAATCTTGAACTTTCGCAAAACTCTAATAAGTATCCCCAAAAATCCCACCTCCCGAACCCTAAAAACCCGAATGAGATTTCGGATCGGTGGCAAACAAAACAAAAGGGGATCGGGTGTTACGGCTGTCGTCGAGCCGCCGCTCGCCGTGAGCTTGCCGACGCCGCCGCTGCCGTCGGCGAGGCGCTGCGCGCGCACCGCCGTCGCGCAGCGCTTCGGGCGCGCGGCGCCGCCGTTGCGTTAGGCTGCCGCCGCCCACTGGCGTGCGCCGGCTTCGCGCGTCGCCGCTATCCCGCTCGGGCGTCGCCGCGCCGCGGGCCGTAGCCTGCTGCCGCTGCCGCCGCCGCCGCCTCGGGTCGCTGCCGGGCCGCACTCCTTGCTGCTCGCCGTCGCTCCGCAGGAGCTGCCGCCGCCGCTAACGTCCCTCCCGCCGCCGCTCCGGGTTTTCCACAAGGGGACGGGCCGAATGGCATATTAGGGTTAGGTTTCGGAATTTTTGTATGCAGCTGGGGCGCGGGTTTCGGTCGTCCGATCTCATCGGACGACGCGTGCGTGTTGGGGGCGTGAATCCGGCCGAGCGCATGAAGTTGGGCCATCGCCTGCGCAGTTTTGTCGGGCCGTGCGGCCACGCGCTTGAATGGGGCGGCGCGTCTGTTGGCCCGTGCGCGGGAATTTTTCCGGCTGCGCGCGCGCATTTGTGGGCCGCGTCCGCTTTTTGGGCTGCGCGCTGGTGTTTTCAGCCATGAGGTTCTTCTTTTGGGCCGTGAGCATGTTCTTGGGCCATGTAATTTTTGGGCTGAGCAATGTTATGGGCTAAATGAATAGTTTGTTGGGCCGGTTTCCTTTTTGGGGCCAGCTGTAGTGATGTTTTTCCTTTCTTTTTACAGTGCATTTCTTATGCTTTAAGTCTCCATTTTGTGCACTGTTATTAATTATTTTTCAGTGGCCTAAATTTTGATGTATCATTACCATACTATTTTGTATAATCTCTAATTAAAATTGAACCAACGGGATATTTTAATTTTGAGATTTTATGATTAATTTTGGCATTATGTATACATATGGTTATATTCTGACCAACGTTGTCTATAATCATATGTCGCCATATTATTATGTTTTGTCTCTAATTAAAATTGAACCAACGAGATATTTTAATTGGAGATTTTTTATGTTTTTGGCATTATGTATGCATATGATTACATTCTGACCAACGTTGTTTGTAATCATGTGTCGCCATATAAAATTATTAAGTTCTTTTTCATTTATGCCCAACGGTGATATGAATTAGAACTGTAGTTTGCATGTTATTAATCAGACCAACGTAGGGTTAATTACATGCAATATATATTTATGATTTTTGCCCTGTATTTTGAAATTCAGCAATTAATGCTTCAAACGTTGTCGCCACTATTGATAACATTGAGCAGCTCACGGGGAGCAATTTTCCCACATGGAAAGAACGAATTCATGTTGTCCTTGGGGTTTTGGACCTCGACTATGCCTTAAGAGTAGACGCTCCCATTCCTCCCACCGAAGGTGAGGAGAATTTTGATGAGAAAAAGAAAGTTTATGAGGCTAATGCTGAAAAATGGGAGCGATCTAACCGCTTATCGCTAATGATCATGAAGACCTCTATTTTAGTCGGGATTAGGGGAGCAATCCCCGATTCCGAAAATGCTAAGAAGTACTTGGCTTCAATCGAGGAGAAATTCAAAGGCTCCACTAAAGTTTATGCCAGTACTTTAATTCAGAGGCTCTTAACCACTAAGTATGATGGGTCCGGCGGCATAAAAGAGTGTATCATGATGATGACCAATATGGCAGAAAAACTCAAGGGCATGGACATGGCAATATCTGATGGTTTCCTTGTCCATTTATGTCCTCTCTTCCTTCTGAGTACACAGCTTTTAAGATTAATTTTAATACTCAGAAATAAAAATGGAGCATGAGCGATTTGATCGTCATGTGTGTCCAGGAGGAAGAGAAAATAAGAACAAAAAGAAGGATTTTGCTCTTCATGTTGGTGGCTCCAACAAAAGGAAGTTCCAAGGGAACTTCAAATGTAAGAAAAAGCTGCACTTCTCCCCTAATTTAGACAAATCAGGGCCTAAAGTGCACAATGCACCTAAGCCTCATGTTGCTCCCGCCGGAGCATCTAAAGGGGGGAATGTCTTTTCTGCAAGCAGCCAGAACATTTCCAGAAAGATTGTGTGTGATGCTAAGTGTAAAAAAATAATGATGAGACTTCTTCGAAACTGTAGCACTGTCGTTTAGGCCACATTTCGAGGGGGAGAATGGAGCGTCTCATTAAAGAAGAAATTCTCCACCCATTAGATTTCTCTGACTCGGACCACTGCATTGATTGCATTAAAGGAAATTATGTTAAGCAAATAAAGAAGGGAGCTACTCGCAGCACAGGACTATTAGAATTAATTCATACTAATGTTTATGGTCCTTTTCCTGTGACATCAGTGGATGATTTTGATACATTCATCACTGATGATTTCTCCCGTTATGGTTATATCTTTCCCATTAAAGACCGATTTGAATCACTTGATAAATTTAAGATATTTAAGGCTGAAGTTGAAAATCAGCACAACCTAAGAATTAAAGTGGTAAGATCAGATCGTGGGGGGAGAATATTATGGAGGACATGCCTCTTATGGGCAAATTTCTGGCTTTTTCGCTAAGTTCTTCAGGAAAATGGCATCGTTGCCCAGTATTCTATGCCGGGCGAACCTCAGCAGAATGGTGTAGCTGAAAGACGCAACCGTACACTTATGGATATAGTACGGAGCATGCTTAGCCATTCTAGTTTACCAGTTGGCTTGTGGATGGAAGCACTAAAGACAGCCGCACATATTCTTAATCGGGTTCCCAGTAAATCAGTATCTAAAACACCTTATGAATTATGGACTGGGAGAAAACCGAGTATGAAATACTTACGAGTGTGGGGTTGTCGTGCTGAAGCTAAGTTATTTAATCCACACATTAGAAAATTAGATCCTAAGACAGTAAGTTGTCATTTTATTGGGTACCCTGAGAGATTCAAAGGGTACCGCTTTTATTGTCCTGATAGGATAACTAAGTTTGTAGAAACAATGCACGCTGTGTCTTAGAAAATAACGAGGACATGAAGCCCAGGAAAATAGATCTTAAGGAGAAGCGGGTTTATGTTCCATCACCGCTCATCCCAGAGATCTTTATTCCTGTACCTCAGGCGGTTGCACCTCCAGTAGAGAATATTGTTGTTGCACCCACTGTTGAGGTCTCTGAAATTCCTAATGTTACACCTAATGATGAGCCTCAGCAGTCTCCTGAAATAACTAATGAACCTATTAGAAGATCACAGCCGGAGAGAAGATCTGCCATCCCGAATGATTATATTGTTTATATGAATGAGGATATTAATGACATAGGGAAGGTAGATGATCCCACCTCTTATAAAGAGGCCATAATGAGTGAACATTCTTCTAAATGGCTTGAAGCCATGGAGGATGAGCTAAAGTCTATGAGCACTAATGATGTATGGGACTTAGTAGAAATTCCTGACGGAGTCAAAACAGTAGGCTGTAAATGGGTCTACAAAACTAAGCATGATTCTAAAGGAAATATCGAAAGGTTCAAAGCAAGGCTTGTAGCAAAAGGCTTCTCACAAAGAGAGGGGATTGATTATAATGACACTTTTTCTCCTGTCTCAACTAAAGATTCATTCAAAATTGTTATGGCACTTGTAGCTCATTATGATTTAGAGCTGCATCAGATGGATGTTAAGACAACATTTCTTAATGGCGACTAGCAAGAAAATGTTTACATGGCTCAACCGGAAGGTTTTGTCGTGGAAGGCAAGGAGCATATGTGGTGTCGACTTAAGAAATCCATTTATGACTTAAAACAAGCATCGAGGCAGTGGTACCTCAAATTCGAAAAGATTATAAGGAGTTTTGGCTTTAAAGAAAATGAAGTTGATAACTGCATATATGTTAAGTTCAAGGGGAGTAAATTCACCATCTTAGTACTTTATGTGGATGATATCTTATTGGCCAGCAGCGATAAGAACATGCTGTTTGAGATCAAGAGATTTCTTTCATCTAATTTTGATATGAAGGATCTCGGTGATGCCTCTTATGTTCTTGGCATTGAAATTCACCGAGATAGGTCCAAAGGAATATTAGGTTTATCTTAGAAGGCATACATTGACAGAGTACTGAAGAGATACAATATGCATAAGTGCTCTGGCTCGCCTGCTCCTATTGTAAAGGGCGATAAGTTTGGGACATTTCAATGTCCGAGGAACCAATATGAAACTGATCAGATGAAGTCGGTTCCTTATGCTTCAGCTGTCGGAAGCATTATGTATGCTCAAGTATGTACACACCCTGATTTAGCTTTTGAACCGGGATGCTTGGCAGATATCAGTCAAATTCAGGACCGGACCACTGGAAAGCCGTTAAGAAAGCTTTGCATTATATGCAAGCTACTAAACATTTCATGCTCACATATAAGTTTTCTGATAACCTTGAAGTTATTGGTTATTCAGATTCAGATTTTGCGGGATGTGTTGATACTAAGAAATCCACGTCAGGTTATATCTTCACACTCGCTGGAGGAGCTATCTCGTGGAAAAGCTCCAAACAAACCTTTACGGCATCTTCAACGATGCAAGCTGAGTTTGTGGCATGTTATGAGGCTACCGGGCAGGTTGTATGGCTTAAGAACTTTATCCCGGGACTTAGAGTGGTAGACAGCATCTCTAAACCACTCACTTTATACTGCGATAATGAACCCGCAGTCTTTTATGCAAATAACAACAAGTCAAGTGGTGCTGCCAAACACATTGATATTAAGTATCATGTTGTGAAAGATAGAATCCAGGATCAAACCATAAGTATCGAGCATATTAGTACTAAGTTAATGTTTGCGGATCCGCTTACTAAAGTCTTACCACCCATTATTTTTGTGATCACGTTGCCGGCATGGGTTTATTGTAAAGCCTCTGATTCTGGATAAAAAGGACCTTAAAGCAAACCAACTCCCATTAAGTATAATGAATATCTATTTCGAGATAAGATAGTACACTATAGGTACTGGGGTTGTATGGCACTTCATTGGCTATGCAACACATTGCCTTGGTATGCTATTTTATTGAGAATGGGCTTATGATGTTAGCCTTACGATCAAATGGGAGAATGTTGGGTTGATCTCGGCTAACCAACGCCGAGATTTCAGGGAGGCGTGCCTCCACCTCACGCCTTGATCGGAGGCGGTTACCAACAGCTTGTGGTTGCGGTCCCGGTCACCTAGCGCCAAAATAAAAAGGGGTTTCGGTAGGGCTTCAGACATGTTGTTCAATCCCAAAAGAAACCCATACAGACCCGATCTATCACGGGCGCTACGGTGAACGAAGAACGAACCCTCTTCGTCTTCATCCCCGTCGGCATCGACCACCGCAACTCCGGCCATCTTCCTCCGCTGCATCAACCGACCACCTCTTCATGGCATCTCGGGCTTCGGGTATGTAACTAAGTTTCCGCACTAATGTTTATGGTAGTGTTCATGTTTTGAGCCTAGGATTAAGACTAATGTTTATGTATAGACTTAGATTAAATTCAACATTTGGTATCAGAGCCACCCTAGAACTCTTCATGAACCCATCTTTTTCCCCGAACTCGGATCTAGAGGTTTGGTTTAAGGTTAATGTTTAAAGGCTTGGTTCTTAGAAATTAGAAGGAGGTGAATCTTGAACTTTCGCAAAACTCTAATAAGGATCCCCAAAAATCCCACCTCCCGAACCCTAAAAACCCGAATGAGATTTCGGATCGGTGGCAAACAAAAAAGGGGATCGGGTCTTACGGCTGTCGTCGAGCCGCCGCTCGCCGTGAGCTTGCCGTCGCCGCTGCCGATCGAGGAGGCGCGCGCGCCGCCCCACCATCGCGTAACCGGGCGCGTCTTGCGCCGCCGCCGCTTCACTGGCGCGCGCTGGCTTCGCGCGCCCGCCATCGTCCCGCCAGCGCCGCCGCGCGCTGGCTGGGCCGCAGCCTGCGCCAGCCGCCGCCGCCGCCGCCTCTCGTCGCGCTGGGCCGCACTCCTTGCCGCCCGCTGTCACCCCGCAAGAGCCGCCGCCGCCGCTAACGTCCCTCCCACCGTCGCTCCAGGTTTTCCGCAAGGGGACGGGCCGAATGGCATATTAGGGTTAGGTTTCGGAATTTTTGTATGCAGCTGGGGCGCGGGTTTCGGCTGTCCGATCTCATTGGACGGCGCGTGCGTGTTGGGGCGTGAATCCGACCGAGCGCATGAAGTTGGGCCATCGCCTGCGCAGTTTTGTCGGGCCGTGCGGCCACGCGCTTGAATGGGGCGGCGCGTCTGTTGGCCCATGCGCGGGAATTTTTTCGGCCACGCGCGCATTTGTGGGCCTCGTCCGCTTTTTGGGCTGCGCGCTGGTGTTTTCAGCCATGACGGACCTGGATTGCCATGTCTGCGGGCCGAATCCATTTTGAGTCAAGCTCTGGTGCAAAACACAACGGATTGTAAGATTAATCGGTGTTTGTGTGCAAAGAAATACAGAGCCTGGTGTAACGGGATAATTTAACTTTTTGCCACCCTTATGAGGTGAGTGGCATCATATTTGCCACCCTGGCCCATCGTCAGTGACTCAGGCGGCCCCACATGTAAGTGACAGGGGTAATTGACCAATCTTAAGAGTGGCAAAAACATGAATCTCCCAGTGTAACGCGCAACAGAGATCCAATTAGGTAATGCAATGTGCAATTTACTCCAAAAAAAATGGGCTCTTGAGTTTCATATACCACTCTGGATTCATCAATGTATCAGCTTGAAAATGCTACAGTTCGTAGACTTGTCTACTACGTACTAGGAATGGATTCACACCTAACTCTAACCCCTAGTGCCTCATCAATAATGAATGTACATGTACTAATTTTAATCTTTGAGTTATATATAGAGATAGGTCGTACAATAGATAGTTTATTAAACTAGAAATAGTTCAAATCATATATACTCCAATATTTAGCTATATGCCCAATATTTTAGTTCAAACATCCTAGTTGCCAAGTTTTACACTAAGTTAGCCCCTCTTTTTGGTTAGTTCAATTTCTAGATCCTACACTGATTGAGATGATTCTAAAAACATAACTTTGACCACCAAGTTCTACTTTAATATAATTATAGAAATCTATTAAAATTATAATATTATAAAAGGATCTTTGGGACAAATCCACCCATTACATCTCATATGTCCAATAAAAAATATATTCACAAAGATTTCTTCGATGAAATATTCATAAGGATATTGAGAACCAAATTTTAAAATGTTTGGCTACATACATTCCAAAATGTCACTTACTTTTGACCGGAGGGACTATTTTGGAAATCCTTTTTTTTTTACTTCCTTTCGGAGGGTTTGTAATTACTTATTTTCTATCTCATGCAAAAGGTGATAATTTGTATTTTTTTAAAAAAAGAAGATAATTTGTAGCAAACGTAGAGTTCCACTCAATAGGTTGATATATCAATCATTGTTACAGCATTTATAGAAAAGACTTTCCCATACAAATAACAATGTGGCTTTGTATCTACCACTACCACACAGAGGATCATCATAGATGGTTCTAAACCTTCATCATAAACGGTTTCTGAACTGTTTAAATTTATATGTCTGTGATAACAGGTGGTTATCATGACAAGTTACAACATAGGCAGTTTAAAAAACCATTTGTAATATATCAGATATCACAGATGGTTCTTAAACATAGCTGTCTATGATATCTAATATATCACAGACGGCTAATACCAAAAACTATCTGTGATATGTCATATATCACAGATAGTTCTTAAACATAGCCGTCTATAATATCTAACATATCAAAGATGACTAATACAAAAAAAAAGCATCTGTGATATGTCATATATCATAGATGGTTCTTAAATATAGCCGTTTGTAATACATATCATAGACAGTTTGTGTTATAAACCAACACAAACCGTCTATGATAACTATTTGAATAGCTAAATTATTTTCTGTTTTTCGGCTAACCTTAGGAAATGCTAACCACACCATCTAAAAACAAGCAAGCAAATCACATATATAGCACACGATAATTATTATACAGATATCACAAATGAATTAAACAACTGAATGAAATATAATTGAATGAATTGTTTGATTAAGCATAATTGAATGAATTACAATTGAATCAAATGTTTGAAATCAAATCATCATCGCCGGGGTTGAACTCTCCTTTCAGGCGAATGACCTCCGCCATTAAGAGTTCAGAGAGCTTTTCTCAAACTTCGGTGAATTTGTTAAGATCGAATGCACTTGAGTCGATTTCCGCACCCTGTCGCTAGGAGTAGTAAAGTATATTGATAATCACATAATAATTATTGGTAGGTTGACAAACCTCTAGATCATTCGTCTTAGTGCCCATGATCTCCTGCATATGGTGACAAACGTAGAATCTACATACGTTGCCTTGTAGTTGCTAGTGGCACGGCAAAAATAGAATTACATACATAGATATAGTCAGTTCTAGAGACATTATTATGAGGTGTGATATAGGATTATTGTGTTGTAGCAAGTACCAAAAATCACATCCTGTATCACAGTGTGGCGCTGGATTCCTTGTGTCTCCCTCCCTGGGCAATGTAAGCACTAAACGACTTACATGATTTCAAAAGTTAGCCTCAGCCATTGCAAACGAAGGAAGACTACAATAGAGGTGAATAAGTTTATCTGTCAATTATTTTTTGCACACAGGTGAAGTCATGGTTGTCTTGAATAGAGAATCAAGGTATATTATCTTGTTCTACTTTGGTACAATGACAATGTCATCATAGTGGTCAAACTTAAGTTCATGTTGTGTATAAAGTACAAATGAAACATTTATGGCAACTAGTGAAGCACTTACCCCTGGTTGTAGGATATTAGAATATATTCCTTGTCATTTTGAGCAAGCAACCCCGTCGTTATGTAATTTTGGACGTAGGATGCATTTTCGTTGATGCATTGCTCAGAGACCAAGTGTGGGTCGAGAAAACCCACTAGTTCTCACCGTTGCTAGGCTTGTTGGATCATGGATCTATATATAAGCAGTGAGTTATGACATTTATTGATATACATAAATGTAGAACTTGATTGTACAGTATACTTACAGTGTCCAGTATCATAGGAGTGAGACATCGAGGTTGAATAGTCCGAATAAGTCCTCAAAGGTCATGATGAAGTAACTTGAGTTATGGAGGAAATGCACATTTGTATATCCCATGGTGAATTCACTTTGCCGGTTTGGCATCCTGTTGGACCTCTGCATGTACCAAGCATGCATACTCCCGTAAACTAGTCCAAGACTGAGTAATTGTGACTCAGGTACCAATGACATTTCAAGGGAGTACTTTCAGGGCTTAGAAGATCCCTTAATCTTCTTCGATTGGGTCTTAGCATCTTGCTTGCGATACATCTTCGGCGTCGTCTCCATGGGAGCCGATGTGGTGGTGTTCTTACATGGAGTTTGAGGTGGAGTCATAGAGGGTTTTGTTTGACAGGCATGGTCATGTGAAGCCATTGAATTTACCAAACTTTCTTTCACTATACTTCCCTTTTGTATTATGTAGTATCTGATCCAGATTATCATCGTGCGACCAATCCTCATTAAAAGTACAGTCTACAACCGGTATATTGTTGTCTCACTCGACGATATTATAACTACCTTCCTGTATAATTTTCTCTTCACCGTGATTGGTCCAATATGTATATCCCTTTTTTGAGACCCCTTTGAATCAAGTGAGTTTCGATCTACACTGAGTTGGTAAATATTTTCAGATTATCACAATCAATACATAGACAATACATATATTCAATTCCCTTCTTCTGCTCGACCGTTCTTCAAAAAGCAGAGAAGCCATCAATGTATTCTTCACTTACACGGTTCTCAACGTACATCCAGTTTTGGTCAATCTACGCTACGCATTTAACAAATTAGTGTCAAATTAGATTATTAATGCTACTATAGCTAGCTAGCCTAATACTTACACATAATTATTATTCACCTTAATTAATTGTTCATCTAAAGTAGCTATGTAGTATTCATGAAGCAATGTATATATCAAGCAAGAATATATTGAAGTAAGTTAGGAGCAGTGACCCATTCTTAAATTAGAGCAAACTACCAAGCTGATGTAAACCTAGCTATCATCTCTCTTTATTACAGAGCATATAATCAAAAATAAATACTAATCTTAAATCACTAAGAACAAATCGATCTACAAGTGGTATGCTCTTATCAAACTCTACAAAGCCATCTGCCTCCTTCAAAGCAATGTAATAAAGATAAATTTGTCAAGACCAGGCAGGCTAGGAATTTAATAATGCGGTATATCACAAACACGTCCAACCATGAATTGTCTGTGATACATAATTATCACAGACGGTTATTAATACGAACTATCTGCAATAATAATAACCGTCTGTGAATTCACATCACAGATGTTTTTAAAGTAGAACCGTCGATGAGAAAGATGGTTCTAAATGCATTTTCATATATATATATATATATATATATATATATATATATATATATATATATATATATATATATATATATATATATATATATATATATATATATATATATATATATATATATATATATATATATATATATATATATATGCAAATTCAGCAATGCCTCTGGAGTAAATATGTATTACTTAGTTGTTTTTTACTGGTTAGTAATGCCATCATGTCGTTATACCGAGACCGTTTACATATATAGAAGACAGTAAATACAAATTCAACCGATTTTTTTTATTTTTGTGTTTAGATATGGCCAAATAGTGTTGCCAGTTGCTTCTTTCAAAAATTAAAAAAAAAAGTAGAAACTTAACTGCTTCGAAATTTTTCTAGTGGCGGAGGTAGCATGCTATCTCCGTCTTCAAAACTTCGTGGGCGACATGGTTGGCATCAGACGGTTCGGGATCATCAGCGAACGAAGCCCAAAATGCGTCCATCCACTGACGTGCTCGTTCGAGTGTCTCCCAAAAACTCTGACTAAACAATCAAGTTGAATTGAACAAATAGTCTCTCTTCCCTTGCTTGAGGGGTCTCGGTAAGGTTGACTCAGTCGTCCGCCACCTCGACTAAGCAGTCTAAGCGACAACAAGCCTTCTAGAGACGTATAACGTCGTTGTGAAGGGCCACGTCGATGGTGAGGTTAGCTCACTGGAAGTGGGAGACCAACCAGAAGTTTCAGCGGAGGAGGATGTCAAGACGGTGGAAGGTGGCCATCACCTGCTCCGACAAATCCTCGGATATAGGAGGGAGGGCACTGTTGACATAGTGTCCTTCCATAGCATCCGCCAGCATACGGCCGGTGAGGTGCTCATACAGGATGGCCAAATAGGCCATCAATGCTAGCGACAAGAAAGAGTGAGAGCCATTTATTTGTGCTTGAGACTTTCGTGCAGCTACTTTGACTTGCTGAGGGGACTAGCTACCGCAATAATAGGGGTGGCTTGCGACTAGTTGCAGATTTCTTTCAGTTTTTCCTCAATGAATTTATCTTTCCTCGAAGTGAGGCATTTATCTTGTCTCGAAGTGAGGCAGATAACTCTTCCTAAAGTTGTGCATGAAGCTCATGTTTCAACTGTTTCTCATGCTCGGCCTTGGATCTCTTCCTACTCCTATATGCCTCGAAGTCATTTGGGAATCCTTACCTTCAAGGTACGTAAACCCCCAAACCTCATGTGCAACCCAGGTACTCCTTGTTTCTCAGGGCTATGGATAGTATATCCTTCTCCCTGACTGTTTCAAAGAAGCCTTGGAAAGATTCGGTAATCAATGTTTGCTATAAGAGGCAATCATATTATGTTAGACCCCATGAAGTTATGGATATATTAACAACTAGATTCGATGGCAAGGTTAGCTCACTGGAAGTGGGGGGCCAACCGGAAGTTGCAGCGGAGGAGGATGTCAAGATGGCGGAAGGTGGCCATCACCTACTCCGACAAATCCTCGGATATAGGAGGGAGGGCACTGTTGACACAGTGTCCTTCCACAGCATCCATCAGCGTACTGTCGATGAGGTGCTCACACAGGATGGCCAGATAGGCCATCAATGTTGGCGACAAGAAAGAGTGAGAGCCATTTATTTGTGCTTGAGAGTAGATCAACGATGTTGGGATTAATCTTCGGTGGCGAACAATCATTTTTATATAACAAGGAATAAATTTGGCGCGTGAGATGAAGAGATGCATCGGGGAGCGGAACAATCGAAGAGATGCGCGCATCAGGGAGACAAAGCGCCATTCATGCGTATAAATACATATCACAGACAGTTCTAACCACAACCATCTGTGATATGTAATTATCATAGGCGGTTTGTATTAATAACCATCTGTGATTATCACAGACGGTTTTTAACAAGAACCATATATGACGTCTGTAATTATCACAAACGGTTTTTAGAAATAACCATCTGTAAACTATTACAAACGGTTATTAATAAGAACTGTCTATGACGTCTGCAATTATCAGAGACAATTTTTTATTAATAACCGTCTGTGAACTATCATAAACGGTTTTTATCACAGACGATTATTAATAAAAAACCATCTATGATAATTACGTATCACGAACTGTAGATTGTCACGGTTGTAAAACTATCTGTGATAATTATATCGTATACAATTTTTCATGAATTGTCTGCAATAAAACATTTAATACAACTTATTTTATATAGTAGTTTCTTAGCAGTACCCCGAAAGTCTGAAACGACCACGGACAGGTTCATCTTTATGTCCGAATCTCCATCGAAGAAGTACGCGCACTGCCAGCTGATCAGTGGAGAGCAATGCAGGCTCCCCAAGGCCATTTAAAAACATTCCTAGACAAGAATGCTCGAACAATAAGTAATCGAAAACCTTATTGGTTTCGATTCCCATCCATCATGCATGAAATGGATCGACATGCGCTCTTTTCTTAAGTCTTCTTCCTTCCTCCTTCCTTGATGATGCTGCATGCTGCCTTTGGGAGACACCATGCATGATTTGGGGGAGCCTAGTTGGCAGCAACATGGCATCAAGCCCATACGCACAAATTAAAAATCCTCTCTTTTGGTAGCAGCATGAGCTCAAGTACGGACAGTTCATGGTTGATAGATCAATCATATGGGCCTGTTCTTTTTGGCTGCGGCTTATGGTTTTTGGCTGAAATTTTTGAATTTTGGCTATTTACGGAGAGACAGATACTCACTTGCGATTTTGGCTAATACAGATGTTAGGCTTTTAACGTATAGATCGTTTAACTTGTAGACCCCGTCTTGAGAACATACTCTGTTTGAAAGTTAGGTTCTGTAGCAGAAGCCAAAATCAGATCCGTATATGCTAGTAGTGTGTGCGCGCGCTCATGATCGATGCTTCCCCTTTGATGGTTCCAATCATACCAGGGTGGACCATATGTACAACTCAATGAACTAACGCATAATACTAGTATCGCGTGCTCAATGAGTTGCTCCTTCCTTGCGTGCAAAGCTGGACTAGACACGAACCCGCGCATCGATCCTCGTCGCTCGTGTGCAGTTGCACGCTGCATATGTTCGAGAGGAGCGAGCGGTTGCGAGGTGCGCGCGCACACGGAACATATTAAAACATGAAAACCCAAATGCATATCTCAATGCATGGATGCCGACATATTCGTTCACGAGCATGGTAGGTTTTCTTTTTGTTTTTGTAGGTATGGTATGTGTTTCCCTTGAGTTAATTTTATCAACGTGTTAAGCTTGAAGCCAACCACTTAGGTCCTGTTTAAATTTTTTTAAAAAAAACTTAGGCCATGTTCATGTTTAAAGCCAATGGAAACTTAGGGCATATTTGAGAATTAGAGCGCAGGAACAGTAAAAAAATTCCCACACTCCAACAAGTCTTGTGCTCTGCTTCCAAGGAAGTTGAACCCCCATCTAGAACTGGGAAGGCAGAAAAAAAAACCCTCAATGGCCTGTCCTTTATGGCTACGATTTATGAATTTGCTAAATTTTTTGAATTTTGGCTATTCACGACAGAGATTAAGGAGAGAGATGCTCGCATGCGATTTTTGCTGGTGCAGATGATGGGTTTTCAATGTGTACTATAATTAACTTGTAGATCCTGTCTTAAAAAATATTCTGTTTAAAAGTTAGATACTATAGCAAAAGCTAAAAGCTGGTTTCAAAATTTGGATAAAACAGGCCCTTTGCCAGATTGACAGAGAAGTTACGTTCTGGATGAAGCTAAGGTTTCCCAGATAGTACTGTAAATGCCCGGTTAAGAACTAGTGTACAAATATAAGTAGAAAAGTGATGATACAGGTGTATGATTCGACAAAATTCAGGTAGAGGTAGAACTGTAGAAGTGCTCAATTGGAGGAAACCTTCAACAGTACATGGACTATATCCGTATGAACCTAAGCTAAGGCTGGAATCTAGATAGATGCACAATTAGTCATGGTACCTACGTACGAATCAACAGGAGGCTGTGGTAACAGCCTTACAGTGCAAAATAACTGCGTTGCTCCTCTCATTGGACTGCAATGCCGTCCTTTCTGTTGGTTGCATGGCGTATTAAGACGCGACGACGATGGACCACGCAGCCACATCAGAGCTACACACAGCTGTTAGGTAGTCCTCCAAACAGCTGCAGGTTTGTGGCTTGTTGGCCTTTTCTGCTCTGCAGCAGTTGAAATAATAGCTGAAAATATATTGTAACAATCAATAACTTTTTTGAGTAATTAAATTAAAAAATAAAAAGTTATATCATCATAGACAATGTAAAGAAATAAAAGAAAAAACCTTAAAAAATAAAATTAAAAAGCTAACGTATTCCAGAAATCAGAAACCAGAAGCCGAAGCCATTTAGGACAGGACCTTAAAACCCCCAAGAGAGAAAGAAAAAATGTACTGGCCTTGGTTTGCTTCAGTTGGTAGAGTAGTAGGTTTTTATAAGGCAGATGGGTTCTTTTTTACTGTAGCTCATGTCTATGATGATGATTTTGTGTTCTAGTATGAGTATCTGTGTGAACGTATTGAATGCAAATAATTCGATAAACCGTTTTAAAAAATTATTTTGATAAACATTTTTGAAGAAACAACAAAAGATTATTTATTTATTTAAAAGAAACAGTAAACCATAAATTATAAACCAAACCATCCAACCTGTCCGTGCATAGTACTCGACCAGTCGAGTTATCTATCTGCCTGCCTAGTAAACCGCTCACGAGAAAAGCAGCCCTTTCGGATTCGTGTGTGGTACTCTGAGCCAACAAAACGAGTTGACAGTTACACAATTTTATACTGGTACCAAGTACTAACTTACTTTTTAGTGGCAATTATATATTGGCACTGCACCTTGGAAAAGGCTATTCTTCAAATTTCACTCATACAAAAACAGATAATAAATAAATATACAAAAAGACAGCAGGTACTAATAGAACAACTATATTCAGTACCCATCTTCTTCAGTGCAGCATGAATATTTAATTACTTTGATTCAGTGATATGATTAGTACTGCAACGAGACTTTATCCCCGAAAGGACTGTACAATCGATCTAATAGATTTTGTCGTGCTTCTTTTGATAGTTAATTCACTATAGTTTGTCCGAAATTGCTATAAGCAAACTTTAGGTGTGTTTCGAGAATCATGTACCGTCACTCCTCCATCCCCGGTGACACGTAAAGCATGTCAGTGGGTGCATCACACCACGCTCCCAATAAAGCGAACTTGCAGCCACCACCGACGAATTGCACTACTACATGGTAATTTAGGGGCGTTTGAATATAGAAAAATGAGCAGAAGTGGGATAAATCTCTGTTAATTCCTCAATTCAATGCCTAAATTTATCCTATCTCATATCATAATCCTATTCCCACCTCTCATTTCCCTATATCCAAACAACCTTAAGTTTTTCAAATTGTCATTGCACCGAAGGCGACGGCAAAGTGGTGGCTACGTAGACTACCGGCATAGTGGTGGCACAAGAGGAGGGCCGGTATTCACTATGTGACAAAAAATTAGTCGTATGTTGTATAGACAAACCCTGAATTATTTGCGCTTTTGATTTGCTCAAATTAAGGTGTGCCATGTTTGAGAGGTAAGATCCATTTAAAACAATAATAAGTTTACTCTCATGGAAAAAAGAAGCTACTATATATGTTCACTCTCATGGGCTAGAAATTAAAATGTTAATCGGAGTAAAAAAAATATTTACATCGTCAATTTTGGCGAATCCAAATTATAGCGGTACAGATTAATCAAATATGTACCAAAGTTGTTACATGTGTAAAAGGAATCTGATTATATTTCCATCATAAACGTTTTAGTTGTATATAACAAGTACAACTCTACATTTTAATATAAACATATACAATATGGTATTTAGCCGTGTAATTGCACAAGGAATTCGGCTAGTTTAAATTGAGAAGAAATGGGATCTCCTCATGTAATAGCTTCTAGAAGAGTCGCAGTAGTAGGCCCCAAACATGCATGGTCTCCATGAAAACTGCATAGCAATGGCATTGCGAGGTTGCGCCATCCATCAAGGAGTGGTACTGAATGGTGTGAGGGACACACTACAAGGCGAGGTATTTGAAGGGCCATGTGAAAAGGTTCATGACAATTAGTGATGAACAATTGTCACATTTGTAGTTAGATTTTGATTTTGCAAAAGTTGGCAAAATTTAGTTTTGCTGTCAGTTTTAGGTGGTAGTAGAGGTCTAGCAACGACGATGGTACCAATTATGTCAAAATTTCCAGAAACTATGTCTATTGGTAGTGCTGGTGTCGAGCGGCGGTACTAGCACGGTGCGGTATGACCGGCCCCTAGTTGTTGGTAGCAATTTTTCAAAGATGGTCATTTTTTGAGGAATTGGGCTGTGACTAGGTCCGGTAGTCCCGGAGTTAAAACTGCGGTACTACCGTAGATCAGTATGATCGGGCTTTGTATGACGGTAGTACCGATGTTATGTGAGTGATCGTACCGCTCCCCTATTACCAGGAAGAGCTTAAGTCGGTTTGAGTCAGTTAGACCGGTCAATGGTTGGCAGTGTGACCACCATGGGGAGAGCGGTCAGATCAGTGGTTACAGCTAGAGAACAATGAGAGATGTTCTTAAGTGGTTTGAGTGTGTGAATGGTATAGGAGCCGTTGGTTGGTTGTGTTGTGTTGCATGATGCATTATTTCGACTAGCATAAGTTGGGTGTATGGAACTTGTGCTGAGATGGTTGATTTATCTTTGGATGTGCAGGTGGCTTGGAGAACGTTAGCGGTCGACGGCAAGTGACCGAGACTAGGCAGGAGAGTTAAGGTCCGTACGGTTGAGTAAGTCTAAGTGAGACTACGTGGCTCAAGCAGGAAGCATATGAAAGACAAGGATCGTGGAGAAGCGAGTTGGTGCATGTGTGTGCCAAGTGACTTGGGCTGGTGCAAGTAGAGACGATCTAGGGAGACTGGATGCATGAAAACTTGATGTCAAAGTCAGTGGGCACCACAGGCTTTGTGTCAAAACATGCGGATATACTTTGATGTGATGAAGATAAAGTCAAGGAAAGGACCTCAGAAGCTTTGTCGGTGGTATTTTGGGAGTTTACCAAAATACCGAGTTGAGGCTTGGACAAAACCACAACACGGAATTCAAGATGAGTTGGGATGGCTAAGTGGATCAATCATTGATGGTTTAGCGGATTAAGTCTTGTAAACACTTTGCGAAATATGTGTGAGTGTGTAAAATCTGTATTGGTTTGGTTGATAGGTTTTCCTATATGCTTAGTGGGCTGAGACCCCACCAAGTAGTTCAGGTTATATGGAGGAGGGGAGAGCTAGGGTTGTGAGATTTGGTCAAGTCTTGAGAAAACTTGAGTAAGGGTGGTGTTTTGGGAGCACCTTATAACTATCCATGTATTCATGAATCACCTACTCTACTACAATAGATCAACCATTTGATTTTTTCTTGCTGTTTCACTTGTTCTTTTATTAGTTTTCATGTTCTTGATCAAGAAAGTCGAAATCTTGATGTAGATGGCTTTAGCCTGAATCTTTGCTTAGATTATTTTGCTAGAATATGTGGGAGTAAATTTGAAAGACCTCATATCTTAGATCCCACGCAAGAAGTAATTTGGGTTTTTAGGTGTTCTTGAGGCCTTAGAGCAATTTCCTTCAAATTGTTGGAACCAAGTTCAAGAATCTAGTGTTTCTTGCCTTGATTTGTTTTCTAACATTCTAGATAAGGTGTATTCAAAGTTTAAGTCATTTAGAGTTTCTATGTAAAAGTCGTGAGGTTTTTAGTTTTGCTCGAGCTGATCTGAGGGTGTGGTAGTACCGCACCTTATATGACGGTAGTACTGCAGTGAGGTAATAGCGTATCTTATATGGCAATAGTACCTTATCAAGGGGTAAAATCTTGTTTGGCTTGGTTTTTTGTGGAGATTTCATTGTGAGCGTCTATGTCTTGATTTTCATAGCTTTCCTTAGTTTTTGGGATCCAATTAGGTGGAGTAATTTGATCTTTCAGTACTTGAGGCAGGGGGGAGACGCAATGTAAACGCACATGAGTACATGTATGTATAACAGCCTCACACAGTCACACAACAGAAGAAAATCGTGTAGCAGGAGAGGAATACCAGGGCACACCAAGGTGAATTGTGCCGTTGCCCGGTTGCTATTAATTAAGTATACTAAGAAACGATTAAGCAAGAAGAAAATGATGATTAAATAAAGCTTAGTAGAAGCAGGGAGCCAGTAGAAGCTCTTAACGGCACGATTAGGGGCGCCCTGCCCGACAGCGAGCCATGGAGCTAACAAACGGTCGCTCTCCGCCTCCACTCTCCCCTCCCCACCAATCTTTTATAAGCCCCTCTCCTTCGCCTCCCTTTACTCGCCGCCACCACCACCCTCCTCCTCCTCCTCCTACTACCTCACCTACTTCTCTTCCTCTGCTCCACTTCCACCTCTCCTCCTCTCTCTCGCGCGCGCGCGCCATCTCTGAGCAGAGGATTTCTCTTCTCTCTGCCTTGGGCAAGAAATCAAGAAACGCATTGCTGTGCCGGGACAATGCAGACCAAGCACCGGGTCTTTGCGGAGGACCTGCTCCTCGGCGAGGCGGAGGACCACTTCGACCGCGTGCCGGACTCGCTGGTGCTCCTCATCTTCAACAGGCTCGCCGACGCGCGCTCGCTCGGCCGCTGCTCCGCCGTGTCGCGCCGCTTCAACGCGCTCGTCCCGCTCGTGGACGACGCCTGTCTCCGCATCGACCGCGTCATCACCGACGGCGCCGCCGACGCCGACGACGCTCTCGGCCTCGCGGGACCGCGCCCGCGCGCCGTCCTCTCCCACCTCCTCAAGACCATGCTCCTCGCCGTGCTCAAGCCCTTCGGCCACTGCGACGCCGGGGTCAGGTCCGCCCACGCCGGCAAGCACGCGCAACACCACTCGCCCGCGCAGGTGCTCAAGAACTTCAGCAGCATCCGCAACCTCCGCATGGAGCTCCCCGTCTCCGACGTCGGCACCGACGACGGCGTCCTCCTCAAGTGGAAGGCCGTCTTCGACAGCACCCTCCAGAGCTGCGTCATCCTCGGCGGCACCAAGGTGGACCGGGCTGCGCCTCACGCGCACGCGGCCTCCGTGGCGGCCGCGACCGTGGAGCACGAGGCCTCGCCGGGGGACGACAATGGGAGCATACCGGAGTCGTTCTACACCGACGGCGGGCTCAAGCTGCGCGTGGTGTGGACCATCAGCTCGCTCATCGCCGCGGCCACCAGGCACTACCTGCTCCGCGAGATCGTCAAGGAGCACCCGACCCTGGAGCGCGTGGCGCTCACGGACGCGCACGGGCAGGGCACGCTGTGCATGGGGCGGGAGCAGCTCAGGGAGTTCAGGGACAAGCCGCTGGCCGCCGCCGCCGCCGCCAACCGCACGCAGGTGCCCGCCTGCAATATGAAGCTCCGGTACGCGCCGACGCTGGAGCTCTCCGACGGGACGAGGATCCAGGGCGCCACGCTCGTGGTGATCAAGCCGGTCGGCGAGGCCGGCGGCATCGGCGGCGGCAGAAAGGAGCTCGACGAGTTCGTCGCCGGGGCGTTCGACGGTCCGTTCAGGGAGGCCGTGTGGGCGCTCAGCAAGCGCCGCGCCTACCTGCTAGAGATGAACGGCTTCTAGGCTGTCTCCCCCACGTGCGTGTGTGAGAATGAGCTCACCAACCACCCCAATGGCGATGGGCTATGGCCAGTAGATTGCTCTGCTTGTTTGAGCTCAGCTCAGCTCAATGGCATACAGTTCGAGGTGTTCCTGCATGTAACAATTATCATGTCTCCTCAATTTTTCGTTACTGCCTTAGTATCCTTGCAACAATAATGGAATGGAATGGCCAGCTTCATTTCATTATGGTGATCTGATGAATTGATGAATCAATGAATGGAATGAAAGCAATCGCATTTTCACTCCAGTACTTTCTCTCAGAGTTCTGTACAATACCGATGTGAAATGGCATCTACATAGCAACTGGAAATATTTTGATGCTTCACTGAAAGGAAAAAAAACGCCTTTCATAGAAAATAAAGGAATTGCACAGATAGTAAAGTGGATAATAAGGAATCAAGGTACTGATTAATCCAAGGTGAGAACAATTTACTAGTGTAGTCATCTTAAGCCTCACAAAAGTCACAGTTTCAATTCACAGAAAATCATAGTAGAAAATGGCTTTTTTTTTGTGCTTTAGGACATGTATATTTTTCTGTGGCGCCAAGCCTCCTCGTTAAATGGGCAAATTCCATGCTTGTTTTGGGATGCTCTGTTGTGCCTTGCTTCTTGCTTCACCTATGAATGGGTGAACTTAAGCAGTACCCATTACTCTATCCACGTTTGCTTTTTGTTCTCTTTGCTACATTTGCATCTCTATATTCAATTTGACCGGAAGAAAGGCATAACTTTCAACAATGTGCACTGTTTATTCTATCCAACTGTTAAGAATGATAATCATGTTGTCGATATATATCACCAGATGCAGTCTTTTGTGGCATGCTTCCTTCTTGCACGCTCCCCCTTGGGACATTACCGTATAATGCCAACTTGCAATTACTTAGTACTAGGGATAAGCTTTCTTAATCTATACTGCAATACAGTAAGCGCAATTATGCAGCAATTCGGATCGACTTTCTTAATCTATACTACACATTTTTGTGCATCTGCACGCTAGACTAAATTTATTCCGGAGTGCATACTGTATAATCCACTCCATCATTGACTCTTAAGGAGAGGGCATTGCCAAAATGTTGGAAGGCAGTTGAGATGCCCTTATCTGGACTGTCTGCCCAGAGTTGCGAGCATGTGAAATTCTCACTAATTCCTGTCAATTTGTAGCCCTCCAAACGGCTACTAGCCTACTAGTAGTACAGTCCTTGACTTTTCACCCATTTATCGTACCCAAAAAAATTAAGAATGCTTGCTTTGCTGAGTTTGCATGTATCATTCTGAGCTAGATGACATGTGTGTTGCAATTAGATAGGGGATTAACAAAAAGAACACATGATTCCAGCTGTTTGATTCTTTAGCTTATTAGCTCGCGTTCTCCTTGCCCACGGTTACCAACTACTGCTAGTGATTGTGGGATACTTTGTGCAATTTCGGGTTAGGTGAAGCATGAACTAAAATTTTATAACAAATGGCTTCTTCAATCGCAATTTCCATTTCTTGATGTAATGGGGCAGCTGTGAACCTGGATTTGATTAATCCTGTTTTTTCTGTAGGAGCTGGTGGAGGAGTGCGAGGAAGAGATAAACTATGACGGAAGAAATGGTAAGCGAGAGTACACTCTGTTTATATCGGTTTAATTACTATTTTTTGCGATGTAATGGCTGTGCTATGTCCTTGCTAATAAGGATTAGTTGTGTACAAGTGTGGGGCAAACAAAATGAAATCATTCTATGGCTTTTGAACGGTGGTTGGGTTAACGGCCAATCGCTTTGTTGATGTCTCTGTCTTATGGCCGTTGATGTGATCTTTGATGGAGTCCATTTCATGGGTAATGACAACACTGCAGCTACGAATCGGCTCGGAAATCAGAATCAGAATCAGATGGTACACCATCAAGGATGGGTAAAAAATAAAACAAAACTGTTAACATAAATTAATAAGCGCATATTAGGTGATCAGATCCAGAAGATTCAGAACCCCTTAAGATGAGAGAATGTAAATTCATGATTTGAATTATCTGCTCAGCATTGTAGGTTTCAGTACTCCCTTATAATTTTTTTTCTTCAGTTTTCTTTAGCTTGTTCAGGCACGAAACGCCAAGCATGTGTAGTTTTACCGTCGCAACGGCCACAAACCATGGGATCTCTCGTCGACGAAGAATATATACATGAATCGATTAAATCAACTAGGCGTTGCAGGCTGAATCGTTTCTGGAATTCTGGATCCAAGGTAATTGAGCACTCTAACGGTCGTCTTCGATCATCATGTGAGCATTATCCAGACATGTTCAGTTCAGGTCTCAACAACTCAAGAGTCAACGTTAATTTTCCCTTCTAAACTATGCCTGCACTGCATTGGTATGAAGGATTGAGGGAATATTAGTCCATATGGCTATTAAGCTATTAGCCCGTATAGCTAATAAAGTATTGCGCTTAGTCTAATCAATGTACTAGAAAAATGCACCCGTATCTTCAGAAAGAAAAACAAAACTATTGCGTTAGACGTAGTGTCAATTGTTCTTACCGTTGGCATTACGTCCCGTTGTGCTGCTGTGGTTACTCCATTGTTTAGTGCTCAGGAATTCCTTCCTTGGGTTGAACCTGCCTTAGCAATTAATCAAGATTTGGTCTTGTTTTCTTTCGTTTCAAGGGTCTTTTTACTTGCGTTTTGAGGGTGCAAACACTTTGCTTGTTCACATGAACAATGCAAAAGAAAAGAAACAAATAGGATGAATAGAGGGGGGAAAACCAGTTGTGCTTGCTATGACTTTGGCATGCAACATGGTGATTGCTTGTGATCACAAGAAAAAAAGTACATTCCTAACCTTTTTTTCAAAAGTTCAGAAGTTATGGGGGTAAATATATCTTGACTGATTTCCTCACCATTTCCCTGTGATCTATTGTGATTCCTTCTTTTTCGCTCTCATTATCATCATCTTGATCTTTTCTTAGAAATTATTTTCCATTATCCAGAAAGGTAACATCTTCAACTTGGAAAAGAATAACAAATGACTAGAAAATGCTCGGTACATTTCACGTCCACCAACATTGTTCCTCCTAAAAGAAATATCTAGCAACATCAAATTATAAATCCAGGTAAAAAAAAGACACAAAGGATAAACTATACATAGTAGTTGTCTCTGGACCTGTCCTGATCGCAAGTTTTCAATTACTAAGGGATTGGACTCTGGAACACTAGCACCGACAGAGAATATCGAAGGAATCATCTTGTCCGCTCTCGGGGACAAGAACATGGCCCACAATAGCAATTCCTGGGCCTGCAAGCTCCTAAAGCAACATCGATCACCTATTCCTAATGAAAACTCTCGTACCACTGGTGCTATTTTAACACCAGATGCTCTATCATCAAGAAAAGATCCTCTTTTCTTTAGGTTAACTTCAGCGTTCTGGAGCAAACAGCCACACTCAGAAGAGAGGCACTCCATCTCTGGATTCTCAAACGGGAATATTTCACACTCATGACCCATATCTGGTACGAAATGATTCTTAAAACGGATCGCGGAACAAACCATATTCTTTTAATGCCCCCATGGGGCAGTCGAGTGCTGATTTTGCAAGGATTTGGATATGTTTTTTGGTCTGCAGATTATGACTTTTTACGGTGATTTATTAGTCTAATAAATATTTATAGCTAATAGAAGTTTAAAACCGCAGGAAACCTAGAAAGAATAGGGCCATTAGCGAGCCTAGCATCGTATGAATCGAACAGATCGTAGTAATAACAATACGACTCTTTCGTGTGACGTAACATCTCATACCACGAGCTTGCGCGCTCACGTTTTAAGAGCTCATCGCCATCCCGTAGTGGAACTAAATGGTAATATAATACTGCATGCTCTTGACGCTCTCTCTCCTCTCGCTTCTTCCTTAAAACTAGATAGTGACTCATACGATACAACGGAGTCATAAAAATGATTTGATGAAATTTACTGCTTGGCCAACTTCACACATCAAATATTAGAAAGCAAACGACAGAAAGAAGAGTGACCATAATACGCGAGAAGATGGAGAAAGTGGAGGGGTGGGCGGTTGTATACTGAGAGAGAGAGAGGAGGAGAAGAGTGACAAATAGTCTAGATCAAATCGGATGGTTGTAGAGAGAGGAGAGGAGAATACACCGATGACTACTAACTCATTTTTATATAATAGTAGAGGTTATAGCCCTTTTTCACCGCTGAACTCTTCTTCCATCCCACGCATTGAACACTCAAGCGATCAATCGGGAGTTGCCACAACCTTACGAAGTAGGAGCTCACTCCTGCAGTCCTGCTACTACCACTGCGCACGAGCAATTCCTCCTGTCCAGAAGCATCCTTTTGCCACTAGGAATGCCCCATTAAATGATCCGACCGGGGCAGTTCGCCTACAGAGCTTGCTGCCTTACCGGAGTAGTTGAGGTTCTCCGACAGGTCATTCGCTCGCATCGCATCACTGACGAACCAACTGTCTCGATATATTCCTCCTGTCCGGCGCTTTCCTGGCCATGAACATCAACGCAGTACATTCTCCTCGCTCGCTCTCCCCACGACGCTGCCGATCTGTCCCCGTCCACCTCCACCTCCACCTCCACCATCCACATCCATCCCACCGTCGTCCCGTCCCACCGTTTCGTCGCCCATCTCGCGCTCTGAAACCCAAGGGAAAGGCGGCGACGACGGTAGGAGCACTACAACGAAAAAGCACATCTCTCACGTAGAGACGCATGTCTGTAGATATTTTTTTTATTTATGTCTACGGAATGTTATATTATATCGTAAAGACACTTTTTACTGCGCTTTATAATATGTCTTAAATGTGTAGGCACTGTTCGAGATATTTTGGATAAAAAAACGTCGGATGTGGACTATCGAGGCAATTTGTAAATTGACAAAACAAAAATAACGTAGGGATATTTTGAGACACTTATTAAATGGATCTAATCTTATAGAGACATTTTTTCAGATCTTTGAGACATGTTGTGTACTACTCATAACAATTACAAGATGAGTATAAGCAAGCTGAGTTGTGAGGTTGGGTTAGTTAGTGTGGCTACTTGTTTTTTTTTAACAAGGTCTTGAGTTTGAATACTGATTCCAGCATATTTTATTTTTTTCGTGTTGTTAAGACTATAGAAATGGAATAAGTGCCTTTTACAAAATGTCTTACTGAATGTAAAGACATTTTAATGTGTGTCTCTTAAGCCGTAACAACAGTGCACGTAACGGTAACCATTATGGTAATTTAAAAGATGTCTTTAAAATTAAATCATACAGAAACAAAAACGTATACCTTTATTATAAAATATCTATACATGATCTTTCTCCTGCAGCGTATAATAGGGCAGGGGCCTTCTTTCTGCGGGCCGTGCGGCACACGAACAAGGCCCCGCGGGCGCCACACGAGCGCCGCTCCATGACACTTCGTTTTCCGCGCTTATGGCGTATGGGACGGACGCGGGCGCCCTTGTCGCGCTCGGGAATCTTGCGCGCGGATGGCGACGGCTCGACGAGACGACGACGACGCGAAGCACCCCGCCCCGCCTCGGCTGGGCGCTTATCTTTCGCTGTCTCGCTTTTCCCAGTGCACCGGACCGGGGTGGCCGCCGGTGGGACAACGTGGCCAGGGGCAGGCCGTGTGCGTGCGTGCGCAGCCGCCTCCAAGGGCGCTCTAACTGGCACGCCACTGCTGCGTGCACTGAAAATCCATTTTTTTTAAGGCAGTAATTCTATTTCAGCTAGTCACACCGAAAGTTTGAACTACAGATTACCATTAAAACAAAGTGGTCCATTTGGCATAAAATAAAGGGTATGTTCTTCTGAGCTTTGACTTATGACTGCAATTTATGACTTTTAGTTATAATGTGAGTATTCGTTCAAACGAACCGATAAATCATCTCTAAAAGGCTATCATAATAAACCGCTTCAAAATAGTGATATAGAAATCGCCCCGTTTATTTATTTGAGTGAAATCAGAAATCATAAACCTTAAGCTGAAAAGAAAGTCCAGAATCGTTATAGTAGTAACGCCCAGAGTTACCTGGAAAAGCAGTATGGGGCATGGAGCAAAACTAGAATTTTTGACAAGGTTTTGAGCGTAGTACTGGAGACTTGTCTACACACGAAATGTCTGTGCTCTAGGCTCAAATAATTAGCAGAAGTGTTGAGTGAGTTTAAGATGTATTACATTACTAACCAAAAATTCCTTCTGAGTTCTCTTCTCACACCTTTTCAGGGCAAGCATATGTTAACCCGTTTTGACTATAGTCCTACTGGCTATATGCTAAAATTGGTATTATCCAAGCTTTCCGATCTCCATCTTCTTCTTTATCGCTCGATGACCATGGTAGACAAAGGAATCTATGATGCCAGCAACAGTGAATATACCTGTGAGAATGTAGATGAACAATGGGTTATACTTCTGTGGAAATACCAGTGATATAGATGTAGCACAGAAGCATATATGCGAAACCAGGCTTCTGCTTATGTACCAACAATAGTTACAAGTTCATGACAGACCTCCAACAATAGCACATATGTTTGTCAGGAAGTGAAGAAGCGATGTATTTTCTTCAGTAAAATCAACCTGTCAAAGAATAATCAGGCAAACTAAGTGATTTCAACATATAGAGGACGACCAATACCTGTACAGATGGTGATTGTTACATGTTATCTCAACTCAAAAGGGTTCAACATAATAAGGAGAAAACTGAAGTGTCAATTCCAAGAAATAAATGCAGTGTATGCTTCTGCTTTTAGAGCATATATCTAAAATAGCCTAGATAGCACACTCATTATGTATATACAGAGTTCCAGACTATCAATAGATGAACTGTGAAGAAATATTGCTACTAATTAACTCTTCAAGAACAACTACATAAAATCAGCAGGATCCCTTCCTTACCTTAATTGGTGAAAATTCATAGAAGAAATATACACCAGGTGGGGGCCTGGGATAGCCAATAGCTTCTCTAAAGTGCTCTGTCACAGAGAACTGCAAATGAAAATGAAGAATTAACCACAAACTTTGGCTTAATAATAAAGTAAAAATTAAAACCGTGCTGTTTACCTGATTTGAATGAATCTTCCGCCCCCTAATATCGGTATAGATTGTAGGAACAACCTGCACAAAAGAGATTATTAGTAAATTAAAGCAGGCAGGATGGCATCTCTTCATATACCTGACAGTTTAATAATGAATAACCATATTAAAGAATATGATCAGTGGTAACTAAAATCTTTACCTTCACAAAATACTGGTACATCCCTGTTAACCCATTTGACTGCTCCTGTGTCCACTCTACTCTGAATTACTCGGGATGATCAAGGACATGGAAAAATTGTGGACCAAAGAGAGACAATTTTATGATCTGTTTGCTGAATTAAAAAATTGTTAACTAAGTTGCAAATCATACCCATCAAGAGGATTGACAACACCAGGGAACTCTTTCCCAAATGACAGTTTGTTTATCTTGTGACTTATCTGTTTAAGGGAAAGGGGGAAATTGATCATTACAGGTTGATGTTTGTGCTCAATAATACAATTGGTTCAATACTATAGACAAAAAAAAATAATTCTACTTGCATTGTAATTTTCTTGTTGGAAATTTAACAGATCTTGAAGGAAGTGGAATGATTGGTCCAAGCTTTTTCCAGGGGCAAAGTGAAAATTCCCAGCTACTTTGTTGACATCTACAAATCCATGAATGTTGCAACCTTCCCCTTGTTCATCTTTTAACCTTTGCACGAAGCCCTCTCTTTTGCACTGGATCATGAGGGGAAAAAGCAATGAAGCATAACCCAAATACCAAAAGGCGTCTGCACAGATTAGTTGCAGGTAGCACAAACTCTTAAGCAAGGTTGTCAGAATCTCGATTTTGCCATACGATTCTACGATTTTACGACCCTAGATTGACTAGATCAATCCGACCCTAGATAGAATCTTAATTTGGTAGAATTTTAATATTACTACGATTCTACCAAAACTTTTGTAGGATTGTGATCAAAATTTTCATACGATCTTACACAATTCAAGTGTTTTATTATAAATAATTATTTGTATATGTCCTTTTAATTGTAATATTTTACTTTTTATCTCTTCATTTCCACTATAATTTGCATAACTAACACACGATCTCTCCTTTGCACTACATTTTTGTGAACAAAAGTTCAAAAAGCATAATTTTCAAAATGTAGTAGTGTTGAAATACATGCTAGATTTAAATGTTTCTTTGGTAGAATCAAGTAGGATCTTAGATTCTACATCAATCCTACGATTTGTAATCCTACCGAAGAACCTCCGGCCCGATTTAGGATTGTGATTCTGACAATCTTGCTCCTACGTTCATTTTCTTAAAAAGGGACAGACAAATAAATTCAGGTGTCACATACTCATGTACCTTTCAAAGAAATGACCAACAATGTATTTTGGAACAAACAAAATGAACACCAAATGCAAGTTAACAATCAGTGTGAACACCAAATGCAAGTTGACAAGCAGTGCGATCAGAATCAATATGGACATCTATATATCTACAAACAACTGGTGATATTCAAGGTACCTTATTTGATTTAGAGGTCTAGAAAATCCCATAATAATCCTTAAATCAGAAAAAAGCAAAATTCCTATAAATTCTCTCATTAATCGAGAGAAAAAGAGGCTATCTACACCACTTATTTCAGTGGGACAAGATTATAACGGTGCATATTAATCATATATAGATAACAAATTCTCTCATTAATCAAAAGAAAAGGAGAAGATCTACACCATATATTAACCATAATAGTGCAGATTAACCATATATACCTAAGAAACTCTCACTAATCAAGAAAAAAAAGATCTACACTTATTTTGGTGAGGCCAGATTATAACAGTGCAGATTAATCATCCATACATATTATAACTATTACAATTGTATGATAGTTACAATATATTTTCGAAAGGCAATATAGTTATATAACAAATACAATATGTTGCAATATTTAGCCGCGCAATTGTGCAAGAAATTCTGCTAGTTTTCCAAACAATAACATGAAAGCAGCTGTATTGTAAATTTCTATTTTGTTTATGGATATATTGTTGATAGCTAATGGGATTGCATACTAGCATATGACTAGATGCAATCGAAGTCATAACTCCTAAAGATATTTCAGTTCATACACAAATATACAATGACCATGTCAGCAGGCCGTACTAGGTAGTATCTTCACAATGATTCTGTTAGGGGATACAGAAACACAACTTACATCGCAGGTACACCGTACACGTAAGTTGGCTCATGCTCTACCACACATGGTTTACTGAATATTTATAATTTAAAGTTATTGCTTTAACAACTGACTCTCTACTTAGCAGATCAACCAGACCAAGGACCCAAGGGACACATGACATGTCACAATGGGGCACCACACAGATGGTTTTTGCTAAGAACCATGTGCATGAACAAGATCAGGCTATCTCATTAAAACTGATAAGTGCTCAATACCTGATCAATTAATTCGACATTGGTGAGTGCCCACCCTTTCTTCCGATAGGCATCACGAACTTCTTCACAGGAGTTACAACATTGATCATCTGACTGGTGAAATTGCAAGTGCAATATTAGTGTTTCTCGGATATTTTCAATAAAACTGTAAAGGAGAAAATTATTGCCGTTATGGACTAAAGCAAGGGTGGGGCAGAATAAGATAGGCGTAAACAGGTAAAATCATTGCATTTATAAAATTAAGTGAACTCAATGTAATGATATTGGAGAAGCATACCTCTTCAGAACCATAGCAAGACCCACAATAAACCTCATTGTGGTCAAGCCTTCCACCATGTTTCTGCAACGGTCTTTCAATCTAGAAGATGACAAAAAAGTTAGTCCAAGAAAGAACATTACCCTGTAACATAAATGTGTGGTCCACATATTTCGCATTTGTCATTTAATATTTAATAAGGAACAAAGATACTATTAGATATGTATATAGTCTAGGGATCTCATTGCATATTGTACATGGTTATATATTGGCATGTTGGGCCCTTTGGTAATACAAGGCCTCATTCTTACATGGTATCAGAGTAAGATTAGGGTTAGGGTTTGGCCGGACACCGGCGGCGCCAGACCGCCCTCTCCCTCTCTCCTCACTTCTCTCGCTCGCTCGCATCCCCAAGCCAGCCTCCAGCCCGCCGCCGCCGACTCCTCCCTCCGGGTGGCACCGGATCCGACCGCCGCTGCCTACATGCGCTTGCTCCTGGCGCCGCCCGCGTGTGCCCACACCGGCACTCGCGCATGATGCACCGCCCCTCCTCGGCGCCGGCGCACGTCCACACTAGCGACCGCCTCTCGGCCAACATCGCTTGCTCCTGCCCTAAGCCGTCTACCCCAGCCGGCTCTAGCCCAGGACGCCGTCGCCCTAGCCAGCCTTGGCCGCCGCTGCCGGTCGCCGCCACCACTAGCCGCCGAAAAAAGGATCCAATCTGCTCCAGATGTCGACCATTAGCGGCTCCTTCGCCATCCCACTCCCCGTTGTTCATTTTGATGGTACGAACTTCAGGGAGTGGGCGGTTCACCTGAAGATTCTCCTTAACAGCCAGCGTCTGTGGGGTCATCTCACTGGCAAACACCCCTGCCCGCCTCATCCTACACCGCCCATCTAGCCCGCTCTCCCTGCTGATACGGATCAGGCGACTCAGGACGAGGCCAATGCTGCATTGGAGTAGGCCCTGGAGCTCTATTAGTCTACCCTGCACGCCTACGAGTGGTGGCATGCTGAGGCTCCTGTTACTGCCATCCTAGTAGGTAGCATGACAGTGGCTATCTCCATGGATGTAGCGGAGCTACCGACGACACAACTTATGTGGGAGTGCCTCTGAGCTCACTAACAGCGGACGAGTGATGCCATGTATCTCTCAGTCATGCACCGGGCGTATTCCCTTCAGCAGCTTGATGCCACCATCGATGACTTCTACTAGTAGATGTCCGAGGTATGGCGTTAGCTTGACTCTCTAGGGCCGGATGTTTGCTGGACTTGTCCCCGTTGTGTGCGGCTCCGTGCTCACCAAGAGACTCACCATGTCTACGACTTCTTGACACGTCTCCGACCTATGTTCGAGACTATGCGGGCTCAGCACCTGACTCGTCACCCGCGCCCAAGCTTAGTGGAGGCTCTCACGGCTATGCGTGCTGAGGAGACTCGTCTCTGTGGCGCAACTCAGATGCAGACTGCCTTGTCTGCCTAGCTCCTACTACGGGTCTCCACTGCACCTACTGCCCGCGTGATGGTCACAGGTATCAAGATTGCTACAAGCGAAGGAGGGACCAGAGTCGCTGGGGTGGACGTTCCTCGAAGGGCTCTGGCGGTTCCTCCTCCCTAGGAGTTGGTACCTCTCGCCAGGGCTCCTCCGGTGATGCCGCACGGCAGCTACTCTTGCTTCTCCAGTGCCTCGGTGTTGGCTCGTCCTCAAACTCCTCAGGTTCAGCTCGTCTGGCTCTTGCTTCTCAGCAGTCTTTCACGCCTCAGCCTCCTCCCTCATCAGGTATCTTGTCTCTATGGGTCTTAGACTCTGATGCTTCTTTTCACATGACGCCAGATTCCACACACCTCACTTCCATGCAGCCCACAGTTTTTTCTTCCACTGTTCAGACTGCAGATGGTACCTCTCTATCTGTTGTAGGTCAAGGCACGCTTTCTACCTCCTCCTTTTGTGTTCCTGCAGTCTCTCATGTTTCTCAGCTTACTATGCAACTTATGTCGTCTTTGGGAGCTAGACTGGCTTTATCTGCCTTCTGCTGTCTCCATCAGCCAGTCAGACGCTACCACTCCCTCGTCTTATTGCGTCATCCACTATCTCATTCGCCCAGTGGCATCATCGTCTCGGTCATCTTTGTGGATCACGTCTTTCGTCACTCGTCGGTCGTGGTGTTCTTGGGTCTGTTTCTGGGGATACCTCTTTACATTGTATGGGTTGCAAGCTTGGCAAGCAGCTGCAGCTTCCTATCCCTCTAGTGACTCTATTTTTAGTTGTCCTTTTGATCTTGTACACTCTGATGTTTGGGGTCCGACTTCCTTCGTTTCAAAAGGGGTCATCGTTATTATGTGATTTTTATTGATGATTATTCTCGTCATACTTGGCTCTATTTTATGTCCTCTCACAGTCAGAATCTTTTTATTTATCAAAGTTTCGCCACTATGGCTCGCACTCAGTTCGATTTGGCTATTCATGTGTTTCGTGCTGACTCTGCTGGTGAGTATCTCTTTACTGCCTTCCGCCATTTTCTCGCTGAACAGGGCACTCTTCCCCAGTACTCTAGTCCTAGTGCTCATGCTCAAAACAGTCTCTGAGCGTAAGCATCGTCACTTGAGACCGCTCGAGCTCTCATGCTTGCTTCTTCTGTTCCCCCTCACTTTTGGGCTGAGGCTGTCTCCACTGCTGCTTTCCTTATCAACATGCAGCCTTCCACCGCCCTTCAGGGTTCTACTCCTGTCAAGTGTCTTTTTGGTCAATCTCCAGAGTACAGTCACCTTCGCAGTTTCGACTGTCTTCTTCGTCCTTTTTCCACCTCGTGAGCGCACTAAGATGACTGCTCAGTCAGTTGAGTGTGTTTTCCTTAGCTATAGTCTTGAGCATAAGGGTTATCGCTGCTACGACCCTGTTGCTCGCCGGGTGAGGATTTCCTGGGATGTCACTTTTGACGAGTCCCAACCTTACTACCCTCATTCTCCTACAGTCAGGTCTGATTCTCTTGTTGAGTCGATCTCCTTTCTAACTTTTCCTTACTCTCCACCTACTTCCACTACTGCTTCACCTCATCCACCTCCTTCGTCTCCCTTTCCGCCAACTACTTCTCTTCCACCTCCATCGGAGGCTCCTTCCCACTCTTGTTGAGGTTTCACCTATTCCTCTACACTAATCTCGTCACCCTCAGGCTCCTTCCTCTCTAGATGACTCTCCCTCCTTGCTGGGCCCTGTTCCCAGTTCTTCTCTGTCCTTGTCGGGTCCTGCTCCATCCTCTCCTCCCAGATACGATCTTCATGATCGCCACACTGTTAGACAGCATGAGCACTATGGCTTTGCAGCCGCTGCCTCTTCTGAGCCTTTGACTTATCGCGAGGCTACTGCTCACCCTGAGTGACAACTCGCCATGTCTAAGGAGATTGCCACTTTTGAGCATATTGGCACTTGGGATCTTGTACCCTTACCCGCACGTGTCACTCCCATCACGTGCAAGTGGGCATACAAGATCAAGACCCGCTTGGATGGTTCCCTTGAGCGCTACAAGACTCGTCTTGTGGCGCGTGGTTTTCAGCATGAGCATGGCCGTGATTACGATGAGACCTTTGCTCCTATCGTTCACATGACCACCGTTCGCACTCTCATTGTGGCCTCTGTTCGACAGTGACCCATCTCTCAGTTGGATGTTAAGAATGCCTTTCTCAATGGCAAGCTACGTGAGGTCTACATGCAGCTGCCCCTAGGTATTCTATCCCTGATGGTATGGTATGTCGCCTTCATCGCTCTCTCTATGGGTTAAAACAAGCCCCTCATGCTTGGTTTGCCCAGTTCTCTATCATCAGCGCAGCCGGCTTCTCCGCCAGTGATCACAACCCTGCTCTTTTTGTTCACATCTCTCCTCGGGATCGGACGCTCCTATATTCGATGATATGATCATCATTGGTGATGACTCAGCACATTGCCTTTGTGAAGGAGCGTCTCCGTGAGCAGTTCTTGATGTCTGATTTGGATCCTCTTTATTATTTTCTTGGGATTGAGATCACTTCTACGCCTGAGGGCTATTATCTCTCCTAGGAGCGTTACATTTAGGATATCCTTACTCGCGCTTGTCTCACTGATCAGCGTGTGGTGAATACTCCTATGGAGCTTGGTGCTCACCTTCGACCTGCCGATGGCGAGCCTCTTGAGGGTCCTACTTGCTACCGCCATCTTATTGGGAGCCTTGTCTACCTTGGTATCACTCATCCTGACATCTCTCACCTAGTTCACATCCTGAGTCAGTTCGTCTCTACTCCTACTCAGCTCCACTACAGTAACCTTTGTGTTCCGCAATATCTTTGCGGGACCATCACTCGTCGCCTTCTCTTTCCTTGCTCCAGTTCTTTACAGTTTCAGGCGTACTCTAGTGTGACCTGGGCTAGTGATCCTTTTGATCGTCGATCTCTTTTTGCCTATTGTATTTTCCTTGGTTCCTCCTTTATTGCCTGGAAGACCAAAAATCAGACTTTTGTTTCCCGTTCGAGCGTTGAGGCTGAGTTGAGAGCCATGACATCGTTGACAGCTAAGTTCACCTGGCTTCGGTGTCTACTTGAGGATTTCGGTGTTTCCACTACTGCACCGACTCCTCTCTTATCAGATAGTACTGGCACAATCAACATTGCTCGAGATCCCGTGAAGCATGAGCTCACCAAGCACATTGAAGTGAATGATTTATACATGCGATCGCAGGTTCAAGACGAAGTTATTGATCTTCAATATGTGCCCTCGGAGTTTTAGTTAAAATATTTCTTCACCAAGGTACAGACTAGAGCTCAGCATCAGTTCTACCTCTCCAGTCTCCAAACTCAGTGTTGTTGATCCACCATAAGTTTGAGGGGGTGTTAGATATGTGTATAGTCTAGAAGTTTCTTTGCATATTGTACATGGATATATATTAGCCTGTTAGGCCCTTTGGTAATACAAGGCCTCATTCTTACAGATACCACTCCCTTTATGTCATCACCATGCCTGAATTTGCTAATATTGTCATTGGTTTCTTTATAATGGTTTCCAACATGCAACATAAAGAGTTAATACTTAATAATTTAATATAAACAACCTAGGTGGTTCTGGAAAAGCACAACCTGAACAGTCACAACTCACAACCAACTGCTAGGAAGCTCTAAAAAATGACCATGAGAAACTATGAGAGTAAATTTATTAACACTAGCATCAGCTATTCAGCTATCTTCCAGAATAAAGACAAAAAAGTCTCAGAGCATGATGTTCAAGTTCTGATTATATTATGAATTGATCAATCACAATAGATCTTGAATTTGCTGCGCTAAAAAGTATAAGCAGTTCCAATTATGACAAATGTTAAGGTAAAACCAGCACAGTTTCACGTATACACAAGTTGAAGTTAAAAGTGGGAAAACATACCTTAGGAGCACCAACTCCATCCTTTCTTGATTCAATTACATTACCAAGATGATCGATTCTTTTCTTTATTATGTCATGTCTCTGCAAAGTAAGATATTCAACATCTCAGACAACAGATATATGCAGTAGAATTTGGGAAACACTTTACAAGATATAAAACAAAACAGAGAAGGAAACTGATGAAAACTGTCTGTACATACTATATCATAATGTTGCTCTCCACTGACATCCATCGTATCAACAGCAACAAGAGAACAAGGAAGAGCTGGAAATGTAACATCAAACTGCAAAAGCAGTCATGTATGTTAACAATGCAAAAGAATAGAAGGAGCCTCATACACACAACAGTTGAAATGAAATATATGGTCTAGGCCTCCACAACTTGGCAAATATTCTCAGCTAGCTGGCTACCAATTGTTATTTCAGATTTCAATGATCCATCACCCATACATACTTTATTCATTATTTGACAAGTTGTAGAGGTCCAAAATAAAAAAAGGCAGTCTGAGCGTCTGAGGTCTATCAAGCAAATAACTCCAAAATTTTGCAGAATTAAAAGTAATAGACTCAAGTGAAATGGGGTCAATGTGACAAAGAGCATGAAATTTAGCATAACTAGATTTTGGTTACATGCTTTCCAAAATAGCGCAACAATGCCAACAAGCATGGAGGGGTAAAAATTAACACCAAGACAATAGACGTGCAGAGCACCTTAGAAATGCCAGACAATTGGAAAGTTTGGAACGACAAAATGAGCATTCGCACTAACATTGATATGTAGCCTTTCCCCTCTTGAGGTATCAACAGTGAGCTTACTCTCTGTAGCAGAATATAGATACAGCCCTGCAGAAATGTTAGCACAACAGTAAGTTAATGCATAGCACACAAACTAACTAGTGACAAAAACACAAGGAACATATAAAATCAGAAAAGTGATCAGATAGCTACATTATGGGAAAATGTAGTTGAAACATGTAACAAGTTAGACCATCCCTCTTTTCAACTTTAGTATCCTATTTTCAATCTTAGTATGCTAAAATAAATGTTATGGGTTTGCTTCAGTGCACCTCTTTTAGAAAAGTTTGTGAATCTTAAATCAAAGTAGCTAATATTAGGTGATGGTAAATCTGTACAAACCTATAAAAAATAAATCAAATTGAAGATTTGACATAGATATAGACGTCAATATTAGAAAGGGGAAAATCTTCGATTTGATATATTTGTTTAGGTTATGCATATTTACCCACGTCTAATATGAAATACTTTGCTTTAAGATTCATAAACCTTTTTTAAAAAGAGTTGTACCAAAGTATATCCCGGTTAGGTTATCAGCAATAGTCCCATGAAAAGGCGATAAACCATATTGTTACAATGCCTTGCCTTTGAGTCTTTGACCTGTACACGGAAAAAACAATGTCTCTCACCTTGCTTTTCCCGTACGAAGAGCCTCTGCTCTGTGATAACGTAACAGCAGCGCCTCAGCTGTACGCGAATAACTAACACGCCCCTGCCTGGGCTCCTGTACTCTTCTCTGTACTCTTCTACACGAAGCAACACCAAATCGCCAAGAGCAAAAACGCACAGAACGCAGCAAGTATTCTTCCCTGGGAACCTCTCCCCTCTCTCTCCTTTATTTCTTTCTTCTCAACTCCATGCATTATCACGTTACATGCTTGGCCTTTTAAAGCAAGACAACACAACTATCTGACCAACTCCCAAACCGACTCGGACATGAAACAAAAAACCGTATAATACTCGTATACGTATACACGGCAACTGACTAAGATTCGGACACGGCAAACCAAAGAAAAACAAGATTAAATTCTAACAATCACCTCCTTAATCTTGATTTTCCTTTTTGATCACGTCGATCTTCTCTCTTGTTGCTGCTTCTTCCTTCCATTCCTGCCTGGGCTGGAGCACCTGCTCCTGCTTCCTCCATGAGCACCTCCTCTCACTGTCGTGTGCCATTACTTTCGACCACTGTCCTCTACGCTGTGCTTCCTCCCGCCACCTTGGGACCCATCTCCGACTTCCTTCTGTTGACCGCGTGAGAGCTCCTCCCAAGCCCTTGCTCGCCACGACCATACCTGCTGCATGTGGTCAGTGCCGACCACTCGAACCGTCGCTCCGCTTCTCTCCACCTGCATGCGCTCGTTTGGAGTTGGCTGCATGCCTGTGCACACCTCCTGAGCCTCTCGCTTTGATCACTGCGCCTTCTGCCTCGTCTTGCTTCTTTGCCGACTCGGTCTCCTTCCTTGTTACGTCTTCTTGTGCGCTAGGCTTGCCTCCTGCTGCCTCTGCAACTCATCCATCTGTGCCTCTCTTCACCCAAATCTGTTTACAAGTGTTCAAAGGAATCTTGTACAACCGATTTGGAGATCTCTTCGCCTTCATCAACAAATTTCTGTTCTTGTCATACACTCGCAAGAACTCATCCTCCAACACTACCTTGCATCCTCTCTCCGTCATCTGCCCGAGACTTAGTATGTTGTTGCATAGACTTAGTATATAATAGATTCCTGTCAACAACTTCTTATCCCCGTTCCTGCATTGCAGCATCATCGTCCCTTTACCCTTTATCTCCACTGTGGAGCCGTCGCCGAACTTGACCTTGCCCCAAACCTTCTCGTCGAGCTTGTGGAACATGGAACGGTCTCCTGTCATGTGGTTGCTTGCTCCATTATCCAAGTACCATTGATCCGTGTGATCATGACTTCCTTCCTTCGTGCGTAGTTTTGGAACTACATTCTCCTTATTCAGTTGCACCATAACTAACTCCTTTTCAACATATGAGGAGAGAAGTACTAAATCTCCGTCATCTTCTTCTTTGTCTTTGGTAAGGTTCACTTCCCCGTCCTTTTTCTTGCTCTTGCAATCCAAAGCAAAGTGCCCAAGCTCGTTACAGTTGAAGCACTCTTTGTTGCTGCGGCATCTTATCGCATAGTGCCCATATTCGCCACATTCAAAGCACTTGACATATGACAAATCATAGCATCTCTCACCACCTCCTTGCCCAGCATTGTCTCCACGGCCACCCCTGCCGCCTCGACCACTCTGGCCACCACGACCGCGCCACCTCCCGCGGTTGTATGAAGAGCCACGACCATCTCTTGGATCTCTCCTTACTAGCAATGCCTGCTCGTTGTGAGATCCTTGCTCCTTGCGCGATTGAAACCCCTTCAATAACTCCTCATGTGCCTTGAGAGATCCGGTGATCTGCTCTATCTTCTTCTTGTCCAGATCGGGGGAGTACATAAGTGTTGTAACAACAGGTATGTACTTCTCCGAAAGCACGCGCAAGTACTTCTTCACCGCCACAGATTCCTCCATCTTGTCGCCAAAAGAGTTAATCTGATTAAACAACGAACTCAGCTTGCCGGTGAACTCGTCCACCGACTGGTTTTCTTCCATCTTCAGATTCTCGAACTCGCTCCGCAAATTCTGGAGCCGCACCTCCTTGACACGATCAACTCCTTCGTGCATCGTCTGAAGCGCCTCCCACGCTTCTCGTGCTGTCTCCTTGCCGATGAGCTGATGCATCATCGCGTCTGGCACCGCCTGGTAGATGAGGGTCAAAGCTGCTTGATCTACCTCTCGTCCACCTCCTTGTCCTTCCCCTTCGGATCGACTACGCCCCAGACTCCCTGGGCACGTATATTTGCCTTCATCTTCATTGCCCACACCGGGTAGTTGTCGACCGTCAGGAGAGGGTACTGGAGGGAGATTAACCCACCCTGAGCCTTCGCCTTGTCACCCATGCTCTGATACCACTTGTTACAATGCCTTGCCTTTGAGTCTTTGACCTGTACACGGAAAAAACAATGTCTCTCACCTTGCTTTTCCCGTACGAAGAGCCTCTGCTCTGTGATAACGTGACAGCAGCGCCTCAGCTGTACGCGAATAACTAACACGCCCCTGCCTGGGCTCCTGTACTCTTCTACACGAAGCAACACCAAATCGCCAAGAGCAAAAACGCACAGAACGCAGCAAGTATTCTTCCCTGGGAACCTCTCCCCTCTCTCTCCTTTATTTCTTTCTTCTCAACTCCATGCATTATCACGTTACATGCTTGGCCTTTTAAAGCAAGACAACACAACTATCTGATCAACTCCCAAACCGACTCGGACATGAAACAAAAAACCGTATAATACTCGTATACGTATACACGGCAACTGACTAAGATTCGGACATGGCAAACCAAAGAAAAATAAGATTAAATTCTAACACATATTGTGATCAACTTTATAGAAGCCCTGAAACTCGTAAGAAGATAAGGCGCCAGCAAGTTAGCATCAGTATGAACAAGAACAAAATGACAGAAAAGTTCCCAAATCTAATCGAACCCTAGTTGGTAATGGGGACTCAGGGAGGTTTCGAAAATCTAATGAAACTCCACTCTACTAGTCTTACCGCCAAGGAAATAACTCCACTGTATTAGCAGCATAGCAAAATTAACTGATGGCTAGTGCTAACTTCACACTAAATTAACCACATCCACATGCGCCACACACAAACCCAGCACTCACATCAACTCGCATATAGCATCTAAACTGAACCAACCCGCGTCACTAGATCAAACACGCTGCCGCAACTAATATAGGTATTGCCCTACGCCACCTTCCCATCAAGTACCTCCAACCTTCAGCAACTTCCTCACGCGACCTCTCTAATAGATACAGGAATTCAAATGCATGCAGCATGCTAATGGAATTGCGATTTTTTTCACCCAATGTGTTTAATTCGCACCGATCAGATGGTCACCAAGAACACGCTCCAATCCGCCAGATCATATTCACAATTTCGCATCGGAACACATATAATTATCGAACCGCACGCAAAGCCACCGAGATGACATGGCGAGACCGAACTGTGCCGCAGATAGAGAAACGAAATTAAAAGGGATGTGAGACGGGGATGTGGAGAGAGAGAGAGAGAGAGAGGGTGGTACGTACGGATCTCGGAGAAGAAGAGGAGAAGGATGGCGAGGGAGGAGACGAGTGTGATGAGGCCGCCGGAGAGGGTGCGGCTGTAGAAGTCCTCGTTCACCTTCGGGTAGGCGTCCAGGTTCCGCAGCTTGCTCCACAGCTCCATCGCTCCGGCTCACGCCGCCGGCGATATCACCGGAGCCCTAGGACGAGGAGTGAGATCTGCGGTGTCGCCGTGGCCGCCGCCGCGAGAAATGGGGAGGGTGTTTCTGAAATTTGTCGGGTAGCACGATGGGTAATTTCGCGATTTTGTTTGGACTTTCAATGGTACAGCCGCCGCTGGGGCCTCGGTGGCAGGGGTGCAAACGGGTCGGATTCGGACGGATATTGTTCCTAACTCATATTTTTTTCTCTGGATTCGGTACCAATCGGATTCAGTGCCAGATCGGTCGGGATTAACCCGTTTGTAAGTAATGCATGCAGTACAGCAAATGGAGTAGGAGGACGTACTGTCAAGAACTTGATGTTACTACTTAATAGCTGATGTGGAATATTTTATTTTACCATTGCAAAAGAAAATGAAACGTCAAATAGTAGCATTAACCTGAAATCAAACTTGAATACGTATCGGATTCGGACGGATATTGCTGTTACCATATCCTAACCCATATTTTTTTCTCTGGATTCGGTACCAATCGGATTCGGTGCCGGATCGGTCGGGATTAACCCGACCCGTTTGCACCCCTACTCGGTGGGGCATTCCCCTAATTAGGGGACGTTAAAACTGGGACCCGCACAATTTAACAAAACTCATTTTGTAACAGAGCAAATTGGGTTTAAAAAAATGGAACAAATTGTCTCTTAATTGGGACTGTTGCCCTGACCTTTCCCGTCGAGCACCAATGCATCACATCTATTGAGGACCATCACTGACGAACCCAGTCCGATCGATTCCTCTCTTATGCAAAAGAGATTATCAAATTCAAAGGATGTAAATAGTAGATTAAAACACAGAGATAAGAGGAGAACTTCTGGTCTTTCTTTATTACTTTCTCTTTCACGTATATGTACAAATAGCCAATAGCCCTCCCTATATATAGCCTAGTGGTAAGGTGCCCACCATGAGTCAAGACTTCAAGCCTAGTCCCAAGTTTCCCAACACTCCTCCTTAGGCACTCATCTGACACGTTCATACCTCATCAAAACTCCATGAAAAACTAGTGGGAAAAAATTTAGAGAAAGAGTATATGATACATGTTATGATGTGTTGCACATATTGCCTCATTAAAAACCTTGGTTGAGAAACTTCAGAAAAACTCGTTAAAGGAAAAAGAGTATAATCTACCTAATTTCATTTAATTTTCAAGATTTATTCTTTGGTTACTCTGATCTTCGTGATCAAATTTTAATAACGAGCTTGAGAAAAATCTCCCCCTGAATTTTGCACTTCTCTAAGTCTCATCATCCCAATTCCTCGTACACATCTTTCAAAACTAGATGCTGGTAGTGATTTAGTGAATAAATATGCAAGATTCTCACATGATTTAGTATGCAGTACCTTAATTTCGTCCATCTTTTGCAATTCATGAGCATAGAAGAATTGGAGTTGATATGCTTTGTAAGATGACTCTTCACGTAGCCCGTCTGCACTTATGCAACATAAGCTGCATTATCTTCATAGATAATTGTGGGAGTTTGCATGATATTCATCCCACATGACTGCTAAATGTGGTGAATCATTCGTCGAAGCCAAGCAAATTCTTGTGTGGCTTCGTACAGCGCTATGATTTCCGAGTGGTTCATTGAAGTCGCTACAAGACTTTGCTTAGACGATTTCCATGAAATTGCAGTTCCACCACACAGGAATACATAGCCTGTTTGTGACCTTGCGGTATGCGGGTCCGACAGGTACTCTGCCTAGTTATATTCTCAAAGCCGAACCTTTTTAACACCTTCTGGGCGTAGGCTGACTGATATACTAATATTCCTTCAAGGACATGCTCAAGCTACAGGCATAAGCAATATTTGGTTTTACCCAAATCTTTTATTTCAAGTTTAGACTTTAGGTAAGAACTTGCTTCCTTTATATCTTCCATGGTCCTGATAATATTAGGTAAGAACTTGCTTCCTTTATATCTTCCATGGTCCTGGTAATATTCAGATCATCTACATATACTGAGATTATACAAAATCCATTCTGGGATCGTCGTATAAATACACAGGGACAATCTTCATTGTTCGTGTAGTCTTTCTTGTATAGAAAGTCGCTTAAACTATTATACCACATCCTGCTTGATTGCTTAAGTCCATATAATGATTTTCTGAGTTTCACATTATACAGATTTCTATTTGTTGTCTTGGTTCGAGACAAGGATACCTTTAGGTACCTTCATATAAACTTCTAAATCCAAGTTTCTATAAAGGTATGCAGTTACCACATCCATCAATTTCATTTCTAAGTTCAGGTTTACTGCCATTGAGATTAAGTATCTAATGATGATTCTACTTATGACTGGGGAATAGGTTTCTTCATAATCAACTCCTAGACGTTGAGTGAAACCTTGTGCAACAAGCTTTGCTTTATATCTTACAACTTCATTTTTTTTTCATTTCTCTTTCAAACAAATACCCACTTGTAACCTACAAGGTGCACATGGGGAGGTGTGCGACTTACAGGCCCAAATACCTATCTTTTGTTCAAAGATAATAATTCAGTTTCTATTGACTTTTTACAATCTTCCCAATTTGATCGATGATTGTGGTAATTTTCTTTACAAAGTAGATATCAATATTGGCTATTGTCCTATTCATGGATTCTCCCGTGCGCACATAGTTTATAGCTATTTCATCATGAGTTGATTCTTCTTGTGCTTCTACTTGCTCACCGCTCCTTCCAGTTGCGGCGGTAAGTCCCTTTAGTTTTTCAGCTTCGATGTGTACGCACACATCCATGCTGATTTCTCCCTCTATGGGAATGTTCAGATCTGGTATGCCCTTTTCTGAAGGTGTCATACTAGTGCTAGGTCTCAACTAGCTCCCCTTGTGGTTCTAGGGACTTCAGTGATTAGTTGTGTCAAATCCTTCTTATTCTTTTTCACCGGGTGTTCCCGGTTACTTGGGGTTCGAGGGGCCGGAGTTTTCGTTGTTTTATTCTAAGGCCTTTGGACGGGATTAGGGATACCTTCAACTTTCTTTGATATTTCAACCCTCTCTGGTGCATTGCGTGCAGGCACATGCGACTTGGTCACGCTCTTTAAATCACTAAAGTGGTCAGGTAGTTGGTTTGCTAATACTTGCAAATCAATGATCTTCTAGACTTCTCTATTTGTTTCACTGGTGCGTGGGTTATGTGCATGGATTCCTATGGCTTGCCACGTAATTTTCCGATATTTTTCATCAAGGGGTTGATTTCCTCCTCCTAATGTTGGGAAACTATCCTCATCAAATATGCAACCAGAGAAACGGGCAGTATGCAAATCTTCTGTCATGGGTTCTAAATACCTGATTGTGGATGTTGTCTCATAACCAATGTATATCCCAGTATTTCGGAGAGGACCTATTGCAGTACGTTGTGGAGGGGGTATATGTACATAAACCTTGCATCCAAACCTCTGGAGATGAGAAATTTTCGGTGCTGACCCTTGCACTAGTTGCATAGGTGAATGGATGTTGTAAGCCGGTGGTCTAAAGTTGATGAGAGTTGCTGCATGCAGGACTGCGTGTCCCCAACATGTAGCTGGTAAATTACTGTTGGACCGAAATGGCGACAGAGGGGGGGGTGAATGTCGACTCTAAAAATTCCCAAAAGAACTTACTCAAACTTCTCCGATAGCAACCAATGCTATGAAGAAGAAGAGGTCAAGGTCTCTACTGGAAACAACACTCATAGAGAAAATATAGGGGCAAATGGAAAAGACCAAGATAGACAGAGAAGATCAAAAGACACAAAATCTTCAGCTGCCAACAGACCTGGCCGGTTAGACCGCCCCGACCTGGCCGGTTAGACCGCCATTGGCCACCCGGTCAGACCGCCATTGAGTGGCCGGTCAGACCGATCCTACCCAGGCAGCATCCCGACAGCTCACTGAAAATTCAGACAATCTTCACAAAACCTCACAGTAGGCAAAATAGCAACTTCCCTTTGGTTTTCTTGGCCCAGAAAGGTAAGACAATAACCTAAATAGCCAAAGGAGACCAGAAAACGAAAAGAGACCAACTTAAACACAGGAAATCTAGGATTTGGCAAAAGACTGAAAATACAGAGCTGAGAGAGGTAAAAATCAAATTACTCAACAATCACACATGCTCTGATCCTGAGTTTTTGCAGCTAGATTAGCAATGGTCACAGGACTCTCCAAGCCAAATCTCAGGGCATCTCATGAAGGGAAACAAGAATTTCATCAAAACCCTAGAAGAGAGAAACTGAAGGCTCAAGAACTGAAAAATGCACAGAGCATCACCAAAACTCAAAATGCTCCCTAATCTTTGAACCTTAGTTCATGAGACACCACAGAAAGATTAGCAATAACCTCAGAACTCAAGAACCCAAATATTATCCTATATCATGAAGGGAATCAGAATCCACATCAAAACCCTAGAAATGAAAAGAGGAACAGAGGAGGCCAAAATACAAAATCTGGAATCAAGAGTGGGTTCTTGGGATTTTAACTGGTCAAATGATATTGAAGCCTCATCCCATCATAGAGCAACCCATTTTACACCTCCTCAACAAGAAACAACTCGAAACACAAAAAGTCAAAAATCTCACATAGAAAGCATCGAAGGAAAATAAGTAACAGAGAGTCAGGAACTCAATCATACTCAAACAAGGCCATCTTAGATTGATAATGAGGAAGGGAGATGAATGATTACATAGAGTATCAACTCAATCCTTCCCTACAACCCCATACATGCTTGAATGATCAAGAACTCCCTACATCCTCACTCAAGAACACATACAGGGAACACAGAGGAGAGGGTCGTAGCTCTGCCCACTCCTACCAACTCTCACCAACTAAAGCCCCAAAGCAAAACCAACTCTCCAAAGCTTCTTTTGACTCAAGCAAACCCTAAATCTCTCCCAAAGCCATGGGAATACATGCAGCCACTCACTCCTATTTATAGCCCTTGGCTAATGGGTCTCCAACCTGTTAGCCTGCTAAATCCAACGGATGCCGCTCCCGCTTGTGCAGCCTCGTGAAATTACCAATTCGCCCCTCCTGCACCTTCCGGGAAGCTTCCGCGTCTCTTGTCGTCCAAGCCTCGCAATCACCTCGAGTCTCTGCCGTCTTCGACACATCCGACCGTTCTGACCTCGACACCGCCTGTGTCTAGTCCGGTCACCTCGTGTCTCGCCACGACTCGCCGACGCCCCGCACCATCACAGACAAGAAACACATCAAATAGCACCGCTCGATACATGAAGGCATAAATAGCATCAATGAAGCATAAACTCGCCTAAATGACCAATCGAGAAGACGAATATGCAATAGGACCATCCAACCATACCCGACTGCGCCAAATGCCGACCTGGCACAAATCACTCAACCCAAACTCAATCTTTGCAACAAACTTGTCAACTACTCATCATAAACATGTGGTCACCTCCACATGGTCTCTCAATTACAATTCTGCAAAAGCGGTCGGGTAATAAATTTAATTTTCTTGATTAATGCCTTTGCTAGTCCATTCTGGGTGTGGACATGTGGCATAGAATGCTCAACTGTAATTCCTATTGCCATGCAATAATCATCAAATGCTTTTGAAGTAAATTCTCCGGCATTGTCCATTCTGATGGACTTTGTATGATGATCAGGGAAAATATTTTTAATGCGAATTATTTATGAGATCAGCTTTGTGAAAGCATGGATTCTCGTAGATAATAAACATACGTGCGACCATTTCAAGGAAGCATCGATGAGCACCATAAAATATTTAAGCGACTCTGATAGTGGCTGTATGGGACCATAAATGTATCCTTGGATGCACTCCAGGAATGCAAGGACTTCATCTTTCACTTTCAGAGTAGAATGTCTAGCAATTAATTTCTCGGTAGCACATGTGGGGCAACGAAATCTTTGTGATTCAGGAAATTCTTTACATTAATATTATGTCCCTGTAAATTGTTAATTATATTTCTCATCATCCTAAGACCTGGGTGACCTAATCTATCATACCAGAGACATAAGAGTTTAGAGCTTCTAAATATTATTTTCAAGGCATTATAGGCTGCAGGTGCCTTGATATTAGTGTAGTATAACCCAGTTTCTAATGAAGAAAGTTTTTCTAATACCCTTTTTCTATTTGTTTCATACTTCATAATGAGCAGGTATTCCTTATCATACTCTTCTTCAATCTCAACATGGAAATCGTTGGCACCAATATCCTTGAAACTTAAGAGAGTTTTAGTCGATTTTGGGTACAATAAGACTTCTTGGATACCAAAGTTGTGCTCATTGAGAGTATAATTGTGGCTCTTCCTGAACCTATTATACAAGCATCGCTATCGGCGATTGTTGTAAGGTGTCAGCAATCTTACTAATCGACTGAAAGAATTTTGTTTCTCTCAAGATGGTATTCATTGTGCCGCTGTCGGCTAAGTACACATCCTCCATAGGGTGCCACACGTATTCTAATATAAAGTATTTTATTAATATAAAGTATCAACACATAAATAAAATATTTCAATATCAGAACATATCATGCCATTATAAACTAAATAAATGAATGAATTATTCAATATCATCCAACCATTACAACAAAATAAATTGTTTGAGTACCATCCATGCAAATCCTAACTTATTCCTTCCACACATAAAATGAATGACAATTAAAGTCTAAATGCATTCTGTGCGTTAGACTGAATCTGCTAAGAAGTCAGAGACTTCAACTGCTATCTTCTCGGGGGTGAAATGCTCTTCTGGAGAAATCATAGCGGCGATAGCTGCAATGTCAAGAGGGGGTGCTGCTACAGGAATGGAGTCAACCTCCATCAGTGCAGGTAGCTGCTCAAAACTCTCCCCTCAACAAAAGTAAAGTGGGTTTCATGCTGCCTTTTGCCATCCTTCTTCGTCTTAGCTTAGAAGGCATCAATGACGTGTTGCAACTCTTTACACATCCATGACCAGTGCTCCCACTAGTCAGACTTGTAGCAGGTTTGGTCTTGCCGACCATAGGGCTTGCCGTCTCATTTTGGCTTGCTTGCCTTATTTTCACGTGGAGCATCTGACTTGTCTTTCTGGGCTACAGTCTTACCCTTTCTTCCCCTTTTCTTCATTATGGGCTTTCGCACCTTGTAACTCCTAGTGTTAGCTTCACGGCTAGCGGAGCTCCCAAGTGACTGTGTGACAAAATTCTTACGGAGAACTTCATTCTGAGCCTCTACAACTAGCATCATATCAATCAATTCAGCATACTTCTTATAGCCGTCTTAACGATAGTTGCGTGCAGACTGCACTGCATTGGGGTGGAAGGTGGATAGGGTTTTCTCAATTTTTTGCTCATCTGTAATCTGTTTGACACAAAGTTGAAGATTGGCATAAATTCTGTACAGAGCAGAATTGTACTCCCCGACCGTTTTGAAGTCAGTAAATCTGAGTCGGATCCATTCCTGCCCTGTCTAAGGAAAAATGGTGTACTTTACCTTCTCGAACCGCTTCTTGTGTGTAGTCCACAAAGCTAACACGCTCTTCTCTACCATGTACTCATTCTTGAGAGTGAGACAGAGGTGGTACCTGAGGAAGTGACGTGTCTAATAATTTTCCTCAGGTATGGGTTTGGCATCCTGCGGTGCACCAATCCCAATGACAGCGCGGAGCTTCTTAGCTCCAAGTACTATCTCGACATCGAAAGCCCAAGTCAAGTAATTTTGGTCATGCCTCGAACTCCTGGTTCATGATGCCTATCATCTACATGTGCACGAAAGGAATATATAAGTTTACTGCTGGTAAACATGCATAGATTTACTGTAGGTAAATAAATTGGATAATGGTACAAAAGATTCTTATAATGTTCCAGAATTTTCTATGCATTTTCTATAAATGTTACTGTTAATTTCAGTGATAAAAGGCAATTTAGATAATTACGATTAATCAAAATAGCAAATAAATACAGAAAATATAAAAAATAATAATGACAGTGCTAAACATGCTTCAAATGCTAAAAATAATTCAAAATTATAATTCCCGAGGCCCTTTTATGCTGGAAAATCATTTTCAGTGAATTATGTAATTTCCGAGGGCTTGTGTGCAGATTTTCAATTCAGAGAAAATTTTTGCATAATTTTCCAATTCTTCGAGGGACTTTTTGCAAAATTTCCACTGGTCAAAATTTCCCCCACTTTTCATATTCTTTTACGATCAATTTTTGGCCCGGTTTTAGCCCGGCGACCCAATCGGCCGTCCGCCCATCACCATTCACGAAGCTAGGGTTTTTAACCCTAGCCCGTATCCCCCACAGTGGCGGCGGCTGCAAAGCATGAAGGCAGTGGCGAGCGTGGGCGACTAACAGCCCGTGCGGGAGCGCACGACGAGTGGCGGCTAAGCGCAGTGGCGGGGCCGGCCTTTGCTTCGGGCGTGAGTAGCGGCCCATTCGGGGGGCGCGCAGCGAGCGGAGTGCGAGGCAGGGCGAGCCGCCGGCCGGCGAGGGCGGCTGCCCACGTGGGGGCGCACGGTGAGTGATAGCGGCTCCGGCGAGTGACCTCGATGGTCGGCTTTGGGCGCCAATAGCAACTCGGAAGTGGCCTCAAGCGAGTCGGTGGTCTTAGGTGCATCGACTTCGGCCCGAGCCGAGATTGGGCGGTGATCGTGAGCATCGGGCGGATGGCAGCGAGCATCTCCGGCGCGACTTCGGGTGTGGCCATGCGGGGCTGGCAACGCAACGTGGGAGTCAAGATAGCGGTCCGGCTACAGCTTCGGCTAGCGGCGCGTGGGGAGTTCGGTGGCCGGCGGCAGCTTCGGGCCAGCAGCGCATTCATGCACGGCAGCCGTACGGGGCCGGCGGCGTGTTCGGCCATGTGAGTTTTTTCTTTTTTTTTCTTTTTTTCGATCCACAGTGCAATCAACATCTGCTCTTTCTACGTGTTTACTGATCGGCTTGGCCGGCGACTTCGAGTCTGCTTGCGGTAGATTAGAGTGGATTTGCATCGTAGAAATTAAGCTACAAAGCGAAATCTGTGGAATTTAAAGTGATCTAGATATATGCAATTTTAATCTACGAATGATTACCTTGCGATCCACGGAGCGATTCGTGCTGATAACTTATTTAGGAATCGTCGCTGGCGAGTCCAGTCCGATCGATTCCTCTCCTATGCAAAAGAGATTATCAAACACAGAGGATGCAAATAGTAGATTGAAACACAGAGATATGGGAGAACTCCTAATCTTTCTTTACTGCTTTCTCTTTCACGTGTATGTACAAATAGTCAATGGTCCTCTCTATATATAGCCTAGTGGTGATTTGCCCACCATAGACCAAGGCTTCAAATCCAGACCCAAATTTTCCAACAACATCATCTCCCATGCGAGCATACTCTAGCTTCAATGTAACACTATCACATATGCCCTGACGACTGCTTGCTATCGTAGCCATCAGCATTATCCTCAACGCCGCGGTTGCCCTTGCTCCTTCCAAACATTTTCACCAATCTAGGTGAACAACATCATTGCCATGTCGTCCCTCGGATCCTTCTTTCCTAATTGACAACGCTGCCCCCTCCCCAAAAGCTGACTTAGTTGCCGTCCTTCTTGCTAACCAAACCTTACCTCACACACGGAGGTACTACTTAGATCCGTTCCAAATAACAATAACTTCTGTCTTTTAAAAATCAAAAGTTATTTAGAACGCGTTGGTTTTTCAACACAGCATTTCCCCCCTTTTTCTTATTTTTGTTCTTTACAATTTTCCCTTTTTCTTTTGCATTATCCGTGTAGATATAACGGTGTCTCATTCCTATTTTTTCCTTTAATTTATTTAATTGAATATCTTAGAAAAACTAATAAATGCTACCGTTCACTTCAATCAAAAGCCACGACCGAATTGAGCAAGGCCCACAACTACTGCGAACCTCCTGCCCACATCATCATGGGTGAGTTCTTTTTAGCTACGACTCATGGCTTTTTATCTTAGCATGAGCGGTAGTATGAATGAATCGAATGCTGATAAGCTGTTTCAAAAAGATAACAAAGAAGTGGTCTCATTTATTTATTTAAGAAAAACCATTAAGTTAAAAAGAGGGGTCCAACTCCCTACCATCGGTTATAAATGTCAAGCTTGTTTGCAATGCCTACTCATGAAGTGAGGCTTTGTTTACCATTATAGAGGCTTATAATCCACACTTTATTTTACTTTGTTTATAAACATTAACCACATTAAAGTGTTTTTTAGCTATTTTGATTTTTGAGCCATAATGACAAAAAAAACTTACTGAAATCAGTAAAAATCTTTTTAGCAAATCTGATTTTCTTTCTAGTTTTAGTAAAACAAACTTCTAGTTTTTATGCATGACACAAACTGTTGAAATCATTATTTTTGATCTATACCTGTAGTAGGAACTGTAGGATGTCATTAGAATTAGTAAAGATTCTAGTAATTGAAATATTCTACATTTCAACACAACAATCCACAAACTGGTCTGAAGCTGTTGCTTTTCTCAGACTTTTTCTCTTGCTTAGAGCAAAATCGACTATTAGTAGTTCTCTCTATATAACTTGAAATGTTTCAACTGGGCTTAATTTGCAATTGTAGGCTAGGTTCTTTTAGGGGCTTATGCTTTACTGTCCTACAGTAACTAGCTTTTAAAATAGCATATTTTTTCAAAGCGGGGTCAATAGAAAAATATAGTAAAAAGTGTACTTAGTTTAGCTGTACCAGCCAAAATCATATGCGACTATTTCTCTCTGCATACTGCCTCTCACGAACAGCCAGAATTCAAATATTTAAACCATAAATCATAAGCCATCAGCCCAAAAGAATCCACCCGTAATTCCTTATGAATAGTTGATACAAATAACAAATCCTTCCTCCCTCTATTTTATAACATAAAAAATTAACTATTGATAAACTATTTTTACACAGCTGCTTTCCGCAGTTGTTTTACTGTGTAGGTTAGCATAGCAGTACAGCACGACAAATACAGCTTTCAACGAAAGTTCGCAACACATTGAGCAACCCATTTCTGGTAATCTCTCTCAGATCTAAGCGCCCCATGATTTACCAGCATCTTTATTCATGCAACTACAACAATCCAGAAGGAATACGAAGTAGGTCTTAACAACAACTGATATAAACAAAAAACCAATATATCAAAATTGTTATGAATAGTGTTTGTATTAATCATGAGCTCAATGGACCAATATATATATATATATAGTACATATATGGTATATATGCAGGCAATCTCTTATACAATACGGTAAATACACAGATAATAATACATCTAACATCTCCTTCAAACTTATAGTGGATCAACAACACAAAGTTTGGAGAGAGAAGTTGTGTTGGGCTTTGGTCTGTGTCTTTGTAAAGAAGTTCGTCAACTGAAACTCTAAAGTCACATATCGAAGAGCAACAATTTGGTCATGCACATGTGTTCGCTTATAAAAAGTGTCAGCACCAATATGCTTTATAAACAAATGCTTCACCGGATTTTTAGTAATGCTAATAACACATGTATTGTCAGACAAAAGAGGTGTTGGTGCAAAAACAAAAACATCAAAATCCTCAAGTAACCACCGTAGACAAGTAACCTCCGCAGTTAACAAAGCCATAGCTCATAACTCAGCCTCGGCACTCGAACGAGAAATTGTTGCCTGCTTTTTAGTCTTCCAAGCAATGAGAAAACCATCAAGAAAAACACAATAAGTAGAGAGAGACCGGTGATCAGAGTGATCACTAGTCTAGGTGGCATCAAAATATGCCCAGAGCTGTAAAGAGCTAGAGCGAGGGGAAAATAGATGACAAGAGATGGTTCCATGAGGATATCGTAGAACAAGAAGAAGATGACTATAGTGAAGCTGAGAATGAGCAGAAATAAACTGACTCAAGATATGCACAGGGTACAAAATATCAGGACGAGTGATACCAAGATAAACAAGACTCCCAACAAGATGATGATAGTGAGTAGTATCAGTAAGAGTCTCACCATCAGTGGGACGAAGATTAACATTAAGCTCCATGGGAGTCTTAACTGTGCGCTTATTAGTAAGAGAAGTACGATCAAGAAAATCCTGGATATACTTTTCTTGGGACAAATAGAAGCCATCAGAAGCAGAAATAACCTCAATCCTAAAAAAACTAGCGAAGAGGACCTAGATTAGATATGAGAAACTGCTCACTAAGACGCTTCTTGATAAAATGATGTACTGATAATCATATCTAGTAATAATCATATCATTAACATACAAAAGGAAAAGCGTCTGACCACGAGGTGAAGTGTGAATAAAAAGAGCAGAACCATGAGCACTGGCAGAGAAACCAACTGTAGTGACAACAGAAGAGAAATGATCAAACCAGGCACGAGGAACTTGCTTGAGGCCATAGAGAGATCGGCAAAGGCAACAAACCATACCCTCAAGAGCATAATACCCCTGTGGTGACTGCATATAAGCCTCCTCACGCAATTCACCAGTGAGAGACATTCTTGACATTAAGCTGAGAGATGGACCATGCCCAAACAGATGCCATAGTTAGAAGAGTGCAAAAAGTCGTCATCTGAGCCACAAAAGTCTCATCATAATCACGATCACGTTTCTACTAAAAACCATGTGCCACAAGATGAGCCTTATAGCTCTCAAGAGAACCATCAAAGCAAGTCTTAACCTTATAAACCTACTTGCACGTGATAGGAATAACATGCGCAGGAAGAGGGACAAGATCCCACGTGCCAGTATGCTCAAGAGCAGCGATATTCTCTATCATCGCATGTTACCATTCCTGATGAACAACAACATCACAATAAGAAGTCAATTCAGTAAGAGCAGTAGTAGTAAAAAGCCAAAATGCTCAGAGGACCAAATAGACTGACGATCATGAGGAGCATATCGAGGAGGAGAGACCAAAGAGGATAACCCATCAAAAGGAGAGGGCACATCAGAAGAATCCTCAAGTTGCGAACGACAAGTATAATAGAGAGAATAAAAAGAAATAAAGTCAAAAGGACCTCTGGGGAGGGTATTGGTGGCGAAGAAGGCGCCAACTATGAAGGAGGCACTGAAGAGACCAATGGATGTAGTGAAGGAGTGGTGACTATGGGGTTGGAAGGAAAAGCCAGGAAAGAAAATGGCTCGACAAGAGATACTGAAGTGGAGGAAGGAGAAGGATGAGACTCATCAAAAGTAACATCATGAGAAATCTATATCCATCGGTCAACACGGATCCTAACAACGATATCCTTTATGCTCGATGTTATAGCCTACAAAAATGCACTCTACGGACTGAGTGGTCAACTTGGTGTGCTCATGGGGTGCAAGAAAAACATAGCGTACACACACCACCAAAGAGACGAAGACTAGAATAATCAGTAGTCTTGCCATAGAGACGCTCAATTGGGATCCCACACTAAAGAGCAGAAAAGGGCTGAATATTGATCAAAAAAGTGATAGTAGAAACAACCTTAACTTAGAAGTGTGGTGGAACAGTAGAAGCAAGCATGAGAGCGTAGGCTGTCTCAAGAAGACGACAATGATTTCTTGCAGGCTATCTCAAGAAGATGACAATGCTTTCATTCAGCCACACCATTCTGGACATGAGCACCAGGGCAAGAAAACTAAGAGAGTGCCCTACTCGATAAAAAAAACCACAAAGGACTCCCGACAAGTACTCTCCAGCGAAATCAGCATGAAAAATACGAATATGAGAGTCAAACTGAGTATAAACTATGATGGCAAAAGTCTTGTAGATGGATAGAACCTCACTACGAGATAACACAATGTATATCTATGTGTGCCGAGGAAAATAATCAATAAAAACTATATAATATCCATGACCTCTTTTCGAAACGAAAGGAGCTGGACCTCATATATCATAATCAACAAGATCAAAATGACGTTGAAACACTGACTCACTGGAAGGATAGGGAGTTGAAACTATTTGTCAAGCTTACAAACATGATAATTTAGATAAGCATCACCAGATATAGACCCTAAAAGACCACAACAAACTAATGAAAACATATGCAACCCACAAAGATATACTAAATGATGATGCTAATAATCAAAAGATGTGGTGGAGGACACGGCAGATACGGAGGCTATGGTGGAGGTGAAAAGACTAACAGGGGCAGTGAAAGGAAGATGAAACCAGTCAAGCTCCCAAAGCCATAGTGAATCATAACGGTGGGGGCTAGTACCAACCAAAGTCCCCGTGCAACGATCCTGAACACAATAAAAATCATAATCCAGAATAACACAACCATAATCAGTAGTTAATAGTTGTAGAATATGAGAAACAGTAGAAACATGAAAGGATGAATTTGAAAGAGTGCCTCATCCTACGATAGAAAGAGATGTACCATTTGCTATTTGAATAGTGATAGGAGCAGCTGAAAGACTAATAGAAGTGAGACTGGTGGAATCAGATGTCATATGAAAGGAAGCACCAGAGTCAAGAATTCAATGTGATATACATGAGAAAGGAGAAGTAGAAGGTTGTATCTTACTGGAAGACTATGCAATAGAACCAGCAAAACTGGATGGTGCAGAAGCAGCCATGCGACGCAGCAGTGTGAGAATCTCCTGAGTGTCAGAAGCACCAGAGCTCCTGTGAGAGGAGGAAACTCCAGTGCCCTTCGAAGGACGTGCACCTTGATGTGAATCCTTCTTCTTTCTGTAGCAGAACTGCTCCACATGGCCATTTTTTGTTGCAGTAGGTACAGTGGAGTCCCCTTCCAACAGTAGCAGTCACTAGGGGAGGCGCCACTGGTGAACGACTAACTGGAGGCATAGTAGGTGTAGAAGCTAGAGAAGCTGCCAAAATAGAAGGAAACAATGATGATGACAGCAAACCCGCACCATGAAGACAAATCTTCTTAGTACGAACAACTACAAGAGCCTCCAATGGAGTCACACAAGGGTGGCAAGCCAGCAACTAAGAAAGAGTCTGCTCATACTCAGCCCGGAGACATGTCAAGAAGTCATAGATATCACCTGATGGCTCGTAGCGGTTGCTCAAATGCGCCTACATCGCTTGTGCAGAAGCCAAGCCAACTACATCACTAGTGAGATACGACTCCAAGCTAGCAACCAGAATAGTAGAGGCACGAACATTCTTATCAGGACATATCTTGTAAGCAGCATGTTGAGTCTGGAAAGTCTCCATGATATCCTCGAAAGTATCAGATGACCATGCATGTGCTGAAACTAGTCCAGATAATTAAGACCATCGAAGATAACCGAGCAGTAAGGAACAAAAATCGTGCCCAAAGAGGATGACATTTCTTATTCTTTTCTCTTTTCTCCTTTTTCTATTGGTTTGTATAGAAATCGTCGGTTTCTTGAGTCGGGGAAGAGACTCACGAGGGCGACAGCCGCCGGTGACAGCGACTGTAGCGGCCTGCGGTGACGAGCGACGACGTCTAGGCTTGCAGCAGGGGCGTTCGGCGCGACCCAGGCAATGATAGCGGCGGCAGCAGCATCTCCCTGTCTCATAAGATGCGACCAAGGCGGTAGCCTTAGGCGGGAGGTCGATGCGAATCGGTGCGAACGACGACGATTGAAGACAACGGCCACACAACAGCCAGAGGTGGATGACGGCATCCCCGATGGCGGCAAACTCACCAACCCCAGATCCATATGGATCTAGGGAAAAGGACGACAACAACAACCAACCGGTGGGTTGCAGAAGATGGCGACAATTAGGAGGCGACGGCAAGAGAGCGGGAAACGCGGTGGAGATGGCAAAGCCAGGCGGCGGCTAGAGGATGAACCAACAGTGACTTGAAGAGAAACCTTTGGTACACTCTAATATCATATTATAAATAGTGCTTATATTAATTATAAGACCAATATGCCAATATATATACAGATATAAGTATGATATATATACAGATAACTCTCTATACAAACAAAGTAAATACACAGGCCGGTGCCTCGTGTTCAATCATCTGTTCATGGTATAATGAGGCTCAGTACAGTATTCACAAGGATGCAGCGTTCAAGAATAAGTACTCATAGCGGTTATAAGTAATGATAATACATTTCCAGCGCATCACCGCACCGATCAAGTTCAGAAACACAGTCCAAATCAGAGATTACCATTATTCCACCCTAAAATAACAAAAATGAAATTGTATGTATAGATCTTACCGTATGAAAGATCGAAAGTTCTACATAGATGAGAAAAAAACAGGGAAACCTCGTATACTGATACACCCCAGGATAAATATACATCTTATATCCCCCATCTTCCGGTTTAATTACCTACACCTCACATTTACATCCCCAGATTAAGGCGGCATGGCATTAGCCAGAAATCTACATATTTATTATCCTCTCCCACCTGGACTTATCTTGAAACTTACAAAAAAATGGTAACAGTAATTTATGCCTATTATTTCGACAAACATATACATATGGACGATTTACTTCTCCATCTCTAAATGACTGAGTTATTATGTTTCATTCCAGAAATTAGTGTCACCGCTTTGCCTCCGCTGAGGTTACTTCAATTCGTCGTGTTTCTCTTTTGCTTTCAATTCGTCGTGTTTCTCTTTTGCTTTCAATTCGTCGTATTTCTCTTTTGCCTTGTCAATTTCCCCCTTGAGATCTACATACTTCTTCAGCGAAACATCTGAAAAGACTTCAAGCTTCCCTAGGAATATCTCCAAACTTGATTGGAAATCCATAGGAGGATCATTTCTATGGATTCCCCCCGTTTCACTATTTAACCCTCCATTATGGGGTAATGAGAACGTGAACCTTGAACTACCACGCCTCTTCTCTTGGCGAGGCACGGAATGATTTATATCTGCAATGAGACCTTTAATAGCATCTTCCAAGTCCTTGATCGGTAAATCATCCAATAACTTCATCCATTTTTCACATGTTTTAAATATGGGCGCAACGACATAATCCGTTATTGGAATATCGGCTTCCTTCTTCCTGGAACTCTTCCTCCTCCTCAGTGATTTCACACACTTGAGTAGCCATGAATTTAGGCTATGCAAGTACGATCTGTGGGATGCTATCCATTTTTGGAAGTTTGAACATAAAGTGTTTAGCTCAACCTGGAGGAGTAGAGTTGCCTGGAACTGTGATTCTGACCGAATTAAGACCTTCACGTTGCCACTGTTGGATAGTAGCTTAATAATCTCGTGTTGATGCCGGTGACACTCAAGCATCTTTTCCCACATGCGAGTTACACTGCAAAGATGGATTTATCTATTAAATGCAACTAATAAACTAAACTTACTCTATAAAGTGCCATTGAATACATATAAGCAGTTTAGTAGAAACTGAATGGACAACCATACCTTCCAATTAATTCCTCCAGCTGTGGTTCAAGCTCTTTGTCCCTTAGATCCTCTATGTTCTTAGAGATCATGTCAAGTCTCTGAATGGCTACTAAAATTCTCGAGTGCAAATCCTTCACAACAGCACGGGTTCTATCAATACTAATCTGGTTTTCTCCTCTCGATTCCTGGTGTCTCAGGTGCCTACATTTCTCATCATACTGCCTGCAAATTGCACCACTACCCTGAACGCAACATAAAGGTTAGCATTTGATGAAATACTTCATAAGTCATATGGTATTAACTATTTTTCCCCCTCAACCAATTCACAGACTTAAAAACAAGCAGACATAGAGAGGTGTCATTTAGTCAGGAATATTAGTACAAAGGATTCAAGCAAAGGAAATAGGAATGAAAATAAACTGCCAAATCAACATATAAGTGGGTATAGCTAGTGGAAAATTTATACGGTCCAAGAACGTATGGTATATTATTGTAACTAGTTATTGAATTAGGTAGAACCATTGTTTTAAATAGCCCGCTATAGCAGATAAGGGGGAGTGGCCACTGTGCAGCGGTAGTTATATGTAACGCCCCAGCTCCAAATAGGCTCATGTCTACCTGCACGACGGACAAACAACATACTTACATCAACCCCACATACGCTTTCGTCCTTGATTCACATAAAAAGGTTTACCAAGGGGTTGAAATGCATTTGGCACCTAGGCCGTATATGTTGGCATAACTCTTGCTCAACTAGCAAGGTGGGACTAAACTCCCAACTTTTTCATGCTCATGCCCCTACATGGGCTAAATTCATCCCTCTGTTGGGCTGGGTCTCACATACACCCACCCTCAAAAGAACTTGACGTCCTCGTCGACAACATACTCATATTGGGGCAAATGACCAGGCTCTCCCTCTTGGCACACGTCTATGCATCCAGTCCAGCACATATATCATGCCGTGTGTCCACTCATCTAGGCCCACACATACCATACGCCATATGCCCGCGCCCTGACCCGCACACACGTGTAGCCACAAGGGTCGGCTCTGATACCATTTGTAATGCTCCAGCTCCAAATAGGCTCAAGTCTACCCGCATGCCGGACAAACTATGGACTTGCATTAACTCCACTTACACTTTCGTCCTCGCTTTACATAAAAGAGTTAACCCGAGGATTGAAATGCATTTGGCACTAGGCCTTATATGTTGGTGCAACTCCTGCTAAACTAGCAAGGTGGGACTAAACTCCCAACTATCATGTTCATGCCCCTACATAGGTTCAATTCATCTCTCTCTTGGGCCAGGTCTCACATTATAGCACTCTGTACAGTTGCTATGTTGTAGAGGCACACAGTGGCCTGCTACAGGCTGCTATGGCCGCTAATGCGTATCATGTGTAGTGTAGCAGCCCTTCAATATAAACACATTTCAGGTTTTCATATAATCCATTTGTTGCATATTCTAGCCATCTTCCATTTCGAATCATTACTCCAAGACTTGAGGTAAGCACTGAATAATCCTAATACAAGATAAGTTATTTTACTTCAAAATTGATTGATTAACTTCATATTTTGGCAGATATAGGTGAGCACGTATTCCCGCTGTAGCGCTGCTATCCTCTATCCACTATAAAAACACCTCATTGCTATGCTTCCGCTACATAATATTTAAAACATTGGCTAGAATAGATAACTAAAAAAAGAGTATTTCTATTTCATAAAAAGGATCAGTCATAAAAGCTTTTACCTTAACTTCATCATAAAGCTTTCTCTCCCATGCATACAATCTATCTAATGTGGAGGCATGACTGCCCGAATTCATGTATACACCACTGAAGATATTTCCACTGAGACCATCGACATCATCTTTGGATGTTGCCCCAAGAGGATTTCTAGATGATGAAGACTGTGAAGACACTGATCTATGCCAGGTAAGGTACTTCACTTCAGCCTGAGGAGGAGCTGCATTAAAAAAAAAAGGCACTTATCTGTCGTGGAGGGAGAAAATAGTAGCTCTATCATTTACAGCACAAGGTAAATGGTAAAATAATAAAGATTTGGTTGCATAAACGTACTCCCTCCGAACTGGTATTCGGACTTTTTCTTCAGCCAGTGATATGTATAAAAAGTACAAATATTGACCACATGGAAATGACACTACTATATTATAGTCAAACTGGCTATAAGATATTATTATATGATACTTTTATAGTTTTACCAAGTACAAACATATTATGAATTTATGATAACCAATGTTCAAAATTGTATAGAGGAGACCGTGAAAAGTAAATGATGGCTTATATTGCTAACATACCATTTTTTCCGTAAGTAGAAAAACAAGTGGTTTTGAACCAAAGATCACAGAACAAATAGCACGTAAATAACAGCATATAATGCAAAATCTATTAACAGGAATGTGTATTGTGTGCTGGAAAATGGAAAGAAGTCTGTAGTTAGATTTTTATTAAAGAAAACTTACGCTGAGGAACAGGGACTTCCTCCCCACAGCAAGCAAAGAATGTTGCAAAAAAGCCTGATGCCTTCGATCCATGTGCTGCCCCACAATTATTTAAGTTGATACTTGATCGAAAACATAAGTAACTAGAAAAGATGGAATGACAAATAACAATGGTTGCAGCCACAATTATTTAAGTTGATACTTGATCGAAAACATAAGTAACTAGAAAAGATGGAATGACAAATAACAATGGTTGCAGGTACAATTAATATTAGCAGATAACCTAGAAAGAAACAGAAATTTCGCATCATGGTGTTTGCACATCCCGAAACCTTTCTATCATTCTCTTGAAGCAAAACTCCAATCAAAATATTACACAACAGTAATCTAAATTTATTGAGATCTAACCTTTTTCTTCAGGTAGTAAAGGGCGGAAATTGACTTTATCTGCTTCAAGCATCCTTGGGACTTCTTTTCCAGAATCAGATACCTTGATAAATAAGATTTCAACCTCTTTCATGCATGAATACAAGTCCTTCACCCCATTTCTTACATCACAAAAAGGTCCCTTTGATTTCCCGTTCATAGGAAGAGAGGTAATGGAAGATGCCACTTCTTTCACAGGGCTTGTCACAGGGGTTTCATCAGATTCATACATGCTAATGTCTAGTATCCTCTTGTCATTTTTTGGCCTGTCAGTTTGAGAATCAATATTTTCCGGAGCTACCTTTTCTAAAGCAAGATGTGCAGGTGACTGATTTGTTACAGTATTTTCAACAGGCGTATCATTGCGGTTCTTGAACATCCGCACTAAAGGTTCAGATGATGGATTCTCGAAATCATCTTCTGACTCTGCGAAATCATCCTCTCTTCCATTCAGGGTCGATTTCTCTCCATCTTTGAGAATGGGAGTTTCAGTTTCCTCCTCCTGGAAGCGCCTAATATCATCAGGATGAGCAGGAGACTTCTCCACTTCCTCTTCGAGTTCTGGAATTCCCTCCTTCTCCCGAAGACGTTTAATATCATCAGCATTTTCAAAGTCATGACAAGGTTCCTTCTCATCGTGAAAGGAAAACTGGCTCTCAACAGGGTGAAAAAGGCCAAAGTAGTCCCATGGTGGTGTCCCTGGAGGAGCTTCAAATGTGGAACTATCATCCAGATCAAGTACAGCTTGTCTAGGAACAGGGGATGAGGTTTGCAGTGTTGCTGTTACAGGAACAGACACCTTCTCCTCAACAGTCATAACCGGCTTCCCCACAGCTTTCATATGATTGACATGGAAACGCCCTGAAGATAAAGGGGAAGGAACTGGCGAGAAAGAGTCACTAGCCTGATGTGAAACGGATGGAGATAGGTTCATCGATTTCTGCCTAATGGTAGGAGGCTCCGGAGTTGCAGAAGTTGATGTGTACAGCGAAGAATCTGTTGGCACTTCAGGCTCTACAAATTTCCTCAGAGCAAATCCTGTGTGTCTCAGTGATTGAATATAAGCGAAGTGAGCAGCTGCAAGTGCACATCTTCCATCAAGTGCTTCTCTAACATATCGTTTTCTTTCCTGGCACAAGGCAAGGGCCTTGTCATCTTCATTCTTGGATCGTGTAGACCCCATTTTAATGCGTATCACCCTCAATGCTGAACAAAATTTACAAGAACACGCAAAGTCACGGCCATGCACTGCAGATCAAATCTAGTATTGAGGGGAGCTGTTTCGATAGGAAGGCAGGCAGTGTAACTTTGTGCCTGCACTTCAATACATTGAATAATTTGCTATTAGATTATATCCTAGAGTTGACTGGGCTGGCAAGAAAGAAAGAAAATCTGATGTTTCATCAGAAACTGTGCATACTCAGCCTATTCAGCAGGTACTACAAATTACGGTCATCATTACATATGCTACATGTTGTCAAAAAGAACTCCATTGTACTACTCAAACTGACCACATCAAAATTCAACACAGTGTGAATTATATTAGTATGCGTCACAAACAAGTATTGTGGCAAAATCTGTGGTAAACATTAGACAAATCATTCCCATCTAAAACTAGCTTGTTCAAATCAGTCCCAAAATTCTAACTTTACTCAATGGGCACTAAATTCACAAAGAAATAAGGAAACTGAAACTCTCGTGCTGGGAACAAAACCAGCAATTAACCTCATTTCATCCTGAATGTCTGAGAAGACTGCTTTCCTAGATAAGCATTTACTAAAAGCAGGAAACTAGAGATGACCAGCTCCAATTAAACGACTAAGCAGGTAGTATTTCCAGAATTTTTTTATCTAAATCTTTAATAGATTATAGACCAACTAAATCAGCATACGCACACACACAGCAAACACAACGAATCGTCTCGACATAAGCACACGGAAATCAAAGTACCATAACGAACAAAAGCCTAATTTATCCAGTAACCCACCAAATAATAAAGCCATTAAGGCAGTAAACAGCAAGAGATCGATCTCAAATAAGTTAATTCCAGGCACGTCCAGTTTTTATTAGAAGGATCGGGCACGACCAATTCTCCAACCGACCTTCTTAAACTAAACAAGCTCAAATTGAATCAAAGGCGATAAAGAACACGCATGTAAGCAGGAAAGTTGGAGCTTTACCAATCCAGCCAGCAAGTAAGTACAACTAACCCAATTACTCCATTGCCACCACCCAACTCACAAAATCCTTACCACGTAGAACGAGCCATCCATCCCATTCTCCATTAATACTACGCACTTAACTCAGAAGAAGAAGAAGCAGAACTGCTCATCGGCGCGTCCTAACCACACAAACAGAACAGAACCCCCCGCAGTAACGGAAAAGATCCCATTTTTGCCTCGCAGCGACCATCAAGAACACAAGTAACACCAAATTCACCGACCCCCCGCGCAGGGCGCACCACAATTCCCCTAAAAAACGCAGAACAACCACCCAAAGGAATCCGGGAAAAGTCCAGAAGAGAATCACCTGGCTGGGCAGCGAATTGGGCTGGGAACAAGCAGTGCGAGGCGCGGGATCTCGGCGCGAAGGCTGCGCTGCCTTGGCGCGGGGCTCCGGCGGAGGGGCTCGACACTGGAAGTCGTGTGGGGAAGTGGCGAGGGGAGGAGAGGAGGAGAGCAGAGAAGCTGAGATGATGAGCAGGTGCGGTGCCTCTCCCGCAACGCACAAACGCTCTGCAGCACACGGAACGGACTTCTCAACGGACTGACCCCATATGCTCTCAATGGGGATACGATCGGATGACCGACACGTCGTCGCACCAATCTCTACATATGATGGTTCTCTTTCTCTTTTCTCCACACGATCTCCCGTCTCGCTTGGTGCTTCCTCTTTTCCCTTCTCCTCCTCTGGAACCTCCCAATCCGATCTTGCCCGCCCTCCCATCCCAGATCCGAGTGCCAATCCGACCTCGCCCGCCCTCCCCTGCCAGATCCGAGCACGAGGCCGTCGCCCGCCCTCCCCTCCTAGATCCGAGCGCGAGCCTGCCGCCCGCCCTCCCATCCCAGATCCGAGCGAGCCCGCCGCCCGCCCTCCCCTCCCAGATCTGAGCGCGAGCCCACCGCCCGCCCTCCCCTCTCCTCCCAGATCCGAGCGCGAGGCCGCCGCCGACGCCTCCGCATCGCCTCCCCGAGCTAGCACCACCGTGTGGCCTCCCCGAGCCCTTGCCGGTCCACGTGCATGGAATCCGTCCGCCGCCACTGGCACCTCCGCATCGCCTCCTCGAGAATTTGTGCCGTCCCTGGCCCGAGAATCGGCACCGGCACTGGTTGGCTTCGTCCTTCCCCACCTCCCTCCTTTGGTTGGCCGCCGCCCTGTGCTCGACCCAAATTGAAGAAGCTGACGAGAAGGAAGGTAGACAGTGACTGGAATTTGTATGCATGTAGTGGAGAAAATTGATCATTTGCCACTTTGAAGAGTGGGCTTCGCAAAATTACCATTTTCAAAATTGGCTTCGCAAAAATGTCATGCAGTACATTTACCTATTGATTACCATGTCATTTGAGCCATTTAACTCATTTAATATTTTTTTCTAATTTCAGAGGCTGGAAAAGACCTTTCTACTCTTACTAAATTCCAATGGTAATCAAGAGGAACAATTTTGAAAGGTCTTTTCGAGTGCTAAAAATGCTGGGTTCTTGGCGGCATTCAGGTGGTCTATTTGGCTGGCTTCTTGGCGGGAACTCAAGCCAACTTCCTCCCCTTGATGTTCCAATCCCAGGCATTACACTTCCTCCACCTCTACCAGATTTTGTAGAGCCATCTAAGACAAAAAATCACTACTCTTCCAAATGGCATCAAGATTGCATCAGAGACATCATCGATATTGCTTTATGCTTGCTGATGTTGCAATATTGTTGTATTTTCATGCTAGTAATTTTCCGAAGGACTTAATTGCGCATCCCGATCGCATCGGTGGGTTTATACATTGATCGTGGTTCTATCTATGAAACACCGCTTCATCCGAGCATCACATCTATTGGAGAGGATGGCCTTCAAGAGCACAACAAATCGGAGTCACTTGCGGCTAGTTCGTGAGGTAGAAGCCATCGGAGGAAATGTCTCGGCATCTGCTTCTCGTGAACAAATGAGCTATAACTATGATGCATTGAAGAGTTATGCACCGGAGATGGTAAGCAAGGGTAGAAACGTCTTTTCCAGCCTCTGAAATTAGAAAAAAAATATTAAATGAGTTAAATAGCTCAAATGGCATGGTAATCAAGAGGTAAATGTACTGCATGGCATTTTTGCTAAGCCAATTTTGAAAGTGGCAATTTTGCGAAGCTCACTCTTCAAAGTGGCAAATGATCAATTTTCTCGCATGTAGTGAATTGAATTTGTGGTGAATGGAACTTGTATGAATGTTCTGTAAATGTTGTAAAGATGGAAATTGAATGAATGTTTAATGTCATATTGTTGAATCCTGGTTGCCCTGAGATTGTGTAATGCAAATTGACGGTTTGTTGTCAGATTGTGTTTGTTGTCAGGTTGTGTTTGAAACAGATTTTGTGTCATGAAATTGAATGCCTATTTGGTTTGCGCCATGGAAAGAAAGGAGCACCTGCAGAACCAGATTTTGTGTCATGAAATCTGTCTGGTTGAGCTCAAATTCTATTCTGAACAGACTGATCTTCTGTTGAGCCAAGAAAGAGTGCTGCTATCACAGTATGGAAGACAAAATACAAATTGAAATTGACAGAATTTTGCCAGTGGAGATCTATAACCAATCGGGTCAAGTGCCAGTGGAGGTCTATAGCCAATTTGCCAAAAAAATCATACCTTCAGATGTGCTGGAGTGCTGCTAATGTTTTCATATGTGACATTAGGTTCTCAACAATTGCCCCTGTGAACTTTTGTAACAATCAGGTTAAGTGAACTTTTGTATTGTCACTTGGGTTCTCAACAATTGGCCCTATGACCTATAATGTGACAGGAAAATGCATTACTGAGAAGCCATATCAATTGAAAATGAGAAGACATATCAAATGCCCTGATAGACAAAAATTGCCCTGATGGCTGGGTCAACAGAAATGTACCAACATGTAAAAATTGGATGGCTGGGTCAATTCAAAATGAGAAGACATATCAAATGCCCTGATAAACAAAAATTGTATTGCTTGAGAAGCCATATCAATTGCTGGAATGTCATTTTCATTTAGACAATCAAAACAAAAGCCACAGCTAGTGCTATTACAGTAATAGTTTTCCTGCTACAAAAGTCAAAAGTAGTGTATAGAAGCACCAAATTTAGTGTTTTCAACATATGCATGTGACTATTTGTTAACTCCCCCCATCTTCAAAATCTAATCTTCTGACGGATGTATTTTCATGATAAGCTCTAAATAGGAGATTGGTTAATTTTCCATGGATGGTAGGAAGAGATGACTCTCTGGAAGGCAGTGTATCATCAAGCATCGTATTTGGGTTTGATAATTGTGAGAAAGATACATCCGGAAGAGATTACTCTCCTACATAAGAAAGCTAAAATATTACCATCGAGCATTGTGAGAAAGATAACATCATGACCAATTAAATTTACCTTTTTTTGCAGTTTTCGATGCCTTTTTCTTTCGTTTTTCAAGAACGCTTCTTGCCCTCTTTGACTTTGGACATTTTTTGTGTTCAGGAACTTTGAATGGCACAATTACTTCTCTGACATCTTCAGTGCACTAAACAGAATTATCTTTGATGCTTACATCGGACAACATATTTTCTATTTCAGAAGCCAGGTTATCTAAACCATTGTTGAAATATATCATACATTTTCTTGAAGCCTTGCACTTCAATGCAATTGCCATGGCCTTTCGAGAAAGATGAGCAGATACACAAGCCAAACTTTGTTCCTCACTCTGGGTATTACAACAAAAGGGTCCTCTTTTTGCATACTTTATCCATCTATTCAATATGTATTGAGGCGGTAACACAAAAATATTGTTGAAGTTAAGGACCCGTAGAGGATGCTTGCATAGTATTCCTGCATCAAATAGAAAATGTGAGATAACATGTAACTAGAAGTAATTACGATAGGACGACTAGTGTAATAGGTGAATATCTTCGCATTCATACATCCTACAAGAACATGTTGTATTCATATCCTTGAAATGGAAGACTACAGTTGCTTCATCTTCAATGTATTCAGAAGATGTCACCTTGTAAGTACGGGTAGTCCCCTTAACGAGAATTAATGTGCATGCCATAGTGAATATTTTTGTAAATTCCTTCTCAAATTCAGAATACATATTTCTTGTGTATGATTCAGCTGTTGTCCTCAATGTAGGCAAGCCAGAAACACATATAATTGGGTTAGTATGGCGTGACTTGTAATCTTCATACAATTCGTTTCGATAGAGACTATTAAGGCACCTGTCATACTATTCTATGAGCTCCGAAAGCGATAGCTTCCTACGAAAAGCTTTCTTAAACACATTATTCATGCCTTCACTCTTTTGAGTTGATGTTGCATCAACACAAAAAGAATCACGCCGATGAATAGTAGCCTATTTCTCACACAATGCATACAAATTTTGTAACCACCGGTTTCCTCCAAGATTGTAAGCACACAACAAGTTACACCAATTGTCGTTGAAGTGACTAACAGACCTACCTTCATACACACATCTTTTAAAGTCAACTGGGAATTTCGGATGGTTACTGGTCACATGACTAAGATGCTTAGCGGCATTTTGATATATATGCCATAAACAGAGGCGATGACTTGTGCCTGGGAAAACCATGCTGATTGCTTTTGCTATTGCAGCACACTGATCTGTAAAAATTGTTGTAGAATGCTTATCAGACATTGCGGTGAGGAATGTTCTAAAAAGCCAAACAAATGATTCTGCATATTCATCATATAACAGAGCACCTGCAAAGACAATGGTCTGCCTATGATGATTTGTTCCAAGAAGTGGAGCAAATGGCATATCAAACTTATTTGTTTGGAATTTGGTGTCAAATGACACGACATCCCCAAAGCAACAATAATCCACAATGGCTTGACCGTCTGTCCAAAAGAAATTAACAATGCGACCATTTTCTTCATCTAATTGTACGGCATAAAAGAATGAATGATCATCTGCTTGTTTGTTCTTCAAGTACTATAATAATGTTTGTGCATCATTTATTTCCATGTACTTTTTACGCACACGGGTAACATAATTGTTGCAATCCTTTTGCAAGAAAGGTACATTTTCAGCTCCACCAGATAGTTGTTCATAGAATTTGAATTCTTCAGCCGGTTTGATTCCTGCTGCTCTCATATTATCCACCATGCACTTGTCAGCTTTTGATAGATGATGTTGTGACCTCAGCATATGACATTTACTTGGACTTGCTAGATAATGGTTATGTTCAAGTGCCACCTTCTGCACTGTCCAAAATCCATCATGTGAAATGTTAAATTGGAGACGAGCCTTACACCTTATTCGTGTGTTGGCCCATTCCTTTTTGGTTTCATATTTAGTATGACTACTCCTTTCTCCTTCATTGCTACAGACAAAAACTTTGGAACCCAATGTGCCATCTACTCGCAACCTTGAGTGGCTCCTCCGTATGCTAAATCCAACTATTCAAGCATATGAATTGTAGAAGTTATATGCATCATCTTCATATTCAAACATCATGCCAACTTTTGGCACATTTTGAGAGGACGAATTTTGGTCATCAACCTACAATGAAGCCATAACAGCCACTTACTTTCCAAATTAGGAGTATTTGATTAACAATTCGTTGATCACACACACGCACTCTACACCCGAGCATTCGAAATTCGGAGTATTGGATTGTATACCTTCAAAATGCCAGGATCTCCTTCTGATTCCTCCGCGATGGGGGGAGCCCTACTAGCACCCGGCGACATCGACGGTGGGGGGAGCCCTCTCGTGTCGAGGTCGCCGGGCGGCGGATGGAGTTGGCTCATCAGCGGCGATGCGGGTACTTGCACATTTTGAATTGATGAAGCCGAAGGGAGGGGGAAGGGGCGGCGCCACCAGGGGGTGGAACGTCGCCGGCACGATCGGTGGCCGAAGGCAGGGGAAGGGGCGGCACCACCGGTGGGCAGAAAGTCGATGCCACGGTCGGTGGCTGAAGGGAGGGGAAAGGGTGATGCCACCGGGGGCGGAATGCCGACGGCACCACGCGGATCCACCTCCATGCAGACCGTCTCGCTTGGCAGGAAGAACACCGGGCGGGAAGAACAACGGCATCAAGAGCTGAAGCGCCAAGCGAGACGGGAGATCGCGCGGAGAAAAGAGGAAGAGAACCATCGCGCGCAGAGATTGGTGCGGCGACGTGTCGGCCATCTGACCGTGTCCCCATTGAGAGCATATGGGGTCAGTCCCTAGAGAAGTTCGTTCTGCAGCACACAGATACGTATCCGTGTATGGGCGTGGGTGTGAGTGTCGTTGTGCGTGGGGCACTCGTGGGTAGGGCTAGAAATAGCTCAAGGCTCACGAACCGGCTTAATAGTTTGGCTTAGGCTCGTAAATTTTGAGTCGAGTTGAGTTTTTCTTTAAGCTCGCAAGAAAATCAAGCCGAGTTGGAGTCGCTCGTGAGCCTACTTTAGCTTGTGTGTGCAAACATGTAGCCCAGCCAGCCCAGTTGCCCGTTCGACGCCCTTAGGCCCAGCCCAGTCATCTCGTGCGTAAGGGTAACCCTAATGTAGTTATCCCGATTTGATTCCCTATCCTCAATAGGCTAATCCCCTTCCACCATGGCACCGCACCGCCTGCCCTGTCCACTGCCTCGCCCGCCGCGCCGCTCGCCCCTCCCATCGCGCCTCCCACTCGCCTCTCCCACCGCACCTCCCACCACCCCTGGCCACGTGCTCCCCCGTCCTCCCCTTGGGCCCTAGCCCCATCCCCATGCTCCCTACGCGTTGTGCTCCCCCCAGTCTCTGTCCGACTTCCATGCCATGGATCGCCAACGGAGCATGGAGTCTCGTACACGAGGAAAGAAATCAACCGATATCAGGTCCTCCGGCTCTGCACTAACAAGCGAGCATGCAACAGGTCGACACCTCGTCAGCTCCCATCCGCCTCCTGAACTCGGCAAACCGGTAGACTCGGTGAGATGTTTTCTAATTTTGGTTGATGTTTTATAGTGTAATGTCTCTTATTTCATGAATGATTTTGTAGTGTCACCTATTGTAGTTGTTTATGACTTGCTTCCTATGTAATCCTCATAAGGGAATTTTCTTTGAGAGGTAGGGTTTAGGCTGCTGTTGTGTTGCCCCAGTTATCAATTGTCTTGTATTGTGTCTATGTTGTGTGATTGTGTTGCAAACTTGTAATGCTCTGAAATAATGTATCAACTAGCAGTAATAATATGGATTCTCTTAGGTTTTCTGAATAATTGTGGAACAGTCCTCCTATGATGGATTCTCTTAGGTTTCTGATTGCAATGTGCATGCATCACATAAGAGCCACTGATCCTTCAATAGCATAATGTTACTTAAATCAACCGGCAGCTGCATCATGCAATGATATATCTAGAACTGAACAGCTCAGCTAATCTAACTTGATTGGCAGTACATTACATAACTGTTGCTGTAACTTGAATAGCTCAGCTAATCTAACCTGAATAGCTCATTTTAGTATTAACTGTTTTTGTGAATGATTTTGCTACCATGTATTCATATGTTCATAAGTCATAACTCACATGTATTCACTGTTTTATGAATGATTTTATGAACATTTTATCACAGTTGTCGAGCGAGGATGCAGATTGGGAGGATATGGGTATGAGTGATGAAGATCACAATGTTGTCCCATCTGCTGAGGAGGGTGTAATACCCGTGGGAAAGAAAAGGGAAGGAAAGCGAAGAAAATTGCTGTCAGGACCCCAGAGGTTAAATTCGGGCAGGGTAGTCCGTTCACAGAGATACCTGACTGTCCGGGGGCCAGTCGGCACCTCTCACAACTATAGGGTCATCACTCAGCATAAACAAACCTGAGATATTTCCAAAAGTGCCATAGCAACCGCCCAAATACCAAAAACCCAAAAATATCATTCGGCTGCGACAGTCGGGCTACAGTAAGGGACAGCTCAACCTCTCTGGATAAACTAGCCACTGAGCCACAGAGAGGACAACAAAGCATCGAGAAAACACTGCACAGCCATAAGCCAATTACCACACACAGCCAACCGAGCAAAGGACAGAGAGAAGAAACATCACGGCTTTTGCAAGCATCTAAATAAAAATATCTCTATGAGACCATTTTGTTACAGTGGCGACGGCGCACACGCGCCAACGAGAGGATCGGATTATCGATACTCCCGCTCCGCTCCAACCAGCAGCGGTTTCTGGTTTCTGGCTTTCGGTTGTTGGTTTTTGGCTAAAATTGTATTGTAGCAACGATTAGTTTTTTCTAAATCATTCAATTAAAGAAAAATAGAAAATATTGTTATATTTTTTCGGACAATACAAAGAAATAGGAGGAAACATAAAAAAAAAGTTAAAAATCAAAATTAAGAAGTCGATAAGTTCATTCTAGATTCTGGCTTTTTGGAGCTGGAATGAAGAAACTGAAGCCACATGTGACGTGCGACCGAACCAAAACCAACACAAATGATCGTACTCAAGATTTGAAGTGTCTCTAGGCGTGCTTAGCCAGCTTAGCTAGATCGAGGAACGAGCGATGCTATTGGCGCAGGATTTCCATGATCCCCTTGATCTGATAGAGATTACAGCACAAAAGATAGCTAGGGTAACGTAGGAGTAGATTCTTTTGCATCGATGCGGCTGGTGGTGTATTATATGCGGCCTTTCCTTCCAAAAGTTCCTTTCGAAAAGGCCGGTGTGATGTGGTGTCGTCGTCGCTGTCCGTGCCTGTCTTTTTCCCCCCTTTATCCCGTCCGTTCGTGCGATCACTGTTGGCGCCGGATGCACGCAGACATGGCTGTTTCATGCTTGCATGCATGGCGACGAGAAGGCAACGGCAAACGGAAAAGTTGGCGCAAGCTTGAATGGACGGCCGGGTCGCAACCCTAATCCAGCTAGTTAAGGCCGGCCAGTAACAGTAAACTTCTTCACTTTCTAGCGATGATAATTCCATAGCTACTGAGAGCGAAATTGACCCGGCCAGTTCGTTCTTCCATCGCTACGTGCAATTATTCGACGCCAAACTTCTCCAAAAGATTCATGGTAGGATAACGCCCTGGCATGCAAAGGCTAGCATATGCAAGTTGTTACGTGTCTACTCTCTCGAACTACTGTAAAGCAGGAAAAAGAAAGTCAAGCCTGAATGCGCACATGTACATCAGTTTCGTGATATGTAATCCATCTGTGATTTTCTAACTGTATAAGGGTATCTGTAGTGTATGAAAAGAGGAGGTCTTAAGTCACCTTAAGGTCAACCTTATATATTACAGGGGTGACCTTAAACAGACCCTAAGAAAAAAAAACTTAAGGCTGGTCCTCAAGCTAAAGACCTGGCCACAAGCATTAAAATATAATTTTTCTTTATCTGCCAAGTGGGACCGTCTTAAGGCCCCTTGGGTTATATACACTATGGAGTTGGTCTTAAGATTTAGATGGGACCCACCTTAAAGCCTTTTGGGTTATATACACTACAGATGCCCTAATGTAATAGTTTATATAATAAAATACTAGTACACGCACAGAAGATCTCCATTAATTATACGAGGGCACACATCATGTCAAACAAAATTATGTGTTTGCATGGACTTACCGTGTACCACCTTCTGACGCACGGTGTTTTCCTCTGTTCTTAGCACCGTTGCAAGTGGAAATTACAAAAATTGCTTTTCCGCAACCGGCAAGATCGAGAGCCGAACTGCTGCTGTACATTCATTGTTTGTCCGGAATCAGACGAAGCTTCCCTCTAGATATACAGGCACTGCATTATCCCCGCTCAGTTGGGCTAAAAAGTTATAACTTATAGCTAAAATTGTATTGTAACGGTTGAATTTTTACAGTAACTGAAGGTGGTTTACTTGGTGTAATTAAATATAAAAAATTTAAAAATAGAAAAAATATGCTAGCTCAACACAGACAACGCAAAGAAATACTGGAAAAAAGAACCGGCAAAAAAGCTAAAAAAAATCAAAAGTTCAGAAAAAGATGAAATTTATAAATAGTGAAAAATAAGTCAGAAATCAGAAGTTGAAGTTGAAATGAGCGAAATCCAATTCTTCTCCTATTCGGTCACTTTCACCTTCATACATCTCTGTCAAGCACACATGCGTCGTTGTAGCCTCCAAATGCCCTCTTCTCTTCCTGAAATTTAAGTATTTTGTCCGTTCCAAAAAAAGTATATATTTTGAGTTGTGTCGGAGGCGGTGGCACGGAGAGGAGACAATAGAAGGATATGCGAGTTGACACCGGTGTAAAAGGGCTAATGTTATAGATGAAGGTGCTTTTATTTGTGAGTACGTCGTCCTTAGCATGTCTTGAAAGACGGAGGTGAGATAGAGATGCTTACATACTATGTTGTGATCGTTTTGGCTTTAACTTCTGGTTTCTGGCTTATTTTTTACTATTCATAAATTTCGTCTTTTTTTGAACTTTTGGCTTTTTGTTGAGCTTTTTGCCGGTTCTTTTTTCCCCGTATTTGTTTGTATTATACGTAATGAGCTAACACATTTTTTATATTTTTAAAATTTTTAGATTTAATTATGCTAAATAAGTCTCTGTCAGCTACAGTGTTTTTTCAGCCAGCTACAGTGCTTTTCAGCCATAAGCCACCAAAAATAAGCCCAAATGATCACCACTATTTGGTCTAGATCAAATAGCTCAAAGTTTGTGTACTCTGTCATACGTAATTTGAAGACAAAATATGTCATATATCGTATGTGTACGATATCTTAGGGATTAAGACATTCAGCTAATTAATGCATAATACTATAATAAAACACATAATTTCCTCAGCTCTTGCCTACATGAGTACGGTACTTTATCGATACAAAATTTCTACCTTGGATTTGTTTTCTTTTCCTATGTACTTCAGAACGAAAGGAAAGATTCTACACCGCTAGATCATGGCATATTGACACCCTACCTTTACATTCCAGATCATAACTTTGATTCCAATTATAAAAGGTTAACAGATGAAAGGATCTACACACCATTTCCAACTTGATGTATAAAAAATTATTTGCTATAGATCATGCACTCATATAGTCGTACCTACACATGAAAATGCATAATGTCAAAACAACAAAGCCCGAGTACAAATGTACCTATACAATAAAATCTTTCCTGTGTCGAATCTTGACAACGTTGTCCAATAAGTGTGAGTCTGAGGGTAAAAATCCCTTATTCGCAAAATAATGGTTTTCAGTCCTTGAAAATGCCTGAATTAAAGTTAACCATGTGTTATCACTAACCAGATATAAAACGATATATAATACAAAGTTCTAAGACCATGAAGTATTACAACATCCATAAAAACATGTATATATATACATATACATATATAATGGCAGTACAATACTACAAATTAAAAATTATGATGAAATAAATAATTACATAAATATAAATATACATATATAATGGTAGTACAATACTACATATTAAAAATTATGATCAAATAAATAATTATATGTACACATACATATACATATACATATACATATATAATAGCAGTATAATACTACAAATTAACAATTATGATCAAACAAATAATTATACAAATATACATATATAATGGCAGTACAATACTACATATTAAAAATTACGATGAAGTAAATAATTACATAAATACACATATACATACATATACATATATAATGGTAGTGCAATACTACATATTAAAAACTACGATGAAATAAATAATTACAAATGTATTATACAGGAATTACCTGCTAATTTGACTGTTAATCGCCTGCGAAGAATTGCTGCACTACAAGAGCGACTGCGAGAATAATCACGAGAGCGGCTACAAGAAAAGACTACAAGAAAAATTGTGAGAGCGATTGCGAGATTGCTCACAATTTATAGCGAGGGCAGGAGCACAGGGCACGCTAAAGACACCCCGATAATTACAAAAAAGAAATGCGTGCGGGGAGCAGACACGACAGCACCTCGCTTTCGGTGGTTTGCTCCCTCGTTGTGTATGGCACGAGAGAAACAAATGAAGGACCTTTGTCCCTCTAGGCTCGGCAGCATATAGCAAAGTGAGTAAAAAATAAACCAAAAAGTGAGTAAAGAACACGCGGGGCGCTTGGTGTGCACAGTGCCTAGAGCCTACCGCCATTAGAGGCCGCTTAAGTTTGGTTTAAAGGGTGCCACAAGAGGGCGGGGGAGGGTGGCGCCGGGGAGGCAGGCAAGAGGGAGAGGGAGACAAGAGTGGAGGATTGGGGAACAATTTAAGCAAGAGGGGAATGGCTGACGGGCTTGTTCGCGAAAAAATCATACATCAAGTGGTTTTATGAAAGATGGACTAAGTGAGTTGGGAACCTTTCATCCTCCTTGATCTGAGCCATATGAGCCGGATCAGATGGCTTTGGTGAGTTTTAGTACTGAAAACCCTTTAGCACTAAATATGTTCATATATACACTCATATATGCATATATATTTATATGTATGATTTTTTTTCCGCCGTCTTAGGATTCCCATTCGTGCTTAAGGAAGGAACACACTGTCATGCGAACAAGGTCATACAAGCATGAATTTGCTCGAGACTTAGTTCATTTAGCACCTTCATTGCCTGAAAAAGAAAACAGAGAGAAAAGGAATTCATATATTCTCTTCGAGCTCGGGCTCTGTGTTCTTTTGTTAGACTACTTTGTGTTCTGGAAAGCATAGAAGCAAGGCGATGCTTTCCTTCCAACGGTATGCGTGTATCTAGCAGTGATGAGAAATTGCCAGCTCCTTAGGCGGTGATCATTCGGACTTTTTTTATGACTGAAAAACACTGTAATTAGTTGAAAAAATACTGTAACTAACAGAGACTTATTTAGCATAATTAAATTTAAACAAATTAAAAAATATGTAACCCATTACGTATAATACAAACAAATACGGGAAAAAAAGAACTGGCAAAAAAGCTCAACAAAAAACGAAAAGTTCAAAAAAAAGACAAAATTTATAAATAGTGAAAAATAAACCAAAAGCTAAAAACTAAAGCATCATGAAGCATCACAGCTTAATTATGCACAGATGCACTGGTAGAGGAAGTGCACCATGTTTTTTCCCCCCTTTTATAGAGTACAAAGGGGGCAAAGCGCACCAAGTAGCTGCCGTCACTTTCAACCACGACGATTTGTGTAGCCATGCCGCGATCATCCAACACGGAAACAAACGTTATACTCGGCTACATTAGCAGTTGGGCTCATGGGCTGCACTCTCGCGCGCGCATCGAGCGGTGCCCTCCGCTGCCCACTGGCCCGAAACGTTTCGTTGAGCAGCTGCGGGAGGGCTGCACGCGGCGTGCCCGTTCCCGTGGCCCGGCCCGTTGCACAATGCACCATTCACGGGACGCGGCCCTGGCACGGCGTTTGGGATTTGCATGCGGCCGTCGTGGGTGGGCTTTGGTTTTGCTGCGTTCGCGTACCATTTGGGCCCTTGTCACTCGGCCGCTTAGCTACTTTAGCTCCGGTTCAAAATAGCTAAACACGTTGAGCAGGTTGTACTAGTAAACTACTAGACTAGCTCCTGGTTCTGGAATTTGGGCTTTGGGCCAGGTAATTTTTCAGAGTCTCCAAGAGAAGAGCCGCTAGTTGATTGGACCTAGGGCTGTCAAACAAGCCCGTTTAGTGGGCTGGTCTCGAAATTGATCACGTTCATTTTTTTTGTTTGAAATTAAAACGAGTCGGTTTCGAATGAAACACGATTATGGCTACACTCTTCTCGTCTGGGCTTGGCTCGTTAACTCTATAATGAATTTGCCTCTAAACTATAAATAAAACAACACTAAATCAAAATCAAAATAGATTAATTTTGAACGAAGCTCAATTAAACTTAGACTTAGGCTCGATAGCCACCCTAATTGGACCGTGTAAATTAGCTCAGATTGGTGTCAAATATATAGTTCCACCCGTGCAGCAAGACCTTCGCTCCTCTCCTCCGTAGCCTGTTCAAACTATCATCCCAGAACACGTACTCTGCGTTTCACGAAGACAATCGGCGAGTCAAAAGAATGAAATGTTCACAGACAAGACAACTTTCTTTTCTTTTGAAAATTTCACACATTTCTAGGATAAAAGGTCTGACGGGATTTTAATTAATGAATATGACGACGACGAACATCTGCTAGCAGCCTAGCACTGGGCGCTGGCCACGTACGCTATCATGCCTAACCAATCCTCCCAACCGCAAAAGCTTACTTTCCGGCTGGGCAGCAACCATGGGCGCCAACAGGAACATCATAGCGGTCCTTCTATCTTTTTCTGTTCTTTTCCTTTTTTCGGTAGTTTTCTAATACGACTTCTCTACCTTTTTCACTTCCGTTTCACTATAAAGATAAAGTAAGAGATCACGATGCATCACGTATACTACTCCTCTCGTCCTAGTCTTACGCACGTATCTCACTCTCACTTTCTCCACCACTCGCCCTTTCTTCTAAAAGTTACTTCTTCCAACGACTACTATTTATTTTCAACAAAAACTATTAACCATAATTAAAATTTATAAACTACAACCAATATAAACTGACCTATGTTCAGACCAACATGTCTTTTCTTACGAAATAGGAGAACTGAGCGCCAGCTAGAAGCACTGCAAATTTTGTCCTAGCTAATGGATGTGTAATCTAAGGCAAATGGTGTGTTTTTTCGGCTATGACTAATGGTTTTTGACTCTCGCATAAGTATTTATGTGAACAAATCGAACATTGATAAATCGTTTTGAAAAAACTATCTTGATAAGTCGCTTTGAAAAGACGATAGAGAAGATGTCACATTTGTTTGTTTGAGAGAAATATCAACTATAAGCTAAAAGTTATATGGCTCTGTTCTTTTTGCCTGTAGCTTTTGGCTGAAATTTTTGAATTTTGGTTGTTCGCGACAGAGATTACTAAAAGAGATATACTCGCATGTGATTTTGGCTAGTAATAGGTGATGTGCTTTTAACGTGTAATATAATTAACTTGTGAATTCCATCTAAAAAACACTTCGTTTCAAAGTTAGACACTGTATTAAAAACTAAAAAGAAACATGGCCTGTTTGTTTTGCCTGCGGCTTATGGCTTTTGGCTGAAATTTTTGAATTTTAGCTGTTTACGGTACAGATTACGGAGAGACCGATACTCACTTACAATTTTGGCTGGTACAGATGTTGGGCTTTTAACGTGTACAACGTTTAACTTGTAAACCCTGTTTTGAAAAAATACTCCGTTTGAAAGTTAGGTATTATAGTAAAAGCTAAAAACCGATCGGCTTCTTGCTTGCCAAACAGGCTACTTGTGTGACCAGGCGTGCCGGCTTCCGCCACCAAAGGCGGCTTTACTAGCGGAAAAATGTCGTTTTATTCTGACTGCACCATGCGAGGTCAGTTTTAACAAAGACTAATTAACGAATAATAACAAGTGCTTCCACATAAGTAATGACCAGCTAACAAATGTGTCGTATCACACAACCATTTCCCACGATACGTGGTTTGGCGCTATTGCCTAGTCATATATTCCACGCTCTATTCTATTGTTTGGCATCTGGCCCTAGTGTTGGCGGCTCATAGTGTAATATATTTTTTGCACAAGCTTTACCGGCATGTATACCGAAAACGCCATTCTTTTTCCGATGGGAGATAGTACAGGGTAAGTTTTTTTCTTAGGAATTCCAATGTTAGGTTTAAGTGCCTTTCACGCTAGTGCATTTTTTTTGCCCTACTAGAACCGCTTCTATTTTTTTTTTCCTTAATCTCTAGAGTACCAATCATTTTCAGTTTTGTTCAGGCAAAAATATGCTCTGCAATCATTTTGACTATGTATTTTGGTGAGATTTGCAAGTGTGAACATGGATTTGCCGACAGCAGCTGGGTGTTGTGCATTTTTGTGTGCCGATGGAGTCCCGGAGCCACAATTATACACTTTTCTTATCTCTTGGCTCCCAAGTGATCATCGTGTAGTTCATTGTGACCACACTTCTATGCTTATTTTTCTCGTTTTGTCAGGATTGTGACAACATATTTTAGTCGATAACTAAATTAGCGGGGCATTTTCTAATATATACGATATGCAAGTCAATGAATAAGCCAAGATCTGGAAGGCATATGCATCCCCCCTTCTCCCTCTCTGTCGATCAGCCAATTAGAAGGTGTTACCTGTCCTACTTCTAGAAAGAGCCAATTGGAAAATGCACCGGTTTGTCTCGGTCTTCATAGTGTTTTGTAGATAGTAAATTCCAAGGAGGATGAGATGGGGACTAGGGCTGTAAAAAAAGCTCGGAGCTCGCAAGCTACTCGAGTTCGGCTCGTTCTAGGCTCGATTCGAGCTCGGTTCGAACTTTAAACGAGCCGAACTCGAGCTTGATCTCGAGCTCGCGAGCTTCACCGAGCCGAGCTCGAATAGTTCATGAGCCCGATTCGAGCTTAAATAGTAATATACATTAACTCTACCGAGCTTATTTGAGCGAACTCGAACTCGAGCTTTTCTTATTATTGAAAATTAGTGTATATTTGAATTATTTTGATCTGTTATCGAGCTTATTCGAGTTGAGCTCGAACTTAAAATTTACTTATTATTGAAAAATAGTGCATAATAAATTATTTTAATTGCTATCGAGCTTCAACGAGCCGAGCTCGAGCCTACTCGAGCTTAGGCCGAGCCGAGCTCGAGCCCAGGTTCAAGCTCGAACCTCAACTCGAGCTCGGCTCGAGCTCGGCTCGAGCTTCTACCGAGCTCGAGCCTGGAAGGCCAAGCTCGCTCGAGCTCGGCTCGTTTACAGCCCTAATGGGGACTAACTGCCCTTCATAAACTATGTGATCCGATACGTGTTTCCTTCTTTCTGAATTCATTGACCTTGGATTTATGATCTACCTATTCATCCAGGCTGAATGTGAAGCGTTTCATGGTTGTCATTTTCACTGGAAAGATGGCGCATTGCCATCAGCATTTTTCACATAATTCGAATGCCAACTGCTGCTGCTCTAGCGCTCTTACTGCTTCAGATTAGCAGTGCCACTTGGGGCTGTTTGGTTGTCAGTCACAGTTTACCACGCCTAAGATTAGACAAGTTTGATCAACTTTAGGAGCTGTTTAGTTGCAGCCACAGTTGTGGCAAGATTCCCTTCCAGCAAACTAGATCTCACGCGTCAATGACTCAAAAAAGTGTGACAAGATTCCCTTAGGCTTGCTAAGGTGTGGCAAAGAATTTAAGCATCTCAACTTAGATAAATATGATAATTTTTATTAACAAAATGTAGTTAGCAACCAGACAACCCCTTGATGCATCAACTAGACTGGAGGCGCCTATCATCGTGATGCACGGCCATTTGGGCGGCTTCCGACTGCATAATGAACGTGCTTTACATGATAGTGAAGCGCTAGTGACCGGGCATCCATCCAATTGCCGCAAACTTTTAACTAAGACTCAGTTGGAGGTGGTGTATCGTACATGAGATCATTTCAGGTCCTAAATTAGGCGAAAAGGGAGAGATTCCTTCCTGCCTCAACTTGCCCTGCAGCATGTGCAGGTCTTTAAAAAAAACCATCGATATGCGTTAGGTATCAGCTAATCTCCCTACCCAAGCAACGAGACGATTCCTGCCTCTGGCTTTGCGAGGCGAATGAATCAGGTAAAGTCCGATTAGTTTAATCACCAAGCAGTACCCAACTTTTATTGGGTCTGTTCTCTTCCTCTGAAACTTACAACTTTTAGTTTTTATTAAAATACTTATCTTTTAAATAAAGTATTTTCTTAAGACAGAGTCTACAAGTTAAACGATGTATACATCAAAAATCCAATATCTGTACCAGCTAAAATCATAAGTGAATATCTCTCTCTGTAATATATACCGTAAACAGCAAAAATTTAAAAATTTTAACCATAAATCGCAGTCGCAGCCAAACAGCCCAATATTTGAACTTGTCCGGTTGAATAGTATAGCCCAAGTTCCAATCAACTGAAATATTTATAGGTCCAAGTTGCGAGATCGATGACTGTGCTTAGCCCTTATAATATGCAGGACACATCATTTTAGGCCACTTATAGCGCCTCTGTGTTCCTGGCCTTTGGAGAAGCTGCAAAGAAATTTCTCAACTCGTCCCGTCGGTGCGCGAGAGCACGTGACAGCGATACGGTGGAGGAGAAGATGATCTTCGCTTCGTTTTGGTCTCAGCTTAAAGAGTTTTTATTTTGCATGAGGCCTCAGCCCTCAACCATAGAGCTCTTGATTTGAGCTAAAAAGGGTGCTCAGTCTAGTACGCTTCTGAATTAAGGCTCTTCTTCTTTCCTCCTCCTCCCCCTCTGAATTTCTTCCTCTGGGAACAATGTCTCCCGTGCCGAGTCCACATCAATCACACCTTCTATGCCATGGAACAAGGTAACTAACTAATACTGGTGTTTCATTTGTGATCTTTACGAGGGTGTGATGATGTTGGTGCATCAAGCAAGTTCAAATTGGAGTTAAAAAACTTACAGGAAAGAGAAACGCATGAGGAAGGTGGATACATTTGCGCCGCACAACGACGGCCACCAATGGAGGAAGTACGGCGAGAAGAAGATAAACAACTGCAACTTCCCCAGGTTCGGACGAGCGCCTCTTTGGTCTCCTCATTTAGTGATCTGCATCTGTATGATGCTCTGGAAAACAATTGGTATCACTTAGTCTTGACAAGCAAATAATCAGAAATCTACATCTTTTAGACACCTTTCTGTGATGATTCTTTGCTGCTCTTCTCATTCTTCTCATCCAAATCTACCACATGAGACTAGAGGCGTAGTGTAACAAATATATGGAAAAAATGCATCTTTTCATGTTCATTTCACTCATAAATTGGTGCTTTCCTGTCTTGCTGCAGGTACTATTACAGATGCACCTATAAAGACAACATCAATTGCCCGGCCACGAAACAGATTCAGCAGAAAGATTACAGTGATCCCCCATTGTATTCGGTCACCTACTACAATGAGCATACATGTAACAGTGCTTTTCTTCCGCTAAACCCCACGGAGTTCCAGTTGCAGAACGCATCTGGGAAGGCAGTCTCCATCTGCTTTGATTCATCTGGGGCTCAAGAACCGATAACCAATGCCAGCTCACCTTCTTCAAGCGCAGCGCGACGCAGCACACCTTCGGAGAACAAGAACCAGCCTCTTCCACAGCGTTCAGAAGCCTATTCTTGGGGCGCCGGTGTCGTAGAACAAAAACCGGTCTGTACTGAGCTCCAGTCTTGCAGCACCCAGTGTCAGGATACATTTTCATCCGGTGCAGTTTCTGAAGAGATGGTAGATGCAGGCAGATTTGGTTCTATCAGATTCTTCCATTTTTTGTAAATGGATTAATGGAAGACATTTTATTTTACTTCAAAGAACTAATATGATACAAATTTTTTTCCCTCTACATGCTCGAGTACCAGGTATTCCATGTGAGATGTGACCATGATTTTCTTAGTTTAATTGAATACCGCTGCTAATTCAAATTCTAGAATTCATTTGTGCAAACTCTCCCATTACTTGTGTTGACATAATGTAGTGTATTGTACCTTCAAAAGCAATGGGTGCACTACACAATGAAAACATGATTACGATAGGAACGCACAAGATGAAAAAGGAGGCAGCATTGGACAGCTCTCAAATCGTTGTAGAGATATATGCAGCATGGTCATAAATAAGCTTTCAAAGATCTTTATGGTATGAAACAAAGAGCATATGAGGGCCCCAGAAGTATATGAACCTGAAAGATGGGCAACACAATCTAACTTCTTCCAAACCATATTGTGTACCTTGGCCAGCAATTGCAGAATCCACTGCAATAAGCAATTAGATTCATGATAATTCGTAAGATCACTTGTGCTCCATTCATTAGTAGCATGACGTAACAAAATACTAGCTTTACCATCTCAGAGAGATATCATCATTACGGCAAATTTCAGAAGGCAGGACGACTTAGTTGAAGGACAAAAAATGCATTATAATAAATAATTGGGGAGGTTAATGGTGCAAATATACACATGAATAACATTCTTGAAGATCTTTTTGCTTTCGAGTATTCTAGAGCAGCCAAGGCTTGTATAAATGGACATGATCACGAAGAGAGACCAAAATAAGGGCAATGCATCAAATGAGACGAAGTTTGCATGCTCAAAAAATAGAAGAAATTCCAGCATCCACAATTGGTAAGTCCATTCAACCTCCCCAGCATCTGTTTACTCTGTTATATCTCCACAAATAATTGCCAATTCCATGAAGCAGGATGCTGTAAAAAGCATACCAAGCAGACACCAATAGCCTGATTTCGGTGTTGGCTGCGTGGCTTATGACATGGAAATAACCTCTCTTTGCCACGAACCACAATCAGATGAACTTTTCCAAATGTTATTTCCAGAATTTGATGGCACGATGTTCTGAACAATACCCAGCATACATAGTAAAACACACATCAGGATTGTGTAGCTGCAGCTGGGCAAATCATGTCTGCACACACTGAATCATAAAATAGAACGTTCTGGCCAAGCTCTGCACTAGCTAGTCATGGATCACCTCGTCGGGACGGAGCTCCACCGCCGCCTCCCGACGCAGCGACGTGACCTCCTTGTCAGCGATGCCGCAGGGCACAATGTGCTTGAAGTACCCCTAGTCAGGATCGATACGGAACGCCAAGCCATGGGACGTAAACCCGGACGAGATCCTGACCCCGATGGCCCCAATCTTCCTGTCCCCGACCCACATGCCGGTCTCGCCGGCGCCCTCCGGCCGCGCCTTGACGCCGTACAGCACCGCCACCTCGATCATGGCTGACTTGAGCCCCTCGACTTACCTCCGCGCGCCGAGCCCGATGGCCCGGAGCGAGAGGATGGGTAGAGCACCGCCTAGCGCGGGCCGTGAAAGGTGAAGTCGCCGCCCCGATCCGTGCTGTGGAGCCCGGCGCCGATGCCCCGGAGGGCGGCCTCCGGCACGAGCAGGTTGTGGTCGGTGCGCCGCTTGCCGAGGGTGTAGGTCGGCGGGCGCTGCAGCGACAGCGCGCGTTTGGCCCACCCAGGCCCCGCCGTGACCCCAAAGCCAAATCCTCAAATCCCTAACCCTAACAGCCTAACACTCCACTCATCTCCTCATACTACTCCCTCCTCACCAATCACCAACAGCCGGCGGCGGCAGCCTAGCTGTCCAGGAGAGGAGACCCGAGACCGAGAGGCCGATACCGGGACGGTGGGCATCGGGCGAGCTCCGGCGGCCGCCTCACCTCCGGCTCTGCGCGAGCGACCCCGCGCCGTGGCTCCGTGTCTGTGCCTCCGGCGGACCGGCGGCCGCCTCACGCCCTCACCTCCGGCTCTGCGCGACCGGCGACCCGCGACCGCCCCTCCGTGCCTCCGCGGCTCCTCCAGAGCAGCCGCCTGCTCTCCTGGCGTTCAGCTCCGGCGGCCGCCTCACCTCCGGCTTCGGTAAATTTGTGGTGCAGGTATGTGCTGAGTTTAGTTCAAAGGTTGCAAGGCGGTAGGCGCTCTAAGTTTTGATTGTAAATTTGCAACGAAATTTCCATGATGAATGCTGTATTGCTGATATATTAGGATATGTGCTACTTCTACTTGTAACAATAGTAGCTTCAGGCAATGCGCCCCAAATGTTCTTTGTGCTTGACGAAGAACTCATTCTCATTACACATTAGTTATCTCTATTTAAAGACTAGAGGTATTACACGCTGGCCTGACCTACTATCAAGTATGAATACAGGAACAATATATACAATTGCAGTGTAGTCCTAAGTAAATCTTGGTGTGTCTCAGGACATCATCCTACAGGTTTATCTCGTCATCCCCTGCTGCGGCTCCTCCCTCAGGTGGCATCCTCCCCTACTGTAGCCCCTCCCGCCGGCAGCGACCTTCCACCTCAAGCACAGTCTGTAGTTGAGTTAAGTTCTTCCCCTGCTGCTGAGTTGAGTTCTCTTCTCTCTGTTTTTCTGTCAAGTAGAAGTATACTGAGAAAGATGCATGAATTTAGTGTGACCATGTAATACCCTAACTATGAAATCAACCAAGCACCACAAGATATGGACACAAATAGTATATACATCAAAACAATAGCATCAAATGTGGCTTTGATTTTACATGAACATACAATTACATATATAAATATGTTATTAATATAGAAAAATCGGTTACAAGGCCGATTACCGTATTATCACTATAAGGTGAGGAGACCGAGTGAGTACCGGTTACCGAGTTTTAGAACCTTGATGATATCATATTTTGCTTCCAAGTCATGAAACATTGTCGAGTTAGATTGTAATTTTCTTAATTATTTTGTAATTTCTCTATATTATTCGAGATATTGTCTCTACTACGAATAATTTATACTTTAATTTATGCTATCGTGGAACTTTATGTGTTCTATTAAACAAAAATTTTGTAACTTCGAACACTTATCTTAAAAATCTTAGGTCCGCCACTGGCGCCTGGGCATTTGGGCTCCCCCCGATCCAGTCCGAGCGATGGCAGCGGCGGCGTTTATGGAGCTGGCGCTCGAGCAGGTATGGCTGAAATCCAGATCCTGCTTGCTTTGCAAGTAGACACACTTTTGGTGCTAAATTTCGGCTCGTTTCTGCAGGCTAAGTTGGCGCTGGGCAACCTTGAGGTCCCTGTAGGGTATGCTCCTGTTTCACTTGGATACAGTTCACACGGTGAAAGTTGATTCTTAATAGTTTGTACCGTGCTAATTGTATGGTTCTATCCTCGTTCTTTCCTTCCATGGCATGGCAGGTGTGTCATTGTGGAGGATGGGAAGGTTATATCCTCTGGTAGCAACAGGACGAATGCCACCCGGAATGTATGCCGCTATCATCTTTGCTGGAGATGTCCAGATTGATATCTCTTTGCGTTCTTTTCGCTAAAACATTCTATTTACCTTGTGGATCCAATTGTAAGGCTACCAGACATGCTGAGATGGAAGCAATCGATGCCCTGCTTCGGGAGTGGCAGAGCTTGGGGCTTGAACAGCCCCAGGTTGCGGAGAAGTTTGCGGGATGCGACCTTTATGTCACGTGCGAGCCCTGTATAATGTGTGCAACAGCGTTGTCGATAATTGGTCTGAAATGTTTTCCTGTTAAACTGTGTTACAGTATAAGAATTTTTTTCCTGTTAAACTGTGTTACAGTATAAGAATTTCTGCTCTTAACGTGATCTTTCTTTGTCTTTGAGTAGGAATAAGGGAAGTGTACTTTGGTTGTGCCAATGATAAATTTGGAGGATGTGGATCAATCATGTCACTGCACAAGAGTTCTTCCTCGGATGATTTGTCGGGGTGAGGGAAAAGGCAGCAGCACGTTCAAAGCTATTTTCTTATGAGAAGGAATTTTTGTTTTATACTTCAAATGCTTGCCCATTCTTGCCAGTATATTTCAATATGCTACATGCAATGTTATGATTTCAGCAAAGTTGGACTTGCTTAGCTCTCTGTTTCCATGCATCATGCATGTGATACATGGCTATTGAGTTCTCATACGTTCTTAAAGCCTGAATCCTGTTTATTTAGGGTACTCATGAATTGTACACCTATCATGGTCTTGTGCGTTTCTTTTGCTAGGAGCCAGTCACCCCGACCAAAAGGTTTCAAATGTACTGGGGGGATCCTGGCGGAAGAGGCAGTAGCTCTTTTTAGGAGTTTCTATGAGCAAGGAAACCCAAATGGTTTGTGCCTTTGGCCTTCTATATGCTCATGTTATTCCATAATTCTTGCTTTAAATTCGTATAGAATTCTTGTACAGGCTTTATGTCAAAATGTTGTTCAAACTATATTGCTTATGTTGACTTTACATAGTTGGGAATTTGGGATCTCTTAGCACTATTGATGCAATCAGTATGATTTCATTTTCTACGAGAATTGAGGACCATCGATGTTATTCAATTGTAACATAAGTGCATAAAACAAAATTTCTTCGTGTCATTTTTAAGCTTCTGCATTATGATGAGATTTTTCTCCCACACATTTCAGCTCCAAAGCCTCACAGACCAGTCCGAGTAGCTCAGCAGTGACTGGTTTGTTAGTTGCCCTACGAGCATGATAAGGAAGATCTCAGGAATTAAGATGTAATGAATGGAAGTTTTTGTCATATGATCTAGAGTTAAGTATTGCTGTCTTTGAACAATTATCTTTATGTATTGTGCTATGGTTGGAACCACCACAGCATTTGTTTATGGGGTTGTTGTTCTTGCAGATCTCCATCCTACAAGTTTGCGATTCGTAAAGATCTTCCACGGTTGACGAGCTTGTGTTCCTCTTTAAATTCAGCCTTACGCAATTGCAGCAAATCTTATCATTTGTAACCTTGAGAGCAAGTAGCAACGTTTGGTTATTATTTATTTTTCTTTGTACGAAATGGCATTTTATCGGTTGTGAAAAATGAACGCGATGCATCCTCTGGGTAGTCATGGGGTGAAAAAAATTGTATCGTGAGCTTAACTCTCATTTTTGTATGATCTCATTCCGTTATGTTCGAATGAAAAAAAAATACTCAAGTAAAATTTATGCCGTGATCATGACAGGGAAATCACTTTTCCATTAAGGCAAGCAAAGCGTACACTAGAAAGATGGAAGAGCATGAATTAGCTAGGGTGTAAAGAATCAATACCTGTTTAACTTTTGAGAGTTGATACTCTCATAGGCGGGTGCATTTTTAGAAAACTGCACCTGTAAAGGATTTGAGCCCTGTTTTTCAACAAAAAAATTACATTTACATAATACGCAGTAGTGCAATACGCCAATGCCCCACAGGTGGTGATCGTTTTGGCTTAAAAGCCTGTGGCTTATGGCTGAAAACACTGTAGCTGGCTGAAAAAAGCACTGTAGCTGACAGAGACTTATTTTGCATAATTAAATTTAAAAAAAATTAAAAATAAAAAAAATATGTTAGCCCATTACGTATAATACAAACGAATACGGGAAAAAAAGAACCGGCAAAAAAGCTCAACAAAAAACCAAAATTTCAGAAAAAGACGAAACTTATGAATAGTGCCAAATAAGCCATGAGCACTGTTCATAAACCAATTTGATGGCAGCCACAATCAGATGTGAGTAGCAGAAACAGATTGCCTGGTGTAAACAATGAGGGTAGAAACATGTCAACGGCCTGTTGAGTATTCACACACACATGAACTTTGTCTAAAGAGGGATAAAGCTGTGAACTGTGTAAAATAAAGGAAAAAGGCTATTTGAAAAGAGTTCTACGATTCCTTTCTTATATGCAAATTTGCTCCATGTCTAACTGCTTCATTGACCGATGGCTGCAGATGATGTCGAATGGCTTGTAATCCCTACCTAAGCAGTATCTCGCCCTCCTTAATCAGTATATCTTCATTAAGCGATTTGAGAGACCATGTGGAGGTCATCCCGTGTATGATGAGTAATTGACATCGGTTTATGAGAGTCGAGTTTGGTTTGGGTGGTTCGGACCTTGACGTTGCGTGGTGCAATCGGACTTGGTCAAACTTGGTCGTATGGGATTAGGATACCTATTCTTTGATTTGACAGGTTTGGACTTCATTTTTGGTAAGTATGATGGTATTTACGCTTTCATGTATCGAGCGGTGCTATTTGATGTGTTTCTTGTCTGTGTGGCTGCAGGACGTCGAGGCGGAGCCGTGATGAGACACGAGGTGATCGAACTAGGTGCAGGCGGTGTCGATGTCAGAATGGTTGGGATGTGTCGAAGATGGTGGAGACTCAAGGTGGTTGCGAGGCTTGGACGACAAGGAGCGTGGAAGCTTCCCGGAAGGTGCAGAAGGGGCGAATTGGTAAATTCGCAAGGCTGCACAAGCGGGAGCAGGGCTCCGTTGGATTTAGCGGGCGTAACGGGGTGGAGACCCGTTAGCCAAGGGCTATATATATGAGGTGGTGGCTGCATGTCCACCAATGTACTCCAAGGGTTTGTAGGGTTTGCTTTAGTCAAAATGAGCTTTAGAGAGTTGTTTTGGCTTTAGGCTTTAGTTGGTGGGAGAGACAGGAAGGTAGTTGGCTGTGTCCCCTTCGATGTCTTCTATGTGAGAGCTCTGTTCTTGGAAGGATGTAAAGTTCTTTATCATTCCAAGCATGTATGGGGTTATAGGGATTGTATGAGCTGATACTACTTGTAATCATGTATCTCTCTTCCTCATTATCAATCCAAGATGGTTTTATTTGAGTTTAATTGAGTCTCTAGCTCTCTGTTGCTTATTTCCTTCTATGCTCTTTTCGTTAGATTTCTTGGATTTCTGTTTTTGAGTTGTTTCTTGTTAGGAAGGGGCCCAAAATGGGTTGCTCTCTGATGGGATAGTGCCTCAAGGTCATTTGATCGAGTTTCCCTAGAGCAAACTTTGCTTTAATTTCAGTTTTCGTTTTTGAGTCTCCTCTGTTCATTCTGTGTCTGTTCTAGGGTTTGAGGTAATTTCTGTTCCCCTTCAAGAGATGACTCAATTTCTGGTTTGAAGAGTCCTCTAGCTATTGCTATCATATCTGCAAAGTCTCATGAGCAAAGATTGAGAGTTTGTGGAGTAATTTGGTTTTTAGCTCTTCTTCTGAAGTTTGCCAAGATTTCTAGGGTTTGGCTCAATTTCTATTTCCCTTCATGAGATAGTCTAATCTTTGGTCTGAGAAATCATTTTGCTATTGCTAACTCACCTGCAAATGCTCATGACCCAAGATTCAAGGATAGAGTGGGAATTTAGATTTTTGTGATGCCTCTGTAAGTCTTCAATCCTTTTGTCCAAATCTGAAATTCATGGCCTTGAGTAGGATTTCTTTTGGTCTCCTAGCTCCTGTGGCTAATTGAATTATATTCCCTTCTTTCTGGGCAGAGAAACTCAAAAGAAAAACTCAGATTTCTTGTTAGAAGGAAGTTGTCAAAGTCTATTGTCTGAATTTCAGCTCTCTCTGCCCTGTTACCCGAGAAGCTCTCTGCAGTATTTTTTTTTATTTGGGCAGCTCTCTGCTGTTTGGCAATATTAGCATGACTTGCCGCTAGTAGTTGGCCATTGGTTTTAGTCTTTATTTGGAAGATCAGCATGCTACTTCTTTGTGTTTTCTGTTTGTCACTTTTGTTCCATTCGGCATATGGAGTGTTTCTTGTTTCCTGCTTGCACTAAAGACGATTGGGTATTTTTGTCTTTTAGTGCTAGTGTGTTAGATCAACTGCACTTTCTCTCTTTGTGTTTGTCTTGGCTGCATCAAAAAGAGGACTATTTGAAGATTTCAGCCATCTCTCTATTTCCTATCTTTAGCAGCATCCCAGTTCAGTTTATGAGCTTTTTGGCCAGCTCTTTATTTCCTGTTTTTAGCTGAAGTTAGTCTCCTGTTGCTGCTCCCTCTTTAGGCAGTATTTTTTTGGCAGTCCGTTTCTGTGTCCTGTCAGCAGATTTTGCTCCATAGCTTTATAGCTATTGGAGAAGAATTGAAAGTGGATACTTGGGGTAATTTTTAAAGGGCTCCATTCACTCCCCCTCTGTCGCCATTTCGGTCCAACACGATTTAATCGTCTGCTTTAACAAAGCAACATCATTTTGCAAGGCACTGACAGTTTTTCTCAACTGCTGCGTTTCCTCCCACAAGACGTCCCTTTTATCACCTATTGTTTTGAGTGTGCACCGAAGAGCAGTCAACTCCTTTGCAGATTCCTGAAAATCCTGCTGGATCTGGTTAATGCTCTCGTGTTTCTTCAGAACCTGCAAGGTGCAACAAGTTGTAACCAAGGATAGCGTTGGCGACACAAGATTTGATATCAGATGCTTAATGCGTATTTGATACACAGAATATCAGAAAGCTAGCAATATTTGACCATTTACCCTTAGAGGGTGACACATGATCTAGCCGAATAGCAAGGGGAGGCAGTTTGAAACTCTTTTTACAAGGGAGACATATTGAGATAATGGTGTTTTGGGGGAAAGGATGTAAAGTTTCCTGAAGTTCCAAATGCTTGGACTTGTGGCTGAGGCAACATAGTTCATCCTGAACTCTCTGGATCTCATTTTGCATGACATCTTGGATCCGAACAGAAGATGCTAGATCTGACTGCAATTGTTCAATGTCTAATTCCCTTGACAATAGCTTTTCCTTTAATACTCTTTTTTTTTACAAGATCCTTTAATACTCTATTGAGCATAACTTCTTCTTTCAACTTTATTCCAAAGTCATCCTGCATTTAAGAACAAAAAAAGAAGACATGGTTTGGTTTCAGCTTCTGATACTAGCTTCAGCTGCCCATGCTATGACTTCGTTTCAGTAATCAGTACCTTAGCTCAATGCTAGTATATACTTTGACACAATGCTTTTCCTGTTCTCTATAAACAAATTCCATGCTACAATATATTTAACTGTATAAGTTTTATTTCTAAAAAAAGTATAAGTTTTAAGAAAATGTTTTAAGTGTTTTTCACATTGTTCTCTAAAGCAAAGTCATAAACCAACTGAACGTCCCTTACAGTTTACTTCAGAACATCGAAATTCAAAGGTAGTTTCGTTCGAACTTGTCCTAGCTCAAATGACTTCCCCCTGTGCTCTCTCCAGTTTTTTCTTCTTCGTTATCGTTTTCAGTCAACAAAGTTTTTATTGTTTGCAGACTTTGTGTCAAATTCTCAGTTCCTTCTTTTATACTCTGGTACTTCAAAGTGTATTCAATGGCTGCTAATGCATCAACACTGCCGATATTCTCACTCCTGTTAGATTTGATCAAGTCCAACAAATTGGCACAAAGCTGACTAGTATCATCAAGTAATGGTAAGCCTTGCGTCTGCAAGTTGTCCACTCTGGCGTGAAGCTCCTGGTAAAGATGAAGTGAGGAAACACACAATCCATTCCCACTTCTTTGTACACGATTTAAAATTGCTACATTCTCTTGCCTAAGATACTCTACTTCAAGGGTACAGGACTGAAATTCTTTTCCCAGCTTTTGCTCAACTCCCGTAAGTCTGATAAGTTCCATTTGCATCCTGTTGATACTTTCACTACTTCCAACAGATCTCTTTTCTAAATCAGCATTAAATCCCTGTCTCAGGCCAGCTATTGTTTTCTCCTGTTCGCTAGATACTCTTTGTAACCTTTGCAATCACTTTGTGCAATGCCTTAATGTCATCTTCCTTGTCTTTTAAGCAATCTCGGATTTGGTCCATTTCCTGTGCAGCTTTAGTGAAGTTATCATGCAACTCTACCGAGGAGCTGTAAAGATTGCCATGTTAACTTTTAACTTTCTGTAGCTCATCATTCAGTTGTTTGTTTTGCAGTTCCAAAATTGCAATCCTATTAGAAGCATCAACTCTATTCGATTCAAGCAAAGTAATTTCTCTCTGAAATGACACATTCTGCTCTGCAAGCTCCCTTAGTCTCTCCCATAATATCTATTCTTCGGATTGAAATCTCGCCAGCTTGACTGACCAATCATTTGACCTTCTATCCAGCTCCCTTTCCAATGTAGTTTGTATACCAGTCTTCGCTTTCTCCTAGTTCTGGTGTCTAATTCTACCTTGGATCACTTATATTATTCTTTGGCCGCAAACCTTTCTGTAAGACGTGCCTTAATCTATGAAGACAGCTCGAATGCCAATTGTTTTCTGTCTTCAATCAAACTCTGAATCAATTGCAACGTGTCAGTTAAGTTCAGTCTCTTATCCCTGAGCATGTTAAGCTCATTCATTTCTGCTGGAGGAACCATAAAGTTTGCATCCACTCCTTAGCTCTTCTAAGCAACTTTTCATCAGTGTCTTGTTCCAAGTTATCATAAAAACCATGAGACTCATCAAGACGATAAGTATCTGCAGCAAAGCATCTTGAGATAGTACCTGAAATAGGATCCATTGAAGTGCCATAGAAGCATGGAGGTTGTAGATCTTGCAAGTCCTCGTAGATATCTTCCACTGTAGTCATGCTTTCTGATTTGCACTCCTCGAAATGTGAAGGATTCTCGGAAAATCCTTCAAATAGCCTTGTATCATCTCCATCTGCATCACACATACATGCAGCCTTCCAGGTGCCCTTTGTCCCCTCTTGAGCAAATTGGTTGTGGCAAGCATCATTGGTATTGATGTTTGAGTAGTTCTCAACGATTTCTTTGCAAGATTTTGGTGAAGATGGAGCTGTAGAATGGGGCCGAGTTGGCCGTCCCTGTCCCATATAAGAAGCTGCAGATCTGATGGGGTATTTCTGCTTATGTTTCTCTTGTAGTCTGTTCGCTTCTTGCTCCCCATCAATGTACAGATCTAGCATTTCATTCTTGTTCAATAAATTGGTCAACCTAGCAGATCTGCATTTTAACGCAATAGGAGAACTAACAGGAGAGTGTCCTGTTGAGCATAAGTAGCATCTTGATCGAGGTGAATCAGTATCCTGGATTCCATGTGCTTTTGGAACCTTTATCATGTATTCTCCTATATTGGATTGTCTTTCTGATGACCACGTGTAGCATCTGCAGATAGTAACCTTTGTTACTAACATTTTTCCAGACAACATGATAAGTAAGAATAACATGCAGGAATGATGCACACAATTTTATCATAGCAATAAGTATACGAGGATATTTTCTAACAACGATGTTATGGACTTATGGTAAACAGTAATTTGATTAAAAGAATGAGCTTAATGTGGCTGCAGATTTTGTCTGCATCAGAGAAAAAAATATGAGAGCTAGTTTTGAACTGAAAGCAGAACAAATTCTCATGAGACTATTAGTAGCTCGCATAAGCAATTGTAAATGTACAAGACGAACGTGCACTTAGAAATCAATAATTTGGCTACAGTACAACTCATGACACACTGCTAAACTTAGCATACATATAATAAAAATAAGGTGCAATCAAATGCCAGTTTGGTTTTGGCTTATGTTTGACACGAGAAATCGCTCATGGATTATAAGATGCGGGCGTGGCAATATACTAAAATACACAAAAATAAATAAACACAACAAAAGTAGAGAAAACATATATTTATTCATTCATTTGGGAAGAACAAAATTATAAGTTCTCTTTATATATGTTCGCTCCGTAGCCTGCTTTGCATGGCAGATCTGACATAGACGATATGGTGTCCTGGTTTCCCGGGCCTCAAAAGGCCCTCGGTTAATTACATCCGCGGGGTAAATCCACAGAATACCTCCGATTAAGCTACGCATTGATCGTCATCTTCAGTCTTCGTTTTACGTTCTCCATGCTAGGGATGAATGATTAATGAAGGTGTGGGCGTTGGCATTATCCATAACTTCGTCAATCTATGGAGCTGTTGATAGCATGGTCGTTACACTTGACCGCGCCCGCCTGTGCCATTCGACCTCGTTGGTATCGAACGGACACAACGGAAGTGATTTGAAGTATGCATGATTAACGTCTAGCATAGTTGATCCAACGATAATGGCAGCCAAAATCGGTGTCGTGGGTGTAGCCCAAACGGAAGAATTAGTAGAGCAGGCCACGGGGTTCAAGTATCAATGTGATCGACAGCCATCGGAAACCATCCGTGGTTGAGATTCATCATAGTTGAAACCTGCCAAGAAACGTCTGTGGTCAAAATCCACCGTGGTTGAAATCCATCGGGAGATGCCTATGGTCGAAATCCATTATGGTCAAAACCAATTAGAAGCGTTTAGTGGTCGAGCATCACTGTGATCGAATTCGTCGGGAAATCTCCATGGTCGAAAGCCACATGGTCGAAACCACCGGGAAACATAAACGTCATATTTGAAGGGTTGTTGCTCGAATTTTCATCCGCATGGCAACAGAGGGCTTACGCTTGTCGGCTGCACCACGTGGCGGCGGACCCTGCCCAGGTGCTGCCGGCCTGGGCATAAAATGAGATCACCTTCACAGCCGCCGATGCGGACGGGGTGGACTTCCCACACCAGGACCCCCTGGTGATCCAGGCCAGCATCGCAGGGTGCGACGTTAAGCGCTTTCTCGTCGACAGAGGTAGCTCCGCGGACATTCTATTTGCCGAAGCCTTCGACCAAATGGGAATCCCCCGAAGCAGACTAGGGCCCCTGGGAATCCCACTCTAGGGCTTCGGGGGTCAACCACTGAAAGTCCTGGGCCAAATACGATTGCAAGTGTCTTTCGGACAAGGTGATGGTGCGAGAAGCGAGGACGTTACCTTCGACGTCGTCGACCTTTCCTACCCATACAACGCTATCCTGGGATGCCCAACTCTAAATGCCTTCAGAGCGGTCCTGCACCACAACTTTCTCTGCATGAAGCTTCCGGGTCTACAAGACATCGTCACCGTGTTCGGGGATCAAGACCTCGCCCGCCAGATAGAACTCGGCGTGCAAGGCCCCCTCCGGAAGGTACACACTGTCACAGACACCCTCGACGCTGGCACGCCATCCGCCCTGGGGTGGACGCCCAAGCCCACGCCAGACGGCGGGGTCAAGAAAGTCCCCCTGCAAATCGTGGACCAACAAGTCTTCATTGGCGAGGGCCTTTCTCCAAAGGTCGAGCAGGACCTGCTCTGAGTTCTTCATGACAACGCGGATGTTTTCGCATGGTCGCTAGCTGACATGAAGGGGGTGGACCGCGCCATCATCGAGCACACCCTTGCGGTTCGCCCTGACGCCAAGCCAGTCAAACAACGGCTCCGACGTATGTCTCTCAAGCGCCAGCAAGTGGCCAAGGTAGAGGTCGTGAAATTACTCCAATCCGGAGTGATCCGCGAAGTGCAGCACTCGGAATGGCTCGCGAACCCGGTCCTGGTCAAAATGGCCAGTGGCGCATGACGCAGGTGTGTCGATTTCACCGCGCTCAACAAGGCATGGCCAAAGGACAATTACCCGCTCCCTTGCATAGACGAACTGGTAGATGCCACGGTGGGGTGTGAGCTCATGAGCTTCTTGGACGTATACTCCGGCTATCGTCAGATCCATATGCCCAAGGATGACGAGGTCAAGATGAGCTTCATAACACCAGTAGGGACATACTACTTTGTCAGAATGCCCTTTGGCCTTAAGAACGCGAGAGCCACGTTCACACGCCTCGTCACTCTCGCCCTCGCCTCCCAACTCAGAAGGAACGTCAAAGCCTATGTCGACTATATGTCCTCATCAAGACTAGGCAACTCGCTTCCCACGGTCAAGACCTCCAGGAAACCTTCGACAACCTCCGGCAGGCGGGCATCAAGCTGAATCCGGACAAATGCGTCTTCGGCATGCAAGCTAGAAAGGGCGAGGGATATAGGCGAACCCCGACAATGTCGACGTAATCCTCTCCATGGAGCCGCCCAAGACGACAAGGGAGGTGCAGAGGCTCACTGGTCACATGGCCGCACTGAGCCGTTTCTTATCCAGGGCGGCCGAGAGAGGCCTTCCGTTCTTCAGAACCCTACGCAGATGTGATGGGTTTCATTGGGATGACGGTTGCGCGAAGGATTTCAACGAACTCAAAAACAATCTCGCAAGTCTTCCCACTCTAGTTGGCTCCGCTGCTACTGTACCTCGCGGCTATGGCAACAACAGTCAGCGCAGTCCTCATCCTGGAGGAGGGACCCCTTCAGTGACCCATGTACTTCGTCTCCGAAGCTCTTCAGGGTGCCAAGACACGGTACACCGAGCTGGAGAAATTGGCCTATGCCCTCGTCATGGCCTCGAGGAAGCTCGTCATTACTTCCTGGCTCATCACATCACCGTGTCTTTGTCATTTCCCCTGGCAGAGATGCTGCACAACAAGGTGCGCCAACCCCCTGTGGCTGATCCCGTCGCTGGAGCCCTGTGCACCCCGGAGATCGTGGGCTCGCTGATGCTGACGACGGTGTTAGCGAGCAGATTGGGGAAAGCCTTGCGAAGCTGCGAGAGGAGGAGGTGTTTATACCTGTGTCGTGGATGGGCAAAGATCATTGAGAAGTAGCCGCGCTGGTGTTAGTACGAGGGGTAGCCGCGGGGGCGTCACCGGTATCCCGCGCGATGGACTCCACTTCGGGGCCAACAGCTTCCGCCTCAGAGTCAGATTCCTCCGAGAGTGTGGCCACCGCCACTTGGAAGTGCTCGCTCATCCCCGTGGCCGGAGCTTCACGAGCACGCTTTGTACTCGGTGCTTCCGGAAGCACCTCGTCGGCCCCCACAGCCGGCGTAGGCGACGAAGCTTCGCATTCGACTCCTACGTCCGCTTCATAGCAGACTCCGAGGCTTAGTGACATTGCCGTTAAGCCGCCACTCGTCGTATGCATCTTAACTAGCTCTGCAAAAGGAAGATAGGAGACTGTTTTTACCGTTCTCAACATAGCAGGCGATGATCATTTCCTCAGGCCTCTCTCTGGCTTCTACTTCTCTGCTTCGGTCTTTCTTTTTGCCTCTGCTCTACGTCTGGGGGGTGTTTGGCCTTGCGATTGCTTTCGCGTCCGCCTCTACATCTGCGTCCAAGGTTGTGCTTTCGCCTCTTCCTCCCTGTCCCCTTCTGCCTCTCCTTTTATAGGCACGAGGGGCCGTAGGTGCCCTATACGGCTCAAACACGGTGTCGGTTGTGCCGTTTAAGTTAAGATAAGATTCCAATTAAGATAAGACTCCTGATTGACTACGGATTAGTTACCTTTTAGGACTCTGCCTTCATATCGGAGATTTGTTAAGCGTTATCTCCAGCTGGATAAAGATACGGTGCGACCATGCCTTATTATTGATGATCTGCAACCGCGGTCGAACTGCACAACGTGGTCAAACCGGTCTGATCGACGCAACATGGTCGACACACGTGATCGCAAACAACGTACTCGATGCCCCAAGTGGTCGAATCGTGGGTCAAATGTGATCGTATCAGCCTGGTCGGCAAACGTGGTCGAAACAACCGCTCGATCCTCCAATGATTGGAATGTAGTCGTATCGGTCAACGTGCTCGATAACGCTGAGCACGACGCGCGGTCGATATGGCGAGACTGCGTGGTCGTGTTGGTACAAAAACTCATCAAACAGTTTAATTGAATGCATTACAATTCAAAATAGCATCCTTATACCACATATAAATGTAATTCTAAAAAATAGTTGATGATGTTTTCTCACTTTTGCAAAATAGGGAGTGACAAAGTGATGAGACATTATTGATAATATTTGATGTCACATTGTCACTAGACTCACTGCAATAAAGTTCTAAACAATGTGAGTGCAAAGAGGCGCTTAGTGATGAGGCGCATCAGAAGCATTGGACATAGAACACGGAATATGGCCTGAAAAGCTCATTCTCCGTTCAACCAAGGAACGATCAATGGCTGAGGATGTGAACGACAGGCACCTTCTAAGCTGCGGATTGGATGATTCCTCCTCCCTCAGTTCTTCATGTCGGCTTTCTGGCCCAAATGCGTGCGTATCAGGAGAATGAGAATGTTCTCATTTCTCTTATCATGTTCTGGTGCCGCTTTGCCATTCCCGGCATTGCTTGTGAACGAGCGGAATGGACATAATCTTCTCATCTTCCGAAATGTCTAAAACTCTGCTGCATGGAGAAAACACCAGGATCAGAAAACAATAACCAAACTTAAAGAGTGGAATTGTTCTAGACCAAAGCACAAAATTGATGAAATTTGTAGTACAGGATTGGATCAGTAGCTGTTCGAACTAGTTGCAGACTGAGTGGTATGTTAGAGGTTACACAACTGAATGCTACTGCTAACTAGTCAGTACTGAGAACTACTCAGGCACAAATCTAAGAGAAATCAAAGGAACCACAAAAGTTCCTTTTATAGAAAACGGCGGATTCGAAAATTTTGGGTCGGGAAATCAAGAAAATTTCGACACATAACCAAAAGAGAATAACAGTATGAAAAAGAAATCTTCAAGAATTCGAGACGAACAGGACTGAGCACTAATAGTATAAAAGATCGGGTCCGAAAATTTTGTTCGAGGAAAACTAGAAAACCAAAACAAACCCAAACAAAGATCTTCTTCCCGGAGAAGATCAGCAGAGCACACGAGAGGATTAGGGAACGAACAAACAGTTTGCTTGAGAGAAATTCCAGATTACACTTGCCTAGCAACCGCCGAGATTCGACAGGTTACTCGCACTAATTACGGTTTCGAAGATTTGGGAGATGAGAATTCCATGGAGAGGCAGAAATCTGAGGGGAGCCAGAGGATTTGAGATGGGCGGTGTGAGGCGGTGGGGACTAAGGTGGTAAAAAAAAAAAAGCTCGAAGCTCGCGAACTATTCAAATTCGGTTTATTTTAGGCTTATTTGAGTTCGGCTCGAACTTTAAATGAACTGAAATTGAGCTTGATCTCGAGCTCGCGATCTTTACCGAGCCGAACTCGAATAGTTCGCGAGCCTCAATTCGAGCTTAAATAGTGATACATATTAACTCTTACCGAGCTTATTCGAGCCGAACTCGAGCTCGACCTTTTCTTATTGTTGAAAATTAATGTATATTTAAATTATTTTGATTGTTATCGAGCTTACTAGAGCTGGAACTCAAAGTTTTCTTATTACTGAAAAACAGTGCATAATAAATTATTTTAATTACTATCGAGGTTCAACGAGCTGAGCTCGAGCCTACTCGAGTTTAGGCCGTGCCGAGCTCGAGTCCAAGTTTAGGCTCAGACCCCAATCCGAGCTCGGCTTGTTTACAGCTCTAGTGGGGACTGGGGACGTGGGGTTCGCAGGAGAAAACTGTTGGTTGTTGAGTTCTCTAAGCCCGCGAGTTTGAAACTGTGAGTCGATCACCGCCGTTCATTTGGGATACCATTGTTCATTGTCGTAGCGGTGAAAATGGGACGGATATGTTTCGCCCGATCCGGTTAGGACCGGATTCGTGAAACTCTGGTCAAATCCAGGAGCGGATCCGTATAGTCTATCCCAAGTACGAATTTGGATTCTGAGGTCATGTGTCCATACACCACCGCCAAGTAGCTGTCGACCAGGAGCCTCACAATGCCGTTGTGGCCCATGGAGTCGACCCTTTTTAGTGATATATCCTAAAAATGATCATGGAGATAATTATATCACCTCTATATTTATGATCTTTTGAATAATATATTATTTTATCTTTTAAATAAATGTCTTTCAAATTGATCACAAGTATGTGATTTGTTTATGTAACTCTTTATTCATGTTTTGATGTTACTCTAAATTATTACTGATATTATATTATTATGTGGGATAATTATGATTTATAGATCATCACATGTATTGTGGAATTCTTTATTCATATTTTGATATTATTCTAAATTATCGTTGATATTACATTATTATGTGGGACAATTATGATTTATAGATCATCATATGTGTTGATGGATGATCATTAGGTCCAGCCGCACATTATTTTGGCATCACAATAAGTTGCTTACTTGTGTTCCGCTCAATAAAATGTTATTTGCTTTTGTAATTTTTCTTTATGGTCTTTACGAAATATTAGTCACCAAGGCTTATGTCATGGCTTTTTTGCGAGGAAAAGAGAGCTTTATAAATCACTCAAGAAGTGGATTATAATCCTAAGCAACTAAATGCTCAACGAAGGACACTCGTCCCACCAAACCGCACATTGGTTTGTATGTTTTGCCATTTGTGCGAGCTCATGGGCAACGCAATTTAGCTCTCTCTTCATTTGTTGGATCACACATGCGGGTAAATGTTTAGCTAACTCCAAAACTTCAGAAATGATAAAAGTAAGTCTTGACCACTGTGAAGTAGCCTGAGATAGCAAATTTGCCACTAATGCATAGTCTATTTTCAAGATAGCCGGCTGCTGAAGCCATTCCACCGCCAACTGAACAACTTCTTTGCAAGCCAAGGCTTCCGCTTCCACTGCATTAGTAATATTATTAGCACTCGCCAAGATGCTAGCAAGACACTCCCTTTGTAATTGCAGATGACAATCCCTACTCCAGCTTCACCCAATAACAAAGAAAAGGTGCCATCAACATTGATCTTCACCCAACCCGAATCAGGAGGTCGCTAACCAGTCAACCCTGATATTTCATCAGATATCCCAAGTCGACAGTGGACAACACCTAAAGCCTTCTTTCCTTTTCGGTCATTAGTGTCAACACTTTCCCGGATTTGGAACAATAAATCCCAATACTCCTGTAGGAATTGTACAGAAGAGGTGACCAGGATGACCTTCCCCACATGGATTATCTTATTGCGCACATGCTAGGTCCTCCACAAACATAGAACCAACCTATTCCTCTCCTCAATTTGTAACAAGCTAAGCAAGATCAAGAGCCAGTCTGGACCCAAATTAGATAGAAAAGTCTCATTTGGGAGTGACCAACATGACTTCCTCAGAGAATGCCGAAGAGCTCTAGCATAAGTGCATTGTACCACAGCGTGATGCCCAATCTCCTCAGCCATACCACAAATTGTGCAGACTTTATTCATCTCAAGCAAACACCGCCATTTGTTCAAGTTTGTCGACATACCATCCTTGGCAAGATGCCAACATTACATTCTGCAGTACTGACATTTTCCAAAAATGTTTCCAGACCTGCCACATCCCCTCATTGTTTAAACTTGTTCCCAAGCCACCTTTAGCAGCCTCTCGAAGATCCATAGCAAGCTTGTAGGCACTTTTAACAGAGAATAAACTTGATTTTTCATAATGCCAAGCCACCACGTCCTCCATTTGCCGTGCTGGGATCTTGATCTTCATGATTTGTTCCATCTTCATGATTTGTTCCATGTCATGGGCATGAAAACTTTGCGCTAACACATCCTCCTTCCAGCACTGCCGATCATTGTCCAAAGTTGAGAAACCCATTTCAAGCATTTGGTTGGCGCTTTTCAGTGACTTTCAAACTGAAAGACTAAGCAATCCACAAACTCTGCCAAATTTTCACCTTGGATTCACACCTGATGCACCAAGTAGCTCCTTTTTTTAGTAATTCTAGACCATACAACACAACTTTCCAAGTGGGAGATACAACCCTCGAAAAGGAAGTATCAAGCAAGTCTCTATGAGGAAACTATTTCATCTTCAGAACTCTTGCACAGAAGCTATCAAGGAATAAAATAAGCCACCAAGCTTGACGGGCTAGCAACACTTGATTGAAAAGCTCGATGTCCTGAAAGCCCAATCCTCCCCGAAACTTATATTTTGTCCATTTTTTCCAAGAAATCCAATGTGTTTTTCTCTTCCCTTCTTGAGCTCCCCACCAATAATTTCGAATACACTTAGTAATTTCCTCATAGGTACCAGCTGGTAATTCAAAAACACTCATAATATAAGTGGGAATCACCTAGGCTACAGCTTTTATGAGTACTTCTTTGCCTCCCTAAGATAGAAATCTTCCATTCCAGCTAGCAAGCCGTTTACCGAGCCTTTCACGAAGCGGCTGAAATCTCTCTGCTTTCATACGTCCATCTGGTGTTGGCAACCCCAGATATTTCACTTCAAACTCCAACCTCTGAACACCAAGGACCGTTTGAATGCTTTCAGCAACAGTAGGGTCAGTATGCTTCCCAATCAATAAAGAGCACTTTGCTGGATTGATAAATTGCCCTGTTGCCTCCGCAAAACCATCCAAAACTTCTTTAATCTTATAAGCTTGACGCATGGTAGCTTTGAAGAATAAGAGGCTATCATCGGCAAAGAGGAGATGCGAGATTCCTAGGGCTCTTCGGCACACCTTAAGTGGTTGTATCACTCCAGTAGACATCCCTTGATTCAAAACATGGACAAACCATCAGCCATAAATAGGAATAGATAAGGTGAGAGAGGATCACCTTGAAGCCATAAATGGGAAGAAAGTATCCAAAATAACCCATTGAAGCTAACCATATAGCGAACAGTGGTAACACACGCCATGGTCCACTAAACCCATGTTTGATGAAAACTCAACTTCAGCATCATCTCTTTGAGATAGTCCCAATCAACACGGTCATATGCCTTGGAAAGATCTAATTTGATAGTCCCAATCAACACGGTCATATGCCTTGGAAAGATCTAATTTGATGGTCCCAATCAACGCGGTCATATGCCTTAGAAAGATCTAATTTATACGCATAGTGATTCCTGCTCAAATTTCCTCCATGATTAATAGCATGAATGCACTCAAAAGCAATTAGAGCATTATTTGTAATCATTCTTCCAGGAACGAAAGCACTTTGATTTGGAGAGATAATATAATGCAATAACGGTCTAAGATGATTAACCATACACTTTGCCACCACCTTGTAAATAAAATTTTATAGGCTGATCAGCCGAAAATTAACCAAACCTTCTAGATGGTTTTTCTTTAGTATTAGAATAATGGAAGTGTCATTAACACCATCTGGCATTCTCCTATCCTCAAAAAAACTCTGGATCGTCCTAATAACATATTCATTTAGGATACCCCAGTTTCTTTGAAAAAACACGCAGGAAAACCATCAGGCTTGGCACTTTAAGTGGCCCAATCTGGAATAGTGCATCGCCTATCTCCTCATTCGTACATGGTTTACATAGCTCCTCATTCATACTATCAGTAACAATCGAATCAAAGAGAGTGGGCAATACCACCGGTTTTAAAGAAGCATCCCGAGTGTACAAGGTCTAAAAGAAATCTTTTGCCATTCTTTCCATGTCATCCTTTTTGTCACACCATTGACCATTTGGCATTTTCAATTTCTAAATTTTGTTCTTCCGTACACACCAAGCTGCCTACTGATGGGAAAACTTAGTGTTACGGTCACCCTCCTTGAGCCATGAAATTTGGGAGCGTTGGAGCCACATCATCTTTTCCCTGAATAATATATCATTCATGTGGACAGCAGTTGCCTTTATCTTTGATCTCCTATTAGAATGGGAATCTACTCTCAACTTAGCCAGTTTATGCCTTAAGATTTGCAACTCCTTTTGAGTGGAACCAAATTTGTCCTAGCTCCATCTCCTTAGCGAGGACATCACCCCTTTAAGAGCTAGGGAGATATTTCCCAAATCACGCTTCACCCTCTCCTATGTTCAGGCGTCACTGATTTGGTTTACCAATGTCTCTTCTCTCTCTCTTATGATCTCATATCTTAAGCATTTGGGGCCTCTTCTGTTCTCAGTCACTTGTGCTAACCGCAACAGTAAGGGACAATGATCAGACACAAGAGAAACAAGGTGATCAAGAGCTGCTATAGGAAACAAGTCCAAGCATGAATCCGATACTACTACACGATCTAGATGAACCTTGGCACTTCGATGTCCCTGCTGGTTATTATCATACATCAATGGAAGCCCCACAAAGCCAATATCCTTCAATTCACATTCTACAAGAGCAGCTCAGAAGGCCTCCATTTGTTTTTCAGACTAAGGGGTCTCAGAGAAGTGCTCAAATTGCCACATGGCTTCATTGAAGTCCCCAACAACAACCCAAGGTGTGCTTGATCATTTCTTAATCCATTTCATCAACCCCCGCATGTGGTGACGGTTCTGCACTTTGGGTTCTCCATAAACAAATGTGATATGCCAAGGCGAGGCCCCAGGTCTTCTTTGATCAAAATGTTAATATGCTGGCTTGATAAGGACAAGAGGGAGACCTCAATACTCTCATCCCAAAATACCACCACCAGATCCCGTACTATCCATAGCCAAACAACCCTTTAAACCAAGTCTCCATTGAAGGTGTTTCACTCTAGACTTGCCATGTCGTGTTTCCAAGAGAAACAAGTTTGGGGTTAAATGTCTGCATGAGGTCGACAAGCTCACGAACTGTCCAGGAGTTCCCCACCCCCAGTAATTCCAGGCTAAACAATTCATTGCTCCTGGTGGGCCTCATCTTGCGCACCCACCAGGTGTATAGCATTAGCAGTCACATCGCAACCCTTGAGTACCAATTCCAAACCACTCTTGCAACCTTTTCATCATTTCTCTCTTCCATTAACCTTTTCCCAAGAATGGTATTCGAAAAGATACTCACAGACCGATTAACATTGTCATAAATATTTGACTCCACACCGGTTTTTGCTTCATCTGTAAGCCCAGGGGTTATTCATCCTCCGCTTGCTACAACTCACCTTCTTCATACTCTGCATAATTGGCCTTCTTTCAACAACACCAGCATGGTTTCCGTTGCAGTCAGAGACCAGAACTGTGCCAATAGGGGAACTCTGGATTTTGTCGGATAGGAAAGTCTTGCTTCACACTCTGCACAACCCACACCTTCTCAACACCATGAACATGACTCTACTTGCATTTCGAGGTCGAGGCCAACCCGTAAGGGACACTCAGTTTTTTGTTAGGCATGGAACAGATCGTGCCTTGTACAACTGCCTCTGTCACCTATGTCATCTATACAGGATTTTACCGCCATTCCCACTGTTGTGCCATAGCCTTTACTCGCCCCAGCTTGCCTGTAAATGAGGCCTTCTTGGCCCCAGCCTGAAGGCCCTCCCTATTAGCATCTTCCATTTGAGAGTCCTGGGAAACCCAGAGCTTCGAAACCTGTTTAGCTAGCACTTCACCCTCCACCAAGTTCTCCTCCTCATAGCTCCTGTCAAATGAATCCTAGGGGAGATTGGACTCCCTCCTACCATGGTCCTGCTACGAAGATGGCCCTGCTCTTGCATCAGCCGGCCTATCCCTTCCTAGATTTAAATTCATCACCACCGACCGAGCTGCCGTGGCATTAACAGACCAGCGTCAATGTTCAAACTTTTTGTATGGGGATGCTCTTAAATTAGTACCAAAACATATACTCGGAGTCCCCTTTTATTCTTTATCGCATTCCCGAGCCGCATGACCAATAAACCCATAGAAAAAACAGAAGTGGGGTGCTCGTTCATACTTCACTACAAATCTTGAAATCTCTGCCTGGCCCTTGAACTTGATTGCAAGAGTACTCTTTAGAGGTCTATCAAGCGAAAGGTCCACCTGAACCCTGAAAAAACACCTTGCAGTTCTTCCATTGCTATCCACATCCACCTCCTTCACCTTCCCTAGCATACCACCCAAAACCTTCCAATTCGATCAGTCATCAAAGCTATAGGTAGATCAAAGATCTGAACCTAGATAGGAATAGAGTTTAGATCAACAAATACAATCTTGCTTTCCCATCATAATTGGCAACAACTAGAGCATCCCCCTTATGGATCCAAGGGCCTCCCCTCAGCACAAAAGAAAAGTCTCCTTCAGACTGGAACTCAATCAAGAATAGATTATCCTTATGAATTTTGTAGTCCATGCTATGCCTCAAGCCCCAAGCTTTTGCCATCTCTTCAAATAAACCTGTGATGTTGAAATGCCGATTGGAAGCAAATGTTTTTTTGTCCATAGTAATATCCGACTATTTTATCCATTGTGTGTATCCATATCCAGAAAACTCCAAATTCGTATTCATATCCAACACCAAATTAGATAAAAAAAATGAGTTAGGATATAGGTCGAGTAATATCTGTTTGGTGGTGGACGGAGCAGCGGCGGGGGAGGACGCGTCGACCGGCGGGGCAGGGGTCGTGGTGGGTGTGCCTGCTGGCCCCGGCGTTGCCTTGGAGGACTTGGGCTGTGCACGCCCACTAACCCTGCCACCTTGGCACCAGCCGTGGCTCCACCTAAGCCCAAGGCCATGGATCCTGGGGGCTCAGCCAGAGACTGGGAGATCGAGCCTGGCACCGGCGCCGACGGAGAGGGTGCGGTCGGGGCAGGGGAGGGGGGCCGGCGCTGGGGCCTTTGGGACAGGCGCGGGGGTATTGGCTAGGGACAGTGCTATGTGTCATATGTTAGTCCCCTATTGGATCGTTACATAACTCATACTGTCTAATCGTGATACAATAGAATTTCTCCCCAGCAAAGCGCTCAAATCCATAATCCATCCTGCCCCGCGCGTGTGCTGACTGCTGCTTCGCCAGTGGTGAGCCGTTGAGGAACGTCGCTTCTGCCTTCATCCGTCATGCTTCACGGTGAGCAACCCTAGTCGAAAGCGGTTTTTTTGGGGTTGAATTTTTCCAACACACGTGCCTTGAACCAGTAGTGCTACAATAATTACTATGGTGCATCTACGTCACAGTACTCCAAATAATCTCATGTGTTGCTTAGAAGGACATGAGACAGAGAGAAAAGAGCCACAATGAACCACCGTGCAATTTCTCTTCCGATGCAGGTTCTTTTTAACAAACCATTGATGTTGCTCCCATTTGTTGAGATTTGATTCTATACGCTTATTTAGGTTTTAGCTTTTGGCTTCTAACTTTTTATTTTCGTTTTTCTGATTTTTTTGGTTTTTTTTCCTTTTCTTTTTTCGTATTCTTTTGTATTGTGTGATGGGATAATCTGTTTTTTCTATTTTTTAAATTTAATTACGCTAAAAAAGTTAGCAGCAACTATAGTGTAAAAAAAGTCTCAAACAGTGAAAAAACCAAAAACTACAAATTTAAGTCTAAATGAGCACACTATATAGTAACCGAACCATATCTCCTCTGATTGTAATCCGCATGTAATCTCCCTTGCCGTGTATGCCCTGCGCTATATATATTCAATGGATGTGATCTCCTGCATTTCCCCAATTCTCTCGAAGCACTTTTCTACGAGGGAGGGTCTTTGTTGAGGCCCCTCCTCATCCACCGCTGATCCGATGGACCTTGTGTCAGATCAACGATGGACAGGAAGGCCTCAGCATTGGATTTTTTTTTATTCTCTTTCTCACTTTCCACTTTACATGATATCAGATAGACTACATGCCGTGGCCTGTTTCTCCCCATCTGTCACCATGAGCAGCTCTTCCTCCTCGTCCAACTACACCTCGACGTCCACCACTCATGCTTCTGCACCTGCTGGTGTAATGTCCGCCGCCGGCGTGCACTCCCTTGCCGTCATCCCCGCGGTCGCCTCGCCCCTCTCCTAAGCGATCAATGTCGCAAGTGTCCAGACACATGTGCCGGTGGTTCTTGACCTCAAGGCCTCCCAAACTATTCCAAACGGAAGACCTTCGTCAATGTGCTTCTCTGAAAGTACGAGCTTCTCAACCACATCATCGGTGTCGATCCGCAGCCCGAGGACAGTACATGTGCTTGACAAGACTTCCTCGTCAGTTCGTGGCTTCCATCTTGGAGGAGACCTTGGACGTCATCATGTTCATGGAGCCTGATCAGTCCGTGCATTCGGCTTGGTCCGATATCGAGGATCTTTTCCTTGATAATAAACTGAGCCGTTCCATCTTCATCAAGGCTGAAGTCTGTGTTCTCCATGTGCCGTCCAGCCATCAGTATGCCGACGTCTTGACCAAGGGCTTGCCGACCCACCTCTTTTGACTTTAAGGAATTTCGATCTAGTCTTTGTGTTCGATCAGCTACCGTTTTGATTGAAGAGGATGTTTACTTTAATTTGTTGAGAATTGATTCTATTTGTGTGGTAACCAAATCATATCTCCTCTTATTGTAGTCGGATTGTGATCGGCATTAATCTCCCTTGCCGTGCATGTCACTCGCGCTATACATATAGTCAATGGATGTGATCACCCTACGTGTGGCGTTTCCCCAATTCTGTCTCGCTTTCCACTTTACAAATACCATTGCATCCGTTAAATAAGGAAACGGTACTGTTGATTTACTCAGGCCCTGTTTTGAGTGTTTGTGCAGGGCGACTTCGGATTTAAATCCTTAAATTTTGAACTAAATCCAAAAATTCTTAATGTCCATCATCCAAACACCCCTCGGGCACTGCACGAAAGATTGCATAGCAAACTTTTTTGTTTGCACAGCAGTTTATTACATAAGCTTAGACATAACTGAACATCCAATGCCGAAGAAAACCTAGAATTGGTCTCCTCCTACTTGAAATACCAAAACTAGCCCCTGCGGCGCCGTAGTACGTGAGCATGGTGGCGCGCTCGCCCCCAGCGCCAGGCCGGCTGGCGCCCCCGTCCGCCTACGGCACGACGAAGCTGGGCTGCACCGCGTTCTTCACCTGCAAGGTCTCGGCCCCGGCGCTGCCGTAGTGCTGCTGCGGCGCGAGCGCAGGCTGCTGCCAGTGCCGGAACACCGCGGCGAGCGCGAACTGGTCGCCCACCCCCGTTCACGCCGGGGCCCTGCCAGCGGCCGCCCTCGCCATGACGTGCTGCAGGTTCTTGCTCGGCCTGGCCCTCGCCGGGGAGGCCGCCGGGCCGTGCCGGCCGCGACCGCCCGCGAAGTTGTTGCGGGTGTTCCCCCCGCGCAGCATGCGGGCCGCCTCGTCGTAGGCACGCGCCGCCTCCTCAGCCGTGTCGAACGTGCCCAGCCACAGCTGCACGCGCTGCGCCGAATCCTTGATCTCGGCGACCCACCGCCCGGACGGTCGCTGCCGGACGCCAACGAAGCGGCATCCACGGCACGCTGCAGCGGTGGCGGTGGCTGTCCTGCCGCTCTCTCGTGCCGCCATGAGCCCGAGCGTCTGGTTTGGATTTATAGTGACTTGGAGTTAGCTTAAGCAGCACAATCTTGTGTTCACACACACTGCTAGTTTTGCCACTTCCTGCGTGTATATACATACACCCTGCAGAGAACACAAGTGTACAAGTCCAAAGAATGGGAAGGCATCTACTACTAACTATCCTCTGATCCCTTTGCCTTCTCTCTAGTTCTTATATGCATGACGTCTTGTTGGGAGCTACTAGCTCCTGGTCGGATTGGAGCGATATGGACGTACAGGTTCTGGATTAGTTAACCGCATGCAATTATTGTCCATTGGATGTGAACAAAACGTTTTTCACTGCGTCATTAGAGCAAGTATAATAAGAGGCTAGAGAGAAGAGAGGTGGGCTGTAAGTTTACAGTCAGCTGAAGCACAAAAACCAACAAACTTTGTAGGAGAAAGGGGTGGGTCATACAGCCTTCAGCTGGCTGTAAACTACTATATAAATGAGCTGATAAGTGGACTGTAAGTATCCATATAGCCAGCTGAAGGCTGTATTATTAGCCTTGCTCTCACTACGCGCGGGGGGGGGGGGCGACGGGCGGCCTGGCGCGGTGGGCGGCCGCGTCACCAAGCTCGCGTGGTACGGATGCAAAAAAAATTCCGGTCACCGACGAAAGGAACGAACGAGCCGTTCATTTTGTTCGAAATTTTGGATAAAAAAATCAAATTTTTGATGAAATTTAACCAAAATTTAAATAAATTTCATATAGAGCTAAATTCTGCCAAATTTTAGCCAAATAAAACCTGTTTCGGTGTCCTCCGAAAGAGACGAAATTCGTCCATTTCACGAAATTTCATCCATCCGAAATTTGTAACCTGGCTACGTCGCCGCGTCAGAGCCAGTTTTGGTATCTCGCGTGGAAGAGGATTCTATGTTTTCTCCGACACAGGGGCTAGTCATGTACAAGCTTGTTTATTTCACAGCCTGACGAAAAGCAAACACCGGTGTGCAACAGTCTCGAAAATGGTACAGAGGAAAAGTTTTTTTTCCCACACGTGTCCTCCCTTGGAAGTTCAAAGTACCAGTACACAACGCAAGCGTGCGACCAAACAGCACGGCGCATCCTAAGAAGGAGCGTGGTCGCCTTCACGACGACTTTACTGATCCGTGGTCCGTGGACGAAATTTCCCGGCCCTCGTGGTTCTTCGCGTCGCCGTCGACGGCGTTGGCCTCGGCCGTGGACGGAGCGTGCGCGTGCGACGACGCGCCGGCGGCCGTGCCGAGGTTGGAGGCGTGGCGGTGGTGCTTGCAGCGGAAGGAGCCCGGGTGCGTGGTGGGCGCGCACACGCACGAGTGGGCGCCGGCCCTGGCCCCCGCGCCGGCGTAGCTGGAGAGCGAGTCGTTGGACCACGACGTCCTCATGCCGCCCAGGCCCTGCAGCCTCGGCGCCGCCTGCCCGTACCGGTACGCGCGCCGCTCGCTGTCCGTCATCACCGGGCTGTCGCCGTTCATCGCCGCCTGCCTCTCCGGTGGTCTCTCCCTCTGACGAAAATTCACAAGGCATGTGTACACACTTTAGTGTAGGCAGGCGCATTTAGGCATACATACTGATTACTAACGATCTAGTAACTGAAGAAAAATTACTCATTTCCTTATACCTAGAGAAACAATTGAAGAGCAACTTACTGAGTACGATCGAGCGAGAGGTCTGGTCTTACCTCAAGACTGGAGCCTGCCGCGATGCACAGCGAATGTTGAAGGAAGAAGGGGAGGCTCCAGCTATCTGCTGAAATCTGCAAAGGTGGGAGATCGAAGCTGCAGGAAATCTCCCTATTAATAAGCTGGGGGAGGAACGAGCGAGGGGCATATGTCACGTCGGCTGTGGTTTTGTTGACCCATCAAACATAAGAAAATGCCATTTCTATTCAACCCTGCCGTTTCTTTGGACCAAGCCAATCTTGCTTTCACTTGCAATTAACCATCCAGTTCCAGGTAGCACCATGAGAAACTTCTACCAAGCTCGATTACCAGATAATAATTAACCCGAGAGCAGTAACATGCATAGTAACATCTATCTAAACTTCCTCTGGATCTTTCTTTTGCCGTTCCATCAGGCAAGAACGCACAGGTCAACCAACGTAGGCATGGCTTGTTGGCCAACTTCATGGCGGCTTCAGCTCCTTGGACCTTTGAATCCATCCGAAAGCATAATTAATTGGACATTCCAAGATTATGCAGGCTCCAAACAACTAGGTGTTTCTACAAGGGTAGGTAGCAGCAGGTAGCCTTTGACTAAGGCTGAGTTTTTTTTATTTTTAGCCGGCTTATATTTATATTGTTTATAGTAATTAGTTTTTAAACGGTGCGTTTTTTAAAACGGGATTAATAGGAATATTGTAGTAAAAAATATACTGAGCTTAACTATATCGGCCAAAATCATATACGACTATTTTTCTATACGTACTACCTCTCGTGAACAGCCAGAATTCAAATATTTAAACCATAAGCGATAAATCATAGGCCCAAAAGAACCCACCCTAAGAGTAGGTAGCAGTCCTGCTCATTAGAGTTTCAGCTTTTAGCTTATGGTTTCTAACTTCTTACTTTCGTCTTTTCTGGTGATATAGCTTTTTTAGTCTTTTTTAGTCTTTTCTTTTTCCTCTTATTCCTTTTTATGTCTGTAATGATATATTTTTTATTTTTAAATTTAATTACGCTAAAAAAGCTAACACAGCTACAGTGCATTTTCAGCCACTACAATGTAAAATAAACATAAGTTAGGGCTTTTAAATCCAAATGAGTATCTAAATGTAGCTTCTGGTTTATGGTTGAAAAAGCATTATAGCGGCTGTTAGTTTTCCTTAAGTAATTAAATTTAAAAAGTTATATTATTATGGATAATACAAAGGAACAAGGAGAAAAAAGGGTAAAAAAAGCTTCAAAAAGAAAAAAAAGATAAAATTAAGAAGCCGACGCACTTCAGAAGTCAGAATACAGAAACAAAAGTCGTTTAGAGTGGAGCCGCAAAACATCAGTTAACTTGGTTGTGCTTCTTTCCATCAGGTGAACACTGAACATACAGCATATTATGCTCATGATGTGAGTTTTTTCACCAGAAGTGAACAAGAATGTGAATTTCCGTGTTCGTTCTTTTCCCCCTCCTTTTGTTTCTCCAAAAAAAAAAAAAGTGAATTCTTGAAGTAGCACAAGAGTAACACTAACTGCGGTCCTTTGTTTACGTTATGCACGCTTTCTGCATTCACTCGGCGTAAAACGGCTGGCTGCCCAGCTATGAAATGTGACCGGAAAGCCCAGGACACGCCGAGAAGCTGCAATGCGGCCCGACCCAAAACTTAGGGTAAAACAGTAAATTAGTCCTGAAACGAGGGTTTCGGCCCCTCACTGGTCTTTATCTACGGAACCTACCTCCCGGCGGCGACCACTTGGTGCTCGGTCCCTCACCATGGCGTCGGAGAAGGAGGCGGCGCTTGCCGCCGTCCCCAACGACAACCCCACCATGTGAGCCCCCTGCCCTATTCTCTCCTTTTTTTTTAGCAAAACCCGCATTAATCTGTGAATATCGAAGCTCTTCCGGTTCTGGCTGCTCGATCTATTGGGGTGCGCATCATTAGTTTGGGTAGGCTCCGTATGCGTTGGGAGAATATAGATTTGGGTAGTTTCACATGTTAGGTTGCGATTTATCACTTGTATCTCGAGCAAGTACGTGGAAATTGCAGAATTAGTCCTTGTAAATCGGAATTGCAGGATTGGTGAACTGGTTTTGTGCCCATCTCTGCCCAATGGTTCTTTGGCGCTGGGAGATCTTCAGATAGTTCATTATGAATTATAGTCCTTAACCAACTAAACGATGATGTGAAAAAAGCCGAGTATTTACGTTATGCACAGCAAAGCCTTTGAGCAAGTGAATTGGTTTCTGAAATTTATTGCATCTGCAGATTTGACAAGATCATCAACAAGGAGATACCTTCCACTGTGGTGTATGAGGATGATAAGGTATTGTGTCGTAATGTTTTCTCTACATTCAAATAATCCGAAAAAAATATTTTCATGAAATATACTGGTTTTCTCTATATGTGCAAAAGTTCCTCAATGAGTGTTAAAATACAATAGATGCACACACATTTGAGTTCAATAGGAAAAAAGGGAAGTTTTTAGTATCTATGCATGTGTATCAAGCAATTTCTTAAAAAACTTGGGATGTGATGCATACATACACTTGCTTTAGAAACTAGGATAGTTTTATGTTGTTAATGAGCTAGACCTCTAGACAATTGAGCAGTCCAACACTCCCAGCTATAGCCTATAATGCTGTTAATACTTACTAGTGTTGTTAAAGCCATTCTTGAACTGCAGACCCCAACGATTTGACTTTGAAATATAGTTAAACTTTGCGGATTTCAGAATTCAGATATGGAAACATGTTGTTTAAGGAGAAACGCTAATATGGATTTCAGATAAGTAAACATGTCATTTAAGGAGAAACACTAATAATTAGACCTACATTTTCTCTAGTTTTGAGGGCCTTTTCATTTTTCTATATTTTGTTTCTTCAAATTAGAGCAATTAAAGATCTTTATACTTTATACACAGTGACCATGCATGTTATGCTACTCATAGGCAGGGTAAGAAAACCATTTTGTGCCAAAAAAAAAAAGAAGAGAAAAAGATGGTGCCCTGTTCCGGTTTTTCAGCAAAAACAGGTCGAAACCAGCTGTTTCCTTTATTTTTTCGAAACTTTGAAAAATTTTGATTTTCCATATTTGAAGTTTCGGGTGTAAGCTAGATGCAATTATAAGCCTTTTGGTATGGAAAATTATTTTAAAAGAGGGGTTTAGGGGGTGAACCAGATGAACCGATACCGGGGCACCAAAAGCCAGTATCAGGCCGGTTCCAGTTTACCCAGCAGTAATTGGCTGGTTTTCCAAACCCTGCTCATAGGTGCTTCAGTCCTCATGTAGGAAGAATCACAATGTCAATCATCATAGGGTCATGCATGTTATGAATTTGACACTACCATTATTTAGAGGGCCTTACACTAACATAGAAACTATGTCTAGGGTATGACAGTTGCAAAGTTCCAAGTAAACTGGTTGCTTGGCCGATTCTACCTTTTAAAGCTTCATGAATGCCTAAATCCACGAAGGGTGTCAATCTTATGTTGTGGACTAAATACATTTTTCTTCTTCTTATTTTTTCATAGAACTTGTGAGCTCTGCTTATAAAATGATATGAGCTGTGAGTTCATTTCCAGGTTCTGGCTTTCAGAGACATAAATCCTCAAGCTCCGACACACATCCTAATCATTCCCAAAGTCAAGGATGGATTAACTGGACTTTCTAAGGTATCATCGATTGTCACAGCATATGATTCCCATTAATTTGAAGTCAACTGTTGTCACGTCATATAATATGTCAAAAAGTTTCCTGAAATTTACTATTCACAAAAGAAAAAAAAAATCATCTTCACCATCTTCCCAGGCAGAAGAGAGGCATGTAGAGATTCTTGGCTACCTTCTCTATGTTACAAAAGTTGTTGCAAAGCAGGAAGGACTTGAAGATGGATACCGTGTTGTCATCAATGATGGCCCTAGTGGATGTACGTGTAATTCATTAACCTTAGAACACTTCTTTTTTACAACATTCTCATCATCCACTTGATCTCTCTATTTGCAGGTCAATCTGTTTACCACATCCATGTACATCTCCTTGGAGGCAGGCAGATGAACTGGCCCCCAGGCTAAGCTCTCCTTTGTTGATCAGTCTTCATGGCTAGGATGTCCATCGCATCTCTATTGAATAATTCCTGTAACTGTCATAATTGTTAGTGCTCTGAACTGGTGCTCTATTTGTGGGATTGCTGGAACTATCCTGCTGTGCCTGTGATTTATGGATAAAGAAACTTGTACCTGGATTGACTAGTCCTTTCCGTATTGATGCGTGCTGTGTTCTCAGTAGTCACCACTGCCATTTTCCTTGTCGAGTAGTTGTGGTTACCTGCATTACCTTGCTTGTATGGTGGAACCATAAATTTATGATCTAGACTTCTGTATGCTTGATGCACCTGTCTGTCCATAGTATAGCCGAATGAACCCTGCTGATGTGTGGTCTCTCCAATCACGTAGGCATACCGTGAATGCACGCTGAGATGGAGCTGGTAAGCCGATCCCCATTTTTTGGGATCCTTTTGGACCACCTGTTGCATTTAGACCCTGGGCCTCTCGATATGTAATGCTATACAGACGCTTTCCTGACCGCTTCAGTGTCGAGTACAATGCATCTCAAACCGGCGAACGTCCTAGTCCTGGGTGTGGCGGTAGGCTTTCGTTAGTGGAGTGATACGTGATTGACCTAATAAGCAATAAAGACATGCAAAAACATGGAGAGAACACAATCTATTGCGCGCCTAGGTGCGTAATAGTCTTAAGAGTGCACCCACTTCGGGAGCCGTTCGATGGGTGAAGGATGCGCGTAATCAGAGTTATTAAAACCTTCCCCAGTCTGCTCGCGCGAGAGCGTTTCGCGCACCCGCGGAGGCCTTCGCGCGCCGACGCATGGCAACGGGAGGGAGCGCGCGCGTCGCGCGAGAGAGCGTTTCGCGCACCGCGTGGGTCTTCGCGCGTTGACGCGTGGCGAGTACAGCAACGGGGCTGAGCGCGCGCGTCGCATGTGAGTTTCGCGCACCCGCTGGGCCTTGCGCACGCGAGAGCGTTTCGTGCGTCTCTCTTGCCGGTGGTCCCGTTGCTCTCTGAGCCCACGCGCAGCGACGGAGCGCGCGAGAGGAGGTGTACACGGCGTTCGCGTGAGGGCGCGCGCGGAGAAGGCGAGGCGCGGCTCGGGCGCAGCGGCGGACGCGAGGCGCTTTAACGCGTCTCTCTTGCCGGTGGTCCCGCTGCTCTCTGAGCCCACGCGCAGCGACGGGCGCGGAGAAGGCAAGCGCGCTCGGCGCAGCGGCGCGCGCGGCGCTGCGCGTCTCTCTTGTCGGTGGTCCCGCTGCTCTCGAGCCCACGCGCAGCGACGGCGCGCGGAGAGGAGGTGTGCGCGGCGTTCGCGTGAGGCGCGCGAGAAGACGAGGCGCGGCTCGGCGCAGCGCGCGCACGCAGGCGCTTTAACGCGTCTCTTGCCGGTGGTCTGCTGCTCTCGAGCCCACGCGCAGCGACGGCGCGCGGAGAGGAGGTGTCTGCGCGCCCGCGTGAGGGCGCGCGCGGAGAAGGCGAGGCGTGGCTCGGGCGAGAGCGTTGCACGCGAGAGCGTTTTACCTCACGTCACTGCCCGGTGGTCCCGGTAATGTCTGAGCCCACGCGCAGTGACGGGGCGCGCGTAGAGGGAGCGTACGCGTCCTTCGCGCAAGAGCGCGCGCGGAGAAGGCGAGGCGCGCCTCGGTCGTTGCGGTGCACGCGAGAGCGTTTTACCGCACGTCACTGCCCGGTGGTCCCGGTAATGTCCAACCCCACGTGCAGTGACAGAGCGCGCGGAGGGGGGCGTACGCGGCCTTCGCGCGAGAGCGCGCGCGGAGGAGCCGAGGCGCCTTGAGCGTAGCGGTGCATGCGAGAACGCTTTAACGCGCGACGCTGGCCGGTGGTCCCGCTGCTGCCTGAGCCCACACGTAGTGAGAGACGCGCGGGTCGTCTGGGGAGAGGGAGCGTATGCGGAGCAGGCGAGAGGGCAACTTTGACCGGCGTGCGGGTCATGTGGGGAGAGGGAGCGCACGCGGAGCGGACGAAGCGCCGCTCGGGCGTAGCAGTGCATGCGAGAACATTTCGGCCAACCCTCTGGCCGGTGGTCCTGCTTTTGTCTGAGCCCACACGCAGCGAGAGATTGTGAGGAGGCGGGCTGTATCACCCTGGGAGTGGACGGAGCCGGTGGATACATAGGTAATCCATGCCTCTACATTGAGAACAGATTCATCTTCCTCGAGTCCCATCCGTCGTATCGGAACAGTCCCAACGACGCTACTCCCTTGCCGTACGGGCGTGTGCGGTCGCTCTTCCCTACCTATGGCCGATCTGCCCCGTCGGAACAGTGCACGGGCGACCGTGGCGTCCCGTCGCGCGGAGCTCGTGCGGCCATCGTCCGTCATCGTTGGTCCGTGCCTGGCCCATCCCTCTACCGGTCTCGTCCTACGGTGCTGGTTCCCATGCTCGAGGTGAGTGACTTAGTCTCCCTATTTATCTGCTCGTCCGGTTGAGAGCCTCCTTCACCCCCTCCCTTTTCCAGATCTTTGCGAGACCTGGTGTTTGGCCTTCGTTCTGCATCCATGATGGCCTAGGTGAAATGTTGATCTTGCCGGGGCTTCTCCGTCTCTAGGTTCTGTGCTTGTGTCCGTGCGGTTTGATAGTATTTATGTTGCTGTGGTTGCTACTTTTCAAAACATTTTTGGTTCACGGCTTCTCTTGGTTCCCTTGGTACAGATTTACAGATCTCGCCCACGTACATCGTCTCTTCAAGATAGAGGCTCAGAAGAGGTTCTTGCTAGGTGAGTGACTTAGTCTCCCTATTTATCTGCTCGTCCGGTTTAGAGCCTCCTTCACCCCCTCCCTTTTCCAGATCTTTGCGAGACCTGGTGTTTGGCCTTCGTTCTGCATCCATGATGGCCTAGGTGAATTGTTGATCTTGCCGGGGCTTCTCCGTCTCTAGGTTCTGTGCTTGTGTCCGTGCGGTTTGATAGTATTATGTTGCTGTGGTTGCTACTTTTCAAAACATTTTTGGTTCACGGCTTCTCTTGGTTCCCTTGGTACGGATTTACAGATCTCGCCCACGTACATCGCCTCTTCAAGATAGAGGCTCAGAAGAGGTTCTTGGTTTCAGGTATGGAAAATGTATGCTACAGTCTTGCCGGTTTTAAGCTTCTGACTTACCTTTGACGGTTAATATTCCTATCTCTTTCCTAAGCGAACGTATTTTCTATCCAGCTTTGACTAAGTGTGTTCTGGATACAATGGAGGTTTCGGCCTTTTCCAACATCTTTTGTGCTATAGCGCTGTAAGGAGAAATTTAACATTTTACTCTTGAGAATTAATGCTTTGTATTTGAATAACCCGGATGCTTTGAATTCGTATTTCAGGCTTTAGAACAGGTTGCGTTGAGCCTTACCATAGAAATCCCTAGCTTCTTGATGGCGCCTCTGGTGAATCGAAGGTAATATGTTTTCTTGTCCTGGATAGTGTTTTCATTTCGGGTGAATCAATTCTGTGGAATGTGATAGTATTATAGTATTAGTTGTCTAGAACATATTGCTGGATGATGTTAAATGATGTGTTCAGTTAATATTTGTGATAGTATTATAGTATTAGTTGTCTAGAACATATTGCTGGATGATGTTAAATGCTGTGTCCAGTTAATATTTTACTCTTTATAATTGATTGCTTATGTCCTGGATAGTGTTTTCATTTCGGGTGAATCAATTCTGTGGAATGTGATAGTATTATAGTATTAGTTATGCGGAACATATTCTTTGGATGATGTTAAATGATGTGCCCGATTAATATTTGTGATAGTATTATAGTATTAGTTATGCGGAACATATTCTTTGGATGATGTTAAATGATGTGTCCAGTTAATATTTTACTCTTTATAATTGATTGCTTATGTCCGGGATTGTGTTTTCATTTCGAGTGAATCAATTCTGTGGAATGTGATAGTATTATAGTATTAGTTGTCTAGAACATATTGCTGGATGATGTTAAATGATGTGTCCAGTTAATATTTGTGATAGTATTATAGTATTAGTTGTCTAGAACATATTTCTGGATGATGTTAAATGATGTGTCCAGTTAATATTTTACTCTTTATAATTAATGCTTGGTATTTGAATAACCTGGATGCTTTGGATTCGTATTTCAGGCCTAAGAACAGGTTGCGTTGAGCCTTAGCATAGAAATCCCTAGCTGCCTGGTTGCGCCTCTGGTGAATCGAAGGTAATATGTTTGCTTATGTCCTGGTTAGTGATTTCGTTTCGGGTGAATCAGTTCTGTAGAATGTGATAGTATTATAGTATTGGTTGTCTATAACGTATTGTTAAATGATGTTACATGATGTGTCAATGATGTTACATGATGTGTCCGGTTAAAGTTATATTTCGTCGTTATATTGATTGCAGACGGGCCTGTAGGTTATTCTGGTCACTTGCGGCTGCGAGAAAGGCGTCCTTCGTCGCTTTTGCTGTTGTCTCGGTGTTGAAGCTATTGCTGCCTTGTGTTGTGTGCGGAGGAAACAGGTTGCGAAGGTAAGTTTGGTCTTTTTGATTTGCACGGTCCTGTACTTTTGGCGTTGTTACATGCTTCGTAAAAAATGACTTTTCATGTGCTTTTGTAATCTGCTTTGTCTGACCAAAAAGGCCCTGGGTAGTAGATAGGTTCTATATGCCTCATTTCTTACCTCTGTATGAGTGCTTTCTGTTATGTGTTTTCCAGGTCTCTTTTCTTCTCTCTCTCTCTCTCTCTCTCTCTCTCTCTCTCTCTCTCGAGTGTTGCTGGTAGTGTCGGCCTCTTTTCTCGATTCTCTCTAAGTGCTTGCCTTTTCTACTATACTCTCTAGGTGCGCTTACCTATTCTGCTAAACTTTCTAGGTGCTTTTTCTTTCCTTACCATCTGATTCTCCATTCATAGGTAGTGTCCATAGGCTGTAGAATCTTTTCTTCTAAGTTGTATAGGCGCATCTTCTTTACTTACCTGTTCTGGTAGCTGCAGATCATGTTGCGACGATGTTTTTTTGTTCACGTGCTGATCTATTCTTGATATTGGTTGTGCTTTATTGGTGTTGTGCAGTCTGGGTTTTAATGGGTGGTTCTCCGTGTGAAGTTGTTGCCCGATGTCGTGAGAAAAGGAAAAGAAGGCATCTCACGCTTTCCCAAGGTCTATAATGTTGCTATGCATAGTTTACTCGGCATAGAACAGTTACCTTGTCATTAGCTAATTTGTGCTATTCCTGGCAACTGCGAGAAAATGCATAGGTTTCCTTAGGAGCCCTTTCTTTGCCACTAGCGGTGGCGCTTTGTCGCGTGGTGGTCAAGCGAACCGTCGACCGACTGGAGCATCTAGCCTGCCACCAAGTGAGTATACGTTAGACAGTCACGTCTTGCTATAGGAGAAAAAAAAGCGCACATTGTTTATTAATGGTCCATCTTCACATTAATCAGGGAATAGATCCTTAATGGACTTTTCTGCTGAGGTTGCTACCTTCAACAGGCAGCGGCGGCTCGCTAGGATACGCAGTAAAAGACCATACAGCCGTCAGCCATGTGTTACCCGTGGTGATTACCTATGGCCTTTGTTTTTTTCTGACACCTTTCACTGTAGTGGTGATATGATGTTCCACCCTTCAATTATTTTGTGCATAGCTGCCTGCAATGATCCAGTAGATGTCGTGGTTCCTCCTGATAGGGTGTACGTCGAGGCACTGAAAGGTGTGTGCATGCCATTTTTTAAAAACTTTACATGGGTTAAATGGTGTGCTATGGTTTATACACCACTATATTTTCCTGTTGTCGCATTGTAGATACCTACCGAGACCAGTCGTATTATGGCGGACCGTCACACGAGTGTGCATACTGTGGTGCTGTCTTCTGGTTCCAGGAGCGTGTCAAGAGTGCCTCTGTTGTCACCAAGAGAAAAATAGTGTACAACCTTTGCTGTAAAGGAGGCAAAATCAGTTTGAGACCCTACAGGAAACCACCTGCCCCCTTAGCCGACCTACTGTGTTTTGATGGTGATGCACGTTCTAAGAGGTTTCTAAGGCAAATTCGATCTTATAATTCTCTGTTCGCGTTCACCTCTTTAAGTGCAGCTATCGATAGGACGATAAACAGTGGCACTGCGCCTTATGTATTCAAGATTAATGGGGTAGTCCATCATCGTATTGGTACATTGCTGCCACACCATGGTTCGCGACCCAAATTTGCACAGCTTTACATATACGACACTAAAAATGAGACACAAAATAGATTGAACGTATTTGAGGGTGATGATAACGCTCCTGATCAGCCTGACCCAGCGATAGCCATGTCTCTGTTAATCATGTTAAATGAGCACAATCAACTTGTTAAGGCGTTTCGCTATGCTAGAGAACGTCTAGAATAGGAGGGTGATCAAAAAATAACACTACGATTGCTAGGATGCAATACGAGACACGATGTTCAGTACAGTTTACCCTCAAGCGGTAAGATCGCTGCTATAGTTGTTGGTGACTACTCGGCCGATGAGTACACTTACGATGTCCTTGTGCAGGACAGAGGGTGCGGACTAAGACGTGTTTCTTGCTTGCACCCATCTTATATGGCTTTGCAGTACCCATTGCTATTTCCTTATGGTGAGCATGGCTACCATCTTGGTATTAAATATTCGGATGTTGAAGATAGTGATGGGACAGGCCGTAGATACGTCACGATGCTTGAATTTGTTAGATATCACATGCACTACAGACTGAACGAGGCGAATCCATTCACTTGCTATGGCAGGTTAAGCGACCAGATATGCGTCGATGCGTATTCAACGATCGAAGGGTCTAGACTAAAGTTCATAGCAGACCACCAAAAAGAACTACGATCTGAGACAGTACAAGGAATAGCCGATGCCATTGATAAGGGTCTTATAAATGCCGATTCAGTTGGTGGTAGGGTAATTGTGCTGGCCAGTTTTACTGGCGGCAGAAGGTACCATGTAATGAATTACCAAGACGCGATGGCCATATGTAGAGTCTATGGCCCTCCTGACCTCTTTGTGACTTTCACATGTAACACTAAATGGAAAGAAATAACTGATGCACTACGCTTTGAGCCTGGGCAGCAACCGTGCGATCGTTCTGACTTGGTAGTTCGCGTTTTCCATATGAAAGTCGATGAATTCATAGCTGATATTAAGGAGGGCAGAACGTTTGGTCCTGTCCTCACAGGTAAGGCGTAGTATATGTTGTCCATACGTGCTGGCTTTTATATTTATTGCTAATGAGTCTTACACTATACCTTCTATGTGCAGTTCTGTACATTGTAGAGTTCCAGAAACGTGGCCTGCCGCACATACATTGCCTTGTATGGCTAGCTGCTAATAATTCAGAATTCAGTACTGCTACTGTCGATAGTTTCATTTGCGCAGAAATCCCTGATATCAACAACGACCCACTAGGCTACGCTTTAGTTGACGAGTTCATGATACATGGCCCATGCGGTGATTATAACAAGAAATGTCCATGTATGAAAAATAACAAATGCTCGAAAAAATTTTCTAAGTCGTTTCAGGATGAAACTATCATGGACGACTTGGGTTCACTGTTTACAGACGAAGGGATGATGGTAGACATGTTTGTAAAAACGGTGGCACATTGGATACCAGGAATGTTGTTCCATACAATATGCGCTAACTAAAGAAATACAACGCACATATCAATATTGAGTGGTGTAAAAAATCAAACATGATTAAATATCTATTTAAATATGTTACGAAGGGAAGTGATCGAGCGAAAATCTATTTTAAAGTTACTGCAAAAACATCCAATGCGTCTCCTGGCCCTCAGCTAGCTCCAAAAAATGAAATCCAGGAGTACATTGATGCTAGATTTCTTTCTTCGTGCGAGGCCCTATGGCGTGCTTTCGAGTTTGACATTCACTTTAGGATGCCTTCGGTGGAGCGATTAGCTGTGCATCTTCCTGGCATGAACCATGTGCGATATGAACCTGGTGTTGACCTGAAAGCGTTGCTCGCTAGCGCCGCAGCAAAGTCCACAATGTTGACTGCGTGGTTGAAGCTAATTGAAACACGGAGAAGCTAGACAACAACATATTGTGACTTTCCAAAAGAGTGGTCTTGGGATGCTTCTAAGAGATGTTGGCGAAAGAGAACACTTTGCGCTAAAATTGGTCGTATGTACTATGTTCATCCAGTGCAGGGAGTTATACTACTTACGCATGCTTCTAATGATAGTTAAAGGCGCAAAGAATTATGCTGACGTTAGAACCTTTAACAATAGAGTGTACACTACCTTTCGAGACGCTTGTGAGACGCGTGGTTTACTTCAGGGCGATAACGAGTGGCATCTTCTGTTTGATGAGGCGATAGTATCCGCATCAGCATATCAGTTGAGGCAATTATTTGTCATCGTGGTGCTTTTACATTACGTTGGTAACGTTAGGTGCTTTGTTTGATAAATATTGGCTCTATTTTACAGATGACATACACCGTAGGCTTAGAGATGCACTTTAGAACCCGTACTATACTGTTCCACACGAACAGCTTATGCCTTTGCTCATACAAAAACTCACGAATGTTTTTGCGAGCAGCGGTGGAAACATAGATGACTACAACCTGCCAAAGCTGACAGCACAATGTGTTAACATAAGCGATAATAGGCTAATTCGTGATGAACTTGACCCTGAACCCTTTGTCCATGCATGCCACATCTTTAGTCTCGCAGCTGAATGTTGACCAAAAAAATGTATTTGACATAATAACAAGCCGTGTTCTTCATGGATCGGCTGGCTTTTTCTTTGTCTATGGCCATGGTGGTACTGGTAAAACATTTTTATGGAATGCTATAATTGCAAAGTTAAGGTCGGAGAAGAGGATAGTGCTTGCAGTAGCGTCGTCTGGAGCGTCTTTGCTGTTGCCCAGAGGCTGTACTGCGCACTCGAGATTTAAAATACCTTTTGACATAACAGAGGCTGGGACATGCAGTGTTAAAAGGGGTACTATGCTTGCTGAACTTATACAGGTTGCTTCCCTAATTATATGGGATGAAGCACCGATGACGCATCGACGCTGCTTTGAAGCTTTAGATAGAACTATGCGAGATATTCTTTCTGAACATGATCCTAGGAATGCGATCCTCCCATTTGGTGGAAAGCCCGTTGTTATTGGAGGTGATTTCCGACAGATTTTACCTGTTGTGCGCAAAGGCTCACGATCCTCCATAGTTAGTGCGTCTATTACGAACTCTAAGCTGTGGCAGCATGTTGCCCTTCTAAAATTGCGCACGAACATGCGACTTCTTAACCCGTCCTTAGAAGGAAGCGAGCGTGATGAACTTGAGAGATTTAGCAAATGGGTCTTAGCCATTGGTGACGGTACTATCCCTGCTATAAAAAGGGGGAGGAGCGTGAGCCTTCTTGGGTGACAATTCCCGATGATTTGTTGGTTAAATCTTGCTGGTGATAAAATTGCTGCTCTTGTGTTTGAAGTGTACCCGAACTTCTTGAAAAATTACCAAAATCCTCTATATTTAGCCTCACGTGCCATTGTCTGCCCTAATAATGTGACAGTTAACGAGCTAAATGCATATATTGTCTCAATGCTTCCTGGAGATAGTGTACACTACCTAAGCTGTGACACAATATCGAAATCATCTGAATACATACCAGATTTTGATTTGCTCTACCCTACAGAGTTCCTTAATTCCATTGATGCAAACAATTTCCCTTGTCATAGGCTTGTGCTAAAAAAAGGTGTTGTAGTAATGCTCTCGCGAAACCTCAATCAGAATATGGGCCTTTGTAATGGCACGAGGCTAATTGTTATTGAACTTGGGCAGCGTTTGCTGCAGTGCGTAATACTAACAGGCTCTAATATCGGTGAGAAGGTCTTTATACCAAGGATTGCTCTTAATACTACAGATGTCAAATGGCCCTTCACACTGCAGAGAAAACAATTTCCAATTCGAGTATGCTATGCGATGACAATAAACAAAAGTCAAGGACAGACCCAAGGGTTGGACTTTACCTCAAGAAACCTGTTTTTACACACGGACAACTTTATGTTGCTGTTTCGAGATCGACGTCTAGAGGTGGCCTTAGGATTTTAATTGAAAATGATGATGGCTCGTGTGGCTCGGAGACTCGGAACGTAGTTTATAGAGAGGTCCTTGATGCCGTAGACGCGGCATCAGCCTAGGACTCTTGCCATACGATGCATTTTTGCCCTGTACATAACCTTGCTTATATATATGACTTTATAAGTCGTTGCCTGATCATCTTTGTACGTTTTTTCTGCATTTGATCCGCTGGACCTACTTGATGCATGTGATACCTTTTGATCTAAGGTGTTTTCATTTTTTGTCTAAACCCTTTACGCCCCATTAACTGATCCGACCTTTCATTAATGTCTTCTAATGATTCTATATTGCCTTACACACTCAGATGGGGACATCTTGATTCCCACCCTTATGATTGGAGATGCGGTGAGCGCATATGTGTGCATGTCTCTAGATTTTGGGACTTCTTTGATCCTCATGATGAAACAAAGCTGCTACACACTGATCTGGTGTTGATTGATGAAGAGGTATCTATTTTCCTCAAGAATAGATCATGGTTTTTTTTCCTTTGTTGGAATATTTTTTATAATGTCACTGCCTTGACCATGCACCCAACTGTACCACTAAATATGACAACCTGAGAGCAGTTGTAGGTGGTGATGCTTGCTTATTACAATAGAGTTTCTGATCCAATGTCTTTTTTTTTCTAATGCTGCTTTTTGGATAGGGAAACAGCGTGCACTCACAGATTTACCCGCGTTTAGATGAGCAATTCAAGCCTCTGATAAAGGAAGGTGGCGTTTACAACATCTCATATTTCCGGGTCAAGAAATCCAGCAAGTCTGAGCGATACCAAATGACATCATGGTCATCTTTACAAGGTGGTCTTTAGTAGAGGAGGTTGTTGAGATCCCACCTGCTTTTCCCGTGTGTACCTACTCCCTTACTCCGATGGAGCAGCTCCAGTCACGTGTTGACTGCAATGATTACTTCACAGGTAGATCACTGAACACAGGAATTTAGCATCTCATAAAGCATTCAACACTTGCTTATGCATTACCGTTACACAAATTAGATGTCATCGGAGTGGTCACCATGATCTCAAATGTTTCAATGCTAGGGCAAGGTCGCGACAAGCAGACAGCTTGAAGAGAACTATCACCATAGGCAGTGCGGGGTCAGTTATGCACGTCTATTGTTCATGAAATGTTTTTTTGTTTGCCTGTGCAGTAGTAGTGTCTGTTTGACAGCTTATCTGTGGTAGTTAGGGGTGAAAACGGGTCGGGTTAATCCCGATCGATCCGGCACCGAATCCGATTGGTTCCGAATCCGACTAGTACCGAATCCGGAGAAAAAAATATGGGTTAGGATATGGTAACAGCAATATCCGTCCGAATCCGAATATCCGTCCGAATCCGATACATCTTCAACTTTGATTTCATGTTAGTGCTACTATTTGACGTTTCATTTTCTTTTGCAATGGTAAAATAAAATCTTCCACATCAGCTATTAAATAGTAACATCAAGTCGGTCGTCCTACTCCATTTCTCGCCTTGTATGCATTCCTTACAAACAAGTAGGGTGCAAACGAAATGGGTTAATCCCGACCGATCCGACACCGAATCCGATTGATACCGAATCCGATTGGTACCGAATCCGGAGAAAAAATATGGGTTAGGATATGGTAACAGCAATATCCGTCCGAATCCGACCCGTTTTCACCCCTAGTGGTAGTGCTTAACTGGTAACTGTTCTAACCTGTATTTGATTTCACTGGAACGACAGCAGTGCTACAGTTGATGTTGTGCTTTGGGGTGAGCGGGCTACGTCATTCCCAGGCGAACAAGTGCATAAGGATGGGCTGACTTCTCCACAGATTGTGATATTTGTTGGCACTCTTGTCAAGCGCTTTGCAGGTATGTTTGTTGTGCTATTGTACATCAATTGCTATCAGAAGCCTATACCTGATGCCTGGTGTTTCAGACACGGTATCACTGACAGGCGGTTCAGCGTGCAAATGGTACGTAAATCCTGAGGTCCCTGAAGCAAAAAGCCTTATGGCCAGGTAATATGTTGGTTTGAATATTTAGTACCTGCAGATGGCAGCCATCTTTTTCTACATTTTAGCAATTGATTTCTCTGCTCGCTTAACTAATTAGAGTGAGAAACATGCATGAGCCGATTAAATGGGATGAACACATGACTTCAGGAGAACCCAAAGTTGCTGCTGAACCAAAAAAGGTCTCTGATATCAAGTACCTTCACCCTTTTAAAAATAAGGTACGCTTTTTATTACCGTATGTCATACCTCTATCATATCCGTTACTTCGGTAGTTACTCACTTTCACTGCATCCTTTACAGAAAAAAAGAGTTTCTTGTCATAGTGACGGTACGAAAGATCGACAATTCATGGTGGTACAACTCCTACAGCAAGTGTCTTAGAACATCCAAGCCTCATGGTGACTCATACAGATGCAGTGGTCCTGACTGTGGTATCATTGGTGCACCTACCCAAAGGTCAAATAATGTTTACTACCTTCTCTAACTATCTGGCGCTGGGCACCTTGCTCTGCATTAATAGCTTTCTAATTTACTCTCTATGTAATGTAGGTACAAACTGTGCATTGTTGCTGGAGATGAAACGGGTGATACTGAATTTATTCTCTTTGGACGGACAGCTCAGCGCCTCACAAAGAAGACAGTTGATACTCTCATTGCTGATAATCCGCGTGGTTTCATTCCGGATGAAATCACGAGGCTCCTAGAGAAGGTTTACATATGGAATGTCAGCTTCACTGAGAACACAATAGGTTCCGGCAGCGTTTGTTTTCAGGTCAACGCAATCGTTGGGGAAATAGACGCCAGCAATGCTCTTCTTCCAATGACACCTACAGGATCACAGTCATCGTCGTACATGCTCTCTCAGGGTGCAAGCAGCAGCATGCAGAACACTCCTCAGAAAAGTGCCCCCTTAGCTTTGCCTTCACCACTGCCGCTTCAGAGGCTAGCCATGCTTCAAGCACTCGCCAAGTAAAGCGCTCTTCTGCCCATGAACCACCGGTGACGCCACAAAGTGCCATAGACACTACTAAGGATGAGGTAAACTGTTTCTGAGATAAAAGTCGGCAATTTACACATTCATTTTCCAAACAGAAGTATGCTTTATCCATATGTATACCATATGTCTTGATTTCCTCTAACACTACTATACAATGTGTATAATACTTCACAGATAGCTCAAGGCCGGACTTTACTGCAAACAGAGGCGGTTTTAGAGCCTATTAGTGCTGTGGCAGCACTTGCGGGGTCACCAGCGACGCCATAGGACAGTGGTGGTGCAAATGTGCTCAAGGTAAGGTTTACTCCTGGAGCCATTCTGAATCACTACGTGTAGTGAAGTAGTGAGAGGGAATAAAATTCTGTTTTTTTCATCTAATGAGTTATTGTAACAAGCCTTGAGATGATATGTGAACATCCATTGTACTGTGATGCTTGAAATACATCCGAAAAACATAGGCAAGGCTATTATTCTTTTGGTACAGTTCTCTATTTGTTTACGGGTTTCCTAAATACCTGAACTAACATGGTCCTTTTTTTAATGCCTTGCTTCACCAAAGGCTGCTTCTGATGTTTGTTTTGGTGATTCAACGAAGACTCGAGGGAGCGTGACAGGAAAGAGGTTAGCCTTACTGCCAGTGCATTTCTTTCCTTTGTTTTCTAGCACAGATTAGAGTCCACCCTTGTTTTCTAGCATTTCTTTGCATTTCTTTGATCAGTGACATAACGACCCGCTTATAGGTCTCGCTCATCTCCTAAGAAAAGTACTGTGAAGAGGCTCTTCAAAGATGATATCGCTAGAGATGATGATGGCGATGCTTGTGCAGATGACACTGCCAGGCCTGGGTGCTTTCTTGCTCTAATTAATCAAATGCTAAACTATCATGCTTGATATAGAATAGCATCATGTGTATTTGCTTACACCACTTAGCCCACTTTCTAAAACCCTTTTTCTTCCTTTGCAGGTCAGCAAAAAATGCTTAGGCACAAGAGGGCTCCCTACTTTTGCTCCTACCAGCTGTAGCAAGATGTGTGTGTGCCATGACTGATCAGTCGTTGCTTGGAACTTCACGGCTGCAAGCTGTGCTATTTGCTACTGATTTAGTCCTTAGTGTCATGCAGCTACTTTTGCATTTTCAATGGTCATTTAGATCAGTATTCTAAACTATCGGCTCTATGTTTGGTAGTGACAAATTCTGATCATAACATGTAACTTGTGCCTTCTAAAACCCTTTTTCCTTTACAGGTCAATAAAAGTTGCTTGGGCACAAGGAAGTTCACTACTTTTGCGTCTACCGTCAGCAAGAAAATGTGTGTGATCACTGGTCCGCCGTTGCTTGGAATTTCACGGCTGCAGGCTGTGCTATCTGCTACTAATTTGGTCTTTAGCGTCATGCAACTACTTTAGTGTATTCAATGGTCTTTTGGATCAGTATTCTAAACTACCGGCTCTATGTTTGGTAGTGACGAATTCTGATCGCAATATGTAACATAGTCAGAGACAGTAACCACGTGTGAAATTTGTTATGGTTGTGCAAGCTATTGCCCGATTATGTGACTGCTTTATCTTTGTGCTATGAAATGTGTGGGCATTTTCTACATAATTTGTTATGCTTCTTTTAAATCCTGATACTTAGATTGGATGGCCTCTATCTGTCATCTCCTTCAAGTGTCTAATATTGAAGTGGAAATTCTGTATTGAAGTGGAGATTAATTTCTGTGATAGCCTCTATCTGTCATCTGCTTAAAGCATTTACATTTAATTTTTAATTACTTTCTGCAATTGAAGTCATGGCAAGGCGCGCGAAGCGTGCCCAATGTTCTAGTAGTCTTAAGAGTGCACCCACTTTGGGAGTCGTTTGATGGGTGAAGGATGTGCGGATGTTGTTGAGTGCACGATGTGCGACAGTTTCTCTGTACGCTTATCATTTTCATTCGAGCTGCATTCAGGGGCCCTATTTATTAAAATACCAGAGCATAGGACATGTCACATCTCTCCGTCTCTATCTGATTAGTTCGTAGCCGTTTCCCTTCTCTCTCATCTTCATCTCTCCCTTCAGCATGGTAGAGAAGCTGCTGAGTGAGCTTCATTGTCCTTTGAAAGTAAGGGTAGCTGGTTTTCCTGTCAAGGATGTTGTTCGTATGAAACTACTTAGCTCAAACTTCTTCAAGCCCTTTTTTAGCTTTCGTGTTGAGCATTTTGTCCAACCAACCTTGCGCGAGAGCCTTGCTGCATGCAATGTCAACATCAAATGTTTTGCCATGAGATCTAGAATTGTAGAACAATCCGTGAATCCTGCTGCTGCTACTACTATCAGGTCCAGCTCAACTACCACTCCCACCACTACGTTTGGCACTAGCTCTACTACCACTCCTACCCCCATGCTCAAATATGCATTCACAGTCATTTGTTCTTGAATATCTTCATCACTGGGCACATTAATTGTTGTATTTATCTGTTCCAAAATATCACTCTCCATTCGAAGCTTGAGCTCCTTAGCTGATCTCCTCTTTTGCCTTCCTGTATAGTCAGTCTTCCTCATCGCCTCGCGAACCTCCAGCGGCACATGAGTGCATGATTTCACATTCCCGATTATGCCCGCGAGATGTTGCCTCAGGTGGGTTACACCCCCCTCCTCCAAATGTGGCTAAGCAATATCAACACTTGAAGCCAACTCCTACTTGCTCCTCATGGGTCCAAATATACTTGATATCTTCCGAAATTCGATAACAACAAACACTGATAATGAGCGCAGGACTAATAATCTGAATACCAAAAATTAAAACTATACAAAAATGCAAAACACAAATAATATCAACACTGGTTTATGTTCAAACAATGAAAAAAAGGACAATGTTCAAAACTAATACGGTAGGCCATTGCTTTGCAAAAATATGGATTGCAGGCTACTGCAATTCAGTTAGGTGCAAACCAAACTGCTACAACTCAAGCAAGAGGCCCATCTAAGTAGACCATGCAACAGGAGGACAATAGACTGAGATGGTTAGATCAAAGGATGAAAAGAATTGAGAACATGCTACATAAATTGATTTACATTATAATCCTTGGTAGTGTTGCTGCTGTTATATCTTGCTCCAGCTAAGTAGCAAATGAGTTGTAACAAACTAACAATCATGCTATGTTGTTATGAATTAGAAGTGTGCTTGAGTTACCTCCAGCTATGTAGCCCATGAGTTGTAACGATTATAGGTGTTATGTTGTTATGAATAAGAAGTACATGTACTTGAGTTACATCCATAAAATAGATCACAAGGCTAGATGACAAATACATAACACGCAGAACATCCAGAACCACGAAAACTTGATCAAAAGGCCATCAGAAGTTACAGTGTTACACACAAGCATGCAATACATAACAAAGATGAAGTATTTAACTAGTTTATCATAAGGTCCGTACAAGCATACAGTACTTTACAAGTCCATATGCTTCACACATACGGAATATAACAGACAAGCACATATAGGCATCATAAGTTCATAATCCTTGTAGCAAAACTAGGCAAAATGCCATCATATTATGAGAACTATCAATTGCTAGTTTTCGTTGCTTTGGTGCTGGTTTGTGACAAAGCACAAATCTGGTTTGTGATTTGTTGCTTTTCTTCTGAGGTTTTGTTCTACAAGCCAAAATATTTATTTAAACTGCTGAACATGTCTAATGTGTCAGGAGGATGAAAATCAACAATTGCTACTACCAAGCAGTGGCTGCCGATGCTACATTTCTACATTGTACATACACAACATCAATCAAGCAGCTTCACGAATCCAATACTTCATACCTTCACCAGTGCCTGCTGATGTCGACGGTCTTGAAGTAGCCAGACGTCTTGGACTGATATTGGCTCCGCCGCTGTCTTGGCTCCTCCCCCCACCACCCAAGCTGCCGTCTTCGTCCCTCCCCCTGCCGCCCAGGCTACCGTCTTGGGCCCTCAACCCCCCAAGCCGCCGCCAGTAGGGATGGCAATCGGGCGCGATGGGTACGGGTAGTGCTTGCCCATATCTGTACCTGCGACCCCGATTTATGCCCGTGGGTATACCCGTGAAGGACGACGGGTGAAAAACCTCGCCCATACCTGTCGCTCGTGGGTATACCCGTTTACCCGCGAACTGAGAGTCACCATCTGAGAGTTGAACTAATGACAGGTACATATAAGCAACAGTTGTTGCTAGGAAATATAATAACTATCAAAAAAGTTTATAATAATCAATAGCAATTAGAGATATGAAAAAGTTTAGAACAATTAATAATAATTAGAGATATTGCTATGACTGCGCCACTTGTATCGCGGGTAAACGGGTGGGGCGGGTACGAGTGGAGTTTACCCATACCCGTACTCATTTACCCGATGGGTAGAGTGTACCCCCATTTCCATACCCGTGGGTAAAAAAATATCCCATACCCGGCTCCATTAGGGTATTTACCCACGGGTATACGGGTAAACGGGCACAATTGCTATCCCTAGTCTCCAGCCACGCCTCTTGCGCCGCCACCCTCCATGCGCTAAGCACAAGGGAGAAGCAGGCAGATCAAGGCAGACCACACGAGAGGGAGCCAATCAAATGGGGAGTGGAGGTGAGCTGGCGGAGTGGAGGGGATCGCCGTGCAGAAGCAACGCGGCCGCCAGATGCCAGGCGCCACAGAGAAGAGAATAGAGGGAGAAGTGTGCGATGCGATTGCCTCTTTGAGCCGTAACCTAGGTCAAGCCTCCCAACTGAGAGACTGGGCCAGTCCAGGTCGGGGGCTCATTTGAAATGGGTCAAAAATTTTAGGCCCGGTTTGCCCACCAACCGGAGCCAGCCGGTAAAACCGGAAACAAATGATAATCGGTCCATACCGGCCGAAAAAAATTCCCTGCGTGGGCATACCATGCAGTGGAGGTGAGCCGGAGGCACATATGGAGGTCGAGGCGGCGCAAGCATTGTGCTCCGCAAGATGGCCATGCCACTCGAGCTCCTGCGTGACGCTGCTGGGCATATATGTGCATGTCCGTGCAAGGTCTTTCTTCTTTCTTGTTTCTACAGAAGGGCACCATATATATACACAGATTCTGATCATGGCATATGTTTTCCCTTAATTCTCATTTGCTTATTTGATCACACCTTGATCGGTACTTGGTTTCTTGTGTGTTTTGTTTCATCCTCTCATTTCTCTGAGAAATTCCTTGATGTTCGTGGAGTCCTGCAAGATCAGAATGTGCATCGGCCTTGGTTAAAAGAAATTCGTTTCATTAGTTGAATGTGTAGGCGAGAATTTTGAGACGCGAGGAATAATTGCACGTTTGGGATGATTAAGCTGAATCTGGTGAAATGTGTTGCACAATCTCAGTAGCATGTTTACACCAATGGAGATCTGCGATCGTACTCTCAAGTTGCCCAGTGGCCACCACGAAACGAGTGAAGTTGCAGCAGACTGAGCCCATCCTCTTTGTTGTCGTCAACTAAGGCCACCTCCCCAGTTACAGCGGACGCAATTTGGCAGCGAGCTGCAAGGTGTAGGCCGAGTGTGGTTACGGAGGCACGATGTGGCCTGTGGTGAAGCTGAGAGAGCGGTGTAGGCCGAACATGATGACGGAGGTGAACACGAACCAAGCATTGTGGCGGAGGCCTTGGCGCAGGTCTAGCCCAGTGACAACATCTTCATATGTTAGGATAATATGATTCCGTTTCATCCGTAGTAATGTACATGCATTTAAATAGTGTGTATATACACGCGTGAATATATATATCATTACTATTATAAAAGAATGAGTTGGTGGTCGTACATCCATTCTCCTCCAACCGCTCTATTCCTTCAACTTCTCACTATTCTCTGCTTTTTAACCGATCAGAGCAACTCTCTTCTATAACACAATTATCTATATATTTAATAAGTTCCGTTGTAACGTATGTGTATGTAACTAGTATATATGTACGTATGTATATGAAAAAATAGTAAGGAGGAGCGTTTGCCCACTTGGGCCAGGTGGAGTGAAGTGAGGCCCAACCCAAAACGGAGATATTTCTGCAGGTTCCGACGGCTCACGAGGATCCAAAACATTAGGATTGTGGCGACGGAAGAGAGGGGCTATCTCCCCCACTGCCATCGCTCATTGCTCACGGCTCGCGGCTCTTTCCCTCCCTCTCCGGGTTGACACTGCCATGGCCGGGCTCGCCGGCCTTCGTTGCTGCGACCTCGCCGCGCGCGGCTACAACTCGCTCCCTCCCCTCAGCGCTGCCCGCCCAAGCAGGTCCCCCCGTGCCTCTGCTCTCCGTTACTCCTCTCTCCAAGGTACCTTGCCTGCCTTCACCACTACTCCTATAGTCATATCTAAAACCTGTGAACTTGTTGGTCCGTACTGATACCCGTGACTTGGTGCTGCTGCTGATAGGTGGTGGCAGTCTAGGGGAGGAGGTCCTGCGCATGTTCCTATCGGAGAGGCGGATGCACGGCGATTTCGTCTCGAAAATCTCTGACATGGTTTGGAGGAGAAATGGCACAAGCCTTGACGCGTTACAGGCTACCATGGATCAAGAAAATGCTGCGGATGTTGCGCAGCCTGAAAATGTAAGCTGTGCCAATCATGCTGACATGCTGTCCACGCTGTTTAATTTAGTTTTGAAAAGCATAATTGATACAAAATTGGAATGCAGGTGAGGGATGATGCTATGAGCGAGGGAGTCTTGAGACTTGCGGCAACTGCAGATTGGGTGTCTGGTGAAAGCAGCTTTCCTGTGAGCACGAGGTTTTCTGCTAAGGTCTGTCATGGCGGTGGTTTCGGATTACTGTCCTTTATTTTGCCTTGTGACCATGTTATTGTAGAAGAAACTGATAGAGAGATGGGAGTGTTGTTGCAAATGGTGACAGGATAGGCAGAATGAGAGCGACAAACGGAAGGAACTTAACCTTCTGAGATACGAAGCAGTACGTTTTCTCTAAAGATTTTCGAGGCTTCGTCTTCGGATGTATTTCTTCAAAAAATTCTCACCTCTACCTTCAAAGAAAATTTCTCACATCCACGTACTGATGCTCATCATTTTTCGCAGCTTAAGGATGAACTGTTGCTCCTGACCACAGGGATTGGAGCTGCTTGCAGTTTATACTGTCTCCTGGTCTTTTCTCTGGAGGTATATAGATTTTGCAACTTTATGATTGACATCAAATTAGCCACATGCTTTTGTGCCAACCATAAAATAATTAAGTAGATTAATTAAGCAATCTCCTATTTAATTGACAATTTTCAGAAGCAACTGATATCTCCAATCTACTGGTAGATAACTTAAAAATGTTTTAGGTTGATTTTGTGTTGACATAATTTGTGCCAACTGCGCATCACACAGTTCATCATATTTCTATTTTCCGGTCCTTATCTCAGACCTATGTAATCTTTTGAATCACGGACTTGACCCAATGTTATGGGCTACATCAAACATACACGCTGATATGTGGACTTCCTGTCTAGAATCAAAGCAACCTTTTTTTTTAAAAAAAAAGGTGTGAATGATCTTGGCATTTAATGCCTATCAAGCCACATAGCCAAGCTTATTAACTTTGTTAGGACAAAATGCTTACATATATTTTCTTAAAGAGCCTATGATCATTACTTTTATATGATTCCATAAGTCAATGAAGGATAGATGGTTTAACTGTTCCTAAATACTGATAATTGATCATCAAATAGTCTTGGTGATGTGAGTATGACTGATCTTAAATGCTCTAATTGAACAGGCTGCTATCAGCTATGCTTTCGGAGTTGCTTTCAGGTAAGCTTCATAAGCTTCCTGTACAGTTTAAAAAGTTGAAAGTTTGTGGTAGTTTGTTTAAAGTGCATGGTTGGTCATTGAACTTGTGTGGGTGGTCCATCTGGGCTATGGTACTTTGAAAATGCATATTTAGGTCAGTAAAGTCCAGGCTAGCGTGAGTTGCCAGCCTGGACTATATTGGGCGGCTGATGACCACTTAACGCACTTTAGTGACCTAAATATGCATTTTCAAAGTACCATGACCCATATATACTACTTGCACAAGTTCAATGACCCACCGTGTACTTTACTCTTTGTTTTAATACCAATGCTGCTGCAGCTGATCCCTCAAGGAACCCGATAAAGTTTTAACTTGTGTTTCAACTTTAAACTATCTAAGATGTATTATAAATCTAACTAGTCACATTATGTTGAACAGTTGCTTGTATCTTCAACTTCTATATCGCCACACAGATAACATGTCAAAGGAAGATGTCCCAGAAATTTTTCTGAAGAAGAAAGTGAAGAAGTAGGTTTGGAAATGTTATTGTCTGTAATCTGTACTCAAGTCTTATATCCCTCACGTTCTGATTATTTCATTAATTATTCCTAAATATGTGCAAATGCTAGAATTGGCATACGAAGTGAGGATTTGAAGAATACAATAGAGAAGACATTGGGTGGTACTGCAGTTGCTCTTTCATCCCCAAGGCTTGTGATTCCCGCTGTGATTTTTGGATTGTCGGCCTTTTCAGATCACTTCCAAGATAGCATTTTAAATTTTGAGGTAAAAGCACAATTCTTCATTCTTATAGATCTCATTTAGTTAGTGGTGCATAACTGCATATGTTCCCCCTAATGGATACACACGTATTGTTTCCCCTCTCAACTGTGCCAATTATATAGCAAGGGGATATTACCTGAATCTTTTAGGGATATTCCTTGTCAGAAAATGTTCCCCTGTGAACACAAAGCATCCTGAATGTCTGTTTCTCTTTACGCAGCTTGTTCCAGGGATGATGGGTTTCTTCGCTTACAAGGCTGCAGCTTTGGTACAAGTCTACAGAGACAATGAGGACCTTAGATTGATACTCCCTGAAGAAGATGCTGACAACAGTTGAAGTGTTATTAATGAGAGATTGTGTTAACCTAGTTTTTGATAATAAGACTAGATTGATGTATAGAACATTTTTCAGTTTTGAATAAAATTTCTCAGATCTTTTGCGTCAACACTGAAATGAAAATATCCTGAAATTTGTTTTATCTACTTTTGAAGGATGATAGAGTTGGAATACTACTGCTAGGCGAGCATTTTTCTTTTCCATTTGTGAAATGATAAAACATTACAGCTAATCTGAGACACTCTTGCAATCACAGGCTGCAGAAAGCAATGCACCAGTTGGACGAAGGCTGGATTGCAGAAACAAACCACAAGATAGGAGTACAATGCTTGTGCAACAATACGCATACTGCAAGTTGTAGACTGCGGAGAGGAAGAGCTCTTACTAGCTAAGTATTTTTAACACGGCAGTTACAACTTGAACCACCTTAATGCCAGGGCAGTTTACTACTACTATTAACATGATCAGAAGTTGGCCGAGTTAATCCGCCGGAGCTGATTCTTTGGCTCCTGTTGCGGCACATACTGCACTACTGGTTCAAATGCCTGTAACAAACACAAAATAAACTAGTTACCGCAACAGTTCGGCAAACTGTAAATGTTAAGATGGACATATCATAACATATTGGACATCGAACTATGAAAAGAAATCTCCATTGGTGAAGCAGATCTCAAAGGGCAAATGTCTACTAGTTCATCATTCCCTGAGAAGTAAAAAAGAATACAGTTCTTCAGCTCGTAATTTGAGCATTTGCACATTCCAAGTTTCCAACTGATGCGTGCACGCAATTCAGATTGCGCTGCATATGGATAAAGCATTCGTACAATTGCCTTGCAAAAAGAAAAGAAAAGGGCTCAAATATCTGTGAAGCTCGACACTCCTGAAACACACAAGACCAGAAAGCAGCAACTACGAAAAGGTTAGCATTTCATTTCTAAAACACACATTTTATTGGATTTAACTATACCACGGAAGTTTATTATCTGTTCCTGGAAGTTAGATCATCTTGTACTTTTTTCTAGACAATGAGGTCAGGGTTTCATACTCCCAAAATGCAAAGTAGGACATAAATCTCACCTTTCGGAGAAGTTGTCACTTGCAGAGTTATACATACTGTCTTCAGATTTCATGACATTGTCATAGAAAGGAGCAACAAGAAAAGTACAAAAAAACACAACAAAAAATTGAAAGAGGTGCAGTTCGAGATAGATGTGCAGATTTTACCAGTACATGGGTTGTAGTAAATTTTGCACATCAAGCTGAAGCAGATGGGCAAATAGTGTTATTTATTGACATTAAGCTAGGAGCTATCATCTTAGTTAGTATGATGCTGACTGCATGCTAATGGAGGAACCTGAACTGACAGACAATGCAGTGATAAACTTTTCCATAGCCCTAATTTAATCCATCCTAAGAGTATGCCGAGACTAAGAGCAACTCCAGCAGTAGCCCTCAAAACAGGGCCCCTACTTTTCATTTGAGAGTTCCCCCTACTTTTGAGGGCCCTATTTTTTTTACATCTGTTCCAACAGCACCTCTCAAATTTAAGCCCTCAAATCCATTCCACTACAACTGAAACATGGGACCCACTCATTCTCTCCCTCACCCCCGCCGTCTCCAGAGCCTACCGCGCATCCGAGCCCTCGGCGATGGCATCGACGCTGGCCTCCTCGTCGGCGTCCCGCATCGGTGGACGGCGTCCTCGGCGCCGTCTTCGCGGCGGCTCGTAGATGAAGTCGACAAACACCTCCTTGGTGTCGGCGTCGCGCGCGTAGAGGAAGCCCGCCGCTTGACGGCGGCGGGCGCCTCGGCAACGTAAAGCTGGAAGGCGTTGGCGGCGTCGCGTCGTCGAGGCGCGGCGCAGAGCGGCGCCTCTGGCGTGTGACGCGGATCTCGCGCGCGATGAGGTCGTCCATGGTCATCTTCTTGCCGAAGGAGCGGCGGGAGAGAGGCCTTGGCGGGAGTCGGGACGGCGGGAAGGGGCGAGGCGCGGTGGGGGTGGAGGTGCCGAGAGGAAGGGGCGCCGGGGAACCGGCGCGGTGGGGCGGCGGGAGTTGGGCGCGAGGCGGTGGAGGAGGTGGAGGCGCGGGAAGGGAAGGGGGGCGGGGAGCGCGCGTGGGGCGGCGAGGAGGCGGGAGTCGGGCGCGTGGGGCGGCGGGGGGCGGGAGTCGGGGCAGCAGAGGGAGGCGAGGCGCGGTGGAGGTGGAGGCGCCGGGAAGGGCGGGGAGGCGGGGACGGCACGGGAGGCGGCGCGGGAAGGAGCAGGAGGAGGCGGATGGCGGAGTGGGAGGAGGGGACAGCGGAGGCGGGGAGAGGCGGGGATTTTGGGCGGTGGAGGCGGGGGAAATTTCACCAGCGGGAAAAAAACCGAAAAATGAGAGCCAGGGGAGAGCCCCCAGGAATGAGGGCTGATGGGGGATTTGAGGGGCTCCTCAAATTTGAGGGCTCTAGTAGAGACCCTGCTGGACCTCTATTTTTGCCTCAAGCCCTCAAATATGAGGTTTGAGGGCTCAAGTAGGGGTCCTGCTGGAGTTGCTCTAAAGAACCCCATCTTTAAGTCTACTGAACCAGTGACGTCTGTCCAATAAGCGGGCACTAGGCATTGACTATTGCATTGGGAAAGTATGCGATCACAGGAGAGATAAATGGATGGCCATTCACAGTATGATCAAGCAAATGCAGCATCTTAGGTCACCTATACGCCGAAGTGGGGGGCACCATGGTGTGAGAGCACCATGATTTTAAATACGCGAATTCAATCCAAACTTAAGGTATAATTTTCGAAAATTTCAGTTTTAGTTTATACACCAATATATAACAATTTAAATGAAACATATACTTTTAAAAAAATATACTTGAATTCAAATATGAGTTTCAACGTAGGGAAAAAATGATAATTTTTGTACAAGAGGATGCAAAGAAAAGGCCGGAACCTCATCTGATTGGACACAACTTAGTGTTCTATCCATCCCCAGACATCCTCTCATAACCACTCCAGAGCAAAGCCAATCAGGCAGAGACAGCGAAAAAAGATAAGTTAAAAATGTTCAGAAATGAACAATTAAACTCCCAATGATTGACCCGGCGCAATATCTCACTCACCAGTCACCCGCACAACCGATTTGTTTCTTTTTTGGCCCACGATATCTCACTAGCAAGGAAAGCCGAAAATAAGTTTTTTTTTGTCGTTTATTAGTGTCCGCAAAATCTTTAACCATTAGTTGATTGGCAGTACCCTAACATGTACAGTAGTTATGCGTTAGCTTTGTCCTATATTTGGGAATTTAAATGGTTTTTTAAGGGCAAATAGGCATTAAAAGGCCTAGAGCTTTGGGTTAATACTGGTAGATAGAAATGAGTTTAGACAGCATAAAAACCCAAAGAGACTAAAAGCGTAGCAACCTCGGATTAGTCCTTTTGGACAAACTCATGAGCATATATCAGCCAAGTGCTGCTTATGGATATCAGCCAAGAGCTCATGAGCATGTGGGTTTGTAAGCCAACTTTTGCTTACTGAAAGTGACAGCACTTGTAGGTTTCTAAGTGCGGATTTAGCTCATAGTTTGGTATGATTACTACCTTGTGCCTCCTGAGCCGCTCGTTCTCCTCCTCCAGTCGCGAGATCTTGTTCTCCAGCTCGTTCGTGTACGCCTGCATTAACCAAATCAAGTGCAAACGCCGCATATGGTAAGCAACGTGATGTGCGCAGGCAAAAATGCACGAGAGACGATTGAGATTGAAGAACACGATGATCTCAAGAACCCACCTGCTTCCTCGCGCGCGACCTCGCCGCCGATTCCCGGTTCTTGATCATCCGCTTCTTCCGCCGCTCCACCGTCTTCTCCGCCGCGCCGCCCTCGGCGCCCCGCTTTCGCCCGGCCGCCGCGCCCCCGTGGCCGTCGTGGTACAGCGCGTCCAGCACCGGCCCGGCGCCCACGCCGATGGGACGCGGCACGGGGCGCCCGACTTGGTGGTGGTGCTCCGGGGGCGGGGGAGCCGGCTCCGGCGGGTGATGGTACTGCTGCGCCCAGCGCGCGCCGACGCGGCCGCTCCCCGTGTCCGCGGCCGCGGCGCCGGCCCTGGGCAGGAAGTCCTCCAGCGTCATCTGGGCCGCCGCCGGCAGCAGGCAGCCGCCGCTGGTGCCCTGGATGTCCCGCCACACCTCGTCCACCGTCTTCTTGCCCGCCGCCGCCGAGCCGGCCGTGCGGAGGAGGAGATCGTCGAGGTTGACGCCGTGCAGCTGGCCCTCCACTTCGCTCAGCGTGAGCCCGCACGCCGGGGCCTGCCGCGAGACGGCCTCTTCGCCGGGGGCCCCGCTGCCGTGGGACGACATTGTCTGAGCTCCCATTCACTCACCAGCCCCTCGCGCGATCGCCACGCAAACACCTTGCAAGAAACGCACACAAACACTTGACCACTCACTCCACTTTTCGTTGAGCTCCTCCTAGTAGGAGGGGGAGGGGAGAGGCAGGAAGAAGAAGCAGAGGAGGCGGCGGGCAGACAGGCGATGCTCACTTGGGAAGAATCCAAGAAGAGAGGGAGAGCGTGTGCGCGCGCGCGTATGAGGAGATGAAGAGTGGGGGCTGCCTTTTTAGCATGGCCAAGGTTCCTGGCTTGCTTCGCCTTTGCTCAGTCGAATTTTTGTTTGTGGTGGACGGTGCGGAGCCTGCGGGGTACACACAGCGAGTGACAAAGAGACCAGGTACCTTGCCGGGCCCACGTAACAGTCCGTTCCGTTTGCACGTACGAATTTTGCACGAATTTCTAGCAAAGGAAAGATTCGACGAGACTGTTCGAGACAAGAAAAAAAAAAGAGAGTACGTTTCAAGCGGAGCCGAAAGGTAGGCCCAATGAATTATTAGAAGGTATTCCAGGCTTCTTGTTTTTCTTCTTCGGCTAGTGGCGGCCGAATATTCCAATTGTGAGAGCTGCAACGGATGTAAGGGGTCGAGGCAAGAAACATGGTACTGTGTTGCGGCTGTCAACGACGGAAATGCCGTTCTACACGAAGCTCTCATGGAGGCCGACCAGCGCAACAGTATGTAATCAGCGTTAATTATACTTAATTAGTGTTAATTATGATTAATTAATGCTAATTAATTTATTTGCTGATTTGCTGTTACTCGACATCGTCCTGCTAATCTATGGTTCTCGGCAGGTGTTGCCGAGTTCTAGTAGCTCGGCAGGACTTGCCGAGCAACCATGGATTGGCAAAACGATACTGAGCAGTAGCAAATCAGCAGATAAATTAATTAGTGTTAATTAGTGCGGCAGGTGACACGTGTTTTAGGTTTGCAAAAACGGATATTCGGGTACCTAATTCAAAAAAGTGGTTATAGTGCCAGATGTGTCAATAGGTCGTTCTACACTCACGTTAGCTTGGTAAGACTTGTCGAGCTGCTGTAGTGCAGCAGGTGACATGTGTCGCCTAACACGGTTGATGAGCTCAGGGAAAAGGCTAGGTTTGCAAAAACGGGTGTCTGGGGGCTAAATTAAAAAAGTGGTTATAATGCTAGATGTGTTAATAGTTTGTTCTATACTCACGTCCAGGTGCTCCCCACAACACAGCCGCACAATGCGCATCGAGAGTAGTGCAAGAAATTTATTTTTCTGATTTTTTGTTGGATTAACCGCTCGTTTTGGCGATGGCTTCTGGCTTCTACTTTTAATTTACTATTCCTTAATTTTGTCTTTTTCTGGTTTTTAGTTTTTTAGGCTTTTTTGCCGTTTCTTTTTTCCCGTATTCCTTTTCATTATCTGTGATGGGTTAGCCTATTTTTTATTTTTAATTTTTTTAAAATTTAATTACGCTAAATAAACCACCTCATCTACAGTGAAAAATAAGTTAGCTATAGTGAAAAGCCATAAGCCATCGCCAATCTAAGGCCCTGTTTGGATCAGTTTCAGATTCTTAAAAACCAGCTATTACTTCTAGTTTTTAAAAACTAGTTTCTAAGTAAAAACTGATGGGGTGTTTGGATCCCCTAGTTTTTAAAAGCTGATTTCATTTATGATTGGTGCTAATAGACTATTATACCCTTACATTTATTGCTCTTGAACAACACATTAAACAGCCATGCGTGGTCTTTAATGAGGGTAAATGGGTATTTGTGCCAAAAAACTAGCAAAAGCTGGGTATCAACAGCTTCTTGGTTTTTAAGAATCTGGGTAGGTAGATTTTAAAAACTGCCCCAAAAACTGGTCTGTTTGGATCCCACCCAGTTTTCAAAAGCCAGATTCTTAAAATCTGGGTGGATCCAAACAGGCCCTAAGCACCTAGTGGGCACTGGTTACAAGTAAAGAAGGCAAATTTAATTGTCCCATCACTCCTAAATCTCTCTCATGGTCATTTGAATTGTGAACGTGATATATTGTGCACTTTGGAGAGAGACACATGTATTGTACACTAAAAGCTTACTACTCATCATGTATTATACAAAATACAATGTATTATACACATATTTATACAAGAACTAACATCACAATGGGTATTTGTATCTGTACAATGTATTGTACCCAGGTACATATAGGAGGTGTAGAGAGAGGAGGTGCATAGGATGCATAAACATGTGTTGTACAGGAAGTGTAGAGAGGGAGGTGTACAGGATGCATATACATGAACTGTACAGGAAGTGTAGAGGAGGAGGTGTACAGGGGCAGTGGTGTACTGCGCACCTTAACCAGTGATGATGACAACCACCATGGGGCAAGCCTGGCTTGGAGGAGTACATGGCGGCGACACGAGTATCATGGCAGTGGAGGAGTACATGGCGGCGACGGAGTATGTGGCAGTGGTGGCAATGAAGGAGTACATGGCGGTGGCAGTGAGGACCATGGGCCATAATAGTGGAGGTGTACATCTTTACTCCTTGCCAGATCGAAGGACGACATCCATGGTGGTGGTGTGCTCCTTGACAACACCGACGCCGGCGTGGTGGAAGATGATGGGAAGGAAGAATACCAAGCAACATGGAGGGGTTGAGATGGCCAAATCCAAAGGCAATGAAGTTGGGGATGACAACATCTGGCAGTGACAACAACGAGGACGGTGGGATCCGGCCAGAGTAGGTGTACTAGCCCGATGAAGACGAGAGAGCATGCCAGAGCTGAGAATGAACCACGACATTGGCAGGATCCAAGACGCACCACGAAGCCGGCCAAATCAAGCGGTGGTGGGGTCAAGGGTAGCCAGATCCTATGATGGTGGTGTTGATGCTGGCTAGATCCCTGAAAATTATTTAGGGATCTTCTCGCCTACCGCCACTCATTGACAACCGTGGTATCGTTGTCATCTCGTCTTCTTGCCTACCACCACGTTGGGTGCTCAGCCCACTGGATCAGGGAGAGAGAACGAGAGACTGAGGAGTGGTCCTAGGAGTTGGGTTGTGCCAGCATGGCATGGGCAGGATGGGCCTCGGGCTGGGCAGCACGACACGGGCATGACGAGCCTCGAGTCAAGCGGCATGACATGGCAAGATTGACGAGCCATGTCATGCTAGCACCGACAGCCGCCGGTGTGGCCAAGCACAACACGTCACTATGGGGGACATGGAGGTGAGCACTAAGAGCCACACCAAGGGTGCCAACCTAAGTGAGGAAGGCAGGGACGGGGACAACCTTGTCGGTGGCAGAATCGAGGAGCGATGGGTGGGAGGGGACTGGGGAGGGGAGGAGGGAGAAGGCAAAGGTCGGGAAGGAGAGTGGCAGTGGGATGGAGCACGGAGGCTATGGAAGGTCCTGGTGGCGGGCGCACAAGACGAAAAGAAGAGAGGTAGGGAAAAAGAGAAAAGAAAAAAGATTGCAAGAGAGAGAAGTGGGAACAAGAAAAAGAGAGGAGGGAAAAAGAAAAAAAAGGAGGGGATAAAGAAGGAAAATGGTGAAATTTAGAAGGAAAATGGTGAAACTATGGACATGTAAATATTTGGAGAAAAAGTGAAATTTCATTAATATTTTACAGGTACATTCTTACTGCCTCGTTAAAAACCTTACACCCTAGTGTGGGGTTTCCTCGGTGAAGAAAAGAGTACAATAACTACATACATGCATACATATTGACTACTCCTTGATGTTGAGATCGGCTAATGCCTGCACGATCTTATGATCCTCCAATTAGTGTTGTAGCTGCTCATCTGTGTTCTGCTAGTCCTTGAGGTAGGTTAGGACATCCACTATATTGGGCACGAGGGATAATCTTCTTTCTTCTATTATTCTCTTGACCATGCTGAATGTCACCTCGAAAGAGCCAGTTGACACCAGAACAAGTAGAACATCCCATGCAAAATCACAGCACAGGAAATATGTGATGGTTGTCTATCCACCATTTGAGGAGCTTGACCTTCCCAGATGAGAGGGTAGGATCTGTGGTAGTAAAGTTGTGGACGAGGTAGTGATTGAGCTCTACATTAGGATTGCACCTTGTTGCTTTGTAGAAAGAGTATAAAAATGTCAAAACGAGTAACAACGGTCCAATACAAATCAATAAGTATGAAATCATTATGTTGGGCATTAGAATTGACAAAGATAATTATAATATTTTTATACCCTTCTAACTTCTTTAGCATGATGTGTGTTGAGTTCCACCCCACCTTTATGTCAAGACTAAATTTTCTTGGGATAATATCATTGGCCCTGCAATACTCCGTAAACCTAGCAACCACTTGTGCATTACTTGAGAGGAAACAAACAGCGGTACAGATGTTGTTCAAATATCCACCAATTACCTCCATACTATCTTGGACAACGAGGTTGATGATGTGACATACGTACCTTTGTGGAGAATATATCCCTGTATATACAATTGTAGTCAGGGGGTGAGGACCTCCATGGTCATCGTATTCGTAGAAGCATTATCAAGAGTAGTAGAAAAAAAATCCTATTATCTATCTTAAAATCATGAATGACTTGAAGTATGCGGTCGGCAATGACCTCCCTGATGTTGTGCCTCATCAATTACTGAAACCCTATGACTCTCTTGTTTAGATTGTACTCGTCATCTAAGTAAGGGCAACAATACTAAGGTAGCAAATTCTCTAGTGAGAGGAAGTCCAATATTGGAAGTTAAAGCAAAACAAAAGCTAACTTTTAGAACCTTTTCTTTCAGTGTAGCTAGCTCCCTATTGTAGATCACTATAATATCAGATTTAGTGGTTCTTCTACTCATATGTTGGTACTAAAGGCAGAAGTCGCATTGAATCATTCTTTTAAAATTATGGCTCTCGCCATCCTAATAGGTAGATCTTCTAAAACTATAAAGCTTGTTATTTCATCACGAGTTACTTGGGGGTTGTACATCCACATACTTACAGTGTCATCAGCTGACACGTTTAGCTGTGTCTACACACCTCCTCCTTAGGCCTGCCCCATGTTTCGCAGGCATGCTTTGTAGTGTCGGTTCAGATGCCTTGTCCCTCCACTTGAACCTATACTCAACTCATTTTTGCAATAATTACACATTTTAATCACCTGCCTTTAGCCATCTACAATATCAATCCTCTTGGTTATGTGTTTCCAGCACTTCGCCCTTTTGCTAGTGGGCAAGGGGGTTGATGATGATCCTTTGATCCCGCCGTGTGATGATAGGGGGCAAGAAGTTCTTAAAGACAGTGTCCTCATAGCCATCTATACTGTCCATATAATGGTAATCCATGCCGTAGTCTCCCATGCCTAGGGAGAGTTGGCGAGCATTGAAGTGAGCATTGTCCTGTATGAGAGGAGTACTAGGGGGAGTGTGAGGGTGTGCTTACTTTTGCCTCGGTCCCCGTGTTGTCCTCTTCTTCTTGCTAAACATATCAAGAGAAGGAGAGAATGGAGAGGGTAGAGAATAGAGAGCTTGGTGAGTTGCTGGTGTTGAGTTGTGCAGATATGAAATGAGGGGTGGATTTTATAGGCATGGACGAAGAGGATCATTGCTCCTTGTCTCCTTGCTTGCTCTTTGCCTCCTTCATGACCGTTGCCTCATGAGCTCTCAAGCTCTTTTGCCCGTTGCTTGCAGCACTTGCCGTCCGTTGCCATGGGTAGAGCCGACACAGAGCCGTTCCACTTGCAGTAATAGTCCATTGGCCAGGCATCCACCCAGTTCTCTCCCTCTTCCACTCCAGTTCTCTTCTCTCCCTCTTTGGTTCTCCCCGACGCGGCGATGCCTAGGCCAGCTCAGATCTGCGTCTCCCTCATCCCCCACTGAAGGCGGCCTAGGCCCAGATCTGAGCTGGCAACGACCATGACGACAGGGTTGGAGTGGTTTCCCTCCCCTCTCATCAATAGCAACATCGGGGGAGACATAGAGCGGCGGCAGTGAGGTGCCTCTATCTCCCCTCTCCTCGACGGCGACGATGACCACAGCGAGGTGCCTCTATCTCCCTCCCCTACTCCCCTCCTCTCTCCTCATCCCTTGATGGCGGCCTAGGCCTAGATCTTAGCTAGTGACAACCATGATGATGGGGGTGACACGGTTTCCCTCCCCTTTCCGACAGTGACAAAGGTGGTGGTATGGCAACAATGACCATGGCGAGGTGCCTCTGTGTCCCTGCTCCCTTCCCCTGCCACGGCCGCCAATGCCAAGTCACTGACACTGCTGTGCGCCGCCATCATGCTTGCGTGCCACATGGTTTTTTGGGTTGTGCCGATCCAATCACGACCCAATGTAGTATGCCGTGTCATACTGCCCGACATGCCCGATTCCTAAGCCCAGCCTAGCTCGGGCATCCGTGCCATGCTGGCTTGGCCCGTACTATTTATTGTCGTATCGTGCTATGGACCAGGCCATGCTAGACGGACCTCGTGCTGGCTCGAAATAGCCGTGCCCAACTCCCAGGACTACTGAGGAGACGACAGGGATAAGAAGTGAACATGGGTCTTATATGTACTGTACGCTTGACATGTTTTCTCTCACATGTATTGTGCAGCTGATTAAAAAAGAAAAAAAAAGAAAGAAAAGAATTTTCGGCAAAGATCCCTAAAAACCATTGGATGGTACATATTGTTGGTGCGTAGGAAACCATGTTTAGACTCTCCGTATTCCTGTCAACCAGGGTGACATTTGACCGAGAAGCGCAAGAGGACAGAGCTACTTGTACAAAGAGTGAGGGAGGAGCCAGGTAAAACTAAGACCAGCTGCTTACGTCCATTTCCTATAACGGTGTTTCCATTTTTCCTCATTTTTCTTTAATTGAATTTCTCAGAAAAAGCTAACAGCTGCTATAATATTATTTAAGCAAAAAGTCGTCCGAAAAAACCAAATTGAAGGGGACTCGCTCTCCAGCACATGAAACCTAGCATGGGCGTAAAACTACAAGTTTTATGGGTCGTCTGATCACGAATAAACGGTAAGATTTCCAATGTTGCATCAGGGAATACTCGTCCGCCTGTGCGATTTGGATGCTCTAAAGAGCAAAGGGCAACAGCAGCGCACAGCGACAACGGGCCGCTAATCACTGTAGCAGCTCCACTGTTCATGAGCACTGTATCACTGATCTGGTCCGTCCATCTCGGAACGGACCACTCATAATCACCTACAATCACAGTACCGTTACTATGTAGCTTTCTACTCATTGTCAGAGAATCCTCTACGTGTGGGTTTCCTCAGTTAGAACTAGGGGTGATCCGCTGGGCTTCAGTTTTTAGTTTCCAGCTTATTTTTCACTATTTATATATTTTGTCTTTTTCTGAACTTTTGGCTTTTTATTGAGCTTTTTTGCTGTTCTTTTTTTCCCGTATTTGTTTGTATTATATGTAATGGGTTAACATATTTTTTATATTTTTTATATTTTTTTAAATGTAACTATGCTAAATAAGCCTCTGTCAACTACAGTGTTTTTTTCAACCAGCTACAGTGCTTTTCAGCTATAAACCACTAAAAATAAGCCCAAATGATCACCACCCTAGATCGCTAAGGTTGCAATAGAATACCCATTCTTGTGTGGGTTCATTTAGAGCTATCTTACTTAGCTCACTATGGGTGTCTCAGAAGATCTAAAACATAGCATAATGCTCAAAGTTGGACTGGAAAGAAGACAGGTGATAGCACTGCATGACGTAGTGCACCGAAACGCTGACAGCAGGATGACCGGATCAAAATGGATCGGTCGTTGGAGAAATTGAGGAGCGAGACAACGAAGGTGATCGGCATCTGTCATGTTAAAAAGATTATCACAATCTCGGTCAATTTTGTGGGTGGCTGTCTCTTCTAATGACAGATTTACAGCGATAAAGCGAAGTAAAAAAAAAACATCGGCAGCACAATTAATCTCGATTCTGGACGCTTCCATGCATCTCTGTGCGCGATGATGATAGCTAGCATAAACTGTATTGATAGTTACTCCATTCGTCCAGCAGCAGCCCAAATCACTTGAGCTGCTACTGCGATGTAACCGGTAACAATAATCTACTCAACTCCCTCCATCACTAAACGTGTGACTCAAATATTCTTAGTCTTGACGATCAAATGTATATAAAAAAATCTCCATCGATCATATAAATTTGGTATTACTAGATTCATTGTGCGAATCATACTTTCACTAACGATGTTTCTGTTTGTAGTTTGTAATTAACAACATATTACAACGAAAAAATAGCAGTCAAATTAAGTAGTACTTTAGATATGGAGTTAATGTCTAAGATGACTAACCTCCTTTCGTAATACTCCCTATCATCGGGGAAGTCAAATTCCCGCTCTCCTTGAAAGAGAAATGTCCTGAACCACTAAATGCTAGGGCTATATACAACCGCTCGTCATTACACTATAATGATAGGATGAGCAGTTTTTTTTGAAATTATCAATGTACTCGAAGGGTATAACTAAATCCAAAGCAAAGAGTCTTTTCTACTTTTCCGTTATGCTTTCTTAGGATTTTTTTAAGATTAATTCCGGATAATCCCCTACTTCTGAGGGAAATTCATTTAAAGAGTATAGAATAAGAATAGATTAATAAAAGGGATTCTAGAATAGTTCGGGCTTTGGTTCACCGTCACTTTTGTGCACCCAATGGTGGTGATTGCATCGGATGACCAATTGACACATACTCGTACGGTCGTACCAAGTTGCAATGACAAGAATGACCGAATGAAAGCAGACGAGGACAGACCTATCCACACCCTCGCTCTGTCGTTTCAGTCTCCGCCCTCCTTTCCCCTTCCAAAATTATTAGGCGGAGAATTTATGCGTGAAAATTACTGAATTTTTACAAGCAGCGTATTCGGTAATTGGTATGGACGGATGGAAGTATTAGTTGCCTCGCTGCGAGGCTTTTGGCAAAGGATCGATGGGAGAGCGCGAGCTTCGTAGTTTTGTCATTGGAAGTGCACTGATTCCCTGAAAGCCTAATTCGATTCACCACCAACATATAAAATTTGGGTTGTTTATATGTATTCTTTAGTTTTCTTTGTGCCGACAACATCGCTAGTTTTATCCTGATTGTTTTATTTTGGATTAGACGATAATCGATACACTCAGAATAGTCAGCGCATAGTGTTTGAACCAAACAACATGCCAATATGGGGTTGAATGTCTTTACAGCTTCTATAGAAACTATGAAGTTTTTCCCACATTTTTTGGGCATCGGTGAAATAGAATGGCTATGTAAGATTGATTGCCCCCACAGCTAATGAATGGATCTGCCACTCCACTCCAACAGTTGTGTGAGACCATATGGAGGTCACCCCGCAGTAGTGATGAGTAATTGACTTTTGGTTTAGAGAGTTTGCGTGTTTGAGTTCGATAGTTGAGAAGGTTGAAAAGCAAAGTTTCCAAATTGCTGGATTTTTGGAGTGATCGACAATCAAGCCGGTCTGACCGGCAAAAGAGGTGGTAGTCAGACTAGATACCCTCAGTGGTCAGACCGTTGGCCCATACCGGTCTGATTGGCCCTTGTCAACGGTCTGACTGGTATGGGGATTTGATCAAACCGGCAGAGGGTTGTACAATTTTGGCTAAGAGTTGTATTTTGGGGTTTTGAGTTTCACAATGAGTTTGATTTGACCTAGGTCATTGCTTGTGTGCACAGGAGTTTATTATTTGATCCTAGGTTTTAGGATCAGTGTTTTGGTTGTATGCATTTTGCATAGTGTATTATATTGATTAATTATGTCAATTGATAACTTTATGTATTGTGCGGTGCTACGTGACGATTTGCTTATTTGTATTGGTTATAGGACTCTAGAGCTATATTATGGTGAGCCGGATAGGACCATAACTAAGCTAGGAGAGTTTAGGTCCAAAGCGATCAAAGGATCAGGACTACGCTCCGGAAGAGCCAAGGTCCAGATCATCAAAGAGCTGCCAAACATGGCCAACACTTGCCGAGTGTTACAAGCCAGGATGATGAGGAATCGAAGCGGAAGCTACCGGTGTTGGACATGACGGGCAACGGCTAGTTGGATCGGAACTAAGCTTAGGGATGTAACATCATGATTTTAGTTCCTTTTTGAAGTTTTTAAAATAAAAATAGCCATTTGGATTTTGTTAATTAATTAAAGATTAATTTGAATTTGATAAATTAAAAGGATTTAATGTGAATAAATAAACTTGTGGGCCAAATCCTTCCTTCCGGCCCGGTCCGTGTTGCACACACCTTGGCCCATCTCAACTGCATGGCCCAGCCCGCCTACCCTCCCGTGCCACGCTTCACTTGCCTGCGCCTCTGCCCACTTGCAGCCACTGCCAGGTGGGATGCACCTATCGGACACATCGTCTTTGCCTCGGACTTGCTTCTTTGGATCAGTCATGACTGCATTGTTGTCTCCTCGGTGACTCTTCCCTCTCCAACTATTTAAGAGCACCCAGGGCAGCGGAAATCTTCACCTGAGCCGCTGCACATCTTGCGCCCTTGCCGATGCCTCGATTTCATCAATCCCACGCCGGAATTCAAGTTTGTTTGCCATCATTGGCTTCAACTCTAGCGAGAGATTACCCTACCTTCGGTGAGTTCCTGATCTAGCTGACCACACCAATAGCTTCACCGTGCTAAGATCTTCATCTGGATGCCGTCACCAAAGCCAAGGAATCGCTGGATGCCCAGTTCGCCATAGATTCGTAGCTGCACCACCACCTTTTCCTCGCCATCGACCATGTCTATTCATTGGTGTCCACGCCATTATCTCCACAGTGTTCACCGTGCTCCGCTAGGCTAGATCTAAACATTGGCCTAGCTGGAGAAGCCCTAGATCGTCGGCAATGACCTCGCCGGTTAGATCCAGCGTGTTAGCATCCATGTAGCTCGCTAGATTAGCATCTTAGTCCAACGTGTCACCCACACTAGCATCACATAAACCCTAAGCTGCCAACTTAGTACACCACAAAGCCGTGCCTTGTCACCTCCCACGTGTTGGACACGTCATCACCACATCATCGCTTTTTGCAAATGTGTCCACCGTGTCTCTTTGCCACATCAGCACTAGACACACTGGTGCACTGTTCCATAGACCGAATCCACAGTAGACCTATATCAGTCCATGTACTAAGGGCTCACTTGTCAGCAAACACCTATTTTGCAGAATTATTTTATTTTGGAAAATCCAAAAATTTGTAGGACCTACTTGTCAGCTTATAGCCTTTTATTAAAATTAATTTTGAGGGAATATTTAAGAGAATATTCTCCTTTCTCTCTCAATTTTCAGGAATTTATTTTTGTGCTAAATCTTTCGAGAGTTCATTCTCCTATGTCCTAACTCCGATTGACCTGATTCTTTTTCCTAAATTCATCTAAAATTGAGCTCTATATTTTGGTTCTAGTTTTGTTGTTTTTAGATTTTCTTTGGATTTATTCATATTTCATTCATTTTGTCTCTCCTTAGGTAACGCCTTCAAATGAGTAGAAGCAGGACCTAAAGAACAAGAAGTGTTAACTGAGCAATGCCAAGGTAAGTTGTAACCTTTGATCATATTGAACCTATTGTTTTAAATCTAAATATTATTATTTTGTTTTAAATTATCATGCATTGCTAATTTATTACAATCTTTCGTACTTGGTAGTTATTAACCAATTTCAATTAATTTTCTCCTTGATAATTTGAATGCCATGCTTCTATTGTCACTATAGAATGGTTAATTATATAGTGATGTAATATTAGTATTCACTTGGTTTGCACATTTAGTATACTTAGCCATACTTATTACTACGTTGGGCTCATCATCACATTGATCAATTAATTAATTTTGACCTAATAAGTATTGAATTGTGGTTGTGAGCTATAGTTATAAAATTTATGTACCATGATATGGTAGTGCCATTAGTATTGGCTAAACCAAATGGTTTTGCTTAGGCAAGTGATTGTGCAGTAAAGGGAAAAATGTGGTTAGCACTTTGGGATGTAGATACCTCACTTGGGTAATGTTCAAGGACCTAACTTTGTATGCCATTGATCTAAGCCTTATTGTTCTACCACAAATCTAGTATGGGATGAATTTAACTAATTAATTTATGATATTTCTACCATGATTTCATCATTGAAATGATGTGGTTGGTTAGTTCATCTTTGAGTAATTTTCTACATGGTGCAAGAGGGGTTTTTCAACTAGGTGGTTAGCCTACTCGATAGCAAAACCTTAGTGGGTAAGATTAGTTTGAGATTGAGCATTATAAGGACTTGTTATGATCTCTCCACCACACACCCAAGGAAATGTGCTAATTGCGTGGCAATATGAGATGGTCATGTCTTGTGGACAAAGTTGTGCAACCTCTGCATAGTGTAAAACTATTCGAATAGCCATGCCCCCTGTTATGGACAATGCTCGGTGATTTCACACGAGGGGTAGAATTTCAAAACCATGGTTGGATTTATTTAGGAGGACAATTGTTAGTTCACTTGTGGTTTACTCAATTTCTTTAGATTAATTATTTAATAATCAATTTCAAAAGTGTATTTCAAGCTATTTATTGTATTTACTCTAAATTATTGTTTTCTGCAAAATAACCACTCAGCTATCATAGGATAAGCCTTGCATAATTATATTTCATCTTGTTATAAATAATTTATTGAGTACTCTATGTACTTATGACTTGCATAATTATATTTCATCTTGAGGGGGGGTTAGCCCTTGATGTCTCTATTGCCAAAAGGTGGAGAATGATTTAGAAAAGGGCATTTTGGGTTGGAAAATTGCATAAAGGGGGAGAATATACATTTTTAGTGATATAAGTGGTATTAGTTGCAAAACTTGCTAATTAGAATCTAAAAAAATAATGCCAAAATGAGATTTTTGAGTGAGTGGGAGCTTCATTGCATTCCATTTGCTCTCTTTTGCATTTTTGTTTTCTTCTCTTGCTATGAGAATGGTCCTAGTGTGCAATTGCTTTTTTTTTTCTTTGGATCATGAGCAAGATTGAGATTTCGTGAGGTTTGAGGTGTGATTAATGGAAAACTTGGTCTTTCTTGATGTTTACTCCATTTCACACTTTGCCAACATGGTTATGATTTCTTCATTCTCTTTCAAATGAAACATGTGTGGCTTTTGCAACTTCTTACCTTTCTTTTCAAAACAAACTCCATTTTCTTACATTTTTGGTGTTTGTCAATATACTCATGAAGGGGGAGATTGTGAGATCATGTGGATGTCACCTTGTTGTTGTGATGTGTAATTAACTTTTGGTTTAGAGAGTTTGCAGAGTTTGAGTTTCATATTTGAGAAGGTTGGAAATCAAAGTTTGTAATTGTCAGATTTTTGGAGCGATCAGCAGTCGGGCCGGTCTAACCGACCACAGAAGTGACGGTCAGACCGGATGCCCTCAGCGGTCTAATTGGTGGCCCATACCTATCTAACTAGCCGTTGTCAGTGGTTTGGCCAGTATGGGGATCCGGTCAAACCAGCAGGGGTGTTATGCAATTTTGGCTGAGAGTTGTATTTTGGGGTTTTAGTCTCACGATGAGTTTGGTTTAACATAGGTCGTTGCTTGAATGCATAGGGGTTTACTGTTTGGTCCTAGGTTTAGGGTCAGTGGTTTTGTTGCATACATTTTGCATGGTCTATTATATGAATTAATTGATGACCTTATATATTGTGCGGTGCTACGTGACAGTTTGCTTGTTTGTGTTGGATGTAGGACTTCAGAGCTATGTCATGGTGAGGCAGACAGGATTGGGGCTAAGCTAGGAGAGCTTTGGTCTAAAGCGGTCAAGAGATCGGGACTATACTCAAGAGGAGTTGAGGTTCAGATGATTAAGGAGCCGCCAAAGATGACCGAAGCTTGCGGGGTAGTTACAAGCCAGGACAACGAGGAATTAGAGCAAGAGCTACCGGCGGTGGACATGACGGGCAGTGACAAATTGGATCGGGACTAAGCTCAAGGAGGAGCTAAGATCCAGAGTGGTCAAGGAGGCCAGATACTGTCATGTAAGCTTAGAGAGGAGCTGAGGTCTAGAGCGGTCGAGTGACTTGGGTCGTTTGCAAGCGAGGATGGTTCGGTGGGATCTAGATGCGTGAGAGGCTTAGGGCAAGTCATCGGGCCCACATGGAAGGTTGTGAAGTATGGGCGATGCTTCATGGAAAAGAAAGCGGGAAGCTTCGTGTAGGACGGTAGAGGGGCATTTTTGGTAAATTGATCAATATTAGAATAGTGGTGGTGTGCGAAACTGCGGCATTCACCTAAGTAGTTTAGGTCTTGTATGTATTGAAAATATGAAGTGGATCAAGTATTGGTTCACTAATGGGTTAATAGGAGTGAGCGCTTTGAGAAGCATGCATATGTAAGTGTAAAACACGATATAGTGTTAGGTTAATGAGTTAGCCAATGTAAGTGGATAAAATTCAAATAGAGATGCTGGTTAGGGTTTCCCTTGTGAGCTTCCATATATATGGTGGGAGAGAGGTGGCTAGGTTAAGCTTTTGGGGAGTTTAATCCAAGCTTTTGAGAGGGAGTTAGGGTTCATGGAGAGAACCTTGTGGGAGATATGATAGGAGATAGTTTAAGAATTTATGATAAATTAAGAATTTCTCTTGCATGCTTGAAATCTAAAAATGAATTGCTTAGATCAAATTCTTCTATGCCATGTGATTCTTGTATTGCCTTATATCATAATCTTAATTGTGGTAGATTAGAGATAGGCAATCTTAAGTCTATGGTTAGAAATATGAAATCTATACATGATTCTTGTGATATTATGGCTGCTGAATTTGAGAAGTTAAAATTGGTTAAATCCACATGTGTGGAACAATTTGAACTTACTAGAACTGAAAATGAAAAAAATTAAATTTGACTTTTTCCAATTATCTTGAGCAATTAGATAATATTAAGGATGAAATTGATGAGCTTAAATCTGGTCCTCCTAATATGTGCTTAGCAACTAAGAAATTGTTTGATAATAATTTACTTTTTGCAAGAATTGTGCTAGATTATTAAATGATGTTGATGCTTTACATTCCATGCACAATGCATATTCAATCTCTTGCATATTTAAATTGTCTTGAAGAATGAGTTTGATTCTTTGAAAAGAGTACACGATGATATGAGCATAAAGCCTTATGGCTCTTATGTCGCTTTCCAATCTGAGATTGATGTTTTAAAAGTTGATCTTGCTTCTTTGCAATCGGATTTAGATTCCTCTTATGCTTCTCTTGAGTCACTTGATATTGGCACTTATGCTATTACTTTAGATAGCTCTTGCTTGAGTAGTGATGCTTCTTGTGGTTCTTTCAGTGTTGTCCAAACAATGGTGCTTCTTTCTCATATGGTACAACATCTATCAAAGAGAAGTACTATTGCACTATTTGAATGAAGGATGGAAACATTGTTGAATTTTTCTTTTGCCATATCAAGCACGAGTGTCAAGTCTATCGTCGAGATTTTAGGAACACACATTGTCCATCTCATGGCTTATGTGGTCTTACCGCTAACACAGAGTCTTCATGCTTGTCCTAAGGGACTTCTCCTTTGAGCAAGGATGGTGCCTTGTCCTTTTTGGACTGTCTCATAGTAGACCTTTGTACCATTGCTCATTTTGTGAGAAATATAGATATCACATAGACTTTTGCTTTCGGCATGCCAAACACATGCGTCGAGTCAATGCCTCCTACTGCCTGAACCGTAGTCATATAAATCTGGAGGAACTCAACGGGATTCTAGGACCCATCAAATTTCTCCATATTCACTATTGGAACCGCGGTGGCCACCGCACTATTTGGAGTTCGGGCATGAATGCATGGCATACGAGGACGATTTCTTGTCGTCTCCATTGCGGGAAGGGTAGTTGACATCACTAGGCGATCGTACTCGACGGCAGTTGATGGGCCTGACCAATAGTAAGTCTGGTGCATACGAGGGTAGTACTCCTCGTACTCCATTTACTGGTGTAGATTCCTTGCTCAAAGTAGGGACTAAGCATCAACTTGCCATTTCAGAGTCGTTTGAGGTACTCTCCTCTGACTTGTGTCATGATCGGGGATCCGACGCGCCCTGTCATCATGTCAAACCCAACTAGGTGAGTTTCATGAACGACTAGATGTGGTCATACCTTACTGATCCTCGGTGTCACATCGGCGAGGGTGCTTGAGTCTGGCCATTAGATCGTGGAGGCTTTGCGCAATTGCTTCAGCAATGTGATCGTGGCCTGGTGCCCAAGTAACCACTTGAGTCAGTTTCTCGAGCAAATCATTGATCCATTGAAGCTCTCGAGCCTCTTTGGACTAGTACTGGATATGTCTAGGCAAAGACCTCTAGGTAGCCAGTTGCCTCCTTCGAGCTGTCTTGGGATCCTCAATCCCTGATGCTAGTGGGGCTGCCTCACAAGAGAGTGATTATTTCTAGAATTTCTCCTACGCTCATCACTGGAGGTCTCCTCACCATCCTCATGAGAGGCGGGAGAGTATGATCGACGGGGAGCATCCCTAAGCCTTCCTCTTAGAGGGTAATGAGGATTTATGGGTAGGGCAAAGACCCCCTGTCTAGAATCTCCACTTCTAGGGAGGTCCCCATGTCTGAAGAATCATCGAGCGATATTGCCTCGCATCCTGGAGTAAACCCCGCCAGGTAGGGGAATTCTGGGTTATAACTGTCCCCAGTCGGATTTGTTCCCTATGAAAATACGAGCAAACATGAAGAGTGCCTACCCATTCTCTTTGCAGATTTGACCAGAGAGTTACCACCACCAGTTGGCGACGAGTCCCTTGATTGGCAGATTCCAGGGCTCACTGAAACTGCTCAGAGTGTTGCTGTGGGACTCGAACGCTCGGGGGCGGGCCCATTGCCGCGTTGTGTTCTCCTCATTGTCAGGTTGATCTTTGCCACTTGGGGGAAGTGAGTCCACCGTTGGGCATACCACTATGGGGGATTCGAATCCCTCATCAGCCTTTCCCATGGCGTGGTAATGGATCTCTAGGGACCAACTCACCATCGGAAGTAAGCATGGTCTGCTCGTAGTCGTTGTAAGCCTCCATGTCAATATCCGCGTAGTCAACCAAGTCGAACCAGTTCTCCTCGTTCCATTCGTTCGCCATGAGGACATTAGGAGGAAGAAGAGAAACTTGCCGAAGAAGAAGTTACCAGAGTCTTGGAAGAAGAATCCCCACGGACGACGTCAACTGTCAGTGTTTTAATATCGATCTTACGCATGATTTATTTAGATTCGCGGATTTTCTCATAAGACTATGCAATGTCTTGCGGAACAAGGACATGAGAATTTTTATATAGGTTCAGGCATTCTCCTAGGAGAATAATAACTCTTCCTCCTGTGTAATTACTAATAAAAGGAAATGATTACTAGAATGTAATGTAGAAAAGAGTCTACACTATCTGTAATCTGGCTTAGCTCCTCCTCCTCTCCCCTCCGACGTTAACCTTTAAATAGGTGGTGAAGCGATGGCCATTGTGTTGCGCTAGAAGACGCCTTAACGCTTCGGGTGATAACCGTCTGACGGAAGTTATTGTCAGAGAGACGTGGTGGCCTGCTCATCATGCAGCGGTTGTTGTCAGAGAAATTGTGTGCGGTTATTAGATAAATGCACATTCTAACTGTCTTATCAAACGCCCCCATGATGTAATAAGATGTCGTTTGACAAGTCGATTGGGGAGATAGAAACCGCAGAATAGTCTATGATCACAAGGTGATCGTATGACTACTTACGACTATGTGGTTATAAAAGAGCTTATGGCTTGATGTTCTTAGAAGAGCTCATGACCACGGAGCAGTCATAAAAGGACTTACGACTTCATGGTCGTAGAAGAGCTTGCGACAATAGAGTAGTTGTAGAAGGACTTATGACTTCATAGTCGTAGAAGAGTTTACGACCATGGAGTAGTTGTAGAATGACTTATGACTTTATGGTTGTAGAAGAGCTTGCGACCATGGAGTAGTTCTAGAAAGACTTACGATTTCATGGTTGTAGAAGAGTTTGCGACCATGGGGTAGGTAAAGGAGGACTTACGACTACGTTATGAATCTTCTCCTTTATCAATAAGGGGTATATCCGGTAGATATAGTGACGTAATAATTTAAGAATTATGTTATCTTTATCAAATATATACAAAAATCGATGACCTATCTAAAAAAGATGCACCTTTTAAAAGCTAGTTGTTATAGCAAATTACATAAGCCAAAAGCAAAATGTGGATTCAAACCAACCGACGTGCACGTCTTTTCACTTCTCAGCGTTCCATGTTTTTACTATTATAAAAGTGTGAGTTGGTGGTTGGTCCATTCTTCCTCCTTTTTTCTCAGCCATCCGATTTGATCTGGACCGTTCGTCTCTCTCCTCCTCTCTCTCTCTCTCAGGATACAGGCACCCATCCCCTCCACTTTTTCTATCTCCTCATGCATTCTGGCCACCCTTCTATTTCTGCCGCTTGCTCTCTAATATTTGATGTGTGAAGTTGATCAGACAGTAAGTTTTATCTTATTATTTTTATAACTTCGTTTTAACGCAATGATCTTTAACTAGTTTCGGAATGGATTGTGGTCGGCAGGTGGCGCAGTCGCCAGCAGTCCGCGGGAGCGAGCATGAATGTTGGGTTCGGCCTAACGAGCCCAATTCGACCTTCAAACGGCTGTGAACTTACCTCGTTTAGGCCGTGTCCCCCATGAGATTGGGCTTAAATTTGGTGGGCTGTCTCGAAACAAAGACCGAAATTGACACGCAACCATGCCCCATCAAACATCGAATCTGGAGCTTGATTCATACCTAACAATAACAGCTCACTTGAGAGAACCTGAGATCCAGCATCGGTGTCTCCGATGACCACACCCTATGGATTTAGATGCGTTAACCGTACCTTTCCATTCAATACTGGTGGTTGCGAAATGCTCTATCCCAGCTGTGATGCCAGGTCAAACCAAATAACACCAACGCCCATCCATGTGTCCCTAGTAGCCTCTCCTACCAAACAGGCAACCGGCATTCGCATTGCCGTTCAACAACCGCCGCCGCCCTCTGTTCTGCCAATCTCATGCGGCATACCGCCGGCCGTTGTGCCTTAGACCAGTCGATCGATAGATCCCACCGTGTTTTCTTCACCACGTAGTCACGTACTCGTATATTTCCTTCGGCCTCATCGTTTGAGCCAAACCTGAACCGAGCAACCGACTACGCGCAGCTTGCAGTGATCTTGCCGTCATCAGCCGGGTTGTTCGTCTCGACGCATGTTGTCGCCCGTGCCGCGGTAGTTTAAGGCAAAGCGAGATCCTCACGTGGGATGGTGGATTCACTTTGTTGGATCGGTAGCTTTGCATTTATTAATTGAATTATTTTTTCTCTATGTGTCCACCTCCGAGGTATCTTCGCCTATTAGACCAACCAGCAATCTACACTACTATAAAAAAGAGAGTAAAATACACTGTAGAATCAATAACTTATAAAGTGGATATAAGTATGTCATATAATTATAAATTTGTTCGTTTATATCACCGATTTTGTTTACATGATACAATGTGGTACAAAAGAGATCTGGCAGCACATCCGGCACTGACGTGATGCTCAGGATCATGTGGTTCATACATACGGTTGCCGCCTCCGGAAAAGCCCCAATTGCTTTTGTACCAATTGCTAACAAAATAAGATCAATTTTTTAGATAATTGCTCATAGAACAAGATCACTTGTAGTCAATGTTTTTAGTGAAGGCCGACTGTATTGTCAAAAACTATATATCTTAACTAGGTGTAGCTCATAAGTTCATTGTATCAGTGCTTCGGAATAATTGTAATGTGAGTTTGACTGATTATTGAAATAGCTAGCTTTTCTCAAAAAATTGTAGTGAGAAGAACTTCTAGCGGAGTTATGTTCCGACGGCAGCCCTAGAACAAGAGAAGAATCACAGCAAGCACAAGAGCACATAAGAGACACGAAGATTTATTTATGAGGTTCGTCAATATTAACATCCTCAAGAGTTGTATCGTGTTTGCTCTATCCATATGAGGAGTTTCTTATCACGATTAGGGTTACAAGAGATCGGCGGTATATATTTATACCACGATTACATGTTCATCTTGGATACCTAGTCCGGACACAACTCCTTCCTTTGCATATATGAGCCATATGAAATAAATCTCCACCTTGGTGAATAAACCACCTTGAAGAACACCGTCTTCACCTTGATAATCGCACCAATTTGAAGAATAAAAAAAACACCTTCATACTCCTCACGCACCTGTGAAGTGGGGGGTTTACCTTCTTGCTCAGCAGCCTGTGACTCCCAACAAGTTGAGGCAGTGCTCAAACTTGTTTGAGATGATGGGCTTGTTAAATATATCTACAGTATTATCATTAGTGTGCACCTTCATCAAATCAATCTCTTTAGAGTTAATCAACTCTCTAATTCTGTGATACCTTGCATACATGTGCTTCGTCCTGGCATGATACACTTGATTCGTCGCCAAATAAATTGCACTATGACCATCACAATTCACTCAAACTCTACCTTACTCAATGCCCAGTTCCTTTCCTAGTCCTGCAAGCCATAACACTTCCTTTGCAACTTCAGCCACAGCGATGTACTTTGCCTCGGTTGTGGACAATGCAACAATAAACTGAATGGATGACTACCAATAAATAGGCCCCTCTCCTAGAGTAAAAACATTCCTTATGGTATACCTCCTATTATCCAAATCATCGGTATAGTCTGAATCCACATATCCAACAATCAAAGGATTACCTTGTTATCCGCCAAAAACAATACCATGACTTACTGTCCCTCTCAAGTATCTGAATATCCACTTGAATATCCAATCGACTGCCTCCCAATATCACTTCCCTAGTTAGCCATAAATTTGCTTATTTGACTTATAGCATGTTCCAAATCCAGCCTTGTGCAAGCCATCGCATATATTAAGGAGCCGACTACACTAGCATAAGGAATATTTGCCATCTCTTTAATTTACTTGTCTAATACATGGCATAATTCAAAAGTGAGTTTAAAGTGATGTACTAATGGAGTACTTACTAGTTTGGCCTTGCTCATAACCGTTCTAAAACCTTCTCAACATACTCCCATTGAGATAACCACATTTTTCTTGAGCTTTTGTCTCTGTGTATTTCCAAGCCCGATATTTTCTTTGCTATCCCTAAGTCTTTCATATCAAATTCTTGACTTAACAAAACCTTGAAGCCAATCATGTCACTCATGTTCTTTGTAGCAATTAGGATATCATCAACACACAGTAGTAGAAAAAATAAGTGAACCATCATTAAGACGTTAAACATAAATACAACAGTTGTACTCACATCACCTGTAGTCAATCTTCAACATATAAGAGTTAAAACGCTTGTACTACTGCCTTAGTGGCTACTTCAATCGATGCAACGACTTCTTTAACTTACAAATTAGGTGTTAATTTTCTGGTTCAATGAACCCTTCTGATTGCTCTATATAGATTTGCTCATCAAGATAACCATGTAAAAATGTCAATTTCACTTCTATTTGTTACAAGTGCAAATCTCAACTGGCTATCAATACAAGAACCGTCCTAATAGAAGTATGCTTCACAACTGGGGAGAATAACTCATCATAATCAATCCCTTTTTTGTGAATACCCTTTTGCAACTAAACGAGCCTTGAATTTTTGCCTTCTTTTCTGATATTACTGGCTTTCTCTTGTAGACCCGCTTGCATCCATTTTCTTCCGTTCTTATGGGAAGATGTGCTAGCTCCCAAGTTTGATTCTTCTGTAAAGACTCCATCTATCATTTTCCTAGCTTGTAATTGCCTCCTAAAAACTAGTTGGGTCATACCCGAATCTCTATGTAGCTTTCACATTAACGCTTCTATGTCTATCTCTTGCCAATTGAAAATTCTGTAAATCATCTAAAGTGGAACCTCTTGTAGTGGAACTTCCATCCTGAGTCTTTCAATAATGTTTCAACTCCACCTGCACTATATCTGAACCTGCAACATCATGTGCCACCTCCTTTTTATTCTGTTGTAGCATTGACTTCTCATCAAAGACAATATCTTTGTTCATCACCACCTTCTTTGATGTCGAATCCCAAACCTTGTACCCTTCGACACCTTTCTTGTTGCTAAGAAAAATGCACTTCTTTAACTTTGCATCAAGCTTCAATCATTCATCATTTAGATTTGCATATAGACTAGACAACAAAAAAAATACTTAGATTAATATAATCAACTGAATTACCAGTCCACATATCCTTTGCAACCTTACCACCTAGAGATATTCATGGTAATCTATTTATGAGATAGCATGCCATATTCACAGCCTTTGCCTGGAAACATTTAGGAAGTCCTGTATTTAGCCTCAGGCATCTTGCTCTTTCACAAATAGTCATGTTCATCCTTTCAGCCACATCATTTTGCTGCGGTGCTTCCTAACAATATGTAAATATTTCAAGTAGTCCTTCTACCCTTCATCACAGTCAATGCACCCTTACAAAATTTCATGTTTCTTATCCTTATCAGCTTTATAAGTTAGACCACTATCATATAAGACATCTAAAGAAATTAGATTCTTTTTCAACCCTAGTATGTACATAACATCACACATTGTTCTAATTGTACCATCATACATCTTAATTTCAACATCACATATCATGGCAATACTATGGCATGTATCATCACCAAGGTAAACAGAACCAAAATTACCTTACCTATATGGTATGAATACCTCGAATCAAGAATCCATGCATCTGTCAGCTGACTATTTGAAACCGAGAGTGCACCTGCATTGCTACCATCCAAGTCATCTTTCTAAGCCACATTCACTGTCTTCTCATCATGCTTCCCACTATTATGTTCTTTCAACTTTGGACAATCTTATAATGCCCACTCTCCTTGCACTTGTAACACTTGATATTCTTTCTGCTCCTTAACTTTGATATGGATCTAAGCCTTCCAGACTTCTCATTTTCTTGCTTCCTTCCACAGTCACCCTTTGTGTACAAACTATCATCATGAGAACTCTCCCCTACATTCCGCCTTTGTTAATTACACGCCAACAAAGCTACAGTAATGTCCTCAACCTTGATAGTATCTTTTCTGTATGTCAAAGTGGTGACCAAGTGTTCATAGGAAGGCGACAATGAATATAGCAGAATTATCGCCTTGTCTTCATCCTCAATCTTCACTTCTAAACACCCTAGGTCGGTGATCACTCGATTGAAGGCATTGACATGATATGCAAGATCAGAACCATCTTGCATCTTCAAACTGTATAGCTTCTGCTTCATATACAACTTGTTTGTGAGTGATTTGGACATAAACCAAGTCTGCATCTTGTCCCAGATTTCCTTTACCGAAGTCATATCCATCACATGATACATGACTTGATCCGAAAGACATAGCTGTATGATCACAGCTGCCTGCTCCTTCAAGTCATCCCAATCATCGTCCTCCATGCCCTTCGACTTTTCTTCACATAGCCCCTTGGAACATCCCTGCTGCCCAATAGATCTGTCACCCTTGTCTACCATAATCCAAAGTTCCCTATTCCGACAAACTTCACTACTTCGAACCGAGCACCCAATGTCGCTATCTCAATAGAGCTTTGATACCAATTGATAAAACCAGCGGTAGCCCTAGCACAAAAAAGGATCACAGCAAGTACAAGAGCACACAAGAGACATAAATATTTGTTTACGAGGTTCAGTAATGCCTACATCGCCGAGAGTCGTATCGCAATGGCTCCATCTGTATGAGGAGTTTCTTATCACAATTAGGGTTATAAGAGGTCGGCGGTATATATTTTGTAACATCCTGAAAGTTTTGAAATCTGAAAATGTGAAGCTTTTGAATTATTTTGCACTATGTTTTATTGGAATTTGGATTTTGTGGCGTTTTCTTGAATTTGGTGGAGGTTTCAAAATTTAAGAACTCATAAAAAATATATATATATATACAAAAACAAACATTAGTAATATCAAAAAGGGAATATGTGAATAATAGAAAATTAAAATTTTAAATAAGAATCTGAAAAGATGATCCATAAAATATAAGAGAGAGTTTCTAATAAGCATAAAATCTTATCCAGGAAAATAATGGTATGAATAGCAAAGGAGCAAGCGAATTAAAAGGTTAGCATTTATATATGCATATATAAATGTATATGTATACACACACACACACACACACACACACACACACACACACACACACACATATATATATATATATATATATATATATATATATATATATATATATATATATATATATATATATATATATATATATATATATATTAAAACCATACAAAATAAGAATAAGGCATCTAAGGAATAGCCATAAATGGGGAAAAGAAATGTATATGTACAAATGGAGATAATAGCAAAAGGAATTTATAATAAAAGCAAAAACAAAGAAAAAAGAAGCTGTGCCGGCCGCCACCCCGCCCACCATTCCGTCTTGGCTGACCGACCCGCTCCCTCTCGCCGCCTCTCGTCGCTGGCCGGCCCGCCCCACGCACGAACCCCGCCGGCGGGCCCGTCTCCACCCCACGCCCGCACTCCTTCTTTCTTCCTCTTCCCGTGCGCTGCGCGCGCCACTTGTCTTCTTCCTCTCGCGCAGTTTCTCCGCCCGTGGCCTTCATGCGTCGCCCCGCCATGGCTTCACCGACCGCCGCCCACGGTTTTCCCCACGCCGCCTCGTTTCTATAGCCTCCCCGAGTATGAGAAGCCCTCCGCGTGTCGCCGCTCGCTCGCCCCGCCCAAAGACCCATGAACCGCCCGTGCCACCACACCATTCCCGCCGTCCGGCAAGCTTTTCACTTGCGGCCGTGCCATTCCGTGCCCCACTCCCCTCTGCGCCCCGCCGGATTAATTAGAAGACCGTGCGCCGAGACCGCCCGATCGGCCTCCTTCTTCAAAGCCGCCGCCCTACCCTCCGCGCGCGCTATCGCTTCTCCTCCGTGGCGGATAGCGTCCCAATCCCACGCACCAAGCACCCTCACCGCGCCACAACACTTCCCCACCGCCGCCCGGCCTCCCAACGCCGGCACCTCGCCGGCGGTGGTGCGCGCTTGCGCCGCCCATGGCCTCCGCGCGACCCACTTCCGCGCCTCGGCCCCCGCCGGCACCTCCACCGGCTTCCTCGGTGCAAGCAACCAATTTTGGTCACCCGGCTCCCCTCCGACCTCCTCTCGCGGCGCCACCACGCCGCCCGACCGCCGGCCGGGCTCCTCTACTTCTAGACGCCACCGCCTCGGCTCTTCTCGCTTTACTTCCTTCGTAAGTCACAAAACACCCGAGACCGAGTGGCTAGCGCGCGCATGCTCAATCCGAGACCCGTGTTCGATTCGGTTGTAGCACTTTTCCCCAAATTTTTATTTTTTGTTACTTTTAGCTCATCTTAATAAATAAAAATCAGTGAAAATTTGGGAATAATGAAGAGAAGCTGATAAAATTTAATTAGAAGGTAAACAAGATTATTTAAGATTTTAAATTTGGAATTAATCCATGAAAGCCAATGAATTTTACTAGAATGTGAATAGAGTTGTTTAGGATTTAACATTTAGTTAAATACCACAAAAGAAAAGGTAATGAACCTTTATTATCTGTATTAAATCCTAATGGTAGGTTTTGCTAATTAGCAAGGGTTGAAATATAACCTTGCTAGGTAAGCAAATTTTAAATAAAGTAATTAACAAATATTAAAAATGTAAACCCTATCATTAGCATATTGCCGCCCCTGCAATCTTAAATAGTGGCTTTAATTTAATAATGATAACAAATACCATCATGCATGGCAGGCTCGAATTATAAGGGGATGAAATATCGATGTGTGTAGTACTTTAGAGATCACTCAAATTAAAAGGGCATAATAATATATATGCTAAAATATAATAGCCCTAAGTCGTCAAGTATCAAAAATAATCTCACCAATACACAACTCAAAGAAGCATGTAATATTATGACCAATGGTCGCAGATGAGTAGCAAATAAGAATATACTAAAAATTTCTATTAAACATCAATGAGATAATTAAATACGCACGTACGACAATGAATCATTTAATCAACCATTAGGTGCATACCTCGAGTAATTGCCAAATAGAACCCCGTAAAATACCATAACCTAAGTTATTAGGATATAAATGGGCTTACTTAATGTTCAATCAGGGATTAATAATTATATGCTAGTGAACAGTATGCCTTGAATATTTATTTTAAATCCTAACTATTAGTTAAAGGCTTGGTAGGGTAGTTGTTAGGTGGATGCTCTCCTGGAATGACAACTTAGCAAATGAAATTTGATTAATCAATGAAGCCTAAAACCTTGCATATTAGTAAATTTTATAAAATTAATCTCTGTAAAGTTTAAACCATAAACCCTTGTCTTTATACCCTAGCAGTTAGGAGAATCCTTTTGACTATTAAATAATGTGAACATTAATAAACAAACCTTTAGGCCATGATATTCAAATTGAAATAGAGGCTGCCTTGTATGCAACTGACTTATGGTTAAGCTTTAAATAGTTATTGGTTCATGCTAACACCAAATTAAATGAAATACATATTTAAATTGGAAAGTCAGGATTCATAATGCAGACCCCACCCTTAGTACATTGCCGATAAATAATTCTCAAAAGTAGATTTAGTTAATAATGGTAGAAAAATAAGAATCGGCATTTGGATTAACATTCCACATAAAATGACTATGGTTAGATACTCAAAACTTAATAAAGATATCCAAATATTATAATACCTTTGACTAAAAGATTTATAAAATAAGTACAGATCTCATCCATCAGTCCAGTTTGCCTTTACCATAACCTAAGTTGCAAGGAATACATACCCAGCCAGACTCATACATCGATACATAGGTCTACCTAACTCATGGAACTTCCTTGATAAATACGAAAATAATAAAAGAAGTTAGTAATAAAAAGATCAAACCTCGCATTTCTCCAATCGGCTATATTTGGCCATTTCTTTTCCAAAGCAAATAATTCCTGTAGATACTCCCTCACTTTTGAACTCTTATTATCCTAAAATTTTCCTCACGGTAAAGCTATTCAGATAACTTGTTCTCTCACTCAAATCCACTATCACCGTGTTTGCAAAGACACTAAACCGAATCACCCTTCTATTTTCAAATCGTAATAAATGTATAAATTAAATTAAAATCGCCATTTGAATTATTCGGATTTATTTGTATCTTTTGAGTTACTTGCTTTTATTTGGACCTAGTCGCTTATCGCGTAGATAGAAACCGAGTCCCGAAGAATGAATGGATCAAGCAAGATCGAGATCAAGTTGAAGATAAAGGTCGGAAGCTCAAGACCATCAAATGATATAGCTTTGAGTGAGCTCAAGATCATGTAAACCGTGCAAAGTAGTCAATACTTTGATCATGTTGAACCTACATTTCGCAAATTACTTTGCTTTAAATTATCAAATTGCATGCGTTATTTATATGCAAATACATGTTAATTTTAGACTCTAGTTATATTCCATTGTGTGCCTTGAATTAATATTACCCTCCGTTGGAATATTTGAAGTCAAGACCCTTGTCGCCCTAGCAAAAATTATAATAGTACCCTTTTGAAAATAAGTCCGTAATTATATGCCATGCTTAGTAATGTTTAGGTATTCATGGGCGCGAAGGCGCCCAAGCATCACTTTAATCATGAGAAATTGATTTGGGCAATCATGGTGGGAATGACTAGTATATTTTGACAGGTTATTTTTCGCTCCCAAAACTCTTAAATTGCTTACATATCCGAGCGGATGGTTTGGGGGTGGTATGTGGTGCGGTGGGAGCACAAATTATGGAGTGTGGTAGAACCGCCAGATAATACTAAGGACTGAATCTTGTGATGACCTCCGATGTAAAACAAGACAACCACAAGTCTATAATGGGTACGACCTAGCTGAATAACTTGCAAGGGTTTAGTTCAGACATCACCGAGGGAAGTGGGTACTGTGGTGTACTGGTTTACTCACAGTGAGGCACAAAGTTGTACTGTATTTCGCACGCGCAAGAGGGGCTTCGATCGTGGTGGTGTAACCTTCACGGTGAAACCTCGGCGTGGGTGGTGTCTAGCTAGATCGGAGTAAGGTAAAGGCTTTGTGATAGATTATCTGGGTCTCATGCCTAAGGAAGCATGTTGGCAAAAAGGATAGTTAATCTCTTGTGGTGAAAGTGTACAAACTCTGCAGAGTCAAAACTATTCGAATAGCCGTGCCCACGGTCAAGGGCGGACATGAGAACTTACTCGAGTTAGTTCTATTTAAAAATATTTTGTGGGTGGGAATGGAAAAGTGAAGGGCGAAGGACTGCCCTGGTTTGGAATTGTCCTGGGCGTCGTCCCAGTGGTAAGTTAAGCGGCTATAACGCTGAAGAAATTGCTATATGGTGCAGATGCCATGTAACGGTGAATGGAATCTGAATCGATATTAATAATGCATTTCCTTGTACATTATGATTTGTTCCAAAATTGCTAAGTCATAGGACTTTTTAATTGATTGTATTCAAAAGCACTCTACGCAAAATAAAATAGCCCGAGCCTCTCCTCTGTTAAGTCATGCATACTATTTATTTGCATTCTGTGTATTGGCTCGCGGAGCACGGGGTCGGAGTGCTCATGCTCGCTTTGCGACAAAATTCAGAATCAGGAGTCAAATCACCTCGCTTCAGCAACAAGATTGGACAAGCTGGCCGAGAAGATGAAGATGTCAAGGGCTAGGTCGCGAACCTCCGCTTGGTCGCTGTGGGCATGTCCTGAAGGTCCCACCTGTGTGCTTCGTTCTTCCGCTGCTGCAATTTATCGATTTCGGCCTAATCGGCCCATGTGTAAGTCTATTATTATATTTACGTTTCCGCATGATATGTATTTTGATATTCATTTCTGTAACTGTGAGCACTATCTACTGATCCAGGGAATAGTGCAATGAAATCACAGAGGATTCCGGATGTTAATATCTGGGCTCTTACATATTTATACCCTGATTATATGTTCTGCTTTTTTGGACATAGCCCCTTCCTTTGCATATATGAGCCATACAAAACAAGTTACCAATCCCTCGATCAATTCTAGTGGAGTTTTGAAGGTGTTTTACTGCACCTCGATTGATTCCCTGTACCACTGCCATCCACGTGGCCTGAGCCCACACCACCACTGCCCCTATGCCCTCTCCACCCACAACTACTGCCCCCCTCTCCCCCACCACCGTCACCACCAGCGCCCTCTCCCCCTACCCCCCTGTGCCTCTCCACCTTGCTTGCATGTCTCCCCTCTAAGCCCCACAACTCACCATATGTAGGCGGCACTGCTCTTGGTAGTCAAAGTACCAGCGCATCCATGCACGTCGACTAGATTGTCAGACCCTTCTCCAACGTGCTTGAAGTGTCCGTCTCTTCTTCGTGAGAATAGGGGATGGTTTGGACCTAAATAACAGAGAGAATAGCAATAAGGGGCTCTTTGTAATTTCTTTCCCACATTAAGCCTAATGCACACAACCTTGAGCCACGTTAAAAGCACCGCTAGCACCACGTTAGCGTCAAATGTGCCACCATGTTTCATTTTGTACCTTGTTGCATCACTTAAACAAAATCGATGTAAACAAGCAAATCTATAGTTGTGTGACCTACCTACACCCATCTTATAAGTTGTACTACCTATGGTGCATTTTACTCTATAAAAAACATCTCTTTGAAATTTTGCAATTAAGAACCTAAATTATCTGGAACATCCTAGCCATTCATCTTTTTGGATTGGAGGGCTCACATTTGGAGTTAGACCCTTACCCTAAAATTGCTCCAACGCAATTATAACATAAATAAACTCATAAATTAAACTCGATCAGTTGGAAGGAAAAGTGTTCGGCTGATCAAAACATCATGGCCATCCATTTTGCTAGGGCTGGAAAAAAAGCTTGAAGCTCGTGAGCTGCTCGGGCTCGAAGTTAGCTCGGCTCGGCTCGGCTCGAGCTCGGCTCATAAGTCAGCGAGCCAAGCCATGTTTTCATCTCGTTACATTAATGAGCCGAGCCCGAGCCGCCGCGAGCGCTCGATGGCTTGATCGAGCCAACAACATGGCGGCGCAAGAAAAGCCCACCGATTCCCTACCAATCCTCTTTCTCATTTCCTCAATCCACCGATCCGCCGCCCCCAAATCCTCAGTCATTCGCACATCTTACATCTCAGTCGTGACTAGCCGCCCCCAAATCCACCGTTTCCTCAGTCATTCTCACATCTCAGTCGTGACCAGCCGCCCCCAAATCCACCGATCCGCGCCCCAATCCACGCGCCGCTTTCCCGCCCCACGGCCGCCCCATCTCCCCTTTTCTCCCGATCCTACACCAACCTGCTTGATCTCGCCAACGGCAACCTCTCCGCCCTCGACTATGGCGGCGCCCAGCCCGAGGAGGAGGTCCGCGAGGATATCCTGAGCGCACGGGCAGCGTGGCCGGGAAGCTCTGGACCCTCCTCCACACCTTCCCCAGCAGCGCCGGGCCACCGCTCCAAGCTGCTCCTGACGGCGCGGCGTCCAGCCCGAGGAGGAGGTCCGCGAGGATCTCCTGAGCTTCCTGTTCCATCTGTGCCTCAGGGGCCCCAGCAGCTACTAACACACTAATCCAGCTGAATGGGCTAATAACCAGCCGAAGGTCTTGATCCCCAGGTTTTGCAAATTGTTGGTGAAGGATCACTCAGGCCGCAGGGAAAGAGATATGAACATACACTATTTTCGCTTGTTCGCCGCTTTGGCTTGTTCGCCGCTTTGGCTCGGTGGCATCCGCGAGCCGCTTTGGCTCGGTCCGGCAATGGCGAGTCGCTTTGGCTCGTTCGCTCGCGAGCCGCTCGAGCCGCCACCAAGCCGAGCCGAGGCTCTCGCGAGCTCGTTGAACGAGCCGAGCCGAGCCGCACTTTGAGCGAGCTCGCCGAAGCTCTGCTCGAGCCGGCTCGGCTCGGCTCGTTTCCAGCCCTACATTTTGCGGATTGAAGGACTGAGATTTGAAGTTAGACCTATTAAAAAATTGCGCCTATGCAATTAACACAAATTTAAAGCACGGTAATGAAATTAAAGTAGCAGATACCTTCTTCTCCTCTCCCTCGATGCCTTTGTCCTCCCCTCACCCCTGATGCCCACTTCTCCCTCTCCCTCCTTTCATGCACTCGTCACCATCGCGCCACCTCTAGACGCCCTGACGTCTGTATGTTAATTGATTTTTTATTTAATACATCTTTCAAAAATTTCAAACGTGATATCTATCTTATGCTAGAAATGATAACATCAAAAATTTTAATTTTATTTCTTTGCTACGTGGATTGGTTATTGCTAATTGTTGTAGGGGTGGCCCAACCCCTGATCAGGTCTTGCAGTTGACCCAATATGTAATAGACCCAATAATATAGATGAATATATTAATATACCCAACCTTTTGTAATTATCAAAGGGATAGGATGTGATTTTCCATCCTATCGTATTCATGTATATAAACCTCTAAGAAGGGTGTGAGAAGGAAAGATCCACTCATTTCATACACAAGCACTCTCTCTCGTGATGTTGGCTCTCTCCAGCTAGTCATCTCATATGCTATTTGGTCAGTAGCCAGAACACTAATATTATTTTGAAGTAAGATATATCAAAAATCATATACTGTTTGATCAGTAACCACAATGCTGTTTAGTAGTCATACCCAAATCCACCACCGTATACGCGCGTTTTCATCTTAAAAAAAAACGATGTTGTACATATGGTTTGTTTATGTATTTAGATTGTACTTTCTTTATCGTCAACCGTACCATGAAAGATACACGGCAAAACGATAGTTACGATACACGGCAGTGCGCCGTTAAACAGGTTCCCCCCGTTAAGTAACATCGCACTAATCATGTTTTAAAAATTAAAGCCGTTGCAGCTACCAGAGTACTATTATTAGCGCCTAGTGGGCCACCTTGCAGGCATCATCGATCCACCCCGAGTCGCGACCGCACCATCCCCACACCACACCACGCCACGCCACGCCACGCCACACGAACACCGTCACCGCTCCCCGGATTCGAACGCCTGAGAGAACGCAGTCAAACGCAAAGCAACACAAACGCCGCGTCGTTCCGCTTCAAAAGCAGCACCCATTTCTCGGGAGCCGATCCAATTCCGGCGTCCACTCTCCACACTCCCCCATCGAGTCGAGTCGCTTCGAGGTTGCCGGGTTCCGTGCGCGATTTGGGGCCGCAAACCGCGCAGGAATCCGAGCTTCTCGTCGGCCAGGATCCCTTCTAGGCTATCTTCTCCCGGTTGTTTTGGGCTCCGGAAGCGCCCGTGATGGCGGCCGCGTCCAGGAAGGAGGAGGAGAGGAACGAGCGGATCGTGAGGGGGCTCCTCAAGCTTCCGCCCAACCGCAGATGCATCAACTGCAACGGCCTCGTAAGGGTTTCTTCTGCTCTAGCCGCGCGCTCTCGTCTCGTGCGATCCGCGGCTTAGTTTGCCTGCTTGCTTTGCTGCTGCTGCTGCTTTCGATCTGGGGTGGTGCTCGCCGTTTTGCTGAACTCTCTCTGTGTGTGGTGTGTGTGGCTCTGATCCAGGGGCCGCAGTACGTGTGCACGAGCTTCTGGACCTTCATCTGCATCTCCTGCAGCGGCATCCAGTGAGTGGTCGCTCTCGCTTCTGTTGATGTTTTTTCGGTTCATTCCATGTGTGATTGGTCATTGTTTCGAGTTGAGACTTGGGACGCTTCTCGATCAAGCTTGTGGAATCGGAAAACTTCGTCTCTCCAATCCAGCGATGAACTTTGGATTTAGTGTTCGGCGTTTTCAGTTCGGTGTTTGGGAGGTTGGACTGTAGAGCCCTGCGCATGCCAATTTAGTGGCTTGCGTAACATACTCGACACGTTGAAAAGTTCCACTTCTCAAAGTTTTGCAATTATATTCCAACTGAAGAAAGTTTGACTTTAGCTAACTGCATTGCATATGCTAATAGTATGCTGCCTTCTGTTGTTCTAACACATTTTGATGCACTTGTAGCCGTGAGTTCACACACCGTGTTAAATCAGTGTCCATGTCGAAGTTCACCACACAAGAGATCGAGGCTCTGCAGAAGGGTGGGAACAAGGTAAAGTCATCCATCGAGCTGGTTGTTTGTTGGTCGGAGCTTGGAATGCCCTTTTGGTTCATGTCCTAACTCTTAAAGCGAATGATGCAGCGAGCCAGGGAATCTTTCTTGAAGGACTTTGATGCCCAGCAAATGAGGCTACCTGATAGCAGGTAAATAACTCAGTCACTATCATGTATACATACTTTGGTTGGTTAATACATATGGGACATCACATGATACATCCTCTTACTAAAAAATACTGTTGCAGCAACATTGACAGTCTTAGGGAATTCATAAAAGCTGTTTATGTGGAGAGAAGATATGCTGGTGGAAGATTTTCTGAAAGGCCTCCAAGAGATAAACAGGTACAGTTAGTTGAATTTTCAACATCTAACTATTAGTCTGCCTCAAAACTGTCCTTTATCAGTCTGGAATTTTAACTGTCACAAGCTTTAGTAAATCTGCAGCGGTATACGTTGATGTCATTGAATACTTATGCAGGTGTTATCTGTGATCAAAGTTCATTTATGTTTTATTCCAAACATACGTTGTAACAATGCATCTTTCTGATGTAAATTATATTCCATCTATGCAGAACCAAAATGCCCACGAAGAAGAACACAGAAGGGCTAGGTCCTACCATTCATTTTCTCAGAGCCCACCTTATGATTACCAATATGAAGAAAGACGCAATGGCAAACAATCCACGATGTTAACTAGGAAACCTGGTTCAGATCGTGGGCATGATGGGAAGATGTCTGGGTTTGCTTACAGCCCACATAGCCTGCATGAGAGAATGTCTGAGGACCGATTTGCCAACGAGAGTTGTGGATCAAGGACTTCTGATTGCTCAGGATCAAGCACAAGTGATATGCTTAAAACTGCACCCCAATCACCAAATTTCCTTGGTAATGGGTGTTTCAGCCCTCCTGTGCAACCAGATCAAACAAATATACAGACTTCTAACGGAATCACTCAATCCCAGGTTTGTGCGCATGCCATTCTCGAAAATAATTAACTTCCCCTTCTTGTTGCATCTAATAAAACTAATTAATAATTTTAAATCTCTTCATGCAGAAAACTGTATCAACAGGGAACATAGATTCAACATCTCTTAAATCAGGCAAGTCAAGCTTAGCTGATATGCTATTTGAGCCTGATAATGCTCACGGAACTCAGCAAACCAAGATCTCCACTGCTTCAAGTTTTATAGCCCTTTCTGATGTTGTTAGTGCTGCAAAGGAAGATCTCTTTTACAAGCCAGTTGCACAGCAACAACCTGTAACTGGTTTGGATCCACCTGTAGATTTGTTTGCTAATATGCCTCCACTGACTCCATCTGCTGATAGAGTTCCGCCAGCAGCTCCATCAGTAGACAGTGCTGGGTGGGCTACATTTGATACACCTCCAGAAGAAAAGCAACTTGGAGTCACTGGGCTCTCTGGCGTTGCTGCCATAGGCAAAGATAAACAAGCCCTGAGTTGTGATTTATTTTCGTTTGAACCAAATGATCAGCCAACATGGTTCGAGACCTCTAAGGATAATGCTTTGGTCATCAACCAATCTGTTGTTACTTCTTGTAAAGACACAACCCCTAATGCCAGTAATTCTCAGGTGAAGAACATTTGCATTGCTCTAAAAAAAAATTTCTTTTTCTATGTGTTCATGTCAGCATATACATGCAATTAAATGCAGTTCGTTCTTTTGAAAATGGCAACTGTACTTTTGCATATTACTTTGTTCTTTTTAAAAAAGGGTGATTGTACTATACCATTGTGAGGTTACAGTATCAAGTTGACCTTGTTGAGCTTAAAATTTTACATTAAATTTTCCACATTTCCTCAGCCTTGGCGTGCTTTTGATGCAACCAGTGGTAAGACCCAACAAGCTGCACCAGGAGATTTATCATTAATGAGTCCTAGCCCACAAGAACCTAAAGGACCAATGGATGGAAATAGTTTGCAGGTAAAGAAACTATGATATTTATGAATAAGAATTAAGAAAGTTGTTTCTCTGTTGCTAGAATGCTCTTCTGGTATTTTGACTTTCGTACTGGTTGCCAGAAGAACATTTTAGCAACAGAGAAATGACTTTCTGGCAACAAGAAACTACAAGCGTTTGAACTGCTTCTCCAGAACTTTCATACTGTCCCTTGTGTATTTTCAGTTCTGGCATTCATTTGATGATGTAAGTGGGATCATGGATGATCCGTCCAGTGCTCGGCCACCAACTAGTGAGCACAAAAATGTGGATAATCTGTCCCTTACAGCTAGCAATCCATTTACTTGCTCTATTGCCTCAAAGGTACCCCCTTTTCCTCTTCAATTTTACACGTTCTCTAAATAATCTAATAATCTAATTATTTTCATGCAGGAATCTCATAATGATGATTCCCAGAAATTTTTCATGGATGGGTTAGTTCCTAATGCACCATTTGCTGCTTTCCTAGAGCCATCTCCATTATGTGTTGTTCCTTCAGTGGTAAAGCTTTTGTACTTTTTGCGCCATTTAGCATTTTTGCATACCATTGCTGTTCTTGGAAGTGATTTTTGGCTACATTATACCTCTGATGTACAGGAAGGAGCCTCTGCTGATCAGACGACATTAAATCCATTCGATCTTCCATTTGACACAGATGTAGAGGCTCAGGATATGGTATGCCGTTTATTCCTTGCATTAGATGCAGCCAGTGCTAATGAAATCAGCAAATAGACTAGCAAAGCAGAGTTATTTTTGTGTTCCCTGCTTTCCTCGCAGTTTTGATTACTGATCATTTTGTGTATAATACTGGTACCATTATTTGTCTCATCTATTTTACCTCAATGTGGGGAAATGCTGTAGCAATGTTTGAAAGTGGTCAATAATGGCTTTTGCTTTCTTAGATTAGCCTGCCAAATATTATGTAGGGCAGAGCAATTGCTGTCGGTACCAATTATTTAGACCCAATTACAGAAAGCCCATATACAGTCAATACTTGTGGAATAGAATTTGGATGGTTAAGGTTTTGGTGATGTGCAATACACATTGAGTATTAGCCGATCAAGAAGTTGATAGTTTTCATGTGTTTCAATGAGCCATGACAAATCATTGTGGACTTGACCCTATGATACATAGGTACAGTTTCGATGAATATAACATGGGTTGCATGGAGACTGACACAGAACTAATATGATCCAATATAGATGCAAATATATGGAATTGTTCCAAAGTGGCAGCATGTGCTAAAAGTATATGCATATGGAGTATCTTTTCTTAAGGAAAGAATCATACGTATTTTGTAACTGTAATGCTTGGGTTAATGCATCTAAACCATAATGTTTGATATATAGCTAGGAGATGACAACAAAATTGTTTAATTCATTACTTAGCTTGCCTTGCACAGATAAGTTTCTCTCAGCTATTGGGTCTTTGAACTGGTCCCTTGCAAATTGTAAAACATGTAAGTGAAAGACCGAATATGGCAACAGAGGCGTGAATGGTGCTGTTTAAATTTCCTCCAAGTATTCAAGATTCTATCCTCAAACACCTACAGAGGTGTAGAACATAGAATCCTCAGCTAAAAATCCAAATTAACTAGCTCAAGACAACAAAACTTTGAACCTAACTCTTTCCGGCGGTTTGACTGGCCTCCAAAGGGTAGTCTGACCGTCAGACAGCTAGTATAAGGGCGGTTTGACCGCTGCTACAGTAAAATCAGGCAAATGAATAGTGTTTTCAGCACGGTTTCAAAGACGAAAATCGAGAGAACTTTTGATCCGTAGATCCAATGATATGAAATTTTGCAGAGATCTACTTTAGGATATCAAGAACCTATTCCAATAAATGATCATGAAAATCATAGTCAAAGATGTGACCTTTTTCAGTTTATTGGAAGATTGCACCAAGACCGAAGAAAAATCCCAAACGGTGAATACAATTTGATTGTGGGCAGATGATGGCCAAGATGGCTATAGATGTATTCCTATATGTCACAACAAGTTAGAACACCGAAAATCCCAGCCCAAAACCCTTGGATCAAGAGATGGACCAAAGAGGCTAAAATCAAGCAAAACTGTGTTTTCTTGATAAACTTCCTGTCAAAGTGCCTAGATGGATGGAGTCATGGAGATAGATTCCCAGAGGTTGTCTCCATTATTTACATGTCTTTAGCATAGCAAGATCAAAAAAGGGATGAGGAGAGATCAAAACCAACCAAAATCACAAGTACATCAAACAAAATAAGAGACTCAAAAGTTGCATAGCGATTGATGTATTGCTTACTTGAGAAGACAAGTTTTACAACCACTCTACCTTGTTAGACAAAGAACACAAGGCACTCACTCTCAAACCCTTGTCACGTGTAGGTGCACTGCTAGCCTACCACGCGACGCTAAATCTCTGTCGTCCTGGTTCCACTGAATCATAGCTCACTTGGCTCGTGCAAGCTATATGGCGCCATCCCGCCATTCGAACTTGCCTTCAACATTCCTGTCTTTCTCGTGCCATACTTGAGCTCACAGTTTCACCTGACATCCTTGATCGTTCTGGGCCTCAACTCCTCTATGAGCCTAGCCCTGGTCCTTGCCGTTGACCACAATTGACTCCAAGCGACCCTGTATATCCAAGACAAAGAAATCGTTTCCAGGCTTAAGTTATTCACAACTTGTTCTACATTAGTCAAGACATGCATCATGCAACTTTAATCTATTGACCCAAGTCATCCCAATTCAATCCATGACTCAATCCGTAATGCGGAACTACCGCATCTCAAAACGGTACTTGTGCATGCTGAAAACCTCACCTGGGGCTCTCTGAAAAAACATGCCGCAACTTAACCTGATACTTTCGCCAAGTTGTACAGAATGTAGTCTCAACAGAATCATAATGAGGTGCAGAATGTAGTCTCAACAGAATCCGGTCATTACGGTCATCACCAACCACTGCAAGCAATCGTCATGCTTGTCATGCGACGCCAAGTCTCTCCCGTTCCGGTTTCACCGAACCAAGGCTCACTTGGCTCGTGCAAGCTACATAGCGCCATCCCGCTGTTCGAACTCGTCTTCAACATTCCCGCCTTTCTCGTGCCATGCTTGAGCTTACCGTTTCACCCGACATCCTCGATTGTTTTGGGTTTTAACTTCTCCATAAGCCTAGCCTCGATCATCGCCGTTGACTACGGTTGACTCCAAGCGACCCTGCATATTCAAAGATAAAGAAATCGTTTGTAGGCATAAGTTTTTCACAACTTGACCTACATTAGTTAAGGCATGCATCGTGCAAACTTAATCTATTGACCTAGGTCACCTCAACTCAATCCATGACTCAATTCCCCAAATCCCTGTTTTTCTGGGTAGATCAGACCGGCACTTCCGTAATGCGGAACTACCGTATCTCAAAATGGTACTTCCGCATGTTGAAAACCTCGTCTGGGGCTCTCTGGGAAAAACATATGGCAACTCAAGTTGGTACTTTCACTAAGCGGTGCTTCCGCACTTATATCTATGGTATTTCCGTCAAACGGAACTACCGCACTTATACTTATGGTACTTCTGATTTTCCTGACACTTCTAGAAGACAGCCTAAATCAAATGCCTGGAAGACAACAGTATTCTGGATGTTCTCACATGGTCCTTCGGTAAGTGAAGCATTTCATTGACTCACTGTTGTGTGACTGCTATGCCTGGAAGAATCTTTATAATCAGAAATAGTCTGAAACTCTCTTGATATATGTTTTGCCACTGCATGGAGTCATGCCCTTGTCAAATATGAGTGGGGACATCAGTACGTTGTCTAACAGAAATATTGGTTCAACCTAGAACGGAACACCCTGTTTGGTGCAAATGTCATCCCTCCCTCAATCAGCACATTTGTCCAACGTGCTGGTGATCTCGAAAGCTCTGAACACGTCATTCACCTTGTAAATGTTCCATTGATTTTGAGAGTTCAACTGGTACCTTGTGCTAGTCATATCTGAGTGCTACAAAAGGAAATTAGGATTCAAGTAGGGTTTAGAAGATCTTTATGACCAGATGTGACCTGGCTGCCCGTACAGATTCTCAGACTGCTTTTACCATGTTCCTGTACTGAGAATCAATCTGTTTGTGTGAGAATAATGTTCGATTTGTCTTGACTCAGCATAAATAAAAAAGATTCGTAACATGGCCTTAACTCTTAAGATATGGTTCTGTCCCAGCCTGTATGTTTTATGCAGTGCTGGCCCAGCATGGCCACCCATTTTACCACCAATTTCTGAACTACGCTTCATTTTGCAGTTCACCAACGTGAGTGCGTTGCGAGCTGCTTTGCCTAATCCAGACCTACCAACTTCTTTCCTTGATGGTTTGCCTGAAACATGGTTCAACAGTACTTCCGCTTTTGTTCCATCCGGATCACATGGTAAGTTTTATTGACTAGCATCTACCTATTGTTGCCTTGTTACTGCATACATCAAAACCATCTGATTGTAACAATTTATGCATATTCAGGTGGACTACCATGTCTTGTCGAGCAGGTCCCGAACTCTCCGTTGAGGTAGGTTGCTCTGGCTTGGCTTAGGAGGCATTAACCCCTATTGTCTATTTGCTGAAATCAACGTTGTTATTTCAGGAACATAACATTGAGCACTGGATCAACTGGAAATCCTTTTGCATAGAGAAGGACTTCGGTTTAGAAACGATATGGCTCTGTGCCACTAATACGCGGCTTGGACTTTTCAGAAGAGCAGTGTGGCAGCAATTGACGTGTTCCTTCGGTTCAGTACTTCAGTACACCAAGTAGGAAAATCGTGAAGGGCATTTTGCGGAGGCTCGGATCCGGATGTTTGCTCTTAGTACATATTTTCTGGTGCACCATGCAGGCGTGCACCGCAGTCAAGTGATGAGCTATTGATCTGGGAGATAAATTATCTGCTAAGGTAAAATGTGGAGATATGTAGTAGTATTGTATTGGTGTATGAGATGTGTATATTCCTGTTTCCATTTCATGGACTTGAACTTAATATGCTGGGTTCGTGTTTCCCCATTGATCTGAGAAGGATTATAGTCCAAATTATTGGAGTGGTGCCAGGAATGCTTGTACTAATCTCTTTTTTTTTTTCAAAATAAAAAACCTTGTGTCAATGCACCTTTTGGTCCCTATGCTCTAAACGACGACGGCAGGTGGTGGTCGTGGTCTAGCGGTAGTAGATCTTGATCCCAAATTGTATTTATCTTATTTTTTTTTTGTCAGTCCTATGCTTTTAAAAAAATAATATTAGTATTTTATGGTTTAGTTTTTTTTTCTTGTTTCTTTAAAATAAACAAATAGGGTAGTTTCTTTATCTCCGTATTAAATATGTTTATCAAGATAGTTTTAAAAAATAGTTTATTGGTATTTGATTGGTTCACACCAAAAAGATTCCATCCGTATACTTATTGAAAAGCTCTTCATAGGAACCTTGTTTGCTAAAACAGACATCCATTCATCGTTGTACAAATTTTTTTTGTTTAGTCTGGTTCTCCGGAATGTGTAGTGAGATACTGGGTACTTTGTTTTAAAGTAATGTTAGTCTTTTTAAAAGTATTCTTATTTTATGCGCTTACTGCAGTATGCCTACGAACAACGTCCGTGGGACGATTTGTCGTCATATAGTACAGTTTTGTCTTCACTCTGGTTCTCTAGAATGCGTAAAGCGTGGTCAATTGCCCACTGTTTTCTTAAAGGGGGAACAAAGCCTGGTAAGAACAGAAAGGCCAGAGGTATTCTTCCACTTGAAAAAGTGACTATCAAATATCAAAAATGTTTTACTCTTGAAGCTCGAAAAGAAATTTACTCTTGTACACCATTGCTCGCCGTTGCTATACATTCCTACCAGTAGTTTACTCTTGAATTTCACCAACTGCACTCGGGATGTCACGGCGAAAAAAAAAGAAGGCCAAAAGATCAAAACAGAAAACAAAAGAAAAGAAAACTAGCGAGACTCGATTAATACGCCGGCGGCTGCGCGGCCGCGCGGCGCATCCTGCTCCCCCACGTATCCCTGCCGCGCGCCGCCGCCCGCCACTGCAGCCCGGCCAGCTGCGCCTCCCAGTCAGCGAACCCGGCGCGGCGGGAGCCCCCGCCGCAGCGGAGCTGGATGTCGTAGCCCCGCCTGCGCTCGGGGTCGGAGAGCACCTCGTAGGCCTCGCGCGCCCTCATGAAGCGGTCGGCGCCGTCCGGGCACGCGTCCGGGTGCCACCGCCGCGCGGCGCGCCTGTACGCCGCTTTGATCTCCTCCGGCCCCGCCGTCTCCTCCACCGCCAGCACCTCGTACATCGTCGCCGCCATCTCCAGCGCCGGCGCCGCCACGGCCGACACCCCCACCCGCGCCCTCGGCCCCTGCCGGCACCTCACCCCACCGAAGTACACCACGGGCCTCGCGCACACCGAGCTCATCTCCGATCGACGCTAGAACCACTAGAACAGAACGCGATCGATGGATGCAGCTGTAAGCCAAGGTTCGCTGCTTCTTGCACTTGCAAGTCGGAAGCAAGCATTGCGCCACGGGGTTGAGCTTATATAGGGAGCGCTGATGAGCGAGGGAGGGATATGCGTGGGCTTCGGTTTCTAGTGTTCTCGAAGAGACGGACGGTGCGTCATCGCCTACAGGAAGCGCTATCTTTTTCTCGCCCGATTTGGAAGAAATCAAAAGCTAAGAAGCTTAGAAGAAAGAGAAGGACGTTGTCTGCTGGTTGATCCGGACTTCTAGACGAAGAAGGTTTGGAAAGTGGTCAGAGCAAGGGCAGGGCCGCGCCAAGGGGGACACAGACGTCGGATGCGTCGTTTCGAGCTGGGAGTCCGACCGTGTTAAAACTTTGTTACGGGAGCAAACATATACATCATAAATAAACATATAGAATACAGAGAATTTTTGAATTTTTTATTCTCTTATTTGCACATCTTTTTTCTTGCTTTTCTTTTCTTTTTCTTTCCTTACAAAACTGGTCACAAACCGTCTCAATATATAGGTTAATAATCTCCTACTAGCATACGTATTCGGACTTCAAGTTGGATTCAACTTTAACTTGAGTCACACATGAAGACGGACTCTTCTACGTCTTGAACTCTAAGTCAAGATTATTTCTAACAATCTCCTCTTTAATCTTGACTTGACATACTCTAGTTTTAGTCTCAATGCATTATAAACTACCAGCCACACCTCCACATGAAGCGTTCTACACGCAAGGTACATGTAGGTCAACTTAACTGGCACAGATTCATCCGAATGCAAAGATTCTAAAACATTGAGCAAGGTCTTAACTACGACTTACTAAACTTATACTTGACACAGAACGGTAACACATCTCCCCAACGTTCCAATTCCTTTTCACCTTGCTTGAGTTTGGACATTCTCGATTGCGTCCCACACTCCTTAAGCCTTCATGTACACCTTCATCTTGATTGCCTATGCTGCATAATTGCTCGTTGTGAGCATCGGATAATGCAGCGAGATAGCGAAACTCTCCTTCGCTATCATACTGGATGATGCCTCGTTACCGGTGATACTACTTCCCGGAGAATGTGACATGATATTGAGCATGGATCAAGATCTCAGGCTACTTTAAAGTAGCTCTTGGACCGAGGGAACAGAAGGACGTGCCGTGCGTGTCTTTTTCTCGGGAGAGCCGTGCGAAGACGAGCGACGTGCGCCACAGGAGCGCCACGTGAGATGTGTTGAAAATGGAATCGCCGAGACGATTTTTCTGGCGACTCAGTTCTCGCCTAGGCTCTGATATCACTTGTTAAAACTTTGTTCCGGGAATGCACACATCACAAATAAACGGAGAGAACACAGAATAATTTCTGAATTTCTCTATTCTCTTATTTGCTCTCCCTTTTTTCTTGTGTTTCATTTATTTTTCTTTCCTTACAAAACTGACCACAAGCCTCCTCAATATATAGACTAATAATCTCCTACTAGCATACATATTCGAACTTCAAGTTGGACTCAACTTTAACTTGAGTTACACACGGAGACGGACTCTACTACTTCTTGAACTCTAAGTCAAGATTATTTCTAACAGACCGGCTTATCCGTGCTAGCCCGAGGTTCGACTAGTCTGGCACGGTCCAAGCACAGCATGGACACGGCATGTGACAGGCCGTGCCGGCACGGCACGAATGATGGGTTGGAACAGGCTTAGAAAGCCAGTCTGATGAGCGGCACGACACGACACGGTATATCGTGTCGTGCTCGAGCTGGCCTGGTCCGGTGAGCACGGCTGGCACACCAGCGCCGACGGCCGTCTTGGCCTTGGCTTCGCCTCCCGCCCTCCGCCGCACTCCTGTCACCATCCATCTCATGGCCATCCCACAATCACAAGCCATCACAGAGCAGAGAGAGAGAGAGAAAGGGAGTAGAGGGGAAGGAGTATACCGGAGCCATGTACTGCCAATCGTCGGACGACCGTGCGAGGTCGTAGAGGCCGTAGTACGAAGAGCGCGTCTTAGGCTCCCCCGCTCCCTGCATACTCCGGCGTTGACACCATGAACGTGTCTAGCTAGCCCCACCCCCACAGGATGGCGAGGAGCTCCCCCCACTCCCGGAGACTCGAACGACAGTGCGGAAGGGGTCACTGGGAGAGGTGCGGCCGGGGTGGTAGGAGGTAGTTGGCGGCGGGACAGAGGCGGGCGGCGGGCACGGGGTTGGATGGGGGAGGCATGGCCAGGGGAGGAGGGCGATGACGCAGGTGGGGAGACGAAGTGCATGGCTGGCGGCGGGCGTGGGGTTGGCGAGGGAGGGGAGGCACAGCCAGGGTGGGGAGGTGAAGGGCATAACCAGGTGCCGGCGAAATGAGGGGAGGGATCATGACGAGTGCGAGATCCAACTTAGGAGCAGGGGATGAGGAAAAAGGGAATGAAGGGGATGGGTCGGCCAGGTGGAAGAAAAAGGATGGAGGAGAAAAGGAAAAGGGAAAATGGAGAAGAGAAAAAGAAAAAGAAAATTAAAATTACAAATTAGATTTAGATTTAGAAATGCAGGTTAAGGGAATATTCCATAAAATCTGGCTAACACTAATTACCTTGCGAAATTTTAGTAGCAAGCCGGCACGTTATTAAAAGCTGAATAGCATGTCATTAGTAGACCAAAAAGTGGGGAATTAGCGACCACCAATTAAATAAATATATTGCTATTAGATTATTCAAATGCTCATTTAAATACTCAATTCAATGATTAGTCGCATCAAAATAATAAAAACCATTATTCCGTCTAAAGGCGGACAGAATTAGTAACTCTATGTGCCACTTACACATATACTTTCCCTAGTACCTAGTAACTAAAGAAATTATGCACACATGTATATAGATACAAAATATTGGTTAACACCTTAATATATCATACATACATAACTTATTTGGCTATACTTTCACCAGTTAGATTATACATGTTTATCTATACATAGGAATTCTACTTTTTCCCTGTAATATTTACATATCCATGTTTTATGCAACTAATTCAATTTTTATTAGGTTTTTAACGAGGCGAGCACGAGAGAAATGAAGATGGCAGTCACCGCCTCCGTTGTCTATAGTTCATTACACATATACAGACACAAGGTGCTTGGCCGAATGGCGACATCTTTGTTCTTGCATGCAACTATTGCTAATTGCATTGTTCTTCCACTATATTGGTTTGAGGTTTAATAGATATAATAGCAGTTCTAAACTTCAGAACCTTCCTAACATCAAGGCTAGCATATTGTACACTTGCCATTTCCACACTCTCTCTGGTAGACTCTTAGTATCTATACAAATAAATAACATACAATACAACCCCATTCCGTATATGCCTGCATTTGGCAAGCACATATGTACGCCACAAGGCTAGTATATTGTATGCATGTTGTTACTTTTCCCCCAAAATATTTACGTACCCATGTTTTTACGTAACTAATTCAATTTTAACTAGTTTTTAATGAGACGAGTACGAGAGAAATGAAGATAGTGGCCGTTACCACCATCGTCACCGCCGCCTTTGTCGTGTATAGTTATTTCGGGCTAGGCTTAGGTTGGCATAGCACGAACACCGGCACGACGGGCTTTAGACCATGCTTGGGCCTGATCGGAGGTGAGATGGACTGGCACGGCGGGGTGACTAGGCCGAGCTAACACAACCAAAGCGGCACGAAGTACGGTGGGCCTAGGCCGTGGCGGCACCATTCCCAGCTCTATTCTAAAGTTTCTCTATGTGGGGATCCTGGTTTCTAGACTACTCATTGACTTACTAAAAGGGCGGACCTATTGAGTTCATAGATATTCAGTTGAATAATTATTATCTTTTAAAAAATAGTATATACTAGATATATATTATATATATATATATTTAATTAAGCTAAATTGCTATATATTTGTACTTAAAATATAAATTAGCCTAATTCAACCCACACCTCTCTCTCAGCTCACTAGAGCTCACTCTACATTCACCAGCGCCACCACAGCCTACATTTCCTAATGTCCCAACCGATCATCCAAATCCTAACTCTAATGGGCTCATCTCTCTCTCTCTCAACGTGGCAGCGGCGCGCATGTGGAGGATGAGGGAGCCGGCCAGACGGGAGGCACGAGGTAGTGCCGCAATGATGTAAGCCCATAATAGTCGCACGCAATGTGTGGCCAAGGAAAGGAAGAGAGATCGCACGGCATGCAGTGGTGGCCATCGATGGCGAGTTGGCGAGAAGGCAAACCAATTTCTAAATAAGGGCCATAGGTGCGCTCTAGGAGTGAAGTGATGGCGCGAAGTGATGCGGGTGAGCAAGAAAGTGACGCAGTGAGTTGGGTGGCAACGTAGCGAGCAGGAAGATATGAAATGCACGGCGTTGCTGTGATGTCTCATTCTCAGGTAAGTTGTGTTTGGTCTTCCTCTCTCTCTCTCTCTCTCAATTTCAAAACCGGTAAATTCCAAATAGTTTATTCAATGATTGTGTATTTGTAATAAAGAAAATTTTCTTGAACTTTTAAATTGGTTAGCATAAAAATTCGAACAAGTTAGCAAGATGGTTATAAAGAACAATAAAATGGTTGTCCCTAAAATTGGATGAAGGATCGTAAAGTTAAAATTGTATTTTACTTAATTATTTTGTAATTTTTTCTATATTATTTTGAGATGTTTTTGGATAGGATAGGTTGTGATTTGATTTTTTTTCACCAAAGACATTTCCTTTTTCTTTTAATTAATATTTTATTAACTTCGAACACCATCTAAAAAAATTCTAGCTCGGCCGCTGCTTAGTGCCCGCTCACAGCTGTAATTCCTCCGATCTTTCTTGTCAACATGTAGCCCTTCGTGGTAGACCAGGATGGCCAACGATTACGCATAGATGATGACTACGTAGATTGTAGTAAACATCCCGGGCTCTCTGAGCACCCGAGATGACACCAATTTCGCCACACCAGGACACTTGGATAATTTCGTATTTAAGTTCCCGACATTCGGGTCGAGATAAATTAGTGTATATTTTACAACTGTTAGGTCCAAAACTTTGGTATTGAGTAGGGACTCTCTCCGATCACAAATATATACCGTTTTAAACATATATACAACTAAATTTTCGAAACTTTCACTATCAATATCTTTTAAATATTTAAATTAAATATATAAAAATCATGTATGTATATTTGTCTTAAAAAGTACTTTTATAATATTATAATTTTATTCGGTTTTATAAATATATTACAATAGAAGTTAGTGATCAAAACTGTATTTTGAAAACCATGTTGATGTTCAAAACAACATGTATTTGTGACCAGAGAGAGTACTCCTTTCATGACAAAACTATTATAATTGTGGGAAATTAAAGTGTGGTGTGGATAGTTGCCTGTACGCTGAGGTGTTACATAGATATAGGGTTGTAACCGAGCTGAGCTCAAGTGAGCCCAACCTGTTAGCTCGAACTCAATACAAGCTCAAGCTGAGTTTGAGTGAGCCTAGGTTGATATTCAAGCCTAGATTCGAGCTTGATCAAAGCTCGAGCTTAGCTCAAAAAAGCTTAGCAACTACATTTTAACATAATAACTTACATAAAGGCTTCACCAAAGCTCGAGCTTAGCTCAAAAAAGCTCAGCAACTACATTTTAACATAATAACTTACATAAAGGCTTCACCAAAGCTCGAGCTCGACTCAAAAGTTCAACAACTAGACTTTAACATACTAACTTCTACAAAAAGCTTGGCCAAAGCTGGAGTAAACTTCAGTTCAACTCGGAAAAGCTCGACAACAACTAGTTTAACATTAGAACATAGGAGGGAAGCATGTGAGGGAAATTTGAGAAGGTACAAATCGAGTCTTAACCATACTATTTGAGCTTGTTAGGATCACGAGCTTGAGTATAGGCTCGAGCTTGACTCATTTGGGATTTGAACCAAGCCTAGAGCTAGTAAACCTCAAGCCTTTTTTCATACCTACCTAGATAGTCTCCCTCCTTTTTAAGGTGACTAGTTGAATGTCCATGCGTTACTATGAATTTAAAAAAGTTTTAGAACATATTTGTATGTATGTTCTAAAAAATTTTACAACCTGTTAGTTTCAGAACATGTAGTATGATAAAATTTTAAAATCCGTAGCAACGCACACGTCGCTCAGCCACCTGCCCACACCGTGCAGTATGTTGACGACTGCTACAGTGACCAACAACTGCTACAGTGAGCAGCTGCACATGACTACTACAATACTCCTCGTAGCTACGACCGCGACCACGTACTTTGACTCCATGCACAAGCACCACGACCACAACCACAGGCTTCGAGTCCTCCAACTACAAGTTCGACCACAGCTTTGACTACGCCTTCGACCACGGTGCCTTCAACCACACCTCACGACCACGACTGCTCGACCACAGCTTCTCGACCATGTCTTGTTGATCACTTCACCGATTACGGCTTGTCGACTATAGTTCTTCGATCGCATCTCTGACTACACAGGTCTTCGAGCATAGACCGTTTTACTGTAGTTGCGACCATGGCTTCGACATCGGCATCGACCAAGCCTTTAACCATCGCTTTGACCACGGCTTATCGACCACAGTTTCGACCACTGTAGCTACGACCACTGGCTATGACTACTGGCTTCGATCACTAGCTATGACCGCTGGCTACAACCACTGGCTTCTACCATTGGCTATGACCACCATCTTCGACTGCGCCTTGTCGGTCACTTCACCAGCCAAGGCTTGTCGACCACAGCATCTCAACTGCATCTTCAACCACACATGTCTTCCAGTACTGACTGTTGACTGTAACTATGGCCATCGACCACTGTAGCTACGAACATTGACCACCGTAGCTACGACCATCGACTATCGACCACTGTAGCTACGACTTTCGACCATTGACCACTATAGCTGCGACTATTGATCATCGACCACTTTAGCTACGACTATCGACCATCGACCACTGTAGCTACGACTATCGGCCATTGACCACATCACAGTTGACTAATGACTGTGATAGTACTCCTCTGAGTACTGACTGAGTCACTGTGGCTTCAACAACTCCTTCGACCACGGTTTCGACCACGCCTTCAACCATGGCATCGACTACGGATTATCGACCACGGCTTGTCGACCAGTCCAGAGTCTCTGGCCGCTCTCCGACTCCGGGTCTTCAACTCCTGCACATACTCAGACACACCGACTACGCGGTACTCGAACACACCGAGCACTCGACTACGACCATGCAGTACTCGAACACATTGAGTACTTGACTACAAAACGTAGTACTCGAACACACCGAGTACTCGACTATGACCACTCAGTACTCGAATACACCGAGTACTTGACTACAACCACGCAGTACTCGAACACACCAAGTACTCGACTATGATCATGCTCAACAATAAGATTATATCCAACACTATTGAGCAATTGGCAGGCTATCTAGTCACATAAATATGAAACAACAGATTTAAAAGCTGCACCTCAAATTGACCTATTCATTTGTTGGCCCAAAAAATCTTGAAGAAATCTGTACCAAGCAAAAACAAAGACAAGAGTAGAGGGGAGGCATGGAAATACGACGGGGGTGTAAAGACAGAGAGGGATGTGTAGAGGAAAGGGAAGGGAGAATGTTAAGTATGCCAAGAGGATCGACGACCTCGCTGCGGCTGGCTACCGGTGATTGCCACCTCATTAAACCACTGCTTCCCACCGAGATCGCCACGCCACGCCAAACGTTGAGCAGTCTCGATCTGCTACTCCACCTCAAAACTCCCCAATGGTAATGCATGCCAATAAATCCCAAATGGATGGCAAGGTCATGAGATGAGAAATGCGAAAAGAACACATGCAAGGATAAATTTCACAATTTGATGGGTTGATTTAGGCAATAAAGGGGAAGAACTCACCCTGCTCCAATGCTTCCCCATCCCAAAACTTTCCAAATGGCCATGCATGTTAATAAAATCTAGATGGGTTGCAAACTTATGAGACATGGCACCCATTGTCTAGGTCTCATGACAGTAGTAACTATGTATGAATGCAGTTTAATTCTCTATATGGATTGGTAACAAGAACGATGAGCAACACTAATCATATTAACTTTTGAAAAAAAATACAGAACTTGTGTAAGAAAACCACAAAGGTAATGCAAAGCATATCAATACCGAGAGCAGCAAAGTGAATTCCAGCCCCAGGGGAAAGACCAATTCAAGATTGCACTTCGCTGTAGCATGAGAATGGATCATCGTGTTAGTGCCTTCGACAGCAGAGGCGGCAATGCCCCCAGGTGTTCGACAAAATTGCTGAACCGGAAGAGGATGTGGGCTCGTACTTGCACGGTCGAGCCCGAGTGATTCCAACCAATGAACCACACAACCAAAAGACCAAGAACTCTAAACATCTGAACACCCCCAAATTTGTCAAAGAAAATATAAGCATCCGAACTCAAACATCACGGAAAGAACCATACCGAAACACACAAACCTTAGCGTCAAACGCTACCACGAAAAAGCACAGGCAAAGCTCAAAATGATTGGAGAGATTTGATGATTTACCTCTTCTTTATTTGCCAACAACTCATTTGCCCCATAGTTAGTTTTAATTGATGATTTGTTTTATCTTTCGCTGAACCATTGATCATTTGCCCTTTTTGACAATTTTGCCCTTATCGTCGTCCTCCCTCCTCTTCTTTCCTTCTTTCTTCTTTCTCCAGCCATGGCTAACCCAGTCCACCTTTGTCGCCGCCGCCACTGATGCCGGAGCAGCTCGCGAAGAAGTCGATGAAAATGCCTACGTCCACCTTACTCATGTAGAGGTACCCAGAGAGGCCCGCATGAGGATGGTGTCGTGTGCGAGGCCGCAACCATCGCCGACAACGGTGGGCATGCAGAGCATGAGGTCAGCGACGAGGTCGCAGAAGTGTTAGAAACTTCGACTATGGCCACTATGACTTCAACCATGGCTGATACGACCACGAATGCTATGACCACGGTCACTACGACCATGTTCACTTTGAACACGGCCGTTATGACCACAGCCACTACGACCACTGCTACTCGTAATGGCTGTGGTCAAAGTGGCCATGATCGTAGCGGTCGTGGTCGTAGCGCTCGTGGTTGTGGCAGCCATGGTCGTAATAGCCGTGGTCGAAGTCGTAGTGGCAGTGGTCAAAGTTCCTAACACTTTTGTGGCCTCGTCGTTGACCTCACGCTCCGCATGCCCACCGCCATCGGTGATGGATGCGGCCTCACGCATGACACCATCCTCATGTAAGCATATCTGGGTACCTCTACATGAGTGAGGTGGGCGTAGGCATTTTCATCAACTTCTTCGGTGAGCTGCTTCGGCATCGGTGGCGGTGGCGGTGGAGGCGGACTAGGTCAGCCATGGCTGGAGCAAGAAGGAAAGAAGAGGAGGGAGAAGGAAGATAAGGGCAAAATTGCCAAAATGGGCAGATGATCAATGGTTCAACAAAAGATGGGGCAAATCATCAATTGAAACCAGCATGGGGCAAATGAGTTGTTGGTAAACAAAGAAGCGTCAAATCATCAAATTTCTCTGATTTGAGAACTCCTCCGAACCCTCCAAAACACCATGAAACAGAGACAAAGCGAGGTTAGAGACCAAAGCAAGGATTGTGAAGGGGTGGAGGGAAGGGGAGGCAGTGGCTGTTGACCAACGAAAGGGGTGGAGGAAAAGTGCCAGTGTGGGAAGGAAAGGGATGGGACAGCGAGGGGGTGGAGGGAAGGGGGGGGGCAGTGGCAGTTCAGCCGGGGAGGGCGCGGCGGAGCCGGGGAGAGGGAGGAAGGGAGCGGCGGTGCCTCTGGAAACAGAGAGATCGAAGAGGAAGAGAAAGAGTTAAGTAGGAAGCGGAAAAGGTTGGGGAGCTGGATAGGAAGTGGAGAGGTGGTTAGACCCTGAGAGAGAGGAGGGGAGAGAGACGGATGGCTCATATCGGATTTGGAGATCACACCTCCAGCAAAGAAGACACCAAGACGGCCAACTCTACCCATTGATGGTGAAGAACATGATATGATCTGCCATCATCGGCCATAGGGAAGACGGCCGGAGGCAATTAGATTTGGATCGCACAACTTATTCCGCTCCTCCTGAGCTTAGTCTCTCGAGCTCGGCTCCAACGTGAGGCCGCCCTTTGGCTCGCCATGGCCATCGGCATCGTGCCCAGTGGCCGAATCTTGCCACGTCGACGCCACTGAGATCTTGCCACCGTCGCTACCACTGTCACCGCCAACTTACGACGATGGAAGGGAGGATGGGCGTTGAGCTAGGGTTTCGCAAGAGGGGGCGAGCGCATGGGCCTGTCGGCATGGAGACACGAGAGGAGGTGGAGCACACGGCTACGTGGGAGACGTGGTGAGGAGTTTGCTTGTGGTGTGCGGAGGCGATTCAGGATCACATGTGGGAGGAGGGCGAGGAAAGGAACGCGTCAGGCAGGAGGGAGGGATCTGGGTGGGGAAGCTGGTTGCAGTTCCTGTTTTTGAAGGAAACTGCCATCGTGAGTAGTGGGGCTGGTTGCGTAAGTACGAAGGGATGGTTCAGATCCACGGTGATCATATCAGATGGCTGCAAAAAGATGATGGAAAATGCATCAATTACCACCAACTCATATTTTTAAGGAGTAGAAATATTGCCCAAAAGGACGTGGGCTCTGGTTCCATTCATAGCAATTAAAAAGTTAAGTACATTCCCTATTTTACAGAAAGATACATTCCCTATTTTACAGAAATTGTCTTCAAGAAAATCCCTATTTTACAGAAAGTTGGGTACATCCCCTATTTTACAGAAAGTATCTTCGAAAAAATCGTAGAAAGCCTCTTTAATTTCACCTAAACCATAAACCGTGGATCGCAGAGCCGACGGCGTTTCCATTTCCCCTCGACGTGTCGTGGCAGTCGTACATCAGTGTGCACGCATACACGCGGCCGGTTTTTTATTTTCTTTTCTCTATCTAGATGAACTGTTTTTAAGAAAAAAAAATCGCCTAGATGACCGGAACTTGCCCACTTCTAGATGAGGTGAGGTAGGATGTGACGCGTGGTGTGGCCAGCCTGATCGGGGGTTGGTAGAGGTGGTTCGACCGGTCGCTTTCCGGATCAATTATTAACTTGCCGGGTAAGCTTATCCTGCTTAGCTAGGTTGGCTAATTGCCATCCACTTGATTGACGTGAAGGTACATCCTTCCATATACGGATACATACATATACAAATATAAAAAATAATTCTATACTTTTAAAAGTACATATTCCCATTTCTTATATATCGTTTAAATAATATTGTTATATCTCTTTATCCTTTTAAATATACTCTAATAATGATTATAAGATATTCCATGCAAAATTTCATCAGAGTTCACTTTTTATAGCATTATTTATGTATATACTCCTTTTATATATGGAAAAAGATATATAGCAAAAATAAAATATTCCGATGAATTTTTTCAATTAAATCATATTAGACTATCTTAGAATTAATATCTAATTATATTGAAAGTGGTAAATAAATATAACACGTTCGTTTAAGTGGTATATTAAAAGTGAGAGTATGTATTCTTGGAGTGTGCTCCAAGTGGCTTATGAGATGGAGCTTATGGCTCATTTTGTATTGTATTTGTTGTTAGTTTATTTTGCGTAATTAATTTAAAAAATAAAAAATTATATTAGCACAGACAATATAAAGGAATAAAAAACTTTAAAAACTAAAAAATCAGGAAAAATTATAAACCATAAATTAAAAACAGAAATTGTTTAAAGTTGGCCTATATAAGTTGTACTGTGCAGGAAGGTGTTGGCCCATAGTATCAGACAAATGCATCGTAACTTCGCTGACTAGCTAGTGCGTCACGGAACGTCTAACCGTCTCCATCTGATCGATACTGTATCGGACAAATGCATCATACATCTCAGTTAGGTCGTAATCCTATACGACTACACTAGGTACGCCCTTCCGATCGATTTCATTGAGTTAATTGCGATCCAAAGTACTAGATTAATGGATTCACTTGCCTGTCTTTTGCACCTTGTACATATGGTCTTGAATTCATGCGTGAGTTGTCTTGATTGTCTTACAGTTCTTTGGAGAAAAACTTGCGCTTCCAGGAGTTGAACGCATTGTTGCACGTCGAGTTGGCATGCCCTCCGGCCATTTTGGTATTTTGTTCTGTGCTTGCATAGTTGCATAGAAGAAAAAAAACAAAAGTACTCTGTATGTGGAGCACCGAGTACGAACGAACGAAAGGAACAAGGATTAATTTTGCAAACGACGATTAGCGGAACTGTGTCAGAAAAGAAAAGGAGCGGCGTACGACGTATGGCATATGACGATACAATATTCGACTGCGATGGATTGCCGTGTTAACTGTTGAGTTTTGTTTGCTTTGTGGAAAATTAAACATGATCAATTGGTCGTCGCAAAAACGCATACGCACAAGCACAATGGTTTTCGTATCCAGTCAGTATCACCGCGGACCTGTCCCAAGTTCCCACCTACACGGTTACACCTCAACACGGGTGTAACTTGGCTGGGCCGGCCTTGGACGACTTCTACCGTTGTTGTGGATGGCAAAAGGGACAAACACCCACCGTTGTTGGTTTGTGGCTTAAGTCTAAATTCATTGTTTAAGGTGGTTTCTCAAATAATATTTAGGAATAATTGGATGAGATATTTTTAAAAGCAAAAATTGACACTTCAAGAGATAGGTTCTCATTGACTGTTGATGGTATATGTGCATTACTTGCCATTTCATCAACACCAAGTTAAAATTGCAAAGTTTTTTTTGGTGTGAAGGCACCACATACTGGAGTAGAGATATTTAATAATCTCTCCGTTCAAGTTCATAAAGCGTATTTTTTTTAATAATGTTGTCTATAAATATAAGGCGCATTTCATATTCTATTGTAAAATTAGTGTGATATTTTCTTTATATCTCTAATTAATATACATATGAACTTGTTATTCTCTACATGCATGTATTGAATATAGTGCTTAGATATAATAATTATGAGTAATCTAGTTATTTTCATTGTCTCTTTGATCTATGTGCTAAGAGAAAATACGTCTTATAAATTGGACAGAGGGAGTACTATTCTCAATTGCATTTAGGATTGGTGTATTGAAAATAAAGAATTTGGAATCATGTTCGATAATGCTTCAACCAATGATGCAATAATTGATATGTTGAAGGGCAATCTGGTGGAGAAGAAGGCTCTACCCATGGGAGGAAAGCTGCTTCATGTCCGTTGTGTAGCACATGTCATAAATCTCATTGTCAAAAATGGTTTAAAGCTTGTGAGCCCATTGTTGAAAATATTCGAGACAGTGTCAAGTACATTCAATCGTCACAATCCTGCAAGTAAAGATTCAAAGAGATCATATCATAATAAGGTCTAACATCCAATAAGGTCTAACATCCAAGAAGCAACCCTCTCTAGATGTTTCCACTTGTTAGAACTCAACATATTTGATGCTTAAGTCAGCATTCGAGTTCGAGAGGGCTTTTGCTTTATTAGCAGTACAAGATTCGAATTACAAATATGCACCCTCTTTTTGAAGAATGGGAAAGGGCGGGCATAGTTTGCATATTGTTGGAAGTGTTCTATGATGCGACTAAAGTAATTTCTGGTTCCAAGTACCCCACCTCAAACCTCTACATCTATTGGATGGGGAAGGTCAAATTAATTTTGGAAAAATAAGCCTTTGAAGTGGATATTGACATTAGAAAGATGATAAAAAGGATGCAAAAGAAGTTCAACAAATATTGGATCGAGCCATATGTATCTCTATGCATTCCTGTAATTTTTGACCCAAGGTACAAGTTCACATTTGTTGAATTCCTTTTTGAGAAAGCCTTTGCTAGTGATGCTAAAAAACGGTTTAATGGAGTGGAGAAAGTATTGCGGGGGTTGTTTGTTGAATACTCTTTCCATTTAAAAAACAAGAATGTTGACTCAATGCAACAAGATGGAGGTGATCATGACATTATTATCGCAATGGATGACCCATGGGCTGACTGGAATCAACACCTTAGGAACCATCAGGAAGCTCAAGTGTCCACGAAACTTGACAAATATTTGGATGAGATCCCACATCATCGGTTTATGGAATTAGATATATTAAATTGGTGGATGGTTAACTCTTCCAAGTATCCAACCCTTGCACGCATAGCACGAGATGTGCTAGCTTCTTCTATAGCATCAGAGGCAGCTTTCAGCACAGGAGGGAGGATCACTAGTGATTTTTGTAGCAGATTGACCGTAGATACCATTGAGGCACTCATGTGCCTGAAGGACTGATTTGGGCATATGGCAATCTTATTTTATGTCATCTAATTTCATTAAGAAGTGCTAGTTACAGTAGCAGATCACACATACTTAGTGATTTCTATACTAACTAGTTTATCTTTTATAATTATCTGAACTGTAGGTTCTACTAAGTATAGAATAGCATCAATTCATGACTTGATTGACCTCGATGATCCTCCTATGTGAACTTTAAGATTAGGTAATATTGTTGTTTGAACTTTACTTCAAGTATTAGTTCATTGACATCTATGCTTCAAGTTGTAGCTTGGAGGAACATAGATCTTACCTGGTTGTACAGGAACATTTGCTAAGATCAAGGCATTGAACTTCAAAAAGTTTAGATGGTTGATTCTATTTATTAGTGAGTGCATTTCTTCAAATGTGCATAATCTGTAGAACTTAGGTACATAATCTATTCCTATCACATATGTTCAGGTAATTACCATTTTCTTACAGTCAATGACCTAGGTGCATAATCTATAGAACTTAAGTACATAATCTGTTCCTGGCTGATTTTTCAAACAAAAAATTTCAACTTATTGACTCTTCAGTTCTATTGTGTTGCGTTTAGGTTGTTATCCTCTCATCAAGGTTAGAACATTAAACATTTATATATTTAGGATTTGGAGTAGTAGTATATTGAATCATCTATAGTGAATAATCATGACTTGGTTACTCAAGAACAGTGAGTCAATAGTAAAATTTATGTTATTCGAATGCGTAGCTAGTCATTAATATTTTATCACACTAATTGTTCGTTTCATACCACGAATAATTCATCTTATTACTAATTATCTCTTGAATTGGGCTACTGAGCTATTGAAGCTTTAAGTAACTTCCATTGCTCAAACAATTCCATTCCTTAATATCAATTACTTTATGTGATGGGTAGTTGCCTAGGGAATATTGATACTAACTTACTAAGGAATTTCAAAGGTGACTTCGGTTCTCCCAAACTATTGCTGCTCATTTCTCTATTCAACTTCCTGGATGGCCTAGCTATAACAGCATTTCATTACACCATGTCATTCAAATTGTGGGATCTAAAACAACTTGGTGGGTACTTTTTGTCACTTCAGAAACTATCTTAGAATCTTTGTACTCTATCTTGCTGGAAGTGCAATCAAACTGAAGTTCCAACTTCATATTGTTGTTTGTTCTAGTAAGAGTTTAGAATGGCATTTTATCCTAAAGAATAGTTTTGGTTTATGTGTGTAAACTTGATTGGTGAAGAAAATGTCAAGGGTAAACAATTTTGGTTTGTGTGTGTGTGTTTCACCACTTGCATGTTTACTAACATGTGATGAGTGGTTTCTATAGCAGGGCTGCAGGGCAAGGGGTGGAAGACATTGTTGATGTTATTTTGTTCTAGCTTGTTCACCTGAATGGAGATTTCTCGTCGGTACTCAGATGAAGATTTTTTTTTCAATTTTTGAGTATTGCATCACTGTATGAGTATGATGGGGTCTTATCCATTTTGTGATTTGGTTTGGGACATTCAGTACTTCATATTGCAAGACCAGGCTATGATGAAACAATTACTGAGACAAACTGAACTATGCACATGTTGCATTTTGCTCCTACTAGCTGTGATTTGTTAGCACACTGTTTCACATGTTGCATTTTGCTCCAATTAGATAGCATGTTCAAATGTGTTGGTGTTTTAGAGTCAGAACATAGAAGCAAGAAGCAGAGAAATACTTGGTTTTGAAGACATGTGTTATGAATCTTTTGAGCATTTTGCTGATTATTTTTCTCTGATTTATCCTCATAATTTTCTATTACATTTCTCTAGTTCCATGAAAGCATAAACATTGGTACTCTTGATGGCTTGATCCACTAAAGGCATCTCTTGAACACCATTACACCACACCCATAGGTCGCTGCTTTGCCACCAAGTAGTCCAGGCTATAGCCGACAACACGGACCGACCCATAGACACTAGTAGGTGGCTTTGTTTCCTATCCAAGAGTGGTCCAATCTGACCCTTTAACCTCAAATTTCCACATGGGTCAAGAGGGCCATGGAATGGGCGGAACTGGACCGCCCCCTTGCACTCCTAGTTCTGGGCCATGGGTTAATGGATCCAAACTGAGGTGACACACAGGAGGTTAATTGTATTTGAACGACATCATTTGCTAGCTTGCTATAATAGCCTAGCTATTTATTTTAAAAGTTATTAGTGAAAAAATATATAATTTTATTTAAATTAAAATGCAATGTTATTTAGTAGCTTGAATTTTAAATTTTATCTACCCAATTTTCTGCTTTAAAAAAGGCATTTCTTTTGAAAAGCAATTTAAGTAAAAATAAAAATATTACTAAATAAAGGGTATTTAGATTTTTGTAAAAATTATAACTCAAATTAATTGTTTGAAATCATTTGGCTTTTATCTAGATTTTCTGTTATTTAAAATTAATTTTGAGATTAAAAAGCATTTTTAGTATAAAACTTATAGACCAAACTAAGTTGGAAATATATTTTTTTTCTAAGTCAAAAATGATTTCAAGAATTTTTATGAATTTTTCTGAAAATTTTGGGCTTTATTTGCTATTTTCTAGACCTTTATTTATTTTTTGGGTATTCTAAAAATCCAAAAAGAATTTCAATCTTCCTCCCCTTTTCTTGGGCCGTCACGTGGACGGCCAAATCCTCCCCACCACCATGCAGCGCAATCCCCACCACCCGCGCCTCCCTTACTTTCCTTCCACCCCAACCCCACCTGTCGGTCTCTCCCCTTCCCCTATCTCTTCTCTCTCTTCCCCACCAGACCCTCCGGTCAGTCACCGCCCCCTTCTTCCTCCTCCCATCTTCTTCTTCTTCCCGTGCGATGCCGCTGCTCCGCCATTTCTAGACCCCGCCCAGGATTCTCTCTTCCCCCTTTCCTTCGTAGTACGACACGTTCTCTTTCTTCTCCCACAATCCACGCGCTCAAATCCCTTTCTTTCGTGCCTCCCTCCCTCATCCTCGCCACAATCGTCGTCGCCCCGAGATCTCTGGCGAACGATTCCTGTTCCCGTGCACCTCCTCAACCTATAAAAGCCCCCCTCTTGCATCCCCTCTCCTCACTCCATCCCTTCCCAGCCTCCATCCTTCCCCCTCCCGTGCCTGAGGATCCACACATTGTGGGCCTTCTCCTACGAGTGTCGGCAACATCCACGGTGAGCAATCACCACTGCCCTGTTCTTCTTCGCACCCCACCAACACTACCCACGGGTTCACCGGGCCTCCACCGACCTCTTCCGCCTTTTGACCAAGCCCCTCCACCACCAAAGCACCAGTGCCACCAACGACCGAGCTTGTGCCATCGCCTCTCACACCGTCATCCACCTCCAAGCCCACCGGAGCACCGCATTGAGGTGAGTCTATACCCCCCTCGCTCTCCTCTCCCTCTTGTGTCGCTCATCGTCTGCTGCCATACCTCAGAACACCGGTGAGCCATCGGGCCTCGAGCGTCACCATGCTAGCGAAGCATAATCAGCACCTCCCGTGCCACGTATTTGCCACGTGGTGCCACCCGGCATGCCACCTCAGCGCCACCTCCACACAGGCTCACCATACCAACGACTAGCATGCCACGTCAGCTCTCCAGCTCCTGTGGCCGCCGCATAACGCTTGGTGTCATGGCACGTTGGCACAATCGGTTGAGTCAACGGCCATGTGGCAAGCCACATCAGCACCAGACCATATGCAGCGCCACGTCAACACCACATGGCCTGCCATGTCAGCACCTCGACCCTCCCATGCCACGTGTCTAACACGTAGCATGCCACATTAGCAAGTGAGCCCAGTCATCCGGCACATAAGAGCCACGCCATTTTCCCTTGCCACCTCAGTTGATCGTTGGTCCAAGGACCCTGTCCATGAAAGACCGAGCCCACATGTCGGTCTTAGGTCCAAAAAGTCAAACCTAGGGCTGACATCAGTATGATGTTATAATTCAAATTTCCTTTAGAGAAACAAATCAACCGAAACCGCAAATTCCTCTACTGACATCATAGATCACTTTTCTTAGTTTTTCTTTTTCTTTAGAATTCAAACTTCTAGAATGTCCGTTCTCCTTCATCCTAACTCCTATTGAACCCATTAAAATTTCTAAATTCATCAAAAAAATTCTAATCTATGCATTTCTACCCTCCTTTTTAATATTTCGAGTTTAATTGAATTTTAGTTGAATTTATTTGGATTTTTTTAGTTTGCTTGGTTATTTTTCACGTGTAGACTACGACGATTCGAAAGAATTCTACATCGATGATTCACATCAATCTGCAGAGCAAGGTAAGTTACACACCTTGATCATGTTCATCCCAGATTACCAAATAAAATTATATTATTTTAAATAATTTTACATGCATATTTTTATTCAATGTATTTAAATTCGGCGTTTAACTTAGTTATTGCCTACTTGTTAATGTCTCTATTGATATTGTTTCCCAGATGCCTTGCCGCCCTAGAATAAAACTCTGGTTAGTATAGAAGTATTAGTTGGAACATTTTTCATCATATGCTTAGACATGCATAGATATAATTTTAGATCTGGAATACCTTTTCACATAAAACAATGAGCTTTTAAAGTGTATTCTTGACTTCGGTGAGTTAAGAATGTCTATGAAATGTTTCAAAATAAAATATAAAAATCTAGTTTAGACTTAGGCAAATGGTTAGGTGATGGGTGCTTGATGGCACATGTTGTTATTCGGTGACACAATGTTCATGCCAGGCACAGCGGGTATGTCAGAGGTGCCTAAATCAATTAAGAACTGGTCTGTGAGCTACTACTATAAAACCCTATCATAATACCATAAGGCTGGTGTGGGACAATCCTGATTGACTCCTGACACTCACTATAGGTTGAATGTGAGCATGACGTAGGCCATGAGTAGTCTCACATGGCACAAGTGGGGTCCCGATCTGGTGGATTCCTTATTGGGGGGAAATCTTAGTGGAGGCATGGCCAGGTTGACGGCTTTGCATTGTAAAGGTCGTGCCATGGTCTCTTAGTCGCACACTATCGGAAGTGTGTCAGATGGACATTATAAGTTAATCATGTCTTATAAGTAAAGTTGTACCACCTTCGCAGAGTGTATAAACTATTCTAGATAGCCGAGCCCAGGGTCATAGGCAAGCTGAGTAAAGTTTTTTTATGGATTAGACTTTGTTTTTCAAAATTGTTTGTTAAAGCTTATGGATGGATGGAATCCATATGAGATCTTTTAGAAAAGATGGTCCAGGTGGGATGCCCGTGGTTAGATTGGTGTTAGGTTGGTGCCTACACCAATGATATTATTTTACTTAAATTACTATCTTCACTTACTGTATTAAACTTAGTAATTTTCAATCTATCTACTGTATTTTTTAAATCCTGCTTTATGCTCAATTAACTTGTCAGCCTTGCATTATTATTGTATTTTTTCTATGTAACTTCTGGAGTATAACGTTGTACTCACCCTTTCTATCTCTATTCATAGGAAGACATCTTTGACTACGGTAAGGACCAGGATGAGTAGGCTACGTCTTATTGTCGTTTGCCTGTGGGCAAGCGTGTTGGACTTCTTCCGCTTCACCTTTTTCTTCTGTTGCTATTATTTAAATTTGGTCTATGGGCCGTGGATGTAAACATTGGTCATCAGGCCTTTATCTAGTTAATAAATGTTATTATGATTGGTATTTATCATTGTTGTCCACTATGTGCACTAACTGATCTTGAACTAGTATGACTTACACAAAGGATTTTGGAGTTATTGCTATGGGGTCCGACACTTGCCTAGCCAGGATTTGTGTGGATCAAATATAATTTTTTTATGGAGTTAATTCTCTAAAATACTATAGACTTATATACCATTGGACTATTTTGCAAAAAGTTTTCGTGTCAATTGATTCCATTGCTTATATGTGGCTCCTCTACTGCTTGCCCCCATGCCCTCTGGCTCGGTTCGAGACTCGACATTTTGATTTTTGCCATCTCGGAGATGCTTAGTATGTGGTAGCTGTGTAAGATGTTTTTGATTATTTATAGTCTCTGACGCAATACTTCGGCTATGGTTTGATAAAATTATTTTGTAGGACAAATTCAACAATATTATTTTTATACGGTCTTGACCGTATAGATTCTAAAACAACTTGCATTTTGGACCGAAGTAATTACTAAGAGGGTCGTACCCGTGTAATGTTCGTAGATATTGGTATTCGAGAGAGGCAAAATGTAGGATCGTATACTGCAATCAAAACCTAAAGATCACAAAATTTTAATTGCATTATCTTCATTAGTAGGAATAACATTAACACCATGCAAATTACTCAATATTTTCTCAAACCAAGCAAAAAGATCATCAATAGATTTACCAGGCTTCATAATAAAATCAGAATACACTTTTTGATAAAGTTTTTTACGAACTTTCTTAATTTTAGTGATTACTTTATGATAATCATAAAGAGATTTCCATAGTTAGTGGGCAGAATTAATATGAGCTACATGATCAGATTCTTTATGAGCAAACCCTAACTCTCTCCCAAAGCCATAAGGGGGCCTGCAGCCACTCCCTCATTTATATAGCCCTTGGCTAATGGGTCTCCAACCCGTTACGCCCGCAAGATCCAACGGAACCCGCTCCCGCCTATGCAGCCTTGCGTTTTTACCGAAACGCCCCTCGTGCACCTTCCGGGAAGCTTCCTTGTTCCTTGTCATCCAAGCCTCGCAACCACCTCGAGTCTCAGCCGTCTTCGACACATCCAACCGTTCTAACCTCGACACCGCCCGTGTCTAGTTCGGTCACCTCGTGTCTCGCCACGACTCCGCCTCGACGTCCTGCAGCCAACAAAAACAAGAAACACATCAAATAGCACTGCTCGATACATGTAAGCATAACTGCATTAATGAAATAGCTCAAACCTGACAAGTCGACATAATATGCATCCTAACCATTTTGACCAAGTTTGACCAAGTCCGACCGAGCCCGATTGCACCATGCAACGTCAAGGACCGAACCAACCAAATCAAACTCGACTTTCCTAAACCGATGTCAATTACTCATCACACACATGGGATGACCTCCACATGGTCTCTCAATCTCTCTCTTGATGAGTATATTGACAAACCCCAAAAAGCACAAAGTTGAGTTTGAAATGCAAGAAAGAAGTCAAACATGGTCCAAGGAAGGAAATGAAGCTAATGACCATGTCGACACAAGGAGTACAAGAAAGAGCAAGTTTTCCTCAAAGCTCCCAAAATGGCTTTTTCTACCACTATTCTCCCCCTTTGACAATAAACACATCAAGAATGCAAAAGAGAGAATATAACATGGTATTGGATGAAATGGCTGAAGTTTATTTATTTTAAGCATGTAGAGCCATGAGAATTATCCAAGATGACCAACAAGTATTACATCAAGCAATAACTCAATAAAATGCTATCTAGATCATGACAGAATATATATAAGCCAGCTAAACCAAATAGATCACAATCTGAAATTTAGTGCAATTTGTGAGCATGTCAAGTCATCCATGATCATAGTCTAGCTAGAGGTATCCAAGAATGATGCAAACCATGTCAATAAGCTAAGCGGAACCAAGAAGCTAGTATTGAGTCAAATTAGAGTGCTACAATCTCAAGAGTGAAATATTTGTGTAAGTACTTGTAACCTTTGAAATTTTAGCAAATTGAGCACATTTGACATGTTTTTCTTTAGAAATCTCATGATTGTTGCCAATCAGATTTTTGTTTGTCAAGTGCTAGATCTCAAGCCTTATGCGACCACTCCAAGCAAGAAGCTTAAGAAGATGGTCTAGGTCATCCAAAACTCCCCCTGAGTTCATACCTAGTGCAATGGCAAGCAGTCTCATGAGAAAGAATTGGTAAGATCAGTTTTTTCGCACAAAAGAGATCTTTTTTGCTTTCATAAAAGATTGCACTAACTTATGCATTATCAAGAACTAACATAGCTCAATCTAAAGCTCAATAGAGATTCAACGCTCAACTTAGCCTATTTGACATGGCATGAATAATAAAAGGATAACTCAAGAAAGACTAATCTCGAGAGCTAGCATGACAAGTTTTAATCTAAGTGGAGCAATTTTAATTAACTTATCATGGCAAAAACGAGTTTACACATATGAAGTCATGATCAATCTAGCAAATAAGCACAAGTTATGGCAAGGTGTAAAGCATTGTAAACATGTCATAACATGATAATAATCAAGGCTCACTGTAGTTATATTACAATGCGAAATGCTAAAATGCAAGAAAATCTAGCTCCCCCTCAACATGAGATGCAACTTTTAGTTCAAGTTGAGTTGTATCAATATTAAGCTCCAGAAGCTCCCAAATGAACTCCCCCTGAACCAAAGCAATAAAATCGAGAAGCTGGCAAAGAAAATCCGAAAGGGCAGTCCTTAAAGCATAGATAAGACATAGAAGATACTATGGCTCAGACTAACTCTCATCTACCCCATATGACTCTAGGACTATCAACTGATCATCTAACTCACTAAAGAGCAAACACATACCCTGTCTACCCGAGGGTGGCCCAACCCTCGCTAGAACCTACAAGAAGTGAGTGAGCTCAACCTAGTGAGAAGAGAAACAACTAATAAGCAGCATCCTAGAATCACAAGATAAGAGTAAGAAGTCGAAGCAACTCGGCAAGAGAACCACTCTAACCTATGCTAAAAGGACTAAACCCAATGCACCTGAATGCAATGCAATCAGAAAGGAGTAAGAGCATAATTAATATAATAAAGTAGTAAAGCACAAAGCTCCCCCTCACATCAGTCCATAAGGACAAACCACCCCAAACTCTCCCCGCAGGGCTGAAAACCTAGAGCTATCCAATGGCTTGGTAAAGATATCAGCCAACTGGTGGTCACTCTCTACAAACTGGAGCACGATGTCACCCTTCTCTACATGGTCTCTAAGAAAGTGATAACAAATATCGATATGCTTGGTCCGAGAGTGCTGCACTGGGTTCTTAGCAATGTTAATCGCAGAAGTGTTATTACAAAAGAGTGGAACACTGTCGATAACTAACCCAAAGTCCCGCAGGTCAAGCCTATCAGAGCACTGCTACAAAGAATCGGGCTGCGACAGCAACTCGGCCTCTGCGGTGGATGTGCAACACCGGATCGCTTCCTAGAAGACCAGAAACGAGAAGTGCCAATGAATTAGCGGTGCTGGTGCTCTTCCTATCTATCCTCGATCAAGAAAGTCTGCGTCCGAGTAGGCTCTCAAGGAAAGACAAGAACAGGAAGAGTACCAGATACCATAGTCAATGGTAGCTCGAAGGTACCGAAGAATACGCTTCACCGCCTGGCGATGAGATACGCGAGGAGAAGCCTGAAACCAAGCACAAAGATACGCAGCGAAGTGTATATCCGGTCTCAAGGCAGTGAGGTACAAGAGGGAACCGATCATACTGCGATACTCCTTCTGATCAACTGGTTCGCCGTCCTCATCTGGGTCGAGTGAAACTGATGTAGCCATCGGAGTGGACACTGGCTTACCATCACTCATATCGAAGCGCTTCAGGAGGTCTCGAGTGTACTTGCCCTGATACAAGAAGGTACCCTCCCGAGTCTGCTTAATTTGGAAGCCAAGGAAGAAGCTCAACTCGCCCATCATGCTCATCTCAAACTCAGAGCTCATGACATCGGAAAACTGGGAAACGAGAGCATGCGAGGAGCCGCCAAAGATGATGTCATCCACATAAATCTGGACGAGCAAAAGATCAGTGCCATACCGGCGGATGAACAAGGTCTTGTCTACTTTACCCATCTCAAAACCATGACTCAATAAGTAGGACTTAAGCCTCTCATACCAAGCTTTGGGAGCCTGCTTAAGTCCATACAATGCTTTGGAAAGCTTGAAGACATGGTTTTGGTATTTAGGGTTTTCGAAACCTGGAGGTTGTCTCACATAGACTTCTTCCTCAATAAAGCCATTGAGGAAGGCACTCTTGACATCCATCTGGTAAAGCTTGAAACCCTTAAAAGCTGCGAAGGCAAGCAGGATTCTAATGGCCTCAAGTCTAGCTACAGGGGCAAAGGTCTCCTCGAAATTTAGACCCTCAACCTGGGAGAACCCCTGAGCTACCAGTCTAGCCTTGTTTCGAATAACCACACCATCCTTACTCTGCTTGTTCTTGAACACCCACTTAGTCACAATGACATTGTGACCTCGTGGGGGCTCAACAAGCGACCAGACCTTGTTTCTCTCGAAGTTCTCTAACTACTAATGCATGGCATTGACCCAAGACTCGTCAAAGAGAGCATGACAAACGTCCTTGGGCTCAAGGTGGCAACAAAGGCAGAATGGAGACAGAAATGCGACATGCCAGACTTTGAACGAATGACTCGCTCAAAGAGGTCTCCAATAATCTGCTCAGAAGGATAGTCTTTTTGGATATGTCTAGGAGGTCCTGGATAAGAAGAAGAAGTGGCCTCTACCTTGTGAGCTGATGAGGTAGGAACAGAGCCACTAGCTCCAGAAGAAGCAGAAGGCATGGGCTGACCGCCTCGAGGTGCAGTGCAAGAGAGCACCTCAAGGGGTGGATGAGGGACTGGATCGGGTAGACAACCCTCATCTCCATCGTCCTCATCATCCACAAAGATGGGCTCGGACTGCTCTAAAGAACCTGAGACATCGAGCCTAGTCCCCGGACTGGCCTCGTCGAAGGTCACCTCACAGGTCTCTACCATTTTGCTAGACTCGCAGTTCCAAACCCGATAAATCCGCGAAGAAGTCGAGTAACCTAGAAAGATCCCATCACAAGAACGTGACTCGAACTTGCCTAGGTTCTCGGACTTCAGAATAAAGCACTTGCAACCAAACACACGAAAATGAGATACACTGGGCTTTCGCCCATATCTCAACTCATACGAAGTGCGGTGCAAGTGTGCCCAAAGAAAAACTCGATTTGAAACATGGCACACGGTAGCTATAGCCTCAGCCCAAAACTTCCGCGGTGTAGAGTACTCATCGAGCATCGTCCTGGCCATCTCAACCAAGGTATTGTTCTTCCTCTCCACGACGCCATTCTGCTGTGGGACATGCGGAGAAGAGAACTGGTGCTCTACACCTGTCTCATCACAGAATCTCTCGAAGTAGGAATTCTTGAAGTCCGTGCCATTGTCACTGCGGATCGCTCGTAAGGCACCCGGAAGCTCAACAGAAAGCCTACTAAAAAGACCTCGGAAATGTGTAAACGTCTCATCCTTCGAGGCTAAGAAAAACACCCAATAGTACCTCGAGAAGTCATTGACCACGACAAGGACATACCACTTCTCTCCTGCTGACTGCACTCGAGCTGGTCCAACTGTGTCCATATGGAGCAGCTGTCCTGGTGCATCGGTCATGGTAACTGTGACCAGAGGATGAGAAGCGGCAACCATCTTGCCGTGCCGACAAGGAGCACAAACTAGATCTTTGACTATCTTGAGTTTCGGCAAACCACGAATGAGGTCGTGGCTGATAACTCGGGTCAAATGGCCAAATCCAATATGACCAAGTCTCCTATGCCAGAAAGAAAGGTCGCGGGACTTAGAAGCAACTAAACACCTGAGAGGATCACCAGAAGACTCAGAAAAATCAGCACGAAAGATCCTCCTAAAACGAGAAATCCCGCAAACTAGACTACCCGAAGAGTTAAGAATTTTGCAAGCGTTTTTCTTAAAGCTCACCTCGAAACCGTCATCGATAAGCTGAGAGACTGAAAGAAAATTATACTGCAGCTTACTAACCAAGGCAACATCCTTCAGAATGAAAGAATCATTAACACGCACTGTACCTTTGGCGATGACGCGCCCAGATGAAACGTCTCCGAAGGTGATCGTCTCATCACCTGGAGCACGGGCAAGGGAAGAAAACCAACGGGAGTCTCCGGTCATGTGTCGTGAACACCCGGAGTCTACGAGCCAAACATTTCCCTTCCCTGCCCGGTGAACCTGAGTCAACAAGAGAGTAAAGTCTCAGAACTGGGGTAAATCAAGAGTGATTTTGGCACCCAATACTGAGTAACACGTCGAGCAGATGAAGTAGTCAAACACGACTGACCTCTATCTACTCTACGCTCTCTGTCACTCAAAGAAGCAGACGGTCTATGTGTAGACCTGAAGCTGTTGTTGGGCTTGGCTGCTACAGAGGAGCGAGTCAAGACACCAACAACATGCTAATCACACTGCGGGTAGCTATCTCGACGGGGGAAACGAGATCTACCCTCAAGACGGCGGAAGTCACGACCAGGAGCATATCGAGGACGAAAGCCAGAAAACTCAGAAAATCCAAGTCCTCGATGATGCCTAAACCCATCCAGCTGAACAGTCCTAGACCTCGTGTGGGTCTTAGGGGCACTCACGGTCTGGGGCTGACCCTGAATACGTCTAAGAGCCTCAGCACGGTCTCTCCGCGCGATCTTGGCGTGCCTGAAGCATCGCTCGATCGAGTGTCCATCCTTCTGACAGAAGGTGTAGTGGTACTTCACCTTCTGAGAGGTAGAAGTAACACGGTGAAGCTTCGCCTTCTGAGAGGCCGAAGCAGCAGGTGGACTCACCTTGCTGTCAAAAATCCCTTGGACAAAGCCCACTGACTTAAATTGGATTTTCTCGGTCCTGGGCTCAATCTCGATCACACCTGCGGCTATGGGTCTAAGCACAGCAGGTGGATGCTTCCTCATGTTCTCATGGAAATTATATCCTAGACCCTGATTAAATCTGCAAATCTTAGATCGGTCTAGAATAAGATTAAGCTTCTTCTTGCCTCCTATAAATCTCTCGAGAGTGTTCATAAGATACTGACACTCCGAAAGAGAGAGGTGTAAGAAGAGCAGGGGGAAGAAGGAATAGCAGAAGGTAAGGGAGGAGAAGAAGAAGAACCAACAGCAGATGAATGAATGGCTTGTGCACGCACAACCGACTCAGAATGGACAGTCCTACTGCTAGCCAATTGGTTCACGTCACTAGGCGTCTCTACCTTACCCTTGGACTTCTCCTCCTCAGCAGCACACACATTACAAGCAGAAAGTGGCTTCTCTAGTAGGTCCTTAGTCAGCTTCACACATTTCTCATCCAATGTAATCAAATCAGATTTTAGTTTGTTACAATTAATGCATGGTGAGCTAACAGGGTCCTTAGAAGCAAATTGAGCCAATCTGTTATTGTCATCAACTAACTTTTGAAACTGTTTGGAGACAGCTTCAAGCTCAGCAGTAAGCTTGGGACAATTCACACATGAAGCAGCAGGCTCAAGAAGAAAAGCTTGTAATTCAGCAATTTTATGATCTGCCCATTTTAGGTTCATCTTCAGGTTATTGCAATTTTCACAAGTCTCGGGCAGATCGAGAAGCATAGTATAAAGATCTCTAAAAGCATTGTCCTTATCCTCACATGAGGTGCAAGAAATAGTCTCAACAGCAGTAGATGAAACAGGAACTACCCTACTCATCTCAATTTCGGCAAGAAGACTAATGTTCTCCACCTTAATCATGTCTAGCTCAGAGGACACACTATCATGCAAGGTCCTTAGCTTCTCCATGTCATCCAGCAAAGCAGAACCGGTTAAGATCTACTGAAAAGAGCTAATCGGTTCTGATACCAATTGTTGGACCGAAATGGCGACAGAGGGGGGGTGAATGTCGATTCTTAAAAATTAAACTTTCCCCCCCAAAAGAACCTTCTCTCCAATAGTAATGAGAACTATGAAGAGAAGCTCAAATGCCTTCTGAACCTTCTAACTCACAGGGGAGAACAGATACATAACACAGTAGGGAAGAGGCACAGAAATCAAGATCAAAAACCAAAGGAAAGCAGCAGCAGTAGCAAAACAGGCCGGTCAGACCGCCGGCGCCCAACCGGTCAGACCGCAGGTCCAACGGCGGTCAGACTGCTTGTCGGGTTTCAAAGCAGACAGTGAACTGAAATTTCAGAAAGCAAGTTCAGGATTTCACACTGCAATGGAGTTTGGGGCTTCTCTCTTAAATTTCCAGTCCAGAAATAAGAACTAACACCTAAATAACATGCAGAGCCTAGGGAAGCCAGAGAAATCACACTAAGAACAAGAAATCAAGGATTTGGGAAGAGAATGAAAGTATTCAGGGTGCAGCGCTAAACTTCAAATTCCCATCTAACCCTTCATCTTTTGGACATGAAACTTTGCGGAAATCTAAGTAATAGCTTCAGGTCCCTAAATATCAAGTTTCATGCTGTCTCCTCAAGGGAATCAAGGAGCTCACCAAAAAAACCCTAGAAATGCCAAAAACCTGAAGAGCTATAGAGAGGGGCACAAAAGAAACAAATTACTCAAGATTCACAAGGCCTTAGCACATGAGATTTTGCAATTAAGTTAGCAATAATCTAAGAGCATGCCAGCAAGAATCTCAGGCCACTTCCTCAAGGGAATCAAGAAATCCATCAAAACCCTAGAAGGCAAAAGATGAACAGAGGAGGAGAAATATGAAAATCTTTGATTCATTCAATTTGCTCTCGAGAAAAATTGATCAAATGATCTTGAGGCAACATCCCATCATAGAGCAACCCATTTTGGCCCTTCTCAACAAGAAACAACAAGAACCCCAAAAAGTCAAAAATCTCACATAGGAGGCATCGAAGGAAAATAAGCAACAGAGTGCAAACTTCAGAGATTTCATTCCAATCAAATGAGGATTACAGAGGAGTCCCCATACGCATGGACATTAGAATAAGAGGAATGATTACAAGACTCTCAACTTATCCTCTCCCTCTCCAAGATCAAGAAAACCCACACTCTACATGGTTCTTGGAAGAACACACACAGGGAGGAGATGCTACGATGGAGACCAAGCCTCTGCCCTCTCCAACAACTCTCCACTACTAAAGCCTCACCAACTAAAGCCTAAAGCCAAAACAAACTCTCAAAACTTCTTTTGACTCTAGCAAACCCTAACTCTCTCCCAAAGCCATGAGGGGGCCTGCAGCCACTCCCTCATTTATATAGCCCTTGGCTAACGGGTCTCCAACCCGTTACGCCCGCCAGATCCAACAGAACCCGCTTTCGCCTGTGCAGCCTTGCATTTTTACCGAAACGCCCCTCGTGCACCTTCCGGGAAGCTTCCTTGTTCCTTGTCGTCCAAGCCTCGCAACCACCTCGAGTCTCAGCCGTCTTCGACACATCCGATCGTTTCGACCGACACCGCCGTGTCTAGTCCGGTCACCTCGTGTCTCGCCACGACTCCGCCTCGACGTCCTGCAGCCAACACAGACAAAAAACACATCAAATAGCACCGCTCGATACATGTAAGCATAACTGCATTAATGAAATAGCCCAAACCTGACAAGTCGATATAATATGTACCCTAACCATTTTGACCAGGTTTAACCAAGTCCGACCGAGCCCGATTGCACCACGTAACGTCAAGGACCGAACCAACCAAATCAAACTCGACTTTCCTAAACCGATGTCAATTACTCATCACACACATGGGATGACTTCCACATGGTCTCTCATGAGCAAATCAAGAACCATATTGATTCGAGATGATGTTTATTGCTGAATTTTTGTGGATTTACAAAGTGCCCTCACAAGCACCCCTAAAAGCCAAGCGAAAACTAAAACCTTTTCAATCTACTCTGCAGAAACCTTACATTAGCCCTTAGCCTCTCCCTACTTTTATATGCTAATACGTTAAACCATGTCCTCATCAAACATAGACACCAAACTCTATCCATCCTGACAATCAAGGGACTTGAAACACTTCCAAACATGGATTTTCCATAATCTCTAAACTATCTAAGTTATATACTCCTTCCATAATTCTTTTAATTCAGCATGTATTGAAGCCTCCAGGACCACACCTACCGTAGCATCTCCGCACATCAACTACCTTTGATCTCCACGTGCTCCAGTGTGAGCCTTACCACCTTGTGACATCCTCGACTGCCTGGACCTCATATTTCTCCCACCTAGTCCTAGTCCTCATCACCGATCATGATCGTCTCCACGCCTAATCTGCACATGCAAAGACCAAAGACATTTTTCCATGGTACAAGTTCTTCCTAACTTGACCGACATTGGTCTACACATGCAAACCACACCTTTAACCATCAATAAGTATGAACCACATCATATATGATCTCAATTTTCACATTTTCCATAAATCAACCTCAGACCACTCTGTAAAATTGGTTAGACCGCCATGCTCAGGCCGATCAGACCGCTGGCCCAATACACACGAGTACTCAAGGTACTCGAAGATCGCAAGAATTGAAGCACTCGAAGCCTACAAGTACCAACCATGAAGCCTACGACAATCGATCACAAAGCCCACGACTAACAATCGTGAGGTCTACGACAACCAATCGCAAAGCGTACTACTACGACAACAGATCGCGAAGTCTACGACTACCGATCACAAAGTCTATAGCTAACGATCATTAAGTACCGGCCAGGTACTATAGAACCAACTACCAAGTACCGACCAGGTACTATAGCACCTACTACTGACAAGGTACTGTAGCTATCGACTATCAACCGATACTGTAGCTATCAGCTACCGACCAGGTAACGCAGCAACTTATTTTAAAATTAGGAAAACTAAATAGAACTAATCATAAAACATCCAATCCTTGTCTAGACTTGACAATATATCCTGCCTAAGCATAGGTTAAAATAAAATTTGGAGCAATTTGCGTCCGGACGTACTGTGGGAGAGTTTCCATCATACGCTCCAACGCAACATCTTGAAATAGTGTGTGTAACAAAATAGTTCAACATCTGCAACCAAATATGATTTTGATTTCCAAACATGGAATATTCACAATCTATCAATAAAAAATATGCTTGAAAATTACATATATGGTTCACTCACAAGATGTGCTAGCACAAAAAAAAATCAAAATAAAATAAATTTACTTTGTTGCAACTGTCGCAACATTGCAAGCATTTTAGAATGTTTATATAACAACTGGGGAAGACAGCTGGAACAATTTTATATGGAGGCACAACAACGTACCAATAAACGTGCAACAAAACCACCCTTTGCAACAAGCCAGCAACCCCTCGCACAAAATAGTTGCGACTAGCCAACAATCCACTCTACAACAATGATCACTAACCAGGTATTGCAGCTATGACCAATGACCGGTTTACTGTATCTCTGACTGGTTCACTGTAGCTCAACCGTCCGTGATCGTTCTACCATAGTCGACATGTCATGGTCGACATGCCGTGGTCATTCTGCGTGGTCGACATGCCATGGTCGTTCTGCCCTGGTGGATCTACCATGGTTGTTCTGTCATGGTTGTTCAGTCATGCTCAACATGCCGTGGTCAAAATCTGCTGATTCCAGTTTTGCAAAAGAGCACCATCTGAAACTTTCATAAACGCAAATTTCAATGCAACACAAATGTCAATTATTCATCATCACTGTATACACGACCTATCCACATGGTCTAAAAATCTCCCCCTAGATGAATACATTGACAACACATCAAAATCTCTCAACTAAGTTGAGTTTTGAAAAAAAAGCAAAATTTGCAAAAAAGAAAGTTTCAAACTTGCAGAGAAAAGATAGATGAAAACTCATAGTAGAAAACTTCGAAAAACTCCCCCTCAACACAAGAGACCAAATTGAGCAAATACATCGATTTTTTCAATTTCTCCATTTTAAAAAAATTCTCCCATTTTTCTCTCCCTTTGGTATTGTAATCATCAAGAACTCTAAAGTGAGGAAAAATTCTAAGAAGGACCAATAAGAGTAAACATCCAGAAGCTTTATACATTATCCAAATCACTTTGCATTGATGTAAGAATTTAACCAGGCCATGTTTTTAGAGTAGAGCTCCGTATATTATATAAAGTCATATATCATATAGCACTGTCAAAACAAGTCTTTAGCATGATAAAGCAAATTAGATTAATGACAGGCATCTCAACAATGATCAAACGAATTAAAAAGAGCATAATGAGATATCACTTCGAAAAGTGAAAGCCTAAAAGTGAAGTAAACTTTATGTCTAGACAAGCTAGCAATCTCGCATAGCAACATATTGCTCCACACTCAATTCTTAAGCATGTGGCATGTTTATAGCATACTCCTTTTCATGATGATATGTTTGTAGCAAACTTGTTTCAAATGATGGCATGCTTGAAGTATACTTCTTCTCATTTGTGCACTTTTTTCTTTTGTTTAACCATGGCATGCTTGAAGTATACATTTGTTCAATCTTCTCTTTCTCATTTTTTTATAACATGCCAACTTGAGTGAATATAAAAGGATTACAATATGAAACACACAAGCCACACAGCCAAGATTTAAAATAAGACTCATAATCAAACTAATCTTTTTAGATAAACATCACAAAGTGTTATCTATAATCAATCTAGTCAAAATATTCCCCCATGTCATATTTTAGTTCAAGTATAGCAAAATAATTTTAACCACTCATGATCAAAACTACACAACATACGAGTAAATACGATAAAACAACTCTACTACTCATTTGATTTCAATGACTTGAACTTGATATATTATTTGATAAGTATAATAAACAAAGCTTCTAAAACTTTGTAAAACAACAAGCTCCCCCTCAGAATTATCTCATAAGATGTAACACACCCAACTCACCCCACAAATGAGCAAAATGAGAAGAATCAAGCAGTTTTGTGAAAATATCAGCAACTTAAGATTCTGAATTAATGAAATTCAAGACATCTCCTTTTTCCACATGATCTCTACGAAAATGATAGTGAATATCAATGTGTTTGGTTCTTGAATGTTACACATGAAATTTAGTAATACTAATAGCACTAGTGTTATCACAGAAAAGTAGAACACTATCCAAGTCTAAACCAAAATCCTTAAGCATACCTGTCATACAAAGCAATTGTGAGCAAAAAGAAGTAGTAACTACATATTCAGCCTCAGCAGTGGAAAGTACAACAGACAACTATTTCCTAAAAGCCCATGAAACAAGAGATTTGCCTAGAAAGTGATATGTACCACAAGTACTCTTCCTATCAATTCTATAACCCCCAAAATCCACATCTGAATAAGCTCTAAGGGTAAGACATAATGAAGAAGAGTACTATAAGCCAAATTCTAAACTTGACTGAAGATACCTGAAAATTAGTTTTAACGCTTGACGATGTGAAGCACGATGTCCTCATTTCAAAGCGTCGAAGCAGATCCTTGGTGTACTTAGTTTGAGGAACAAAAGTACCCAACTTTGATTGTTTGATCTAAAAGTCTAGAAAGAACGTGAGTTCTCCCATCATACTCAACATAAATTTCCTACTCATAGTATCTGAAAATTTGAAAACAAGAGCATGAGAGGAACCACAAAAAATGATATCATCCACATAAATCTGAACGAGCAAAAGATTATTGTCATGCTTGAGAGTAAACAAAGTCTTACCTACCTTTTTCATTTGAAAGTTATTTTTGAGCAAATATGATTTAAGCCTATCATACCATACTCTAGGTGCTTGTTTTAAACCATATAAAGCTATGGACAGTTTGTAGACATAATCAGGAAACTTAGGATTTTCAAAACCAGATAGTTGTCTTACATAAGAAAAGCACTTTTAATATCCATTTGATATAGTCTAAAACCTTTAGATGCAGCAAATGCTAAAAGAATTCTAATGGCTTCTAATTGAGCAACAATAGCAAAAGTTTCATCAAAATCAAGACCTTCTATCTGGGTAAATCCTTGAGCCATAAGTCTAGCTTTATTTCGAACAACAACACCATTCTTACTTTGTTTATTCCTAAAAACCCATTCAGTTCTAATAACATTATGACCGCGAGGAGGTGAAACTAAAGTCCAAACTTTATTACGCTCAAAATTTTCTAATTTCTCATGCATGACATTAATCTAAGACTCATCAGATAAAGCGTGACTTACATCTTGAAGTTTAAAAGAGGAAACAAATGCAGAATGAGTATATGAGGCATTGGAGTTATATCTGTTATGAAGAACTGTCTCACTTAACTCACCAATCATTTGTTCAGGAGGATGACATCATTGAATATGTAGACGAGTTTATGGAGTGGTCGTGTGTATAGTCATAGTGGCCTCTACCTCATAAGAGGTAGTACCAGAGTCAATAGCTGTAGAATCCATTGTTGTAGATACGTGTGTTGAGGTGTGACTCGGAATCTTCCTTTGATTGTCGTCAGAGTCATAGAAGATGTCCTTTGGGGCGTCAGTTACCTGTATACCTATATTATTGGGTCTAGTACTAGGATTATCCCCATCAAAAGTGACCTCACAGATCTCAACAATTTTGTTAGTTTCTAAGTTAAGTACACGACAACCTCGTGTATGAACTGCATATCCAAGAAAGATGCCATCTTAGGATCGAGATTCAAATCTATTAAGATTACCATGTTTAAGTATAAAGCATCAACAACTAAATACCCTCAAGCGAGAAATATTAGGAGAATGACCAAAACAAAGCTCATAGGAAGTTTTATCCAATTTATCTCACAAAAATACTCTATTAGAAATATAGCAAGCAGTCAAAATAGCTACAATCCAATACTTCCTAGGAGTAACACATTCATTTAATATCATTCTAGCCATCTCAATCAAAGTTCTATTTTTACGTTCTACCACACCGTGTTATCATGGCACACAAATTGAAGAAAATTAATGATCTAAACCTTTTTCAACACAAAAAGAAACAAATGAAGTATTCTCAAATTTAGTTCCATTACACTTCTAATTGCTCTAAGTGCTCCAGAAAGTTCATTAGAAAGTCTAAGAGCAAACTCTCTATAATGACCAAAAGCTTTATCCTTGGATGCCATAAAATAAACCCAAGAGTATCTAGAGAAATCATCAACAATAACAAGTACATACCATTTACATCCAGCAGACTGAACCGTAGAAGGACCTACTGTATCCGTATGCAACAATAGACCTGGAGAATCAGTCATGATAAGTGTGAGTGGAGGATGTGACGATGAGGCCATTTTACCATGTCGACAAGATGAACAAATTGGATCCATTGACTTTTCAATTTGAGACTAGCTATTTTTCTAACAAGATTCATATTATTGATGCACGCAAGATGATCAAAACCAATATAACCTAACCTACGGTACCAGTGAAATAGATCCATAGAATCTGATGAAATAAGACCCCTAAGATCATAGAATGATGAAAATGAAAAGTCACACTTCAAACGACCAACTTGAATAATTTTGCATACTAGATCACTAGATGAATCTAAAATGCAGCATGAATACTTTTTAAAGCTCACCTTAAGATTATCATCTATCAACTGTGAAACCAAAAGCAAGTTATAGCTCAACTTACTAACAAGAGTAACGTCTTTTAATATGAATTTGTCATTGATGTGCACGGTACCTCTTGCAAGAACTTGTCCTTGAGAATCGTCCCCAAAAGTGATCATCTCATCACTAGGGGCACGAGTAAGGAAAGAGAACCATCGTGAGTCTCCGGTCATGTGGCAAGAGCAACTGGAGTTAATGAACCATATGTTCTCCTTTCGCTTGCGATGAGCCTACAGATTACGAACAATCATTAGTATCTTAGTACTGGGGTTAGAGAATAAAGAGTTAGGTAGCCAATACTGAGATACTCGATGAACAGGAGCAAAAACATACACTGATAAAGATCTAAGTGTAGAGTTAGGCTCTGTTCGATTCCGAACAGACAGTTGGTGAAACACTGGTCCAACCCTAGGGCGGTCTGACCACCTCAGAAAGGGTGGTCTGACTGCCGACCAGTCTGATCAGGAACACTGTTCTGACCATGAGACAATCTAACTACCTCTGCAAGGCTGGTTTCACCATCAACCGGTCTGATCGTGTGGAAAACACTGATCGAAATTCTGATCCAACCACGCTAGTTTGACCATGGGAAAAAGCTAGTCGAGAACCCTTAGTGGAAAACATTGGTCGAAAATTTGGTCCAACCATACTGATTCGACCACGAAAAATAGTTGGTCAAGTACCCTTCCTTATCGTGTCTTTCTTTACTTTTCGAAAGCAAAATTGAACTAAATGACCATCTCTACCACAATGAGTGTATTGATATTTGATTTGATGGGTGATCGTATCACTCGACTTCACAGCATCCATTTTGATAGATGAATCCTTTACGATACCAGTAGATTTAAAGATAAATTATTTTGGTTCAGATTGCACTTCAAATTTTCTAGATTCTAAAAGCTTAAAAAGTTTAGGAGGATTATTCTTAGACTACGATTTTTTACACTTGTTTTTGACTTGTCTAGGATCATATTCAAATTCTTCTTACTAAAAAAACTACTCTAAAGTGTTCTTAAAATACTCATTTTCTTTAGCCAGAGAGGAACAATATGTGCAATTAACAAATTCATTTGCAAGATTTTTAGAAGCACTAGACCGAGCTAATTTATCTTTTTAGTAAAATCATTAAGTTGTCTAGTCAATACTTCTATTTCAATATTAAGCTTAGGACAGTTAAAGCAGAAAAGTGTCTCATGATAAAGCACTTGTTGAATTGATTCTTGAGATAAATTAAGTCTAACTTCTAGCAATTCACATCTTTTACATGGAAAGAATTTGCTAGATATAAGGTTCTTAGCACACAAATATTGAACTAGCAAACTAGCAACAAGAGCAATTTTCATCTTTTTCAAATTCTTCTTGGTAAGAAGCAAATCATTAAGAACATAAGCATGGACAGTTGTACCACCAGCAAAGTATGCATGCAATTTCTCACATTCAGTATTAACAGAGTCAAATTTATCCATATAACTTATAGGAATAGATCTAACATTATTAAGCTCAATTAACAGGTTAATGCATAAAGAACATGAATCATCATCTAGAACCAAAGCTCTTAACTTAGCAATTTCTAAATTAAGATTTTCAACAAAAAAATTATTTTCTTTCAATTTATGTTTGGTCCTTTTCAATTCAATAGCAAGTTTAATCAAACCATCTTCAATCTCATCATATGATGGTCTTACCTCATCAAGATCACTATTGCCGTCATTACTCCTTGCCATGAAGCACATGCCCATGAAATCATTGTTCATCTTTTTACTCTTAGCATCAGCATCGTTATGGTCATCATCGTCGCAACTCTCGTATTCCACATCACTCACATCGAGATGCTTGATAGCTGATAGGACCTTTTAAGTAAATTTGTGATGGAAATTACCACCCTTAGTGTTGTTCTTGGATGACCGGCGATGATAGTTCTTGTCTTCCTTGATAACCTTTTCTGGGGCAGTCCATCTTAATGTGGCCTAGCTCGCCACACTCATAGCATCTGATCGAGTCTGAAGTGCTTCCTCGCTTCCTCATCCTCATGTTGTTGAGTGAATTAGATGCACATGAGGAGACCAACACCAGGTCCTCTTCAGAGAGTCACTTGAATTGTTTATCTGAAAAAGAAGACAAAGCAGACAAAGAAACACAAGACAAAGAACTCGACGAAACAGCCTGCATAGTATTAGTTACAAAAAGACTTCTCAATCTTAGATGGCAAAGCTTCCATGTCATGGGTTTTCAATCAAGAATAAAGATCATCGATGGTTAAAGTATCTAGATCGATAATTTGATTAATAGTTGTGACAACCATCAACCACTCAAAACCTAAAGATCTCTTAGTACTCGGTGAAAGTTTTGATCGCTCAGTACTCAACTGCTTGATCCACCTCTCAGTGTTTGACCACTCACTCGATCACTCAGTGTTCGATCGCTCAACTTTGATCTCCGACTGGTTTGTACGTACTCAAAATCTTTAATGCTAGGAGCAGAACCTCTTGATCACTTGTGCCTTCAAGAAACCAGTGTCTTCGAGTACTCGCATTTCCTCTATTTTTCTGGTAGCGACTCGACACCTTTGCACGTCGTTGTAAGCTTCAATCCAACTACAATCACCAGCACTTTTTGAGCAAATAAAGAACCAGATTGATTCAAAATGATGTTTATTTCTAGATTTTCGTGGATTTACAAAGTACTCTCACAAGCACTCCTAAAAGCCTAGCAAAAACTAAAACCTCTTTAATCTACTCCTTAAAAATGTTACATTAACCCTTAGTCTCCTCCTACTTTTATAGGCTAATGCCTCAAACCGTATCCTCATCAAACATGGATACCAAACTCTATCCGTTCCAAAAATCAAGGGACCCAAAACCCTTCCAAATACGGGTTTATCATAATCTATAAACCTTTCAAGTTATGGATTCCTTCCATAACTCTTTCAATTCAACACATGTTGAAGCCTCTAGGACCATACCTCCCGAGGCTTCTCCATGCATCAACCACCTATGATCTCCACATGCTCCAGCGTGAGGCCGACCACCTCGTGACATCATCGACTGCCTGGACCTCAGATTTTTCACTCCTAGTCCCGGTCCTCCTTGTCACCGACCATGATTGTCTGCACGCCCAACTTGCACATGCAAAGTCCAAAGACCTTTTTTCCCCGGTACAAGTTATTTTGAACTTGACTGACATTGGTCTACACACGCAAACCACACCTTTAACTATTAATAACTATGAACCAGATCATCCATGATCTCAAATTTCACATTCTCCATAAATCAATCTTAGACCACTCAATAAAATCGGTCAGACCACCATGAACAGGCCGATTAGACTGCCGACCCAATACACATGAGTACTTGAGGTACTCAAAGATCACAAGAATTGAGGCACTCTAAGCCTATGAGTACCAACCATGAAGCCTATGACAACCGATCATAAAGCCCATGACTAACAATTATGAGGTCTACGACAATTGATCGCAAAGCGTACGACTATGACAACAGATCACGAAGTCTATGACTACTGATCACAAAATCTACAGATACCGATCATCGAATATTGATCAGGTATTGTAGCACCGACTACTGAGTACTAACCAAGTACTGTAGCACCGACTACCGATCACTGAGTACCAACTAGGTACTATATATATCGACTATCAACTGGTACTGTAGCTATCGACTATCAGACGGTTACTGTAGCAATTACCACCGACTAGGTATTGTAGCAATGACCATCGACCAGGTACTGCAGCTACGTCCAATGACTGGTTTAGTGCATCTCCGATTGGTTCACTATAGCTCAGACCAGTTCACTGTAGCTCGACCGTTCATGGTCATTCTGCCGTAGTCGATTTGCCGTGGTCGTTCTGCTATGGCTGACCTACCATGATTGTTCCTCTGTGGTCGATCTGCCCTGTACTGTGGTCATTCAGTCGTGGTCATTCTACCGTGCTCAACATGCCTTGGTCGAAATTTGCCAATTCCAGTTTTGCAAAAGAGCACCATCCAAAACTTTCACAAACACAAATTTCAATGCAACCCAAATATCAGTTATTCATCATCATTGTATGCATGACCTATCCACATGGTCTAACACAAAGCATGCATATCTGGCAGCTCTAAGTTTAACATGGGAACACCTATCAACGTGAGAGTGGATCATGTTCGTTGGATTTGTTAAGAGTGTTTGACACAATAACATTATCATGTTCGTTAGACTCCTCCTCAACATATTTTGTTTGTGTTGCTTGTAGTGTTTTAAAATTAGGAAAACTAAATGGAACTAATCACAAAACATCCAATCCTTGTCTAGACTTGACAATATACCCTGGCTAAGCATCGATTAAAATGAAATTAGGAGCGACTAGCATCCGAACGTACGATGGGAGAGTTTCCATCGTATGCTCCGATGCAACATCTTGAAATAGTGCGTGCAACAAAAATATATTTTTGATCTCCAAATATGGAATATTCACAATCTACCAACAAAAAATACCCTTGAAATTTACATATACGGTTCACTCACAAGATGTGCTAGCGCAAGAAATTGAAATAAAACAAATTTACTTTGTTGCAACTATCGCAACATTGCAAGCATTTTAGAATGTTTATGCAATAACTAGGGAAGATAGTTGCAACAATTTTATATGGAGGCACAACAATGTACCAATGAACATGCAACAAAACCCCCCTTTGCAACAAGCCAGCAACCCCTCGCACAAAATGGTTGCAACTAGCCAACAATCCACTCTACAACAAAAAATATTGTGCAACAAATCAAATCCTCAATTGCAACAAAATCTCTTGCAAAAGCATTTGAGAACCCCTCACACAAAATGGTTATGACTAACCAACGATGCACTCTGCAACAAAAAAAACATTGTGCAATAAATCAAATGCTCGATTGCAACAAAAATCTCTTGTAAACATATTTGAGAAAACATATTACAACAAAATGAAACAAGGCGTGCAATAATTGAGAAAAAGTGATGCAAGAAATTACGGAAATGCTTACAACAAGCCAATTGTAGAGGAGGGGGAGTAGGCGGCAACAATGAACCGAGATCGCAGGAGGTGGCGACGGCGCACGATCGCAAGCTCTGGCGCCCCTATTCACAAAGCATGCGGGGTGGTGAGCCCGCAGTGCTTCAGCTAGTGGCGGTAGGCTCAAATCTGCTCTCCATCCGCCGCTCCCAACTACCTCTCGCACATGTCTGCCACCCCGGCTCGTCCGATTGATGTTTGGTGCGCCACGACCACACCCTCTTCTCACCAATCTAGAGAGAGGGTGGGGGATGGAGTAGTCGTGTAGGGTTGAGTGGATAGTGTGTATTGGGTAAGGGGAAGAGGGAGCTTAGAGTTAGAGAGCACGAAGTAGTATGAGTTGATGTGGTGGTGTTGTGGTAGGGAAAGTGAAGAGAAAGATGGATTAGGGGGAGGGAGAGTAGGAGGATGAAGCATCATGAGGGGGAATGGGTGGTTCGGGAGAGGTGATGTGGATAACTGGATAAGTATCTACAGTAGGTGGGTAGAACAAACTACTTGGAATCGAGGCTATGGGCTGTTAATTGGGGCCAGTATCCGATACTATCAGACATATGGTACCAAGCAATATCGAATAAAGTTCCTTGCCCTCCACCTCAAGCTATTGGTTCAGATGAGGGTGGTTGTTCCTATCCTCAAGGACAGGTGGAAGCAAGCTATTGGTGGTCTCCGACTACAGGAGCCCCAATCCTATTTAGTTCTCTACAACACTGCGACCCATCAGAGTAGACAGCTTTAGGGCATGTTTGGTAGAGCTCCAGATTCTGATAGAATCAGATGTACTCCTGATTCTCTAAGAATCAAATCCTGATAGAATCAAGAGCTGTTTGAGGGAAGCGTTTGGTAGAAGGTTGGACCTGAAAATCCCGAAAGAGTGGTTTGGTGGGAAATGTCCATTGTGCCCCTGGTTTTAGGGGTCGTACTGTTTTTTTGTTTTAGGTGTTTTGGTGTATGCATTCATTACTTCTACAGGTGATGAACATCACAGAATTCCTGATCAATAAACAATCAATATGATATATGGTGCACTATCCATATGCACATACTTCATAAACTTGTAACATACATCTCTAAAAATGTGTGTTTGATAATTGCATACATATATGACAATCTCTAAAAAAATCACTTAAAACTGTTGAAATCTCGAAAAATCGCCGAGGGATTGGAAGAGGAGTCACCGAGGTTAGGGGTAGTGGGAGGAGGGTAATAGCCAGATCTGGTGTCGCTGCAAGGGAGCACGAGGTTGTGGTGGTAGATCTGATATTGCCGGGGCACCATTGGGGAGGGCAACGGCTAGATCTAGCGTCGCTAGGGAGAGAGGTGGTGGCAATGGGAGGAGGGCGATGGCCAGATCTAGCGCTGCTAGGGAGGGAGGATGAGATCGCGGTACTAGATACGACATCATTAGGATGCAGCTGGGGCGGGGACGTCGCTGGGGAGGACGATGCTGCTATGGAGGGAGGAGAAAGGCATCGCTGTGGATGGAGGGAGGAGTGCGTTCGACAGATTTGGCTCCAGTACTGCCTCATTAGGGTGGCGGTAGGAGGAGGGCGGTGAGAAGAGGGAGTCGCGCTCGAGAGAGAGGCGAGCGCGTGAGGACTAGGAAGACGGGGGAGGCAAGCGCGGGGGTATACCAATGATATTTTGGGAGTAATTTGCTCTTACTCTAAAGATATTTTTATAAGCTAGATTCTATGTAGAGAGTGGCCTACTAGTCACGGCTGAAGACATCAACCGCACAAGAAAAGAACGGGCCAAAACCATGCCAAGCAATCGCGGGGGAGCAAGTAGAAAACAAACCCTCCCAAAACCCAGGCAACGCAGCGCCGCAGAAGCGAGCAGGCGGCTGAAGATCTGAACTAGACCGGAAAACAAAAGGGGGTTAGGTGAAAAACACTCCGCCGCCTCCGCGTCGCGAGGTGGGAGACGAGAGACCCCAAATCCGAACCCCCCCCCCCCCCCCCAAGAATCCTAGCCTTAGGGTTTCGCCGCCATGGGATCCGTCGCCTCCGCCACAGTGTCGCCACCGCCGCCTCCAGCGCAGCCCCACGTGGCTGCGCCGCCGTATGGGCCCGGGCTCGCCGGGATCCTCCCGCCGAAGCCGGACGGGGAGGAGGAGAAGAAGGAGGAGGTGAAGGTGGACTACCTCAACCTCCCCTGCCCCGTGCCCTTCGAGGAGATCCAGCGCGAGGCCCTCAGTTCGTCCCCCCGCGCTCCCGCCCCCCCCCCCCCCCCTCCAGTTTTAACGTTCTGACTGCTCCCGCGTGTCAGCGTGTGAATTGCTGCAGCATTGGCGAATCGCTACCTGATGTATGTGTTCTGGTGTGGTTGGTGATGAATTCGTGGTGTACTCGGTTGCTCCGTCTTGATTCGGTTGCTTGACGTGGGTCAGTTGTTAGGTTGCCGCTTTATATATTTGATACTAGTTTGTTGTTGGATCTGGAATGTTTAGTGCTTCGTTGATTGTCGGTGTTGCGCTGCTTTGACGTCTGTCCCCTAGAAACGGTTTGGTGATTCGTATCTCATGAACAGAATGCTCACTATGTAGTGCGTTGGCTGCCGCTGTAGATGACATTTATTTTCTGGAGGCGTGTCACCATTCATTCTGTATGCTGCTGAGACAATGATTGGTATTGCTGGTGCGTTCCACAGACTGCACTACACTTTCCATTTTGTATTGGGATTTGTTAACTATTCGAAAAGGTGCTTCAATGCACTCGTAGACAAGTTGCACACATTGTAAAGCTAGCGATCAGCCAAGATTAATCCATGTGACATCTGTGCAGACGTTTCCTTTGGAGAGCACCCAAGCGCTACTAACTATTCATGTAACAGTAATATCTTGTCTCCCCCAGGTACCCCACCGCTCCTGAGTGGAGCAGCCTGGTCTGGTCATGTTAATAGATGCTATTTAGGCTTAGGAAAGGGCTCTTATGGTGATTAATTTATACTTTATATTCGTGTTGAGTCTTTCCTGATTTCTCAAGTGACCTAATGCATTCTTATTCAGTGTCGCATTGCTTCACAAGTTCTGTGGCTCAACTGCTAGTATTCAATAAAGTTTACTGAGCTTTTCTAGCATACTGAATGTGGCTAACTTGCTATTGCATGCAGTGCTGCCTTCCAACGTTTGACAATGCTTACTATACCTAAACAATCGACAAGAGCAGCTGCAAACACAATTCCATCTTATAAGTTACCTTTCCCAACCTCAATCACACCTTACTTCAACAATACTTTCGATGTGACCCCTTTTGGTTAATGTGGTCTTTATTGAGGTCTTCGTATTTCCTTGAAATATTTTTTACGTGACTAAGTATGCAATATTAAACCTGTAAGGAAATGTAATTGCTTGCTTTGTTCGTTTGGTGCGTACGTGCTACTGTGTATGTGCAATTTGGCTCTTGACTCTTGAGCCTTTCTTTCATGAGGTCTACTGACATGCTACATTTGCAGTGTCTTTGAAGCCCGAACTTTTCGAAGGATTGAGGTTTGACTTCACAAAAGGGTTAAATCAGAAGTTCTCACTTAGTCACAGGTAAGACAAATGCATGATGTTGTTGAATATGTTTTTGTCTTTGTCATGTATCATGTATTTTGACATCTTCAACAGTGTTTTTATGGGTTCTTTAGAAGTTCCGTCTCAGTCATCTGAAACTGTAAAAGTTCCAACAGCACATTACGAATTTGGTGCCAATTTTCTAGATCCAAAGGTTTGTTTTCATGATGTTTGATATTATGGCATCACAATTTTTCAGAATGGTTTATTTATGAACTTGATTTGTAATTGTTTAAAAAAATTTATATAGTTAATGCTCATTGGAAGGGTGATGACTGATGGAAGGCTGAATGCTCGTGTGAAATGTGATCTGACAGATAATCTTACGCTGAAAATAAATGCACAGGTAGTTGAATTTAATCTCATGGTTCCTCTTTCGTTTGGTGACTGATTTTTTTTCGTTATTTGGCTGATGGTTGCCTATTCCCAGCTTACCCATGAGCCACATTACTCCCAAGGGATGTTCAACTTTGACTACAAGGTCAGTATTTCTGACAATGCTTCGTTAAGCAATACTTATTAGCATTTGTAATCGGCAAACTACTTTTTTATTGCTTGCTTCGATCTGATATGTAGTTCTCTTAACAATTCACATGTTTTTATAGGGCACAGACTATCGAGCACAATTTCAAATTGGAAACAATGCGTTCTATGGGGCAAACTATATTCAGGTAAAGATCTTTATGGTGCAGTTTGGTTTAACAGCATCTCACTGTTCTTCTGTACCTGAGCACCTTAGGAAGACGAATAAGGAAAATGATCATATTAAATTCTACTTAGTTGTCCATTTGTTCCTTGAGTCGTGATTATTTAAATTCTGCACAGAAGTTCAGCAACTAAAGTTCATGTGTTGGTATTAACTTTTTTTGCTCTTTGATGTCTATTTGAGATTTTTTAAGATCTTATTCCCTAACCATGTGTTCTCTGGTCACCTATGTCTTATAGTCTTACTGTCTTGATGTTGTGGTTATGCTTAGGGACTAGCTTATTTTGCAGTATGTCTTCATTTGAACCATGCACTAGATTTATATTTTGACTAGGAACAAAATATACTTTTGGATCTCAGGCTGAATGAGATTGAGGCATTAAGTTAGACATCAAATTAGAAATAACTTGGCCGTAGTAAGATTTATGCATTTGGTTGTTTCTATTGCAAATATACAGTTACATCAGTACTGGTCAGAATTTTCAATGGTCTCAACATATCATGCTTGGGATTCTGATTATATGCTTTGCTAAATGGCAAGCATATTTGTAACTAAATACCCTTGCTTCACATATGAGTAAGCTTTGTAACGAAGTGGGCAAGTACATGTTCTTGCTGAATAAAATATTTTGCAATTTTTATTTCACATTAAATTGCCTGGCACAGGTATGCTTGTGAAGTTAAATTGTTTTTTATTTACTCTTATCTTGAGTCTTGATAATGAAACACCAACCTTTTTGTGTTTCAGAGTGTTACACCAAATTTATCAATGGGAACCGAAATGTTCTGGCTTGGTCACCAGAGGAAGTCTGGAATTGGATTTGCTTCTCGTTATAACACGGATAAAATGGTAAGGAGCTAGTATGGACCTTTTTGTTTTGGATGTTATAGATGAACTTTTACATGGCATACTTAAGTTTTTATACCCATCCATTAATTTTTGGATCAAGGGATTGCATGTTTAATTTGGAAGCCCCTAGTGTGACTGAAAACAACAAGAGATAAGAAACGTCTTTTCCTTTCAGCAATCACTATAAAAGCACCATTATTCATCATGGCTCAGCTGACGAGCTTTACTTGCATGGTTTTCACATCCACTCGTGTTGTACATAGAAGTTTAGTCTACTTTAAGAATGCAAGCTGTTACATAGTGAATGAATACTTTAAGAACACATCCGAGCACTATTTTGTTTTTATGATTATTGCAGGTGGGTACTCTACAGGTCGCTAGCACTGGTATAGTTGCCTTAAGTTATGTCCAGAAAGTTTCCGAGAAGGTTGGACTCCACCAATATCATCAACAGAAAAACTTTCACATGCTGTGTTAACCTGATTCTAACTTTCTAAGTATATCTAATTGCAGGTTTCCCTTGCGTCTGACTTCATGTATAACCACATGTCAAGAGATGTGACTTCTAGCTTTGGTTATGACTACATGCTTAGGCAGGTCAGTATCTTATACATTGACACTTTGTTTCACTTGGCAGTTAGCAATGTATTTTTTTTATTGAGCTCCTCAAATGTTTTGTATCTTTGCATGGGCTTGGTTGTGTCAGTGGATATGCACGGAGAGTTTATACCCATGTACTCTCACCCATGTGGTGCCATGTTTTCTGAAATTTTGTTTTGGTAGTTTTTAATCTATTAATAAATTCTGTTGCAGTGCCGTCTAAGGGGCAAAATTGACTCCAACGGTGTTGTTGCTGCATACTTGGAAGAGAGATTGAACATGGGTGTCAACTTTCTTCTTTCTGCAGAGGTATGAATTGTACGAAAGTTCCAATAGATATGTTATCCTTTTGCCATTGCAGTAGTTTAGGGAAAATTTGGTTTTGTGACACTGAATGATCACCATTTTAGTTTTATACCACCGAATCTCCCTAGTACACTTTATTACCACCAAAATATCCAACCATTCCCGTTTATACCATTCCGTCCAATTTGAGCGTTCCTACCGTCAAACTGACCAGATTGCCCTCCATTCTGCTTCGTTCATCCATGCCACCGTGTGTCGCCGGAGTTGAGAGAGATGGGCTTCTTCGTCCCCATGGCAGTGGGGCGACGGCCGGCGAGCGGACTTGTCTCCCACACCCATGGAGCATCGAAGCAGACACGCCCAGTCATCGAGCTCGAGGTAGTTGACCAGGTTGCCCTCATCCAGCAGTTGCCAATGTGGGGCAGCCACTCTGATGCAGCGTGGGGCGGGTGGTAGCTCTAATGTGGCTCGACCTTTGAACAACTGACAACATAGCTGCCACTCGTGAGTCCCCACCTTCCAGATCTGGAGCTACGCCCTTTGCTGGCTGCCAACCACCTGCTCACCACTGCAAAAATCCATCTCCTACCACTATCTATTCTGTCGACATCCAGATATCATGAATTGAGAGGAGAAAGAAGACGAGCTGGCAGCATCAAGAAAACGTCAATAATTAAGAGGAGGAAGAAGCCAAAAATTGATCTCTGCACAAAACCCATCCAAGTATTCAAGAAATAAACCATGTAATTGAGAACTGGGAAAGAAGCTTGGGGACGGCGAGGATGCAAGTGCAGCAGCTTGGCTTAGGCGGCGGCGCTGGTACCAGGATGCCAATGGAGAAGGGGGAGGCATTGGGTACCAGGACACCATTTGAGGAGAAAGAGGGTAAGATTGGTATTTGGCCTATGGTTTTGGCGAAAAGAAAAAGGTAACAGGATAAAACACTAACAACTTGATGGAGTGGTAAAAAATGGAATGTCGGGTTCTTTCAGTGGTATTAAAGTGTACCAGAGGAATTCGGTGGTATAAACCTAAACCGGTGATTTTTCGTTGTCACAGAACCAATTTTTCCTTTGTTTTGTTAACGAGAAATGAGTGCCCTGAATTTGCTTTGGATTAATAAATTTTGGAACTTATGTTTCGTGGTGCAGATTGACCATTCAAAGAAGAACTACAAGTTTGGTTTTGGAATGACCGTAGGAGAGTAAATCTGCTCACAGCAATTGCTATGAGAGGACAACTGATGCTTTTGCAGTTGGTTGTACGTGGATGTTTACCATATGGTCTCGGTTTCTAGTGAACAGGTTCTTGAAATTGGGCGTTGGGACAATATAGGAAAAGACTATTGCTAATTTACAGAATTTCTTTTCCGGTGTAATGGCGGTTGTCTCATTTCAGCTGCTTGAGATAACCTGGGCATTTGGCGGTCCATGATTTTTTGTTCATCTTGGATGGAACAAGCTGAACGACGTTGTAATAATGTTGTATCGGCTTCTGGCAATTTTTACCCCTAGGTTTCCAGCACTAGGCCTTTTGTGTAATGACTATCTTGCTCGTGCTGCAGAAGAAACATTCGAAGTCCCTGTGTCATCTTTGCTGTTCTCATGTGCCTATGTTTGTATGTTTATAAATGCTAAGCCACATAGGATTGGTACTATGTTTATCTGAACAAGCTAATTGCACCTATTTACGTTCTTTCAGTCCTGACCAATTTTCGCACTTCCAATTCCTGTGGCCTGAAAGACGGTTATGTATTATTTTTTCTGTTAGCTCAGACGAACAATTAACAAAGTTTGCTCGTGATGTGGATAGTTTCTTGATAGGAGAAAGAACATGTCACTGGCCGGTTTGCATTAGTACTAGTCCGTAATATGGCAGGTTATTGCCTCAGTATATGTTATAGATAGATCACGTCTTTAATCGCACAGCCTGTATTTGTAGATGTATGCATCAGACATCAATGATATGCATATCACTGTACTAATTTACCTATCTCGTGAAGAAGGTTTTCAGCCAGCTCTGAGCGTAACTCACAAGTTGAATTTGAGAGAAGCAATGACTGAACTTGTACAAATCGTTCCAAAATGCATTAGCTCTTGATTTGTGCCCGTGTCTTCAAGGGTGGTACATCAGCAAGCAGATATCACAGAAAAAGCATAGTATGTACTGCGTTATACAAAAAAAAACTAAATAGGCCAGTTTCCAGCGCTCAAAATTATTTACGGTGTCAACGACCCACGCAGCCGCCGTTGGAGCTCTCGTCGGAGGAGATGGGAGCATGAATCTTGAGACAAAATTACAGTGAAAACTTTGAGTGCTTAATATTAAAAAAAACACTCTAGTACAAGTCAGCAGAAGTGTTTAGGCAATACTTAGTAGTATTTTATTTAAAAGTACTCTGATTTTAAGCTTTTGGATCTAGATCCAATAACCCTTATCCCCCCTCAATTATATAAATTCCCTTACCTCACTTCACTCCCAACCCTATCCCATCTACCCCACCCCCATTGCCCTACTCGCCGCCTCCCCCATCACCTCACCGGTGTCACCTTTGACACCGGCGAGCCCCGCCGGCGTTCATCTCCTCTGTTGTTCCTTCCCTAGCCACTTGCATCCTCTCCCCCGACATGCACCCCCACCCCCACCGCACGTGCTGCCCTCTTTGGTACGTTGTCGCCATTCCCAACGCCGCCACGGCCCATTGGCAAGCCCCAACCGCCGCCACTTCAACCTCCCAATGCGGAGGGTGTCAGCAATAGCCTCTTCAGTCGTTGCACATCCCTATCAAATCTAATTGACTCCACGTCCGAGCACCGTTCCATCTGTCGGTCGTTGCGCGCCACCCTCCTTTGACCTGGCACCGGCGACAGCACAACCGACTCCACTCACCACCGATCTGCCACTGTCCTCAGCCTCTCTGTAAATTCGAGGGGCTTCAATGAACTCAACCCAAACCCTAACTCGTTGGAGCCGTCGCCGGAGCACTCGCTAGAGTCAGAGAAGAAGGTGGAGTACGAATCTCAAAGCAAGATTATACGATGAGAAAATCGAGTGCTTGATTCTAAAACACACATGAATACTAGTTAGCAATTCCCTGTAAATAATAATAAAGCAAACAAGGTGACGCGACAATAGCTTGGTTGTGCACGTCAACCTATTAAACATAATTATGCTATTTTTTTAGCTTCAAAAAAACATAATTGTGCAATGCGCTCCTAACGCTTAGGTCACATCCATTGTAAATATATTGTGCAATATAAACAAATGATCAATGATGTTACTCTACAGTATTACCTAGTACAGTCCTAAAATCACGGCAAAGACTGAAAAATGGTCTGCAACTCGGGAGTACACAACATAAAGGCACAAACTTTTGCAGCAGCAGTTGACAATAACAAACAAAAAACAGTACAAAAAGGAAGAAAGAAGATTGTGATAGTGTGAGACGAAATGATGCTTTGCATTGCAGCGTGATATCAGGGTGCCCCCCAACATTATGAACTTATCTTCCAGACATTTGAACGCATAGATTTCATAGGAAATAGAGTGACATTTTTTCCATTTCTTTTGAGAGGAATAGAGTGACATTTAAAATTAAACGGAGTGACATTTTTGGAACTATCACAAAAATCCTTTGTTCCAAATGGGCCATATATCTGTCAATGGCCACCTGAGAATTTGTGGAAGAAAGATGGGGAATGATGCTGAAAATAAATCCATGTAGGTATATTACCGTGGATCAAAACTTGTAGGACCGCAGGCTTGCATCTTTTGTGACCTAAGCAGAAACAACCAGGGATCAATACTATTTTTTTTTCTTTTGAGGCAGAATAATACTAGTTAGATATCATACACAATAGTAACAGCAAGTTTGGTAGCTACTGGACCTTCTTACACTTGATAAGTTGGCGTCTATGCTTCTGTTTGGTCCAAGTTGCAGTTGCTGTGCCGTGCCATACGAATCTAGAGAAGCCACAGCGATGCCAGTCGGAGCCTTCGCACTAGGCTCCATCCATCAATCACTAGTGCATCGGTACATTGCTTGCAACCGTTTGCCATTCCTATGGAAAGACAACATAGTTGGCCCTACTCAATTGAGTTTCAATTTTTAGTTTCTAACTTTTTAATTTCATCTTTTTTGTTTTTTTGGTTTTTATCAAAAAAAAACCACAAATAGCGAAAAAAAAAGGCTAAAAGTTCATAGCAAAAGTTGAAGTGAGAACTACCAACATTTACACAGGTAGTAACACAGTTTTGACTTGCCATGAGATGAGGGACGAGACCCAACCCAAGAGACCGTGGCCATGGGATGGCCGGGCCCCAATCGTGACACCCAAACTAGCGTTGGTCATGCCTACTGCTACTACACATCCCCATCACTCGCTCACTCAGCCTCCGCACACCAACACAAACACGCTCACGCTTCTCTTCGCATCCCCACATGTCAAACAGAACACAGCCTGCACAGCCCAGGGATCAAGAAGCGACGGCGCCATGGCTATGATGCCGCCACCCGTGGCCGTCGCCCTCGCGCTCCTCATGGCCTCGTCGCTGCAGCCACGGGCAGCGGTGAGGGCGCAAATATCGGCCGCGCCCTGGCCGGGGTCGCTGGACTGCACGGCCGCGCTGCTCAACCTGTCCTCGTGCCTCACGTACGTGGAGGCCGGTAGCGCGCTCACGCGGCCGGAGAAGGGCTGCTGCGGCGCGCTCGCGGGTGTCGTGGACGGCGAGGCCGCCTGCCTGTGCGGGCTCGTGGGCGGGTACGGCGCCTACGGGGTCCGCGTCGACGCCGTGCGCGCGCTCGCGCTGCCCACCATCTGCCGCGTCGACGCGCCGCCGCCAAGGCTCTGCGCCGCGCTCGGCGTGTCCGTCGCCGAGCCGCCGGGCGGCGCCGTGTCCGCGGAGTCAGGTACGGCCAATATGCTCAGCCGCGTGCAATAAACGCTCCTTTTCGTTTCTTTGCAATGCGGCCGTCCTGATGGAATTGAACAACCGATTAAGTAATGTACATTAGCCAACTGAATGCCAAAATTGTGCATATTTTTTGAGCTCTAGTAGATTCTCTCATGCGCAGTTCAAAATTACTATGTCATTTGCAGCATGAATTTGCCAAGGCACCATAGTACGAGTTCACAACTTGCATACCTGGCTCCACGTTCTCAATTGTCAAATTAACTGTCAAACTAGCGAGCACAAGTCTTATCATCACGTATTTACATGTAAGTGTAGAGCATACTGTATGCTAACGAACAAAATACATATCAAGTGATGCAATTTCTTTGTGTAGTTCTAGGCTTCGAGCAATGTGTTCAGTAGCTAAAGCAGTAAAGGAATCAAACTTTTTGATCGAACAACCTCTTCCATCCCCTAGCCGAATGACGGCACTGACAAAAGCAGTAGTGTGTGATAAAAAAAAATCACGCTTTTCTTTTCGCACAAAGAAATGTTTGCACTAACAAAGTCCGAACGCCCGACAGGGTTGGGCATACCGGCGACCACGCCGGCAACGGCGACCGCGAGCGGCGGCCCGGCGGCGCCCCGAAACTCGAGACGCCATCTGCATCTGGTGCTCCTCCCATTCTGCCTCGAGCTCCTCACTCTGCTGCTGTAACTCGCAAGTCGCACGGCAGCACGTACGTACGGCCGGAGCTGCCTGCCTCACATCTGTACAACTGTACATGTTCGCATGCATGCGTTATTACTTCTACCACGCATCGAATCAATTCAATTTAACGCCCGTCCGCCCGTACCATCGATCGACGGCCTCCATCAGATCGCATTATTGTAAGCACCTTCCGCGCATATGCCCGGCCAAACCGTCCGGCGGCGAGCGGTGGGAACGTCCGATCTGCAGCTGCAAACGCGCCGCCGAGCAGCGTCGGCCGGGAGACGCGTGAAAGGGTTAAAGGCGGCGCGCGTCAGCCGTGTCGTTCCACGGGCCAACGCGCGCGCGGGCGCACGGGCTACATGTGACTGCCCTTTTAGTACTTGCTAGCTAGCTGGGTGGAGTACGAGTCAGCACTTGGCCGCCGTGGTGTGCCGTGCCAAAGAGCGACGCGTGCAGCCGTACGAGGGCGCACCGGCGTGTGGCCTGGTTTCGGCCGTGCCTGCCTGGCCGGTGGATCATCGCCGTCGAGCTGCGGTGGCCTAGCTTGGTTTTGGTCCTGCCCCTGTATTGCCCGCTGGCGAAAGGGGAACACGAGGGCTGTAAGAAGCCAAGAATTTCACGCGAATTTAGCAGGAAATTGCGAGAAAAAAATTCCGGCGTTCCGAATTGCGCCTGTATGATTCGGTGCTGATTTTCGAAAACGAAAGGTGAGAATGGGTGGATGTTTGTGCTGCGGTGTCCAAGGCTCCTGACAATACCAACAAGTTTTCTTGTCTCTTTCTATGGGCCTATCAGGTTTTTCATTTTTAACTAAGCTGGTAGCCTTTGTTCTAGGACTCTTGGTTGTATTAGGAAAGCTAAACTTACTCTTGTTCATATCTCTGGTAGCATTAGACCTTTTAGCAGTAGAAGCCTTCTCATACACCCTAGCATGCCAGTAGGCTTCCATTAAGCCCTGAGGCATCTGACCACAAACATCATGTTTGATGTCCCCTCTGAGTCCTCCAATAAAGCAGCTCAATAAGAAATGCTCATGTAGGTATGGATGATCCTTCTTCACTACAGCCATACATTCTTCAAATTTATCAATATAGTTAGTGACAGTGGACTAGTATTGCTTGATATTTTGTAAAGCTTCTACTGCATCATGTGCACTTGCACCAGAGAATCGATCATTGACCATGGAACATAATTGAGGCCAGGTTAATAATCCACTAGGGATTCCCACTCCCTTGAACCAGGTTGCAGCCCTGCCCTAGAAATGAGCTACTGCTAAAATCACCCATTGATCTACCGGTGTTGCTAACCAAATGTAGAATTATTCACATAGCTTCACCCAGTTCAGTACATCTTCCCCTCCAAACAACGGAATCTCAAGTCTCGGACCTTTAATTACTGCTTCTACATAAGGAGCCAGTTGGCTATTAGAGTTCATGAGTGGGTGCCTCTGAGAATCCAGTACCTATACCCTTGGATTTGGATTTACAAAACTCTGAGAAGTACTGGTGCCAACATGTGATCTGCTAGGTTGCAACAGGGGATTACCTACTCCATACATTAAACTGGAATTTGGATACATGGTAGGAGGTATGGTTGGCCTAACAGATTTTGTGGGAATTGGATAATATTCATGTCTAGCAGTATTCAACTCTACCATAAGATGCACTTCTTGGTTCCTCATAACAGGTATATTGTTAATTCCAAAAGCAGCAGTTACCAGAGGTATAGGGGATATTACCTCTACTTCCTCACTAACTACAGGATCAACTCTAGTCTATCCTATCAGATTGATCCCTTGTGAAGCCCTTGGGATCCCTTCTTGTGCCGCCTGACTGCCTGGAGCAACAGTCATCTCCCCTCCTGTCAACTTTGCCCACATCTGAGTTACCATTACTTTCATTTCTGTTATCTCAGGCTGTCGACTCTTCAGCTCGGCCAGATCTTCCTTCAAGGCAGAGATTTCATTCTGAAGTTTTGTCATTTCTTCCTTGGCCGCCATAGACTCCTGCGATTGGGATCTAGTAGTCGCCACCATAAACTGTGATCGACAGGACGATTCGCCCAGCCTCTCTCCAGATCCAGGGATTTTATCGAAGTATTCACCACCAACCCAGATCTGAATCCACAAACCTCGCCACCAAGTGCCCAATCTGTGTCGGCTTGGGGATTTTACAGAAGAAATCACACGATTTCTCCCAACCTTCACCCACACAGATCTCCACTCCAAGAATCGTACCGCTCTGATACCCTTGTTAAGACCCGAGTTACAGCAACTTAGATTCTGACAGATTTGGAGATGGGATTTGGGGATAATATTTTAGGAAAGGAAAAAACTAGGGTTCTACACTACGTTAAAGCTACAAGACAATAGAAATGAGTTGTTCCAGCTTAGTTTTTCCATTCCACGGAGTAGGGTCTTAAGCCCTCCGAATTGTTTAGAGAGTTACAGTTGTTAAAAAGGTTTTATAGCCTAAATGAGAAGGCACAGATAAACAGTAGTAAATTATACTAAAATAATATTGAATCAAATTATACTAATTATAAAAAAAATTAATAGACGAGGACTTCGATATCCGCCCCTAACAGTGGGGAATAGGCCATGCGCGGGCTGGCGGCATCGTTCCATGGGCTCCGTGGCTGGCGTCGTCACGGGCCAAGCCTACTAGCACTTGGGTAGTTCAGTGGCCCATAGTAGGGGACTGCCGTTTCTAGGAGTTCAGACTTCACTCGTCTCACCATAAAACATCTTTTTAGAAAAGTTCTCTCGTTTAAAAACATGATCAAATCTCGCAACCGCAAATACAAGCTTACAAAAGAGTGGCAGCTACACACCACGGATAGATCAACATGCTCATTAGTTGCCTCGAGCTTTAGTGTTACCTCAAGCTTTTTACCCCATCAGGCAAAAGGCTATAATTACACTAGTGTACCTACATACAATACAAGAAAGGTTTATGAAACACTTAATCCTAAATTCAATGCAACATTTTTTTACAAAGTGGCTGTTCTCATCTTTAATTAGCCTGCTAATTGAGCATCACCTAGTGAGAGTACATACTACTGCCATTCTTAAATCACAAATTTGAGTGCAGCTCCGGCAGCCTTCTTGCAAATGAAGACTAGCAGAACATTGAGTCATGTGCATAACGGCAGATTGTATGAGCGGCCGAATGGTTCACAAACCCGTTGATATTTCCAAAAAGGCCAAGGATCTTCTTTTAGTGAATCAATAGGAAATAGGAAAAACATATATGGCACATCCATGTATACGCACGCTTATACATATGCGTACTAATATTTCTCTCCCCCCTTGCAAGAGAAGATGTTTGGGCATTTTAGGTCCTATGCAGTACAGCAATTCCAGAAGTAGTCCTGTTTGTATGCAATACTATTTCTGGCCCCTTCCCAAACGCGGGACTCCGCCTGGTGGACATGTGCGCAGTCCCGCGCCCACTGCAGCACCCGAGTCATGTGGTCCAAGAGCGAATAATACCCCCGCATCGTACTCCTCTCTTCCCCAGCCCTGGTGCCATTTCAGTGAGCAATCACCATTGTTCGAGGTCGCCTTTGGCTTTGCCGATGACCGTGCGAGCTTCACCACACCTAGAGGATCACCGTCGACCACTTCGCTAAGCTCGGGCACCGCCGAAATCCCCGACCACTGGAGCCAAAGCGCCACCCCACCCTCTCCTCGTGGCTCACGACCATGGTCGCGCACGACTGCAGCCGCTCCGACCACGGTTGTTCGATCACAGTCACCTTCGACCACTACCTCCCTCGACCACCTTGACTTTCGACCGCTACTGCTTTTGACTACCTCCGCTTTCGCCCGCAACCGCTTTCGACCACGGCCGCTTTTGACCATACCCATATTCAACCACTACCTGTTCGACCACCGACACTTTCGACCATACCTATGCTCGACCACTGCTTTGCTCGACCACGGCAGCCTTTTTGACCACATACAGCTTTAAGATCACTGCTGGTTTTGCCGTAATCATGCGCTCCCGGACCGCCAGACCGCATGACTCGGGTGCTACGGTGCTGGGGCACAGGAATGTGCACGCATCAGCCGACCGTAGTCCTACGCTCGAGGAGGGGGCAGAAATGATATTACATACAACTAGGGCTACTTCTAGAATTGCTATGCTACACAGGGCCAAAAATACTCAAAATTCAGTAAACTCAACTGACAGATAAGACTATATTAAGGATTGGAGATGGAACACGTAGGCTTGAAACTATATAAAAACATACTATTGGAGACGTACACGTTAAAAAGAACCCAATGTCCCAATCATTTGTGTCGTTACGGATGTATGTATACTTAGCTCGTTGTAGTTTGCAAAGTTTCTATTGTTGACTTGTATACATTTTTATTATAATAATTAGGCGATCAAATCCAGAAGATAAGTAACCACGTGTTTCTAACCGTAGAATCAATCCATAATGCGAGAGAGAAAAAGAATAAGAAAACCAGTTAATTTCTTATTAAGAAAAAAAATAGAAGCGGGATAACATTGGAGTGTCCTAAAGCAGTAATGCACGTTACCAGTAGAGTTCATATAATGATCTACATGATAAGGGGGCTGTGTAGGCGTCATTGGAGATCGAATCACAAATCGAATTGCACAATCCTAAAGCAGTAATGTTACCAGTATAGATGTTTGCAAGTAACAAATTAGGTCCTTAATCAGCTCAAAATTATGTGCTTTTCAAATTTCCTTTTTTTGATAGCATAGAAGCACTTTTCTCGTACGTGTCTACGCTGCAAGCCGTGATCCCAAACACTTTCCTTTAATTCTCTTTTCCTTTTTTTTCATTCTGAAACTTCCGTGAATAACGTCTCAAAAAAAAAGGTTCGTGAATAATTGTACAAAAAGTAGCCTTTGCGAGTCATGAGTGAATTTTTTTGGCTGCATCTGATAGCTTATGGCTACAACTGATAGTTTGTAACTTTAACACGAGTATTTATGTAAACAAATCAAATGCCGATAAGCTGTTTCGAAAATAGCTTGTAACCTTAACGCGAGTATTTGTGCAAACGAATCAAATGTTGATAAGCTGTTTTTAAAAAGTTATTCTAATGAGCAGTTTTAAAAAGACAATGAAAAACTATGTTATTTATTTATCTAGAAAAAATATAAATCATATGTTAAAAAACTATTTTATTTATTTATTTAGAAAAAACTATAAATCATACGTTAAGCTGAGGTCTATATTTCGAAGGAAATAGGGGAGGAAAGCGGTAATGTGCTGCCAACACCAAAGTTTCAGAGCTCGCATCGTGGAACATGGCAGGGAAAACCTCATGCTTTGGTCCACCCTGCGCGTGGGCGTGGGGCTAAAGCCCGACGTGTCCCGCGGCCGCGGTGCTAGCTCGTCGTACGTCTTCGGGTTGGGGTTTTGGGTATGGGGAGAATGGGAGCACGGTAAATAATGGAAATTTTGGCATATTTAGTATTGTTTGTATCTATATTTATATAAAAAAATAGTAGTATATCTGTCATATTGCTAAAAATAGTGTTTTTATCATTCGATGGCCGGATGGTAACGCTGGAGAGCGGACATATAGGCTCTGCTGTCCCACAAGCAGATGGCGGGCTACCTACCGCCCCGTCACTGGACGACAAGCAGCCTACCGCCCACCACCAGACAGCAGCTGCTTGCCGCCCCATGGCTAGACGGTAGGTGATTATACTGGCTTAATTACCCGTCCTAATATTTTTTACATACTATTTATTTAAAATTTTAAATATAAAAAATGAGCTCAAAAAATTATGAAATTTTATGTGCAGCCTCTCAACACAATGTACTTTACTGTGCAATTTTTTGATAATTTTATCCACTATGAATGTTGTTCAAAAATTTGTAAAATTTCGATAATTGTAGAAGTTATTACATATAGTAAACGAGATTAAAAAATTACAAAATTTTGTGTAAAACCTCCTAACATAGTCATAGTAATTATGTAATTTTTTGGAATTTTATGTACTCCGAATTTACCATGTTAATTTGTGTTAATTTAATCATGAAATTAACGATGCTCAGGCATCTTTTACAGTGCCTGACCTCTGTCCTTCGCACATATGTCGATCCATTGCTGCTGTCTTTTCTTTCTCGCTGTGTCCTTCGCACAATTGTCACTCTGTCCATGTCGTCTCCCCTCATGTGCTCCCTCGTTTGCACTAATATCATTATGTTCGTACCGTCCCTCGTCGCACGCTCCCTCATCTGCACATTTGTCAATGTTACCATGCCTTCCCCCTCACCCAAAGTGCTGCTTGTCGACAAGAAGTCCTTAATTTGTGGGGTGAGCACACCGGGTTCCCTTTTCGCTCGGCTATAAATACGTACCTCTCGCAGTTCATCATTACTCATCTCAGTCGCTCATCGCAGAAGCTCATTCTCACGGTCTCGCTCAAAATTAAGAGTGTGTAGCTCATTATTTTGAGAAGCCAATGCATAGCTTATTAAGGGCACGACAGGATGGCGCGCTAGTGCCGATTGCTTCTCCCGAAAGGCAGGTAAAATTTTGTCATATGATTTCAACGTTATTCCCGTAGTCTTAGTTAATTAGTGTTATTTATTTAATCATAATTAATGTAGTTTGTATTACGAAGTAAGTAGGTCGTAGTAATTTAGATATAGTTTTTACTATTTTTGTGTACGTATGGTACCCATAATTTATTATTGTATGGTAATATGTAATTAAGCAGTCGTAAATACTGTAGTGACAATTAGTTAGGGTTAAGTAATGAATTAGTGCTAAAGACGATGGTAATGAATCACTTGTAATTTTTTCGCACAACTAATCAAATTGTCAATAATTAATGAATTATTCATATGTAGTTACACGCATGTAATCACTAACTTATAGTATTTTACTATCATTATCAATCTTCGCGCTAATATTTCGTCTATCCTATTTATTGTAAAGTACACTCAAAATTAAGAGTGCATAGCTAATTATTTTGAGAAGCCAGTGCATACTCATTAAGGACGCAACAATGCTGATTGTTTCTCCCGAAAGACAGGTGTTGTAGGGGCGGCCCCACCTAAGCCCAGTAGGCCTGTTAGGTCCGAAATAGGACATGTGTAATGACATAAGAGCCCCCAAGGGGAATACTCATGTGTAAGGGTATAACTGTACAAACACTCCCCATATGAATATATATGTGGCATAGGCCACGGGAGGAGGGGGCTAAGCCATTCATTTTACTCAACTCTCCACTACCACACTCTCTCTCTGTATGGTCTGTAACCACAACAGTTGGCGCCGTCCGTGGGGAGGACAAGAGCAAGCCTTCAGACTTGAAGGAGGATGGCACCAAAGAAAGCTTCACCATCAGCGGTGAAGAAGAAGAAGGCGAGGCGCGGTCTCGCGATCAAGACGAGGGCTTCGGCTTTAGCGATCGCAGTATGGCGATGGTGTAGGTGCGACCGAGGGCCCCGCCGCCGATGCGACGACCAACCCCGCCGCCGACGCGACGACCAACCCCGTCACCGGCGTGACGACCGATCCCACCAGCACCGCCCCGACGACCAACCCCGGCGACAACAACGCGGCGTGCAACCTGGGCGCGCAGGCCGTGGTCACCACCTTGCCGGCGGCACCGCCAAGCGCGCAGACGACCCGCCAGCCCGCAGAGAGGCGGCCTGCCGGCGGCCCTCGCATGCGTTCGGCGGAGCTAACGGACCTCCGCGGAGCCGTCCGGGACATGCAGGAGGCCCGGAGCCAACACCCCCCTCCGGCAGTGGCATCCGAACCCGCCCCGGAAAGGGCGGATAGCCGCGACGCCCCCACATCTAGCCGCGCCCCACTACGGCGCAGACCCGAGTCCCGCTCGCGGGCCTACAGCAGACGCCATGGCCCGAAGATTTCAAGTTCCCGAGCGCCATCGAGGCCTACAAAGCGACTCGACCCGCGAGTTCGTGGCGCGTGTGCGAGACCGCCATCGAAGCGGCGGCGAGACGACACCACGAAGGCAAAAGGGCCCCCCTTCGCGCTACAAGGGGTGGCGCTGTCCTGGTTCTTCACCATTGAACCATAGTCCATCTACGTGTGGGAACAGGTCCGTAACCGACTCTACAACAACTTCCAGGGAAACTACATCGAGCGTGTCGATGCGGACCAGCTCTTTGCAGTCAAGCAGAAACCGGAGGAGAGGCTCCGGGACTACTTCAAACGCTTCGCGAAGGTGCGTTGCCAAGTCAAGGACGTCAACGAAACAACGGTCATCAACGCAGCGATACAAGGCCTCCGACCGGGGCCGATGGCCGAGTAGCGCGCAAGCCCATTAAGACGGTCGGGAAACTCTTCGACAAGATGGAAGAGTATGCCAGAGCGGAGGAGGACGCACGGAGGCGACACGGTGATGACTCCGACTCTAACAAGGCGGAAGGCTCGGTCAAGACTGAAGACTCGCCGAAATAGGGCCCTTCGAAAGGCAAGCGTAAGCAAGAACAGCCGAAGGGCGCCTCCGAACGCAAGGACCCCCAACACAATGACCAGCTAGGCGACAAGCCCAAGCGCGATCAGCGCAAGTCCAGGAAATCTCGTTACGTTTTCGACATCGAGGGCGGCTCCGAAGACAATGCCCCAGGTCGCGGAGGCCGAGGACGAGGACGGGGACGTGGCCGAGGTCGAGACGACCGGACCCGTGAAGAATACGGCGACCAGCACCATGGGCAATGGTGCGAAATCCACGGCCGGGGCAACCACGACACGCGTGCTTGTGCCACCATCGCAGCGCTACGACAGAGCGTTGCCAGGGACAAAAACCCGGATACGCGCGCGCGTTGTGGCTCACGCCCAACACCCCAGAACAAGGAGCACAGCCCGGAAGGCTTCCTGTGCATCCAGGCGCACGTACAGCAACCTCGGGAAGGCCTCCTACAACTACAAACCCCGGAGGGAGCCCAGCGCAGGATCATCAATGTCATCTCCGGAGGCTCCTCACTGGGGTTCGCTTCGGCAAGACAACGGAAGGCTTACGCGCGGAGGCTACACCACGCCACGGCATACCGCGCAGCGCCGCGAATGGGCGCAACATGAAGTCACATTCACGCCCGCGACGCCGAGGGCGTGGAGTTCCCCACCAAGACCCTTTGGTCGTCCGGTCCTCGAGGCGGTGCGGCGTCTGGCGCGCCCTAGTCGATGGAGGAAGCTCGCAAACATCCTCTTCGCTGCAGCCTTCGACCAAATGGGGATCCCTCGGAGCCGTTTGGGCCCTTCAGGCGTCCCGCTGCAAGGGTTTGGAGGGCAGCCCTTGCGCGCCTTAGGCCAGATATGCCTCCAAGCCTCCTTCGGCCAAAACGGCAACGTCAGGAGCGAGGACGCCATCTTCGACGTGGTCGACATCGTATACCCCTACAACGCCATAATAGGACGGCCGCTCCTAAACACCCTCGGGGCAGTCCCGCATCACGGTTTCCTGTGCATGAAGCTCCCCGGGCAGCGGGCCATCATCACCATTCATGGCGACCAGGACATGGCCCGGCGCATAGAGCTTGGCGCCAGGGGCCCATGCCACGCGGCTCGCCAAGGCACCTAAGCCGGGAGGGCGGATGCGGAGCCCTCGGGGAGCGTCCCGCGCTCCACGCGCGCAAGATTGCCCCGGTCGCGGTGGCCCGTCAACGCTCGCCCCACCCTCCTAGCGGTTAGTGCTTGGCATTCCCCCCTTCTTTTGTAAGTGCTCACCTGCGCAAACGGGAATTTAATAAAGTTCACCGTTTGCACAAAATTCTGTCCTTCGAAACAAAGACACGCGTTCGCGCGCGCACTCTCCATCAAAGATACGGGCATGAGTATAAACAAAGACACGCGTTCGCGCGCGCACTCTCCGTCAAAGATACGGGCATGAGTATAAACAAAGACACGCGTTCGCGTGCGCACTCCGCACGCACTCTACGGAGTATAAATAAGACGTAGCGCGAGGTCCACCTCCGCACGCACTCCACAGAGTATAAATAAGACGTAGCGTCGAGGTCCGCCTCCGCACGCAATTTCACCGCCCACAACGCGCGGAGGTTCGCCTCCGCGTGCAGTCTACGGACTCTAAATAAGACGTAGCGCGAGGTCCGCATCTGCACGCACTCCACGGAGTATAAATAAGACGTAGCATCGAGGTCCGCCTCCACACGCAATTTCACCGCCCGCAACGCGCGGAGGTTCGCCTCCGCGCGCAGTCTACGGACTCTAAATAAGACGTAGCGCGAGGTCCGCCTCCGCACGCACTCCTCCGGAGTATAAAGAAGACGCGGATGCTATCCCTGCGCACTCTACGGAGTATAAACAAGACGCGAACCCCGCGCACGCACGGGCGTTGCCCCAGTGTGTACTCTTCGGAGTATAAATAAGACGTGGATGTATATCCCGCGCACTCCTTCGGAGTATAAATAAGACGCGGATGCTGTCCCTGCGCACTCTACGGAGTATAAACAAGACGCGAACCCCGCGCACGCATGGGCGTTGCCCCAGTGCGTACTCTTCAGAGTATAAATAAGACGTGGATGTATATCCCATGCACTCCTTCAGAGTATAAATAAGACGCGGATACTGTCCCTACGCACTCTACGGAGTATAAACAAGACGCGAACACCGCGCACGCACGGGCGTCGCCCCAGTGCGTACTCTTCGGAGTATAAATAAGACGCGGGTGCTGTCCCCGCGCACTACTTCGAGTATCAACAACGCGCGAGCATCGGCCCCCACGTACTTCAGAACACAGCTTACCCCAGTTAATCCTACGGCGGGCAAAGTGCACCACGGGGGGCCGCTCCCATGCGCCGCCTGCAGAGTGCCAAGATGACGTGTTAAGAGGCTGGGTCCCGCGCGGGCACACCCGCGGGCGAGACACACCAGAGGCTGGTTCCCGCATGAGCACACCCGTGGGCGAGAAGCACCAGAGGCTGGTTCCCACGTGAGCACACCCGCGAGCAAGAAGCGCCAGAGGCTGTCTCCGCTGCCACCACCTCGAAGGATGGGGGACGGAGTGCTCGCACGTCTACCTCGACTAGGCGCCAGCTCCGTTGCCACCACCCCCAAGGGTAGGGGACGGAGCGCTCGCGCGTCTACCTCGACTAGGCGCCAGCTCCGCTGCCACCACTTAGAAGGATGGGGGATGGAGCGCTCGCGCATCTACTTCAACGACTACTTCGACTAGGCGCCAGCTACGCCGGAGGAGATATCGGTCTGAGCGTGTATGGTTGTTGCAACTACGTGTATACCTCGATCACATTGCCCCCGCAGGGCACAACCCATCGCGTATGGGCGCGCGTGCAAACCCTCCGAGCTTACCATGGGACGATGTAGCCAGAGGGTGGCGACGTACTTCGCGAGATCTGATCAAAACTGTTCTTGGTATTTGCTAAGGATGTTTACAAAGCGCCTGCACAACCCCGGCGCATCGTACATTACTCGGCAGGCTCATCCTTGACATGCCCCCGTACCGTCCGTACCGAGGTCCCACTCGAAGACGCCCGACTCGCCCAGAAATCTAACGCTTCCTCGGTTCTTTGCCAACGCCGAAGACGCCGTCGGGTTGCGAGGTCGGAGATCAGCAGCCGGCCCCGATTAGGTAGCTGCTCGGGACAAGGGGGAAGGAATCAGAACAGCGAAAAACTCTGTATTTTCGCAGCACAAAACGAGGAAGACAACCCGGGCTTCGGTTACAACGCACCCCAACACGCGACGACCTCCTATCACACCTGTGGATCCACGGTGTCCTCCGGAGCCGCGGCGCCATCATCGTCACGTCGAGGGACCTCGTCTAGAAACTGGCCAAGGTTCCCCTCGCCGTACAAGTTCTTCCGCAGCTCGACTAGGACTGCGGCCTCGCCGCAATACTCCCATATCCGCTCATGGAAGAACTTCACGGCGCGGCGTCAGCCGCGCACGGCGCGGACATTACGCGCTCCCGCGGCATCTCCGATTGGGGATCGGCTAACCTCGCAACATGCTTGCAACGCGGTGTCGCAGAGCGCGACGCCACACACGACGCCACGTGCGCGCGGTCGCCGAAGATCGCCGCGGCGCCACGCGCAACGCCGGCCGCCTCTCCAATCCACCGGAGTGACCGCGACAGGTCCTCAGGCCCGAGGGAGCGCGCCGGCACTTCGGCGACAAGCCCCTTGAGAGTGTCTTCCAGGGCCAATATGGCGTCGGCAGCGCTGCCGGCGCCGCCAAGGCTTGATCCCGCTCTGCGAGAACTCGATCCCGCTCCGCGAGAGCGGCAGCAAGCTCGCTGTTCCTCCCCTCCAGAGCGGTGATTTGCTGTACAAGGCCGTCCCGCTCTGCAGCAGCCTCTTACCGCACTGCTTCCGCGGCTGAGGTTCGTGCCGCGGTAACGAGCCCGTCGTTCCGCGCTTGTATTTCCGCGCACTCCGACTCCAGGAGGCGTATGCGAGCATCCTGGGCGGATCACCCTTCCGCAGCTCCCTGCAACTCTTCCTCGACGGCCCGCAGCCTGCTCCGTATCACTGCTCCCTCGCGGACGTAAGCACTTTGCAGGCCCTCAGAGTATCTGGCGGAGGGACGAAGTCCGCTGGGCTTGGCCGCGGCACTGTGTCGCCAAAGACCGGCACCCCGCGCCAAGGCGGTTCCTCTTCCGGGATAAGTGTCGCTGCGAAGGGGAATTACACATGTCACGACGCATAAAAAAAATCGAAGGAGTTCCATCATAACCTACCTTCGGTCGCGGGCGGGAGGCTTCGCGGAGACGTCTCCCTAGCCGCGGGTGGAAACGCTTCCACGCCGGCCCCAACGGACGGCGCTGTCTCGGAAGGCCGGGGGACCGCCGAGCCAGGACCTCGCACCAACCGAACCTGCGCCACTGTCACCATGGCCCGAGGGGCTGGGAGGGGCGGGCGAGGGACCTCGATGTCCGGCGGGCCCCACAAGTTCCCAACACCGGCCGCCACAACGAACCTCGCGAAGTCCGCGGAAGGAGGATCGCAGCGCGCCGCCGCTTGGGCGGAAGGTATCACCGCGGTACCCGCCACGAAGGGCCCTCCGCAAAGATCATCCGTCAAGAGGTCTCCACGGCTACGACGGTAGAGGTCGGGGACTTCATTCTCATGACTTCGCGGGGTTACCCCACCGCGGAGACACCCCGCCTCGCGGTGACACCTCGGCCCCCCGGCACGAGGTTAGCAAGGGCGACGCCCACACGCTCCCGCGAAGGGTAGCCCGCCAAAGCCGCGCCGGAGACGAGGACTCGCGACCGATGTCGCCACCGGCACCACCACCTCGGCAACGATGCGTGGACAACGGGGCCTCCGCGGCACGCCGCCCGCTGCCGCGCCCCGCCTCAATCTCGCGCCCTCTAAATCTGAATCGGCATACTCGCCGAACTCGACCCGGGCTCGCTGCGGCGGCGAGGAGGCGGCGGCCGCCAGACTGGCGCGGTCGCGGTGCTCCGGGTCCTTTTGCGGGACGGCGCCTTCGTCTTCGCGGCACCATCATCCTCGTGCTGCTGGGCCGGAGGGGGCGATCCAGCATAGGAAGCCCTAAGGCCTCACACACGCGGTTTATCCGTCCCAACCCGGCCTCCGCGGTCGCAGCTGCGCGTTGCCCGTGCTCTCTACCGGTGTATGGCCCGAGGAACACGCGTCCTCAAGGCGAGTCCCTGCCCAAGACGGCATATTTGCGTAAACGCAATATATACAATTGCGGAGGAAGATATGGTGAAGACTTACGAAGGCCAATCGGCACGGGCAACGAGCAAATGGACGGGCGAACGTTGTCATCTCGACGTCACGCCCGGTGAAGCGCCAATCGTGGGCAAGTGGCGTTGCACCAAGCATCATATACTCTTGGCAAGATCGCGCATATTGAAGCGGGCGGTGACCCCCACAAGCCTCCGCGCTCTCAGCTCATCTTCCTGGTCAAGCGCCAGGCCGGGGGCGGTCTTGAATGTAATTGGCCCGCCCATGCATTCAAGGCTGTTGCCACTCGTCACACGATGGTAGAACCACCGCCTCGCCCAGTTGACCTCCCACTTCCCTCGGGTCGCGTTCGCAGGGAAGAGCTTCCCACATGTCGCCCGCAGGAGGAAGTTGACGCTGCCAAATTTCGACACCGTACCGTCCTTCCGCTCCTTCGGCTGGCACTGGGCCTCATGCAGATACGCAAACAAGGAAGCGCTGGGCAAGACCCTCCGCGCCGTGGCCCACCTGTACACGCGAGGCGAGCCACCGCGTTCGAGTCAATTGTGACAACTCCAACTTGAAGGTCGCAGCACCGCCCGACAATTGCTGCGACGGAATGCAAAGCCCGCACGACGTGGCGATCCGATAACTTCCCATCTCGCGGCGGCCGATCGGATGGTGTCCTCCGTCACGAGCGTGCGCCCAACTCCCGAATCGGACCACGACTCTTCTTCGCGCCCACCACTTATCGCCGCCGCGGATCGCGCTCCCCAGCGTGTATTTCACCTCAAAGGCGAGGACCGCTGCGGATGGCGAGCCGCCGCTGAGTCCGCTCGTCGCAAGTCGCCATCAGCACCCACCGGGAACTAGGCGGCGGAAAGGGAGCGCAGGAACAGGGCGAGCGAATGCGAAAAGCACCGTGAACAACCAAAAAGCGCGAGACGGCGTGGGCACAATACCACGGGGGGTTCTTAAAGGCTCCCCACCTCCTACCCTAAGCGCGAAAGGCCAACGGCAACCGCTCGCCTCCCGACGCGCGAGGTCGAAGCGTCGCGGCGGTCCATGTAGCCAGCATGCGACCGTGATCGTACAGAGTCCTGTCACCACGCGAAGTGTCGCTAGCGTCCCACCGCGCCTCGGTCCGCACAAGCAATAAACACATGTCGCGCGTCCCAGTACAGCCTTCGGCTCGACCCTGGCCGCACCTGTCCGAAGGGACAACTGCAGGCCCGCGCCGTAGGTGCAATCGAGGATCGGCGAGCAACGCAACCGCTCGCAGCCGGTGGCGCGCGTTGGGAGCGGGGCGGCCAGCAGGCGGCACACCTACAACGCCGCGCCACGTGCCCCGCCCCTCTTGAGGAAGGAACTTGACCGCGGGCGACCCGTTGGTACACCAATCGCTACCCGCAGCGTGTTCGTCACGAATGGACAAGCGAGTACGGATATAGCAGCCCGACTGTGTCAACCCGAGGGTCGGCGCGATTCCCGAAGCCATTAAAGCGCACTACCAGCGGCACCCCAATAGCGGCTCGCCGCCACCACCGAAGGATGGGGGCGGGCGCTCGCGACGTTCGCCGACCAGGCGCAAGCTCGCCGCCACCACTTGAAGGATGGGGACAGAGTGCTCGCGCGTTTGCCCGACCAGGCGCCGGCTCGCTGTCACCACCTCGAAGGGTAGGGGCGGGCGCTCGCGCGTCTACGCCGACCAGGCGCCGGCTCGCCGCCACCACGAAGGATGGGGACGGGCGCTCGCGCTACTGCCGGCCAGGCGCCACTCTGTTGTCACCACTGAAGGATGGGGCGGGCGCCGCGCGTCTACCTCGACCAGGCGCCGGCTCGCCGCCACCACTTAGAAGGATGGGGACGGAGCGCCGCGCGTCTACCTCGCCTGGCGCCGGCTCCACCGCCACCACCGAAGGATGGGGACGGGCGCTCAGCGTCTGCCGACAGGCGCCGGCCGCTCCCACCGCTTAGCATCCCGGACCACCTCGCAAAGCGTCTGCGGCGGCCCAACGTTGCAGCATCGTGCCGCCACGAGGCTCCAAAATCCATGGCTGGGAGAAGGAGCGTATGGGATCGGCGGGGCCTCGACCCACCCCATGCGTCGAGGCCTAGCTCCCCTCGATAGGGCATTCCGCCGGCGGCGAAGCGGCGAGTGGGCACCGGTTTACCCACAACGCACTCAACCGCAAACTCGAACTGGTGGTGCAGATCGCCTTTCGCCCATAGCCCCACGAGTCGGAGGTCACGCGACGTTCCACCCGTGGCGGTTTTGACACGTTCAGAAATGTAAATGCTTGAGACATCAACATTCCACGATGGTAACGCCGTGGGCGCAATCGAGAGCGCAGAGACTCAAGCATTTACGTCTTCGAGCGAGTCAAGCGTTGCCATTTCCATCTGGCGGCGCGCGAGCAGACCCCGTGGACGCCCAAGACTTCTATAGCAAGTTGGGACGTATTCCCATAAGTAGGCCGTCTATTGTTCATCAGCGATCGCTGACATTAGCATCAGTAGACGCAATCATCAAACGTGGATGAACAATAGTTTGTCTGCATGTGAGAAGATAACCGTGCGCAGTATAAGATGAGTAACCAAGGGTGAGCAAGGAGCAAAGCCGCGACACCGGCGTATTATACCGTGCCCATCGGCGAGGAGTCGCCAGATGGCGAAGGTCAACCGCGGCATGCCAATCGTCGGGATCGCGATCGATGGGCGCGGCGGTTCAACCGAATCCCACGACGCCCAATGGCGGTGACGCGCGTGCCCACATCGATGCGAGGCGGCGGAGCGGCCGTGCACCTACCCTTAGTAAAGGCAAGCGCGATTCCAGCGTCGTTAAAGTGCACTCTGGACGACAACCATCTCCCGAATCGCACTACATCGCGCGAAGCATTTCGAGACTCGCCGCGTGGGCAGCCGACCAAGTTCGACTTTGCCCGCAAATATCCGAGTGCGGCATGCGACGCGCCGGACCTCGTCTCGTCGAAGCCTTCGGCCTTCCGCTTCGCTTCGACCTCGATATCGCGCCGGCTTTGGGACCGGCGCCCGCATAGCGAGCAAGCAGGCGGACTATCCGAATCATCAAGCATCATAGGCCAATGGGACGGAGGGCCAAAGGACTCGCGACATAGCCGGCCGTGAAGCCCTTCACCATGAGAGGCTCTGTTGTAGGGTGGCCCCACCTAAACCAGATGAGGCCTGTTAGGTCCGAAATAGGACATGTGTAATGACATAAGAGCCCCCAAGGGGAATACTCATGTGTAAGGGTATGACTGTACAAACACTCCCCATATGAATATATATGTGGCATAGGCCACGGGAGGAGGGGCTAAGCCATTCATTTTACTCAACTCTCCACTACCACACACTCTCTCTGTTTGGTCTGTAACCACAACAACAGGTAATTTTTTATAGCATACTTTCGATGTTATTCCCGTAATCTTAGTTAATTAGTGTTATTTAATTAGTCGTAATTAATGTAGTTTGCATTATGAAGTAAGTTGATTGTAGTAATTTAGACATAGTTGTACCTTTTTGTGTACATACAGTACCCATAATTTGTTATTGTATAGTAGCCTGTGATTAAGCAGTCGTAATTATTGTAGTTGCAATTAGTTGGGGTTAAATAATGAGTTAGTGCTAAGTAATTAAGTGGCAAGGATGATGATAATGAATCACTCGTAATTTGTTTGGACGGGTAATCAAATTGTTGGTAATTAATGAATTATTCGTATGTAATTACACGCGTGTAATCTCTAACTTGTATAATTTTACTATCATTACCAATCTTCGCACTAATTATTTGGTCTATCCCATTTGTTAGAAGGTATAGCTTTACCTGAACTTCTCGAACAGTTCTACGATGAGAATTACCGATGCCACTAATGGACGACGAGTGACGCAGCTGACCCTCCGCCCTTGAAGCTGCGGGGAGGGAGGGATCAATGGGAGCTGGACGAGTGCTACGTCCCAATTCTGCAGGCCATGGGCTTGTTGCCCTTTGCGAGGCTAGTCTCCATCAGACGTCAGTTCACCATCGACGGTAGCCTGCTCGTGGCACTGGTGGATAGGTGGAGGCTCGAGATGCACATATGCCACTTTCAGTGGGGTGAGATGACGGTCACTCTGCAGAACATCTCGCTCTTGACCGGTCTCCCTCTTTGAGGTGACGCACTTGTTCCAGCCCCTACATTGGCAAACTGGAAGGAGAGGCTGGCGGACCGGTTTGGCCTGCCAACCCCGAATGGTGCTCATGGCGTCCCCCATGCTTTGCTGAAGAATTTCAGTATGTTCCCACAAGATGCACTGCTCAAGGTCATTAGGACGCACCTCGTCGTATACCTTATTCAGCTCTTTAGTTGGAGCATGTTTTCAGCCACATGCAACGATATTTGCAACGCTGAGTTCATCCACCTCACCGAGTCTTTGGTTGATATGGAGTTTGGGGCGATGCCTCAGTACAGTTGGGGATCAGCCATCCTATGCGTCACATATCGAGGGTTGTGGGACGCTTGCTAGCACGGCATTACTGATAACCCCAACCTGTGTGTCTGCCACGTGCTCTTGCAACTGTGGAGTTGGGAGCACTTCCCTGTCGGGCGTCCGGCCATCGTGACACCAGTGCACCCGTTCAGCGAGTTCGCTGACCTGATAGATGAGCCACTATGGGCTTCTCGTGGACTGGTGCCCATCTGCACTGGGCCAAGGGCAAACCATTTGAGGTTCTACTTGCTGTAACACAACGAGTTCGAGTCGTTGCATGACAGTGACATCATCTTGGATCCATAGACTGTAGACTTCATGGAGTGTGTATCGCCATACGGGCTGTCTCGGCAATGCCTATAGGACGCGGCACTATGTGCGACGACACGCCATCTAATGTTCTCGTACATGGTGGAGGCTTATGCGCCACAGCGCGTAATGCGACAGTTTAGTTTCCACCAGTTGTGCCCCTTCCGGACGGCAGTTTCCTACTGCGAGCCGTACACCAGTGAATCAAACTCCATATGAGTAATATTTACACTTTGTATGTCTTGGTCTGTAACATCGATGATTCCAAAAATGCAGATAATCGAGGGCGGGTCGGCATGCTACAAACTGGCGGCCAATGCAACATGAGTGGATGACAGCATGGACAGACAAGGCGCACCCAGATGTTGTCATGGAGCAGCGTTCGTATGACATCCGGACTTTTGACGAATACTTAGAGTGGTACGTATCTCGGTCGTGTAGCAGACTCACCATTTGTCCACCAGATCGCCCCAAGCAGATTACACACGACGATAATCTACAACGCTCGATCGATCGCCACAGTGCTTTGCGATGGCATGACAGCGTAAGACAGTTGCAATTTCTAATTGTTTCATTTACGAAATTCATATTGGTCATTATTGAACGTGTTTTGTATGTCACTTCAGTTGGAGTAGGCGCAGCGCGTCCAAGACCACCCTCACTAGCCTAGACACACCACCGGCCGTGCAAAATACTTTGAAGTACATCCTAAAGCAGGCCAAAATTTATGCACAACCTGAGCTGCAGCCGATCAATGGATCACGCCGTGCACATCGGGCACCCAATGGGGGCACCATGCTCACCCGCCAGGTCATCATGACCTAGCATGTCCGGCCAGCCATCACAATCTACCAAGTCTACCCCACGTCATAATACTAGCCACCGATCATCCGTGGGTCATATCGATAAAGAGGTAACTTACATACAAACCTACGTTTTATTTTCCTGTTAGGCCGTATGTTCTGCTAACATCATGGTGTTCTCCCGCCGAAGGTCCGTCGTTGGGATGCATCACTTTTGACATCTGCACCACCTACACAGAGTACCGCTTCTTGTTGTTCATCTTTGCTGTACATCTGGGAGGTACGAGATTCGCATTGTACATCCAGAATATTTAGTGACTAACATCATTTCATCTTATAGCCTTCAATTCAACGTGGGGGTGACATCGAGTTCACCGATGACGATACAAGCATCCCGGATGCTTCTAGGGAGCGGTACATAGCGCCAAGATTTGCAGCGTACACATGGCAGATCTTAACGTTCACACCATACCAAGTTTTGGAGACTTTGGTGGGCAGAGCTCCTCCAGCTTCACTGCCACATCCTATGGTCAAGGTGAGAGCTCCTCCGCACCACGAGGAGATTTCTACAGTCCTTTGTTCTCGACATTATTGCTAGCGGCTCGCAGTTCGGCATGGCAGAGTGGCAGGCTACCTGTCATCTGGTGATAGGGCGGCAAGGCCTATGCATCAGCCCACCAGCGTTGTCGCATGGCCATCCGGCGGCAAAAATACCATTTTATTAATACGACACATATACATCTATTTTTATAATTATGATTGTAAACAGTGCCAAATGTGCCAAAAAAAATATAAATAAATGTCCTTAAACCAGTAGCAACTAGCTCATAGTACGTCTTCGGGTTGGTTGTAAATAATGGCTTTAAACCAGTCGCAACTAGCTCATTGTACGTCTTCGGGTTGGGGTTTTGGATGGCCTTAAACCAGTAGCAGCTAGCTCATCATACGTCTTCGGGTTGGGGTTTTGGATGGTCTTAAACCAGTAGCAGCTAGCTCATCCCACGTCTTCGGGTTGGGGTTTTGGATGGCCTTAAACCAGTAACAGCTAGCTCATCGTATGTCTTCGGGTTGGGGTTTTCGGTATGGGAAGAATTGGAGCACGGTAAATAATGGCCCTAAACCAGTAGCTACGATGCATCGGTAGGGCTCAATGCATGGTGGGGCGGTGGTGACCTCCTTGAGACTTCAACCAGTTCCAATTGTGCTGTGCCGTGCGCAGGTCCATGCGTACTAGTTTGTCGGACTGTCAACAAGCTAGCGTGGATCGGTCAAAAATGAAGACGCAAAAGATGTGAGTTCTGTGTTTTAGTTTATCACTTTCTGTTACACTAATTAGTTTTTAAACTGTACATATTTTTAAGATAGAATTTAAAAGTATATTGTAGTAGACACTGCATTAAGTTTAAATATATCGGCTAAAATCACATACGACTGTTTCACTCTGTGTACTGTTTTTCACAAATAACCAAAATTCAAATATCATAAACCAAAATCTACGACCACAGTATACAAAACCCACTCAAATTATGTATGCCTCTCTGCAGTGGGTATGCGTTCCTGCGGCAGTACAACGCACGCCAGACATATGAGCATGAATAATAGTGCCTCTAACAGGCACGCATGCGTAGCTACGTAGTAGCATATGTAAACCGAGAGCCGGTACACCTGGTTTTGCCCTGTAAATTGTAATTAAGCGCACCCCAAAACAAAAGAGAGCGTGCATTGCACGCGTTTCCTAAACTGACCCCGCCCTCAAATCCCCGTGACAATCGCGTATCCATCTTCCCCTATCCAGTTCAATGCGATAACTAATCCTCTTTTAATTTCATCCAACCCAATCCTTATACTTGTAGTCGTTGTTTGCAATGCCAGAAATTTTCTCGGTTCCTGCGGAAAATAAAGGAAGGCAATAGATTGCTGCATGCTCCACGTTTGGTCAGGACAGCTAAAAGTTCTCGTAGAAAATGAGGGATATCAGTAAGATCAGATGACAATACATTTATTGTAAAGTATACATGAGTTGACAGTGCCCTATTTCCCACGTGGTGGTATTGGTGAAAAAGTGGTGATTAATGACGACATTTGGGGCCGGCCGGGGCCCATGGTATCGCAATGACCGCACCATCGCATGAACTCGCTGTCATTTGTCGTTTCCACCGTCTGACCTGGCACGGGTGCACGGACGAACCCCTATCGGCTACCTTGTGCGCATGGCGTCATTCATTCGTCGAAAAATCTACCAAGGTTGTGTGCAGCTCACGAAGCTTTCTTCTTCTGTCCTATCACAATCACTCGGTAAAAAGTACATTATCTGTTTTACTTAGAAAATGCTGGTCGTAAAAGGTTGGCACGTCGCGATTACTGGAAAACGCATCCAATACCTTCGACGCTAGTGCCCAGGAATGACGCATCGCGAGAGAAATTCACCTGAAATGAGATGTGAGCTCTCACATTCCAACACCAATGTTGCTCTCTGGTGTGCCTGATTGCTTCTCGCCGGCATCGCGTCACTTGCCAGGGTGATAGCGGCAATATGTCATGCATGGTAAACTCGTTTGGAAAAAGGGAAAGGAGACGAAAACCGAGCGCGGTGAAACTGTGAACTTCAGTGGTCCAAACCTGAACAACCCAAGCCACCGCGCACGTCCATACCTATTAGCTGGACATTCCTTGTCTTTACCGGTCTTAGTGTATAGAATGACATTTTAAACATTGGCATGGTCACTAAAACATAACCTTAATAACTAATTTCTACTATAATATATTTATAAAACATAATAAAATCATAATATTATGAAAGTGTTTTTTCAAACAAATCTACTAATATCATTCTCATGTGTCCAATCTAAAATATATAACCAAGTCTATAAAGTTTTTGAATGCATGTATTCAAAAATGTCACTATTTTGTGACCGGAGCAATAATACTCTACCTATCTATCTATATAAATAAAAATAATTGGTGAGATACAATGCATGCATCTCCTTTATTTTGTGGGAAAGAAAACTCCACAGTAATCCTAAAAAGAAAAATCCTAAAATTTATCATATTAATCCAAAGAAAAAAAGAAAAGGTTTTACGCCACTTATTTTCGTAGAGCCAGACTATAATAGTATAGATTATTCATATATAGATATTAGAATTCTATAACAAATACAATTATATTTCAATTATATATAATAGAGTTGTACATCAAAAAACTATATCGTTATAACTAGCCATGCAATTGCATGGGTAGGTGAGATTAAAAGCACCTCCTCCGCTTTGGAGATTAGAAATTTCCACAATAATCTTTAAATCGGGTGAAAAATTTAGAAATTTCCACCTTAATTAAGAGAAAAAGAAAAGATCTTGTGCGTCCGTTGGATGGCCCACCATAGTTATTATGGAGTACGATCTAGATCTCCACTCTTACATTCAACCAAACGAAGATAAAACTGGTGATTGTATAGGCAGAAGCTAAAGGATCTGTTAGATATAACTACGGTTTATGATTTTTGATTGAATTTTTTTTAATTTTAGCTGTTTGACAGAAATTACGGAGAGAGATACTCGCTTGCGATTTTGATTGATACAGATATTGGGTTTTTAATATGTACTACAATTAATTTATAAATCCCATTCTGAGAAAATACTCTATTTAAAAATTAGATATTATAGTAAAATTCAAAATCCATTTTTAGAAGCCGTTAAAAAAACAGGCCAAAGTATTGCTTCAGGACTCCTAGTTCCCAATGAGAAAGAAATAAAATAGAACCGGGACACAAAAGGAGGGAATAAATTTTTAAAAAAATGGCAGCGAAAGTTCCCACGGTGGTTCAAGCCTTCGAGGACTCGCTGGACATTTTTAGGGTGTGTTTGGTTGCTTTTGGGTAGTGGGATCGTATATCCTGGATGAGGGGAAGCTGGATGAGGAGGGTCGTATTTTGAAAAAGAAGAGTGTTTTGTTCGATGTATCTGTGGATACAGGCTGAATGAGTCTGTGATTGGTAGGCTGTATATGAGGCTGTATGAGCGGATCTGATATCTTTGAGAAGGTGTTTGGTTGGTGTATAGTGGGGTATAGTGACCTCGAATGTGAGAGGTGGTGTGGTTACCCCTTCACATGTTTTTTGTTTTTTGCACAAACTAAGTTATTCCTAATAGTAATTTATTTATAGTATGACATATTAATTTTTTTAACTTCTGAAAAGAACGTATTTGACAATATGATGATGTATATCAGGGAAATATTTACAACTTTACTCTAAATAAAAAGACATTAATAAAAGGAAAATTCTAATCTGCACATTCTTTTATTTCTCCTACTTTATTTTACCTTTCCCTTTTTTCTTCCCTATTTTTATTTTTCTTTCCACTTCTCTCGGTTTTCCTTTTTCTCTTCACCTCTTCCACCGACGCCTCAACTCCTCCCCTTCTCTTTGCTCTCGGCGCTCTCTCTCCCCTTCCGATTCTCCTCACACCGGCGCCGCCCTGGGCCTCCCGCGCCTCCCCTTCCGATTCTCCTCACCCCGGCGCCGCCCTGGGCCTCCCGCGCCGCAACGCCGCGCCTCACCGTTCGGCCCCTTCCCCGACCTTCGCGCGCCGGCGGCGCGGGAGAGCCACCGCATCTCGGTGGCGAGGAGAGGAGGCACCGCGCGGTGGCGGCGGTGGCGCTGCAGTGGCGGCGGCGTGGCGGGCAACGGCCGGCGGCGCCTCCAACCACGCGAGGCGGCGGCGACTCCAACCCGCGGGAGCGGCGGCGACTCCACCGACGCTGAGGACGCGGAGGAGAGCGCGCGAGAGGTAATCCTAGCCCGCCCTTCTCTGGACTCCCTCGGTCCTGGATTGCCACGTTCGGCCGAAATGGCCTTCTCCGCTGGTCCGGGATCGAGACCGTATGCGGAACGAGCGGATCCAGTCTGCTACAGTGAATTCATTCAACCAAACACCAGATTTTTTTGCAATATACGGTGCAGCTGGGATCCGACCGTCTATGTTCGGGCAACCAAACACATCCTTAGATTAATTTCCCTGGTGGCTCAAGCCTTCAAGGACTCCCGGCAGGATATTTTTTTTTTTAGATTCAATTACTCTTTGCCCTTCACTCGTGCGTCGCGGTGCCCCGCAACTTCATCCCCTAGCCTTGTGCCACACCGTCAAGGGTGTCTAGTGTGTGTTCAAAAAATCTAGGCCGCTTATTTTATGTGTACAATTTGAATATAACAGTGCAGCTTATACTAACAACTTGGCTGTAATCGTTTTGCATTCAGCTTTTAGCTTCAGACTTATTTTTCACTGTTTATAAATTTCGTCTTTTTCTGAACTTTTAGCTTTTTGTTAAGCTTTTTTGCCGGTTCTTTTTTTCACTATTCATAACAGTGCTTTTCAGCTATAAGCCACAAAAAAAAGCCCAAATGAGCACCACCAGTCCGTAAAACAAAACTTTTGAGTTGGAGTAGGAAACAGTTTGTCCAGCTCATAGACATGCATTAGCTTTAGACGATCTTTTTTTTTTTTGACATTTAGAAGGGACAGAAGCAACTCCTATTATTTAATAATTATTACAACAGGCACGACTCATCTTTGTAGGCTAATAATTAGAAGCATTACGTACCAGGGCTAAGGTTATATAAGTTCGGATTAATAGTGTATAAATATTAGAGTTTATTAAGTTTCTGATTCGAATCTTATTTGATTTATTTTTGTTTTCAACATAGATTCCTACTTCTACTAAAGTCTTTTTGTAAACACTATAAATATACCTATGTAGTCCATAGGAAAAGCAAGAGCATCATTGTAAATATCTCCTCATATAGTGATTTCACCTTTATGTATCCGTAGTTTTTTCTACAAGGGTTTTTTACGTTAAATTTGTATCTCCCTTTTTATCAACTATTTTTATTGTGCATTTTATAACAAAGGTATTAAACCGTTCAAAACCCCAACCGCTGCCATAGGATCAGGCAGCTCCTAGGGGTGGCACCAGCACGACGGCATCGAGGGTGGCACAGAGAGATTTGCTGCACATCATGTGCAATGTTGAAGCACAGGAGGTTTGATAAAAAAAAAAGGTCATTAGGTCGGCGAAACGTGTCTCGGCTCAAGTTTCTGAGCATGAAACTGTGACAGTGAGCAACTCCGATTCTGAGCGGGAGCTTGATTCTAGTCTGATACCGTGCCTACATCGAGTCCGAAACAGTTTCTGATCCGCATACGAAGCATACAAGAAAAGTCCATGTCAAAAGGCCCGTGAGGAGGCAACGAGAAGCGCTCATTCAACAAAGGGCCTATTCTTTTTGGCTGCGACTTGTGGTTTTTAGGCTGTTTGTGCGAGAGATTACAGAGTAACAAAAACTCATATATAATTTTTGGCGATATAAATGAGTCGGTAAGGTATGTACTATAATTAACTAGTAGATCTTATCTTGAAAAGATATTCTGTTTAAAAACTAGTTACTATAGAAAAACTGAAAAACAGTATTTAGAAGTTGAAAAGAAGACCAAAACGGAAAAGAAAAAAAAAGAATCCTACCCATCGGACGTTAGAACAGAGGTAGGCGACCAAGGTTCTAATTTCGGCGAAATTGCTAAGTACACACAAAAAGTGTACCAGAAAGCATCTAGAATTCTCATGCTTTGCGTACATGGAAATGTACTAAATTGCTAAATGCACACAAAAAGTGTACCAGGAAGTAGCTGGATTCCCATGCTTTGCGTACATGGAAACGTACTAGGAAGTTTCTAACATCTTTTGCTTCGGGAATACAGAAGTGCACCAAAGAATTTCGTAAACCCTTACTAGATATCAGGCGGAGCCAGGAATTTTACACAGGGGGCCAGCCAAGTACAATTAATAGATTGCTATAATCGAACTACCAGGAAAGATAAAGATTGGATATACTTTACCAAATGTATCACATATAAAGTCATGGTTTCATATTTTCATTACATAAAAGTTGCTGCAGGCAAAAGTATTCATAGGAACTAACCTTTTTCATTTTAGTCTTACTCTACGTGTCTTCATATCATAGAAATTATCAATAAGTGTATAAGTTGTGAACTCAATTGCAATCTCCTTCTCAATGTAGATTGTCAAGCAATTTCTTAGAAATTCATCTCCCATTTTATTCCGGAGTCTTGTCTTCACAAGTTTCATTGCAGAGAATGCACGTTCTGACGTAGCTGTCGAAACTGGTAGAGTTAGAACAAGCCGAATCAATGTTTCAAAGAAAAAATGCTTAGTATTTGCCATCTATAAAAATGATTTGGGACAACAGATAAAAAATGAGGATTGTAGCTTCTATAGAGTATAGGCTACAGCCTACATGAACTAAATAAAAGTGATTAACCAAACAAGATTATTTTACAAAGTATCGCTAAGTTACCTTGATCAACTTCTCACTGATTGCCTGGGTGCCTCCGCCGACTCCGCGCCTGGCCGGTTGCCCTGTGCCACGAGGGTTAGGGATTTTTTATTTCTCAATTGGGGGAAGACGAGGAGGCAAGGCGGCGGCGGCGAAGGGCGCTCCGTCTCCCCGTTCCATGTGAATTTCCCGTGACTCCGTGAGTGCCGAGCGAACGAGATGTGCCTGTGCGTGTGTGCTTTCTGCATTGATGGCCCGGGCCTCACGACACTAGCTACCAGGCCCAAATAAAATAATCGGAAGCCCATGTAAGTAAATTAGTAAAAGCAAACAATATCAAATTAATTAGACCCAATTACAACATAGGGGTTAAAAATTTTCAGCAGCGTTGGGGGGCCATGGACCCTGCTGGCCCCCCTCTAGCTCCGCCATTGCTAGATATACAAGGAATCACACCAGGAGATTCAGCATCCTCAACTCGGCGATTTGACTCGTCTTGACTCTATTCAATGACTCAACTTCAAACCGAGCGTCAACACACACTATCTCGGTGACTGTTCCAGTGCCAGGTTCGCCAACACCATTGTCCACACCACCCAGCGCAATACACTGTCATTGTATTGTGCCATCTCCGTTGATGATCTTCTGCCTCAGTCGATCGTCATCTTCCATCAAGAGGTTGTATCATCAGCTCTGCATATTTGTTGTTGGAGGTGAAGTTCATTGTAACGTAGACCGTTGTGCCTATTATTGGTGGCATACATGCGAGGATTAATCATTGGTGATTTATTCAACGATCCAACGTCTTCTACATGTTACTACGCAAGATCCGCAGATAAGGAGTTACAAGTTTTCAACACAATTTGGACTAAGCTTAATCAATGAGACTTTGAAAGAAAATAAATAAAAAACAATGTTAGTTGGGGGATAACTAATTCACTGTTTAATAACACCTTGATGCAGCTAACATAATACTCTTCATAATTTCTTATTCATTAGTGAAGGTTATGTTCCAAATATGAGTTCAATATGAAGGATTGAATTATCTGCATAGATATTACAACCTTTGGTATTGTAGGTGCAATACGTTCTAGTTGTCACAACTCAGTATGAGTCTATTGCAGAGATTGTTGCTGCTCCATTGACGGCACAAAAATTCTTTTTATTCGAACAATTTTACAGGAGTAGTTTTCAACCGTGTCATGAAATTCAATTACTTTTACAATCCGCGGTTCGATGTATGTGATGGTTACACGTGCAAGTTGCTCTTCAATGTGCATTGTTTACCGAGTTATATGTTCTAGGTAGAGCATGTAAAAAGTCCATGAGATGAGTTCTTCACTGTAGTTATCTAGCACCACAAAGAGAAGCATATGGATGAGACTGATCCAGTCTTAATCATTGATTAGTTATATGGACTTTTAACACACAAGGATCATTGAAGGTGGATTATGATTTGAGAAGAATTAATTTGTTTTGGCTATATGGAGAATTCGGCTCAATGTGGAGATTGTTGAATTTTTTATCCGAATCATATTCGGTGTGTTTCCTTCTTCAATACTACTCCTACCTGAAATTCCTCTTTAAATACTATAAATATATCTCTCTAGACCATTGGGAAGGTAAGAGACTCATTGTAAACATCTCCTTATACAGTGATTTCGCCTTCGTGTATATGAGAATGTGTGATATGTGTGTGTGTGTGTGTGTGTGTGTGAATTTGCATTTATATATGTGAGAATGTGTGATATATATGTCAATTTACATTTATGTATATGAGAATGTGTGATATATATATATATATATATATATATATATATATATATATATATATATATATATATATATATATATATATATATATATATATATGTGTGTGTGTGAATTTGCATTTATGTATATGAGAATATGTGATATATAGGTGAATTTGCATTTATGTATATGAGAATGCATGATATATATGTGAATTTGCATTTATGAAAAGTGATTTATAGATGGTTTTACTTTAGAATCATCTATGATGTGTATTTATCACAGACAGTTATAAAGTAGAACCGTCTGTGATGTGAATTTATCACAGACAGTTATAAAGTAGAACCGTTTATGATGTGAATTTATTATAAAGTAGAACCGTCTGTGATGTGTATTATCACAGATAATTATAGTTTAGAACCATCTGTGATGTCCAACCTATTCATATTCGGACTCTAGGGTTTGCTCACGCTCCCATGCACTCAGACTCCCACGCCTCCTCCCTGAGCACGTCGTCTCCTCTACCGAGCCCGCCGCCTCCTCCCCGAGCACGAGCCGCCGACTCCTCCCCCGAGCACGAGCCGCTACCTTCTCCCCCGAGCCCACCGCGTCCTTACTAGCACGCCTTCCTCCTGAGCACGTACACCGCCTCCTCCCTGAGCACACCGCCCTTCTCCCTGACGCACCTCCTTCCCGAGCAAGGTAGTTATCCGGTCATGACCTTAGTGCTTTGCTCTGTCCTCATGGCCTCATGGGATACATCGTTCTTGTGATGAGCCTTGCCCATGTTGCCTTCTCAGTGGCTTGGATTGCCACTGCCCAATGAGCTTTTACTTTCTAAAATTTCTATCCTGCATAAAGTTTGCCATGCTAGTAGTTCAATTCATTATCTTTGAAAATCTGTGAATAGTACTAGCACTGGGAGGACTTTTGCATAATAGATTGTGGGCTTTTTGAGATTGATCGATAAGGAAACTTGTCATATTATAGATCATTGTAACTATCAATTGAAGTATTATGCTAGCTTTTGGTTTTGTTGATTGCTAAGATAGATATTTCTATTTCAGTATAGTTTACTACTGTCCTGATTATTGCTGAATTCAATTGATATCGCAGTAACATATATCTGTTATATACTTCTGGTTATTGCCAAAACTTTGTTGGCACTGCAGTAGCAATTCTCTGTTTCTATTTATGCTTATAGCATGCAATTGACTTTGTCTCTTATTTGAGATAATTTATACATTGTCAGACTAGTAGAATAGTAAAGAAGTCAGACTAGTAGAATAGTAAAGAGATAGTCACTTTGATTATATTGATATATTGACAAGAGTGGGGAAAAACCAAGATTTAATCTTGTGCAACTTCTTAACTGAGAGCAAATTCACAACTTTAATCTGTGTAATATGCAGTTCATAAATGCCCACTTTCCTGTACAGTTCAACATATTATCATGTGTTAATGATCTGAATGCTTTATCTATTTTGAGAGATAATTGGCTTATCTTCATGTCATTTACATACTGTTGGATATATGCTTTACTGTAAATACTTGGATTTAGATTTAACCTGAAATTATTACTTAAACCACCTAATTTCCAACAATCCAAGCCACCAATAAGGCAGTAGGGGCAAGACTCGAATTGATTCTTATTGTCATTTGTTACTAGCAGCCAATTCACTAGTACTCTCTATTTCTTCGTCACTTCTATTCTCTTGTGAAGATGTCGTCCGCTCATTCTTTGTCATCATTACCTCATGTGTGATGCACCATCCTTTGGAAAATCCAAGCACCATAGAAGCGGAATAGTTGCATGGGAACAGATTGAGATCACTTACGATTTGTGGAAGAACAAGAGCAAAGATCGAAAAAATGAGCTGGTGACGGAAGTTTTTCGATCGTTCGAGATCCAGAAGAACACTAGGCCTCCGTTCGATGACATGCATTGCTCGACATTGATCTTCCTACCGACAAGTTGTAACTATCGCTACAACTACGTTGGAATAGGCCAAACTCGAAAAAATTCGAGTATAATGTGCGTACTTCTTGATGTCTCAGGTTATAAGAAAAGATGGGAGAGTTCCACAATGTAAAGTGAACTTGTATGGAATAAGATTGAATTTAATTGTATATGTGTATTTGTTCATACATGGTTAATTTATTTTATTTCAGTTAATTGATTTGTGAAATGGATGTTCTTGTTTCTGAAATGAATGTAAATTGGATGTATACATGTACTTATTGTATTTTTGCTTGTTTCAGATGGTATAGCTAGCATTTTCTTTTACTAGCCAACAAACAGAAATAGATTTAGAAATATAAAAGAATATCATAAATAGTTATTAACTCATAATCGTCTGTGACTATCACAGACGGTTTATAATAGAAACCATCTATGATATCTGACAAAACACAGATGGTTTAACTATAAACCGTCTGTGATAGTATGTATCACAGACGGTTCAAAAACCATCGGTGATGACCTCATGTTATTACTGACCCATAAACTCAGACGGCTCATGAAACCGTCTATGATGACGTTTTTAAACTGTCTGTGATGATCTTTTGTGCAGTAGTACTTCTACCATGTGTTTTATAACATAGTTGTATAACAAATTCAGTTATATTTTCAAATTATAAGCAGAGTTGTATAACAAATAAAATTATATCGTAGTATCTAGCCACATAATTGTGCAGGTAATTCGGCTAGTTATATTATTAAAAACAGAAGCAAAAGAAAGCATCACATTAGCTCTCAAGGGCTAGAGATTACCATGCTAATTGTAGTAAAAAGAGAAAGATCTACATCGCTAATTGTGGTGAGTCCAGATTATAATGATGCATATTAAACAGATATAGACACGACAGTTGTTACAATTGTACAAGAAATACAGTTGTGTTTCTATTGTAAGCGTTAGAGTTGTATAACAAATACAACTCTATGTTAGATACGATCACACACTTTGTGGTATAAAACCGTGCAATTACGTGGAAATTCAACTAGTTACATTATAAAGCAAAAGCAAAGAAGGCACCACGTTTGCTCTCAACGGCTAGAAATTCTCACAATATGGTGGGCCTATATTATAATGGTGCATACTTAAAAAGTATGTATTAGAGCTATTGCAATTGTATAAGAAGATATAATAAAAGCATAGTTATATAGTAAATATAACTCTATTTAATTATTACAATATCTAGTCGTATAACTACGCGGAAAACCTGGCTAGTTAATAATTAAGGGTCCTCACAAAAAAGAATAACATTAAGGGGTTAAATTGCACCCTCCGGTGGCCAACGTTTAGTGGTGAGTCCCTACTGATTGCTTTGGCTCCATAGCAGCAGTATTACAAATGGCAACAGTGCGTCGTGCTGTTTGCCGATTTCCCTCCATTTTAGACAGTTTCAGCTTCCGCCTTATAACTTATAATTTTTCCGTTTGTTTTCTGGCTTTTTGGCTCTTTTGAGTTTTTTACTTTTCTTTTTTTTCTTTTTTTTTGTATTATCCATGCTGATATAATATGTTTTTTAATTTAATTACGTAAAATAAGTCAACAATAACTATAGTGTAAAATAAATTATAAAATTTGACTTATAAGTCAATTGGTTTGGAGTTTATCCTGGCAAGCTTTTGTCTCGAGTCGAAGCTACCAAGAAAGCAAGAAACATTGATACTGCCTACGCCCTCCTATAACCACTTGTCACTTGTTGCATATCAACGAAGATGACAGGTGAGTCGGAAGTGGACGATCAAATGTAAAGTTCTTTCCCGGGTTGATAGGCTGGAGAAAGCACCAACTTGGTTTGTACCGTCTCCTTTTGGTCTAGTGGCGCGAACAGTTTGCAGCCGAGGCAGGCGATAAATTTGGAGCACACATTCAGAAATCCCATCTGACGACTTCTTAAAAAGAAAACAGTAACCCTGCGAAAACCACCACCCGCCTTCGTCTTAGCTGCTTAATTTCTAATCGAATGGCAAACATTTTGCACTTGTTCGAGTCCTGTTTAGAGTGCAAAATTTTCGCAATAATTATGTTTAGCATAATTCTCGTAGGATTACAGTGAATTTTGTGTGTAAAAAAGGCCTAAATAATCAAGGCCTAAATAATCAAGCTGGTTCCAGCGTTTTCTCTTGGCGTGTACTCCTATTGTATTTAAGGGAGTTTATGATCACCAGGTACCCGGCGACCCAGATATTCATGGCCATTGGACATATCCAAATTGCAAAGAGATAAAGGCTGCATGATTGGCTCTCACCTGCCACATCATAAGTAAACAAGCGACTATGGCTGGTGCGATTCCATTCGGATACATAGTCAAATCAAGCAAAACAGAGGTGGTACAATCTAACTAAGCGGGGTCCAGCTTAAGTGATAAGTTTCCCCATCCAACCCCTGTACTATTTCGCGGTAATGAAGCCCTATTTTGAGTTTTGGACATGGACGTAGGCAGGACGATAGTGTTGACATCCAAACATGCTCTCGGATGTGCATGCTAACTTCTCGGATATAAGGTTATCCATTTCGGAATTCAACCAAGTGACGCTGTCCAAAATTAGACAATGAAGAAACTTGAAACCTGTATTGATTGCATCGTATTAATTATATTGTCTAATTTTAGTTAACCAGTGATAATCCAAGGTGCCCATGCATTATCTGAATTGCGGGGTTTTCATGTCCTACACCAGAACATCTCAGTTACCGTAAATTTTATTGGGTAAATATCTAGTAAACAAATGGCTAAATGTTGCAAATTATGCAAACATCAAGTGTAGAAGTTTTAGCAATGCTCCAATAAAATTGCCAGAGATAGTCGATGGCATGTTGTATAGCCATGCAAAATTTCAACGGGAAACTCAACTTCATTTGAGAGGTATAAAAAAAGATAATTACTTAGTGAATAGTGATTTTTGCACTATTCGGTAAGTATTCGTCTCTTTTGCAGCTGTGCAGAAATCTAACTACTTTTAGTTAACCAGTGATTATTCAAGGTGTGTGTGCGTTGTGTGAATTATGGGGTTTTTTATGTCCCACCTTAGAACATCTCTGCTACTGTAGACTTTATTTGTGATAGCTGTGTTAATTTTTATTTAAAATGGTCAAGTCATAAATCATTGACATCATGCTTTCGAAGCTCAATAAATTATAAAGCCTGTGGCACAATTGTTATTTGAGAAGATAAGTACTACTATTCACTAAGGATTTGTCGTTTTCGCACTTAGTGAATAGTGATTTTTTGCACTATCACTAAGTATCCATCGTTTTTGCAGCTGCGCAGAAATCTAGCCACTTTTAGTTAATCAGTGGTTATTCGAGGTGTATGTGCGTTATTTGAATTGTGGGGGTTTTTATGTCCCACCTTAGAACATCTCTGCTACTGTAAATTTTATTTGTGAGAGATGTGCTAATTTTTATTTAAAAAATGGTCAGGTCATAAATTATTGGCATTATGCTTTCAAAGCTCAATAAATTATGCAGCCTGTAGCACAATTGTACCACCAAACAGACTGGTTAATCGAGTTATTGAAACAATTTATCGTCTACTATACATCATGAAAAAAGATTCTACATTGACTCGTGAAAAAAAATATTACATTGAATCGTTGCAAAATAAAGAAAAACTCGGAGTAGCTAAGAAAGCGCTGCGAGCCGACCAAAGCCTTTTTGTTGCGTCGTCGGTGTCATGTTCGTTTTTCAAGCTGACTCTTATTTCTTTACATAGAATTGCTATAGTTGACTATAGATGTTTATATCCAAAGGTCAACTAGTAGCATATATATTATTGCTACTACTCCATGAACTATATAGAACTTATGAAGACATGCCAAAATGCTGGCTCTTCCTAGTCAAAGATAACCGTTTTCATCTGCATTTCTCCAAGGTCGTAGTTCTTCGACCTGTGAAGTTAAAGAAAACTAATCCCAACCATTGCAGCTTTTTCTAAGCGAGATCGTACCAGTTTACCATCACCACCAGCGCAGTGTAGCAGTTACACTTACCGTCTGTAATTTTACCATGTACTCCAGCAATTACCATTCGTGTTACTGGTAGCAGCTTTTCACCGCGGTCCACAGTGGCTGACATTAGTTAGTGGCTGGGACCAGTAGGTGCTACCGAGGCAACAACACGTGTTGAGCGGCAGGAAGCACGACGAGCACGTGCGGTGGCTCGGAGTGGAGGGCACGACGGACGGACGGACGGACGGACCAGGATAACCCTCCCGGTACGTGTACGGCCTGGATCGGTGTCGGCCACTCCACGGGTGGGCACAGTGAGTTTGATTCCTTCAACGAAACGGAAAGGACAACTCATCCGCTCCGCTGCAATCCGCGACGACAGGTACAGTGAAACTCCAGCATGTAAAATCCACGTGGTAAAAGGAGAAAAGAAAGGTAGTCTGAAAACGATAGAGGTGGAAAATACAGGAGGTGCTCGTTTTTATTGTTTGATTTGGAATGGTTTAAGGGTGTGTTAGGGCCTGTTTTTTAAGTCAAAAGCTGACGGCTTTTGGCTTTTGCTACAGTACCTAACTTTTAAACGGAGTTTTTTTTTAAGACATGGTCTACAAGTTAAACGATCTACATGTTAAAAACCCAACATATGTACAAGCCAAAATCGCAAGTGAGTATCTGTCTCTCCATAATCTGTACCGTAAACAGCTTAAATTCAAAAATTTCAGCCAAAAGTCATAAGCCGCAGCCGAAAAGAACAGACCCTTATTTTCGACTGCGGCTGATGGCTTTTAACTCTAACACGAGCAGTTAGGTGAACGAACCGAGTGTCGATAATTCAGTAAGCCGATTGAAAAAGACTGTCTCAATGAATCGTTTTGAAAAAATGATAAAGAAGATATTCTATTTATCTATTTATTTGAATAAATTTATAAGCTAAAAAAAGAGCCTAAAATTAATTTTGAAGAAAAATACGTGAGTCCCATTTGAGGTGTGCCGATCCCAAAATTGCGTGCACTGGGGAAAAAATCCCAACTTTGTGTGTTTATAGTATTATCTCCAACAAACGCTCGGAATTGAGTTTGTAGGTATTAACACTGAGGGAATTGGGATAATTCGTTATGTACCACAGCAATCGATCTATACCCGAGAAATACTATTATAATCATGTCTCTTTAAAAAATACCATAGCAATTATTAAAAACTGGTACAAATGCTATTAAGATCAATCCTACGGTATTTTACAAGAATACAGAGCTGGCCGCCGCGGTCACCGCGTCGGCCTTGCTACTCCGCGCCGCCGGCAACGGCAAGGGCTCGCGGCGGCACTCGTGCCGCCAGCGACTTCGGCGCCGCGCTTGCATGCGCGCGCGCGCGGCGGCACGCCGCCAACTTGTTCTGGTCGAGTGGTTCGCGTCGTGGCGCGAGGACCGCCGCATCACCCGAGGACAGCGGCGCGCCGGCGCGGCTCGCGCTGTGCTCGCCGCTGCTGCGCGGCCGTCCGAGACGCGGCGCCATGAGTTCCGGCCGCCGGGTGTGGGTGGTGAACTCATCGCTGCGCGCGCGTGCGAGCGCTGCTGCTGGAAGATGGCGCACAAGGCCGAGTGCACGCCCATGGATAGGTGGCTCCACGCAGCCAACCCCAACGCCGCTGGCCGCCGTGTCCCATTTCTTGTTTCCTAGCCTGCTCTCTCTACGCAGAAGGGCAGTACAGTAAAAAAAAAATACAAAATCATATTCAGGATGCGTATTCTTGTAAAATACCGTATTGATTATAATAGTATTTATATGAGTTTGTAATGGTTACAGTGGTATTTTTCAAAAAACGTGATTAAAATCGTCTTTCTTAGATATAAAACAATTATAGTGGCACATGACGAACTATCTAGAGGAAATTAACAAGTAAATGAGCTACTCGCATATGATGAAAATCGGATGTGTACAGTCGGCGTGAGATCTAATGGAGTTGCTTTATATTCAGTCATTTCCTATCCAGGTCAGGCCAGTCACGTACCAGTGCGTAGGGGTGCGTCGAATCCGATTGGTACTGAATCCGAAGAAAAAATATGGGTTAGGATATGGTAACAGCAATATCCGTCCGAATCCGATACGTCTTCAAGTTTGATTTCATGTTAGTGATACTATTTGACGTTTCATTTTCTTTTGCAATGGTAAAATAAAATCTTCCACATCAGCTATTAAGTAGTAACATCAAGTTCTTGACAGTACATCCTCCTACTCCATTTGTTTGATCGCATGCATTCCTTACAAACGGGTTAATCCCGACCGATCCGGCACCGAATCCGATTGGTACCGAATCCGATTGATACCGAATCCGGAGAAAAAATATGGGTTAGGATATGGTAATAGCAATATCCGTTCGAATCCAATCCGTTTGCACCCCTACCATGCGCTACTGTTCCACCCATACGCCATCCGATTCTCAAATCAAGGGAGCCTTGCGGAGTGGCCAAATAACAAATATCTAGTCGAAGGACATGCATGATGATGGGGAAATAACTAACCAAGGAAAAGAAAACGCACCCGAGACGTTCTCTCATCTGCCGAACACGTATAGGGCAAGATTTTTCTTGCGTCTAATTTCTAAGTGACCAACTCCGTCCTACACAATTCTCCAACACCAAAGCAAAAATCTTCCCATCACATTTCGTCGCTGGCCCGGCCAACGGTTTCTCAGGTAGAGTAGGAGCAAAATCACATACAGTACGCACAACACAAGAAAATCTCTGGCTCTGATTAACTCGCATTAGTTCAGTGAGTGGGAATGTCCTGCCATGGCGCAAACCAATCGGTGCCTCTGTTGTCATTCAGGTCGCGACCTGCTACTTGAGGTCCTGATCAACTCTGCTTCGACTTCTGACTTATTTTTTACTATTCATAAGTTTCGTCTTTTTCTGAACTTTTGGCTTTTTGTTGAGCTTTTTTGCCGGTTCTTTTTTTCCCCGTATTTGTTTGTATTATACGTAATGGGCTAACATATTTTTTATATTTTTAAATTTTTTAAAATTTAATTATGCTAAATAAGTCTCTTTACACTCTGATGCTTTTTCAACCAATTCTGATGTTTTCAGCCATAAGCCATGAGCTTTTCAGCCGAACCGATCACCACCTCATGAATCTATTTGCCTCGTGGGAATCAGGTACCTCCGCGCTTATAGGTGTGTTTTTTTTGCAACTTATCATTTTTTATCTTATCGTAAATACTTGTATAAATGAACTAAATAGCAATAAATTATTTTAAAAATGTTGTGCCTATAAGTTTGCTTTAAAATAACAACGAAGAAACCGTCCTATCTATTTATTAAGGAAAATGTCTAGGCCATTCTCAGTGGAGAGTTTCATGGCATTGTTTCCAATACTGCCACATCATGTAAAATAAAATGAAACATGGATGAAATATATATCCTCAATGCATAGTTTCATTCTATTGTTTTATAGACATTTAATTCCATAACTCATATAGAGTTGGTAATCGTGCCAAGCGAGTTTCATCTCATTTCTTCTCTCTCTTCTTAAAAATATTGTCATATCATTAAAAATACCTATGTGACAGCTTATTAAATACAGATAAAACTCCCACTGAGACTGACCTAAGCTAGAAAAACGAGCCTCTCTTGGAATCCAATGGGCTTGCTTCAAAGATATTACTGCCGCACTACCGCTGGAGCGTAAGCTTCGGAACGTTTCAAAAATCCAATCGAAACCGAAGCAAACTTCGGACGACCGAATTGACCAGCATGCGAAGTTGCCAACAGCGTGTGTGGCTGCGGAAGCGGCCGTGCTACTGCTGTCACTAGTGGTCCCGCTAAAGACAATGATTAATGTTAACCTCTCTCCCTCCATAAGCACCGGATTAAAGTTGAATTAACAAAAGAAAATAATAACCATGTCTTTGACTCTTCAATGGGGGTAAAAATAACATGGCAGTCTGCCTTTTCTTTTTACTGCCAGTGCTGCCGTCCTTTGCGTGAGGTGGGCGTGCGTGTAAAGAAAAGCCACACGGGACGTGGGCCAGAGGAAAGGACACGTGGACCCTGTCATAAGGCAGCACGTGGTGGTGCTTCGTGATCGCTGCGGCGGCAGTTACGGATTTGAAGGCCGTCGAAGTTAACCAGATTTGATGAAAAAGTGGCACTCTGACCATTTTGCCCCCATACCAGGCAGCACAGCTAGTTATTTGTCCTATACGAATTATTAAGGCTCCGTTTATTTTAGCTTAAGTTTTTGATTTCTAATTTACTTTTTACTATTTATAAATTTTATTTTTTTTCCTGATTTTTAGCTTTTCTTTAAGTTTTTTCCTGTTCTTTTTTTATTCATTTGTATTATCTACGATAGGCTAACCTATTTTTTATTTTTTATTTTTTTAAATTTAGTTATGTCAAATAAGCTATCATTAGTTACAGTGTAATTTTAGCTATAAGCTAATTTATTTCAGTTCAATCGAGCGACACCTAAGTGATGATGGATTTGATAGCAGATCTTCTCTTCCAAGAGTCTTCTATCCCTAACACACAAAATATTAAACACAAGCAATCGTCCAACAAAAAACTGTACTAGACAAAGTTATTTCATTGTAGAAGATGAAAGATACAGGAGACGTTTGGTTCGAAGTCTTAATATATCTTGTCACGTCTAGTTTTTAGACGGATGTTTGGTTTATTACTATAATTATAGTTTGCCATACTTTCTTAGCTTTATGAATATGGATGAAAATAGATCAGATAGTGGTTAAATTATATTCACATCTATATTTTTCTCAAATTCGCATACAAATCAGACAAACGTCGGATACGAATACAAACTTGACAAATGTCGGGCATGAATTTTGATCAGATTATACTAAAAATCAGATCGGATTTGATAATTTTTTGGATTTAAATAATTATTTGTGACCTCTCCTATTTAAAATATGGCACCAACTTGTTTTAAAATTTTAAATAATTGATATAGTGTAAATAATTCGATTATAAACATATCAAGTTTGGCTAAAAAGAGCATCCAAAAAGTTTTATTGGGAGATGTTTCAAAATAAAAAAATGAAATGCCAAATTAGATTATATCGTGATGGTGAACTCATCGAGATGATCAAAATGTATATATATAATATGTCCAATTTGGAGGGCAAATGCAAAATATATGTATTAGCTAGCTGTTACTATTATATATGTCAAATCCTGATATTTGACTCTGAATCCACTTCACATCATACAGGATTCATATCCAACATCCGAGTCTATGCCAGATTAACATTTGCATTTGAATCTGGTTTCTATTCTAATTCGGATATTAAGTATCCCAATTCAAAAAATCCAAGTTTAGTCGCCAGGTAATCTGACTTAATCCGGTTCCGTTTTCACCTCTATTCATGACCCACGTCTGTCATAGACTTAATTTTTATTTTGCCAAACTTTGCCACAGTTGTGACGTTGTATTTGTTGCAAAAAAGTGTGGTAAACTACACTTGTCTAAAGTTAATTATAGCAAAGTAGCCACAAACCAAACAGGTCCATAGATACTTTCAGCGTTTGATCTTGCCCGTCAGCAACTTGGTTCCAAATTAAATCCTTTGTGTTGCCTCTCCAATAGATCGGAGGCAGTAGGTACATAATATTCAACCCATTGTTCAAGGTTATGGCACCATATCGTGAGAGTTGTTGCCAATGGTTATCTGCGTATGTGTTACTGTGGTTTAACTATTGTAACATAAGGCCAAGTGTGAGCACTTCCCACATATGGTTGACCAACTGCTTGTGAGCTTAACTATTATTGAACATGCAATAAAAAATATACAAAAGATGAAATCATAAAACGATTATCACATGTTGTTCTAGTTCTCCAAAGTAGTCGCTAGCCAGCTCCACTCCATAGACAAGAGAGTGGAGTTTAGACGCTACGATCTACTTGAAGGAGAGGTGGCTTCCCCAGCTCATAACCGACGACTAAAGTTGGAGTCAAGAAAGGCGTTAGATATACTATTAGAATTTAAATATGTTAAAGCTTGCCAAATAAATAGAAGTAGTTTATATATACCGTACCTTCAAACAACTACGTACAAATGTGTTACCTGGATTGCACTTTCCGTACACTAACCGCAAGTAGAGATGTCAACAGATAAATACCCATCCATTCCATACCCGTACCCGCTAGGTGTAAATTTACCCGTTGGGTTACCCGTATTCGCATACGTGTAGAAAAATTTACCCGTACCCATACCCGCGCGGGTATTACTACCCAACGGGTAACCCGTACCCACAAGCATACCCGGTTCAACACTTAAGAATATCATCAATTTAGACATTCATTAATCATACATGCCAAGCACAAAAGCGTCTAATGATCAAAATTAGTACATCACATAAACATACTTGATATGACCATATCAACATATGACAAATAAATAAAAAATCAACAAGTAGATAATAAAATTAACATTTGAGTGGGATGTCTAGTTGTCTAATACGGGTATTCATTACCCGCGGGTAGGCGGGTATGGGTAGTATATACCCACACCCGCACCCGCCTACCCGGCGGGTAGAGGATTTCGCCCAATAACGTACCTATGGGTACATAAAATTTTCCATACCCGTCTCTTTATCGGGTAAAACCCGTCGGGTATTCGGGTATCGGATACCCATTGTCATCTCTAACCGCAAGGTAGTTAAGCAAGCTATCGACTTAATTTCTGTTGCATTTAACTATATCGGATTTAATTGTTTCATGCGCTCAAACATTATATGCATGCTTACATAGAACTAGCGAACAACGACTAAAATGGAAGCTATACGCTAGAAACAAAATGCAATCAATTCACATCTAAAAATAACGCACGACCAAACGATTCAAAGACAAGACAGACAATTTATTCGCATGAGTTACCGCTTATAAGGGGTGCTCAAAATGTTTTTTTAAGTGGCTTATGACTGAAAATGTACTATAGCTGATAATGACTTATTTGTCATAATTAAATTTAAAAAATTTAAAAATAGAAAAAACATGTTAGCCTATTATGAACAGTACAAACGAATACGGAAAAAACCGATAAAAAAGCTCAAAAAAGTCAAAAAAAATCAGAAAAAGATATTTTAATTGAATAATAAAAAAGCCAGAAGTTATTTTGAGCGGGCCTATTTGCCGTTGCGGCTTTGCTCAATCGGCCTCTAAATCACGTGGAAGACCTTGTACGCTGTGCGCAGAAGATCACCGTCTTCCTACTGTACACACAGGGAGAGAAGTAGAGAACCATATCGAGAATGGAAGAACGCTCAGCCAGCCAACCCAGGCGAGAGCCTATGGGAGGGCAAAAAGGTAACTTTAGCGCAGTAGCGCAGCGCCTTCCTCTGTAGCCCTACGCGCTCTCTGATCCTCGGACCCCGCATACCGGGAACGTACCGACTGGGCCCCGCGTGTCATACGGAGAGCCCACCAGCCCACTCATTTTTACCTCGGTTCTTTTCACCTCGTCTGGCCGGTGCGCTCTCGCGGTAACAAAAAAAAGAATTACTCGACTGATTAGCGCGATTCACAAAGCATCGCAGCGGCAGTTCGGGGGGGTGGGAGGAGACTAGTTTAAGGCGGGATTATAAAAAGGAAGCGCCCCTGTCGCTGTTGCGACACCCGCACCCACTTGCCTATTACTTTGTGCTCGCGCAGCGGCGTCGCGGCCCTCTTCTTATCTTCACTCGTGCCGGTGCCTTCTCCTCCGTTTCTCTCTCCCCCCTCTCAACCCCCCGGCTATGGCAAAGGTGAAGAAATAGAAGAAAAAAATAGCAAGCGGAAGGTTAGCATAGAGGTGAGCTCTTGCTGCCCTTGTCTTTCTTTTTCTGTTCCTGTGCGCATGTGATTCGCTCTCTTTCCTTTGTTGATGTTTTTTCTTTTGCCCCTCTTATTTTTGAAGAATTTTTGCGTGTGTTCTTGATGGGCTGGTTGGTGATCGGAGATAGGCTATGCTTTGTTTGTTTGGACAGATCTTTTTCTTTTCAGATATTTTGTGTGGATCCACGGCAGAGTCCCAAGCTTGCAGCTTTAGATGTTGTCATATGGTACCAGCCAAATACCTGAGTTTCTTTCTTTTGCTTGGTGTTGTTCTAGATCTTAGTGCTTATCCCCAGTCAAAGGATACAAGTTTTTTTTTGTTGAGCATGTTCTAGAATGTACAGTACTTGCTGCTATGGAAGGATGTTGTTTTGGATCAAGGAAACCTGTAATTTCTTTTTGCTCTTTGAAGATGTAATTTTTTGTTATCTGTGTTCCGTTTTGATATCTACTTGATCCATTTTGTCTGCTGTTTTCTTCTATTTTTTTTGGGCGACTTCGATTCCTTTTCGGTAAGCTCATGGGTACATGTTCTTGTTTCCAACTGTCCATACCTGTTTGGCTAGGTAAAAACAAATAAATCCATAAAAAATGATTTTTTTTCTTTTCTGAAAAAAAAGTTGTTCCGCTGCTTTTCGATCCTTTGGGTTCCCCCCTCGTGATTTGATCAAAGCTTTGTTCTTTCATTCGCTTCAACATACTTTGTAGAAAGCAAAAGTTGAAAAGGAAACTTTACATGCTTCAATTTCTTTCGAGTCCTACTTGTTAGAAACCGGCATGGAAGTAATTGCTTTGTTAATCCTGTGTATGGGCATATGCTTTCATGCTTCAATTCTTTCCTTAGTTCTTCCATTAGTACGTTATGATCATGCATGAATCATGACGCGTCTTTTTCTTTTGTGCTGTGCGATATGATTATGTCACATCAGGAAAGATGATCCTATCTTGGATGCCTGTTAGTTGCGTGCCTTGTCCTCCTTAGATGAATCAGTTTTAAGTGAAAGGATCATAGGAGAAGTGTCTATGTGTGGTTTGATTAACGAATGCAAACTAGGCCTTCCAGTTGTAGCTTCAATAGGCAAACTTGCTTTTATGCCACATGATCATCTCCTGGCCATGTAGATCTAAGATGTTAAGACAGCTAGTGTTTTTAAGGAAAAGACAAGTAGTTTGTATTTATTTGGTAATCGTCTAATTACCGAATTAAGATGATGATGCTACTACTACTACCACCATCTCCCCGATCAATGCCTACAATAAGCTTGGCTATTAACCATAATTGCCTCTTTTAACTCTAATCGTGTTGCACATGTTGCCCAGTTAAGGAGGTAACATTTGTTGCATTTAGACGCAGTAATAACTCGGTAATCCTCGTTTTTACTCTATAATTAACATGATCCCTTTGCTTGCTTCTGTGCAGTTGAATACTATAAGAAGTCTTACCTATCTGTGAGTGGGTTGCTTGGATCGTTGTGTGTGTCGCGATGATGGGAGGTGGGTTGGTGATGGATCAGGGCATGATGTTCTCCGGCGTCCACAACTTTGTGGATCTCCTGCAGCAGAGCGGCGTCGGCGGCGGTGACAATAACGTTGGTTTCGGCTCGCTTGGACCGCAGACGTCCTCCGGTGATCAGTGCGTGATGGGGGAGGGCGACCTCGTGGACCCCCCGCCGGAGAGCTTCCCAGACGCGGGGGAGGACGACAGCGACGACGACGTGGAGGACATCGAGGAGCTGGAGCGCCGCATGTGGCGCGACCGCATGAAGCTGAAGCGGCTCAAGGAGCTGCAGCAGAGCCGCGGCAAGGACCAGGCGGCCGACGGCGGGGGCGACGCGTCGAAGCCGCGGCAGTCGCAGGAGCAGGCGCGGCGCAAGAAGATGTCGCGCTCGCAGGATGGCATCCTCAAGTACATGCTCAAGATGATGGAGGTGTGCCGCGCGCAGGGGTTCGTGTACGGGATCATCCCAGAGAAGGGCAAGCCGGTGAGCGGCGCCTCCGACAACCTGCGCGGCTGGTGGAAGGAGAAGGTCCGCTTCGACCGCAACGGCCCGGCCGCCATCGCCAAGTACCAGGCCGACAACGCCGTCCCGGGCTGCGAGAGCGAGCTCGCCCCAGGCACGGCGAGCCCGCACTCGCTGCAGGAGCTGCAGGACACCACGCTTGGCTCGCTCCTCTCCGCGCTCATGCAACACTGCGACCCTCCGCAGCGGAGGTTCCCGCTCGAGAAGGGCGTCCCTCCGCCATGGTGGCCGACCGGCGACGAGGAGTGGTGGACGGAGCTCGGCATTCCCAAGGACCAGGGCCCGCCCCCGTACAAGAAGCCCCACGACCTCAAGAAGGCCTGGAAGGTCAGCGTGCTCACCGCTGTCATCAAGCACATGTCGCCGGACATCGAGAAGATCCGCCGTCTCGTCAGGCAGTCCAAGTGCCTCCAGGACAAGATGACCGCCAAGGAGATCGCCACCTGGCTGGCGGTCGTCAAGCAGGAAGAGGAGCTGTTCCTGAAGCTGCACCCCGGCGCGCGCCCCCCGGCGTCATCCGGCGGCATCGCCAACGCCATGTCGTTCAACGCCAGCTCAAGCGAGTACGATGTCGACGTCGTTGACGACTGCAAGGGCGACGAGGTCGGCAACCAGAAGACGGCCATGGCTGATCCATCCGCGTTCAACCTTGGCGCGGCAATCCTGAATGACAAGTTCCTCATGCCGACGCCGATGAAAGAGGAGACCGCCGACGGTGAGTTCATCCAGAAGAGGAGTGCGGCCGCCGCAGAGCCTGAGCTGATGCTGAACAACCGCGTCTATACTTGCAACAACGTCCAGTGCCAGCACAGCGACTACGGGTACGGCTTCCTCGACCGGAACGCGCGCAACAGCCACCAGTACGCCTGCAAATTCAACGATCCCCTCCCACCGAGCGCGGAGAACAAGCCGTCCCCGCCGCCCCCGCCGCAAGTCTTCCCGGCGACCTACAACCCAGCAAACCAGACGCCGAACAACCTGGATTTCAGCCTGCCCATGGACGGCCAGAGGTCCATCACCGAGCTGATGAACATGTACGACAACACCTTCATGGCCAACAAGAACCTGAGCAACGACAATGTTGCCATCATGGATAGGCCTAATGCGCTCGCCCCGAGGTTGCAGATGGATGAGGGCTTCTTTGGACAGGGCAATGGAATTGGCAGCAACGGCGGTGGTGTGTTTGATGATGTCAATAACATGATGCAGCAACAGCAACCGCAGCAGGCTTCGGCGCAGCAGCATTTCTTCATCCGCGACGAGACGCCGTTCGGAAACCAGATGGGCGACATCACCGGGGCACCGGAGTTCAGGTTCGACTCTGGTTTCAACATGTCAGGCGCCGTCAACTACCCGCAGAAGAACGACGGCCCCAGTTGGTTCTACTGAAGAATAAACCTGTAGGGTTTGAAAACCTTTGTAAGCTTTTAAATTTGCCATGGCGCTCCTCTGCTGCTTCCATGGGGGAAGCGTCTCCTAAGAACTGGGTAATTCTATAGGTCTCTCATATAGGTTTTGCAGTAGTTGCAAAAAGGCTGGAACTTGGAACTGGTTATACATGTATGTCCGTCCAGCCGGTAAACCTCGTATTGGAAAACTTAATGTTATTCCCTAGTTTAATTTGTTAGTTAAATTATTTTCATATGGCTGGTTAAATTGCTTGTGCTTGTTTCGGTATTTGATTTTGTACCTTTTGATCCGTGAATGTATGAAGTGCTCTCTTGCGTAGCTCTGCATCTGCATCTGGTGACGATTTTCACTGTTCTTGTGTGCTTCCCTACTGTTTGTCTTCCAACAAAAAAAGAGAGAGAACATTTCAGTAGTTCAGTTTAGGTTTAGATATTTTGACTTCATTTTGACCATACATGTGCAAAGTTTTCATGGTGAAATCAAAATTGCTGTTTTCTTATATAGATGTCAACTTGGGATAATTTTTTCCAACGTAACATGTGCAAAGTTTCCCCGGTCATGTATCGTTCACGCGTGGAAATTTAGTCAACATGATAAATAGACAGATACTTCTTTTGTTTCTGTCACATTAGGAGAAAATTTTGCCTGAATATTGTTCACTGCGGTATTGATATTCCAAATTGTACTGATCCAGATCTTTTTTTTTTCATTCCCTTGTTGGTTCGAAAGAACTCCGCAGTAAAAGCTAATCCTGTTCGGGTTGCTTCTCTCATCTCTTGTCAAAGATCCTAGTGTCTTTCACATCAAAATGCTTGGAAAGTTAGTATTTGATATTCTTGCTTTTCCTAAAGCCGAGTCAATGCAAAGCGGCAACCCTAAGAAAAGTTAGGCAGTCAAAAGCTTTGAAGTGTTTTGATGCTCATCAGAAACAACCTTTTCTTGATCTTAAAAGGAAAGAAAAATGAATTGGATGGTCCTTTCTTCGATCACGAGAGCCCTCTCCCTCTGCCTTGTCCCTTCATTGATTGGTGGCACCTATCATCCATGCGTCTTATCCCTTGGCTTGTGAAGGTAGGGGGGCCTTGTGACCCCTCCTCCTCACATGCATACTGGGACGCCCCTATCACGGAGACAGGGATCAGGATAGGGACGGCTTACTCGACAACGCTTGCTCATACACATGGCAACGGATTCAGGGATCTTGATCCGTTCAACGCCATTCGTTCAGCGCGTTGAGAACCGTCCGATCGAGTCTTGGATGCCTAAGATTGAGGTGCATATGAAGCTCTCGGTAGCTTATATTATGAGAAGTTCTGAATGATCCAATGTCTTTTGAGTTCTAATCTGAGGTTTTTTTTTGATCAATCAGCTCCTGAGGATTCAGATGCAAGCTGTAAAATAATGTGATTCAGTAAAATACATGTTAAAAAAGCGAAAAACTGACTGCAACAAGAGAGCTCCTTCCTTGGCATCAATTTTTTTCCTCTCCCTTGAAGTCTTTGTTGGGAGCTTGGGATACTATTAGAAAAAGTCTTTATTGGGATAATTCGAGGTGAAACTATGGGGAAAAGGGTAAATAGTTGAGTCAGTTCTAAACCAGGGATTCAGCGTTATGAGGCCACCAAACCTGGGCCTTGTCGGCTCCAAATCCTTCTCGAGATCTACCTAATATGCCCCTAAGAAACCCTTAAAAAAGTTTTATACAAAGAGTAAGATAATATAAGAAAAACCAATGGCTGATGTGACTCGAAATGGTCAATTTGTCCCTTGGATATTCTTGAGGCACGCAACAAACTAACCTATAGTTTCTTGACCTAAAGTTGTCCCCAAAGCATAAACTCTAAAACCCTACAAAATATTTAGTATTTTTATTCACTTTTGGTCCACTGATGTACAACGATGGTGAGAGGAAGGACCATACCACTAAAAATAAATTACTAAATATTTGGAAACAAAGATGTGTTTAAAACATGTGTTTAGACACATCGATTCTTTATTCGATGATTTCTTTCCCCAAATGTTTGGACTGGTCAAAAAGCCTCCATGTTAAAAAGAGAAGAGAAAGCTACCCTAATTATTGTTTAGTCTCAAGAGGCACTAATAAAATGACCAGAAGAAAAGAACATTATCAGCTGGTAAAAACCGTGTGGGCGAATACCACATTAATCAATCGATCAGGTTGCTGCAGAACGGTCTACTCATCGGTCCTCAGCATTTAGTTGGAAATACAAGTGTACCTAACAAAAGCATCATCGCCGACTGAACCCACACCCTCTTTTATAAATGCGTGATTACGGATCATCACACTGATCAGTAATCAGCAGCAATGTAGAAATATACGTAGTACCATACCATATCATAGCCAAATTAAAGGCCAATTTGGAACACAAGAATGCTCAGCACAATCCTACAAGAATTAAGCTGGTTATTATGAAATTCATACAAAATTCCTATAAAATTATCACGTTCTTAATAGACCCTAACATTTGAGGCAGATGGAAGGTGCTGCACAGCACAACACCAATGATAGAGGTGTGTTTTGCCGTACACGTTCAGTATGGTTTGTTAGGAGTAAAAAGGAGCAGGCGGAGGGGCAGTGGTAGGAGGAGGAGAAGAAAAAGCTTGGGAAATTCGGTGCAAGCACAAGTGGCTGGGGTCGGGGACTCAGGGGAGGTGTGGGTGGCGACGCTGCCTGCCTTGCATGAAAGCGACAGACGATGGTGAGAGTGGATTTCTTCCTTTTAATTTACGGCTTCAAACAAGCAAATAGAATACCTTTTTTGCTGTCTTTGTAAAGTAATTTATTATGACAGTTTTTTAAAACAATTTATTAGTATTAATATATTCTTATAAGCATTTTATACTATAATAAAAATTATCAGCTGTAACAGAAAAGGAACCAACTAATGAGAAGGTAGAAGGACTCAAAGGGCATGTTCTTTTCCTCTGAAGCTGGCGGTTTTTGGTTTTTGTTACAGTACCTAACTTGCAAACGGAGTAGTTTCTCAAGACGGTGTCTACAAGTTAAACAATCTACACGTTAAAACCCCAACATCTGTATCAGCCAAAATCGTAAGTGAGTATCTGTCTCTCCGTAATCTGTACCGTAAACAGTCAAAATTCAAAAATTTCAGGCAAAAGTCATAAGCCGCAGCCGTTGCCAAACATGCTCAAAGAATGGGGCACGGCGGCCGAGATGGGAGCCGCGATGCATTTCGGCGTGGGCGCGCTGTGGTCCAGCCTGGCTCGACATCGTTGCGCTAATAACTCTGGGCGCCAGCCTCACCCTCTCGAGCGACGGATTGCTGGTGAAAGACTCGGGGATGTAGATCAGTCGAGGAAGTGAGTGACACTCAGTCAGAGCACTGAAATCAATGCCTTGTGATCGGCTGATCGCCGTGCCTGTGCTCCTCTGTAACACGGAATTTTTTGTACGGATAATCCATTTTTTATTCGAAAATACATAAATATACCCGCGACAAAATTTTTTACAAAAATAGTCTCGATCGCCCCCATTGGCGACTTCTTCCTTTCGCCAACCGCAAGCGACACAAAGGAAATGTTTGAACCGTTGGGCGATACTGCGATCGCCCTACCGTTGGCGGCCGAAATTGCGATCGCTCAGCGGTAGAGGCGATCGCAATTGATGTCCACCGACTACGCCCACTACCCTCATTCGCCAAACAACCACATTTCCCCATGCTGCGCAGAGAGCCGAGAGAAGAAGAAGAGAGGAGGAAGGGAAGAAAAGAAGAGGAGAAGAGAAGGAGGGAAGAAAAGGAGGAGGGAGAGAGAAGGAGGAGGTGAAGGAGGAAGGAGTCCAAGCTATTCTATCGATTTGGATCCGGTATTTTCGTTAATTTGGTTGTATTTACACTATTATTTAGATGAAATATTAGTGTTAGTACAAATTGTAGATGTAGTATACATTTTGTAGTATGGAACATTTTGTAGTATAGAAATTGTACTACTCTTTTAGTATAGAAAGTTTAGTGTAGTGTTGAGCGATGATATTTGACATGTCGTAAATTTCAATCATACATGTAGGCGTACATCATTAATGGCGATTACTACATTGAGAGTGTATTATGGTCTGGAATGATTCGTGAAGGTCCGAATGGTGTGGATTTGAGCGATTTTCCATAAGCCACTCTCGTACTTCCGGATGACGAGAATGCTCCAATGACGGATGTGCGGCATTGGTGACCCAAAGTTTTCATTGGACCCCGAGGTGTGCGGCGTCGTTGTGCAAGGGCTTTGGGCGGTCTCCACTCACATCGGATGGGAGTTGAAGACATTGGTGCGCTACGCCGTGGAAGGATTTGTGCAAGGGTGCGCGCGTGGATACGAGTGTGTCCGCTTGTGCAACCGTGCTCACTACAAGCGGTGCGCAAGCTCGTGCGTCCGCCTATGCCGGGAGGTGCTAGCGGCTCGGGCGGGCAAAGCACGATGGCGGAGTGATGAAGTTGCTCATGATGAAGGCAATGCGGTACATGGAGGAGAGTTACACCGTCAAGCTATACTGAGAGGCCGGGCAAGCCGATGCGGTATATGGAGGAGAGTTAGAGCCGTCAAGCTCGGAGAGAAGCGGGCAAGGCGATGAAGGAGAGTATAATGAGTATATCGTGCAGCGGATGGAATCGATGACCGAGGGCATGGGATGAAGAGCAAGCTGTAGAGGGCGGCGAGGAGGACAATTCGATGATGAAGAAGTTCCTATCCCCGGGAATGGAACCGGTTTAATGCGGAGGGTGTTTCGCATATGATGAGCATGAATCACCATGGGAGTATCATGAGACAGAGGTTGGTGCATGCTGTTTTTGCGACAAGGAAGCACTGCGCAGATGCCATCAAGCTTTGGGCCCTTTCAATGCAACGGACATTTCGCGTCGTCAAATCAAGCCGGGAGCGATACATCTGTGAAGTGCGAGCAAGCTGGTTGTCCTTGGAGGTGTGCGCGTAGACCCAAGTATGACACTCACCGGATTGTGTCCAAGGTGGAGCCGCACTCCTGCATTCGAACACTTTGTCTTGGCGAGGCATCGAAACTCGGCGTCGGTTATAGCCAATTTGATGTACGGGAGATAGTGGAGAAAAAGATGTTGCGGCAACACATATTGTGCTAGCCATTGAGAATAAATTCAAGTATAAGATTAGCTACGCGGCGTGGCGTGCCAAGCAAAAGGCGTTGGAAAAACGTTTGGCACTTTCGAGGCGCGTCGACAACCTTCCTCGTATGCTTAAGGTGTTGCAACAAAGGAACCCGCACGTACATCGCCGTGCACGAAGCCGTCCGTAAGTCCACCAGATTTGCGGTGTTGCGAGAGCATTGTTTGCATTTGGTGCTAGCATTGAAGCATTCAAGCACATGCCGCCGATGATCTCGATAGATGGGACCTTATTGTGAGCAAATACAAAGGCGACTCGGCGGCCATAGGCGTTGCGGTAACAATCAAATATTGCCGGCTATTGCATTTGTGGAGAGTGAGAATTATGAGAGTGTTGTGGTTTCTAAGACATGTGAAGACTGGAGTTGTAGGCACGGCTTTGGTGTGTGCGTAATCCATGATCGCCACGCCGGTATTATAAAGGCCATACGAAAACTTCAAGAAGACCACGAGAGCGTTCCTTGGCGGACATGAGGAACCGGTGGTGCGATCGTCACTTAGGGCAAACTTTTCAAGCAATTCCGAAACAATCTTTGATGAAGCTATTCAAGAGGCTTGCTAGGCGAACCAGCGAGAGAAAATTTGATACTTTATGGGGTTCTTTGGATGAGCACACGGGAAGAACGTCGGCGAGAGGAGCAAGGGCGGTCACTCTGGGCGGCACAACCGCAATGCTTGCCAGCAATCGATGAGTCTAACCCAAGTGGTGCAAGAAGGAGGAGCGCGAAACATCAAGTGCTTCTCGCGGTGGATCGAGGAACCATTGGAGAAGTGGTCATTTGTTGCACGACACGGATGGCGCAAGGTGCGGAATAATGACAAGTAACCTTGCCGAGGTGTACAATTGGGTTCTCGGGGTCTCCGTTCTCAGCCCCTTGTCGCCATCGTGGAAGGTGTTCTTCACAAAGACAATCCGCTACGCCGAGGGGCGAGACGCGAGTGCCGCACTTCATCGCGCCAATCCGGAGCCACTGTATTCGTCAAAAATTACTGCGTACATGGAGACGAAGGCACGAAGGCTCAATTGCACACGATGCATTGCATGGGCAACGAGGAGCATCGTTTGAGGTGATACTCCGTGTGAGCGGATTTGGGACATCTCGTTCACTTATTACTCACGAGGTATGCCTTGGAGATCATGCAAGCAGACCTAGCTGCACATGCAACAAGCTTAAGTTGTTACACAGGCCATGCTCTCATGTCCTCGCTGCATGCGGAACCGTGCGCATTGATCCTTCCAACTTCATGTCCAGTACTTTTTCAAAGAGAGAATACCGCAAGCTTGGTGTGGGAGCTCCGGGGGTTCAGGGCGGTGGGAAACTTCACCACTTTGGACATTTCAGCGAGGACCTGGGTTCCGGATATTAACATGCTGAAGGGTGGGAAGGGTCGGCGACAGAGCCGACGTATTAGAAATGACATGGACGAATCACAAGTGGAACATTTGGTGCACGCGTTGTAGGCGATGCGGTCGGGAGGGCACATGACTAGACGATGCAATGCATGACCTGATCAGTAGTTGGTGTTGTAATGCATGCTAAATGTAATGTACCATTTGTTAACCTTGTATGTTACATCCTTGTATGTTGTAATGGACTTATTCCGTGGACATCTGTGAAGTGCGAGCAGGCTGGTATTTCATCCTTGTATGTTGTAATGGACATCCTTGTATGTTGTAATGGACTTATTCCTTGTATGTATGTTGTAACCTTGTATTTCATGCTCGTATTGCTTGTGATAACAACTCCACGAAGATAACAACTAATCCATCACATGCTTAACACGAAGTTTCAACGAAGGTCACGAGAAAATGAAGGCGTCACGCACTTATAACACGAAACAACACATACATTACACATACTGAATTTATGAAAAGTAGTACACCCAACATTTTAATTCAACACAATGATCCTACCGCCACATGCCAAACGACACAAATTCTACATGCCAACACATGAACAAATACATGAACTAAAATACGACACAAGCATAACCCTCGTTACCTACATGCCAAACGAGCCTCGTGGCACCCACATGGAGAATTGCTTGAGGGCCGCCTCGGGCGTGGTGGCCGTCATGGTAGTGGCATGCACATATGCAGCTCGGGTTCGCGCAGCAACATGTGGGATCATAAGAGCTTCCTATATTCACGACCTCCTCGTTGCCCTCTCGCGTTGCATCTGTCGCGGAGGTCGTTGTTCTCCTCGGTGAGACTCTCCATTCGGTACTCCAAGTCCCATATTCGAGCCCATAACGTATCCACATAACGATCAACATACCGTTCGTGAGGAGGGTCGATCCGATGGGAGAAGTCGCATTTGGCCATCTGCACAAAAATGACGGTAAACTTCGAGGGTCCATAAGCAATACAAAATGTAACATTACTAATTTGTACCGGGCGTGAGCATCGAAGAAACGTCGCCCCATCGTTCGGGAATCCAAGATCCGGACGACCGCGTACTCATTGTATCCGCATTTCGCCACGGTGGTTGAGCACGCCACTTGGTATCAATCGATGCTGCGGACCAAACATATCCCTTGTTTCTAAGGGAATGTCGTCCTTCGGTGACCCAAATCCCACCGCCCTCGACTTGGACATGGTATGTTTCACCACGAAAGACGGGGTATACTTTGTTCGATTCACAATGTCATGCGACCCCAACCACGCTACTTATAGCAAACCAGGGGCAGCTTAATGCGGTGACCACCAAAAAGAGGCTTTTGCTCGGGGACATGACAACACGCCCGGCTTTGCTCGGGGACATGACACAAGAGGTCGACTTTTGCTCGGTGAGATGACAAAAGAGGCAGCTTTGCTCGATGACATGAGAAAGCGGGGCAGCATATGCCGACTTTGCGCGATGTGGAGTAGGCCTTTGCTTTGTACACATATAGGCGTAGGTCTTTAGCCTTTACAGAGTAGGCCTTTAGGCCTGTACACATATAGGGCGTAGGTCTTTAGCCTTTACGAGAGTAGGCCTGCACACATATAGGGCGTAGGTCTTTAGCCTTCTAGGCTTTGAATGGTCCAATCTCTGAAAAGGCTACAAACTATGAATTTATTACGAGATTATAGTCTCTGAAAAGCTGTATAGGGCCATTTATTGCTACTGGAATCCAGGAAAGCGAAAATATCCTCTCCATGGACTATGCCCACTTTGCACTGGATAACTTCGCCTACATAAAGGCCTCCTCCTATGTCTTCCATACCACATCTCCTCCTCAAGGTATCACAATACTACTACACAACAATGTCTTCTGGAGGTCAGACCCATTTGGAGTGCCGGAGTGGCATGAGCACCAAGTGCCATTGCGGCTTTAGGGCGATGTTGGGAGTCCGGGTCGATCGAGTACAACGAGCCAAATATGGCCGTAGGTTCTTCAAGTGTCCCGACACGGATGGCGACTTCGTGGTAACGACCATAACTAAATCATTTCTTTTCCGTTATCGTTTTCAACTTGATCCATGACATCTACCATGCCACACATAGGCTTGCGGGTTCATGGAATGGGTGGATCGGTGCGCGGCATGGCCAAATAACCGAGCGGTGGAGGTGGAAAACAAAGGACAATCTTGTGTCAAGATGACTCGGGCTCGCGAGGTAGAACGGCGGATGCGGCTTGAGCAAGAGCGCCGCGTGAGGTGGACCAAATCCGTCTGAAGGGCAAGGAGGATGAGCTGCAAAGGAGGCGGGAGCGGCTAAGTGCGTGAAGCGACCATCAAGTGTCGGGAGGAAGAGCTTCAAGCTCGTGAGGCACCCTCAAGTCCAAGAGTGACGGGAAGAAGGATGCAATGAGCCATCTTCAAGCGCGACAAAAGGGGAAACAACCACGCTACACCCGTAGACAAAATGTGGCGAGAAAGTGGCCCGGTCCACCGAGAGGTGGTACGGCGATTGGGTGGGTTAGTCGCATATCATGCTATATGTTATGCATGTAATAAAAGCTAAGTGACATGTTACTCCCAAGCGTATTATGAAGTTTATTTCAATTCACATAAGGTTATTATCTCGTGTGTTCGCATTGAATGATTGAGATAGCAAATCATGTAACAATAATTAACATACCGTTTTCTTCGTACACTAATTCTTAGTAACATAAAAATATCACTTACCAATGTATATATCAAACGTTCTCTGATCAATTGTTCTTAAAAATTTCTCACAATTTTTAATGCACGTACAACATACAATAAACATAACATTATATTACAACTACACCATATTTTTTCCAGTTTAAAACTACAAAATTGACAAAACTCTACAAAATCACGGAGTCGATAAAGTCGCCCGTCCATTGGGCGACCGAGTTATAAGTCGCCCATCCATTGGCGATCGCATGTCGATCGCCCAATTGTAAAGCGACTACTTGCGATCGCTCAAGAACCAGCGGATCGATATTGTGTCGCTTGCGGTTGGGCGAAAGGAAGAAGTCGCCCAATGGGGGGGCGACTGGAGACTATTTTTGTAAAAAATTTTGTCGCAGGTATATTTATGTATTTTCGAATAAAAAATGGATTATCCGTACAAAAAATTCCTGTAACACGGGCTCTTCAAGTGATTCAATCTCTACGCCTCACAGTTCTGTGAATACGCTGCTTGGATCACTCACGTCTGGACCACACCGGAAAGACGGCAACGAGGTTGGCCTAACGCTAAGGTGAGTCGCAGTCTTGCCTGCTACCTGCATAACCGTTTCTTACTAACGCACTGTTTAGAATGTATGAATATTTGGAGATTTCTGTAAAATCCATAGGCCTTGAATCTGGGGATAGACTATTGCATGCATTGTTGTCTTGTGAGCACTGATTAGTGGAAAACATGTGTAGGATCGATATAGCAATAGAGGGATGAATGGTACCAAAATTTCGAAAAATCGTGCTGCTACAGTAGTACCAGATCAGTGAACAGTATATACAACATTATTTTCAATCCAAATATCCATGAAACTTTTGATTCGTAAATCCAAAAGACTTAAAACTTGAACCAATACTAGGTCATAACCTTACGAACCTATTGTAAGCCAGCAGTCTTGCCGCATACAGAGGGACTGTTCTTTTTGGCTGCGGCTTATGGCTTTTGGTTGAAATTTTTGAATTTTGGCTGTATACGGTACAGATTACGGAGAGATCGATACTCACTTGCGATTTTGGCTGGTACAGATGTTGGACTTTTAACGTGTACTACGTTTAACTTGTAGACCCCGTCCTGAAAAAAATACTCCGTTTAAAAGTTAGATATTGTAGCGGCTGTCAAAAGCCGGTCGGCTTGTGCCCTGCCGAACAGGGCCAGATTCGCCACAGCAACAACCAAATCAGTCGGACTCCAAGTTGATCTCCTAGAGATTTACTTGTATTTGTATATCCCTTTCCATGTAAATCTCCTGTATAAGATTGGCTTGCAAGCCAAGGCATATACTCTATATATTGTTTTGATTGCAATAAATCAGGTGTGCGGTTGAAATTCTTTTCTGCATGGTATCAGAGTAGAATTGTGCAAGCAGAACCGATCTCTCCTCTGTTCTTGTTTCTCCTTGTCGGCTGCTATTCATCCTCCACAACCCTTCCGCCACTTCTAATATGTCCACTAATGCAGGCAAGGAAGTCTCCGCCGCCGCCGTCAATGAAGAAACACCTGACTTGGCCAGAGACAAAGTCGTCACCAATGCTACTGTTCACATCGCCACGCCCACCTAGGGCATCCAAGTTGCAAGTATCAAGACACATATTCCCTTTTCTCTTGACTTTCAAGCATCTCCCATTGGTGTGAACTCTTCCTCATCACGCTTAGGAAGTACAGTCTTTTGCATCACGTTAATCGACTTTCTCCAACGACCTCGACTGGGCATGCGATAACTTCACGGCCCTCTCATGGATCTATGGCTCCATATCCATGGAAATCTTCGACATGGTCATCAAACCAGGCGCCCCTACCCAAGCAATCTGGCATGCGATCGAGAACTTGTTTTGTGAGAAAAAGAATACTCAGATCATCTAACTCGAAGCCCAATTCCGAAGCATTGTCTAAGGCACCTTGAGCATCACCGACTATAGCCATAAACTCAAGACTATCGCCGGTGCCATGAGTGACAAGGATTATATATGAGTTTTAATTATTTGTAAAACACATTTGCAAATATAGCTTCATACTACAAGGAATAGGAAACATGGATTTCAAATACTTGCAAAACACATTTGCAATGCATACTCCCATGTAACAATATTGGACCCCGGAGCAACAACTCTTGGATTCTTTGTGTAAATCGTACTGGTTCAGGATCAGCTAGTGCACACAGTTGACAACAGAGATAAATATCAACTATAATGACATTTATTAACTAAATATTAGCATGATTACTAACATTTACATCCATGGCCCATAGGCCAAATTTAAACATAAGCAACAGAAGAAAAACATCGCAGCGGAAGAAGCCCAAAGCCTATCCACAGACAAACAATAGTAAGATGTAGCCTACTTGTCCAGGTCTTCATCGTAATTGAAGTCGTTTTTCTGTGTGGAGATATCAATGTGAGTACAAAGTTGTACTCCGTAAGTCACACAGAGATATGCAATATAATAATAAAGGCAACAAAGAAAGGCATTGAGCGTAAAACAATATTTAAAGAAATACAATAAATAGATTAAAATTTCTGAATTTAATACAATGATTAAAATCAGTGTTATAAAGAAAATCAATACCGTTAGTGCAGGTCTATCCCCCACACTAACTTAACCACGGGCATCGCACCCGGACAATCTTTCTTGTCCTTTGTCCCACTACATTTCTTGTCCTTTGTCCCCTCAGTAATCTTCCATTCCACAATAATCTCTTATAGTCAAATCCTCCATGGCAACTTCTTCCATGTGATGTCAATGCTCCTCCACGGCTTTCTTCTTTGCTTTGATATTATCAAGCTCTTTTCTCATAGCTACTCAAACCTGTTTGGGGACACTGCTGCATGGAACCACATCACCATGTCTTCAAGCAAGGTGCTCCTTTAATCTAGTAGCACCACCTCCTTGTTTTCTTACATGGTAGTAATCATATTTCCATCCAACACCTCACAACCTAGTCCCGTGCCTCCAAACTGTTTCCATTGTCTCTTCGTCCAATACCATCCCTACAATTTATTGGATTGTTCTCTACAAAGAAGGAAAAGAACAAAAATTATAAACAAAAGTAGTTCCCATGTGATGAAAGCCATAATGCTTTAACACAGTTCATGGATGATTCTAATCAGTATAACAACTAAACTAAAGATAGGCAAATAGACAGGCAAATCATCAATGCATGGAACAAAGGCATAGACAATAACATAAAGTTTCCTCTATTACAGCTTCATTGATGTGCATGTCCATTTGTTTGGTCACAGCTTTTGGATTGATGCAAACAGAACATATAGGACAATGAGCACTTTGAATGGATATTTGTACCTTAGCTGCTTGTTCTTTAGCTGAAGATAGAACAATGGGCTAATATTAGCATTCTTCACTGTGTTTAAGAAGAGGTAGAGATCACACAACTACATGGCACCCAATTGATCAAGAGAAATTGCAAAAAAAAAAAAAATGAAGTTTTGATTGAACACCAAAATCTTGAAGCCAATAACATAAGCTCAAGAATTATACTATGTAATTTGGGGCATACCTTGGAGCAAGCAACATCTGAGTGTGCAGTAGCCCGTCATCCATCAAGGATAGCTGAGTAGAAGAGAACCAACAAGTTGAGAACAAAATCTTTGGGCGTGAACTTGTGATGGAATGAGTTTGAGGAGAGATGTGTAATGGGTTTAGCCGTGTCTTTCAGTGATAGTTAATTACCGTGCCTTTACTTTATCTAGATTCGAGGACAAACATCATTATCAATTAATCAACTGCAACTTGCTTTGCATATAGCAATGGGAGGTCAGTTTGCATGGACCCACTTTTGCTTTCATTCCTTCTTTGAACAAAGTGAGGGGGGTTTGCTAGCTAGCTGCTACTTTTTGAAGACATAGCAGCATGCTACATATTCTCTACTTTACTCAATGAGCCAAGGACATATATCAATCTTACCAAAAAGCATCAAGTCAAGTAGGAAAGTGCATGCATCTTCCTAATATATTTCATTAGTGTTAAACAATGTAAATATCGTTAGAGAAGCCAACTTTTACATTCAAAAATTCAAATTTGAATTTAAACAAATTTGGCCGGTATATTTTTTCTAGTTCCCACCGAGTAACCCTGATCTGGATTAGCATCTCCAATGACGCATATGTATCCTACTGGCTACTGAGAATGATGAGTAATTCCACAACGATATAGCACAAAGGAGAACATGTTTTCCTGTTGGTCCTGCATCTATGAATGTCTATTATTTTTCCTCTCCGACAAGTGACAAGTGACACCCCGAACACTTAAGAGTGAGAGCTGCGTCCCGGTGCAGATTTTTGCATCAGGTACACGCGTAAAATTCAACTAGAAAAGTCTTCTTTTTCATGTATAAAAAAAGAATGAACTATTCTAGCGTCGCTCAATCAAGAGCGTGCAACAGATTACGCTGATTAGAAGGTTGTTACTTGTCAGAAAATTTAGTATTTATTTACTCTTTCCAGTTTCCTTTGTTGGGTATAGGCAGATGGATGGTCGATGGAGACGAGCAGTTGCTGCTCTGCTGCCCGCTTTCAGGGATTTATGCTGCTGCTTCAGATTTAGTACCTACAGAAATGTGCCATAAAGCTTTATGCCATGTTCTTTCCAACTTATGATTTATGAATTCTCTCGAATAAATAAATGAAATAGTTTCTTCGGCGCTATTTCAAAGTGATTTATCAGCTTATCAGTATTTGGTTCGTTCGTATAAACGTTTATGCTAGACATAAAAGCCATAATCTGCAGCCATAAGTGATAAGCCATGGAAAAAAAATGCACGACTTTGTGTTTACAAGACCTGTCATTTGCAAGTTGCAATGGCTCCAGTTGCTACTAATAGTAGATTGTAAGTGTAGTAGTATTAGCCATCACTTCTCGGTAGGCAAGCTTTTCGCTTTTAATGGCGTAGGGACAGCGGTATGCAGCGCAAAGTTGACCAGTTGCTACATTGCCTCGTCGATTGCATCTGCAAATTGCATCGACCAGTTCCTCCTGAGAAGGAAACAATGGAACTATGGAAGTGGATAGTACACAAGCGTAGTATTGTTCATGTTTGTTTGGAAGAAAACCTCACATGTGTATAGTAATATTGGTGGTATCTACAGAGGCTGATAGATTGTTGCTTGGTGCAATGCAATGTATCTAGATAGCTCCATGGCCTCGCTCTGTCTGTTGCTATCAGAAATTCAAAAACCCCGTTCCGAAAGGGCAGTTTTGGATATGTCGCTATTGTATGGGCCACGGGGCTCGGACACCTGGTTCACACATGGGCCAGATCGGTTTGGTTTACACAACACTGGTGAGGTTACTGGCGTACAAAAAAGTTTGTTCCTAGGCCAGCCTATGAGAGCTGGGAGGTCTTTGACAAGAGACGAGAGAAGCAGCTGAACCCGATAAATTACTCGATCAGCAACCAACCATAGTACGGTCATGCTCGTCGGACTGAATTTTTATGATTTATAGTTAAATTTTTACTGTAGTTGACTGAAATTACACTGTAACTGATAGTAACTTATTTGGCATAATTAAATTACACTGTAACTTCTTTTAATGTGAAGTAACAATTGGTAGATTGCAAGTTGTTTTAACATGGCAGATTTCAAAATATGAAGGCATCATGTATATAGGGAAAAATGATTGTTGTTCAGAATCATTACTTTCTATCATCTATGTTTCTACAATCAACAACTCTATAAAATAGTTAGATTTGAAGTGCACCAAGGGATAGACAGAACCTCTAACATATTATCTAGAAATAACTGAAACATCTCTATATTTAGACAAGAAGATATAGCACCCAAAAGACTAAGCAATTCAATGATCAAAATGCAATACGGATGGAGAATTTTAAGTAACAGGAATTCTGTTAGGCCATGTAGTGGTCATGATTAAAAGTGATGATAAATAATTGACATTTGGATTATTTTGGAATTTATGTTTGCGAAAGTTTCGGTCAATCGCAATCAAAGGTTTTGAATCCGAGTGATCTCATTCAGTTTGAGTTGCTCTGAGTGGTTTCAGTCAGCTCCGAGTGGTTTCAGTCGGTTTTGAGTGGTTTTGATTTGCTCTGAGCTATTTTGGTCTACTCCGAGTAGTTTCGGACCAGTTCGATCGATGTGCGACTAACATTGGCACATCGGACGGCTTTTGAGTGCCATCGAAACATTGGACGGCACTCAATTGGCATCGGAGGATCGTTCGACTAGCTTCGACCTTAAAGAGTGATGGCCTAGGTGATGTTTACGACCAATCAGAGTCATTTACGACCACATCCAACATCGACGATGATGGATATTGGCCACTGCGGCTTTCGACCACGGCAGTACGAGCACCGCAGCATGACTACGGAGGAACGACCACATCTGTTTTCGACCATGACTGACTTCGATCACGTCTGTCTTCGACCACGTTCGACTTCGACCACGATAGAACGACCACTGATGGTAATCATAGCTACAATATTTTTTCATGGTTATAGACTTTGTGGACTTCTGTTGTAGTCATAGACTTCGTAGTCTTGTTTTCATAGTGGTAGACTTTGCAGTCCACTGTCACTATCTTCGAAAGTCAAAGGCTTTGCGATCTGTTGCTATAGGCTTTGTGGTCGGTACTCATAGACTTCATTGTTGGTACTAGTGCTTCACTTGTGATCTTCGAGTACTTTGAGTACTCATGCTAGACCAGCGGGATGACTAGCTAGTACATAGTGGTCAAGTGGTCGTGGTACTCAGTAGTCGGGAGGTCTCAGTACTTGATGGTTGGTGATCGGTTGTCGTAGGTGTTGTGATTAGTTGTCGGAGAATTATGGCATGTGATCGGTAGTCGGTACTCGATGGTTCTGGTCGGTAATGATGCTTGTTATTCCTGAGTATTTTGGCGGAGTGATAGTATTTCCCGAGTACTTGTGGTTTTCGTGTATTCAATCATAAGATGTTGTCTGGAGCCGCTTTGCAGAGAGCAATGGTATTTGTGGTCGTGGATGACCGGTTGGTATTTGTGGCTGATTTAGTTTTTATCTATGGATAGACAAGGGTGTGATGTGTGTGTGTGCTGATATCGGTCAAGTTTTAAAGAACTTGTGCTAGGAGAAAGTTTTTTTTGGTCTTTGTATGTGTAGGTGAGCGTGGAGACAATCATGGTCGGTGACGAGGAGGACCGGGACAAGGAGGGGATAATCTAAGGTTCAGGCGGTCGGGATGTCACGCAAAGTGATCGGGCTCACACTAGAGCACGTGGAGATTAAAGGTGGATGGTGCGTGGAGGTTTTTCTTCTGTCTCCGGTGTGTACACGTTCGAGCGATCGAAGCATATGAGCGGTTGAAGTTTTCAAGCAGAGGGAGATTACGACTACGTGCGTCGACGGTCATAGTGAGCTATTGAAGGGAGCGGTCGGATGATCGAAGCGTTCATCGAGCCCATGCGAGCGAACCAGTGCCTTGTGGTCGTAATCTACATCTGGTAATTTATTTTATTTTTCTTCTGCTTTTAGGTTTGGTTTTAGGTGTCAAAAAGCGGAGGCAATCATTCACCCCCTTTGATTATACCATACAATCCTACAAGTGGTATCAGAGCAAGGTTGCGATGGCATCAGAGATGTATGTGAATCGTCCCCCCATACTAGATGGTTCTGATTTTGCTTTTTGGAACTGTCAGATGCAATCGTACATTGAGGCTAAGGGTAGTAATGTTTGGTATAAGGTTTCTTGACCCTATGAATTTCCTGCTACTGTTATGAATCTAAATAAAATAGATGTTGATCTAAATTCTCAAGCACATAATTCGCTCTTTCAAGGAATTTCTTGCAAAGAATTTGATTGTGTAGCTTATATTGCTTCTGCTAACTTAATCTTCAAAAGTCTTTGCAATTATCATGAAGAAACGACTAAGATTAAGAAAGTGCGTAAGCATCTTTATCAAAAAATACTCGGATTTTGCTATGAAACCTGATGAATCTATAGATGAAATTTTTGCTCGTTTTGAAAAGATTTTGAGCAACCTGAGTGGAGTTGGTGTTGTTTCTGCCGATGGAGATAACACAACTAAAATTTTGAGGTCTTTAGGATCCGAGTAGTTGATAGTCATCACGAGTATTAATCAAAATGTCAACCTAGATACTCTAACCATAGATGATCTGTACTCTAAATTGAAAACCTATGAGATGAAAGCTTTGCCATCTAAGACTGATAAATCTTCATCTTTAGCACTTGTGACTAACCCCATGCAGATTGCTTCATCAAGTACAATATTTTGTGTTTCCTCGTTTGCTCTGACTTCCTTTTTAGAAGAACAATTCAAGCAACTACCCGAAGAGTACTTGGTCCTAATCTCATCATGATCATACAGGGCTCTCAACAACGTGAGGATGAGGAAGCGAGGAGGTGCTTCAGGTCCTATTAGATGCTATGAGTGTAGCGAGCCAGACCACATTAAGATGGATTGCCCTAAACTCCAGGGGAAGGTGATCTAGAAAGACAAGACTTATCATCATCGACATTCCAAGAGTAACACCAAGGGTAGATCCTTGCATCGCAGAGCTTTAGTAGCTATCAAGAATCTTGATCTAAGCGATGTGGATTCTGAGAATTGTGACGATGAACACAATGATGATGAAGCCAAAGGCAATAAGAAGAGCATCAATGACTTCACGGATATGTGCTTCATGGCCAACAACAACAACAGTGATGATAGTTACAGTGATCCTAATGAGGTAAGACCGTCATATGATCAGCTTACACATGGTATAGTTAGACTTGCTATGGAACTGAAAAAGACTAGAAAGAAATTAAAAGAAAATAATTTTGTTGTCGAAAGTCTGAATTATGAGATTAATAGACTTAGAGCTTCTATTCCTGAAGGTGATTCTTGTGAGTCTTGCCAAGTTTTATTTTCTGAGTTGGAAACTTCTAGGTCAATTAATGCATCAAAACTGGTTCAACTTAGTGATGTAACTGCTAAACTTGAAGAATTAAATGTGGCACATGACTCTTGTGATGAGAAATTAAGACTTGCAAATGATAAAATTGAAAAGTTTAAGTCTAATTCTTCCAGAGCATGTTCTAAATGTGATTTGTTTCAGACTAGGCTTAATTCTTCTGAGACTCTCTCTTGCTCTAACTGTCCTAAACTTAATATTGAAATAGAAGCGTTGACTAGACAACTTAGTGATTGTGCTAAAAAGAAGAAATTGATTCAGTCTAGTGTTTCTAAGGAAATTGTAAATGAATCTGTTAAGTGCCCATCTTGTTCTTCGCTGTCCAAAGAAAATGAGTATCTTAAGAATACTTTGGAGACATTTTCTTTTGACAAAAAGATTCAAATATGATTCTAGACAAATCAAAAATAAATGTGAAGAAACATGGCCTAGGATTTAATTTTGTTGAGCATGCCAAGAATAATCCTTCTAAAGTTGTTAAACTTCTTGAACTAGGAAAAATTAAAGTAAAATCTGAGTTAAAATAAATTGTGTTTAAATCTACTGGTATAGCAAAGGATCTCTCTACCAAAGTGAGTGTTGTGAAATCATCATATACGACTTCTCATCAAGTCAAGTATCAATGCACTCATTGTGGTAGAGATGGTCATCTGGTTTAGTTTTTTTTTGAAAAGTAAACGAGAAGAAAGATAGGTTAAGAAAGTGTTCTTGAATGGGATCTGTGCAACCTCTTTCTCGTCGCTCTTCTCCCTCTAATCAATTGTCTGCAGGTTGCCACTCTAATCAACCATCTGTAGGTTCGGGGGTTTTTGCAATAGGATCGATCAGACCGATGTTTTCAATATAGTGAGATCAGCCTCAAGTATCACAAGTAGTTGTGCAGCAGTTAGACCACCCCGTGGACAGACGCCCCGTGGTTGGACATCCCATGGTCAGACGCCCCATGTCGAACTAGTATTTCGAGCAGTGCCTTTTGCTCGTTTAGACCAATCAGAGGTCAAACCAACTTTTCATTGGAGGTGTGATTATTTTCGACCATCATTTTTTTCTCAACTAAACAGGTCAGGGGTTCGACCAGCTTTGCTGAGGAGGTTAGACCACCCCGTGGTCGAACGAGTTTCTCAACGACCATCTGGTTAAAATTTGTCAGATGATAATGCTTCACTTAAATGTTTATTAGTGTCTCCTGATGCTCCTATTTGTTGTGTGTCACAGTACTGGATTCCTAAAGCTTATCTCACTAACCCTCATACTATGAGACCGACATTTTCTGTGATATAAAACCAGATAACGCGGGATGGAGAAAATGCGCTTGATTGAGTTCCAGTCTTTTTCATCATTGCTTGGCTGGAATACTTGTTGGTTCTTCACTCCCTTTGATGGCGGCCAAGAGTTTTATCTTCTGGTTAGACCATGTGGAAAAGGTAATGTTGTTTTACTGATGGTCTTTCACAAGTTGTCCTTTTCAAGTGGTCTTTGAGTTCCTTCTTAGATTGCTCGTTCTCATTCTTGACTACCTGATTCTTTTTTTGTGCTCAGTTGAGAAGTGAGTTGGGTGTGTTGCTCCTTTGGGGATTATTTTGAGGGGGAACATGTTGTTTGAAGTGGTGTTTGAAGCTTTGTTTGTTATCCCTGTCATATAATTCATCAAGTCCAAGCCTTAAAATTAAGTGATTAGATGAGCTTTCTTTATCATATTTACTCATATGCTATGTAGCTTTGCTCATGACTGGTAGTAATGAATTTGCTATACTTGAATTAAAATATGACATGGTAGAATGCTTTGACTAGACTAATTATAGCTAGCACTTTGTGATATTCATCTGAAAGGATTAGCTTGATTATAAGCCCTCTTTTAAATCTTGGCTATGAGACTTGTATGTTTCATATTGCAATCTTATTTGTTCACTCAAGTTGGCATGTTATAAATATAAAATTGAGCTCATACATGTGGTATCAGATGAAAATTGAAAAGGATTGAAAAGATATATGCTTCAAGCATACCATAGTCAAACAAAAGAAAAGGCACAAAAATTGTGCAAGTGAAAAGAAGTATGTTTCAAGCATACCACCATTAAAAAAATACTTCAAGCATATTATCATGAAAAGAAGTATGCTTCAAACATGCCACATGCCTAAGAATTGAGTATGGAGCAATAGGTTACAATATGAGATTGTTAGTTCGTCTAGACTTAAAGTTTGCTTCACTTTTAGGCTTTGACTTTTGATGTGATATCTCATTGTTCTCTTTTTAATTGGTTTGGTCATTGTTGAAAAGTCTGTCATAGATATAAATCACTTAATCGTGCTAAAAGGCATGTTTCAACCTTGCTATATGATATATGACTTTATATGATCTAGGAAGCTCTACTAATTCATGAAAAGTGACTTGGATAATCTACAAAACTTTTGGATATTTACTCTCATTGCTCCTGCTTAGAATAGTTCTCTCTCCCAATTTCTTGATGATTATGTTACCAAAGGGGAGAAATTAGAAGAAAGGTGGAGTTTTCGTGAGTGGTTTCCTGCTGCTGTGTTTTCGAGTGGGTTGCACTCTGGTTTTCCTTGAAACTTCCTTTTCACAAATTCTCTCAGATGCATTTGTGGTGCTGTCAATGTATTTATCAAGGGGGAGATTGTTAGACCATGTGGTGGTTGTGATTAAAAGTGATGATGCATAATTGACATTTAGATTGCTTTGAAAATTGCATTTGCGAAAGTGTCGGTTGATCACAGTCAAAGGTTTTGAATCCGAGTGATCTCGTCCAGTTCTGAGTTGCTCTGAGTGGTTTCGTTTGGCTTTGAGTGGTTTCAGTCGGCTTCAAGTGGTTTTGATTTGCTCTGAGCAATTTTGGTCTGCATTGAGTAGTTTCGGACTAGTCTGATCGGTGTCTGACTAGCATTGGTGCATCAGATGGTTTTCGAGTGCCATCGGAACATCGGATGACACTTGATTGGCATCAGAGAATCGCATGGCTGGCTTCGTCCTCAAAGTGTGCTAGCCTAGCTAATGTTTACGACCACTCAGAGTCGTTACGACCACGTCCAACTTCTACGACGACGGACTTTGACCACTGCGGCTTTCGACTATGGTAGTACGAGCACCGTAGTACGACTATGGAAGAATGACCACATCTGTTTTCGACCACCAGTAACTTTGACCATGTCCAGCTTCGACCACGTTCGACTTTTACCACGACAGAACGACCACTGAAGGTAATCATAGGTACAATATTTTTTCATGGTGGTAACTACAATACTTTGCATGGTTAAAACTACAGTACTTTTTCATAGTCATAGATTTTACTGGTCGAACTCGATATTCATAGACTTTGTACTCAATAGCCGTAGACTTTGCGGTCGATGGTCGTAGACTTTCCAGTCGATGGTCATAGACTTCGTAGACTACTGTCATACTTATAGACTTTGTGGACTGCTATTATAGTTGTAGACTTCATAGTCTTGTTTCTATAGTCATAGACTTTGCAGTCTACTGTCGCTGTCTTTAGTAGTCGAAGGCTTTGCGATCGGTTGTCTTAGGCTTCGTGTTCGGTACTCATAGACTTCATTATCGGTATGAGTGCTTCACTTCTTGTGATCTTCGAGTACTTCCAGTACTCGTGTTAGGCCAGCGGGATGACTGGTTAGTGCATGGTGATCAGGTGGTCATGGTATTCAGTAGTCGGAAGGTCTTGGTACTTGATGGTTGGTGATCAGTTGTCATAGGTGTTGCGATCGGTTGTCGGAGACTTGTGGTATGTGATTAGTACTCGGTAGTCGGTACTCGATGGTTTTGTTGGCAGCGATGCATGTTATTCCTGAGTATTTTGATGGAGCAATAGGATTTCCCGTGTACTTGGGGTTTTCATGTATTCGGTCGTAAGAAGTTGTCTGGAGCCGCTTTGCAGAGAATGATGGTATTTGTGGTCGTGGATGACCGGGTCGGTATTTGTGGCTGATTTAGTTCTTGTCTATGGATAGACAAGGGTGTGATGCGTGTGTGTGTGTGCTGATGTTGGTCAAGTTTTGGAGAACTTGTGCTAGGAGAAAGTTTCTTTGGTCTTTGCATGTGCAGGTGAAAGCATCTAGGCCCCTAAAAAAATGGTTTTGGTAATTAATCAACTTATATGAATATGGGACTAATGTTTTGTATGAGCATGCGAAGGTCGAATCCATGTGATGGTGACAAGATGCAAACCAAAGAACATAAAAGAAGACCCAAGTTGGTTCAAGACAAAGGTACATTTAGAATAGGACCCTTTTTATTTTACCGGTCTTAGGAGAATGGTGGAAGACCGGATTATAGGGTAGATAACCGTATCATAAAGAGGGATCTTGGCAAGTAGTTTGAAAACAGATTTCTTGTGCCAATTGGATCATGTTTAGAAGCATGCACTCATTTAAATTGCTTTAAATACCCTTTTCTGTGCTCTATCTGGAAGAGCGGTAGTACCGCACTCTTCAGCGGTACTTCCGGCCTCCGGAAGATCCAACCTCAGAGCGGATCAATTTTTCCAGAGAGCACCGAATTGAAGTCGTGTGGAAACGGAAGTACCGGCCGTTTAAACGTCGGTACTACCGCAGAGAGCGGTAGTACCGCACTCTTCAGCGGTACTTCCGGCCTCCGGAAGATCCGACCTCAGAGCGGATCAATTTTTCCAGAGAGCACCGAATTGAAGTCGTGTGGAAACGGAAGTACCGGCCGTTTAAACGTCGGTACTACCGCAGAGAGCGGTAGTACCGCACTCTTCAGCGGTACTTCCAGCCTCCAGAAGATCCGACCTCAGAGCGGATCAATTTTTCCAGAGAGCGCTAGAATCTGGACCTTTCGGATGTCGGCCAGAGCGGTAGTACCGCGCCAACTTTGCGGAACTACCGGAGAGCGGTAGTACCGCAAATGTCAACGGCGGTAGTACCGCGCCGCCAAATCCAACGGTCACTGTGCTCGTCTGACAGAGCCGTTCTGACGCAAGATTTGGGAGCGGTAGTACCGGCCCCAGCAGGGCGGTAGTACCGCTCATCCTGATTTTTGCGGGAAATTGTGCCAAATGGCTAGTTTGGTTGGTGGAGGCTATAAATACCCCCACCACTGCACAAGGGCATTTTTTAGAGACTCATTGCACAATTCTTAAGCCCTAGAGCATTCATTTCACCTCAATTCTTCCTTTGCATATCAAAGTGAGGTGATTGAGCATTTAGTGCTAGAGTTTTCATTCGCAAATCCAATTGGCACTAGTTTGCATTCAAGCAAAGCCCAAGATTTGTTACTCTTAGTGCTTGCCTGCACTTGGACGGTTGGACGGAAGGGAAATCGGTGATCTTCCCAAGAAGGTTGTGAGAAGGCCCGACGGATTGTGAAGGTTGGAGCTCACCTACCCGGAGCGGGGAAGAGCTACATTAGTGACCGAGGTGTTTCGGCTCAATTCGTGGAGTCGGTTCAATTTGTTCGGGCTAACCTCAACGTGGACTAGTGGAAACAGGCAAGTTTCCGATCACCACGGTAAAACATCGATTGTGTTCATTTCGTTTCTAGCTCTTATTCACTTACTTTATTGTGATCATTTGCTTGCTTAGAGCTAGAAGTAATTGCTGTTGAATAAAATTGTTTAGGATTAATTGCTTAACATTCTTGCCATATTAAATTGTTAAGATTTAATCAAGTTAACGAGAAAAATTTAAAAACCTCCTATTCACCCCCTCTAGTCGGTATCCTTGATCCTACAGCAGGTGAGAGTGGAGATGATCATGGTCGGTGATGAGGAGTACAAGGACTAGGAGGGGATAATCTGAAGTCCAAGCGGTCGGGATGTCATGCGAGGTGATCAGGCTCATGCTAGAGCATGTGGAGCTCGAAGGTGGATGATGTGTGGAGGTTTTTCTTCTATCTCCGGCATGTACTCTTTCGAGCGATCGAAGCGTTCAAACAGCTAAAGTCTTCAAGCGGAGGGAGATTACGACTACGTGCGTCGGCGGGCGTAGCAAGCGATCGTAGCGAGCTATTGAAGGGAGCGATCGGATGATCAAAGCGTTCATCAAGCTCGTGTGAGCGAACCAGTGTCTCGCGGTCGTAATCTACATCCAGTAAGATTGTTTTTCTTTTGCTTTTAGGTTTGGTTTCCGGTGTCAAAAAGCGAAGGCAATCATTCACCCTCTCTGATTGTGCCATACGATCCTACAAGTGGTATTAGAGCAAGGTTGCGATGGCATCAGAGAGGTACACAAATCGTGCCCCCATACTAGATGGTTCTGATTTTGCTTTTGGAAGTGTCAGATGCAAGCGTACATTAAGGCTCAGGGTAGTAATGTTTAGAATAAGGTTTCTTGACCCTATGTAGTTCCTGCTACTGTTACGAATCTAAATAAAACAAATGTTGATCTAAATGCTCAAACTCGTAACTTGCTCTTTTAATGAATTTCTCATAAAGAATTTGATCGTGTGGCCCATATTGCTTCTGCTCACTTAATCTGGAAAACTCCTTGCGATTATCAGGGAGGAATGACTAAGATTAAGAAAGTGCGTAGAAATCTTTATAAAAAAGGTACTCGGATTTTGCTATGAAACCTAATGAATCTATAGATGAACTTTTCGCTGGTTTTGAAAAGATTTTGAGTAACCCGAGCGGAGTTGTTGTTGTTCCTGTTGATGGAGATAATGCAATTAAAATTTTGAGGTCTTTAGGGTCCGTGTGGTTAATGGTCGTCACGACTATTAATCAAACTATCGATCTAAATACTCTAACCATGGATGATCTGTACACTATATTGAAAACCTATGAGATGAAAGCTTTGTCATCTAAGACTGATAAATCTTCATCTCTTGCACTTGTGACTAACCCCATGCTGGCTGCTTCGTCAAGTACAATATCTTGTGTTTCCTTGTCTGCTCTGACTTCTTTTTCAGAAGAACAATTTGAGTACCACCCAAAGAGGATTTGGTCTTATTCTCATCACGATCATACAAGGCTCTCAACAACGTGAGGATAAGGAAGCGAGAAGGCGCTTCAGGTCCCATTAGATCCTACGAGTGGTTGTAGCGAGCTATTGAAGGGAGCGGTCGGATGATCAGAATGTTTATCGAGCCCATGCGAGCAAACCAATATCTTGCGGTCATAATCTACATCCGATAATTTAAATTGTTTTCTTCTACTTTTAGCTTTGGTTTTAGATGTCACAAAATGGAAGCAATCATTCATCCTTCCCTGATTGTGCCATACGATTCTATAAAGTCTTTTAGAAATGACATGATGCACATAAAAACATATAAAAAAACTAAAAGGTGGCCACAAACTAATTGGTTTTTAAGTATCAAATCGGGGGAAAAGTTTATATATAACCACAAACCAAAATCTTCGCATTAACAAAATGAGACATTTTGCCGGGGCCTCCCCTACAGTTTCCCCCTCAAAAAATGACACATTGCGAGAGCTGAAATCGCCGAACCAGAGGATTTATGTTGCTTCAGCATCCACACTCATGTCGTCATGGCTAATGTGATTAGGTAATTTTGCTTCTGCAACTACACAATTTATGAAGCACAAGTACGGAAAAACTTACTTCTTCAGACTCAATTTAGCTTTTGCATGCATACAATTATGTTAGACCGTGTGGTTTAGTATAGAATATTTTGATGATGAATAATTGATAATAGTAAATTTGTGATAAATAATTGATGATATTGCTTACTGTTACTTGATGTACGTGTGTGGCATGAGTGTAGACTGATGTTGGTCAAGCTGAAATGAACTTATGCAGGAAAAATATTTTTTTCTTTGCATGTGCAGATTAGACGTGGAGGCAGTCATGGTCAGTGACGAGGAGGACCGGGACAAGGAGGGGGAAATCTGAGGTCCAAGTGGTCGAGAATGTCACGAGATGGTCGGGCTCACGTTGGAGCACATGGAGATCAAAGTTGAATGATGCATGGAGAACTATGAAAGGTGTTGTCCTGTAGGCTTTGACACGTGATGAGTTGGAAAGTTAAAATTTTAGAAAACCCGTGTTAGAAAGAGTTCGGGTATCTTATTTGTTGGAATTGGATTGGAACTCATGGGTTTAGGATAAACCTAGGTTTTGAGCCCTACACTATAAATAGAAATGGGGTTGGAGGCTAACCTTATAACTTTTCATATGCTAATTTCGTGCTAGGGTTTAGGGATACCAGGAGGGTACTTTATAGCCACAAATATAATCTAGAAATAAAGTTTAAATCTATTTTCAAAAAAAAAGAAGAAAAAGTCGGCGGCGTGTTTTCGCTTCAGATCGTCTGACGACCTCGTCTTCGTTTCTCGATTCACGCCTCAATGAAATCAGCAGCAACGCTCGAGCGTATATGTTCCTCGAAGTAGCGCGCCGTGCAACAGACCTGTCCACGTGCCATCTCCAGCGACCATGTACTGTTCGCCAGGTTCATAAGCACTTAGGACCTGTTTGGTTTGAAGCCTAAAGTTGCCACACTTACCTTAGGCAAGTTTAACCAAATGAAGCTAGTGTTTGGCTCGTAGCCAAAATCATGGCATGCCATACTTTTTTAGTCACCTGATCACTTGTCATAGACTCATTTTTGTGCCAAAACTTGCCACAGTTGTGGCGAACAAATTGTTAGCCACAAAAAGTTTAGCATACCACACTATGCCACAAAAAGTTAGGCAAAATGAGGCTCCCAATCAAACAGGCCCTTAACCTCGTGCGTCACCAGCGAGGAGAAAATCACTAGCGTTTCTAGCGCACTCGATCATCACGTGAAGACCAAGGAGGTTTCATGCTGACTTCATGCATTGCTTCTTCATATAATGACCAAGGTATTTGTATTGGTTTTTGTGTTGTCATCACGTGAAAACAAGCATAAGACATCAGTAGCAAAAGAAAAACAGCAAGGAAGAGAGAGAGAGAGAGAGAGAGAGAATAAGAGGCAGTAGCAGTTATTGATGCTTTGGTTTTGCACAGAAGGCATCAGAGAGCTAAGCCAGAGCGTGCGCTAGGAAAAGAAGGGGCACGCAGCCCGGCGGAAGAAAGGAAAAAGTTTTTTTCTTGTTTTTTCTTTTTCTATTTTTGTTGACATATTGGAGAATCAAGAGCAACACATTTGAGAAGAAAAAATTCCGTTAGGACCATAATCATTTACCCCATCTAATTACCATCGATGATCCTACAAATTAGCAATTAACAACTAATTGGTTACTTCAACTAAAGAAAGACTGAAGATCAATCAAACTGCAAAAAGAACAAAAGCAAAAGCAAAAAAGAAATCGTGCAACTGTAGATCGATTAAACCACTACTAAATCAAAAGCAAAAAGAACAATGTCATAAAGAAAAAGTGACAATGGACTGCCCTCTAAAGTGCAATATATTTACTCAATGTATGCTCACCATGGGCAATTGAGGGACTTGAAAGTATGTAGTTGCAATTGCAATAAGGGAAAAAAAGGGTAGCACCTGATTGACAGTACAACATTTTGCTCTAGAATCTTTCGCACATTAGAAGCTATGTAGACATTTGTACCTGTACAGACATCACAACCTATTCTACCAGAGGGGGTTACAAAGCTAAATTATTTGTAGAATAGCAGTCAGCAGCAGACTAACCATAGATAGGCAAAACGAAGCAGGAATGCTTTCATTCTTGTATCTCTTCCATTTTTTGCAACTTGCTTAGAGATTTTGTCGAGCATTTAGTACACGATCTAATAACCTGGTAACTGAAAGTAAAATTCATGATAGGATTCACATGAAAGGAAAACATATGCCTTAGAAACAACCTATTGAGATATGGTGACTGTTGTGGTTACAGACCAAACAGAGAGAGAGTATGATAGTGGGGAGTTAGGTGAGTAAAAATGGCTTAGGGTTTCTCCCCATGGCTTGTGTTACATATATACATCCACATAGGGAGCGCTTTTACAATTGTACCCTTACACGTGAGTATTCCCCTCAGGGTACACATGTCATTATATATGTCCCATTTTGGGTCTTAGATCCTTCTAACAGGCCTACTGGGTTTAGGTGGGGGCCACCCTTACAACAGAAGCCTCTCATGGTGAAGGGCTTCACGGGCCGAAGCCATGCCGCTGAGCCCTTTGGCCCCCTCCGTCCCATCGGCCTGTGACTCTCGATAACCAAGATACACTTTCGTTCGTGCTCATGGTGCGAGAGCTGTGTCTTTCGCTCCCGGACCTGCGCGGCCTCGAGGTCGAAGACACCGGGCAGGTCGAAGGCCTCGACGGGGCCGAGGTCCGGGCGTGCCATGCTTCGCGCTCTGGATATTTGTGGGCGTGAAGTAAACTTGGTCGGCTGCCCCGGGCAGCCGAGTCTCGGGAAGTGCTCCGCATGATGTAGCGCCAGTGCGGAGAGGTGGCTGCGTGGCCTGGGAGTGCGCTTTAATGACGCCTGGAATCGCGCGGCCTTTGTCGGGCGGTCGTCGCGCTGCTCTGTCGCTCTCTGCACCGAGTGGGGTACGCGCGGTCGTGATTGGAGCGTCGTGGGATGCCAGCGGTCATACGACCACGGCCGTTCGCCTCTTCCCCAGGGAAAGTGGCCACGCGGCAGGAATGTATCGGCGCATGACGCGCTGATCACCCACCTACCGCCGCCTGTCGCGGTTGTCAGCGGTTGCACTGCCCGATCGTGGGTAGCCGAACCGCTGTAATTCTGTCATTCGATCTTCTGCTTGTCGGGGAGACGGGGGGCTTTATAAGTCGTCACTGTGAGCATGCAAGCGCTCCCCTTGGCTGCTTGCTTGCTTGTGCGTTCCTTCCCGTTTTTCTTGCGCATCCTGCTGCTACTCTCGCATCCATTCCTGCTCGTCGCCGCAGTGGGGAGAGAGGAATGGCTGCGCGCGACGACCTCCCAGCTAACAGGGGTGCCGCCCTCGACGATCCTGCGCGTCGTCTTAGCGAGAACGCCTCGTCGAGCCAACGTTGCCTGACGCCACCACCAGCGGAGTACCACTTGGTTCCGCGCGACAAAAGGCAAACCAACCATCACTGGGATGCCATGAAGAAGTCAAAGGGCCGCTGCTCCCGTGTGCTGGGGCGGAGTCGTGTCACGGAGGAGACTCTCCAAACCCTTCTTCGGGAGAAGAAGCTGGAGGACCGTCGCGGGCTCGTTCGCTGGGCTTTGACGAAACGGGGCGAACCGGGAGAGTCGAGGCGATCGTCTTCGTGGCATTCTTCGATGCCGGGCTCCGAATCCTGGCGACATTCTTTGTTCGCGAAGTGCTGCGAACCTATGGGTTGGAGCTGGCGCAGCTGACTCCTACCGCGATCGTTCCGTTGGCCATCTTTACTTGGGCGTGCGGACGGAAGGTACCCCCCAGCCGCCAGCTGTTCGCCATCTGCATGACGCGCGGTGCCAACCAAGAAAATGGAAGGGGCGCTCGAACTTCGGCAGCGTGGACTTCGTGCTAAGGACGGATTGCTCGCACTTGTTCCCCGCGTTGGCTACGCGAGGAAAGTGGGAGTCCGATTGACACGGCGGTGGTTCTATTACCTTGGCGAGCACGGCGGCCTCGGCCGGGAGAGCGATATCATTCAACCGCTATCCGGATGTGACGCCTCAGCTCGGCGACGAACAACAGCCGTGGAGACTTGCTCGCATCGCCTTCCGGTTCAACATGCGCGACCTCACCGAGGAGTTCACCATGCACGGATATCTCCGCTTTCTTGTAATGGAAATACGCGGCGGGGCCCGGCCGGAAGGGCGGCATCCACCGGGTGTCTTAGCTCCATAGGCCCTCCGCGCTCGTAAGTATCCTCGCCATAGGCCACGTACACACAGGTGGTTGCAACCCTTAGGTATGATATTCCGCTTTGCGTGCAAAGTCGCCGGTTAGAAGATGCGGGCGTGCGGTGGTTGCGGTTCTTGGGCGTACGATGAAGGAGCACAAGGCGTGAATCCGCAACTTCCTTGGCAAAGCAGGGCGGATTAACCGGGTATGCGAGGTTCGGGAATTTCGTTCGAACGCCGGTGCTGCGGAATCGCCGGCGGTGCGATGGCGGTGGCGCCATCCTCTCGTGCGAGGTCAATCGGAGACCATTGCCTTCACTCACGGACGTGCACCGCCGAGAACATGGAGATGGGGCGAGGCGGCGGCGAGCTCGGACCGACCTATTCGGGGAGGCACGCAGCTCCCGACGAGGCCTTACACGGTGGCGAGGCGACGGGCCCAAGCCTCGTTGTTCTTGAAGATGACGCCTCGTCGCCTCCGGCAAGCAATCGCGGCGTTGCGGCCGGCGGCGGCTTCGCGGCGCCAAGGTAACCACGGAGGCTTCACCTACGACTTCGAAGGCGAAATGCCCTCGGGTGCAGTCGCCACCATCTTCGAGAGGCCGGTTCAGCGTGGCCGGCCCAGTGACCGAGGCCCTGACACCTAGCGGGGATGCTCCTGAAGCCGAGAGGGTTGTCGCTCCACAGGCCAGCGAGGTGATCATGACCCAGGTGGAGGCCCAGCGAAGTACCGCGGTAGAGGGTACTGGAGGTAGGTGTGGTTCGTTTTCCTTCTGCGACTTCGTGAAACTCTCTCTGATTTGCTCGCTTATTCCGTCGACATCAGGCGAGACAAGGTCTCCCAGACGAGGACAAGAATCAAGCAACGGGGGTGCCCGCGATGCCGTTGGCCTAATTGAGCAGGGGACTTTGTGCGCCCCAACTGTTGCCGAAGACGCGGGGGCGGGGGCTCTTGGGCTTGGCGTCTCCGACTTCGTCCCTCGGTGGGAGACGCCGCGCCTTGGCGAGGTGGCGAGTCGTTGGCGACCACCTAGATCGGCGGCGCTCTGATCCTGTGGGAGCGACCTTTTGGCGCTCGCGCTGGGTGCCTCGGAGATGAGGGTAACGGTCTCTGCTCTCGCTGCATGTCCTTTGCTTATCTGATGGATAACCTTTGTTCTTGCGCCCGTGTAGACGCTTGCGATCAGCAAAGCCCTCGAGGAGACTCGTGCGCGTGAACGGAGGGCGCTGGAGGACCAGCTGCGTGTCGCTGACGACGCCCACGCCGCCAAGGATGAGCACATTCGGGTGCTGATGGCGGAACGGGACGAGGCTATCGCCGACGCGCAGTTGGTAGGCGCGAACGCGACACTAGCCGCACAACGCGCGATGGAGGAGGCTCAGCGCGTCGCGACGGAGGAGCGGACCGCCCTTCTTCAGCGAATCTCCGCACTAGAGGCGGAGAAGGAGCAGCTTACTGCCTCCCTTGCAGAGAAGGCCTTATCCTGAGACAACGTGTGTGCCTCCGCGTGGGGGGCGATGGAGTCTTTGGAGCAGGCCCTCCGGGGGCTTTCCGTGCACGTGGAGGACCCACTCATAGCCGTCAAGACCTGATGGAGACGCTTGGGCGAATCGATGAGGGCTCGAGCGTCGCCCTTCGCGGCGCCAAGGCTTTCGGTACCCACTGCGACTACATGAGTGCTGGCCTTGCCCTTGCCTTGCTGCATGCTGGTTGGTGTTATCATGTCAATGAACTGGCGAACCCCCAGCTTGACTTGCCCGTCCAGCCCAGGATGATATCTAATGCAGTTCGCACCGCCCAGCCCGCCATCCGAAACTTCCACAATCGGATTTGGAATTACATCGGGGAGGGTGCTGCCACGGTTGCTTTGCGGCGAACGCTGCACAACGAGGGGGATGTGCTCCGCTGGCTCGAAGAGGTTCCCCGGCGCAGCGCAGGCGGTGCAGGCACTCGTCGCGGCGAAGATGGCGTGGACTCGTAGGAATAATTCCGGGTTTTGGTGCGCACCGCGTCGTGTACGCCCGCTACTTGTAATGCAACTTCTGTCTTATACGGGCTAAGCGACAACTCTCCTGTGCTCGTTTTGTTATGTAATATGCTGTGAGCTGGGGTGTCTTGTAAGGTACGGGTCCTCAGGCTTGATGTCGCCCCTCATTCTGATAGTAGCGAGTAGACTTGCGAACGTCTTGCGCCGCAGACCCCAGGACCACGGCTTATTTATACTCCGGAGAGTACACACAAGGACAGTGCCTGCACGTGCGTGGAGGTATCCACGTCTTGTTTATACTCTGTAGAGTGCGCAGGGACAACATCCGTGTCTTATTTATACTCCGAAGAGTGCGCGCGGAGGCGTCCCTCCGCTGCGTCTTGTTTATACTCCGTAGAGTGCATGTGGAGGCGGACCCCAACGCTACGTCTTATTTAGAGCCCGTAGACTGCGCGCAGAGGCGAGCCTCCGCACGTTGCGGGCGGTGAAATTGCGTGCGGAGGCGAACCTCGACGCTACGTCTTATTTATACTCCGTAGAGTGCGTGCGGAGGCGAACCTCGACGCTACGTCTTATTTAGAGTCCGTAGACTGCGTGCGAAGGCGAGCCTCCGCGCGTTGCGGGCGGTGAAATTGCATGCGGAGGCGAACCTCGACGCTACGTCTTATTTATACTCCGTAGAGTGCGTGCGGAGGCGGACCTCGACGCTACGTCTTATTTAGAGTCCGTAGACTGCGCGCGGAGGTGTCCCCCCACGCGTCTTTATTTATGCTCATGCATAGTGCACACAAAGGTAACCCTTTGTGCGCTTTTGGTATGAAACAAGAAAATTTGCATGAACGATGCACTTTATTAAATTCCCGTTTGCGCAGGTGAGCGGTTATAAGAGGTAAGGCACTAACCGCTGGCTGCTTGCACCCGCCGAAGCCGTGGAAGGTCCTTGCACTCGCATACCCGACTTAGGCGTAATAGCGTCGCAGTATGTCTGCATTCCACGTGTGGCGGAGTGTCTGCCCCTCCAAGGTGGCTAAGCGGTATGCTCCCTTCTGGAGGGCTTCCGCGACGATGTACGGGCCTTCCCACCTGGATTCGAGCTTGCCTACCGTCTCCACGTGGAGTGCCATCTTAAGGATGAGCTCTCCTAGTCTGAACTCGCGTGGGTACAGCGAACGATTGCGACCGCGCACCATTTGTCGCGCGTACTTTATGACGTGCTTTGATATCCTCCGGGGACCATACGAAGACATCTACATTGGCCCGGAGAACTCGGAGCAAGTCTTGCTCTACGTCCGGAGGGAGGCCCTCGCCTATGGATACGAGCTGCCCCTCCGCCTGGAGCGGCACCCTCTTCACTCCGCCTTCCGGGTGGGGCTTAGGTGTCCATCCTGGAGCGGATGGCGTGTCCGCCTGGTACTTGTCAGTGAGGACGTGCACCTTACGGTGCAGGCTTCCAGCACCGGTTTTGATGCTCCTAGCCATATCCTAATCGCCGAAGACGGTGATGACGCCCTGCCGGCCTGGGAGCTTCATGCATAGGAATGCGTAGTGTGGGACCGCTTCGAAGGAGTTGGTGGCAGGCCGGCCTAGTATGGCATTGTACGGATACGAGACGTCCACGACGTCGAAGATGACATCTTCAGTCCTGGCGTTGTTGGCCTGGCACAAGGAGACTTGGAGGCGTAGCTGACCCAAAGCCTTCAGAAGCTACCCTCCGAGGCCCTGGAGGGGGGCTTCCGAAGCTTTTAGTAGGCTCCGAGGTATTCCCATACGATCAAGGGCCTCTGCGAACAAGATGTTTACAGAGCTCCCTCCGTCAATGAGGATATGCCTGACGTCGCAACCTGCGATGTCGGCCTGGATGACCAAGGGATCTTGGTGGGGGAATTCCACACCCTGGGCATCGGCTGACGTGAAGGCGATGCCGCAATGGGACGCCCGCAGAGGTAGTTGTGCTGGGGAAGTGCTCAACGAAGAGCCTCCAATGATGACGTTAACATCACGGCACTGGGTCTCTCCGGGGGGCCCAACGCGCGAGGGACTGCCTTGCGTACGCTGCACGTGGGCTATTGCGGGGGTCAGAGGCCCGTACGTGGGCCGTCGCTTGCCGTAATGCCGCAATTTTGGTGAATATCCGCGTGAAATGGCCCCCGTAGCCGTGCACTTCGCACCATCTGCCGTATTCTAGGATTTCCTGCTCCGCACGCGGCTTCTCATCGCAGCTTCCTTCGCGTACCCCTCCGGCGCGCGAGGTTAAAGCGGCCTCCCGGGGGACGCCTTGCGCGGCGAGGACGTGGCGGGTCTTTTGGGGTCTTCGCCGGTTACGCCGGGGCTTACGCCTGTCGTATGGTGAGTTTTGGTGCACCCCGTCGTCGATGTGCTCACGGGTGTCACCCACGGACGCTTGCTTGTGTTTCATCCTCAGGTTGTTTCTTGTGCTTCTCCTTTGCGACAACTCCTCGGTTTGCCCAGCATCAAAGCTGTCGCCGCTGCGCCTCCGCGCGTCCTCCTCGGCTCGGGCGTACGCTTCCATTTTGTCGAAGAGCTTCGCGACCGTCTTAATGGGCTTGCGCCCGTTGTACTCGGCCATCGGTCCCGGTCGGAGGCCTTGTATTACTGCGTTGATGACGGTTGTTTCATTGACGTCCTTGACCTGACAACGTACTTTCGCGAAGCACTTGAAGTAATCCCGTAGCCTCTCCTCAGGTTTTTGCTTGACTGCGAAGAGCTGGTCCGCATCAACACGCTCGACGTAGTTTCCCTGGAAGTTGTTGTAGAGTCGATCGCGGATCTGTTTCCACGCGTAGATGGACTGTGGTTCAATGGTGAAGAACCAGGACAGCGCCACCCCTTGTAACGCGAGAGAGAGTCCTTTTGCCTTCGTGGTGTCGTCTCCGCCAGCGGCTTCGATAGCGGTCTCGTACACGCGCACGAATTCTCGCGGGTCGGAGTCACCCTTGTACGCCTCGATGACGCTCGGGAGCTTGAAGTCCTCAGGCTATGCCGCTTGCTGCAGGTCCACGGAGAGCGGGGATTCTGGGTCTATGCACCGTAGTGGGATGCGACTGGACGCAAGAGCGTCGCGGCTATTCGCCCTTTCCGAGGTGGGCTCAGACGTAGCCACCGGCGTGGCGCGCTGGCTCCGAGCCTCTTGTATGTCTCGCACAGCCCCGCGGAGATCTGACAGCTCCCGCTGGAATGCGTTGAGGGCTGCCAGCAGGGTGGTCTCCACCGTGGGCGTGGTTGGGGCCATCGGTACGCTCGGCGGCGCGACCGGGACGGCGGCGACCACGGCCTGTGTGCCCAATCTACCCGCAGCGCTGGCGCGGAGGGCCCTGGAGCTGGTGACGAATCCCGCGTCGTCGCTGGGACCGCTCACCGCTCCCGCGCCGAGTGGGGAGGTGGACGCGCCTGCGTTGTCACCGCCGGGGTTGTCACACCCGCACCGCCGCTCGTACCTGCAGCTGCTAAAGCCGAAGCCTTGGTATTGACGCGAGATTCCGCCGCCTCCGCCTTCTTCTTCTTCACCACCAATGGTGAAGCTTTCTTTGGTGCCATCCTTCTTCAGATCTGGAGGCTTGCTCTTGTCGTCCCCACGGACGGTGCCAACTGTTGTGGTTACAGACCAAACAGACAGAGAGTATGGTAGTGGGGAGTTAGGTGAGTAAAAATGGCTTAGGGTTTCTCCCCATGGCTTGTGTTACATATATACATCCACATAGAGAGTGCTTTTACAATTGTACCCTTACACGTGAGTATTCCCCTCAGGGGTACACATGTCATTATACATGTCCCATTTTGGGTCTTACATCCTTCTAACAGGCCTACTGGGCTTAGGTGGGGGCCACCCCTACAACAGTGACTTATGGGGGTGTTTATATTGGCTTTTGCTTAGCAAAATCAAAAGTCAATATGAACACCTGACTTATCAAAGCGGTTTCTCCACTCCTCTCGTTTTGAGGATAAGGCAAAGGGTCACAGGTGCATCATGCACCTCGATCCTCTCGCTCCCATCTCGTGCACTCATCAATCTCTCTTTCACTTTTTTCACTACTCTCCAGTTCCTTATAAAAGTTATTTCTTTTGGTCACTGCTATTTATTTTTAGCCAAAAGTTATCAACCACAGCTAATATAGACACCCTATCCTATTTCTTTAGTTCTTGAAGAGGTGTACCATATGAATTTCTAGATAAATTCTAATAGGATTAAGATTTTTTACTTTTTTCAGAATAGGATTTTCTATTCTCTTTTGAGGATAATTAGAGAGACTATATAAACTCATAAGAGGTGGCCATAGAGAGCCGAACCCAAACAAAGGAGCAAGCTAAGCAAAAGAAGCTCATCCAAAGTAGAGGTGCGTGGGGGGGATTAGAAGCTAGGTTATTTTTTAGCACTATATTTTTTTGTATAAGGCAAGGATCCAAGGTTTAAAAGGTTCATGAGAATTGTAAGAGAGTGATAATCCCTTATACTCTTTTGATGTTGTGCTTAAAAAATTTGCGGCCGGTGTCACCAAATCTTTTCTCTCTCATCCTAGTTGCTTCAACACCATTATCTATGTTCTCTCTACGAGATTCATCTAATTCATTCTTGATATCGTGCACGCTCGTGCCGTATCTCACAAACTTTGATCCGATTCGGGGGCTGCTATACATAAGAAGGGGTATCAGAGTGTAACAAGTGGTATTAGAGCTAAGGCCAGATTAATTTGATTTGTGAAAAGGTCAACAAAGCATCGGATGGCACAAAATCAAGATCGATGTCGACAATATGGAATCAAGTAGAGAAATTTGATGGTGGGGAAAACTTCAGCATATAGCAATACATAGTGAAGGATGTCCTTGTTCAGCAGGAGCTACTCAATACTCTTGAAGGAGACAAACCAGAAAATATGTCCACTAAAGACTAGAAGGTGATGGAGAATTCTTCGAAGAAATTATAGAAGGACTTAGAAGAATTGTATATAGTAAAGTCGCTGACAAATCAGTGCGTGCTGAAGCGACAACTATATAGGTTGCGCATAAAGGAAGGTACACAGTTCGTTGACCATCTCGATGTCTTCAACAAGCTTATCTCACAGTTGACTAGCGTGGATGAGATAATTGAAGAGAATGATAAGATCATCATATTGGCATCATCTCTAAGCAATTGGTAATGAACACTCTTATCAAAAATAGCACCCTCAACTTTAATGAGACAGTTGCATATCTATTGGAGGCGTGGTCCTTAAAAAAGCCATCAAATTCTTCATTCTCTGGCGATCAAGCAATGGTTGCCGTAGGTATTGCAGGCAAAAGCAATAATCACAGGAAGAAGAAGGGCATGCTATTTATGTGACGAGGAATGTCACATGATAAAAGACTGTCCAAGTTTGAAGAAAATGAAGGGTGTATGTTCAATATCGGTTGCAAAGGTTGATTGAATGTATTTGTCGTCAGTCATTTATGTACTTCTCATATATGAATATTAGATTTAAGTTATTGCTTTCACATATATTTGGCAAGGGAGATATTTAACGAAGGATCTCTACGCCCAGCAGATAAAACTACTCACTTCGTTAAATCTTTCCTCTCTCATCGTGGTTATTTCAACATTGTTATTTTGGTTCTCCATGAGATTTATTCTCTTCGTTTTTGATACCGTACATGCTCATATTGTATCTTATAAACTCTAATCTAATTCAATGAATATTACGTATAAGAAATGGTACAAGAGTGCAAGAGATGCAATTTTTTCTTCGAGAAAAATGTTAATGTTCTGTATGTACCGTGCGACCACAGCCCTCGCTCGAGTCCTTGCAAAAACAAAGCGGGGGAAAGAAGCACAGTAGTACTAGTAAAAATAGTACAAGCTTTGTCCGATTGATCGAGCTGAAGATAATTAATTAGTTCGCCAAAGTTGGCTGATGTGCTACAGGAGCAATAAAACCCGTGTTTCCCTTTGTATCTAAGGTCACATTGGATTATTTATTCGTATTACAACAATCAGAATTAAAATTACTTTTGCTACAGCTAGCTTACTGTCTCGTCTACAATGAAGCATCTTCCAGAAATGAAAGAGATCACCAAAGGAAAGTTCTGTTAGGAAAAAAAATCACCCAGTGTGGTGCATTCTGTTGAGGAACCGTCGCTGGCTAGTCCAGTCCGATCGATTTCTCTCCTATGCAAAGAGACAGATTAACCACCGAGTAATGCAAATAGTAGATTGGAACACAGAGATAGAGGGGAGAACTCTTGTTCTTTCTTTATTACTTTCTCTTTTCACGTGTACAAAATAGCCAATAAGACTCCCTATATATAGCCTAATGGTGAGGTGTCCACCATGGGCCAAGGTTTCAAGCCTAGACCCAGGTTTCCCAACACTCCCCTTGGGCACTCATCCGACACATTCATGCCTCATCAAAACTCTATAAAAACCCAGTGGAAAAATTTTGGAGAAAGAGTACATGATACATATTATGCTGTGCTGCACGAATTGCCCCATTAAAAACCTTGGCCGAGAAACTTCACGAAAACTCGACAAGGAAAAAAGAGTACAATTCATCCAATTTCTTTTAATCTACAGGATTTATTCTTTGGGTACTCGATCTTTATGATCAAGTTTTAATAACAAGCTTGAGGAAAATCTTCTGCTGAATTCTACACTTCTCTAAGTCTCATCATTCTAATTCCCCGTACGCATCCTTCAAAACTAAATGCTGGGAGTGACTTATTGAATAAGTCTGCAAGATTTTCACATGACTTAGTATGTAGTACCTTAATTTTGTCCATTTTTTGCAATTCATGAGCATAGAAGAACTTGGATTGATATGCTTTGTAAGATGACTCTTTACATAGCCCGTCTACACTTGTGCAACATAAGCTGCATGATCTTCATAGATAATTGTGGAAACTTGCATAATATTCATCCCACATGACTGCTGGATGTGGTGAATCATTCATCGGAGCTAAGCACATTCTCATGCGGCTTCGTATAGCGCTATGATTTTTGAGTGGTTCGTCAAAGTCGCTACAGGACTTTGCTTAGATGATTTCCATGAAATTGCAGTTCCACCACACAGGAATACATAGCCTGTTTGTGACCTTGTGGTATGCGGGTCCGACAGGTACCCTGCATCTGCATAGCCAGTTATATTCAAGTCTTGGTTCTTTCTGTAGAATAACCCAAGGTCCTTACTTCCTTGCTAGTGCCTTTTGGTACTCTCTGCACTATGCCTTGCTAATAGGTTTACGGCAAATGCAATGTCCAGTCTAGTGCAGTTCGCTAAATACATAAGTGCTCCTACTGCACTTAAGTATGAGAATTCTGGTCTCAGGACTTCCTCCCCTTCTTCCTTAGGTCAGTACGGATCCTTATTACTATTATAAAAGAACGAGTTGGTGGTTATACGTGCATTCTCCTCCAACCGCTCTATTCTCTCAACTTCTCACCATTCTCCATTTTCCAACTGATTAGAACAACTCTCTTCTAGAGCACTGATTAGAACAACTCTCTTCTAGAGCACGATTCAATGAGTTGTATTGTAACGCATGGGTATGTAACTAGTCTTGCTATAAAGATCTCCTAATGATGGTACTTTCAGTAGGTATACCTTCTCAAAGTCAAACCTTTCTAACACCTTTTGGGTGTAGGCTGACTAATGTACTAATATTCCTTTAGGGACATGCTCGAGCTGCAAGCATAAGCAATATTTGGTTTTACCCAAATCTTTCATTTCAAATTTTGACTCCAAGTAAGAACTTGCTTCCTTGATGTCTTCCATGGTCCTGATGATATTCAGATCATCTACATAGACTAAAATTATACAAAATCCATTCTGGGATCGTCGTATAAATACACAAAGACAATCTTTATTGTTCGTGTAGCCTTTTTTGCATAGAAAGTCGCTTAAATGATTATACCATATCCTGGCTGATTGCTTAAGTCCGTACAGTGATTTCCTGAGTTTCACACTATACATATTTCTATTTGCTCAGTCATGTAGGGGTGGATATCGAGCTGGCTCGGCTCGGTAAGGCTCGTTTAAAAAGGGGCTCGGCTCGGCTCGTTAGACTAACGAGCTAAAAAACAGGCTCAGCTCGGCTCGGTAAAAAGCTCGGGCTCGGCTCGATAGGCTAGTTAGGCTCGTTATCAATTTTGCACCCATTACAAATTGCAATCATCAAGTAGTGCTTAAAAGTAGTCAGCAAAATTACAAAATACAGAAATATGTTTAGAGCACAAACACTGTGCAAGCATTTCATCAAGTAGTGGTTAAAAGCAGTCATCGAAATTACAAAATACAGAAATATGTTTGAAGCATTTCATCACTGACATTTTGCCAAATGCTTCAAGCCAGCATGAGCAGCAACAGACAGTGCACCTCCAAATGCTTCTTGCCGGCGTGAGCAGCAGGAGACAGCAGACAACACAGCCACACAGCATGGATAAAATTCTCAAGACATAGGTTAGCTACTTTACCGAGGCTTCCGGTGCTGGGGTCGGAGCTGCTTTGGCTTTGCCACTGCAAGGTGGCCGTGGACAGGTGTTGGGGATGCCGACGCAGTTCACCACTGGGGTCGATGCCGAGGCGGAGCCGGACCCGGAGGACCTCTCTCCGCGCCCGCGGTTCTTCGACTCCATGTTCGCCTACGCATGCCTCTCCATGCGCCAGAGTCCAGACACCGACAAGAGGCCGGTGGCGAGGGGAGGTGCGGCACCGTGGTGGCGGATCTAGGGTTGAGAGGGTTTCGGGAGGGTGCCGGATCTAGGGGCTAGTGCGGTGGAGACTGAGGCGAGGAGGAGGGGAGGGGCCGGTGCCGGCGGACGGCGAGGGTGCGGCACCGTGGCGGCGGATCTAGGGTTGAGAGGGTTTCGGGAGGGCGCCGCCGCCGGATCTAGGGGCTAGGGCGGTGGGGAGTGGAGACTAAGGCGAGGAGGAGGGGAGGGGCCGGCGCCAGCGGACGGCGAGGGTGCGGTGCCGCACCGTCGCGGTGGCGCCGGATCTAGGGTTGAATGCGTCGACGTCGCCGGAAGGGCCGAAGGGGATCGGGGTCGGGGATCTGTGCGGTGTCGGTGCGTGCGTCGGGTCTTGACTGAGCCGCGCACTCGCACAGATGGGCCATCGGGCGCAGTCGCGCTGTCGCGCAGATGGGCTGACCCAAGACAGACACAAACACCGAGCCAAATGAGCCCTATGAGTGGCTCGCGAGCCAGCTCGGGCTCGGCTTGTTAAGAAGCCGAGCTCAACCTCCGGCTCCGGCTCGGCTCGGCTCGTAAATGCCACGAGCCGAGCTGAGCCGAGCCGAGCCTGTTGCGAGCCGAGCCGAGCCACGAGCCTCGAGCCATATGTCCACCCCTACTATCATGGTTCGGGACAAGAATACCTTCAGGTACTTTCATATAAATTTCTAATCTAAGTTTCCATAAAGGTATGCAGTTACCACATCCATCAATTTCATTTCTAAGTTCAGCTTTACTGCCATTGAGATTAAGTATCTAAAGGTGATTCCACTCATGATCGGGGAATAGGTTTCTTCATAATCAACTCCTGGACATTGAGTAAAACCTTGTGCAATAAGTCTTGCTTTATATCTTACAACTTCATTTTTTTCATTTCTCTTTCGAACAAATACCCACTTATGCCCTACAGGATGCACATGAGGAGGTGTGTGGCTCACAGGCCCAAACACCACTCTTTTGTTCAGAGATAATAATTCAGTTTCTATTGCCTTTTCCAATCTTCCCAATCTAATCTTTTCTTATATTCAGCGAGCGATACAGGCTTCAGATCAAGATCGATGATTGTGACAATTTTCTTTGCAAAGTAGATATCAGCATTGGCTGTTGTCCTGTTCATGGATTCTCCAGTGTACACATAGTTTGTAGCTATTTCATCATGAGTTGATTCTTCTTGTTCTTCTACTTGCTCACCGCTCCTTCCAGTTGTGGTGGCAAGTCCCTTTAGTTTTTCAGCTCCGATGTGTGTGCACACATCCATGCTAATTTCTCCCTCCATGGGAATGATTAGATCCAGTATGCCATTTTCTGAAGGTATCATACTGGTGCTAGATCTCAATTGGCTCCCCTTCTGGTTATGGGGAACTTCAGTGATTGACTATGTCAAGTCCTTCTTATCCTTTTTCACTAGGCGTCCCCGATTACTTAGAGTTCAAGAGGCCGGAGTTCTTGACCTTTTATTCTGAGGCCTCTAGACGGGATTAGGGATACCTTTAACTTTCTTTGGTATTTCAACCCTCTCCGGTGCATTGCATGCAAGCACATGCGATTTGGTCACACTCTTTAAATCACTAAAGTGGTCAGGCAGTTGGTTTGCTAATACTTGCAAATCAATAATCTTCTGAACTTCTCTATTTGTTTCACTAGTGTGCGAGTCATGTGCATGGATTCCCGTGGCTTGCCACGTAATTTCTCGACATTTTTCATCGAGGGATTGGTTTCCTTACCTAATGTTGGGAAACTATCCTCATCAAATATGCAATCAGTGAAACGGGCTGTATGCAAATCTCCTGTTATGGGTTCTAAATACCTGATTATGGGTGCTCTCTCATAACCAACGTATATTCTAGTCTTTCAGAGATGACCCATTGCAGTACACTGTGGAGGGGGTATAGGTACATAAACCTTGCATCCAAACCTCCGGAGATAAGAAATTTTCGGTGCTGACCCTTGCGCTAGTTGCATAGGTGAATGGATGTTGTATACCGATAGTCTAAAATTGATAAGAGTTGCTACATGTAAGACTGCGCGTCCCCAACAAGTAGCTAGTAAATTACAATTCTGCAAAAGCAGTCGAGCAATAAATTTAATTATCTTGATTAATGCCTCTGCTAGTCTATTCTGGGTGTGGACATATGGTATAGAATGCAACTATAATTCCCATTGCCATACAATAATCATCAAATGCCTTTAAAGTAAATTCTCTGGTATTGTACATGCTGATGGACTTTATGTGATGATCAGGGAATATATTTCTAATGCGAATTATCTGCGAGATCAGCTTTACGAAAGTATGGTTTCTCGTAGACAATAGACATACCTGTGACCATTTTGAGAAAGCATCGATGAGCATCATAAAATATTTAAATGGCCCTGATAGTGGCTGTATGGGACCGTAAATGTCTCCTTGGATACGCTTCAAGAATGCAGGGACTTCATCATTTACTTTCAGAGTAGAAGATCTAGTAATTAATTTCCCGGTGGCATATGCGGGGCACATAAAATCTTCGTGATTTGAAAAATTCTTTATATTAATATTATGTTCCTATAAATTGTTAATTATATTTCTCATCATCCTAAGACCTAGATGGTCTAATCTGTTATGTCAGAGATAGAAGAGTTCAGAGCTTCTAAATATTGTTTTCAGGGCAGTATAGACTGCAGGTGCCTTGATATTGGTGTAGTATAGCTCAGTTTCTAATTAAGTAAGTTTTTCTAATACTCTTTTTTCATTTGCTTCACACTTTATAATGAGTAGGTATTCCTTACCATACTCTTCTTCAGTCTCAACATGGAAACCATTAGCACGAATATTCTTGAAATTTAGGAGAGTTCTAGTCGATTCTGGGTACAATAAGACTTTTTGAATAACCAAAGTTGTGCCCATTAAGAGTATAATTGTGGCTCTTCCTAAATCTATTATACAAGCATCGCTACCTGCGATTGTTGTAACGCTGTCAGCATTCTTGCTAATCGACTGAACAAATTTTGTCTCTCTTAAGATGGTATTCGTTGTGCCGTTGTCGGCTAAGCAGACTTCCTCCATAGGACGCCACACGCGTTCTAATATAAAATACTTTATAAATATGTGGTAGAAGGTAATCAACACATAAATAAAATATTTCAATATCAGAACATATCATGTCATTATAGACTGAATAAAGGAATGAATTATTCAATATCATCCAACCATCACGAGAAAATAAAATTGTTTGAATACCATCCATGCAAATCCTAACTTATTCCTTCCACACATAAAATAGATGACAATTAAAATCTAAATGCATTCTGTGCATTAGACTAAATCTACTAAGAAATCAAAGACTTCGGTTACTATCTTCTCGTGGGTGATATGCTCTTCCAGAGAAATCATGATGGTGGCAGCTGCAATGTCAAGAGGGGGTACTACTGCCGGAATGGAGTCAACCTCCATCAGTGCAGACAGTTGCTCAGAACTCTCCCCCTCAACAGAAGCAAAGTGGGTTTCATGCTGCCCTTTGCCATCTTTCTTCTTAGTCTGGAAGGCATCGATGATGTGTTACAGCTCCTTACAGATCCGTGACCAGTGTCCCCACTTACCACAATTGTAGCAGATTTGGTTTTGCTGGCCATAGGGATTGTCATCCCGCTTTGGCTTACTTGCCTTATTCTCATGTGGAGCATCTGACTTGCATTTTTGGGCTGCAACCTTACCCTTCCTTCCCCTTTTCTTCATTATAGGCTTTCGCACCTTGTACCTTCCGGTGTTAGCTTCACGGCCAGCGAAGCTTCCAGGTGGCTATGTGACAAAGTTCATGCGGAGAACTTCATCCCGAGCCTCTGCGACCTGTATCATATCAATTAATTCAGCATACTCCTTATAGCCGTCTTAACGATAGTTGAGGGCAGACCACACTGCATTGGGGTGGAAAGTGGACAGGGCCTTCTCAATCTTCTGCTCATCTGTGATCTGCTTGCCACAAAGTTGAAGATTGGTATAAATTCTATGTAGAGCAGAATTGTACTCCCTGACCGTTTTGAAATCAGCAAACCTCAGTCCGATCCACTCTTGCTCTGCCTAAGGAAGGATGGTGTACTTTAGCTTCTCAAACCGCTTCTTGACTGCGGTCCATAATGCTAGTGCGCTCTTCTCTACTATATACTCATTCTTGAGAGTGAGACAAAGATGGTGTCTGAGAAAGTGAAGTGCCTGATCATTTTCCTCGGAGGTGGGTTTGGCATCCTGCAGTGCACCAATCCTAATAGCAGCGTGGAGCTTCTTTGCCCCAAGCACTATCTCGACATCGAAAGCCCAAGTTAAGTAGTTTTGGCCATGCTGGATCAACTCCTCAAACTTCCGGTTCATGATGCTTATCATCTACATGTGCATGAAAGGAATAAATAAGTTTACTGTCAGTAAACATACATAAATAAATTTACAATAGGTACATAAATTGGACAATAATACAAAAGATTCTCGTAATGTTTCAGAAATTTTTATGCATTTTCTATAAATTTTACAGTTAATTTCGGTGATTGAAGGCAATTTAAATAATTACGATTAATCAAAACAGTAAATAAATACAGAAAACATAGAAAATAATAATGACAGTACTAAACATGATTCAAATTCTAAAAAATAATTTAAAATTTGAATTCCTGATGCCTTTTATGCTGGAATATGAATTTTCAGTGAATTCTACAATTTTTGAGGGCTTATACGCAAATTTTCAATTCTGAGAAAACTGTTTGCATAATTTTCTGATTTCTCAAGGTCCTTTTTCAAATTTCTAGACCCCCCAAACCAGGCCCCCAGCCCATTCACGGCGATGGCGGCGGGCGTTTCAGGTGTGGGTGGCGGCAAGCGCCTCCAGCGTGGGTGGCGGCGCCGGGATTCAACCGGCGCAGGCGGCACGCCATGCGGCGGTGCCGGCTCGCATAGAATCCGGCGGCGCATGCGGGCACTCGGGGCATGATAGGTGGCCGGCCTCGACAGAGCGCATCCAGCCGGCGGCTCGTGCGGGAGTGGCGGTGGCTGACGGCTCGTGCAGGAGCTGCAGCAGCCGAGAGCCCATGCGGGGGTGGCCGACCTCGGCAGCGAGCGTCTTCAGCGGGTGGCAGCGCCTGAGCGTAAGGCTCCCGAGGCGGCGGGCACAGACCCTAGAGCGATGAGCTACTGGCCTCGGCAGAGAGCATCTGGCTGGCAGCTCGTGCGGGATGGTGGCATTGTTAGTGAGCCCGTGCGGAGGTACGCGGTGCAGGAGCCGGCGGTCGAGGCGACGGCGGCCCGTGCGGGGGCGCACGGCCAGTGCATCGGGAGGCATGGCTGCGGGCCGGCGACGCTCCCGTGCGGCAGCCGTACGGGACCGGTGACGATCCGGCATGGCTGCGGGCTGGCACAGCGCTCACGCGTGACGGTCGTACGGGGTCGGCGGTATGTTCGGCCGTGCAAAGTTTTTTCTTTTCTTTTTTTTAATCTACAATGCAATCAACATCCAATCTTTCATGTAATCTATCGATCGACATTGTGCCGACTACTTCAAGTCTGCTTGCGGTGGATTAGAGCGGATTTGTACTGTAGAAAATAATCTAGAAAGCGAAATCTACGAAATTTAAAGCGATCTAGATATATGCAATTCAATCTATGAGTGCTTCGATGATTACTTTTGATCCACGGAGCGATTCGTGCTGATAACATGTTGAGGAATCGTCGCTGGCGAGTCCAGTCCGATCGATTCCTCTCCTATGTAAAGAGACAGATAAATCATAGAATAATGCAAATACTAGATTGGAACACAGAGATAAAGGGGAGAACTCCTATTATTTATTTATTACTTTCTCTTTTCACGTGTACAAAATAGCCATTAGAATTCTTTATATATAATCTAGTAGTAAGGTGTCCACTATGGATCAAGATTTTTAAGCCTAGGCCTAAGTTTCCCATCACATTCCTCCCTGAAGAAATGGTGACTGAGCATGATCGCCAAGACCTGTTAATAGTAGTTGTGCTTAACAATTTAATCCTGTTACAAAATAACTTGTTTTTTATGTCCTAATAGCATAAGAGAGGTAGTGGAGGGCAAAACAGGGGTAGGGTGCCAGAGGAGCAACAGGGGAAGCCAAGCTGCGATGTGATCGAGGCAGCGGCGAGCTTGCCGCCACCCTGCAGCTAACAGGACGCAGCCGACGACCGAGGCCCTATGTAGCACGGACACGGATACGTCGACACGACACGACACGACACCGACACTGAAATTCGCTGTTTTCCCAAAAATACCGATACGGCGACACGGCTATATATATTTAAATAATAAATAAATTATATATATATATATATGTATATTATTTTCTATGTTTCCACAAACTTATTAAATTGCAATAATGTAAATTGTAAACTTGTAATTTGTAAAGTGTTTACTCGGAATATGTACCTCATGAATTGTTTTGTTAATCCTGACGACAATTGTTGATGTGAATACCATTTTCAGAAATAAGAATTCCATTAACCTGGGCAAGGGCACATTTCTTGACTTTGTTTTTGCTTGTTCTTCCTCAACCTTTGCAACTTCATTTTTAGCGCGGGAGGAAGCCGCGCGCGCGAGGACAATTTGGCGGCGCACGGGGCGAATCCGGCGAGTGGGAAGAAAGCCGCGGCGCTGGGGAGGAAGCGACGGGCAGCGCTTGGGAAGAAACCAGCGGCGCTTGGCGAGAAGGCGGCGGCGTGCGGGGGCGAATCCGGCGGCGACGAGGGCGAATCCGGCGGCGCGGTGCGGGGACGAATCTAGCGGCGAGTGGGAAGAAGCCGGCGCGGGAGGAAGCCGCGGCGGCGGCGAGTGCGAGGCGAGCGGAACGCGGCGGCAAGGTGCGAGCGGGCGGGAAGCAGTGGCGGCGAGTGCGGAGGCGGCGGCGCGGCGGCCGTGCGGACATGCGGACAAGCGGAGCGATGTGATGGGAATAACGCGCTCGGCCACTCGTGCGTGCCGATCGTGCGTTAGGGTTAGGGCACGCCGTGCGTGCGTTATGGGCTGGCCTGGGCCGGCCGTGTCCTGGACCATTTCTGGGCCGGCTGTGTCCAGGCCGTGTCCGACTCATATATTTAGTGTGTCCGACACGTGTCGAGAATTTTACTAATTAAAATTAATTCTAAAATCGACCGATACGTCTCCGACACGTGTCCAAAACGTGTCCGTGTCGTATCTGTGTCCGACACGGTGTCGGACACGGATACGGCGGTTTTACCAAGTGTCCGTGCTACATAGCCGAGGCCGAACAACTGGCAAAAACTGTAGGTTTTATATGATATAACATATAGATACAAAGACCGCATACATCTTGGTCATCATGCTTGTAGCACAACACATTCTTAACAAGTGATTCACCAAATAATCAACATGTTTGGGTAATCCATGAGAACGAAGTATAAACAGGTAATGACGAATTCGCGACTTCATTCAGCAGCTCGGCGAAATTATTTGGAGGTACACAGCTTCCAAAATGAAGCAAGAAAATTTACAACTTTCACCAAAGAAGGAGAGAAAGAATACATGCAGCAGCAGCTGCAGCAATGGACAAATCTCATCATCCACAAACTGCATTCTGCTTCAACCGTGATTGGAGTCCAATCTTTACTTCAGGAATTACGCTTACTCTCTGGGCGCCTATGCTCCTGCACCAACTCTCCAGAGCCTGGCATCCACTTAATGCCAAATAGGAGACATCATCAGGTAATACCTTGTCGCTGGAGCTTATCACCACATTAGGAACATCGCGAATTTCGAGGTACCTAAGAGAACCCAGATCGCCCAATCCTGTTGGGAGAGCTTCAAGAAGCTCGCAGTGCCGTACCCTGAAATCTTTGAGTGCTTGCAAACCCTCAACAGAGAATTTTTGGAGTTTTGGGCAAGATGATATCTCAAGGAACTCAAGGGATGAGAGCCCCTCCATGCTGGTATCACCAATCACTGACAAAAGCCGTTCAAATTTTCCAATCTTCAATCTCTTCAACGCAATTAACTGCTGTAACTGTCGAAGATCCTCCGTTTCCGAAAAATACACCAGGTTTAGTGAGGTCAGAGATCTGAGCTTGCCGATCCATCTGATGAGTTCATCACTGCCTCTATTAATGACTAGACTGTGAAGGTTTTGAAGGACAGGAAGAGAACACAGTGTGCTGCAGTTATTTATCTCCAGCTTAGCAAGGTCACGAGGAAGATTTGTCACACTTTGCAATTTGGGGCAATGGGAAATATACAGTTCCTGGAGTTTAAGAAGTTCTGCATCCTCTGAATCACACCATGCTTGAAGATTAGGCATGTCCCATAAAATTAGAACCTCAAGAGAAGGAAAACCACATAGTGTGCCCATGCTCTTCATGTTGTGCATTCCTTCAAGATGCAAAATTTTGAGGTTTGGCAGCTCGCCAAGAGGCGGAAGAAACTCAGACTTTCTGCAGTAGGAGATCCTCAGATTTTCGAGACAGGCAAAAGAATTTTCGCCCATCCAATTAGGAAGTTCTATCCCAGGGTAGTTATCAATCCGTAGGCACCTCAGCCTGCCATGAGGACGGAGTGATTCTATAACCACCAAGCTTTCATTTACTGCTTGACTATTGTTGCAGGCGTCATTACTCCACTGCAGCATCAGATTCTCAATATATTGTTTTCCGCTCAAATTAGCCTCATTGGCATTATTGTGGGTGGCAGCTTCCAGTTTCAAGAGGCAAAGCTCCCCACGTATGTTCATGTTCTTTAATTCCTTGATGTTGCAATAGGTTTCAGCAGCAGCAGCAGCAGTTACAGTAAATCTGGAAAGTGTTTGAAGAGAAGTTAACTTGTCGATCCCTCTTGGCATTGGTATAGGTATCATTCTATCCCATTCAAGGTGCAAGCAAAGGTGCCGCAAGTTGACCAAGCGGCTCACCCGTTCAGGTAACCCAATCAGGCAGTAGCATTCCGTGAGATCTAGTGTCTGCAGGTTGAATAAGCTGCTAACTGATTCAGGAAGCCTTTTAATCAGTGTTTTGCGAAGGCCAAGGTATCTAAGTTGTGTCAAGCATCCAACTGAATCTGGCAACTCCTCTAGCTCACTGTGACTCATGTCCAGTGTCCGCAAACAACTTAACTTGAGGAAAACCTCTGAGGGAACACATTTTAGAGGAACCCTTCCTTCAGTACAGAGTCTCAAGATCCTCATGTTTTCATAACAACAGATCATATTGAACTCAGGGCATTTATCCTTTTGGCACAAAATAGATCCATATCGTACCAGTTTGGGGTTTGTATCATCCTCTAAGTTATCAGGCTCAATACTCACAAATTCACATTTGGAAACAAATAGTGCAAGCTCATACATAAGATTTGGCACTCTGTATGTCTGATTTGGGAAACACCCAGAGGTTTCAAAGAATGATCTCCACAGGAGCTCGTCAAAAAATCTTCCAGCTTCTGCCTCCAAACGTCTCCTAGCATTGCATTGGATCAGGCCTTCTGCAATCCACAATCTGATCACCTCATCCTTCTGAAATTCATGCCCAAGAGGAAACACGCAACAAAGAGCAAACAACTGCTTCAGATGATATGGCAGGTGATGATAACTTATCTGCAAACTTGGCAAGATCTTATTGTGGTCATCTTTAAGAATCCGCATTTGACTTAGTATATTAAGCCATTCTTCTTCATCCCCATTAGTATCGGACAAAAGCATCCCAAGTGACTTAGCAGCTAATGGGGAACCTTGACAGCTCTCTGCAATACCCCTCCCAATTGAAACCAGATCATCCTTCTCCATGCATTGCCCTTGCAGGAATGCATAGTTTTGGAGGAGGAGCCAGCATTCTTCAACTTCCAAACCCTTCAAATGTATAGGAAGGATCGTGGGCGTCCTCCTCCAAACTCTTTCATTTCGAGTCGTGATCAAAACCTTACTTCCTTTCTCCCCTGCAAGCAATGGGAACTGCAGCGACTCCCAAAACTTGTAATCCTCAGACCAGACGTTATCAATCACAAGTAAGAACTTCGTAGTGCTCAGGCACTCACGGAGTCGCTGTTGCAATATGTCCAGGCTCAAAGCATCAAATTTTACTTCAGTGACACCTTCCAAGATCATCTTTGTAGTCTTTCTCTCGTCACATTTGTCAGTCAAGCAAACCCAGATTTTAGTAGGAAAGAAGCTCTGTACCCCAGCATCATTGTACACTAACCTCGCCAGTGTTGTCTTCCCAATGCCTGCCGCACCGTAGATGGAGATCACGGGCAGAGGAATGGCGTGATCCGACAACAATGATTGCACAATCTCCTCCTTCTCCTTAGCACGTCCAAAGATCTGAGACCTATCATCATGGCATGCCGAAGCTTCAAGAAACCGTGGCCGTTGTCCCGGCTGCGCCCTCCTCCTCCCATCCCCGGACTGGAACCTGAACCTCTTCCGGCTCTCAGCGATCTCGTCGAGCCGTTCATTGATCTCGGCGATCTTCGCGTCCAGCCCCCAGCGCTGCTGTGGGCCGAGCTGGACAGTCAGCCAGGAGCGCTTCCGCTTCCGCGACGGCTCCGCGCTATCCAGCTTGGCCACGGTGGTCATGGTGGTCAGGCGGTCAAGCAGGCTCTCGGCGTCGAAGGCGACGGCCTTGAGCTCCCGGAGCCAGTGCTTGACGGAGTCGTCGTCAATGTAGCGGCGCTCCTCGGCGTCCTTGAGAAGCGCGCGGATGCGCTTCTCGGTGCGCCGCAGCTTCTCGGCCTCCTCCTCGACGTTCCACAGGCGCGTCCCCTTGGACCAGGCGAGGTCGAGGAGCGCGCCGCCGATCCTGTCGGCGACGCCGGACAGGTACGAGAGCTTCTGGAGCCAACTCATGGTGGAAATCAAGAATGCCAAGGAGCTGACTTCGGCTGGATCTGATGAAAGAAGCGATGCTTGCTTGGTTGGTGCAGAGGTTCTTGGCTTCCTCGGCTGATTCTTGTAGTGGACTGCGCCTGATTATTTACTTGGAATCGGGTGGGAAGTTGCAGGGAGAGCACCACGCAACTTTGTCAAAAGGGGATCTTGCAAAGGCAGCAGCAACTCGGCGAAGTTTCTTGGAAAGTAGCCAAGTATAGGGAGTTGGAGTAGACTATTGAGCTTCTCACAGGCAAATGAACAAACACATTGCGTGCAGGTGTGAGTGGTGATTCGTACGCATTTCCAGGTTCCGGGGATTAGCAGAAACTAGAGCAGGAAATGGGAACCGCGCACGGGAAGCAAATCACAAGAGGATGGAACGCAAAAACCGACGAAGAAATGCGCCAAGTTTGCTTTGCCTGATTACCGTGGCGAGGAGGGAGTTGGCGAGGGGAGGGGAGAAGCGCGGACGGCGAGTTCTAGAGGAACGAATCTTGTGTGCGCGAGCGAAGCCAAGAGGAACCTGCGTGGGAAACTCGCTGGAAGTGGTTGCCCATTGCCAAGTCACTTCACCAATAAGCAAACGAAGGCTCCATGGGAACAATGATTGACTTCGCTCAGTCTGGTTTTGACGGTCAGCGACGGCTGCAAAAATTGCTCACTAATTCTGAAACGTTCCCGTCGCTCGAATCGTAGCCGTGCTTGCTTCTCGTTTGATATCTACATGCTACGGTGTGTGTTGTAGCACAGTGGTAGACAGTATTCTAAAAGGTTATATTGGACGGCTGTTTAGACGGACCTAGACGCTAGACGGAGCCCCACAATGGCCATCATGCCTTGGCCAAAATAAGTAGAGTAGGTAGCCAGCCCACCTAAGTGGTCTTCGGTTGTCAAAGGAGGTCGTCGACAGTCAAAGGTGAAGTCATCGCTGCGCCAAATCCATTGGCACTATATGCTACCATCGCCTCCGTCTTGGCGCAATCCGCCATGCAGCCTCTGCCTCGCCGGAATCCGCCGCATCACAACTGAGATTCGTTCCGCTGCCTCCTCCTCCCCCCCTCCCCTTCGTCATCTCCCCTGAGTCTCCTCTGCTGTTTCCCCTCCGACGGCCTCACAGCCTCACCTCCCCTTCACGCCACGGATCTGCGGGACAAGCGGGCGAGCCGGCGAGGTGAGACGAGTGGGAGAGGTGGGCGACAATAGAGGCCGGTAGGGAGAAGGCGAGTAGGGGAGAGAGCAAAGGCGTGCGGGGGAGATGGCCAAGGCGAGGTGTGCATGTGTGCGGTGAGAACGGGGGAGAGAGATAAGAGATAAGGGGGTGCGTGTGTGTGGTTAGAATGGAGAGAGAAGAGATAAGGAGGGAGTAAATGGGCCAGTGGGCCGGCTACATACATAAATAGTCCCGGTGACTAAATAGGATAAAAGAAAGGCATGAGTCAAATGAGAAAATAGACCAGAACAGAATAAGAAGAAAGAAAATAAAATAGAAATTGATACACCTTATTTTTAATTCAGCCACCTAGGCCCCCTAGGAGTTAGACCCCACCTCGCCTAGCACCTTCTTGAACACTGGTGGTAGGTTGTTATGCTCACGCACAGAGAGACCGCAAATTGATCTTGTGAATAGAGGTGAAAAGTGGATACAAATTATCCATATTATCTGGTTACCATAATTGATAGGATGGGAATATGGTATAGATTTTTCTGTCCGATTAACAATTTCTATTCTATTTGTATTCGAATTCGAATTCACATAAAAATGTGGATGTGAATAAGATATGGACTTTTATCACTCGAAATGTTATTTTATCCGGACTATCTGTATTTGTATTTGTATTCAATGAAGCAATATGTATATTTTATTACAATAAGACTAATTAGTTGGACATGTTTTTTTAATTGAACGTGAATTCGTATTTCTTTAGGTGAACTAAATGAATTAGAATGATTAAGCATGATTGTACTAGGATAAAATGTTATTAATGTCTTCATACTACATAAATTATGAGGATATCTGGATCCGACCAAATTGAGTAGATATTCGATTTGAATTCATATCTGGTATTTATCTGGTTTGTATTCGTATCCGACGTTTGTTCGATTTGTATTCAAATTCGAGAAAAAATACAGATACAAATATGATTTGAGCACTATCCAATTTGTATTTAATCTGTTTTCACCCCAACTTTTGGACATGTTTGCACGCATGCCCGCTGGATGCAGAATTACTGATCAAGCGGGCGTACACGCATCGGTAATTTTTGTTTTTTTTCTTTTTTAAAGTTACAGTATGTGGTGGCCCATTTGTCGAATCAGAGCCAGTTTTGACATTGTTTCACACCGTATTTACAAAATATAGCAGTATGCGAGACGTATTGACAAAAATATCATTTTTGCCGTCGACAGGCCGGGCAGCAGCGCCCGCGAGGCGACGCGTGGCATTGTCGCCCGGCGGCAGGCGCCTGTCGTCAGCCACCAGGCGATAGGTCGCCTGTTGCCCAACTACCTGGCGGTAGGCAAGCCTGTCGCCAGCCCCCTAGGCGGCAGATAATTAGGCCGGCTAGCCGACCTAATTGCCTGCCTAATTTTTTTCCCGATTTAGTATTTGTTTAAATTTTTAAATATATCAAATGAGCTCAAACAATTACAAATATTTATGTACAGCCTCCCAACATAACATTCCTCGCAATGTAATTTTGGGGAATTTTATCTATGGCGAATGTTACTCAAAAATTCATAAAATTTTGATATATTTACGAGTTTTTGCATATAGCAAACGAATTCCAACAATTACGAAATTTTATTTGAAGTCTCCTGATATAGTAATAGTTATTATGTAATTTTATTGGGAAATTTTATATAATCCAATTTAGTCATGTTTATTCGCATTAACTTAATTACGAATTTAACAAAAAAATTCTCATGGTTAAGTTAATCCGAACAAACGTAGCTAATTTAGACTGCATGAAATTCCTAAAACAATTACATAATAACTATTACTACATCAGAAGGCTTCACATAAAATTTTGTAATTTAAAGCTCGTTTGCTATATCTAAAAACTCGTAAAAGTATCAAAATTGTATGAATTTTGAGCAATATTTGCCATGAATAAAATTCTTCAAAAAATTACACTGCAAGGAACATTTTATCGGAAGGCTGTGCATAAATTTTTGTAATTTTTTGAGCTCATTTGTTATATATTTAAAAATTCAAACAAACACTAAACAGAAAAGCAAGTAATTAGGCTGGCTAATTACTCGGCCTAATTACCTGGTGCCTGTGGGCTGGGCGGCATGTAATTAGGCTGGGTAATTAGATGGCATAATTACCTCTTTTTTGTTTAGTGTTTGTTTGAATTTTTAAATATATCAAATGAGTTAAAAAAATTACAAAAATTTATGTACAGCCTTTGGCACAATGTTTCTCGTAGTGTAATTTTTGGGGAATTTTATCTATGGTGAATGTTACTAAAAAGTTCATACAATTTTGATTTTTTACATATAGCAAACGAGCTCCTAAAATTATAAAATTTTATGTGAAGTCTTCCGATACAGTAATAATTGTTATGTAATTTTTTAAAAATTTTTATGTGGTCCAAATTAGCCACGTTTGTTCATATTAACTTAACCATGAGAATTTTTCGTTAATTCATGGTTAAGTTAATCTGAACAAACGTGGCTAATTTAGACCGCATAAAATTTCTAAAAAATTACATAATAACTATTACTATATTGGAATGCTTCACATAAAATTTTATAATAACTATTACATAATAAGAGCTCGTTTGCTATATGTAAAACTCATAAAAATAACAAAATTGTATGAATTTTTGAGAAACATTCGCCATGGGTAAAATTCCCCAAAAACTACGCTACGAGGAATGTTGTGTCGGGAGGCTGTACATGAATGTTTGTAATTTTTTGAGCTCATTTGATATATTTAAAAATTTTAAAAATCAAGGCATGTAATTAGGCCGGCTAATCAGCTGGCCTAATTACTACTGCGCCAGTGGCGGTGGGCGGCGCATGCGTGTCGCCTCGCGACATTGCCGCCAGCAGTGAGGCTACATGGCCCTAGTCATGCAACCACTGGGTGACTAGGGAGTATTACCCGAAGCGGCTCACGATCGACCGAGCCGTGCTCTCATTTCGCCTGAGAGAAAGAAAGCATGGGGAAGAAAGGGAGAAGAGAAAGAGAGAAAAGAAATGGATGAGAAGAAGAGGGGAGAGGAGGAGAGGAGAGGAGAGGAGAGGGGGGAAGAGAGGAGATCAGCGTATCGACGACAGGAGAGGAGAGGGAGTGGAAGAGAGGAGAAGAGATCTGCGTATCGATGACGGTAAGTTCTCTACATTTCTTTGTACATTTATTGTTAAAACATGCTAGGATAGCGACTATAATTATTAGATATGTAGTTTAGAAACTAACGTCAATTTAGTTGTGAATAGTTATATTACCGTTTAGATCACTCTGTAGCTTCTAAATTATAAAAAACCCCTAATAAGTATTTTTTAATTATTAGGATAATTAATAGCCATCAAAAGATTTAAAATTGTTCATGACGATTAGAATAACACGCACTAATTTAAAATAGTACGTGACAATTTAAGATTACGCGTAGCAATTAAAATTATACGCTCCGATTTAAATAGCATTTGAGTCATAACAATCTGCAAATCATTAAAATAAAATCATTAGTCACTTATAAATTGTAGAAACACCCGTAATAAGCATTTTAAATTATTAGAATAATTAATAGCCATGAAAAAGATTTAAAACTGTTCATGACGATTAGAATAGTACATGCTGATTTAAAATAATACGCGATGATTTAAGGTTACACGTAGCGATTAAAATTGTACACGGTGATTTAAATAGCATTTGAGTTGTACAAATTCATAAATGACTAAAATAAAATTCATAGATCCCATATGGACGCCTTAATATAGTTCATTTAAATATTATTTAATGTTTACTTTCTATCATAATTATTACTTAAGATTAATGCGTATGCACTATGATAAATTAAATAGGCATAATTGCATACGTGAATTGGTTATGAGTGATTTGAAGAACTTTTGAAGCTACGCTATTAATAATTAAACCAGTAATCATGTCATAATTACTAACTTCAAATTGATTTGCAGATATGGTTCGCGATCGTAGTGTTCAGACTAGCCTTTTTGGGTGCTAGACCGTCACCAGTCGAGGTTCTTTCCGGGTCGCAGCTCAGCAGTGCCCAATACCTACCAAGCACAGGTGAAGTTGACCCCTGAGGCCTTGAAAGCATGGGTCAGTAGGGCTTTTGACTGTTTCACCATGTCGAGGGCACTGACACCCCCTGAAGAAGACCAAGCGGGGCCATACCGACAGGCACCGACTGAGGGTGGGACGTGGCGGTAATGGGGGTGATGCTACGGGTGGTGTGGCAGGTGGCGTGTAGGGCTTTTCTATACTTGCATTCGTTGTATATATATTTTATTTCGTAGTTACTATAGTATGATTGTGTATGAATTCCCTTGTGCATCGCAATATCACTTACTTTCGTACTTACGAATCATTACGATCTTAGGTGGTGATCGGTTCGGCTGAAAAGCTCATGGCTTATGGTAGAAAACTCTTGTGTTGGTTGAAAAAACATCAGTGTGATGAGAGGCTTATTTAGCATAATTAAATTTAAAAAATTTAAAAATATAAAAAAATGTTAGCCCATTACGTATAATACAAACAAATACGGGAAAAAAAAGAACCGACAAAAAAGCTCAACAAAAAGCCAAAAGTTCAGAAAAAGACGAAACTTATGAATAGTGAAAAATAAACCAGAAGCCAGAAGCCGAAGCCGAATTGATCAGGGCCTAATCGTCCTCCAAAATTCTTTGAAAATTTATCACACTACAACAACATACAACGATCACAAAATGTTATTGCGGGTCTAACAGATTTCGTACCCTTAAGAATCCACGAAAATCACAAACGGACTAAACGACATTGTCTGTCTTTTTATTAAAATATATCAACCTACAAACAAAATTTGCTCAATTTATTACCTACTAGATTTGTTATTTACTCCCTCATAATTATTTTCATCGGATTAATAAAATAATAATATTATTATTTTAAATCGCTCAACCATTGAACGACTTGGATTAGTTGTCTAACGGTTGAACGACCAGGGGCCTATTGCCCAACCGTTGGGCGACAAGGGCTAGTTGCCCAAACGTTGGGTGACATGACCATGTCACCTAACGATTGGACGACTTGCTGAACTCGCTCAACTATAAAGTGACATATGACCAAAATTGTAAAAAAAAGTATAGATATAATACTATAGTTTAGAATAAAAAATTAATTATTTAAAAAATTCTCCCTATGCCAACACCGCACGCACCCAACCGTTTCCTTCCTTTCGAGTCCCAGATCCGACCACTCTCACGCAAAAAAAAGAAAAAAACTCCTAGATCCGACATACCACCCAACCCAAATAGCCGCGGCCGCGGGCGGGGTGACCCACCCCACATACCACCCACCCCACGTTCCCTCCTCAGATCCGCGCCCAGATCCGAGCCATGGCCGTGCCCTGCGCCCGCCCCCGCCGCCCGCATTGCTGTCTCTGTTGCTAACACCCCCCACCCCCCCAACCCCAATGGCCGCCGTCGCCTTCTCCGCCTCCTGCCGGCACCCGTTCGTCTGGTTCTTCTCCCTCGCCGCCGCGCTCTTCTTCGCCTCCTGGTACCTCCTCCTCGACTCCGCCGCCGGCCCCCCTGCTCTCGCCGCCCGCCGCGGGGGGCTCCGCTTCGGCTCCACCGGCAGGAAATGCGACCCGGCCGCGGCGCTGCTGCGGGTGTTCATGTACGACCTGCCCCCCGAATTCCACTTCGGTCTGCTCGACTGGAAGCCCGGGAGGGGTGACAGCGGCGCCGGCGCGGGCGGCGTGTGGCCGGACGTCAGGTACGGCGCTCCGGAGTACCCCGGCGGGCTCAACCTCCAGCACAGCATCGAGTACTGGCTCACGCTGGACCTGCTCGCGTCCGAGCAGGGCGCGCCCACGCCGTGCACCGCCGTGCGGGTGCGCGACGCCGCCGCGGCCGACGTCGTCTTCGTGCCCTTCTTCGCGTCGCTCAGCTTCAACGGCCACTCCAAGGTCGTGCCGCCCGCGCGCGCCAGCGAGGATCGCGCGCTGCAGCGAAGGCTCGTCGAGTTCCTCACCGCGCGGCCCGAGTGGCGGACGTCGGGCGGGAGGGACCACGTCGTGCTCGCGCACCACCCAAACGGGATGCTCGACGCGCGCTACAAGCTCTGGTCCTGCCTCTTCGTGCTCTGCGACTTCGGGAGGTACCCGCCCAGCGTGGCCAGCCTCGACAAGGACGTGATCGCTCCCTACCGGCACGTCGTCGCCAACTTCGTCAATGACTCCGCCGGCTACGACGACCGGCAGACGTTGCTCTACTTCCAAGGCGCCATTTACAGGAAAGATGTAAGTAGCTTGTCACTTGCTCTTGCTGAAAAGTTTCCTATTTTCGTGGGATTAGTCAACTTCTAATTAAGTAATGTGATATCTCTCTCTTTTTTATAATGAATGAATGAATGAATGTTCTCCATGAGTCCATGTGTTCTTCTCCTAAAAGGAATTGGGAATGTTTGCCATGCAGTAGTACTAGATAACCGGTTAAGTTTTAATTCAGTAGCACCTAGCTAACACAAACCTTCTCCTCCGTGGTACTACTGACTTCAAGTGCACTAATTATCGCCACGGGAAATTGTTATTGCTATAAATCAATTATGGCCACTGGGCTTTGCAAACTGGAGTGTTCTCGGTTTGGTAGGCAATCACTTCTTTCATACGGCTGCTACCTGCATACTTACAGACTGTTAATAAGTTCATTACTCGATACTTCAGTAGTTTTACATCTAACAAGACAGGTTAAAGATCAAAATTGTGATTTATGTAGCTTCACAAATTGGCCAACCCCAGAAGACAATTGATTGTTCACACGATTGATGATCTGTTGACCTATTCACTGCAACGTTGCAGGGTGGTTTCATCCGACAGGAACTATATTATCTTCTCAAAGATGAGAAAGATGTGCATTTTTCATTCGGAAGTGTAGCTGGCAATGGGATTGAGCAAGCGACACAGGGGATGCGGGCTTCCAAGTTCTGCCTCAACATTGCAGGCGACACGCCATCCTCCAACCGCCTATTCGATTCCATAGTCAGCCACTGTGTCCCCATCATCATCAGCGACGAGATTGAGCTCCCGTTTGAAGATGTCCTTGATTACTCCAAGTTCTGTGTCATAGTGCGTGGTGCAGATGCAGTCAAGAAGGGCTTTCTAATGAATCTGATCAAAGGAATAAGCCGAGAAGAGTGGACGCACATGTGGAACAGGCTGAAGGAGGTAGAAAAGCACTTTGAATACCAGTACCCCTCTCAGAACGACGATGCTGTCCAGATGATCTGGAAGGCCATAGCTCGAAAGGTGCCCTCAATTCGGTTGAAGGTCAACAGATTACGAAGATTTTCTCGGTTTGACACTAACAGAACATATGAGACTCCGCCAATATCTTCCTGGCTACAAAATCAAGCTCGTTGATTTTAGAGTGACATTCTTTCAGCAGGTTTTCAATCCTCTGCAAGACGAGTGCGTTGATAAATGATAATGAAGACTGAGCTTGAGCCACAAGCGGAGGCCAAATGTTACAGTTGCAAGAGATTAATGGAGTAAAGTACACTTGATACATGTTAGCATCACAGAAGAATCACAGATCCGAGGGCATAATTTTTCTTCTCATTCTTTTACAGATTGTCCACGAAATTGTGCTCAGCTGCAAGTTAGGGACAATAAATTTTGTATCAGAAGCTGTATATTCTAGGCAGTAGTGTGATTACTGATTAGCTAGTTGGTTGCACATTGGTTAATTCAACAATCTTAGAGCAAGGGTTTTTTGGTACCTTGCCAGATTCTATCAACATGTTTTATGCAGACGACAAAGCAATCTAGTCTGCTGATCTGAAGGGCAAGTGCGGCGGCCAAATTGAGTGCCTCTTGGCTCTTGCTGGTTACGGGACAATTTTGGGTCGTTCTCTCTTCGGCCGTAGAAATCCGGCCTGCGCACGCGATTAGCGTATTTCGGCAGACTTGGCGGCTGCCGACTCAGAAATTACTCGATAACGAGATGTGGAGGGCAGTTATCTGATACGGAGCTAAGACGGGATGTTCAGAACGGAAGACGAGCATGGCGACGGACCGGAAATTCTTCCAGGTTTAACTTATTATCTTGGAAGAACGAAATAACTGAAAAGGACTTGGGACGGAACTGCAGACTCCTACTGCCTCCTGGACCGGAGCCTTACATTAGGCAGGATTTGTAGCTTTGGTTCTTTTGAACCAGGATGACACACGAGGCTTGCAGGAAACAGAGGCAGAATGTACACAGCAGCAGATAACATAAGCACAAGAAACAAAGCTTTTCTTATGCATGCATATAGCGGAAGAGAAAGAGAAGGGCTCACTAACGAGCAATGCTCAACACAGAGTCTAATGACAGGAAAATTCATGGTTCTGATGAGTGATCTTGTTTTCCCTTCTATTTAAAATGCTGACAAAAAGGTTAGAATCCGGAGGTGATACTTGTCCAACCAATAATAGCATCGCCCGCTGTGATAACAGTTTATTGCATGGAAGGGCCAAAAGTGTTTCTATCAGGAGAAGTCTGTAGATAGCAAAGTTCAGAAATGGGCACCATATTCAGATATTTTGTCGATTCTTTCTTCCAAGACATATCTCTGGTTTTTCAAATCAGAGGCCATGGAAGCCACCTGAAAATTAAAAAGCGGGAATAAGTTTGAAAACAATGTTTCATTAATAGGTCACAATGTTTCTCATACATATAGCCATTGAACTTGCCTCTGCTCGTAATTCAAGAGACTGCCTGGTTGGAATAGTTCGTAGTTGATTCATCAAACCTAAGGCCACAAGAATAATAGTGAACAAATTATAAAACATAAAGTAAACAACCAAAGGATGTATGCTGCCTCTTATCTGTAGATAGTACATAGTTTCAAAATATGAGTTAAGAAAACAATTCAACCAATGGGCTTATCCGATTTTGAAAAATAATTCAATACCTGCAGCTGTGGATTCTGCCTTGTAAATGGAACTTATAAGAGATTGGATCTGCTTACCAGTAGCTCTGGAAAAAGCACGAGCATAAATTTTACAACATATCAGTAAGAAAGCAATGATCATATTCAAGAAAATAACAGAATAATAGAAAAGGCAAACTTTGTCAAGCTAAACCAGCATAGATTACCTCAAATCAGTTCGCCCACGCTGCAGATCACTTTCACCAATGGCTGTTTTGTCGAGGGTGTATTTGGAACCTTTTTTCAAGGTTCAATAGATGTTTTGTACTCCATCATACTTCGCTCAGCATCATTCAGTAAATCCTGTAAAAGTTATTTGCAAAAACATCAGATACATTCATAAACAAAAAGAATGTTTGTTTGCCATGGTTCTCAGGCTTATGACCTTGTTGAACAATCGTATTTATAATTTATGACCTTGTTGGACAAGGTTGGTTACTGACAAAAATTGTTAGATCTGGACTCTGGCATCCCGTTAGGTCCAACCAGATTTACTTCCCGGTCCCCAGATCTTAAATGGGCTACGCACCCCGTGCATCTAAGATCGTGGGCTGCCCGCAAGTAAGCCTCTCAAGCAACAACATTATAAGTAGTATTGGGTCTTCTCCCCTCAAAAGACTAGTCTAATGGATGGAGGCTCCCTCACACTTATAAGTTATGCTTTTTCCTTTCTCATAAGAAATGTGGGACTATTCCTAACATTCTCCCCCTCACACACTACTTGTGCACTTTTGAAGCCCAAGGAAATGTTGGGAGCCTGGGCTTTGATACCACTGTTAGATCTAGATCCTGACATCTCGCCAGATCCAATCAGGTTTACTCCCCGGTCTCCAGATCTTAAATGGACTACGCACCCCGTGTATCTAAACCCATAGGCTGCCCGCAAGTAAGCCCCTCAAGCAACAACCTTATAAGTTGTATTAAGCATTCTCCCTCTAAAAGACTAGTCCAACAGGTGGAGACTTCCTCACATTTATAAGCTCTGTAGTACGAACACGTGTCAAAACCGCTGTATCCATATCCGATACGTGTCGGACACGGATACGACACGGACACATCTCCGACACATGTCGGAGACGTATCGACCGATTTTGGAATTAATTTTAATTATTAAAATTCTCGACACGTGTCGGACACAGTAAATATACGAGTCGGACACGACCTGGACATAATCGGCTCAGGAATGGCCCAGAACACGGCCGGCCTAGGCCAGCCCATCCCTAACCCTAACCATAAGCGCCGATTCCCGAGTGCATCATTCCCATCACTTGCTCGCGCTTCTCCGCATCGGCCACTCGCGCCGCCGGCTCCGCGATCTCGCCGCCACTGCTCCGTCGGCTCCGCGCCTCGCGCGCCTCCATCTCCTCACTCGCATCTCCTCTGCCTGCCGGCTCCCGCATCTCACCGTCGACGACATCTCTTGCAACTCGCCGCTGACTACATCTCCCGCGTCTCGCCGCCGACTACATTTCCCGTGCGTCGTTGGCTCCCGCATCTCCTCCCGTGTAGTCTTGCCGATCTGATCATGTTACTTTTTCCCAGGTTAATGGAGTTTTTATTTCTAGAAATGGTATTCACATCAACAATTGTCGCCAGGATTAACAAAACAATTCATGAGATACATATTCCGAGTATACACTTTACAAATTACAAGTTTACAATTTACATTATTTCAGATAATAAGCATGTGGAAACATAGAAAATAATACATATATATATATATATAATTTATTTATTATTTAAATATATATATCTGTGTCGGCGTATCGGTATTTTTGGGAAAACGACGAATTCCCGTGTCGGTGTCATGTCGTGTCGTATCGACGTATCCGTATCCGTGCATCATAGTTTATAAGTTGTGCATTTTTCTTTTCCACAAGCAATATGGCCCTATTCTCAACAAAAATCACATTCACGAGTCATGACTACAAAAAAACAAAAGCATTTAGAACTGGGACACGAGAATGTACTAGGAGAAATCATTGCTATATGATTATACCATCCTTAAGATATAAGAAACTGCTGAAACATACATAATCTAATGAATGTTAACAGATGTTCAAACAACACGTTAGTAACTAGCATAAGCACATTTGAAAGGACTATACCTTCTCAGTCTTGAAACGCCCAAGAGTATTGCGGTATAAAAATCTCCGAGGACCTGATAATACAAAATTCATTATCATCGAGAGAAAAGATAGCATTCAGTTAGTTTCATGAGAACTAAAACACAACAGTATTTCAGTAACAAAAAGGAAAGGACTGCTTCTGAGCTACTTCTTGACTTTTAAAAGGGCACGTTTATCATGTGCTTCACATGAATATCTGACTGTATAATCCTGATTAAGACAACCTACCATCCACGCTATCAAGCCCAAACACACAGCCCACCAGTTAATCTGAATAATATTCACAATCCCTTTATTCCTTTTAGGTTTAGCTTGGCATTCCTTGATCACTTGCATGGCCACCGTGAAGAGCAGAGAGATCATTTTAGTGGATCATTGCCAAATAGAGGAGTCCCTCACAGGCAAGTCATGCAATAGTTTTGCACAAACTGGTTGTTGAGAAGTAAATGCCTATTAGCAGTCAAGGTTAATATGTAGGTCTTGTCGATGTAATGTGATTGAAATGGGATCTCCATTTTAAGTGGTTTCTTGTGGAAGTTTGCCCAAACGAAGTTAAATGGTTCATGAGTACCATTTCCCTGGGTTGCATCCCAACTAGGAATTATCAAACCAAGAAAAGAAAAAATAAATGGCTAGGTTTGAATCATCTGAGCATGGATCAGGCCAGGTTTTGAACTTTTAAGTTAAATTTATACGGAAGAACCTCTCAAATGGAAAGATATTGCACACGCATTATTCATGTGCAGATCCTCTAGCTTCAAAGCTATAATCATTGCTAGGTGTTACGGATTCCAATGTGGCATGGACACTGTCTACACTTCAATCAACAACAGAAGATAATTGAAACGATATAATGCTTGGCAACAGAAATTATTACAACAGAACATGTGAAGCCTCCAAGCAAGAAATCCCGCTTCATGAACATTTGATTGCTCTAGGGTAGAACATAGTATATTCTCTAGGGAATTAATGAAAAGAAGAAAACATTTACGCAACTGCAATGAATCTTCTCCAAGACTAATCATGAATTTCCAGACTGCGAACATAAGGAACCACTTGAGGGATAGTGCTTCAAATTCATAAGTCTTGCAATATTATCTCTAGGAAATTAACTTGGTGGCCTGTGGATGGATCATGCTGTCTGGTTTCAGGATTGGTCTCATTTACTTCCTACTTACCATCAATATCAGTCCCTATGCATTATCCACCCGATTATCCAAACCCATGACATAACCTTGTTTCTTTTTAACGTTTCAAAAGTCGCCATTATGAGGTGTCGCACAGTTTGAGCAGACAAGTATATTAGCAACATGTCTATTATGGAAGTACAAACATGCAATTCATCAATCATGGCTTGCCCATATCATGCCCCATACAAGCACAAGATTCCAATGGCAATAGGCTTCCACAATAACACCACAGAAATACCTCTGAACAAGATGAATCCTGCGACAGTGGCACATCCAATTGCCTCCGCCTGATGCTAGCTCACAAGAACCAGTGCATCCGAAATAGTACCTATAATCAAAATAAAACAAGTATTAACTATTGCGATAAAAGCACCCTGAGAAGAGAAAAGGACACAGTTCTTACCTTTAGCCCCCTCCACAAACGAATACTCATAAGCTTTGTACTGTGACCACAGCCCTGGTGTAAAACTCTATATATGCAAGCAGAAAGAGGGTGAGCACAAAAAAATGGATCTTTAGGGGCACAATGCAATTATGCAGATTTCATTTCCGTTTATCCAACAAAATGTGTAAGCGCGGAGAATGCAGCTTTACAAGCATCTTGTACAAATCGAATAGCAGTAAGGTCTAGGAATCGTTCAGGGAAGAGAAAGCATGCCACCACTGCGTACGTTCTCTCCTCCAAAAATGAAATAGGAACATCATGTTAAATTTTGCCACTGAAGCCTAAACACATAAAAGCACTAATTCAAGTAAAATTGTAATGTTAAATACAGATTCGATTCAGTCAACTACGTGATATCATATCTGAGACAAAGAAGGGAGACCAGGAACACGAATCCATCCAAGATTCGTAAAAAGATTGGAACTTTCTATAGGATTACGGGAGGAAGGATGGAGACCTGGAGCTTGTGGAAAGGCCACGGGGAGGCGGAGGCGGCTTCCTCGCCTTGCGCCGGTCTGCGGCCTGTATCCGGCGACGCCATCGACTGTGCTGCTGCTGTCTCTCCGATGACCGACGGGTTGGGGTACTCGCCGATCTATCGGGCGCTCTCTCTCTCTCTCTCTCTCTCTCTCTCTCTCTCTCCCTCTCCTCTCTTCGCCTCCGGTGACCAGTTCTTCGCCTCCGGTGACCAGTTCGGCCGTGGCCTGGCGTTCTCTCCCCTTCTTTGGATGGGAAAATTGTACATATACCCCATAGTTAGTAGGCATTTGTAAATTTACCTTACACTTGAGTAACCTTGTAATTTTACCCTATACTTGACATACCCCCTTATTATTTTGCCTCATTGCTCATTTAGTTGTTATTTTAATTTCGTTTTTTATTTTTTGGGGCAGGAAATGACATTAAAAAATATTTTTACTGCATTTTCTAAACCTTTTTGTGCTTCTGTACACACAGCTAAGAGAGAAGGTTCACCAATTAAAGGGTTTTACTGTCATTTCCTGCCCCCAAAAATTAAAAAAACGAAATTAAAATAGCAGCTAAATGAGCAATGGGGCAAAATAATAAGGAGGCATGTCAAGTATGGGGCAAAATTACAAGGCCACTTAAGTGTGGGGCAAACTTACAAGTGCCTACTAACTATGGGGTATATGTGCAATTTTCCCCACGAATCGTGCTATTTGAGAAAATTGCTCTTATGCCACAAACTTAAATATCATCCTCTCATTTGCCACATACTTAATTAGCTTTGTTATTATACCACAAACTTGAGTGTTTTGTCCTTTGTTTTGTCATTTTCTCCCTTTAATGTCTATTTTAATTTTATTTTGCATTTTCAGGGACTTGAACTGACCCTTTTGCCCTCGTCAACATTGGCCTGTTGGCCAGTTCTGTTCGATGGAAGTTAGGAGGTAAGGACGCCGCATTTTCTAAGCCTTTAAAATGAAATTAAGACATTAATGCAAAATGCAAAATGAAACTAAAATAGACATTAAAGGGAGAAAATGTCAAAACAAAGGACAAAATACTCAAGTTTGTGGCATAATAACAAAGTCACTTAAGTATGTGACAAATGAGAGGATGTCACTTAAGTTTGTGGCATGAGAGCAATTTTCCCGTGCTATTTTGGTCCCGTTCCAGCAGTAAATTTTTTTGCTTTTTAGCTCAAAATTTGAAATTTTTTTATATATAGATCTCTAGAGAAAAGATTTATAAAAATGGACCTTTAGCACGACACCAAAGGATATGACGCCTAGGATACATGACACGGCGCCATATGCTTTGACGTCGTGCATGGACACATAGGAGCCACGGTGGCAAAACACGGCGCCAAAGCCTATGGCATCGTGCTATGCAACCACGGCGCTAACGGCCGTGGCGCCATGCTCTGGGACTTAAGCCCGAGCACAGCCCCCGGCCCCCCCCTCACTCATCCGTGCGAACAGACAGAGCAGCCTGCCGCCGCCCCTCTCTTCCCCCTCCAAACCCACTCCAATCCGTAGCTTTTTCTCGCGATTTTGCTTCCAAACCGAGCAAGCAAGGTGAACTCCCTCCCCTCTCTTGATTTTTTCCAATAGATATGGATTATTTGAGGTACATTTTGTGGGGCAAGATTTGAAACCCTAGATGAAATTAGTTGGATTTGGCTCGGTTTTAGGTTAGATTTGCAATAGATATGCGTAATGTAAGAGTAGTCATGGGTGTAGATTCATTTTTAAGGTATGATTTGAATGAGATTGATGAATGTTTCGAAATAGCTATGTTTAGAAATTGGTAGAAGTGATGAATGTTGGAGAGAAATTAACGATTAGTGGTATTAGTAATTGAGTTTATCCGATATGGTATACCGGTTTTCGTTAATAGTTTTAGCATTTTGTTGTTGCGGCCGATTCGACTGAGGTACATGCCCTGACTTTGAGGATAGGAGGACAAACGCAGAGGGACGTACCTAGGCTTGGGGTTGGTATTATAATCCACAATGGTCATGTCTTTGAGGATATGTCGGCATTGAAGATGTGGTTGAAAGAGTACGGCATTGAAGAGCAGCGTTAGGTCTAGAGAGCATAATTTTTACATATTTTGTTATTCTTATCATTAACGTATTTCTGAATGCACAGGATGGCGAGGTACCGGCTGTTGGACGAGTTCTACGACAGGGAGCACCGCGGCAGGCTCACAGAGGACGGCCAGGTACGTGTGTTATCGAAATGTATTTTTCTTGTGTTACATGTGTTTTCATCACGCAGCTAACTTTTAAAGCATTTTCCAGGAGATTCCCATACTTCGTCCTCGAACCCATGATGGGTTCCGCTTGATGGTCTACGATAACCGCTACACCCCACTGCTTCGCCGTGCTGGTCTTCACACGGTCGCTAACCTGCTGCGCTGGGGCATGCCGGTCTTCAACCCCGCAGCTTTGACTGCACTTGTCAACAGGTGCATTTTCTCTATCGAGTCCGTTTGTTTTCGTTTCTATATTCTTACGTACGTAACTAATTCTTTTCTCCGTGTACTATTAACAGGTGGAGGCCAGACACTCACACGTTCCACCTTCCCTGTGGGGAGATGACCGTCACGTTGCAGGACGTGGCGATGATACTTGAACTTCCCATAAGGGGACAGCCGGAGGTCGGGCCGGCGGTGTCTGAGGGTTGGATGGCACGTGTAGAGGCCTTTCTGGGCACGCCATTGCCTCCTGTCCCAGAGAATGCCAGGCGAGACTATGTCTCGGGGGTCCACATTAGCTGGTTGTGAGCTACTTTTGGTACATGCCCTGAGGACGCGGACTACGCCACAGTGAACTACCACTGTCGAGCTTGGGTCCTCCACATGTTCGGGGCCGTGCTTTTCCTAGAAGCCACGGGGGACGCTGCTTCGTGGATGTACATCCACTACCTCCAGGACTGGGTCGACGCTGAACAGTTCAGCTGGGACTCGGCGGTCCTCTTGTTCCTCTACTGCCAGCTGTGTGAGGCCTGTAGACGCAGGGCGGCCACGTCGACGCTCAATGGTTGCGTCTTCTTCCTGCAGGTGTGGATGTGGTCACGCATTCCTATGGGGGCGCCCTCGAGTGTTCCAGGCGCAGTCTTGGCATCCACAGGGTGTGGACGACCTCAGCCCTACTGTGACATACCTGTGGGATAGCGTATCAGTCTTGTTCGTGACCACTCAGCAAGCGTACGTGGATTACAACAACAAGTTGGACACCTTGTTTCCCACGATGGTAATGCATTTATTTTTCCTACAGTTCTTGGTTTTTGTACATGGCTAATCATGTGTTTACCCGTGTGTTTGCTTACTAGGTCTTGTGGCAGCCTTACTCCGAGGCACAGGTTCTAGCTCTACCGTTAAGCACCATGTGCCACAGGGACTATCATATTTGGAGGATGAGGTGTCCGTTGATTTGCTTCTACGCCGTGGAGATTCATCTCCCCCACAGAGTCGCGCACCAGTTTGGCCTCGTGTAGTTCTACCCCCCTGAGGAGGTGTCGACTTCTGTTGATTTGCACTAGTAAGTTACAATTTTTGTTTCATTTAGAATTTTATTGGTTCTTACTCTAACACCTATTGTTAACATCTGCTATATGTACAGGTTCGACAGGGTCCGCCAACGAAAGGTGACAGATTTCGCTCATCACCACCGAGACTACGTCCAGTGGTGGAGGAGGATAGAGGACAACTATGAGCGGGACAATACCCCCACACCAACGGTAGCTTCCGGGATTACTTGTCCTGGTACCACACTGCCACCAGCTACAGGCTGAGGCAGCAGTGGACCTATGTCGACTACGCGGACCTCGCTTCGTCCGAGGACGAGGACACTGCGTACGATAGGCGTGCGAGGGAGGGCACAGTAGTCGAGGCCGCTCCGATTCTCGATCGAGTGGTATGGAAAGCATGATATTTGCAATACTTTGGTTCAATACGTTTATCTCGTACTTATTTATGTTTCCTTATTTCTTTAGGGGACTTCTCTCCGAACCTCGGTGCATGAGATCGATGAGGCTCTTAGTTACCCAGTTGGCGGCTTGGACAGCGAGAGCCGCCTGAGGGACTTCTTGAAGGTACGAAGATAATTCGTTAAGTTAGATCCATTCAGTATGTATACTATTATGACATATCCTTACTTGCAGAGACTTAGACATCGCATTAGTCGAGTGGCAGGTCATTGTGGTTGCTGCGCACGCTCGGACGTGATCATACCGGCGGACTCCCAGCGCTCGGGTGCCTCAGCTGCTGCAGCCTCGTCATCACACGTCGGCAGGTGCCAGTCCATGAGGAGCTCGTCACGCACTCGGACTTTCAGTCAGAGCGATGACGACGACGACGAGGTAGAGCAGGATGACGACGAGGAGGAGCATGAGGACGAGGAGGCATCTACCCATGACGAGATTGGGATGTCGCAGATGCCCAACGCACCATCTACTCAGGCTTCGCAGCGGCCTCGTCGTTCGGTCCGTCCCCCGAGCACGTATACTCCAGGGACTGATGCTCTAGCCAAGGGCAAGGGAAGGACCAAGAGGCAGTGAGACTGACTATTTTGTGCGCTAAGACCTGTTATGTGATGTTGTTATTTAGGTATTCAGCTGTTTTATATGTGAATGTACGTGTATGTGTGTATATGCATGTGTTTTGCAAAAAAAAAAAAACAGCAAACTTTGTTGTTTTTTTTGTAGGTTTAGATAGCACGGTGCCAAAGGTCCTGGCGCCGAGGTACGCAATTACGGCGCCAGGCCCTTTGGCGCCTCTTATGGTGCCAAAGACCCTAGCGCCGTAGTTGAACGCCTCGACGCCAGGCTCTTTGGCGCCGTGCTATTTACATACGGCGCTAGGGTATTTGGCGCCGTGATAGCTGAATTTGTATTAAAACTGCAAGTTCGGCCAGTTCTTTCATTCCATTCGCGCAAACAATACTAATTGACATTCCACTCAATGAATAAGCATGACACATAGCATTACGACCCAATACAAACATACATACATAGCATTCGCGCCTGTCTGTGTTCGCTCGGGCTGAAGAGAGGAGTGAGGGGTGGGGGGCCGTGCTCGGGCTTAAGTTCCAGAGCACGGTGCCACGGCCGTTAGCGCCGTTGTTACATAGCACGGCGCCATGGGCTTTGGCGTTGTACTATGCCACCGTGGTTCCTACGTGTCCACGCACGACGCTAAAGCATATGGCACCGTGCTATATACTCTGAGCGCCATATCCTTTAGCGCAGTGCTAAGTGTTCATTTTTGCAAATCTTTTTTAAGGGTCTATATGTAAAAAACTTTCAGTTTTTGGGCTAAAAAGCAAAAGTTTTACGTTCCAGTATGGGACAAGTAGTAGTTTGCGAAGAAGCATTGAAGTAGCCCATGAACAAATGCCTTTCGGGCCTCATTGGGCATGGCTGCATGAGTTGTCTCAGCGCCAGTTTGATTTTTTTATTTAACCTTTTTTAAATTATTTCTATGACCTCCCACTTAACTTATTTTCAAATTTGATCCTCTTGACCATGTTGTTGATTATCCCGTGGACAAGCAATACCGTCACGCCGGTCATCTTGGTGGCCGTGCAATGACCAACGGCGTGCCAAAAGGGCCTTTTTTTTTAGTTGGAGCTAGACTTATCTCATGGCGTGGCAATGCTGTTTGCTATGGGGTTGGCGTGGCCGAAGGATCCGTTGGAAATAAGTTATTATTAATAAAAACAAATTAAAAAGAAGGTTAAATAATAAAATTTGCTCCACCAGTCTGTTTACTTCATTTTCTCTTCTTTAAAAAAAAGAGTTTGTTCTATTGAATAAAATATATTTGCTTAAACCTGGGTTATACGTAGTAAAAAAGTACCAAAATAATATAATAAATTAAAATAGTCATGTAGATACTAACAATGTCATAGAGGTTTATTGTTCCAAGAGATAAATGAGTTAGGAGATAATTTCTCTCTATTGGCCGTAGAAAAAGAATGAGGAGCAACACCACATGTTAATTATCCTTCAGTCCAGCGGTACGGATAAAATAAACCAGGTGTTGACCGAAAAATTTATTTTTTTGGTGCCTCAATTATCATAGCATTGTTGATGTCAAACTAAGGAGTTGGTTAGTTTAAGAATTTTAGGTTAATAAACAAGGTTGTGTGATTAATAATGGAAGAAATAAGTTGAAATGCAATAAACGGATTGCAAGGACATAAATATCTTCTCTGCCTTTTGAGTGAAAGGAATTTTTATTTCTCATGAATAATCAATCATTCGAGTGCACCGCTGCCCTTTCCTTTTGAGAATGTTGCGAAGTATCACAGTTTACGGTTGAACAAATCAACGTTTCATCGCACCAATGTCACACAGCTCGTCATGGATGCGCCAAAGTGAAGAATTCGTCCAAACTATTCACTGTCATTTCGTTCCTATTTCCTTCCATTACCTGTCCTGTTCTTCGTTTCAGACAAAAAAGAGAGAGAGAGAGAGAGAGAGAACGTTATCTGTCCTGTTCTTTGGCTTGGTCACTTCACCTATCCCATGTGACCCACGACAGCAACGGCCAACGAGGGCTATACAAAAAATCAATCAAACTTCAGAGTCTCCGTAGAACTCAGCGTTGGCTAAGCAACAGTGCAGTACAAACAAAACACATTCCATCGTTATGAAAGAAACCAGTTGATGTGTGCAAAGACAAGAGAAGCCACCATCCCAAAGAGCCCACAAGTTTTAATACCCGAGTTGCGTGCATCATCTCTTCTTCGCTCGTCTCGCCCCTCCTGGTCTATATAAACTAGTTTCTTGGCTGCTCTAGACTCTTCTTCTTGCCTGCCTCCTCTTGTTATGTGCTCTGGTTTGCTGCCTTGACGTCAGAGACATCTTCTCTGGCGACTTGACTACAGAGGATAGGGGTTGTTCTTGTTCTAGGAGAAGCACCATCTCTCTTCTTGGCTGGTATTTTTCCATCCATATTTCAATTATTATTTTCTTCTGTTCTGTTTAGTCTGTGACATGATTCTGTGTTTTTGTACTTTCTGTCTGAAGTTGCAAACGAATCATTAGTTGCTGCGGCTATCTGCAGAGAGGACAAGGTCTCTCCTCCTGTCGGGAAGGAGAGGCCAAGTCATTTCTGATGACCTGATTCATACGTTGCAGCCTTTAGATGTTTTGATGGAAGAATCTCCATCTAGTTCCATATTATTGATTTCTTCCAGCCACGAGAAATTTTGCAAATTTTAACCAGCTGTGACTCTGAAATTTTGCATCTCTGTATAACTTTACCTATGGTGCAAAATTCTGTTCTTGTGCATAGTTCTTGATCAAGGAGAATAAGAAGAGGACGAGGAGATAAGAATTAAGCAAAAAGACATGGAGGAGGAATCTAGCGCAACTTCTAGATACTATTGCCACATGTGCTCGCTAATTGTAACGCCAGAGCTGGGCATCGAGGAGGTCAAGTGCCCGCACTGCCACTCCGGATTTGTGGAAGAGATGGCCGACGCCCACGACGACGGGCGGCGGAGCGGCAACGCCATTGGGAACGGCACTGCCACCGAGGCAAACGCCGACGCCGATGCCGCAGAGGCTACGTCAGAGCGCTCAGTTTCGCTGTGGGCGCCTATGCTCATGGACCTCCTCGACGATTCGTCCCGTCGCCACGGCCTCGACGGCAGCGGCGGCGACCTCGCGGCCTTCGCGCGAAGACAGTACCGCAACCTCGCCTTCTTGCAGCTGCTCAACGCGCTCCGGGAAGGCGACGCGGACGGCAATGCGCCTGACTCGGGGCTCGAGCGGCTCGTGCTGGTTAGCCCCACTGACGCGCACGCCATGCTCATGCAAGAGCAAGGGGAAAGCAATGGCGCCGCCGCGGGCTCCGGCCTGACGCTCGGGGACTTGTTTCTTGGCCCAGGGCTGGACCTGCTACTGGAGTACCTGGCCGAGACAGACCCGAACCGGCAGGGCACGCCGCCGGCCAAGAAGGAGGCCGTGGCCGCCATGCCCACGGTCCAGATACGCGAGGCCGCGACCTGCCCTGTGTGCCTGGACGAGTTCGCGGCCGGCGACGAGGCGAGAGAGATGCCGTGCAAGCACAGGTTCCACGACAAGTGCATCGTTCCGTGGCTGGAGGTGCACAGCTCCTGCCCCGTGTGCAGGTACCAGATGCCCACGGACGAGTCAACGGAGTCAAATGGCAATGGCAATGGCGACGAGTTCAGTGGCAGTGGACGCAGCGGCGGCGATGGCGACGGAGGAAGCAATGGCGGGAGGCGTTGGCTTGCGTGGCCTTTTGGCGGGTTGTTCTCGCACAGATCGAACGGGAGCTCATCGTCGTCGTGAATCGTGATGGCAATGAGGCTCCTGGCATTGCTTTACCCGTCGTATATAGTTGTCTAGTTCCCGACGTGTGCATACACTTGTCTCAGCTATTGTAAAGCTGCATTTGTTCTTTGGTTGAATTGTAATTTCTCCCTTTTTGCTTCAGGTTAATGATGAATCTCTTTTGTTGCTGTGAACTTGTGATGCATTTCAGTGAGAGCACCGATGAAAGCAAGACCTGTGATTTCTGCCATAAGTTTTCCTTGTGCTTTCTCAAATCTGCCTTGTTTGCAGCTATGTTCTGTCAGGGATTGAGATGATCATGACGGACGGTTTTTCCGCCATTTTGGTATGCTTTGTTTCTGTCAACTAATACGACTCATATGTTAGGTTTTTAGGATTTGAAAAGATGTGCTATAAAAAGTCATAATGAATCCTAATAGGACTAGAAATCCTACTGATTTTTTTTGCCATTTTGGTGTGATGCTTTGTTTCTATTGAGTATGGCGGCTCATGTCTTGATATTTTTAATTTGAAAAGATATATTATAAGGAGTCGTAATAAATTCTAATAAGATTAAGATTTCTCTTTTTTTTGAGTAAGAATTCTACCCCACTTTGAAAGGGGGCTAGAGGGACTATAAAGCCAAGAGAGATGGGCATGAAAAACTCAAGCAACAAAGCAAAGAAGTCACTTATCTAAAGATAGAAGTGCACGAGAGGATTAGAGGCTATGTAATTCTTTAGCCTAGATTCTTATATATGGTAAGAATCTGAAGGCTCTAAAAGATTCAAGAGGGCTGTAAGAGAGCGATAATCTCTTATAATATTTTAAGATTGTACTTAAAAAATTTGTGGTCGGCTTCACCAAATCGTTTCTCTCTTGTCGTGGTTACTTCAATGTCATTATTTTGGTTCTCTCACCGAGATTCATTTTCTTCGTTCTTGATACCGTGCACACTCGTGTTGTATCTCACAAACTCTGATCGATCTTGGGGCTATTGTGCATAAGAAGGGGTATTAAAATGTAACAAGTTGTATAAGAGTCAAAGCCGGATTAATCTGATTTGCGAGAATATTGGTAAAACGTCAAGTGTCACAAAATCAAGATTGATATCGACAATATGGAATCAAGTAGAGAAATTTGATGACAGAGAAAATTTCAACGTGTAGCAATGCGTGGTGAAGAATGTCCTTACCCCGCAGGGGCTAATCGGTGCTCTTGAAGGGGATAGACCCAAAAAGACGCCCATTGAAGACTGGAAGTCAATAGAGTGAAAGTTTATTAGTATAATCTGTCTATACATCTCCGGTGAGATAAAATACTTGGTGATCAAAGAGTATTCATCGAATAAATTATAGAATGACTTAGAAGAATTGTATATGGCAAAGTCGCTAACAAATCGGTGGATGCTAAAGCACCAACTATATATGTTAGTATGAAGGAAGGTACACGGTTCGTTGACTATCTTAATATCTTCAAGAAACTTGTCGCACAGCTAACTAATGTGATGATAAAATTAAGGAGAACAACAAGGTCGTCATACTAGTATCATCTCTATTACTATCATTGGAGCAATTAGTGATGATTATTCTCATCGGGTGTACCACTCTCAACTTCAATGAACCAGTTACATATCTATTAGAGGTGGAGTCCTTAAAAAAGTCATCAGAATCTTCATTCTCAGGTAATCAAGCATCGACTACAGTAGGTGTTGCAGACATAAGCAAAAGTCATGGGAAGAAGAAAGGCAAGAGCAATAGCACACGTGTATACTATCTATGTGACGAGAAATGTCACATGATAAAAAGACTATCTGAGTCTGAAACAAATAAAGGGTGCGTACTCAGTTACGTTAGCAAAGGATGATTCGGACATACTAGTCATCAGTCAATCAGGCACTTCTTATAAATGAATATTAGATTTAGTTTTTGCTTCCATATATGTTCGGCGAGGGAGATGTTTGATGAAGGATCTCCATGCCCGCCGCACGGAACTGTTCACTTAACATATTGCAAGGAGTATGTGATTACTAAGATAGGAATAGTTATATTAGAGATGTATGTAGACCACATCGCACATTGACGGGTGTTCAGCATGTTCCTAGTTTAAAAACAATCTAATATTTGTGAGATCACTTGAACTCGAAAGTTGTGAGGTATCACTTCGAGGTGGAGTTATACGAGTTACTTACAAATGACAGATGATCATAAAAAGTATCAGGAGTAAGGGAGGATACCGATTGACGGGTACACTTAAAGGAAGGGCAACTAATGAGAGGTCTGATAAAAAACTTGACTGGGAAAAAAACTGTGTCATCAACAATAGGCAATTAGATCTCATCTGTAGTTATATGCAGGATTACAAAGACGGTTGCAAAATCTAGCAAATACAAAGGTGACGGTACAAGCTATTGGAAGAAGGAAGATGTGGTAGAACCAACCACGCGGTACCGATGAGTAGGTGAAGCTCAGAAGCGGTACGAACCTATGGTATGGAAGGCTGTAGGAAGATGAGGCGTGGTTAACCAAACTATAAAACAAAGGAGCTCTCAGGTAGAGGGTTTGAGCAAACTTGCCCAGACACTGACATACATATTACGGTGATGTGAATGAGCCCATATGGTGGGGCACTCCTAAAGGTGGGAGAAAAAAATAAAAAATTAAAAAATACGAAGGTAACTGACCAATAAAGCAAAGAAGTTACTGACCCAAAGTTAGAGATACATAAGAGGATTAGAGGGTAAATTATTCTTTAGCACTAGATTCTTGTATATGACAATGGTCCGGAGGTTCTTAAAAGATTCGAGAGAGTTGTGAGAGAGTGATAATTTCTTGTACTCTTTTAAGATTTTGCTTAATAAACTTGTTGTCGGTTTTGCTAAATCTCTGTTATTGTGTTTGCTTCAACATTATTATTTTGGCTCTTTCTATGAGATTTATCTTTTCGTTTTTGATAACATACATATCAGTATCGTGTCTCATAAATTTTAATCTAATTTAGAAGCTATTGTGCATAAGAAGTGTATCAGAGCATAACAGTTTTCATGCCGTTAGGTTGTATGGTCCTGACATAACTCAGAGCACAACAGCGCCTTGATGCGTTCAAATCTGGAGCTTTCTGTCTGTTAGTATTGTGTTCAGGAAGGAATATACGCCTGATTACAAGCTCGTGTGTCCATATATATGGTCCACATTGTTTGTGACAAGGCGAAATAATTAAGAATGGTATGGCTTGGATGGTTCGATTTGCTTGCTCCAAATGGCCTGCTAGTTTTTTTTTGGGTGAGGCATCTGTACTGTGGTGGTAGTTTTTTATAAGTCAAAAAATAAGTAAAATAGTAAAAAAATAGAAAACATGCTAAATCTTTAGAGATAATGCAAAGAAATAAAAAAGATAAACCAAAAAATCCAATAAGAAGAACAAAAAAGAAAAAAACTGAAATTTAGAAGTCAAAAAACTAACGATTTGTTCTTGTTTCTTTTTTGGATGATTTGTTGATTTGTTCTTGTATGCTTTGGCAGCCTCATCGACGTAAGAGTTACACGTCTCCAACAGCCACAAATTGGTCTTGTATTGAGCTTTCCTGAATGACATAATGAATATAGTTGCCGAATTTTCTATGCAGTCTCATGCGCCTCGTCAGCATCTTGATGAAAAAGCCCTTGCTGTTGCGGGGGCAACTTGACGCAAATGCAAATTCTCAACCAAATCAATATAGCACAATAATCATTGTAGCTTAAACAACTAAACAACGCAATACACCGTTAGATTCTACGTTCCCTCCCAACCGCTAGAAATTAATACGTTAACCGGAGGAAAAAAATTCACGCCATCAATTGTAGTGTATCTAAATCATAACAGTGCCAATTAAACAAGTATAAATACGAGAGCTTTTACAATCGTATAACAAATATGATTGTATTTCTATTATAAGCATATTTCTTTTTAGCTTATAACTTTTCCTAAATAAATAAACAGGACAGCTTCTTCGTTGCTGTTTTGAAGCGGCTTATTCGGGCAGTCTTTTCAAAACGACTTATCGGTTTAACGATATTCGGTTCATTCATATAAGTGCTCGTGTTATAACCAAAAACCATCAACCATAGTAAAAAAACTGGATCATATATGTTTAAATATAAACATACACATTGTAGTATCTAGCCGTACAATTGAGCTATTGCCTGGGAAATAGGCTAGTTAGTCACTTAATTAACATTCAAGCCTCCTGTATCTTCCGTACAGAGCACTTCCATCCACCAATGCCATTCAGGACGTCGCTAGCTTGGCTTGTGCTCAAGCTGGCGCTCACCTGTGCGAGTTCCACAAGGCTACCATGCTAACCTTCCTGTTTTGCTACTATCCATCCCTCTGGGAAGGGGCACGGCACGGTGAGACATTCGTCCTCGGCTCTGAGGACAACCCACTCCTCACCTACTAGGTCCAGCTAACCCGAGCTATGGGATCCACCTACACTGAGGCTTTATTGGAGATCTCGGACCTTAGCCTACTCCTCATCGTCAGCTACAGCTAGGCCAAGACTATCCACGCTCAGTTCGCCAAGTGTGAGAAGGCCCTAACTGTTGTGGAGCATGAGATGGATGCCACAGCCACTGAGCTCGAGCGGAATGCATTAGAAGCAATGGTCCGTGCTCCAGCTCCTCTAGGACCCCCATCATCCCCACCAACTCTGCTCCGACTCAACCATTCACCGGAGGACTACGTCTAAGGAGTAGCATGTGTAAGAGCATGTGGCGCCCCAGCCCACTGATTATCCTCAACATTGGAGAAACTAGCCGAGCTGCAGACACTCCCGCTCTAGCTCAACCAACTACAATCACTCCTGTTCTCGCTCCAGTTCACCTATGTACAAAAAAGTAGACATGTAATGTATAATGTATTATATCCACATGGCAGATCATGCCCTAAATATTATGTGCAACTTAACAAAAATATTATAAATGTTATGTAGCCATCTTAAGCCTTGTGGCTTACTTTTGTCTTTCTTATTCACCTGGTTCCTAGTGTAATGTATTGTATCCACATGGTAGAGCACAGGTTGTGGACTAGCTTTTCGCAGTGAGTGGACAACACACAATTGATTTTCCTAGTGATTTGACAATATGTACCCACTTTTCGCAGCATATGGACAGCACGCGCCACATACTAGATTTCCGTAATGAATGGATAACATACACCACCTTTCCTAGTAATTTGACAATATATACTAGCTTTTCGTAGTTAGCAGACAACACGCACTAGCTTTCCTAGTAATTTGATAACACATACCAGTTTTTCCAGTGATTTAATAGCACGTACCCACTTTCCATAGCCCATGGACAATATGCACTGGCTTTTCTAGTGATTTGACAATATATACCAGCTTTTCACAGCAAGTGGACATCACACACCAACTTTTCCAGTGATTTGACACCATGTACCAATTTTTTTGCAGCAAGTGGACAATACTGTTGTAGGACCGAAATGGCAACAGAGGGGGGGGGTGAATGGTGCCTTCAAACCGCCCCAAGTATTCTCACAATCCGTTTCTCCAATAGCTACAGAAGCTATGAAGAAAGAGATCAACTGCTTACTGAAGGGATTAAAAGTCAGACTGACAACAGAACAGGATCAAAACGAAAAACAAAGCAGCAAACTTCTTTGAGAATAATCCAGAGCAGTCGGCACATCTCAGGAAAGTCGATCGACTCTCTACTGTGGTCGAAACGACTGAAGCAGTTTCAGAGCAGTCGGGACTTAGCTCTGGGATACCGATCGACAAAAACCAGCAAATAAGAAGGAAAGACTAACAACAGACTAGAAGAAAAGAGCGCACAACCGCAAGAGCTGAAAGACGAAAACCTTTTAATTCTTGAGTCGATTGACCAGAAGTTTTCGACCGAAACAAGATTACGACCTCAGGTTAAGAAATGTCAGTATGGTCGAAACTTCTCCACTATAGTCAAGAAGAACAGTGCAGTCGAAATGGAAACAAAGGATTCTTCGAAGCATTCGACTGCAGAGCTACGACTTTAAAGATCTTTTAGTCCAGGGAACCAACAGCTACGAAACTCGAAAATAGCAAGCGCACATCTTCTACGAGAGGAAATACCAGGAAGAAGCAAACTCGCTGCTGCGGTCTAACGAGAAGACATGGTCGAAGATGAAACAGAGCATCTCAGGGACGAACGACCGCTTGGCCGAACTAAGCACAAGAAAGACTTTGCTCTCGGGAAGAACCTGACCAGATGGTCTTGAGTATTGATCCCAGTTCTGAGCAGAAGAAATTAAGGCAATTCGAGCAAAGTATTCTATTCAGATCAAGAAAGCCAGAGCGCAAATGAGAACCATCATCTAAGATGTATATGGGGAGAAGAAAAGATAAGGCAGTAAACCGAACAATCAAACAACTCATAAGACAAGAACTTCAACAAAAAGGAAGAGAGATGAATGGTTGATCATGGAGGTTTCTACAGCCACTCCAATTGGAATATACACGAGCACACTTGCTCCATCCCAGAGAACAACTCACGCAAAAGATAGAAATAAAACCAGAGCAACTCGGGAAAACAACCTCTCCCAGCACCCAGGGTCTACCCTCTCTATTTATAGCCTTCTGCTACCGGGGGGAGAACCCGTTAACCCCAACAACATCGGGTTTTACCATTTCTTTACCCACTAGCAAAAATGGACTCCAGTGCTTTATCCGCTAACATCAACGGCTTCACTGCTTTGCTCGTTAATGCTAACCACTCCTGTGCTTTGCAGAGATAGTTTCCCTTTGTAGCTTTCCGCATTTCTCCAAAATGCCACTCCGCTGCCTTCCTGGAAGCTTCCTTCGTAGCTTGCTATCCATGGCTTGCAGTTACTTCGCTGGCCTCATTGTCTTCTACATTTCCCGACCGCTCACCGACCTCAGCACCACCTGTGCTTAGTCCGGTCATCCATGCCTCACCACGGCTAGCCTCAAGATCCTACAACCATCACACACAACAAAACATCACATAGCACCGCACTAGACAAGGTTAACATCCATTTTCATCAGAAAAAGGACTCAAAGCACATTCCACAAAATCGTATACCAATGACGACCAGTCGAAAAGGTAGAACAAGAGATGCACATGACTTACGATAGCTGCACAAGACCATACGACTGATTCCCAGGTGAAACGACCGCTTTGAGAAGCCATACGGCCAGTTTTCATGCGTTACGACCGCTTCGGAAGACTTCTGACCGCTCCCAAGTGCATCCGACCGCAAACTGGCCAAGTCCGGCTGCAAACGTCGACTGCTTCCTGAGCACATCCGACCGCATACGACCACATACGACCGAGCTCCAACCCGCTACGACCACAACCGACCGGCTATGACAACGTCCGACCACAGCGCTCGTGGCTTCAACTTACGACATTCGACCACGGCCAACGTGGTTGTAGCTGCGTTTGACCACGGCCAAAGAGGTCGTAAGCGACCTGAGTGACCTCCGACCACAGCCAGAGTGGCCGTAAACGCCATAACATGGTCGTAAACTGTCCTGATGGCCTTCGACCATGCCCAAAGTAGTCGTAAACACCCGGATGGACTTCGACCACACCCAATATGGTCGTAAATCTCTCGGAGACTTACGATCACGGCCAAGCGTGGTCATAAGCTTTGCTGCTGCCTTTCGACCACGGTCTAAGTGGTCGTAAACCACCCCAGTGACCTACGACCACGCCCAATGTGGTCGTAAGGTCTTCCGAACGCTCAAACAGGGCTACAATTTCGCAGAAAACACCCAAATCAAACTCAATCTTTCCGAATCAAGTGTCAATTACTCATCACAAACATGTGGTCACCTCCACATGGTCTCTTAACTGTAGAACCGGACAAGCAACAGAAGGGGGGTTGAATGGTGCCTTCAAATTCTCCCCAAGTATCCATTTAACTCTTTTCTCCAATAGCTACTGAGCTATGAAGGCTTGAGTTGAAGTCTCATAGAAAACAGAGAAGCAGAACAGGAGAACCGAGCTGGTTGGAAACTGACTGTGTGGTTGATACTTACCACGTGGTCTTAAGTCTCAACAACGTGGTTGAGTTTAACCAAAAAACCCGAGACGAGTAGAACAATGAAGAGAATGCATCAGTGGACAAACCGTGTGGTCGTAACCCGTCTATACGATCGATAACCGACCACGTGGTCAGACACCGACCTAGTCGAACTAAAGGGCTATTCTTCAAGTACAGCTTATCCCTCCATATGCTACCTCCTTTTAAGAAAAGAAAACTACTCTGGTCCATAAGCATATGTCCTCAACCCACAATTAAACAGTGCCCTATGTCTCATCGTGGATATATAGCCAGATTTTAAAACTAATACACCAGAGTCTATGGGTGCTAGAACTGTAGGGTATGATGAGTTAGAGGGGGTGAATGACTTCTTAAAATCGTCCCTGGTATTAGCAACACAATACAACAGAAGCCTACAAGCTATACGAAAGCTAAGAGGTAAAGAACACAAAGTCACCCGAGACATTCAGTCTCACTGGTCTGACCGCTGGCCAGGAGGCAGTCGTTCTGCTCGGCCGGTCTAACCGGAAGAGCCACTGGTCTAACCGGGCCTGGGTGGTCTGACCGCTAAGGTCATAGCGGTATGACCGCTCACCAAACAAATCCAAAAATCAACACGGCACACAACTAAGAAAATGGCTAACTCTTAAACGTTGTACAAATCCTCTCTAAGATGTCAGAAACCTATTCCAATCATGGATTATGAAGATCAATGCTAAAGTTTCGACCTTTATTCAAAACAAGGAAGGTTGCACCAAACCGTGTAAAAGAGAGAAACCTCGATCTGTTCTTGCTCGTGAGTTCTTGATGATCTAGATGACATTAGATGGATTCTTATATATTATAGTAAGCTAGATCACAACACGAGCTTAAGCAAAAACACCCTCAAGACCAGAACCCCAAAATCACCCATTTTTGAGCAAAATTGGGTACTCACAAGAACTTTTCATAGAAAGTGCTTAGATGGATGAGATCTGATCTTCAAGAGATATCTCCACCTTTTACACGTCCTTGGTAGCAAGAGAGATCAAGAGGAGATAAAATCCAAATAAGAAAACCAAGCAAATCAAAAGCAGGAGGAGAAATCCATGGCACAACTAACTTATATGAAATTTGGATATTTATTTCACTTTGAGAGATGTTTTATAGGCACTCCCTCATGGAGGATAGAACTTTAAGCCTAGAGCATATACACAAAGTTTCCAACACAAGGAAACCCTAACCTCTCTCTCTCTCTCTCCAAAAACCCTCAAGAGACTCATCACTCTCAACTCAAACAAGGACTATATAATAGAGGTTCCTCACCTCCCACCAAACCCTAACAACTAACATACCCTTAGTAGAAACAACCACTTATAAATAGGGAAACCCGGTAACCCACACACAAACGGGTTTTACACTCACACACTTGCATATTTTTCACAGCGTGACTTTCACATGGCTCCAATAGCCTGATAAAACGCTCCATCCTCCAAGACATGACCTAAACCACTTAGACCATTACCACGGTTTTGCAAACCACCTCTCCACCTAGTATTGGACAATTTCCTCAATTGACATCTATTGACCTTCATGGCTCTTCTCCTCAAAGCAATCACCACAACGAAGTTCGTGATGTCCAATGACTTATCGCCAAGATCGTACACCTGTTCCGAGGACCGTCACTACTTGAAACACCCAAGTCCAATGGCACACCACGTGCATGCACTTGCTTAATCATGATCCTTGTTTTTCTCCTATACTTCTCCGCTTGAGATGATACTCTACCCGGACTTACGCGACTTTCCATGGCGTCAGGGCACCTCCTCTAACCTCGGTCTTACCACTATCTGCAGCAATCACCAAGTGCCCTGCACATCAAAGAACAAGCAATTGTCTCAAGCACAAGTAACACGCGCTTGACTCTCATCAACAAAATTGATGTAAACATGCACTACTTGCCACCCACGTCAAGATTCCCAAAATTGCTTGGACTCCCACCATAACTAACACTTGCATGGACTCACGCCATGACTAAAACAACCGAAACCAACTCAACTCCACAGAGGACTATTTGACCGCCAACTAATGGCCAATTAGACTGCCACGAACTGACTTAAAACTTCTCAGTAATAGGGGATCAGTCTGACAGCGGAAACCATGTTAATCAGACCACCCAATGACCTCTAGTTGGGCCGCCATTACATGGCCTATCACACGGCTTTCAAAAATGCCGTGCAACGCAACGAGTATCTCTCTGGAATAAAGCTACCGTTAACTAGAAATCAGTCACACCGCATTTTCGGTCGGATTGCTCTCACGGTAGGTCACACCGGACACCAATCAAATTGTCACCCACGGCCGATCAGACCGCTCCAACATAGCGGTTAGACTGCCTCTACAACCATTGCCTACTTGACAGCAAAAACCGAAGAGCAAATGACACAAAATCAAATTCAAATTTTGATACCAAAGTACATGTAAAGTCAAATACTCATCACACAATATAAGGTGACCTCCACATGGTCTCACAAAAAACATACCAAATTTCAATCCACAATTCAAAACCATTCAAAATACAACCCTCAACTAACAAAAATAGGTCACATATACCCCTCACCCAAACCACCCTAATTTATGCTGATGTGACATCCTAGTTAGCAAGGATTTGCTGACGTAGCACATGGGTCAACATCACATGAAATACACCAGCAAATAAGACTAAAATACAAAAGCTGGACCCACATGTCAACCCCATATCTTCTCTTCTTTTCTTCTATCATTTTTTCTTCTTCTGTCTTCTTTTACTATCTCCCTTTTCATCCCACCACCTCCATGACCATGACCGATGACAACCAACTCATGGTCCTCCCCCTACACAAATAGCACCAACGTTCCTCAATCTACTGCATCCACATCCACTTCTGTGTCGCCTCCAGCAACCCATCCTCACCCCCGTGTCGTGCTGAGCACGAGAGCTCGTACTGCCACCCCCAACCTCGTAGCTGCAAGCCAATGCCGAGCTTGGCAATTGAATGCGCACCACCTCCCCTCCTTTATCCTCGTCTACCTCCTCCTTCCACCCATTCCCATGCCAAAACGAGCTCGCTTCTCCATATTCTTCTCCAAGTATGGCAATCAGTCTCCACGCTCATTCTTCATCAACAAATAGCTAAATCTTGATTCCTTTGACTTGTGTCTTCCTCCCACTCCCCTAATCATTTCCCCTCAAATCAATTTAAGGAAATCAAGTTGAACCGTAGTCCTTGCCATCTTCTTCCTCCCCCAGATGCCACACCTCCGCAATATGTAGCAACAAACTGAAACCAGAGGAGATATGAACCGTATGGGATGCAGGGGAAGAAGAAGGGAGAGATACACCCAGAGCACCAGAAGCAAGTGATGAAGCTACTATGTATACCATCCATTTAGATTCTTGGAGGAAGGTAAATCCATTCTATTCGAGTTCATCACTTGCCAATTCATCTTTCTCGTATTTTAGTACATGCTAGCCATGTCTATCGTTTGATTGTGGAAATGCCATGTTGAGCCGTGTTAATTTTTTCTTGCTTTGACTAATTCGGTTGAACCAAAACCATGGTCGATGGTGTCATGGCACCCACTTGCTCGAGAGTAGGTACATACGCTAATGGCCCACCTAGGCTGCACATCAGCGTCCACATTGAGGTCTACAAGGTTGTGTGGCCTTGCCTGTTGTGGTGCGCAGCATGACCCAAGGGCATGGAGGTGGAGAGGGTCTTCCCCGAAGCTCTAGCCATGGCTGCTCTACCCCTTCTCCCTCTCTGCCTTATGAAAGAAAGAAGATGCTTGAGGACGACATAGATGGTGATGTGAATGCACACATGGATGCCATGTCAATGAAGCTTGTACACATAGATGCCACATCAACTAAAAGCAAGGTGGTTTAGGGTGAAGATTGCATTTTGAAGGTTTTTGAGATTTTGAGGTCGTAAAGTGAATGGTTTTAAAATCATGGGTTAATTTTTGAACTTAGGCCATAGTTGAAGGCTGAGAAATAGACTTTTTTTTTCTTTTTTTGAAGTTACTATGCGTACGGAGTATGTAGGAGTACTCTTACTTCTAGATTATGGAATGGCTCCTTTGGTGGGACCAAACCCATGTTTCCCTTATTTCGAGGCTGATGATGCTAGTTGATGGCTTGAGACTTGAGTGAGCTTAATACCCAAAAATTTTGGCAAAAAATCCACTATAAACAAGGTATAATACATATGTATACTAGTAGTTAGGTTAAATTCGTCCTGTTCATACCCAGTCAGCCTAAATTGGCGCCAGGTCCTGGCGCCAGACACTAGCCGAGGCCCACTATTGTGATTCACACGACACACGGTAGGAACTCTAGATCTCACTTAGTCTCTCCTCTCTAGCTCTCTCTGTCTGGTGGCACAGGAAGCTTCTGGAAGTAGGACTCAACAGGTTGCGTAGGAGCGCTGGAGCGGTCGTCTCACAAGTCGCAAGTCATCTCACCATTGTCGCTTCCCAGCGATGTAAGTTTGTCCTCCCCGACCCCATGGTGGCATGGCCCCACATCCCTAATCCGGTAATCCCTCCATCTCCTCCCCCTCCCCTGGTGATCTCCGATTTGAAGCAAAATTATGGGTCTAAAATCTAAATAAAGACGTGAGTTGTATTTTGCTTAAAGAAGTGAAGCATCTATAATGATGTTAAAGTTTTTGCATAGTAGTTGAGTATATTCTGATGATTGATGTATCAATTATTTAGAAGCTATGCTAGTGTTGTTAAGCCTTTCTTATAACTTGATGTGTTGAACACTTGGATGATTTGATCCCCTTAGGTGTTTGGCTGTTCGATCCATATTTTGTTTAGCAGTTTAGGTAACACTGCTTAAGTTTTTTAGCTAGAAACTATTCAATAAAGTATGTTCATGATAAAAGCTAAGAAATAGAATTGGGGAACAATACTTGAATGATTGCTTGGTTAAATTTGTTCAGTGATAATTTTTTCTACAAGTTAATGATGATGACATTATATCTCGCTTCCAAGGCATGAAGTATTGTCGCGTTACCTTTTAATTATTTATAATTTCTTTATATTATTTAAAATGTTGTCTCTAGTTAAATAATTATATTTTAACTTTCACTATTATAGACCTTTATGATATTTTATTAAACAATATTTTATAATTTTATATAATTATCTTGAGACCCTTGCGTTTCGTGAAGCGTGTAAGTTGGAAGGAAGTGAAGGACCGAGGACGCACCATTCAAGAGGTCAACGCAACACACACAAGCTGTTGTAGGCAGACTGCTGTGATGGAAAGACGTGCAGCAGGACAGGCTGAGAGGTGTTGTCTCGTCGAGTTGTGCTGCTGGAGCAAAGCAAGGTGTCGGCGTGGATCCTAGCACCGCCGGGGCTTGTGCTATGCACTGCAGCCAATCCTCCACATCATTTTAAGAGTAGTTTCACTTTTAATAAAATTAGTGTTAATCTTATAATAAATAAAAAGCTAAATAATATTTATCTATATCTATTATGTTTTAAAAATAATGCAAATCGTTGTTGAGAAAAGAAGCACGACACTCATTTTAATTATCGCTGCCACGCTCGGTCGCATGGGTTGGCAGGTGGTTGGCGTTAGATGGCCACATGTAACATCATGATTTTCAGAGCCTTTTGAAGCTTTTAAAATAAAATTCACCATTTGGATTTTTCTGAAATTAACTAAAGCTTAATTGGAATCTTTATTAATTAAAATGATTTATATGATTAAATTAAACATTAAAATTTACCAAAATATTTTATTTGGGTTCCTCGTGTCACAAGGATTTTTTTGTATTTTCTTAGATTTTTCGGAGTTTGTTTGAGCTTAATTTTAAAAATTGCAATAAAAGAGGAGAGAGAATAAACAGTGCATGCGGCACTGTTCATCTTCCTCGCGTGCGCAGGGAGCTCGATTCCACTGTGCATGTTTTTCCTTCCTTTTTTCTCTCTTGATAACTTCTAATCTGAACCTTATCTCAATGTCTTCCCAAAAGGAAAGTTGTGCCAAATCATGCAAGGAATCTATCCCAACCGGCCTCTTTGCGTTTTGTTCATCCAGTTGCCTTTTATCCCTTATTTTTCGAAACAAACTCTAAACCAAAATCTGCGAATTGGAGTCAGTTTTTATCTCTTCCAAGCCTATAAATACGACCCCCTGACCCCTCTAAACCTGTCCCAAGCCATGCCAAGTCCCCTCAAAGCCCAAAACGTCGTCGGCACCGAGGCACTCTGGTTTCGAAATTGCTCGTCACGTTCCGAGCTATCCAGTGAGATATTTCATGATCCTTTCACGTCACATCATGCCCTCATGTACCATCTACCTTCTCGCCAAATTAAGGTGCAGCCAATCTCCCAGAATCGACTTTTCCCCAATCTAGGCCAAGATCGCTTCCCGACGTCGATTCGTCATCTCCGGTAAGCTTTAGCTCATACCATAATTTTTCTTAGATTTGCCTCGCCGCGTTCTACACCGTGCTCCCTTCTTTTTTTTTCTTTCCAAAAAGCCTTCACAAATTTTCACCTCTGACACCTCGCCATGGCCGCCAATGGCATCTCATGTCCCCATCTATCCGGTGATATTTTCCCCAATCCGTTCACGTCATATCGTGACAAACCATCCCATGTAGCTACCCTCCAAGTGGTTTCAGATTTTGTTCACCGAGAACCAAGATATTAAGTTATCCTTTTTCCTTCCCGACGTTGTTGAAATGTCGTTTGTGTCGTCTTTGGTGGGTTTCCGGCCGAGCAAACAATTTTCTTAGCTTCACCAAGCCGCGTTCTAGCCCATGCTCACCCTACTTCTCCGTGTTCTTTGCCCAAGTTTTATTCCTCTCTCCTACCTATTAGTTGTAGCCGCCCGTGCCGTCACCGTTCTCCGTTTGGCGTGCCGTCACTTTCTATGTGTGCCTTGAGTCCCTAGCAACCTATTTTGCTAGTTAGATTCACCTCCCATGCCTCCTCTCGCCGGCGCTAGCCTTCTCTCCAAAAGTGCTGCTCTCGGATAAACAATAACTTTTCTTATTTTCCAGCATTTTCTCGCCCGGCAAACTTTAGATCGCTCGTTCTCCTTCGTCCTAACTCCGATTGACCCGATTCTTTTTCCTAAATTCATATAAAATTGAGCTCTATCTTTTGGTTCCAATTTTGGAGTTCATTTGAGTTTTATTTGAATTTATTTTGTGTTTCGTTTCGTTTTCTCACGTTAGATCACGCTTTTGAAGGAGTTGAAGCCGGATTGGAAGATCAAGAATTCCTAACTGAGCAAGGCCAAGGCAAGGCGTGTCCTTTGATCATGTTGAATCTAGTTTTCAAATCTATTATGTATTACTTTGTTGTAAATTATCATCCATCACTATTTTATTATAAACCCTTATATTGGTAATTATTATCCAAATTGATTAATTAATCCTTCGTAATTTGAATGCCATGATTCCATTGTCACCATAGGATGGGGTAATTATCTAGTGATGCAATACTAGTTGTCACAAAGGGTGTACGTTTAATTTGCTTAGCCATGCTTATTACTAGTGCGTTGGGTTTATCATCACATGTGATCAAATAATTAATTTTGACTTAATGAGATATTGAACCGTGGTGGTAGCCACAGTGATAAATTTTGTGTGCCATGACATTGGGGTGTCATTGCTATTGGTTATACAAACTTGGTTTTCACCTGGGCGAATGATCGTGCAGCAAAGGGGGTGCTGTCGGCACATTGGGATGTGCATGTTTCGCCTGGGTAATACTTAAGAACTTAACTTTGTACGTCATTGATCTGAGTCTTACCGTACAACCACATGTCCAGTATGGGATGGACCTGTTTGATTAATTTGTGATGTTTCAATTTCGGTTACGTCATTGGGATGAGTGTAGTGTGGTTAGAGCCATGAATCTACATTGGCGCAAGAGGGGGCAATTATCGACTAGGTGGTAGTCTACTCGACGGCGAAACCTTAGCGAGGCGGAACTGGGTTGAAATTGAATATTGTAAAGGTCTTGTCATGATTTCTCCGCCGCACACTAAAAGAAGTGTGTCAATCGCGTGGCAATATGAGATTATCATGTCTTGTGGGTAAAGTTGTATAACCTCTGCAGAGTGTAAAACTATTCAAATAGCCATATCTTTGGTCATGGACAATGCTCAGTGATTTCATACGAGGGGTAGAGTTTTCATAAAAACCTGGTTGGGTAAAGTTGGGAAGTGAATGGTTAATTCACTGGTGGTTCATTATGTGAATCTTGGTTCATGGGTGATTCATTGGAGTGAATGGCCAGTTTATTTAGGGGTGTGTCTCAATTCCTTTGGCTACTTAATTATTATCATTTCTAAAGTTCGCTTTTCAATATATTTATCTTATTTACTTTAAATTGTTGCTTTTTGCAAAATTAACCTTTCAGCCATCTGTTGGTAAGTCTTGCATACTATATTGCATCTTTGTTACAAACGACTTGCTGAGTACTCTATGTACTCACGGCTTTATCCATATTTGCTCAGTTGAGGAAGAAGGACCAGATCAGCAGGAGCTACTAAAAGGAGGATACTTCGACGGCTTCGCGGATTAGGACTTCGCTCCCCAGTCGATTGCCTGTGGGCATGTCGAATGGCTGCTGCGCTTATTTTTGTTTTCCGCTGCTAGTTTCTTTAAGCCTTTAAGCTATTAATTGTAAGATTGGCCATAAGGTTGTACTCTGATAATTATCAATAATATTTGAGTCTTTTCTTAGTGAATCGTGATATGTTCGATATCATATCTTTGTTTATACTGTGTGCACTTGCGTGATCCTAAACTAGTGCAGAATACACAGGAGAGTCCGAATTTGTATTTTCGGGTCTCTATACCACACCTGCCATGACTTCTCGGGTGGTTGTTGCCGACTTCCCATCCCACCTAGTCAATTCAGCATGATCCGTGCCCCGTCCCACGACCCCTTGCTATTCGGTTTCCATCAGGGGTGGAGCCACACCTTAGGCAGCGTAGGTTTCAGTCCAGGGTATGGAAAAATATATAGTGTACAGTTCAGATAAATTCAGTCCAGGCTGAGTAATATTTTTATGGTCTAACTCAAATAGTATAGATCATTCTACTATTGAGCCCGAGACATAACTAAATACTGACTCCGCCACTGGTTTCCATCCATCACAATCGGTCGACACGCACGCGAGCCGCTGGGCAGTGGGCACCCGCACCAGCAATTCCGCATGCTGATGCAGCGCGCGCGGAGCGAACCGACCCAACCCGGCTGACCCCAACGGCGCGGCGGCTGGGCGTCCGGCGCACCAAGCCGTCGTCCCGCTCCACCCGTCGCACGCTTAAAAAAAGACGTGCAGCACGGGCGCCGAGGGCCGCTGTTTTGGGACGCACGGCTTTCACTTGATGGGCTGCTCCTGGGCTGACAGGTTCAGCGACGTAAATTGCGCGGCCCGGTCTGTCCAAAGCTCCGCGTTCAGAAATGTTACACGAACCGGCCCAGCCTATTGCCGTATGGCAAGGCAACCTCACCTATGGTACGATGGTGTTGGTATCGCACCAGCCAGTCGGTTCAGGAACTTTGCATGCACAAAAACAAAGCATGATCGAAATTCCGTTTCTCATCTTTGCCTCACCCAACTTCACATGCACGAAAACAAAGCATCTTCACAGGGGTTAGATATCATATCATATCAAAAGTGAAACGGCTGGTCTGTGCTTATCCATCTCCATCCGTGTTGTTCGTGTTCAGGTTCACTTTCTTCCTGCAACCAAGATGGGAGTTTACTATAAGCATTGAGCAGGGACTTCTACTTAGTCTCTCTCTCTCTCTCTCTCTCTCTCTCTCTCTCTCTCTCTCTCTCTATATATATATATATATATATATATATAAATAAATAAAAGAAGCCTCTTTTCTACTTCCGAGTGTAATTACACCCTATGTCGTATCTCACAACGTATCTCGCGTAACGAGGAGTATGTACATGTAGTATATGAGTATTTAAGACTATATAGGTGGTATGAACAATTTTTCAGAGGTGGTATGTACATTTTTTTCAACATACTCCTTTTTATGTACGTATATAAAGGTATTTACAAAATACGCTAAAAACTATGGACTCCTTTGCAATTTTTTCGTGTGGTTCACATTAGAATATCTTATAATTAGTATATGAGTATAACTAAAGTGATAAAGGAGTATTTCAAATTTATTTAGGTGGTATATTAGAGGTAGGTGTATATATATATATAAAAGTATGTAACAGTCCACACGTGTTGGTCCTGCTCGCACCTGCACAAGCACAGGCCTGCGAGATGCAAGGAAGTCGCGGAACAAAAGAACCACACACCAGACGCGGACATAGGGTACGATTTTTCGACTGTGATTAATAACTTATAATTATAACTAATAGCTTTTAATCTTAACACGAGTGTTTATACGAACAAATCAAATGATAGTAAATTATTTTGAAAAGACCATCTCAATAAGTCACTTTGAAACAATAGAGGTGAAATCATCCCATTTATTATTCGGAAGAAGTCATAAGCTGAAAAGAATATGCCATAGGCGATATATTCCTCCTCATCTTTACCAAAAAAACAAGCGCACAATTCCTCCCTCCAGCTCTGTCAACATCCTTTCCCTTATTCCTTCTTGAGGGATCGCGTGCCTGCCTGCGCAAACGATAATGTCAACAGCTCAGAGGGAGAAAGAGAAAGCATACGATTCCAAGCACTTAACAAGTAAGAATGTAGTCTTGACGCAAAGATAAAGCCGCCAACCCCGCGCTGCATTCAGCGCAAAAGATAAAGGTATGGCCAGAAAAGAGTTTATTCCATGCTCTAATGCATAGTAGTTTTAGTTTATGATCTTGAAGTTCGGCCATCATTGTTCACAATTCCTGTTAGATTTAATCTTGACTTAGAGTCCTAGTCGTAATCGAGTTCGATTTCGTGTGTAATTCGAGTTGAAGTAGTGTCCAATTCGAAATCCTAGTCGTATGTTAGTAGGAGTTATAAGCATATAAATTGAGAGGCTTGTAACCAGTTTATGCATTGCAATATTTGCGAGAAATAAAGAGTAGAATTCAAGGGCTAGATTTGTAACAATTGGTATCAGAGCTAAATTTTGAGTTCTTCCGCTGCTGCCCCTGGGGGATGATCTTTACTCCCGGGGGCAGCCACCGTTGCGCGCCGCCGCCGCTGCAGAGGAGAAGCTGGGCGCCCTGGAGTGAAAATCGGCGTCCGTGCGTTCGCTCCATCCGCGCCACATCCAAAGCCATCGTCCTTCGTCGCTGTCTGCCGAAATTGAGGAGCACGCCTTCGAGCCGGAGTTTCCGATCGGCATGTGCGCCCAGCAAGAGGAAAAGCAGCTAGCGCCCTGGTCTCATCCCCGGTCGCGGCGACAACTTGCGTGCGAGCGGCAAAGCGATCCGAAGCGAATCACAACAAGCCAATTACATGCGTGAGTAAATACTTGCATGCATGGCCGTACAGGATTTTTTTTAGTAGTCAAGTGACGGATCATGAGGTGATTAAGGAGCCGAAGTGTTTTTTCGAGTGTCTCAGAAGCCAGTTTGTCTCCGAGTCGTTTTTTCCCACCGAACTGTCTCCGAGACGGAGTCTCAGCAGCGCGTCTCCGACTCGGATTTTTTCCTCGCTCCAGGAATAAAAAGCAGATCCAGGCAAACCCAAACGCAGAAGAGCAAGAGCAAAATTCAAGAAAAGGAGAAAAAGGAAAACAGTAATTTTTCCTCCGTTTTCTCCCGGTCCAAGAGACTTCAAAGTAGCTGGAGTTTTTTGATCCGCGCCCAAGATCATATCGCGTACTTCGGGAAGCGATCTCGACTGCAACGAGGCATCATCCGGTGCGATGGCGAAGGGGAGTTCCGCTATCTCGCTGCATTATCCGATGCTCAAGGAGAGCAATTATGCAGCATGGGCAATCAAGATGAAGGTGTACATGAAGGCTCAAGGTGTCTGGGATGCGATCGAGAACAACAACGTCGATATGCGCAAAGATCAGATGGCATTGGCGGCCATCTACCAGGGCATCCCAGAGGAGACGCTCTTCCTACTGGCCGAAAAGGAGACGGCCAAAACCGCGTGGGAGGCGTTGAAAGAGATGCATCTTGGCGCAGATCGTGTGAAGGAAGCAAAGGTACAAACTCTCAAGACCGAGTTCAAGGTGCTACGTATGAAGGAAACATAATCTATCAATGACTTCGCCGTCCGGTTGACGGTCATCGTTAACAAGATACAGGCCCTTGGCGAGAAGGTGGAAGAGTTGTATGTGGTAAAGAAATTCCTTCGTGCTATTCCCTCACAGTTTCTCCCGATTGCTTCAGTCATAGAGCAATTTGGAGACCTAAAGGCAATGACCATGGTGGAGGTCATCGGTCGTCTTAAGGCGTATGAGGAATGCATCCACGACACTAGCAACAAAGGTGAAGGACAGCTCTTGTTGACTCACGCCGAGTGGGAGGCCCGATCATCGAAGCGCTCAGCGAAGATGAAGTGCTCTGAAGATGAGTTGAGTCAGGGACGTTTGAGATGTGTCGCCGTCCAAACTCAAACAAGATGGAAAGAAGTTAGAAAGTCAAGATTAAGGGGGAGATTGTTAGATTTAATCTTGACTTAGAGTCCTAGTCGTAATCGAGTTCGATTTCGTGTGTAATTCGAGTTGAAGTAGTGTCCAATTCGAAGTCCTAGTCGTATGTTAGTAGGAGTTATAAGCATATAAATTGAGAGGCTTGTAACCAGTTTATGCATTGCAATATTTGCGAGAAATAAAGAGTAGAATTCAAGGGCTAGATTTGTAACAATTCCCAGCCAATGCTCGAGGAATCGAACAGCAAATTGGAGGAGCAGACATGCACCAGCATGCCGCACTTGAACAGGAACCAAGGTACAGATAATATCATATCACGAGGACCATTAGCTTGTCTTAATAAGTGAACAGAGGACACGTGCAATTGGTAAGTACAGGGATTCCCTTAACAGCTTTGTAGAAGACTGGTTGATCCACATAATAGCAGCAAGCAAACCAAACAAATAGCAAGCTACATAGAACAGCAAGGATACTATCTTGGACCACTCCTATTAGTTAAGCTTGTCAAGCTTTTCTTTTTGAGAAGGTCCTACAGTATCAGATTGCAATAGATTTTATTTGACTTACCATACCAATGATTTCGAAAAAAAAATCCTTCATCCTTTTTTTGGAAAACTTGAGATGCATCCTGCACTTGTGGCGAACGAGCTTCTATCATAGTGGTAGAACGCTCTAGTAGCACCCCCCAGGTCCTGGGTTCGACTCAGGCTGGGGGCAAAAAAATCCCCTCGCTTGCCCCATAAGCCAAAGCACAAAGGCGAAAGGCTCGCCCGATCGCTGGTCGTTAGGGTCGGGGCCAGTCGTGCAGGCCGAGCGTTAAGCTCCCTAGGCGCTCTCACACGGGCTGATGCCGCTGTGTCAGGATGGGGCAAGGGTTCGGGGATTTTCTCGATCTGTGAGAGGATCTTTCTTCTTAAGCTAATGCCGGGGGTGTCTTGTACCCCTGCAGGTCGAGTTTTTTTTTTCTCACCCTGCACTTGTGACTCACAACATAGCCTGACCATTAACTGCATTGCAGAACATATCAAAAGGGTGAGATGACTACATGTTGAATGTTATAGAACTCCCATATTATAGAGGAAGAGCTCTAAGTTACTGGTTTGTAGTTTGTACCAACTGTTGCATATAACTTTGACTCTATGCCAGTTAAATTTATCTAAAATTGAACTTAGAGGCAATTTTTATCTAAGCATGGAGGACTGGAAGTAGGACTGTAAGAGAAATAGTTGGTTGTACAAGTGCGCATGTAAAGGAAAAGTAACATAGAGCACTGAAATCAAGAAACTAGACCGTCAATTTTAAGCTCCTACTTTCTGCGCCTTATGTAGAACAGATAGTAATTAAATTCAGAAGACTACTTCATACACATGCACAGCCTATTAGATTCGCCTATCCACTTTCCTTTTGCCTGATAGCTGAACGAGTACAAAACTTACCAGAGGAGACAAAAGGGTACCATATGCTTATTCCATTATTCCATGCTTTGCTTTTGGGCAGTCCCAAGAAAGGCATCACTAATAGAATGAGTTCCTTCTTCGCTTTAATTATATGCAAAACTTTATCCAATTCTTCTTCTGGATGCATGTGGTCAAAAAGGAATTTTAAAACTTTGCTCTTATAAGAGCCGATAAAAATATTCCTTAATCAACTGTATATCATGCTTAAATACGCTGAACATATACAACATGCAATAACATATGTGATTGCAGAACATAGAGAATCCTAATCAATGCCGACCAACCGCAAATGTGGCCCTTGCATTTCACAATGTAAGTGCAACGGAGAGCGGAATTAATTCTAAACCAGTAAGATGTAATCCAGGAATCTAGCAAAGACATACTACAGACCACAGCCCAAAAGTTCTCCAGAGAACAAGGTTCCCACTTTTATAAGACCAATAAATAACACGACTGTCTAATTTCCCCCCTTCGTATGTGCCAAGTTAAGACAATATAAACCATATTTGCTAGTGAGGAATCAGAATGCAAGTGTGTTCTTGGAATTGACAAATAAAAAGATTAGTGTGCCTAGGGTCCACAGGTACCTAAGGTATAAGGATAATGGCCCCGTTCTTTTCAGCTTAGAGCTTATGGCTTTATCTAAACAAACAAACGGGACGGCTTCTCCGCCGTCTTTTCGAAGCGGCTTATTGGAACAGTCTTTTCGAAGTGACTTATCGGTATTCGATTCATTCGCACGCTAAGACTAAAAGCTATCAGCCGTAGCCGAAAAGAACGCACCCAATATCTCTTTTCAGTTGCTGCAATATTGGGTCAGGCTTGAGTGTTTGATCCAACAATTCAAAATTCTCTCCTCACTTGCCTACCTTATAAGACCAGTCTCTGCATAAGTTCTTGACATGAGTAGTCATAGTTAGAACAGCTAAAGGTCATCTCACTCCCAAACAATAGAACTTCAACATACGATGAACAACCATTGATTACCAGAAACAGAGGGCTGATAAAACTGCAACAGACAATTCCTGGCAGGATTGTGCAGTCTACAAGCGGACATCAGTACATAACAGGCATTGAAAGAGGTACGAGATGTGTCATGCATGTGAAGTTTGGTTTGCTCAAAGAAAGAAAAGGAGATTTCTTGTCATAGATCCTAACCTGAGATATATTCATGTCAGATGTATCATCATCAACAGCAGCTCCAGAGCCACAGCCAACTCTTGTCTTCTAGGCAGACTTTCCCTCCAGAGAGGCACTTGCTTTTGCAAGGAGGAACAATTCCAGCAGAGTCGGGGCTTGTACTCTCAACTGATGCTAAGCCTAGGTTAAAATGGACCCCTGAGCTACATGATCGTTTTGTGGAGGCAGTAAATCAACTTGGCGGACCAGATAGTAAGTATGCGATGAAACCTTTCTGCCATATAAGCAAGTACATGAAAATTATCATCTAAACACTTCAAAACTTTGCAGAAGCTACCCCAAAAACAATTATGAGGCTCATGGGTGTCCCTGGACTAACATTATATCATCTTAAGAGTCATCTCCAGGTGATATATGGAATTTCTACTATCACAGTCTTTCCTCTCCTTTTTTTTTTTGGAAATATCGCAATTTTTCCTTGTACATGTCTTCAAGCAAGGTACTAAATTGTTTTGTCTTTTACCATAGAAATACAGACTAAGCAAAAATCTCCAAGCTCAAGCCAATGTCGGAAATGCAAGAAATGGTAAGTATAGCGTTCTCAAGTAATCAACCTACCATGTTCTCCCAAAAAAGTTATTAGCCTACCATTAAGCTTAATACTGAACTTCCTTCTCATTTGGCAGTAGTAGGCTGCACCATAGCAACAGAGAAACCATCTGAAGGAAATGGATCACCAGTCAGCCACCTAAACCTTGGAACCCAGACAAACAAGTAAGAGATGAGTAAATGTTTGCTTCAGCATGGTTACAGAAGGTAACATAGTTTGGTATTTTATCAGATCTATGCACATAGGTGAAGCCCTTCAGATGCAAATTGAAGTGCAGCGACGGCTACATGAGCAACTAGAGGTACAGAAGCAGCATAATATAAATATTTACTATGATAGTCATTTTTATATCCCTTTGAACAACAACAACAACAACAACAACAACAACAAAGCCTTTTGTCCCAAACAAGTTGGGGTAGGCTTTACATCCCTTTGAACACGTAGAATTTTTTTCTTGACTAAGGCATTTCAAGCGGTACTAATACTGTAGGTTGAATTTTATTGGCTGACTATAACAAATGTATGTTATAAGGGTACCATTCACCAATTGAAGGTTCATATTGTTCTGGATATACATAATTACATGCAAATCATCCAATTTAAAAACTATGCTTAAACATCATAGATAATTTTATAAGCAAATTTCATGGCTATGCTACAGTCATGTCTACGTTGAATTCTATTACAGCTAAATCAAGAAATAACTTCATCTTTCTCATGTATGTTTATTGATAGCTCCACTTTATCCACTGCTTAAAATAATGTGCTCTCTGTCAGCGCATGACTTCTATGAGATAAAAGAAGGCCAAAATGCTAAAGAGTCCTGCCACCATGTTGCCTAGGGAGATAGACAGTCTTGAAGTGTATACGAATCTTCTTCTTTTTTTGAACTTGAAGTGTATGTGAATCTTGGTTTGCCATTACCCAAAACCTGTAACAATTGTCACCTCCAACCTAAGTTAAATTTAGTGTTAAATACAACATCGGATAACTTGAGGTCAAAATAGTAGTCAGATATTTAAGAACATCAAGATTTGCTTCTATCATAAATGCAGAGTAATAAAAAAAATGTAAAAATGATGAAACCTAAGAAATGTTCAGAAAAATAGCCGATCAAGTGTAGATCCTTAAGGTTACTATTTTTGTATTCCCTGTTGTGAAAATATTGGAGCCTATGCTCCTTTGTGCTGCTTGCACATGATTTTGCTATGCAAAATAACACACAGCTCAGGTAGGAGTTCATCACTACTGTAATTTCACTCCAAGAAAAGAATTGAAAGGTGCAATGCTCAAATACTGAGGATCTGATATCTTACACATAATGAACTAATGATGCCTTTCAACAGGTACAAAGACATTTGCAACTCCGAATTGAAGCACAGGGAAAGTACCTACAATCGGTGCTGGAAAAGGCACAGGAGACACTTGCAAAGCAGAATGCAGGCTCGGTTGGTCTAGAAACTGCAAAGATGCAATTGTCAGAATTGGTCTCAAAAGTGTCAACAGAATGCCTCCACAATGCTTTTACAGGCTTTGAAGAGGTTGAAGGTTCACCAATGTTACAAAGGCACACCATGCAACTTGGTGATGGATCAGTTGACAGCTGCTTAACTGCATGTGAGGGCCCACAAAAAGATCAAGATATCCTATCAATTAGCCTTTCTGCTCAAAAAGGAAAGGAGATTGGATGCATGGCATTCGATACGCAAGTGAAAGAAAGAGGAAGTGAGGATTTGTTTCTCGGCAAGCTAAGCAGAAGGCCTCCAAATCACCAAGAAAGACGTGAGAGGAGAGACGGCTTCAGCATGTCATGCCATACAGCAAAATTGGATCTGAACATCAATGACACAAACGATGCGCCTCAGAACTGCAAGAAATTTGATTTAAATGGGTTCAGCTGGGCCTAGAAAATACACAAGTGCCAAGTTCATAGCAGTGAGAACAAGTGAAACGGGATTATTCTTCCAATGATCAAGGGTATTGCCATGTCTTCCGTTGTAAGGCAGTATGTGATGCTCAGAGCGTCTCTGCTGTCAACCATCGCAATTCACCAAAATAAGCGATGGAACTGACAATAAGATGCTTCTTGCGGGCCACAGAAGTAGGCCGTGTAGATCTCGGGCACAGTATTTGAGAACTCAGTCTTCTCCCTTATTATATGCTTTATTGTGATTCTGTACAATAGAAAAAACAACGAATTTTGTTGCAAACTTGCAATCCCCATGCCAACTAACGATTAGCATTGGATTGAGTACTGCCAAGGAAACTTATCTTTTGCTTACTCTATTTTTCCCATCAGCAATGCGTCATGCCTAGACCCTGTTCCCATCTAATGGAAACTCATGCATAGAAACAAAAGGTTAAATCCCCACGGCACAAGGCAGCATCTTCCCTATGCTCGAGTCTTGACCCTCCTAGAATTAAGTAATTAAAGACTACCGCATCCCTGCAACACGCCAGTCTAGGCTCTGAAGGACTGCTCAAAACGGCTTTTTCTGAGTAGCTTATGGTTAAAAAATACGGTAGTTTATAAAAATTACGCTATAATTGATGATGATTTATTTAGTATAATTAAATTTAAAAAAATAAAAAATAAAAAAAATAAGTTAGCCCAGTATAAACGATACCGAAAAAAGAACCAATAAAAATGCTCAAAAACACAAAAAATTCAGAATAACGGGAGATCGGAGGATTTGTCCCATGCATAAACATGGAATTTGCTGTTCGCAGCGGCTACGAGCTAATGGCAACGCCAACGTACAAGTCCAAGGAGCAACCGCTGAATCGATGCCCCCAACTGGAAGGAAACAAAGAATCTAGCGAGCGTAAAGGCAAAGACAAAGAATCTAGCGAGCGTAAAGGCGAAGGCAACTCGGACCTCCCAATTGCTACCAAGAATCGCGTAATCCATGAATAGTCGACCAAACTTACATCGGTACGTATGGAGAAGGGGAAGAAAAGGGAGAATCTTAGGGGGCAAATTTAGCGCATACCGGCCATTGTTAAAGCCGCTGCTTCTTCCCCTGTTGCAACGTGTCTGGTCCGGAGCCGATACCAACCGGGGAAGGAGGAGGAGTGTCTGGCTCTGGCACCATTTGCGTCTACTCACGAATCGAAGTCCGAACAGCTTGATCTGGAGCCTGCAATGGGCACAACCGCAGGATGGTGATGCGGCAAATGAGCCGTGATTCGTGGGCATTTGCGAAAGGACGACGGCCTCAGGTGCCGGGGAAGACGACAAAGCCAAGGCGTGGGCTGCCCATTTAGCCTGCATGTGATGGGCTCGCTATCAAGTATCGCAGCCCATGCTCTCTGTCTGTCTCTCTCTCTCTTTACGAGCAAATGACGAGTCCCGGCCCATCCCCACTTCTATGTTCATGAACGGGCCCATAACTTAGAGCATGTGCATCGCACGCTTCTATCGAGGAGCCAGAGGAAAGAGTGGCAGCCGATGCTAGGTTGTTAACATGAACGGTTAATGTAGACCAGTGGCTGCAACTTTCTCCCTCCTTATGTCTTTAGCACTTATAGATGATAAGTGTTGGAATAAAAGTAGCTAAGAATAGAACTATAGAGAAAAATTGATGTGTCTATCATAAACAATTACTTTAGATGCTTCCGATGCATGGAACATGGAAGTACCACTCAGCATGAGCGGTTTCATTCTCTAAGCATCTCCACATCTGATGAGTTGATACTCGGATGCTGACAACAAGCGTTGTGCTTTTCTCTCTCTCGACACCTATGGACCGGTACGACAACAGATAAAAATAAATGATTATTTTAAAATTTTTAAGTATTTGTTAATTCTCTACTCCAATAGTAACAAAGCTATGAAGATCTGAGGTAAAAAGCTAACACAAAAATCAACAAATCAGGAAGCTAAAAAACTGAGGAACGAACAATAAAATCAGTAGTGCCACTAAGTACTCATGGCAGTACTACTATAGTAATTATCGTAGTACCGCTACAGTGGATTCAACACAATGAAGAGTGAAATCCGCACTATTTCAAAATCAATAATCCATGTAACTTTTGAACCGTAGATCAAAAGGTCTTGAAATTTTGGCATGCACCTTCTTTAGTATGTCAAAAACTTATTCTAATCAACGATTGAAATAATCATTGCTAAAGTTCCAACATTTTTCTATTTAAAGGAAGGTTAAATCAAAACTGGGAAAAAAAACAAGAATGGTGAATACGACTTGTTCGTGGATGAATGATGGTCAAGATATTTTTAAATGTATTTTCACATGTCATAGTAAGATAGAACACCAAAATAATTGAGTCAAAAACAGCTAGATCAAGAAATTACTTGGAGAGGCCAAATCAAGCAAAAACTGAGTAACTTCAAAAACTTGCCAAATCTAATGCCTAGATAGATGAGGATTGATTTTCATATAATATCTTTATCACTTATACGTACTGGGCATCCAACAGGATCAATGAGGGGGAGGGAAGATCAAAACCAATCAAATCAAGAGCAATCAACCAAAACAAGAGGGATTTATTAGAGATGAACAAAGTTGATATATTGATAACTGACAATGAAGGTTTTACAGGTACTTCACCTGGAGGACAAAAAAGTACACCACATCACTCACATTTTTCAAACCCTAACTGTAGAACACTTAGTTTCAATAAGTAAAGCTAGCATAGCTGGATGGTTAACTAGTAAGTCTCTATCCCAACCCGTTAAATACATAGACAACTAGCATCTATCTAATCCTAGTGAATACTATCCACTTAGCACGTATAGAGGAATCCGTTAACCTCATAAAAGACGAGTTTTACTCATATACTACACTTATGCACGCTTTTCAAAGTATATAAATCCGAAACCACTATGTCCTTAGCCTTTTATCCAACTTGACCTTAACTTCTCCTTGACCTAAACCGCTTTTCCAAATACAGCTCAAGCGCTCCGGTTTTAATCTAAGGTAGTTTGGTCAACTTATCAAAACACCCTTTCTTGACCTGGTCTTCATCTTCTCCTGTAAGCAATTGTCATGCTTGCCACATGTAGGTGCACCACTATCTTGCTACGCATCAGTAAATCTCTCTCGTTCCGATTCCACCAGACCACACCTCACTTGGACTGACCAAACCACATGGTGCAACCATTCGCTCGAACCAACATTTCTCGGCTTTTTCGTGCAATGCTTGAGCTCAGCCACCTCACCCAACATCCTTGATTATTTTGGGCCTCGGCTCCTCTATGAGTGTAGCCTCGATTCTCATCATTGACCATGGTTGACTTCAAGCGATTTTACACATGTAAAGACTAAGAAATTATTTTTGGGCGCAAGTTCATCATAACTTGACCCACGTTAGTCAAAATATACTTTATACAATATTAATGCACTGACCTATGTCAAATCAAATCAATCCATGACTTAATTTCTCAAAATCCAAGAATTTTCACTTGGGCCAGTATTACCACCCACCACAGGTCGGTACTACCGCACCCCGCAACTGGACCTCTCTGGAAAAGTTACCAGCAAGTAAACCGTGGAACTACCACTCTGTGGTATGACTACTATGGTCATACTGATTTGCCTAAAATTTATGAAACCGATCTAAATAGAATGTAATCTTTGAAAAATCAAATATCCACTTCACAAAATTTGCAATGGTTCATCACAACATTATCCTGAAGCTTCTCACATGGTCCTTTAATCTTTCCCTTGATGAAACTATTGGCAATTATTCAAAAATGCAAATATGAGGTGGCCTTAGACATACAAAGAATTTTACAAAGAGAGACTCAAAATGGTCATAAGTAGAATGGAAAGACTGAAAATAACCATATAAATTAGAAATGGAGTGAAGCTACTGAGTAGAGCAAGTTTTCCATAAAAAGCTTTAAATCCACCAAATAAATTAGGAAATCCCACTTTACTTCCATATGAAAGAATACTTGTTCTATTTGACCTTGGTCATGGTGAGAGAAGATCAAAAGATCAAGAGAATGATAGTAAAATATTAAATCTCCAACTTAACAAGATTTTGCACAAAAACTTCAAATCATACTCTAGAAATGCATTTTTACCAATCTTTCTCCCCCTTTGACAATAGAATCATCAAGATGTATGAAAGAATATAGAGCATAAATGAAATAAAGTGGATATATTCTATTCATTTTTAGCTTAAGTAGTATGAAATTTATCCAAATTGACTCTACAATTATTACACCAAGCCATATTATGTGAAGGAGTTATCTAGATCATAACAAACCATATATAGCCAAGCTAAACCAAATGAGCAATAATCTTAAATTAAATAGATTTTTAGCATGTCAAGTTGCTAAAGATCATAGTTTAGCCAAAGTATCAAAAAATAAGCCAAGTCATGCCAATAAACTAAATGGAACCAAGAAGCTACAATTAAATCTATTTAGAGTGCTACAAGTTCATAATCGAATCATTTTGTCCAGGTACTTAATTTTTAGCATTATTAGCATAATTGGCAATTCTTGAAACATATTTTGATCTTATCTTAGTAAAGCAAATTCTGGACTAGGAGCCATCCACAATTATCTACTAAGCTTCAACCATTTTCACATTTTTTATTTTCTTAGCCATATACTAGATCTCAAGCGTCACTATGATCATCCCAAACAAGAAGCTTAGGAGAATGGTCTGCGTTATCTAAAACTCCATCCGAGTTCATGCATAGTGCAATGGTAAGCTGTCTTATGAGAAAGAATTGGTGAGATCAGTTTTTCGCACAAAAAGAGATTATATTTTTTAGTTCTTATTTTTAGTTTAGGAACAATGCTCCTTAGTCCATAAACTATACCCGATCCGAGCCATAAGCCTAGTAGAAGTAAACTCATGCTTCAATACGGAACTAGTATAGTATAATCTAAAGTTTAATTTAGATTCAAGACTCAACTTAGCCTATTTAATATGGCTTGACTTATAAGCGGATCACTAGAACAAAACTAGTCACTACATCCAACAAGATAAGTTTAGTTCAAGTTATTCACATTTAAACAAGCTAGCATGGCCAAAGCTAAGCTTGTAACATTCTATTTTGGGAATTGTATTTTGCTTGAATGAAATTGCTAAGATTCAAATTTGTATTCAAAAACCATCTAAAAAATCTCAACCAAAATTCAAAATCTTCAAACTTTTGGGCTTGGCCCAACTCACTTTTGCCCTTTCCCTGGCCCAGTTGGCCCCTTGGCCTAGCCTATGGCACCTTACGATGGCCCGAGCCACGCTAGCCAGCGTGCGCCCTATGCTGCGCCCGTTGTCTCTGCCATGCTTGTCGCGCACACGACCGCTGTCATCTCCACAGTGCACCACTGCTCCTTGCCTATGCTACGCCGCCTCCACCCAGTTTCCCCCTCCTCTCTCCCCTCCTTCCTTCTTCCGTACACCTCGCAGTCGCAACCTATGCCCATCGCTCCAGCCCGGTGCCTACACCACGTTGCATGCCCATGCTCACTACCTAGTCATTGCCCTATGTGTCCTCGCATCGCACGCTAGCAACCCTGGGACTGCTTCGCGTTGCCCCCAATCATGCCCCCACCACTCCCATCACCTTCAAAAGCCATCGAGCCACTTTCTTCCTCCCCTCTAGTCAAAGCGCTGCCGTCAACACCATTCGAGCTCTTACGCATCTCGGTCTGATTGGAAGTGCCTAAAGCTCCGCCCGAGGACCTTGAAGCTCCCTTAAGCCTCACTGAGTGATGTCGTCTTCTTCAACAAGACACCCACATGGACTGTAACACCTCAGCCAATTAATGACCTGGAATGCTACCAAACTAATAGCATAATAAGGAAACTAATACTCATCTTACAAAATTTCGGCGGAACTTCCTTTGTTTATTGAGTAAATCAAAGGTCTCAACAAGCATAATCAACTGATATGAATACCAATAAGCAATAAGTTCATTTATAAGCAAAACTGGGTTATGATCACCATCGCACTCATAACCATTCTACTTAGATAAAGAACGGAATCAAAGCAAATAAGTTCTATTCTTTATTACACATTGAACCCGATAGACAATAATCAAATACCACTTAAATTATTCAGCAGATAATGTTTAATGTTCTTTCGCCTTCCATGGTGAATAGACCGTGCATGTGCATCAAAACTAATCCTCTTTATTCCCATGCATGCCGATCTCATGTGGGTACCTAAAACAAACAACAACCATAACAACAAACAACAACAAGAGTGAGTTCAAAGACTCAGCAAATATAAATAGGGGCAGCAAGGATAAAAGTGAACATCACTTCACAAACTCATCCATCAATCATATGAATAAACATGCTATGCAATATGATCAAAAATCTCTTTATCTCTTCTCTTGCGCATTTTACGGTGACGCGGAGTGTGCATCCGTCAATGCACACCCATGCCTGTACCCTCAGTACAGGACCAAGTGCCCATACTCCACAAGTATGGGGACCTTTAGCCCATCATGACAACAACATGTCGGGGCCCTCGGCGCTTGGTCATCTCGTGACCAAGACTTCAATAAATCAGCATGATGCACAAATGTGAATGTCTCAACAAATAAAACTTGCATTCACAACAACTATGCATCATAAATTCTCAGGAACTCTTTCAATTGCAATCTACCATAAACAATATCAACATATCATTATCATGATCAAGATCACATATTCTCAAAGCATGGAACAACCATCTTCATAGCAACAACCATCAACAATGCACACTATAAAATTTAAACCAACATTATACTTGCCTTAACCCCGAGAAAATGGGAAATGATCAGAAAGCGCGGCCTGGAATCCTTCCTCCTCCTGAATAATAATTATAATGATTGCTAAGACAACTGTAACGAATCTTTAGATTAAACAAAACAACCCCAAACTAACCCAACATGATTAACTTGACTCAACACCCCAATTCCTTTCGGCCACCCTGTCCCCTTCTACGGACAGTCAACTTCAAAAATCCTTATCTAATGGCACAGAAGTCCGAACAGGGCGTTCTCAGATTCTCTGGAAAGATAATTAAATTATCTAACTAAACCTAGTTGGTGAGTCTTCCTGATTCGGCCAACTTCTACCCGCACCATCTAACTTTCTTAGATCATCAATTCTGTAACGAGTTCTCTGGACAGCGCACTAAAACTGTCATAACTTTCACCCCGAGAGTCGGAATCCGGATTTATTGACCTTTCTGGAAAGCTAAGGAACATATCTAAAACTTTCGTAATATGGAGATCCTCTGATTCTCCTGATTTCTAATCGCCCAAACCCATCTACCGAAACCTGACAGGAATTTCCCCGATCTACAGAACAGTCCGATTAGAAAAATCATAACTTTCTTTACAGAGGTCGGAATGACACGTTCTAGCACTTTATGGAAAGCTAAGGATGTCCTCTACAAATCTCTAGGAGAAGACCAAACCTGAATCCCCACGGATCTACATCAAAAAGACCATCTAACAGAGGCTGTCCTGAACAGATCCGAAAACCGACATTGCTAAACAACTAATTATACAGCTAGCGGAGAGAATTAGGAGTAATTACCCGCAACCAATCGCTGAAGAACACGAAGAACCCCACACGATCTCTGCCTCCCTTCCTTTTCCCGTCCTAATGTCCACCTTCCGGATCCACGAATCTTTCCGGCGGACGGTTTGCTGTCCTCCTCTCGAACCGCAGCGATCGGGATCCTTCACCAATTGCAGGGGGCATCCATGGAGGCGAGGATGCTGCTGGCCAGAGGGGCGCAAGGAGGAGAGGAGGTGCGGCCAGGAGGTGGAGAGGCGGCTTGGGAGAGGCGGCTAGGGTTGGGGGTGGGCGCCTCCCCCTTTCCCTTGGCGGCCCCTTTGGGCCTCGGCCGAGCCCAGTTGCCGTGAATTTACGTAATTCCCCCCTTTTTCCCTGATTTTAATACTATTTGATAAAATATCGCCCGGGATATTACATGGACCCCCTTTGCCTACCTGGTCCTTCGATGCCAGCCCAACCTCCTCATCCTTGAGCTTCGCTGTCACTTCCATTAAGCTCCTACCCACTCGTAGATGCTTCCGTAGTGAAGAATCGAGCCCTAGTGCCTTGTAGCATCACCGTGCCATTCTTAACCTTCTGGCATTCCTAGAGCTCGTCGCCACCACCCTAAGCTCCAAATTAGCCCTTGTCACCCCGCTAGGTAGTTCACATTGGGCCCAGGGTTCTGTTTTGGCCATCCCCTCGTACTGCCATGGCCCCTCTTGTCGTTGGTGAGCTGCGCCATGCTTGGCAGGAGGAAGACAACTGTAGCGACATGATTAAGTTTAAACACATAATTAAGGTTAGCTTAATGATGGTAGCTAGAACCCATTAATCCATCACTGACCTGTTGGCCACCCTGTTTAATTAGGGTCCTGCCTGTATGACATGTGGGTCCCAAGCCCTTTAAAAATCCTTTTAACCCGGTGGGAGCCACTTACATGTGGGCCCAGTTTACTATTTTCATAGTAAAGGATTCACACCTGTCAGTCCCTTAGGGCCTCTTCTTTGATAAAATAAATTAAGATTTATTTAAAACACATGGGACCCTCTTGTTAGTCTCAGTGGCTCTTGTTCAATAGAAAATCAATTCGAGAATTTATTTAATTCAGTGGACCCCACTATTAGAGAGAGACATTCTCTCTCCTTTATTTATTTCTGGATTTAATCCAAATTTAAATTTTGGAGAGCCTGTTCTCGCTCATTTTAGCTCCAAATTTAATAAAATTTATTTATAATTTTTAAATTGAAGATCTATCTAATAGTAGTGGATTTGTTCAATTTGTAGTTCATTTGAATTTTCTTTGGTATTTATTTACTTTTCTCGCTTGTTTGTTTGCTTTCCGATGCGATTGTCCGTGTAGAGTACGAGGATATGGAAGAGCCTCAGTTCAAGGCAACATAAGAATTTCAAGACTAATCTGCTTTTGAGCCAGGCAAGTCAATACTTTGATAATATCGAACCTATATTTATGCAAATATATGTTTATTTAAATTATCAAATTTGCATGCTTAATTCATTATGCAAATATATGTCAAACTTAAGGTAGATACATGCCCACTTGATATCATAGTATTGTTATGCCATCCCTTTGGCACTTGAATCATATGATCCTTGTTACCATAGATATTAATTGGTAATTTTACTAGCTATAGATTGTACTTAGGTGTCATGCTAGTCTTGCTTAAGTACTAGGACATTAAATTACCCTAATCATCATCTTTTAATTATGAAATTTGTTTTGAGTAGTCATTGGAGGGAAATGACTGGTATTTTAATATAGCTTAGTTTATACTTCTCAAAACCCTAAAACTTGCAATTACCATATCTAGGCGGATGGTAGGATGGTTGGTGCGGATGTAGCATGAGAAATGATGGTATGTGGTATGCACCATCCAAATAGCTTTAGGGACTGAATCCTATGATGATCTTCTAATGTTAAATAGTACAACCATACGTCTATAATAGTGTCGACTTGGCTAAATAATTTGTATCCACTAGTGCGAGTTGCACCATTTCAGTGACCCATGAGTCATATCGCTGGTTTTAAGCCATCATGGACATGGGTCATATTGTTAGTGTAAGCCGTCGTGTAGCGCGAGAGGGGGTCTAGATGTGGTCGACTTAACTGCTCTCAGATAAAATCTTAGCGGGTGTAACTTACACTGGGGGATGCATTGTAAAGGCCTTGCGATGATCTCCTTGATCCGCATGTCTAAGGAAATGTGTGAAATATAACAAGTTGATTATCTCTTGTGGGTAAAGTGTACAGTCTCTGCATAGTATAATTTGTTCAAACAATCGTGCCCATGGTCAAGAGTGGGTGTGGGAACTTACTCAAGTTAGTTCTATTTCAAAAAACCCTTTGTGGGTGGGATGAAAACTGGTCAGGTGGATGTAACCTTGATTTTGGCTTTTCTTGGGTGGATGTAACCTAGTGTTGATAATTAGGTGGATGTAACCCTAGTAACCAAAAACAAGTATATGGTGGATATAACAGGTGGATGGAACCTACACCGTTATAAATATTTCACACTTTCACTTTCTATAATAAAATTGTGGTTTGGTTAATATGCTAAGTAATAGGAGTTTCTAATTATTATAGTTCGAAATGTTGCCTTTAGTAAATAAAAGAATTTGAGCCTTTCTCATTAAACCTTGCATGTATAAATACATAAATACTTACATTTTGTGTGTTGGCTTGCGGAGCACTGTTGCTTGTACTCTCTCGCTCACAAAATCCCTCAAAGCACATGGACTAATGACACTACATGCACTGTAATGTCCCAGGAGTTGATGGTGAAGAAGATTGTGAAGATTAGCTAAATCTCTAGCAGTCTCGGTCTCACCCTAGTCTGGCTGACTAAGGTGGTGTTTACGTGCACCAATATTATTCAAGTCCTTGGATAATATCGGTCGCACACAGGTTACCCCAGTCACTTATTTGTGGCGAGATGTGACATCTCCTTTTGCTTCCGCTACCGCTTCTGTATTTATGTAATGTATCCATTTGGCCTAATTGGCCCTATTGTAACTTGAGCCGATGTGGTCTATTTAAACTCTAATGAATGTAATATTAATATATGGTATGGTTTACATCGTATATGAATGATTTAGTGATGTATTCTATGAGCACTATCTACTGATCTAGAGAATAGTGCTATGGTTTCATAGAGGATTCTGGATTGACTAAATCTGGGTCCAATAGAGGTACAAATAGAAAGACATGATAAATCTAGCAAACTAGCATAATAAATGGCAAGATGTAAATTAATATATCATGTCATGTAAGGATAGTATTCAAAGTTTCATGTAATTATTTTACAATGCAAGTTACTAAAATTAAATATGCATTATGATATAATTAATGCAAAAGAGTCGAACTCCCCTAAGAATAGGCTAAAAGGACTATTAATTCTTAATTCCCTCTGCAAAGAAACAAAATAAGAAGAATCAAGAGCCTTAGTAAAATGTCTACAACTTGCTTCTTTGACTCTAGAAAGTGAAGCATAACACCACCCTTCTCTACATGGTCTCTAAGGAAATAATATCTAACGTCAATGTGATTAGTTCTAAAGTGTTGCACTGGGGTTTTGGCAATGTTTGTGGCACTAGTGTTGTTACAGGAGAGATAAACACTATGTAAGGTCAACAAATAGTCCCGCAGAGTATATAGCAACATCTATATACTCCATCTCAGCAGTGGATTGTGCAATAGAAAACTGTTTCCTAGATGACCAAGAGATAAGTGATAAGCCTAGGAAATGATAAGAGCCATTAGTACTCTTCCTATCTATTCTACACACTACAAAATCAGCATCAGAAAAAGCTCAAAAAGAGAGTGCAGAATCAGAAGAACACCAGAGTCCAAAGTCAAGAGTGTCTTGAGGGTACCTGAAGATGTGATGCACTCTTGACAATATGAGACACGAGACAAAGCTTGAAATCAATTGCATAGACACACAACAAATTGTATGTTCATCTTCGACGCTGTGAGGTAGAGGAGCGAACCGATCATGCTACAGTACTCCTTCTAGTCCACGAGCTCTCCATCCTCATCAAGATCCAGCACGGTAGAAGTGATAATTGGGGTAGACATTGGCTTGCTACTTTCCACATTGAAGCGTCGAAGAAGTTCCCTTGTGTACTTACTTTGATGAATGAAGGTCCCTTCTTTTAGTTGCTTGACTTGAAGACCAACCAAGAAAGTCAGCTCGCCCATCGTACTCATTTTGAATTCCACATTCATAGAATCTAAAAATTTGTAGGATCGAATACTGCAATCAGAGGGGGTGAATGATTATCGCCGTTTTTTGAGTCTCCTGGTAGTCGGTCAAGATTTTGACCGCTTGATGCTCAATCTTCCGATCGATCGCTCAGTGCATGACTGCTTAATCGATCATTCTGTTCAACCGCTCGCTCAGCTTTGATCTGCAACTAGTTTTTTCGTACTCAAATTCATCAACACCAGTAGTAGAATCTCTTGATCGCTTGTACCTTCGAGAAAACCAGCGCCTTCGAGTACTTCGTAATTCCTCTGTTTTTCTGGCAATGAATCGACACCTTTCCACGTGGTCATATGCTTCAACCCAACCACAATCACCAGCAATCTTCAATAAATCATGAATCAGATTGATTCAAGGTGACCTTTATTACTTATTTTTGTGGATTTACAAAGTGCCCTCACAAGCACTCCTAAAAGCCTTCTCGATGATAGCTCTCTCCAAACCCGCACTAATCTATCCAAAAAACCGTACATTAGCCCATAGGCTCTCTCTGCTTTTATAGGCTAACATCACAATTTGTGTCTACCTCAATTACGGGCTCAAAACTTTATCTCTTCCAAAAACAAGGGACCTGAAACCCTTCTGGAGATGAGTTTTCCAATATCTTTAAACCAATCTCTATTCATTCCAAAAATCAAGGGACTTGAAACCTTCCCAAATATGGGTTTTATCCAAACTCAAAATCTTCCCAGTTATGGACTCCATCCACAACTCCTAACTCACCACATGACAAAGCCTCCAGGACAACACCTCCTATATATTCATCACACATCATCACCTCACGTATCAAAGCCTTCAGGATAGCACCTCCCATAGCCTCTCCACGCATCACCACCTTTGATCTCTATGTGCCCCAGCATGAGCCCGACCACCTCGTGACATCGTCGACTGCCTAGACTTCAGATTTTCCCATCTCAATCCTAGTCCTCCTCGTCACCGACCGTGACTGTCTCCACGACCAACTGGCACATGCAAAGACCAAAGAATTTTTTCTAACACAAGTTCTTCACAACTTGACCGACATTAGTCCATACACCCATACCACACTCTTAATCATCCATCAACAATAATCAAGTCAGCCACCACCACAAATTCTATTGCTTTCCAGAAATTAGCCTTAGATCACTTATTATAACCGGTTATGCTCTCCATGGAAAGTTCGGTCGCTAGTTTATCGAGTACTCGAAACACACAAGTACTGGGGAAATACTATCGCTTCGCTCAGAACACTCAGAAATCACAAGTATTGTAGCACTACCGACTACCAACCAGTCACCGAACCATCAAGTACCACTATCGAGTACCAATTGCAAAGTCTAAGATAACAAATCGCTAAATCTATGACTACCGATCACAAAGTCTACAAGTATCCATCGCCGACCAAGTACTGTAGGAACAACCACTGACTATCGAGTACCGACCTGGTACTATAGCACCGACCGCGAACGGGCCTCTAGCGTAGCGGTTAGAGCGCTCTAGTAGCACCCCTCAGGTCCTGGGTTCGACTCCCAGTGGGAGTGAATTTCAGGCTGAGGGAAAAAAATCCCCTCGCTTGCCCCATAAGCCAAAGCACAGGTCTAAGGCTCGCCCAGGTCATTGGTCGCGCCAGGTCGTTGGTCTAGGGATCACCCTGGTTGTTCTCATATGGGCTGATGCCGCTGTGTCAGGGTGGGTCAAGGGTTCAGGGATTTTCTCGATCTGCGTGAGAAGATCTTCTTCTTAATGAAATGCCCAGGGGCTGTCTTACCCCCCGCAGGTCGAGTTTTTTTTACTATAGCACCGACCACCGACTGATCACTTTCACTTTTGACCGGTCCACCGAAGCTCACGATCCCAACTATCTTAGTCGAAGCCTACCGACTATTGACCGTAGTCCATTATACCTTGTGACCTGCCGTGGTCGATGGACCTTGATCATCTGCCATGATCGACTGCCACACTGAAAACTCCAGCAACACTAGCGCATTGACTAGAACTTTTACAAATGCAAATTCTAATGAAACTCAAATGTCAATTATTCATCATCACTAAATACATGACCACTACATGGTCCAACTATCTCCCCCTTGATGAATACATTGACAATACCTCAAAAACTCTTGAACAAGAAAATTTACGAAAAGAAAAAAATTCAAAGCCATAGACCACAACAAAAGGAGCTGCAAACCGCAGCAAAGCCGAAAGAAAGAGCTGCACTGTAGGCCACATCAAAGCTGAAACAAAGAGCTGCAGACCAGAGCTGACAGCTCAAAAAACTTCCCCTCAACACAAGGAGGAAATTTTCTCCTCAAGAGAGTAATTTTTCTTCTAATTTCTCTCTCTTTGGCAATGAAATCATCAATAACACCAGAGAAAGAATAACTCTAAAAAGGAGCAATGAGGGTAAACATCCATAAGCTTTGTAAATTATCCAAGTCACTTTGTATTGATTTAGGAATGTACACAAGCCATCTTTTTTAGTAAAGCTCCCTAGTTCATATAAAATCATATACCATATAGTAAGTCAAAACAAGTCTTTAGCATAATTAAGCACATTGGATTAATGATAGGTATCTCAACTATGACCAAACCGATTTATAAAGAGTACCAAGGGATATCACACCAAAAAGAGTAAGCCAAAAAGCGAAGCAAACTTTAAATATAGGTGAACTAGCAGTCTCATATAGCAACCTATTGCTCCACACTCAATTCTTAAGCATGTAGCATACTTGTAGTATACATTTTTTTCATGATGCCATATTTGTAGCAATATGTAGGACTGAACAGACAACAGAGGGGGAGCGATGCATGGTGCTTCAAATTCTCCTCAAGTATTCACTTAACCCTGTTTTCCAATAGCTACAGAGTTATGAAAACTACAGCAATATAGAGAATACAGTAGTAAAAGACACTGTGGTTGGAGACTAGCAACGTGGTAAAAAACTTACAACGTGGTCGTAAGTTCAACAACTTGGTCAAGAGCTGATAAAGTGGTCATAAATCCGACTACCAAATGGAAGTACAACGTGGTCAGAAATCGACTACCGAACAGACATCACCGTAGTCAAAAACTGACTGTGCGTTGGAAATCAGTGTAGTCAGAAGTTCAACGTGGTCGAAAATCAACTACCGAATGGAAATCATTGTAGTCGATAACCATCAAGACCAAAATCAACGTGATCGAAAATGGGTGCAGTCGAAATCAACGTGGTCGTAAATAACGTGGTCGAACATCAATGAGTAGTCAAGCAACCAATGTAGTCAGAACCAGTCGGTAACCAAAATGATCAACGTGGTCATAACCAACGTGGTCATAAGCCATTGAGATGTTTGAATAACCAATGTGGTCAAAACCAGACTGCAACCAAAAGATCAACGTGGTTGTAACCAACATGATTGTAAATCAATAGTGGTCAAACAACTGATGTGGTTGGAAACAGTCTGCAACCAAAAGATTAACATGGTCGTAACCAACGTGGTCGTAAACCAACAAGTGGTCGAATAACTAATGAGGTCGAAGGCCAACGAATGATCTGCAATAGGCGTGATCGATTCAGCTCAAAAACCAACTAGAGAAAACGAGGATACGTGAGTTAAGAAAACGCGAAGTGGTTGGAAGAATGAATGTGATCAAAACCGGTGCGATGTTGTCTGGAACTTGATTGTGATCGAAACCAACGTACTCGTAAAGTTGATTGACATTCCAGAGAGTGCACCAACTACCAACTACTTCAGTTCAGATTTAACAAAAGAACATGAAGTAATCAATAGATCTGAACGTGATCGAAGATAGCACGATGCAATCTAAAACTCGACCGTGGTCGAAACCAACGTGATTGTAAAGGTGATCAAGATTTTAGACAGTGAACAACATGACTATTTCAGTTTAGATACAAAACAAAAACAAAAGAATGCGTAGTGATCAGAAATTTGAATGTGGTCGAAAAGTAAAGCGATGTGGTCAGAATCTTGACTGTGGTCGAAACTTGAAGCGGTCGTAATAGAGTTGGAAGAACATAGGAAGAACAGAGCAGCACACGACCACAAGATCCAAACTGCACATAACTTTTGATTAAAAGATCAACTGGTCATGAAACTTTATACACAACACGGTTAAGGTCTCAAGAGGCTGCTCTAATCTTTGATTGAAAACTTAGCAAGCAAATTGAGTGTTTTTTTTGCGAAATAACCGAGTGCTCACAAAGTCAAAACTGAGAGATCGAAAAGACAATCAGACCATGCCATGGGAATAGAATAGCCAAGATGGCTTTGAGTATGATTCCACAACATCCAGCAAGTTGGATCATCAACAAGACAAGTAAGAACTTCCTCTCAGATCAAGAAGGGAAAAGAACAACCGAAAAACAGAGAAGAAACAGAAAAAGAACTAAACCAAACCCGAGCCAACTCAATTAGACAAAAACTACACAAGCAGTAGATGGAAACTTGATGTATTGCTCTGATGACTGGTTTCACATCCACTCTCCTTGAGAGGACCAAGCTCTAACCCTAGAGCCAACACCAATTCTCTAACCTAACTCACATTGGAGGGAGGAGGAGCTAGCCACCATAAGACCTAGCCAACCATCTCTCTCACCAACCCTAGCTCTTGCTTCCCCTCCCCTTTTTATAGGCTCACCAATGAACCCTAGACCTAATGGATCCTACCATTAGTCCAAACTAGGGATAACCCGTTAACCCCATCTAACATCGGGTTTTACTCATGCACGCTTCTGAAAGTGGCTTACATGTGGCCCCAATGACTTGTCGTCAAGACTCTCACGTGTCTAAATCCCACCGAACCGTCCTCGCTTGCAAACGACCCAAGTCAGTTGGCGCACCATGTGCTTCTCCTTGTACATGACTGCACCCGGCATCCTTGACCATCTGGACCTCGACTCTTCCTTGAACCTAGTCCTGATCCACCTTGCCACTGCCAGTCATGTCCACCTCCGGTAGTTCCTGCTCTGGTTTCTCGTCGTCTTGGCTTGCAACCACCTCACCAGCCTCAATCATCTTTAGTGTCTTCCTGATCGTTCTGGACCTCAACACCTCCCTGTGTCTAGTACCAGTCCTCCTACGCCTCACCATGACCTAGCTTGAAGTCCTACAACCAACACCAACAAGCAAATCATCACGTACCACCACATGATACATAAACATCATCAATTTGCACAATCAAACTGTATGCACCCAAATTATTGATTCTAATTCTAGAACTAAGCAATAAACTCATGTGCACACTACCAACAAACACCTCGGACAACCCCTAACCAAAACACCAAAATTTCTATAGAACAACCTTAGCACACTGACTAGTCTGATACAACTTACGAGTACTCAGATGCACAGGAAATGAGGTACTTGTAGCCCACGAGGTCCTACCAGCAGCCTACGACTGCACAACAGGCCGCTACAACCACCACACAGATCGCTACGACCATCACATAGACTGCTACGACCATCGAGGACACAAGCTATGACTATCACACAGATCGCTATGACTACCGCAACAATTGTTATGACTATCGCTCACAGCGGCTACGACTTACCAAAACAGATCGCTTACCTACGACTACCACAACCGATAGCAACGATCACTGCTCACAAAGGCTACAACTACCGATCATGACCAGGCAGAGCTACGACCATCGATCACAGCCTACGACTATCGATCACATATGGTCGTTCAAGCACTAATGTTTTCGACCACCCCATGGTCATTCTACCGATCCGACCTGCTGACCACTCAGTCATAAATAGCAAAAGCTCCAGTACTCGCAGACAGACAAACTCGTAGACCATGAAGTCATCGGCCAGACTAACCTGAGACAGACAACAAAGTCAACAGACCAAGAAGCAATCTTTTGCAAACTCCTCGAAACTAAACTCAACCTTCACACATACTCTAAACCAAAAATCAATTACTCATCATAACCATTGGGTGACCTCCACATGGTCTCACAATCTCTCCCTTGATGAGTATATTGACAAACACTAAAAAGGCATGAAGATGAGTTTGTTTTTGAAAATAAAAGCAAGAAGTTGCAAAAAGCCTTACATGGTCCAAAAGAAGAGGAAGAAAATCATGACCATGTTGGCAAAGTGTGAAATGGAGCAAACAACAAAAAAGAACAAGTTTTCTACAAAAGCTCCAAATCACACCTAAAGCCTCACAAAAGCCCAGTCTTGCTCATGGTCCAAAGAAAAGAGCAATTGCTCACAATGATTATTTTCATAGCAAGATAACCATACATTCTCCCCTTTTAATGCCTTTTTCTCTATCATTCTCCCCTTTTGGCAATAGAGTCATCAAGATGCTTGGAGGAAGATAGAGCATGAATGAAATGAAGTGGTTGCAATTCATTCATGTTAAGCATTACGAGCCATGCAGATTATCCAAAATGACTTTCCAAGTATTACATTAAGCCATAACAAGTGAAAGTGCTATTTAGATCATGTGAACCCATGTATAGTCAAGCTAAAACCATGTAAGCCATAATCTGAAAGTAAATGGATTGTTTAACATGTCAAGTCATTCAAGATCATAGTCTAGTAAGAGGTATCCAAAAATGCGTTAAGCCATGTCAATATTTTTGGAACCAAGAAGCTATAATTGAATCAATTTAGAGTGCTACAAGTTTAAAATTGAGACATTTGTTCAAGTTCTTGATATCACTTGTGATTGAACAAGTTTAGCACATTTGTCATTTTCAATAATTCATGGTTGGCTTCAACCATTTTTCACAAGATTTTGTTTTCTTATCCATGTACTAGATCTCAAGCCTTTTGCGACCACTCCAAGTAGGTAGCTTAAGGAAGTGATCTTGGTCATTCAAAACTCCCTGAGTTCATGCCTAGTGTAATGGCAAGCCGTCTCATGAGAAAGAATTGGTGAGATCTGTTTTTCGTACAAAAGAGATCTTTTTACATTTTCTTGACTAAGTTCAAGAACAAAGAGTTAAATCTAACTCATGCTTCACTAATGAACTAGCATAGCTCAATCTAAAGCTCAATGCAGATTCAAGACTCAACTCAGCTTATTTGACATGGCAAGAATCATAAGGGGATCACTAGAGCCAGACTAGTCACAAGATCCAACAAGACATGATTTAATTCAAGTTGTTCACATTTACTCGAGCTAGCATGACAAAAGCTAAGCTACACATAGAATGTCATGATAAATTTAGCAACCTAGAACAACTCATGGCAAGATGTAAAGCAGTCTTAACATGTCATACAAGGATAATAATCAGGGCTCCATGAATTTATATTACAATGCACATTGCTGAAATTAAATACAATATAATGCAATAAAAAGGAAATCCAACTCCCCTTCAGCAAGTGAGTCAGTTTTAAAAGCATTTTGGTTCAAGTTGAGTTATGTCATCATTAGGCTTCAGAAAATCTCAAATGAACTCCCCCTGAACCAAAGCAATAAGCCAAAAGAAAGAAGGTTGGACAGAAAAAAGAAATGATAGTTCTTACAACATAGACAAGATAGAAATAATACTATGGCTCAGACTTACTCTCATCTACCCCATATGACTCTAGGACTATCAGCTGGTTATATAAAATACTAGGGAGTAAACATATTCCCTGTCTGTCCAAGGGGGCCCAACCCTCGCTAGACCTAAAAGAAGTACGTGAACTCAACCTAGTGAGAAGAGAAGCAACTAATAAGCAGCATCCTAGGATCGTAAGATGAGAGGAAAAAGTCTAAATAGCCAAGAATAAGAACCACTCTATTCTGTGCTAGAAAGACTAACCCAATGCACCCAATGAGCAAAGTGCAACAGAATGAAACATAAGCATATGAACAATATAACACATAAAGTACAAGGTGCTCCCCCCTTAGATTAAGCCATAAGGACAGACCACCCAAGCTCTCCCCACAAGGCCCTTCCTAAGTCAATGAGAAGACATCATCTGTGGCTCAGTACTGGGGTAAATAAGAATAGATTTAGGAACCCAATACTAAGTCACGTGATGAGCAGAAGAAGTAGTCACAGACACAAATGACTGACCTCTAGCTACCCTACGCTCTCCACCTCTCACAAAATCAAAAGGTCTAGGTGCAGACCTGAAGCCTCTGTTGGGTCTGACCGCTATTGAAGAGCATGCTTGATCTACAGCAGCATGCTGATCACACTACGGATAGCTATCTTGACGGGGAAAATGAGATCTATCCTCAAGACAATGGATACCCTGACTAGAGGCAACTCGAGGACCAAAAAAAGATGGAGCAGGAAAATCAAGTCCTGAATACTGCCTAAACACCTTAGAGGAGCTATCTACAACTCTGGATCTCGTGTTGGTCTTAGGGCCTGTTTGGCAGAGCTCCACCAACTCCAGATCCACCAAAAACAGCTCCACTCCACGAATTTTTACCCAAACGCTCCAGCTCCACGAAATCTGGATCCACCAAAATACTGAATCTAGCTCCAGATTCATGAAATCCATGGAGCACCTCAAGGGGTGCTCCACGAAACCTTGTTTCGTACCTACTCGCGGAGTTGGGTGGTAATTACCCACCTTTTGCCACTGGTTACACACCCCATCCCATACCACCATAAAACCCATGGGCAAAGCAGGCTATTCCACCAAAAACTCAGTTTCGTGGATCGGAGCTCTTTGTGCAAGCCAAACAGTTTTGTTTAGCTCCATGGTGGGATCCCAGATTCACGGTGGAGCTATTTTTGGTGGATCTGCTACTCCAGATTCATTTTTTCAGTGGTGGAGCTCTGTCAAACAGGCCCTTAGGAGCACTCCGAGTCTAGGGCTGACCCTAAATACGCCTAAGAGCATGGATACGGTCTCTTCGCATGATCTTGGCATGCTTAAAGCACCTCTCAATCCCATGTCCAACCTTCTAACAGAAGGTACAATGATACTTTGCCTTCTGAGAAGTCGAAGCAGCATGAAGAGGCTTCTCCTTCTGAAAGGTCGAAGCATCAGGTGGTACAACCTTACTATCAAAAATTCCCTGGACAAAACCCATAGATTTAAGGCCCTGATCGTTTCAGCTTTAGCTTCTAGCTTATTTTTTACTATTCATAAATTTAGTCTTTTTCAGATTTTTTTCGCTTTTTTGAGCTTTTTGCCAGTTCTTTTTTCCTGTATTCGTTTGCGTTGTCCGAGATGAGCTAATATATTTTTTCTATTTTTAAATTTTTAAATTTAATTACGCCAAATAAGCCATCTTCAGATATAATGAAATTTCAGCCAACTACAGTGCATTTTCAGCCATAAGTCACAGCTTTTCAGCCCAACCGAGCAGGGCCTTAAACTCAATTTTTTGGGCACAACCTCGATCATGCCTGCTGCTACAGGTCTAACAACAGCAGGTGGATGTTTCCTTGCATCCTCTAAGAAATCATATCCTAGACCTTGATTAAACATGCAAATATTAGATTTGTCTAGAATAAGATAAGTTTTTTCTTGCCTCTAATAAAATTTTCAAGAGTGTTCGTGAGGTACTCACACTCCTGAATGAGAGAGGCACATGAAAAACATAGAGGAGGAAAGGATGAGGATGCAAAAGGAGAGGATGAAGAACCAGAAGCAAAAGATCGAATAGCACATGCATATCTCCATCTTGTGCATGGCCACCTCCATCTTGAGGGCTTCGCAAGACAGATAGGGATAGTTCTAATCCTAGCCATCTAGTTCTCGTGGCTCTTTCTAAAAGTCTCTAGCATTTCCTTAGATTTCTCCCCTACTTCAGCACAGAATGAGCAAGCATATTATGGCTTCTCTAGTAGATCCTTAGTTAACTTCATACATTTGTCATCCAATGCAATCAATTTAGATTTTAACTTTTCACAATTATTTCATAGTGAGCTAACAGGTGCCTTAGAAGCATATTGAGCCATTTTCTTATTATGATCACACATGTCTTGAAATTGCTTAGAAACAGATTCAAGTTCAGTAGTTAGTTTAGGGTGGGCAACACGAATTGCCCATAGGACATGAAAGGTGGGCAGCTTACCTAGATCGGTGGGCTTTGCCAACGAGGTGATGGAGGGGCGGAGGCCATCACCACGAGCAGGGCTAGGCAGGGAGACATGGAGCATGCAGAACTCTTCGATGAGATCTCGCATGTTGAAGCGAAGTGCCACCCCAATGAGCCACTGGGCATGTTACTCATCCTCACAGTTGAGCGTCACAGCTGGTGGCATGTTGAAGTCCATAAGCAGCCTTTCTAGCGAATGCTGCTACCGAGCTTGATTCGGTGATAGAACCACCTCTACATCTAATTTGACTCTTACTTCGTTCGTGTAGAGTTCGAAGGAAACAGCTTCGCATAGCTGGATCGAAGCACAAAGTTCATGTTACCCAGGTTTGAATAGTACCATCGCTGAGTTGCTTTGGTTGGCAACATGCATCATGTAGAGAGACAAAGAGCATCAAGCTTGGGAGGATAGCCTCCACTCAAGAGTCCCAATTGACGATGGTGTGCTGTACGATGGCATTTGGTGTCAGCTGTAGTAGCTCCAACTCACAGCCAAAGTACTTCATTGACTAAGGATGTGGCGATCTGGAGGTTGGCATTGAAGTACGCGTTGAATAACCACCATCTGTGACTCCGTCGACTGCATTATGACCTCACTGTCACTAGGGAGCCAAACCACTTCATGGCTGGATATTTCCCCATGGCCATGATCAGGCCAAGCGTGTTCACACACACACACACACACACACACACACACTGTTCACCTTCTCCAACATGCTGACCACTTGCTGGCCATCGACTCATCCCCGTCAATGATGTCATAGCTGCTCAACATGGTGGAAGAACCACCACGACCGACATGAGAGACCATGTGGAGGTCATCCCATGTGTGTGATGAGTAATTGACATCGGTTTAGGAAAGTAGAGTTTGATTTGGATGGTTCGGACCATGATGTTGCGTGGTGCAATTGGGCTCGGTCGGACTTGGTCAAACCTGGTCAAAGTGGTTAGGATGCATATTATGTTGACTTGTCAGGTTTGGGCTATCTCATGCTTAATGTGGTTTCATTAATGCATTTATGCTTATATGTGTCGAGCGGTGCTATTTGATGTATTTCTTGTCTGTGATGGCTGTAGGATGTCGAGGCGGAGTCATGGCGAGACACGAGGTGACCGGACTAGACACAGGCGGTGTTGAGGTCAAAATGGTCGGAGGTGTCGAAGACGGCGGAGACTCGAGGTGGTTGCAAGGCTTGGACGACAAGGAACGCGGAAGCTTCCCGGAAGGTGCAGGAGGGGCGAATTGGTAATTTCGCAAGGCTGCACAAGCGAGAGCGGGTTCCGTTGGATTTAGCGGGTGTAACGGGTTGGAGATCCGTTAGCCAAAGGCTATAAATAGGAGTGAATTCCTGGTTGTATGCATGCATTCTAGGGGTTGAGATGGTTTTAGGGTTTGCTTTAGTCAAAATGGGCTTTAGAGAGTTGCTTTGGCTTTAGGCTTTAGTTGGTGAGAGTGGGTGAAAAGGGCAGAGTATGTCTCAATCGTAGTCTTCTCCCTGTGTGTTCCAGAGTTGGGTTTTTGGTTCTTGAGAGAGGGAGAGGTTAGAGATGAGTTGAGCCACCATGTAATCATTCCTCTATATTTAATCATGTATAGGGACTCCTTTGTGATCCCTGTTGCTATGGGAATGATTGTTTTCAAGAAATCTTTTGAGTTCTTGCTTCTCTGGTTGTTTTTCCCTTCGATGCTCCCTCTAGTTGATTTCTGAGCTTCTGTGTTTTTGAGTTGATTCTTGTGGAGAATGCCCAAAATGGGTTGCTGTGATCTAGGAGATGCTCAAAAGCCATTTGGCTAGTCAATCCTAAGAGCAAACCAAGTTTAATTTTAGTTTTTGCATCTTGGCTCTCCTCAGTTCTTATTTTCATTTCTAGGGTTTGGTGTGATTCGTGATTCCCTTCATGAGATGGCACGAAACTTGGCATGGTGAGACCTGAAGCTATTAAATAGCTATCCTCAAAGTTTTGTGGCCAAAGGATCAAAGATTGAAGAGGAACTTGGATTTTGGAGTTGCGTCTGTAGTTTTTCAAATTTTGACTCAAATATGAAAATCTTGAGTTTTTGTTTGTTTCCTCTGTTGTTTAAGGCCTCTATAATGTTTAGAATAGCTCCTTGGTGTTTTGGGTTGAAAAGAATGGAAGCTATTCTCTCATTTCATTGATTCCGGCAGGAATCTGAAATTTCAGAAAACCTGTGCAGCTGTCTGGACAGAGCAACCGGTCTGACCGGAGGGGACAAGGCGGTCTGACCGGCCTGCTAGTGGCGGTCTGACCGGCCTACTAGCACCAGTCTGACCGGCCTCCAGTAGGTTTTGCTGACTTTTGTTCTCTCCGTTGTCTCTCTTGCTTAAGATATGTTCTTTTGTCTGTCCTTTGTGTTTCTCCAGAGAGTTCAACTCTTTTTCCTTCATAGCACTCATTGCTATCGAAGAAGAACGTGTTTGAGTGGATACTTGTGTTGGGGGACGATTTTTTAAAGAGGCGACATTCACCCCCCTCTATCGCCATTTCGGTCCAACACGACAGAACCGCCCACTGCCCTTACAAAAGCATTAATCACCGCTATTAACCATCCTCAAAGAGTGACGCGACCGACAATGCATGTGTGACCACCACAAAACTGGTGATGACCAATACTTAGGAGAAAAGTAAGAGCAACAAGGAAGGAGATTAGCAATAGTGATGTGATACGTCGTGCATGCTAGTAGAGAAAGCCTTAAGAGGGAAACCACAATTTAATGTGTGTGCCTTTTCAAGGGACGCGCAAAATGACACCGCATGACCTGAGAATCAGACGCCACCATGACACCGTCTTGCATGACCGACCAACAGGAATGGGATGTGTGTACCATGCCTCTAGAATATAAACGATAGGCACCACAATGAGCGAAGCCCACGGGGTTGCCAACCTACGGGCCGAAGGGACAGAGGGGCCAAAAGATAATGCAACATGGTTTCGGCCTATGGGTGGCAGACCCTTTACCCTTAGCATTATGAGCCATAACAAGGGCATTCTTGTAAGTTGGCCCTAAAGTCATATATATAGCTTAGAGGGGAGGAAGAACTAGATGACGGCTAATTCATTATTCACCCCCACTTCTAGTGTATGCAAGGCTTGGGTAGCCCCTAATGGCCTTCCTATAGCCCCTCGTTCTCTGTTTGGCCTATAGCCACAACAGACCTCAAAACACGTATCCTCTCTATTCTCTCAACCTTGACTCTATGGAAGTACAAATCAACAATGTATAGAAGGTGCAATGATACTTGACCTTTTGAGAGATCTGACCTTCTAGAAGAGGTTGGGCAAAATCTACTGACCTAAAGACACTATTAGATGACTTATGGGGTTTTTACCTCAAACTTGCCACTCTCAACTACGTACACAATCTTAGGTGAGTGGTTCTTAGAATACCCTAGAGAATTAGATCCTAGGCCTCATTTTTTGTATGTTCACCTTAAATTGGTCTAGGATCATATTGAGACTCTTCTTCCCACTAGAAAATCTCTCAAGGGTCTTTTTGAGGTAGTCATTATCTTGGCTAGGTTCTCACATATGGCACACTCATTAGTTTTGGCTGCCCTAGGATATCTCTCTTTATGGGTTGCTATCTCTAGTTTCAAGGCCTCACAAGACACACAAGGGGAATTTCTAACCTTATCCAACTGCTTCTAATATTTGGCTCTAAAAGCCTCATGCATCTTATCTAAATTAGTCCCAATTTTAGCAAAAAAATGCACAAAAAAACAGAATTAATTACTTTCTTTGATGTAGTCATGTACATGGAATTTTCAATTTTACATTTATCCTCATGTGTCTTACTAAGAGCATCAATATCAACTGTAAGTATAGGACAATTTTCACAAGATTCAGTCCTATAATGAAAAAAGCATTTTAGTAATTTATTTCATTTTAATTTTACTATCCTCACAATGAGAACAAGTATGATCAGAATTAAATTTTAGCAATTCCTTAGTAGCATTATCTAATTTCAATTCAAGCAAAGCACAATTTGAGCCTGATGAAGGAATAGCATCTAAAGGAATCACATATAAGGCAATAGCATTTAAGCAATCATGATCATTATTAGATTTAAGAGATTCTAGTTCATCTAGAACATCCTTAAATTGACTAAACAATAGATGACTAAGCAATTTTCAGATTAACCATTTGATCATGCAAGCACAAGCAAGATTCACAATTATCATCAGGATTCATAGATTTGAGCTTAACAACTTCTAGGTTCAAGTTGTCAAGCATAATGTCCTGATTCTTAATTATTTTAGCTTGTTTATTTAGTTTTTGTTCAGTAGCAACAGAAGCACATTTCATTTCTTTGGAGGAGAGCATACCTTGTTGGGCTCATTTTAGGGATTGTGTTGGACCGAAATGGCGACAGAGGGGGTGAATAGCGCTCAATTAAAAACGACCCCTCAAAAGTATTCACGAATGAGTCTCCTTTCCAATAGCTATGAAAAACTATGAAGAGGAATACGCATGTCTTTTGGAACTCCTAAACACACACGAGAAAGAACCAATGAAGAAAAATAGTTCAAACAACATTTTCCAGAGGGGCCGGTCTGACCATAGTTCAAAGGGAGGTCAGACCTCTCTTATAACACCGGTCAGACCGCCCTTATAGCTCTGGTCAGACCGCCCTTATAACTCCGGTCAAACCGCCCTTATAACTCCAGTCAGACCGGTCCTCGGGCACAGCAGCCTGAAACTTCTTCAGCAAACACTGAGTTCTTCTCAAACTTGGAAATTTTGATCTTTCTTCTATTCCATTCAACCCAGAAGGTTAAGAACAAAGACTAAATACCAGAGAGATACCAAATCTTGAGAGTAATCACCAGGACATCAAGAATTTGAGATTTTGGTCAAGGAACTGAAAATAGTAATGGGAAGGACTGAAATTCAGATTCCTCACCAATCTTTGAACTAATGCTTATGAAACTTTGCAGAAAGATTAGCAATAGGCCTAGCACTTAAGAGACAAAACCTTAGGGCATCTCATGAAGAAATACAAAATCCACCTCAAACCCTAGAATTGATCAGCAGAGAATGAACAGAGGACAACTTACAGAGAGTAGCCCAAAAATCCAAATTCCCAATTAATCTCTAACCCTTTGAGCATGAAACTGAGAGATTAACTAGGGAATAACCTTGGGATTCTGAGACTCAAATCTGGGCATAGATGTTCAAGGGAAAATGAAAAAGATACCAAAACCTAGAGAAGGAGAACAGAGAAGGCATGAACACAGAAAAGAGAAAAAACATGATTCTTGCAAATTGATCTAATTGCTCTTGGAACTAGATGACCAAAGGGTCTAGAAATGCAATTCCATCACAGAGCAACCCATTTTGCCACTCCCCAGCAAGAATCGAGCTAAAACACAAAAAGTCAAGAATCAAGCCTAGAGAGCATCGAAGAGAAAACTGAACAGAGAAGCAAGAACTCAAAAGATTTCTTGAAGGCATTCATTTCTATAAACACAAAGATCACAAAGGAGTCCCCATACATGATTGAATATAGAGGAATGATTACATGGTAGCTCAACTCATCTCCTCTCCCTCTCTATCTCAAGAACACACGAACACTAGTGGGGAGGAGACTACGATCAAGACAACAGAGAGGAGACACACTTCCAACACATCTCTGCCTCTCCTACCAACTCTCACCCACTAAAGACACAAAGCAAAAGTCTCAATCCTTTCCCAAAGCCATGAAGACCATGCAAGGAGGCACCCTCCTTTTATAGTCTCTCACTAATGGGTTTGAATTTTGCTTTGCCCATTAAGCCACAACAACTCCAATGCTTTACCCATAATCCGCTTCCTTTAGTGCAGCTTTGCGTATTCCCCAAAACGCCCCTCCTGCAGCTTTCGGGAAGCTTCCTCATTCCTTGCCTTGCAAGCCTCGCAGCTACCTCGAGCCATTGCCGTCTTCGGCACACCTCGACCGTTCTGACCTCGGCACCACCTGTGCCTAGTCCGGTCCTCCGTGCCTCACCACGACTCCATCTCGACATCCTGTAGCCATCACATACAAGAAACACATCAAATAGCACCGCTCGATACATGAAAACATAAATAACATCAAAGAAGCATAAACTCGCCTAAACGACCAATCGGAAAGACGAATATGCAATAAGACCGTCCAACCACACCCTAATGCGCCAAATGCCGACCTGGCACAAATCACTCAAACCAAACTCAATCTTTGCACAACTTGTCAGTTACTCATCATAAATATATGGTCACCTCCACATGGTGTCGGGACCCCGGATTTCCGAACCCGGACCCTCTGTGTATTACTGCACTAGTCCCAGATCAAAGCTAGTGCACATAGTTAAACAGAAATGAATACATAACCAGCAACGCTTTATTACAATATTAAAGAGTACAGACCGAAAGGTCTCATTATTACAATTGAGGTTTCAAGACCTCGCACACACGAAACACAATGGAAGCAAAAGATAAACTTCGGTGAAGACCCATCAATACGCCACGGGCAATTGGTGAGAAGCGCAACCTAGAACTCTGGAATCCTTCGTCGAATCCACCATGAAGAAGTCGTAGTCGCCTTCTTGAGCTTCGTACTCCTCTGGTTATTATTTTTGAGTGTAGCATGTGAGTACATAAAGTACTCCATAAGTCTTGGGAAAAATGCAATAGATGCAAGGCTTGACAAAGGAAGGCTATATGGTTCTTTTGCACAAAGCAACATTTTCATTCAATTACTTCTAATTATTTTCGAAGGCATCAATTTAATAAAGTAAATGTTTTAGCAGAAACTATCATTAACTTTCTAGTGAAGGTTCCATCTACCAACACTAGCCAACCAATTACAATTGGTCAAGTTTAAAACTGCGGGTTCCATCCACCCTCTCTGGCTCCAACTGCCAGGATACCCTTCCGAGAGTTCCCTTCCACTCTCGGAATACAAAACTTTAATTTTGAAACCAAAACCAAAAATCTACCATGTGAATGCATTCCTTGCCCGCCCTTGACCGTGGGCACGGCTATTCGAATAGTTTTACACTCTGCAGAGGTTGTACAACTTTACCCACAAGAGATAAATTATCCTAAAAGTCAACACGCTTCCTTTGGCATGAGACCCAAATAAAATATCACAAAGCCTTTACCTTACTCTAATCTAGCAGATACCGCCCGCTGAGGTTTCACCGCAGTAGGCTAACCGCCCAACCAAGCCCCTCTTGCGCCATATGAGTACTGAGAAATCCTGTCCCTCACTTGTGAATAACCGGTCCATCCACGGCACCCACTTTCCACTGGTGGCACCTAAACTAGACTATCATAAGTTAGTCGGCTAGGTCGTACCCATATAGACTTGTGGTTGTGCGGTTAATGCTCGATGCGGACAAACACAAGCGTCAGTCCTGAATTGACTAGGGTGGAACATACACTTTACAAGATCTCGTGCTTCCTGCACCAATCCAAACCAACCATCCACCCTAATCTAAACCAATTTCCACATTTCATTTTATTTTAAAAGAACAGTGGTAACTCTAATTACCACTAAATTTATAAAAACAAGGGTATTACAATAATTCATAATTTCCCATTTGCAAGATTTATGAGGTATTCAATAGCATGGCTAAGCATTGTTCTACCATTCTAATACCAACAATTAATTATATTTCTCTCATTAATGAGTCAAAGGAATTTCTAGGGTTGCAAAGGTACATGGCAATCAACTTCAAGTGAGGGCATAACAAGGTTGGATTAACTATTACCTTAAGATTTGAACTAATGTTTTGTGTAAATAGCAATGCACATAATTTAAAATAAGTAAAACATTTCAAAATCATAGGTTCAAGATGATCAAAGGAGACTTGCCTTGCTCGGAGACTTGATGTTGCGAATCGTCAAAATCGAACTCTCCGGATTAGTCGTAGTCTACACGCGAAGAACCAAACAAATAAATTCAAATAAAACCCAATTAAAATCCAAAAATTATAAAATATATAATGACCGATAGATTATGATTTTAGATGAATTTAGGAGAAAGAATCAATGGATTCGGAGTTCGTATGAGGGAGATCGAATATCTAGAAGTTTTGGACATCACATGAAATGGTAACAAAACACGAGGATTACTTTTTGAATAGTACGGTGTCGATTGGCTACAAGGTGGCTGGCGAATGGGCAAAATGGAATGCTGGCAATGAGGCGAAGGTGGTGACATGCGTACGGCGACGAGGAACGGCGGCAATCACCGGCAGTGAGTGAAAAACGACACCGACTTCACGGTAGCGACAACAGCAGGTTGGAGAGAGATAGTACCGGGTATGGAACGTGGAGATGTAAGATGAGCGTGGGGTAGTACATGGCATGGTGAAGTTTGGAAAATTATTGGCTAAGCTAAAAATTAATCGTGGACGATACAATCGACGTTTGAATGACGAAAGTGGAGAAACAGGAAAAATTTGATATCTTGGTGCTCGGTGGAGCGAATGCAAAACCATTTGAAAGGTAACTACCTGGGATGGTTTGGCATGATATGACGCGATTGGATTGGGGAAAACACCACCGGATAGATGGGGACACGAGATGCCATTGGCGGCCAGGGCGAGGTGTCGGAGGCGAAATTTTGTGGAGGCTTTTTGAAAAAAGGAAGGAAGCACGGCGTAGAACGCAGTAAGCCAAGTCTAAGAAAAATTACGGCATGGGCTAAGGCTTACCGGAGGCGACGAATCGACATCAGGAGTCACAAACGGCCATTTTCGCGGAAAGCTCAATTCCTGACAATTGGCTCCACAAAAAATTAAACAAAATGGTAGAAAAATTTCTTAGAGTCTAGGACACAATATGACGCGAACAAAAATTGAAGCGCTTACCAAAAAGGGTGTACACACCAAGGTACAGTTTTAGTGTCTGGGTCTGACAAGGTCGACGAGGACTCGGGGGATCTTTAGGTGATGGCGATGGAAGCACGATGTAGAACGCGTCGAGGCAAACACAACGGTGCAAATGGCTCGACCAAAGGATATCGGATGGTGGTGGAACACGACGGAGAAGACATTCAACGACCGACGGATTGACATCGGCGTTCCGAGCAAACGGAGAGGAGTTAGCGGGTGAGGTTTATGGCGAAACGAAGAGGGGAACATGAGGAACGCAGTGCTCACCTTGGTTGTGGTGGAAGATGCACGGTCGGCCTGCAGCGAGGAGAGAAGCGGCAACACGGTTTGGCCATGGTGCTCCGGCGATGCTCCGGCGAAACGCCGGCAAATGCGAGGGAAGCACCATGTAGAATGCGCAAAGACGAAGCTAATGGTGTGACCAAATGTGGCGGAGCTCCACTGTAGGCGGCGCAAATGGCCGAAGAACGCCGTTTTGTTGGCGAGAGAAAAATGCCGATTGCGGCAAGGAGAAAGGGAGAAAGACCTTGAGATTTCAGAGGCTTGGTGAGGATGAGGAGAGGCATCCGGTGCTCCCTTTTATAGGCGTGGAGGTGGACCGGATGGGAAGATCCGCGAGGGAATGTCTTTCAGTGGCATGGTATATTCCTGCGAAATGGACGTATGAAATTGGGGGCTAAGGCTGGGAATGGAAAGGTCTTAATGAGAGGATTCCAATGCATTTTGTGGCGCAAGAAATGGTTGAGAAAATCAAAAGTTATGGAAAGTTGAAGAAGCAGCCATGGCGACTCGCGTACGCGCTCGGGAACAGGCTTGTCTCGTGAAGAACACTGTTGGAGGAGAGAGAAAATAATAGTAAAATAATAATTATTTTTCCAAAAAAAAATAAAATAAATTCGAAAAAAAATCAGAAAAATACCACAAACAACCTTAGAACCCGAAAATACCAAATAAAATAATTTCAAATTTATTTGAAGTATATTGTAACCATTAAAAATATTTTTACTTTCTAAGCTTTAATTTAATCCAAATAAATTCAAAAACTCCAAAAATTTGAAAATAGGATAGAAATGGATAGATTGGAATTTTATATGAATTTAGAAATTTGAATGGGCTCAATCGGAATTAAAATGAAGAAATACGATCTTTTGGAAGTTTAAAAGGAGAGAAAAAGAATAAACTGATTTTCTTGAATTATTTTTGAACTGAAATGACATCATCAAGGGAAATGATTTTCAGAGGAATTATTTTTCTATGGAAAAAGGAATTTATGATGTTAGGGTGACGTTAGCAGAGATTTTGATTTTCTGGCCAAATTATTTTTCAACAGGAAAAGAGTTTTATTCACTGACAGGTGGGACCGACTTTTGTGGACTAGGTCCATAAACCGGGGAGAAGGCTGAGGTGGCACGTAGTTGGCGTAGCGCTTGCGTAGCTCATGGTTGCTAAGGTGGCACACGGGGACTAAGGGCATCAGCGGATGACGACGCTGCTGGGGTCAACGAGGGTGCACGAGAGGGAGGAAGACACGGGGAGTTAAGTGCACCTTGGCACGACACTCGAAAATTCTCGATGGTAGCCAGCGACGAGGATGTAGGGGTGGCGAAGTGAGGGCGTTGGTGGTAGGGCTCTTCGGCGGTGGATTCACTCGGTGGAGGGGCGGGGATGCGTGCACGGGTCTGGCGAAGGTGCAGGCGACGAACGGTTATCGGTTACACCAAAGTTAAGGACGACGCAAAGACGAGTAAAGAGGGAGAGAAGCGGGGTTTAAAGTGGGGAAATGGTGGAGGTTGAATGCGGGAGTGATTAGGCTTTCAACTGTAGCAAATGCTCTGGCTAACGAGAAGAAACAGACACATTCAAGAGCTCAGAAGGGCATTAATGGTGGCGGTGGAAGGTTGAAGAAGGCAAGAAGAAAGAAGAAGCTGACTGGCGGGGTTGGGCTGTTAGCGAGAGGGAAGAGAGGAGGAAGGAGTGGACGGTCGGATGAATGCCACGAGGCGAAAGAGAAATCAGGGCCATTGGATTAAAACGAAGGGGTAAGTGAAGGCGGGTGGCTGAGATTAAACCGGGCGGGGATCGATTGATTCAGGGAGCGACACGTGATGGCCGAGTAGAGAGGTTGAGGATTAAATTTGATTTAGATTTTGAAATAAAATTTAGATAACTCCAAATAAAACTCAGAAAATCACAGAAAATCCAAATAAAATTCAAATACTTTAAAATAATTAATTTGAAATTAAATTTTTCAGGAAGAGGATTTTTGGGATGTTACACATGGTCCATCAGATTGTTATCAAAGGAATCAACATCCGTGCTACCCTTGGATATGAAGCACAAGCCGATGATGTTTTGGGTCTTCTTCTTGCTGTAGGAGTCACTCTATTTGTCCTTCATCCTTGAGTCCACATCACTCATGTTGACATTCTCAAGAGCAGCAAGGATTTGGTTGACAAACTTGCGGTAGTTGGGCTTCTTAGATTTCACATCTCGAGCTTGAGGATGCCTTTAGAAGTCTTTCTCCTCCTTGCCCTTCAGTTTGGGGCACTTGGCCAGAATGTGGTTCGGCTCACCACACTCAAAGCAAGTGATAGGGCCACCCCTTATCTTGTTTCTCTCCTTGTTGTATGCTTTTATGAATTTTGTGGATAGAAGGGCATAAATCTAGAAGAGTCAAAATCCAAGGAACTAGAAGAGCTACTCCGAGAAGGGTCAATCACAAGTGTCATCAACTCTGTCGAAGGAAGACACGAGATGAAGTCAACATCATGTGCCTTCAACCTTGAGTAGAGCTTATCATTGATAGATATTATTGATGGATGTGATCAACCACAAGTGTCATCAACCATAGTGTTGTCATTGATGGATGTGATCCTCATTCCCCAAACTTTCAAATCAAGTGCACCCAACACTTGGTGTGTGCAAAGAAAATGAATAATCTTGTTGAACCTTCCCCACAATTCATCTAAGGATTCATTAGGCTTTTGCTCGATCTTTGAGTATTCTTTCTTCAGTTGGTTCTATTTCACTTTCTTGATCGTGGTAGAACCCTCATGGTAGTCACCGAGGGTCTTCTAGATCTCATGAGTAGACCTCAAGTGAGAAACTCGCTCAAACTTAGATCGACTAAACTCTTGAATCAGAAAATTGTGAGCCTTGTTGTTTGCCTCTAGATTTGGTAACCTGATCATCAGCCAGTACAACATAAATATTATTAACTTTGAATCAATTTACTGTCTTTTGAGTCTCGATGTAGGATTGCATATGAGCCTTCCAATAAGACAAATCAACTCCATCAAAAATAGGTGGCTTGATTGAATACTTTGTTTGATGCAATGGCTCTTAAGACAGGTTAAGATCTATAAAAAGAGATGTAGGACCGAACAGGCAATAGAGGGGGGTGAATGGTGCCTTCAAATTTTCTCCAAGTATTCACTCGGTCCTTTTTCTTTGATAGCTACAGAGGTATAAAGATTAGAATTGAAATCCCATAAGAAAAAGAAGAGACTGAACGAATCAAGCAGGAAAAACAAGGTGGTTGAAATCTATCGATGTGGTTGAAACTTACAACGTGGTCGTTAGTTTCAACAACATGGTCGATAGCTTACAGAGTGGTCGTAAGTCCAACTACTCGACAGAAGTACAACGTGGTCGAAAACTGACTACCGAACAAAAGTCACTATAGTCGATAACAACTGAGACGAGAAACAACATGATCAAAAATGGTTGCAGTCAAAATAGACGTAGTCATAGACAACGTGATCGAATGCCAACAAGTGGTCAAACAATCAACGTTATTGTAACCAGTCAGCACCGTGGTCGTAACCAATGTGGTCGTAAGCCAACGAGTGGTCGAACAACCAGTGTGGTCAGAACCAGTCTATAACCAAAATGATCAGCGTGGTCGAAACTAGTGCGATGTAGTCTAGAACTTGAGCATGGTCGAAACCAACATAGTCGTAAAGCCGATCGACATTCTAGGCTGGGACTGAACCGACTACAACTACTTCAGTTCAGATTCAACCAAAGAAGGCGAAGAAACAATAGATTTGAACAAGGTCGGGAGCAATGTTCTTTGGTCTAGAACTTGACCATGGTCGAAACCAATGTGATTGTAAAGCCGATCGAGTTCCAGATAGCGAACCACACTACCAATTGAATCAGTTCAGAAAGAAAACCGAGGAACACACAGCAGTCGAAAGAGTGAACATGGTCGAAAAGAAAAGTGCTACGGTCAGAAACTCGACCATAGTCTAAACTAGATGTGGTCGTAACCAAACCAGAAGAACAGAGATAGAACAGAGTAGCGCATGACCACAAGATCCAAACTCGACATAACTTAGCAAGCAAATAGAGAGATTTATGAGATTTCACCAAGAGCGCTCAAAACTGAAGCTGAGAGGATGAAAAGACAATTAGCCCTTGCTTATGGGAATAAAATAGCCAAGGTGGCTCTGAGTATGATTCCCTAACACACAACAAATCAGATCATCAACAAAACAAGCAAGAACATTCTCTCAGACCAAGAAAGAAAAGAGCGAATCAAAGAAACAGAGAGAAAAAATAGGCGAAACGACCAAAGACAACTCAACACCAAACAGAGAACAATACACAAATAGTATATCAAAAATAGATGTATTGCTCTGAGGATTGAGTCTACAGCCACTCCATTCAGGAGGACCAAGAGCACAAGTATTCAACACAAAAAACCCTAACCCTAATCTAGAAGGAACACACACATGAGAGACATCGGGATGGGTAGCCCCCATCCCCTTTTATAGGCTCTCCATACCGGGGATAACTCGTTAACCCCCTACCTAATACCGGGTTTTCTCAGCACACTTCTCAAAGCAGCTTACATCCATCAACCCGTTAGTAAATCACACTTGATCCACTTCATACTTTCAGCACATACATGAACTAAACCACTTAGGCCAACACCGCGGTTTTACACACCGCCTCCTTTCCCGGTATTGGGTAATTTATCAAAATACCCCTCTACTGCCTTCCTTGAAGCTTCCCGTTTTCTTGTCATCTCGACTTGCAACTACCTTGCAAGCCTCAGTCATCTTCGGCGTCTCCCTGACCGTTCTAGACCTCAACACCTCCCCGTGTCTAGTACCGATCCTTCCACACCTCACCATGACCTAGCTTCAAAGTCCTGCAACCAACACCAACAAGCAAAACATCACACAGCACTGCACAAAACACAAGGATCATCAATTTGCATAATCAGAATGTATCCCAGTGAATAATCTCAGCAAACCAACTGGTCTAATACAGCTTACGACTACTCTGATGCACAAGACATGTGGTACTCGTAGCCCATGAGGTCCTACCAACAATCTACGACCACTCAGCAAGTCGTTACGACCATCACATAGGTCGCTCTTACCATGGAGAACACAGGCTACGACTACCACATAGAACACAACGACTATCGCTCACAGCGGCTATGACTTTACCAAACCTGGTCGCTATGACATACGACTCTTGATCACAAGCATGCAAAGCGCTACAACTATCGATTACGACCAAGCAGAGCTACGACTATCGATCATGACCAAGCAGAGCTACGACTATCGATCACAACCAGCAGAAGCTACGACCATCAAGTTGTAAGAGCACCTGCCAACCACAAAGTCATAGGAACTTCTGCTAACCATCAAGTCTTAAGAACTTCTGCCGACCACCAAGTCGTAAGAACTCCTACCAACCACCAAGTCATATGAACTTTTGCTGACCACCAAGTCGTAAGAATTCCTGACGACCAACAAGTCGTAAAAGCATTTGCCAACCACCAAGTCATAAAAGCATCTGCCAACCACTAAGTCGTAAAAGCCTTTACCGACCACCAAGTCGTAAAAGTCTCTGCCGATCACCAAGTCGTAAGAGCCTCTACCGACCACTAAGTCGTAAGAGGCATGAGCTCTAGACCTCACAGACAGAGAGCCAACTTCCGCACAAACCTCAAAAATCAAACTCAACCTCTACACAAACTCTAACGCAAAGATCAATTACTCATCACAACCATGGAGTTACCTCCACATGGTCTCACAATCTCCCCCTTGATGAGTATATTGACAAACATAGTAAAGGCTTGAAGATGAGTTTGTTTTTGAAAAGAAAAGCAAGAAGTTGTAAAAGCCACACATGGTCTAAAAGAAGTGAAAAAGGAACTCATGACCATGTTGATAAAGTGTGAAATGGGGCAAACAACAAGAAAGAGCAATTTTCTACAATAACTCCAAATCACACCTAAAACCTCACAAAAGCTCAATCTTGCTCATGGTCCAAAGAAAAGAGAAATTGCTTACCATGACCATTTTCATAACAAGATGACCAAGCATTCTCCCCCTTTAATGCCTTTTGCACCCCTTAATGCCTTTTTCTCTATCATTCTCCCCCTTTTGGCAATAGGGTCATTAAGATTCATGGAAGAAAATAGAGCATGAATGAAATGAAGTGACTACAATTTAATTCATTTTAAACATTAGAAGCCATAAAGATTATCCAAAGTGACTTTCCAGCTATTAGACCAAGCCATAAAAGGTGAAAATGCTATCTAGATCATGACAAACCATGTATTACCAACCTAAAGCCAAATAAGCCATAATATGAAATTAGATGGATTGTTTAACATGTCAAGTCACTTAAAATCATAGTCTAGTTAAAGGTATCCAAACATGAGTCAAGCCATGTCAATATTATAAGTGGAACCAAGAAGCTATCATCGAGTCAATTTAGAGTGCTACAAGTTCAAAAACGAGGCATTTGTTCAAGTTCTTGATATCACTTATAATTGAGTGAATTTAGCACATTTGGCATTTTTAGAAATTCATGATTGGTTTCAACCATTTTTCACAAGATTTTGTTTTTTGGACATGTACTAGATCTCAAGCCTTATACGACCACTCCAAGCAAGAAGCTTAAGGAAATGATCTTGGTCATCCAAAACTCCCCTAAGTTAATGCCTAGTGCAATGGCAAGCCATCTCATGAGAAAGGATTGGTGAGATTTGTTTTTTCGCACAAAAGAGATCTTTTTGCATTTTCTTGACTTAGTTCAAGAACAAAGAGTTAAATCTAGCTCATGCTTCACTAATGAACTAGCATAGCTCAATTTAAAGCTCAATGCAGATTCAAAACCCAACTTAGCTTATTTGATATGGCATGAATCATAAGAGGATCACTAGGACCAGACTAGTCACAAGATCTAACAAGACATGATTTAACCATCTGTGATATATATAATCTCAAACGGTTCTATATTAAAATCATTTGTGATGTTAAGTTATTACAGACGGTTTTAAATAAGAATTGTCTGTGATTTTCCCATATAGCGCACTAGGGTTTATCCCCACTGTACTACCTACTAACGCCGCCACCTCACCCGAGCCCGTCGCCCTCTCCTCCTCCATAGCCCGTCACCCTCCTCCTCCTCCTCCTCCTCCTCCCACGACTCCAGCGTCCTTCCTCCCCGAGGCCGTTGCCCTCCTCCTCCCGAGCCTGTCACCACCTCCCCCGACTCTAGCGGCCTTCCTCCCTTGAGGCCGATGCCCTCCTCCTCCCAAGCCCATCGCCGCCTCCCCTGACTCAAGCAGCCCTCCTCATAAGGTCTATCACTGGGGAGAAGGCCAAGTTTTAACTTGAGCAACTCCTTAAACTGAGAGAAAAACTCACTTCTTAATCTGTGCATTATGTTAATTACAAATGCTCTTTCTTGTGCTCAGTTTAGCATTTTGTCCTTTGGCTTGATTACATTGTTCATGTTGAGAGAGAATAGTTTGATCTCTATGTTATTATCATGTCTTTGGATATATGCTTTGCTGTATATGCACTTGGTTTTCTAGATTGTTGTAATTAATGTGGTTTTAGCATGAATTCAGATTTAATTCCAATAAAATATTATTGTTTTAAAGCATAATTCCACCAGCATTTAAATGACAAAATAAGCCTACAAAAGGAGCATATATTCTGATTTTCAGAGATCACAGAGCATGAATATATTATTAATATGAATGCGATTTACTTGAAGTAAATAGTTTTGATATTTGTCTCTAGTTCATTGTCTCAAGAATTGGCTCACTTCTATTATCTTTTGAAGATGTCGTCCGCTCATTCTTCGATAACGTCGCCAGATGCATGTGATGCACTGTCCTCTAGAAAATCCCAAAATGGAAGAGGATTATCAAAATGGCCCGAGGGCCGGTTACCATCATCAATGTTGTTGGATTGAAATCGGCGACAGAGGGGGGGTGAATGTCGTTTCTTCAAAGATTACCCCCAAAATATCCCCACGGAATTTCTCCTCCAATAGCTACTGGAACTATGAAGAAGAAATGCTCTCCTTAAAGGAATAGAGAGAAATCTGTAGACAAAAAGAACAAGGAAGAGCTAGCCCCAAAAAAAATCAACTCAAATCTCAGAGGGTCGGTCTGACCTCTGTGCCTCGGCCGGTCTAACCGCCATGGGAGGGCCGGTCTGACCGCCATGTGACAGCCGGTCAGACTGCCTCCTCCCAATCGGTCAGATCGCCGATCGAATTTCAGATAAAACAGTAGGCACCTAAAAATTCAGAACAGGCTTGAAACTTCATATTTTAGTGAAATTTGTAAAAAGAAGGTGATCTCCTCAGACCACAGGCTCAAGAGAATGTTCCAAATAGCAATAGGACCTTTTGGATTCAAGCATTTCACCGAAGGGGCTAGAAATCAAGAAATGAGGAAAAACCTGAAAATGGAGTGAAGGATGACACTAATCTTCAGATTACTCATAGCTCATCCATCCTTTGCACAAGATTTTTTGCAAATAGATTAGTAATGAACTCAGGGTTCAAAAGCTAAAATCTTAGGCCATCTCCCAAAGGGAATCAAAAGATCTCATTTTCTTCTCCTGAGAAACCCTAGAACTCAGAGAGCAGAGAAGCATATGACGAGGGTTCTAGAAATCACAAAAGACATTGGATCCTCAGCTTGATCTCAAAAATGGAATGGCCAAATGGCCTTGAGTCTTTCCCATCACAGAGAGATCAAGAATCAGCTAGAGGATCAAGAATTCAACTCAAGAACTCAAGAAAACCAAGCAAAAATAGAAAATTTCAGAAATTGAAATCCATCACATATGGACAACAAAATGAAGACAACCCATCACGATCCTTCTCATTGATGTTGACGAAGAGAGATGAATGATTGTACAGGGATTACAACTCTCTCCTCACACAAACATCTCAAGAACTCATCTCATATCTCCAACATACATAGGGAGGCAAGAAAACAACGAAGTTCTGCTCTCTCCTACCTCTCACCAACTAAAGAGAAGCAAAAACAGCCCCAAAAGCCCTTAAGACCATGCAGGAGACACCCTCCTTTTATAGCCTCCAACTAATGGTTTTGATTTTCTCTTTACCCACTAAGCCTCCATCAACTCTAGTGCTTTATCCATAATCTGCTTCCTTTAGTGCAGCTTTGCGTATTCCCCAAAACGCCCCTCCTGCACCTTCCGGGAAGCTTCGTCCTTTCTTGCTGCTCAAGCCTCGCAGCTACCTCGAGCCCTCGCCGTCTTCGGCACACCTCGACCGTTCTGACCTCAGCACCACCTGCGCCTAGTCCGGTCCTCCGTGCCTCGCCACGACTCCATCTCGATGTCCTGCAGCCATCACAGACAAGAAACACATCACATAGCACCGCTCGACATAAATAATCGCAATTAGCATCAATTAATCATACTTAAGCATAAAATGGCCCAAAAGCTCAAACGGGAAGAAGAATACGCCTCAAGTCCGACTAACCAAACCCGACTGAGCCAGATGCCATCATGGCACGAAACACACAAACCAAACTCAATCTTTCCAGAAACCTTGTCAATTACTCATCACAAGCATGGGGTCATAACTACATGGTCTCTTAATCTCCCCCTTGATGAGTATAATTGACAAACCCAGAAAAAGTATAAAGTTGAGTTTGGAAGAGAAAGAGAGTCAAACATGGTTCAAAAAGTCAAACATGGTTCAAAAGAAAGACAAAGAAACTCATGACCATGTCGACAGAAGGAACACTAGAGCAACAACAGAAAGAGCAAATTGTTCTCCAAAGCTCTAAAAGGTTCCCAAATGGTTTTTTCTCCGCTATTCTCCCCCTTTTGGCAATAAAATCATCAAGGCACAAGGAAGAGAACCAATCATGAGAATGGATGGAATGGCTGAATTTTATTCAATCTAAGCATTTAGAGCCATGAAGATTATCCAAAATGACTATGGAGTATTACATCAAGCCATAACCAATAAGAATGCTAACAAGATCATGACAAAACATGTATACTCAAGCTAAGCCAAATAAGTCACAATCTGAAATTTAGTCGAATTTCTTAGCATGTCAAGCCAACCATGATTCTAGTCTAGCTAGAGGTATCCAAGATGATGCAAGCCATGTCAAAAGTCTAAGTGGAACCAAGAAGCTAGTATTGAGTCAGTTTAGAGTGCTATAAGTTCAAAAATGAGACATTTGTTCATGCACTTGTAAGTCTTGTAATTTTAGCAAATTGAGCACAATTGACATGTTTGTCTTTAAAAATTTCAGAATTGTTTCCAACCAGATTTTGTTTAGTCATGTGCTAGATCACAAGCCTTATGCGACCACTCCAAGCGAGAAACTTAAGAAGATGATCTTGGTCAACCAAAACTCCCCCTGAGTTCATGCCTAGTGCAATGGCAAGCCGTCTCATGAGAAAGAATTGGTGAGATCAGTTTTTTCGCAAAAAGAGATCTTTTTGCATGTTCATGAACATAAGACTTGTACTAACTCATGCTTCATCAAGGAACTAACATCGCTCAATCTAAAGCTCAATTATAGATTCAAGAGTTAACTCAGCCTATTTGACATGGCATGAATCATAAAAGGATAACTAAAGAGAGACAAGTCTCAAAAGCTAACATGACATGATTTAATTCAAGTTGAGCATTTTAATCAACCTATCATGGCAAAGACTTGACTACACATATAAAGTCATGATATATCTAGCAAATAAGTATAGATCATGGCAAGATGTAATTCATTGTAAACATGTCATAACAGGATAATAATCAAGGCTCCATGTAGTTATATTACAATGCAGAATGAAATGCAGAAAATCCAGCTCCCCCTCAACATGTGATGTACTTTTAGTTCAAGTTGAGTTATGACAATGTTAAGATCTAGAAGCTCCCAAATGAACTCCCCCCCTGAACCAAAGCAATAAAAGCGAGAAGCTGGCAAGAGAATCAAAAAAGGTAGTCCTTAAAGCATAGATAAGATACAGAGGATACTATGGCTCAGACTGACTCTCATCTACCCCATATGACTCTAAGACTATCAACTGATCATCTAACACACTAAGAAGCAAACACGTACCCCGTCTACCCAAGGGTGGCTCAACCCTTGCTAGAATCTATAAGAAGTGAGTGAGCTCAACCTAGTGAGAAGAGAACAGCTAATAAGCAGCATCCTAGAATCACAAGATGAGAGAAAGAAGTCTAAGCAACTCGACAAGACGACCACTCTAACCTATGCTAGAAGGACTAACCCCAATGCACCCATATGCAATGCAGCAGAAAGGAGTAAGAGCATAATAAACAAGATAAAGCATAAAGCACAAAACTCCCCCTCACAACAGTCCATAAGGACAAACCACCCCAAGCTCTCCTCGCAAAGCTAAAAACCTAGAGCTATCCAAAGGCTTGGTAAAGATATTAGCCAACTGGTGGTCACTCTCCACAAACTAGAGCACTATGTCACCCTTCTCCACATGGTCTCGAAGGAAGTGATATCTGATATCAATATGCTTGGTCCGAGAATGTTGCACTGGGTTCTTAGCAATGTTAATCGCAGAAGTGTTATCACAAAAGAGTGGAACACTGTCGATAACTAACCCAAAGTCCCGCAGGTTCGAGACCATCCAAAGCACTGCTACAAAGAATCGGCGGCAAAGAACGCACTCGGCCTCTGCGGTCATTGTACAACACCGGACTGCTTCCTCGAGGACCAGGAAACAAGAGAAGTGCCAATGAATTGGCAGGTGCCAGAAGTGCTCTTTCTATCTATCCTACAGCCAGCAAAGTCTACATCCGAGTAGGCTCTCAAGGAAAGACAGGACGAGGAAGAGTACCAAATACCATAGTCAATGGTAGCTCGAAGATACCGAAGAATGCGTTTCACCGCCTGGCGGTGAGATATGCGAGGAGAAGCCTGAAACTGAGCACAAAGACACACAGCGAAGTGTATGTCCAGTCTCGAGGCAGTGAGGTACAAGAGGGAGCCAATCATGCTACGATACTCCTTCTGATCAACTGGCTCGCCGTCCTCATCTGGGTCAAGAGAAACTGTGGACACCATGGGAGTTGACACAGGCTTACCATCACTCATGTCAAAGCGTCTCAGGAGGTCACGAGTGTACTTGCCCTGATGCAATGAAGTACCCTCCCGAGTCTGCTTGATCTGGAAGCCAAGGAAGAAGGTCAACTCACCCATCATGCTCATCTCAAATTCGGTGCTCATGACATCCGAGAACTGTGAAATGAGAGCATGAGAAGAGCCGCCAAAGATGATGTCGTCCATATAAATCTGGACGAGCAGAATGTCAGCGCTACGCCGGCGAATGAACAAGGTCTTATCCACCTTACCCATCTCAAAATCATGACTCAACAGATAGGACTTAAGCCTCTCATACCAAGCTCTAGGGGCCTGCTTAAGTCCATACAAGGCTTTGGAAAGCTTGTAGACATGGTTTGGGTATTCGGGGTTCTCGAAACCTGGAGGCTGTCTCACATAGACCTCTTCCTCAATGAAGCCATTGAGAAAGGCACTCTTGACATCCATCTGGTAAAGCTTGAAGCCCTTAGAAGCCGCAAAAGCAAGCAAGATTCTAATGGCTTCAAGTCTAGCTACAGGGGCAAAGGTCTCCTCAAAATCTAAACCCTCAACCTGGGAGAAGCCCTGAGCTACTAGTCTAGCCTTGTTCCGAATGACAACCCCATCCTCACTCTGCTTGTTCTTGAATACCCACTTAGTCTCAATGATATTGTGACCTCGAGGGGGCTCAACAAGCGACCAGACCTTATTTCTCTCGAAATTCTCTAACTCCTCATGCATGGCATTGACCCAAGACTCATCAGATAGAGCATGACTAACATCTTTGGGCTCAAATGCGGCAACAAAGGTAGAATAGAGACAGAAATATGACATGCCAGACTATGAGCGAGTGACGCGCTCAAAGAGGTCTCCAATCATCTGCTCGGAAGGATGGTCTTTATGGATATGTCGGGGAGGTCCTGGATGAGATGAAGAAGTGGCCTCTACCTCAGGAGCTGATGAGGTAGGAACAGAGCCACTAACTCCAGAGGAAGCAGAAGGCATGGGCTGATCACCTGGATGTGCGGTTGAAGAAGGCACCTCAAGGGGAGGATGAGGAACTGGATCGGGTAGACAACCCTCATCTCCATCGTCCTCATCATCCACAAAGATGGGCTCAGACTGCTCTAAAGAACCTGAGATATCGGGCCTAGTCCCCGGACTGGCCTCGTCAAAGGTCACCTCATAGGTCTCTACCAACTTACTAGACTCGCAGTTCCAGACCCTATACGCCCGCGAGGAAGCCGAGTAACCTAGAAAGACACCATCACAAGATCATGACTCAAACTTATCTAGGTTCCCAGACTTACAGAATGAAACACTTGCAACCAAATACACGAAAATGCGAGACACTGGGCTTTCGCCCATATCTCAACTCATAAGAAGTGTGATGCAAGTGTGCCCGAAGAAAAACTCTATTCGAAACATGGCACGAGGTTGCTATAGCTTCAGCCCAAAACTTTCTACGTGTAGAATACTCATCAAGCATCGTCCTGGCCATCTCGACCAAGGTACGGTTCTTCCTATCCACGATGCCATTCTGCTGTGGGACATGCGGAGAAGAGAACTGGTGCTCTACACCTGTCTCATCACAAAACCTCTCGAAGTAGGAATTCTTGAACTCCGTGCCATTGTCACCGCGGATCGCTCGTAAGGCACCCGGGAGCTCAACAGAAAGCCTACTAAAAAGACCCCAGAAATGTGTAAACGTCTCATCCTTCGAGGCTAAGAAAAACACCCAAGGGAACCTCGAGAAGTCATCGACCACGACAAGAACATACCACTTCCCTCCTGCTGACTGCACTCGAGCTGGTCCAACTATATCCATGTGGAGCAGCTGTCCTGGTGCATCGGTCATAGTCATTGTGACCGGAGGGTGAGAAGCGGCAACCATCTTGCCGTACCGGCAAGGAGCACAAACAATATCTTTGACCATTTTGAGTTTCGGCAGACCACAAATGAGATCGTGGCCGCTAACTCGTGTCAAATGGCACGGAGCTCAAATCCAATATGACCAAGTCTGCTATGCCAGAAAGTAAGGTCACGGGACTCAGAAGCAAATAATGAGAGACCATGTGGAGGTCGCCTCATGGTTGTGATGAGTAATTGACTCTTAATCTAGTGAGATTGAGTTTGGTTTTTGAAGTTTGAGAGGAGAATGGGTCTCTCTGTTGGTTCCTAAGCCCTTACGACTTGCTTGGCAATAGCCTTACGACCACATTGTTTGTTGTCTTGAGCGGTGGAAGTGTTCGACCACCGCGGCGCTTTTGGCCATGGTCGAAGGGCACCGAAGAGAGTACGACCGTTTTGGCCGTGGTCGGAAGTCACCATGCTTTACGACCACACCGACAATGATCGGAAGCGAAAACCTCGTTCACGACCACTTTGGCCCGATCGAAAGCCTCTATGACCACATTGGCCATGGTGGAGGTCGCGGATAGCTTTACGACCACTTGGGTGTGAGCGGAGATCATCGTAAGAGGTTACGACCGTTTGGTCGTGGTCGGAAGGTCATGACGACCACGTTGTGGCGTTCACGACCACTCGGCTATGGTCGAAGGCCATCGGAGCGGCACGACCACATTGGCGTGGTGCGTGATCGTGAGTCGAATCTCACGATTGCTGTGGTCGGAAGTCGGCGCCGGGCGTCGACCACGTTGAGTAGTCGGCGCCCTACGACCACGTTGTGATGCAGTTGGACGGGCGTGAGGAGCGATCGGACGCGGTCCAAATGCAGCGGGACTCGGTCGGAAGTGCTCGGTAACGGTCGGAATCACTCGTAGCGCGTCGATGCGATCTTACGGGTCGAGGCGGTCGGTTGTGCCCGAGATATTTGAACGTGGTCGTAGACACATGGGAATTGGTCGTATGACCTCTAGGATCGACCATGTGAGCTGGGAATCGGTCGTATGGCTTTGTGGTGAAGTCGTAGACCTCGTGCATTTATTGGTTCATCATTTCGATCGGTCAGATGACAGAACGACTTGGGATGAGGTCGTAGACTTTGAGCGATAAAGTCGTAGCATTGTTGTGTGCGGTCGTAGGCTCGGTACGACTTGGTGATCTGCTTTATATCTTGGTAGTTGTAGCGATCAGGTGCAGAAGTCGAAGCCTGTGTGATCGGTGATCCTAGGCGACTGATTGGTGGTCGGCTGAGGCCGATTCGACTTGGTGACTGGTTATGTAGTCGTGGGATCGACTTGGTGGTCGATCGAGCTTTACGACTTGGTGGTCGTAAGGCTCATGACTTGATGTCGGCTCACGACTTGGTAGTCGAGGAGTTGATTCGACTTTGTGATCTTAGCGACCAGTCTTGGTAGTAAGTAGTCGTAGCGCTGTGTGGTAATCGTTGCAAGCTTACAATGGTCGTAGCTTGTGTCTTGGCGGTCGAGCACCTAGTGAGTGGTCGTAGGCTGCGGGAAGGCTTTGTGAGCTCGAGGATTTCTCATTGCTCGTACATGAGTGGTCGTATGAGGTCTAGACTTTATGAGATAAAGTCGTAGCAGCTAGCATTGGTCGTGGCTTGTGTCTCGCATGGTCTTAACGAGCGTTGGAGAGGTCGTAACGACATGTTGTGTGGTCGAAGGAAGCAGGAAGTGTTCGGGGCTTGACCATTTCTTGAGTTGTGCATTCGAGTGATCGTAGGAGGTTTACGACCAGGTGTTGTCTTTGTGACACTTGTTGGTTGTACCGATGGTTTGTCCGTTGTCCGTGTGGTGCTATGTGACGGTTTGCTTGTGCGTGTGGCTGCAGGACTTTGAGCTATTTCATGGTGAGGCGTGGGAGGACCGGGACTAGGCACGGGAGGTGTTGAGGTCCGGACGGTTGGAGACGCCGAAGATGATCGAGGCCGTGAGGTGGTTGCAAGTCGAAGAGACAAGGAACCGGAGTGGAGCTGCAGAGGATCTTGGAGACAAGTCTTGGTGAGGCTTGGAGTGGTCGGGACTAGACATGGGAGATGTTGAGGTCCAGAACGACTGGGTGAAGCCGAAGAAGACTTGGGACTCAAGGTGGTTGCGTGCGCGGACGGGACTAGGCTCTGGAGGAGTCGGAGGTCCGATCGGTTGGAGGTAGGTTCGGTCGTGCGTGATCAGCAAGGAAACGGGAAGCTTCAGGGAAGGTGCGTGAGGGCAATTTGGAGAATTGACTCAGGCCTGCAAAGGGAAGCGATTTCCTGTAAAAGCACTTTGAAATCACGCTTACCGTCACCAGTAGCGGGTTGCCGCGTGTGCGCGTGTGTAAAACCCGGTGTTAGGAGGGGTTTCTGGGTTAGCCCTCAGATGGACTAATGGATGGATCCATTAGGGTTAGTCTCGGGTGTGAGGCTATAAAAGGGAGAGGGGAGGCACAAGTTTGAGTGGGTTGGCCGGCTGGGCCTTGGAGGCAGCCGCCTCTCCCTCCCATGGGAGTCTGTGTGAGTGTGTTCTTGGGATTGTGAGAGAGAGGATGAGTGGAGAATCCATGTATGAATAATCGAGAAAGAGAGAAAGAGAAGAGGTGTGAGCTCCTCTCTATGCTCTCCGGGCGTATCGGGATTCCTTGTACTCCTTGATGGTTGGAATGGAAACTCTGAGTTGTGTTCTCTGTCTTGTGTTTGAATGATTTGTTTGCGCTCTCTTTGTTCCTTCGTATATCTGTGTTCTTGGCTTTCTGAAATCGCAGTGACATGTGGGTTTTACTCCAAGCCATCTTGGCTATTCTAGTCCCACGAGCGGTTTTGTTCTTTCTCGGATGTTCTTGTTGGCTTTTCTCTTTAGTGTTGAGTTGTTGCTCAAGACTGTCTTGGTCTCTTCTGCTCCGATCTGGGGAATCAATCTCAAGGCCATTTGGCCGTTCTTCCCAAGAGCAGACAAGTGGTCGGAGAAGGTCTCTTTGCCGAATGGTTGTCCGCCCCAAGTTCTCTGCTTTCTGTTCGACCATGTCGTTCTATCCGCCGTAGCAAAGACTTCTTTTTCTTTGTAATTCATCTTTCGAGGATGAGTTCTTGTTTCGTTCAAAGTCTCGTGACCAAAAGATCTATGAGTCAAAAGTTACTGGAAATTAGATCTTGCGGTCGAGCTCTGAATGACTCCTCTTTTAGTTTCGACCTCGTTGTTCCTCTCGGTTGCTGCAGAGAGACTTGATTACTCGTGATTTCTCAACTTGGCGTCGTTCACTGCTGTGGTTGAAGTCTCCTTGTTATTTGAGCCAAGACTTTCAAGTTATTCATTTTGAGTCTTGTCGGTCGTGCGCGCTTTCTCTGTTTTCAGTCATTCTTATGCGGTCTCTATTGTCGGTCGGATCTCGGGTTTTCGGTGGATCGTCGTCTTACCGAGTGACTCGATCGACCACGAGTTGGCGTTCGATCTCTGAAGCAGACGGTCTATCTCTTTGTCGATTGATCACGATAGATCCTTTCGACCGCCTTGTTGTGTCCTCGGCCGTGGCGATTCTAGTTCAGTGTCATCCGATCTTACGTTCTCCGTTGAACATTCGATCTTCCTCTTCATAGCTTTGTAGCTATTGGAGAAGAAGATGCGTGGAAGTACTCGGGAAGTTTTAAGGCACCATTCACCCCCCCTCTGGTTGCCAGTTCGGTCCTACAATTGGTATCAGAGCAAGGTTTGCTCTATATTTGATCTTAACCGATCTGGAGCATGGCAACTAGTAGGGGATCTTGTGAGCTTTTCTTTGCATCTTGCTTGGGGTGTTTTGCCAATGATGTCCTTTGCGACAAGAGGCTGATTTCGGTTGGAGGGTGATGTTATTTGCAAGCACGATCATCAGATCGAGAACGGCGACGAGAGCGAAGATTCGCAGTCTTTGGGACATGGTCATTAAGAGTTATGACCACAGTCTCAGTGGCCCCATCTGCGACTACACTTCGTCGACCTGGTGCTTTCCCTCGGTGCACAGCTCTCAGTACTTTGGTTTGTCTTGATTTACCCTGTTCTCCGACCAGATGATGAAAATTCTTTGAGGAGAGGAGTGCAATGATACGAGCACTGCATCTTGAGACTTTGTCACCTCTTTCATTTAAGAGGTGGACCCTTCCTTGAGCATAGTTTTTTTGTTGTCAGCACTTGTGCCTTTTGCTTAGTTGGCTAGTGCTTTTCTTGTTGGCTCTTCTCGGTTAGTCCAAGGGATTTCTCTTTTTTTAAGTTAGCATGTATGCTTTGTCCTTTTGACCATGTTTCATGGAGGACACTTACATCAATGCTCATTTTGAGAGAAGGATGGACATCTTCAGCATCGTAGACTTGTTTCTTTTGTTGTTGCTCTTTGTCTACGTGCTGACCTGAGGAAGGACTTCCACCGCTTCTTAATTGGTAGACCTTGTTCGCCCAAACGAGGTGCGCACCTACAGTGAGAAGGTGTGAGTCTCCTTTGATGCTTTGGTTGGTTCTTTTCTTGGTTGTTCATGTGCCAGGATCAAAAGAACACACGGATGATAATGCTAAGAGGGACGAACAACAACTCATCATGAGCAAGACTTGGGCACTCTGTTCTTGTCATTTGTAGGTCTCTAGACGCTTGTCGGAAAACATGGAATTGATTGGAGTTTTAGTCTTCTGCCTCATCATATGACTAGAACATTTATTGGCTCTCCACTTCATGGCCTCCAAGAGACATATGCTCTCACGTCGGTGTCTTCACCTACTTTGTGAGCTATTCTTTACCTTCATGTCTCTATATACATGTGTTAGTCTTAATTGGCATGTTGTGTTTGTTCAGGTGCTCACTTATACCGTACTGGCATGTTCTTTCTTCAATACTTTCATGTCATGCCTTTATGTGTATGTTGCTTAAGTATCCATATATCTTGTCATATTTGTTAGATGCTTAAGCTTTGACCTGACTTCATGAGCTAAGTAGAATGTGTATATTAGAAGTCAAGTATCATCATGACCTTGTGCTCTGTAGTATCTATCATGGTTCACATCTTGCTCCTTATGTTCATTCATCATTATTTATACATGTTAGCATACTTTTCATGATTCTGATTTGTCGTGTTGTATGTCTACATGATGTATGCACATGTATGGACAGTATGAGCTTGAGTATATCTTGGATAGATTTTCTAAGTCATGATGTTTTGTTTATTCATGCCTTCTTATCTTTTCTGGTATACATGCTTATATCCATGCTAGCATATGCTTCTGTGATCTTTCCTTATCACCTGCTATGTGCATGGTTGTGATTCATTGAGATACATGTTTACCTTGATCTTTCTCATTCCGGTTTTTGGCATGACATAAAATGTACAACACCTTGGCAGCATTAGTCTGTGCTTATGCTTAGACATCATGAGAACTGTGGATAGGTCACAAGCTTCTTCTAGTATTGGGTGGCTCTAGGCTCATTTGTTCTAGATGCTTTTGATGAGGGCTAGATTGAGCTTGTGGGGGGTGTGTTCTCATGCATTAATATTTGTAATGCTACTGTTTGTGGTCTTTTGTCTCAGTACTGGATCATGCCTGTATATCATTTACCCCAGTACTAGGACACCAGTTGTTCCTTGTGGTTAAACTGCAGACTGTGTGTGAGGGGGAGACTGGTACAGTTTTACGACCACTCCTTTGGTCATTATGACCACGTCGTAGCTACCACGACCACGGTCTGGACACTCGGCCGAACTCGTTTTATGACCTCGGCCAGGACGCAACGACCACGATCCAGACTCATCTGCGACTACGACCAAGACGCAACTACCACCACGACCTGGTTTCGTGTTCGACCACCCCGAATTGGACTACGATCATGAGCTGAACACATCTACGACCATGGCCGAGGCGACTTCGATCACTCAACCGAGGTCGGGACTCCTATACGACTACTACCAGGACTCTTCTACGACCACGACTACCAACCAAGCGACCATGACAGAGGTTTGTTCTCCTTGTGATCTTTCAGTGTTTTGCTTCCCTCCACTTGGCTTTGCTTTGTTTATCTGTTCTAGTGGGAGGAAGGGTCCGATTGGTTAGACAGGAACCGACTCTAGGTGATATTGTCTCGATCACACTTCTCGTCCAAATGGTTCTCTAGGATTATTTACTACCTAGTTTGGGCTTTGGTTCTCTAGGATTCTCTTCTACCTAGATTGAACCTTTTCTTGGCCACTAGAGTCTTGTGCATTGACATAGTGTGCTTTTGCCCCGTGGTATGAGGTTACCGACTAGAGATCATGTGGATAGGGTGTGTTGGGAATCACCTCCTTGAGTTAGAACCCTCTTTTTCTGGTTTTTGCGCCAAATTTCTTGGTTCTTCTAGAGTTGCCTTCTCTAGGGGGAGTTGGAACCTTTCTATCTGTTCGGGCTAGCTTTCAGGGGGAGTTCATCTCGTGTGCATTCTTTTGTCTCATAATGCATAAAATTCACATGAATGCCTGTACAGTCTTTGGAGCCTTGACTATTATCTTTATGTGACATGATATCATGCTTTATATCTTGCCATATCTTGTGATAGCTTGATTTATCATGTCCTTCTATGTGTTGCTTTGCTCTTGCCATACTAGCCTGATTAAATGTGAACAACTTAAAGTAAAACATGTCTTGTTCAATCTTGTGACTAGTCTGTTTTTAGTGATCCTCTCTTGATTCATGTCATGTCAAATAGGCTAAGTTGAGTCCTGAATCTCTATTGAGCCTTAGATTGAGCTGTTTTAGTTCCTTGATGCAACATGAGTTAGTACAACATGTTTAAAAAGCAAAAAGATCTCTTTTGTGCGAAAAAACTGATTTCACCAATTCTTTCTCATGAGACGGCTTGCCATTGCACTAGGCATGAACTCAGGGGGAGTTTTGGATGACCTAGACTATCTTCTTAAGCTTATTGCTTGGAGTGGTCGCATAAGGCTTGAGATCTAGCACATGATAAAAATATTGGTTGGAAACGACCATAAGTTTCAAAACAAAATATGTCATTTGTGCTCAATTTGCTTAAGCTATAAAACAAACCAAGTACTTGAACCAATGTTTCATTCTTGAGCTTGTAGCACTCTATTTGGACTCAACTATAGCTTCTTGATTTCGCTTAGAATATTGACATGGCTTGACTCACGTTTGGATACCTTCTTCTAGACTATAATCTTGAGTGACTTGACATGCTAATTAAACATTTAATTCAAAGATCATGATTTATTTGGCTTGAGCTTGGCAATACATAGTTTGTTATGATCTAGATAGCATTGTCACCTTTTATGGCTTGGTATAATTTTCGTTGAAGCCAGTTTAGATAATCTTCATGGCTCCCTCAGCTCTCATTGCCTTCATCAAATCAACTGTCGGCACTCCATTTAATTCATGCTCTATTTTTTCTTCCTTGCATCTTGATGACTCTATTGCCAAAAGGGGGAGAAGGATAGAGAAAAAGGCATTAAGGGGTGCAAAAGGCATTAGAATGGGAGAATGCATTAAGGGATGGGAGAAGGATAGAAAAAGGCTTTAAGGGGGAGAATGCTTGGTCGTCTTGCTCTGAAAATGGTCATGAGAGCAACAGCTCTTGTCTCTGGACCATGAGCAAGATTGGACACTTTTTGCCAACATGGTCATGGGTTCTGTCTTCACTTCGTTTAGACCATGTCTAGCTCATGCATCTCTCCTTCCTTTTCTTTTCAAAAACAAACTCATCTTCTTGCCTTTTTCTATGTTTGTCAATATACTCATCAAGGGGGAGATTGAGAGACCATGTGGAGGTCGCCTCATGGTTGTGATGAGTAATTGACTCTTAATCTAGTGAGATTGAGTTTGGTTTTTGAAGTTTGAGAGGAGAATGGGTCTCTCTGTTGGTTCCTAAGCCCTTACGACTTGCTTGGCAATAGCCTTACGACCACATTGTTTGTTGTCTTGAGCGGCTGGAAGTGTTCGACCACCGCAGCGCTTTTTGGCCATGGTCGAAGGGCACCAGAAGAGAGTACGACCGTTTTGGCCGTGGTCGGAAGTCAGCCATCTTGTTCACGACCACACCGGCGGCGATCGGAAGCGAAAACCTCGTTCACGACCACTTTGGCCCTGATCGAAAGCCTCTATGACCACATTGGCCATGGTGGAGGTCGCGGATAGCTACGACCACTTGGGTGTGAACGGAGATCATCGAGAAGAGGTTACTGGCCGGTTTGGTCGTGGTCGGAAGGTCGACGCGACCCACGTTGTGGCGTTCACGACCACTCGGCTATGGTCGAAGGCCATCGGAGCGGCCACGACCACATTGGCGTGGTGCGTGATCGTGAGTCGAATCTCGATTGCTGTGGTGGAAGTCGGCGCCGGGCGCACGACCACGTTGAGTAGTCGGCGCCCTACGACCACGTTGTGATGCGATTGGGCGGGCGTGAGGAGCGATCGGACGCGGTCCAAATGCAGCGGGACTCGGTCGGAAGTGCTCGTAACGGTCGGAATCACTCGTAGCGCGTCGGATGCGTCTTCTGGGTCGTAGGCGGTCGGTTGTGCGAGATGTTTGAGCGTGGTCGAGACACATGGGAATTGGTCGTATGACCTCTAGGATCGACCATGTGAGTGGGAATCGGTCGTATGGCTTTGTGGTGAAGTCGTAGACCTCGTGCATTTATTGGTTCATCATTTCGATCGGTCGGATGATGAGCGACTTGGGATGAGGTCGTAGACTTTGAGCGATAAAGTCGTAGCATTGTTGTGTGCGGTCGTAGGCTCGGTACGACTTGGTGATCTGCTTTATATCTTGGTAGTTGTAGCGATCAGGTGCAGAAGTCGAAGCCTGTGTGATCGGTGATCCTAGGCGACTGATTGGTGGTCGGCTGAGGCCGATTCGACTTGGTGACTGGTTATGTAGTCGTGGGATCGACTTGGTGGTCGATCGAGCTTTACGACTTGGTGGTCGTAAAGGCTCATGACTTGATGTCTGGCTCTACGACTTGGTAGTCGTAGGAGTTGATTCGACTTTGTGATCTTAGCGACCAGTCTTGGTAGTAAGTAGTCGTAGCCGCTGTGTGGTAATCGTTGCAAGCTTACAATGGTCGTAGCTTGTGTCTTGGCGGTCGTAGCAGCCTAGTGAGTGGTCGTAGGCTGCAGGAAGGCTTTTGTGAGCTCGAGGATTTCTGCTGCTCGCGCACCTTGAGTGGTCGTATGAGGTCTAGACTTTATGAGATAAAGTCGTAGCAGCTAGCATTGGTCGTGGCTTGTGTCTGCATGGTCTTAACGAGCGTTGGAGAGGTCGTAACGACATGTTGTGTGGTCGAAGGAAGCAGGGAAGTGTTCCAGGGCTTCGACCATTTCTTGAGTTGTGCATTCGAGTGATCGTAGGAGGTTTACGACCGGTGTTGTCTTTGTGACACTTGTTGGTTGTACCGATGGTTTGTCTGTTGTCAGTGTGGTGCTATGTGACGGTTTGCTTGTGCGTGGCTGCAGGACTTTGAGCTATTTCATGGTGAGGCGTGGGAGGACCGGGACTAGGCACGGGAGGTGTTGAGGTCGGAGACGGTTGGAGGCGCCAAGATGATCGAGGTGGTGAGGTGGTTGCAAGCCGAAGAGACAAGGAACCGGAGCTGGAGCTGCCAGAGGATCTTGGAGACAAGTCTTGGTGAGGCTTGGAGTGGTCGGGACTAGACATGGGAGATGTTGAGGTCCGAGCGACCGGGTGAAGCCGAAGAAGACTTGGGACTCAAGGTGGTTGCGTCGCGACGGGACTAGGCTCGGAGGAGTCGGAGGTCCGATCGGTTGGAGGTAGGTTCGGTCGTGCGTGATCGGCAAGGAAGCGGAAGCTTAGGGAAGGTGCGTGAGGGCAATTTGGAGAATTGACTCGGGCCGCAAAGGAAGCGATTTCTGTAAAAGCACCGAAATCTGTCGGTGTTTGTCACCATGCAGGTTGCAGCGTGTGCGCGGTGTGTAAAACCGGTGTTAGGAGGGGTTTCTGGGTTAGCCTCAGTATGGACTAATGGATGGATCCATTAGGGTTAGTCTCGGTGTGAGGCTATAAAAGGGAGAGGAGGCACAAGTTTGAGGGGTTGGCGGGTGGGCCTTGGAGGCAGCCGCCTCCCTCCCATGGGAGTCTGTGTGAGTGTGTTCTTGGGATTGTGAGAGAGAGGATGAGTGGAGAATCCATGTATGAATAATCGAGAAAGAGAGAAAGAGAAGAGGTGTGAGCTCCTCTCTATGCTCTCCGGCGTGTCGGGATTCCTTGTACTCCTTGATGGTTGGAATGGAAACTCTGAGTTGTGTTCTCTGTCTTGTGTTTGAATGATTTGTTTGCGCTCTCTTTGTTCCTTCGTATATCTGTGTTCTTGGCTTTCTGAAATCGCAGTGACATGTGGGTTTTACTCCAAGCCATCTTGGCTATTCTAGTCCCACGAGCGGTTTTGTTCTTTCTCGGATGTTCTTGTTGGCTTTTCTCTTTAGTGTTGAGTTGTTGCTCAAGACTGTCTTGGTCTCTTCTGCTCCGATCTGGGGAATCAATCTCAAGGCCATTTGGCCAGTTCTTCCCAAGAGCAGCAAGTGGTCGGAGAAGGTCTCTTTGCCGAATGGTTGTCCGCCCCAAGTTCTCTGTTTTCTGTTCGACCATGTCGTTCTATCCGCCGTAGCAAAGACTTGCATTTTCTTTGTAATTCATCTTTCAGAGGATGAGTTCTTGTTTCGTTCAAAGTCTCGTGACCAAAAGATCTATGAGTCAAAAGTTACTCGGAAATTAGATCTTGCGGTCGAGCTCTGAATGACTCCTCTGTTTTTAGTTTCGACCTCGTTGTTCCTCTCGGTTGCAGCAGAGAGACTTGATTACTCTGTGATTTCTCAACTTGGGGTCGTTATTGCTGTGGTTGAAGTCTCACGGTTATTTGAGTCAAGACTTTCAAGTTATTCATTTTGAGTCTTGTCGGTCGTGCGCGCTTTCTCTTTTTCATTCACATGCGCGTCTCTATTGTCGGTCGATCTCGGGTTTTGGTGGATCGTCTGTCTTACCGAGTGACTCGATCGACCACGAGTTGGCGTTCGATCTCTCTCGAAGCAGACGGTCTATCTCTTTGTCGATTGATCACGATAGATCCTTTATTCGCCTTGTTGTGTCCTCGGCGTGGCGATTCTAGTTCAGTGTCGATCCGATCTTACGTTCTCCGGTGAACATTCGATCTTCCTCTTCATAGCTTTGTAGCTATTGGAGAAGAAGATCTGGTGGAAGTACTCGGGGAAGTTTTAAGGCACCATTCACCCCCCTCTGGTTGCCAGTTCGGTCCTACAAATAAACACCGGAGAGGATCACCAGAAGACTCAGAAAAATCAGCACAAAAGATCCTCCCATAACGAGAAATCCCGCAAACCAGACTACCCGAAGAATCAAGAATTTTGCAAGCGTTTTTTTAAAGCTCACCTCAAAGCCGTCATCGGTAAGCTGAGAAACAGAAAGCAAATTATACTGCACCTTACTAACCAAGGCAACATCCTTTGAAATAAATGACTCATTAACGCACACTGTACCAGACAAAGCGTCTCCGAAGGTGATCGTCTCATCACCTGGAGCACGGGCTAGGGAAGAGAACCAACGAGAGTCTCCGGTCATGTGTCGAGAACATCTGGAGTCAACGAGCCAAACCTCTCTCTTCCCTACCCGGCGAACCTAAGTCAACGAGAGAGTAAAGTCTCAGTACTGGGGTAAATCAAGAGTGATTTTGGCACCCAATACTGAGTAACACGTCGAGTAGAAGAAGTAGCCACACACGACTGACCTCTATCTACCCTATGCTCTCTATCGCTCAAAGAAGCAGAAGGTCCTCGAGCAAACCTGGAGTTGTTGCTAGGTCCGACTGCTACGGGAGAGCGAGTCGGAGCACCGGCAATATGCTGATCACGCCGCGGGTAGCCATCTCGATGGGGAAAACGAGATCCACCTGCGCCTAGTCCAGTCCTCCGTGCCTCGCCACGACTCCATCTCGACATCCTGCAGTCATCACAGACAAGAAACACATCACATAGCACCGCTCGACACAAATAATCGCAATTAGCATCAATTAATCATACTTAAGCATAAAATGGTCCAAAAGCTCAAACGGGAAGAAGAATACACCTCAAGTCCGACTAACCAAACCCGATTGAGCCACATGCCATCATGGCACGAAACGCACAAACCAAACTCAATTTTTCCAGAAACCCTGTCAATTACTCATCACAAGCATGGGGTCATAACCACATGGTATCTCAAATGTCGATGCGTTGGGACCCCTATCAATTCTCACCGAGCAGTGTCTGCATTCCAGAGAATAGTCAGAATAGTTGCACGAGAATAGATAGAGATCATGTTTGTTTCATGGAAGAAGGTGACTAAAGTTTAGAAAAGTCAGTTGTTGATAGTAGATTTTCAATCGTTCGAGATGTTGAAAGAACACACGACCTCTGTGCAACGACGTGCGTTGCTAGCAGCATGCAAAGCGTAGAAGAACTTCGAGAGCCTGCTTATCAAGCAATACGTGGAGAAGGATCTGACACCCTTCCACAAGTATCCATTCCTGGAATCGCAATGGCAAGAGTTTGTGGTAATGAAGACAATAAATAATTTTAAAAGTGAAAGTGTGGTTCATAGGGCCCTCCAGGCAAAAAACATACACCCCCACACACTCGGCACCACTAGGTATGCGGGTAAAATCCTGCAATGGAGGCAGGAGGACGAGCAGGCTATCCTGTGAGAGACCTCCCCACCATTTGCCGGGATCCCTAATGAGTGCACTCGAAACTGGATAAGAGTGAGGCCATCTACCATGTCGTCGAGGGCCATCTCCTTTCAAAACCCTGTAGACGATGAAGTGTCTCACCACTTGGAAGCGCTGAGTGTAAAATCTTCCTAAGGCTTATCTGAGGCAGTTAGGGAGAGAGATTTACTCTTTGCTGCACTGGGAAACAAGGAGTACCCAGGTCACATGAGAGACCTTGGTCTTTATGTTCCTTGGAAACATGGCTTCCCAAGGGACTTCGAAGCTTACCGAAGTAGAAAGAGAGCCAAAACTAAGCGCAAGGCACAACTACAAGAAGATATTATAGAAACAATTAGAGGTGAGATGCAAAGGTATAGGAAAAATTAGCAGGAAGCCCCCGTTGCTCCTGTGCTAGGTAGCCCCCCATCGTCGGAGTAGCTGCGCATCCAACGCTACCTCGGAAAGTGACCACTGATTTCTTGTTGATGACATCCTGGTAATAATTATTATCTCTAGAATGCTTGATCCATTGATAGGCATGTTGGAGTAGCTAATTCTGTATTGTTATGTAGGTGGCTACGAAGTGCAAGCTCCAATGAGATATACCTCCGTTGCCTTGTGTGCTGTTTCGGGTAAGGCGTATCCATCCGGGCCTGGGGCCTTGGTGCACGATGTATCTCTAGTGCCAAGTTTTGCAAAAGTGAATGTGGATAGTGTTCATGCCAATTTTGATGTCATCCTGCTGCAGATGCCCCATAATGACGAGGTCATGACTCTAGGGTAAGCTATTGGAGCATTCATCTATTGGCCCAAGAGCGACATCTTCTTGGAGGCTTCTACACCTATGCCAAGTCCACGAGATCCATTTGCACCAATGCTAAGTCCATAGGAGATATCTGCATCGGTTCCAATTCCATAGGCGCGATCCATACCAACGCTACTGGTGCAAAGTCTACAAGAGCCATCTACACCGGTAGCAAGTCCACAGGATCTATCTGCACCAGTGCCAATTCCACAGGCGTGACCCACACCAATGCTACTAGAGCCAATTACATCTCGTGCCCAGTCGACTACCGTGATGTCGACCTACAGCCGAGGCAGGAAGGACAAACCGAAGAAGATGGATGATAAGATCTCCTACTTGCCATTGGCTCCAAATTTGTGTTAGGTGAGCCATTGGTCATCCCGAAAGAGCGCCTCCTAACTCTAGAACTATCTTGTCAAGGATTGCATATGTATTGCTTGCATCAGGCCAACAAGCTGGAGGAACAATGGCGCGTGGGTGTCAACATCAAGTTCATGCCACATCATCTACAACACAATATTCATGACTATCTTCACGGTGACCTTCGAGGACCTATTGTTTCTCTTCACACTAGACACGCTCAATGTCTCACTCATTCGATGCTAGACACTGTAAGTGTGTACAATCACGGTCCACGTTTATGTAATGCCAATAAATGTCATATATAACTCATTGTTTTTGTGTGTGTGTATATATATAGATACATGGTGAGTGAAGCCAGATTAACAAAATCATCGGTTGGTTTTCTCGACCCACGCTTGGTTGCCATGGATATCATTGAGGAGAATGCATCCTTTGTCGAGAATTACATTATGAAGGTATTGGAGGGCCACCGCGCCAAGGAATTCATACTTATGCCCTACAACCAGGGGTAAGTGCTACACTAGTGGCTATACTTGTTGATTTGTACTTTATAAGCAACACGAACTAAGGTTTAATGACCATGACATACCTGTGTAGGTTCCACTGGATTCTAATTGTAATTGTACCAAAATGGAACGAGGTAATATACCTAGATTTCCTAAAGAAGAACAAAACTGACTACACGGTTGTCCAACAAGTAATCAATAGGTAAATACATTTCCTCCATAGATAACCCTATTGTAGTCTTTCAAACCTTCCCAATGACTAAGGCTAACTTTTTGGAATCACGTAGGTCGTTTGCCACGTATGTTGTAAAGGTACGAAAATCCAAGGGAGGAATCGACGCCCTACAACACATTCTAGATTTCTCGGTATTCGCTAGTACACATTAATATTATACAACACTTTGTAGTAATGCCTCTTAAATTAATAAATTCTATTTTTACAGCACCAGTAGCAGCCACCGGGCAACAAAACCTATGAATTCTATGTTTGGTACAACATGCAACTACTCGTTGGTTTCATAAAGAACAATCCTAAGGTATGTCAATCTTGCGATAATTATTTCATACTTATGAATTTATATATGTATGCACAACATTTATCTTCCTTCTGACAGGTTTCGTCCATCGCTACAACTCCGTTGGAACAGGCTGACCTCAAACTTATTCGAGGATAATGTGCGTACTTCTTGATGTCTAAAGTCATTAAAAAGATGGGGAGTTTCATAGTGTAGAATAAATTTCACTGGGATAAGATTGATCTTAATTATTCATGTGTGTATTTGTTTATGGATATCCATTTATTTCATTTCTATTAATTGATTTGTGAAATGAATGTTCTTGTTTTTTAAATGAATGAATGTGAATTGGATGTATATATATACTATGTTGATCTGCTTGTTTCAGAGGGTATGGCTAGTATTTCTTGAGACTAGCCAACAAACAGAAATAGGTTTAGGAGCAAAAAAGAATATCACAGGCGGTTATTAACTCGTAACCATCTATGATAGTTCACTAATACAGACGATTTTTAGTAGAGCCATCTGTGATAGTTGAAACCGTCTATGATAAACCACATATCACAAACAGTTTCTACTAAAAACTGTCTGTGTTAGTCAACTATCACAGATGATTTTTACTAAAAACCATATGTGAAAGTCTGCATCACAGACAGTTCGAAAGCCGTCTGTGATGACCTCGTATTATTACTAATCAATAAATTCAGACAGCTCATGAAACCATCTGTGATGGTATTTTTCAACCATCTTTGATAACCTTTTGTGTAGTTGTGTTGGGAGGCGGCAACTCAGGTCAGGGTGCACCGAGAAGGGCCAGCAACGGCACCAAGCAGTAGTCACAGCGGAGCTACAGGGGCGGCGTCGGTCGGTGAGGAGATAAGGAAAAAGTAGGTGAGCATGAGCACGAGTAATCTATAAGGAACTCACCAGAAGTGCTGGTGGGGCTAGAGAGGGACCGAGGCGGGATGATGATGTTAATGGGCAGTGGCGCGAGGAGGGTGTCATGGACGGTGAGCTCAGGTGATTGAGGACTTCGGCCGGCGATTGGGGAAGCTTCAGGGCGGCGTGGAGAAGGTCCTGTCGCACCGAATCGAGAAGATGGGCACCGAAGGAGCGACGACAGCAGAAATGGCGGCGTTGGCTTTAACTTGAGAAGAATGGCCGCTGCGGTGGACTTCGGCGACGGAACTTCAATTAAAAGAGGAGGGAGGTAGAAGATGCCCGAGGACGCACCGTGACGCAGTTGGCTCATCACAGGATTCACTAGAGAGGTGGAACAATGGGGGACAATGTGGCTGGCATGAGCGCGGGGCGGCTCGGCTGTGCTTGGTTTGAGGAGGAAAGGAGAAGAGGGACAAGGGGAGGCACTGCGAAGCTCAAGTCTTCTTATACATGGGGAAGGGAGGGTTGGCCGTTGGGTGCATTGAAGACGCAAACAGAGGAGTAACGTCGGGGCAGTGGTATTGAACGTGTGCAGGGTAGTCATAGGCTGGCCGTAGGGCAGAGCAGCTGGCGCGGATGTGATGGGGAAACCAGGGCAAAGTTGGCTCGACGTGGTGCGGCATTGAAGGCGGGTGCCAGGGGAAGGAAGGAAACCGAGGGCGGTCTCGGCGCTGTGGGCATACGGCGAAGCCATGGAGGAGATCTAGGAGGTAGGGCGAAGCTAGGTAAAGGGAGCTGCACCCTCGGCTCAGACGGTGTCAATGACGGGTGGCATCAATGCCGTCGTAGCTGCCCGGATGTGACGAAGCTAGGCGTACGGACGGCCATAGGCAGAGCAGCTAGCGCGCGGGGTAGTCGGGCCGGATGGTAGCTGGTGCCAGGGGAAGGAGAAGGAGAGGGGCTAGGCTGGGGTTAGGCCGGTGGGACAGAGTGGTGCTAGGCCGAGGGGAGGCACCGATAGGGGCAAGCGGTGGGTGGCCGGTGCAGGAAGAAATAAGGAGGGGAGAAAGAGGGAGAAGGGAGAAACAAAGGGAGAGGAGGAGGTCAGGTGGACTGAGGCAAGCTAGGGGCCGGCTGAGAAAAATGGGCCGGGGCCCGAGAATTTGTGAAGAATTTTCCAATTTTGAAATTAAATCTTAAATTTTTAAGTGGGTTTTGAATTTGAAATCTTGGTTCAACTTGGATTTCAAATTTTGAATTTCAAAATTGTCGAATTCCAGGAGATAACTCTGAGCTTCGATTTTGAATTTTTGGATATGTTAATTAGATGGGAAGTTTTAATATTAATATAAATTTGATTTTTAGAACTTTAATTTTATGAACGATTGCTCGCTTGAAGTTACATTTTAACTTTTGATTGAGACAACTTTCAAATACTTTGGCTCTTGATGCGAGATTCGGATTGATTAAATTATTTAGCACAAATTCAAAACAAGAACCTCGAATAAAAGCTAAAATTTTTAATTAAGACTGAAAATCGACCAAAGATTTTAATACTTCTCATTTTTCAAATGCTACAAATTTGGGATGTTACGATGGTTAACTAGCAAGTCTCCATTCCAACTCGTTAAATAGATAAACAACCAGCACCTATTTAACCCTTGTGGAGACTATCCACTTAGCACATATAGGAAAACCTGTTAACCCCACACAACACGGGTTTTACTCACAAACTACAGTTATGCACACTTTTCAAAGCACATAAGCCTGAATCCGCAAAGTTCTTAGCCTTTAATCCAACTTGATCTTTTTAGCTTCTCCTTGACCTAAACAATTTTGATCCAAATTAGTTTTCGGTATTTTTATCAACTTACCAAAATAACCTTTCTTGACCCAGTCTTCACATTCCTTTGCAAGCAAATACCATGCTTGCCATGTGTAGGTGCACGGTGTACCACTGACTTGCCATGTATCAACAAGTCTCTCTCTTTCTGATTCCACTAGACTACACCTCACTTGGACCGACTAAGCCATATGGTGCAATCCGTTGCTCGAACTTTCTTTCAACATTTCCTATCTTTCTCGTGCCATGCTTGAGCTCAGTCATCTCTCCCGGTATCTTTGATTGTCCTGGGCCTTGGAACCTCCATGCGCATAGCCCCGATCTTCGCCATTAACTATGGTTGACTCTAAACGACCTTGCACATACAAAGACCAAAAAATCATTTTCAGATATAAATTATTCATAACTTGACCCACGTTAATCAAAATATATTTCATACAATATTAATGCACTAACCTATGTCAAGCCAAATTAACCCTTGACTCAATTTCCCCAAATCCGAGAATTTTCACCTGGACCGGTACTACCGCACCCCGCAACTGGACCTTTCTGAAAATAAGCTATCGGTAAGTAAACTGCGATCCTACGACCGCTCTGCGATCTGACTGCCACGGTACTACAGCTCTACAGTATGACCATTGCAGCCATACCAATTTGTCTGGAAAATTCTAAAGCCGATTTAGATAGAACGTAGTATCTACAAAATTAATTACTCACTCCATAAAATTTACAATATATTTGTCATAACATTATTTTATATCTTCTCAACATGGTGCTTCAGTCACATGGTCAGATCATGCGCGAGCTAGCCCACGAACCAACCTGGATACATCGAGCCAGGACGCAATCCATCTGCCTCTGATTTAATTATGTACTACTGCCCAATTATCTCTGCAATTTGTCGCGGAGACGTGATGCAGCAACCGGCCGGCCGGCCGTCAACTTTGCACCACTGTCCACTGCCACCGTCCCGGCTCTACTTAAAGCGAAAAGCTAACCACTGCTATTACTAATAACTTATCAGAAAAGCCACTGCAATTTGCAAGTGTGTGTTGGCAGGGCCGTCTCAACAATTTCAAAGGTCTTTGGGCAAACAAGACAGCAAGGGCCTAGCAATTTAATTTTTTAATATGACGATTAAAGTATATAGTACTACTAATAAGAGTTAACTTGCAGCATATGTTTAGTTCATTAAAGATAACGATAGCACAACAAAGAAACTAAAAGAACGGTAAAATAACTATTATGATTACCTCAAATAAAACAATAATGCTTCAGTGCTTCTTAAAAAACCGCCTTCGGGCATTTCTTGATGCAAAATCTTCAAGAACAGTATCGAGATTAATGTTCCTGCCCCTGATCTTGACTAACTTCAGCATTACTTGAAGCTGGAAAAAACTTATGTATAGCACCCCTTTGCGATTCTATGAACTGATCTTCTTGTTTTCTTTTTTTTTCTTTTCTGAGCACCCGACAAATGCTTCTTAGGCAACATCTAACATGTTCAAATAAATACATTGAATTAGAAATCTACGTACATGTTCAAATAAATAAATAATATCAGCAATCCACATGTTCAATTAAAGTATGTTCGCATGTACGCCCTGGAGCATCCAGAAGTGCCCAACCGAATGAACCAAATAAACCATTAAATTCTGAACGCATGGATACGATGGTGACTTCTCACCTAATCGACAGATATACGCAGAAGACCAGATGGTTGCTAACTTGCTATAATTCTTATTTAGTCACCAATACAAGTATACAACTGCAGGACTGCACATGGAAAAGACCAGAATATGGCCTCCTTGTCTCCACTCTACACACTACAGATGTTCTTTAAGGATTGGAAGCACAGACTGCCATAATTTGCATAAGAATGAAATAGTATGTACTGATCAACTGATGTACAATGAAGAAGTAATGAAACGCTTACATTCTTTTGGCAAAGCTCCGGATGAAACTGAGAAACAGGATGCTGGATGCGCCAGCGCCCGCCAATCACGGAATCACCGTCGCGCCGAACGATCACGGAAACTGCTGCCTGCGAGGGAGACGAAACGCCGTCACGCCGAGTCGCTGAACGATCGGAATATCGGATAGGAAGGCAGGAAGCCCTAAGCGAAGCGATGCCCATGGGCCGTGGCATACATACATGATACATACATATACTGTGGGCCCCCCTGGGCATGGGCCCCCGGCCGTCGCACCGGCTGCCCCCCCTTAAGACGGCCCTGTGTGTTGGCAATGATCCTCACACTGTATATGAACCTACGATCCTCTTCAGTATGCAGGCCATTAAAGAATTTCGGCTGCCTAAATCCGCACTCTCTCAACATGGATAACCTGATGCTAATTTCAAATGCTAATTTGATTAGAGTACTCACATACGCTTGACTTTGGTTTACAGTGTGATTAGTCCATACTTCATCAGACTCTCTTATCATGGCTCCATCGTCCTGCCTTTCTATCATCATCTTTATCAACCGCTCAAGTCGTAAAGTAACCTTTGTGATTCACTAGCTACGTACGTTTGTCAAGTTGCATGCATGCTCATGCTGCATCAGACTCCTCTTTACACTTTCACTACTTTGTTCTTGTGCCCTTGAAATGGAACTTTTGGCATTCAGATTGGAGAGCTAGCACGCACGGGAGGAGTACTATAATTAAGAACATGCTTCTGCAGCATGTATACTTGCATTACCTTCCATATAGAAAAATTATATATACTTGCCCTTCACGCAAAACTAATAACCATTTCCAGTATATATTCACCAGCAATATATATTACTAGCATGATGCATGGGTTTGAATCACTGAAGCACTATTCGAGCCTTATCCACCACTACAAGATTTGCAATTTTTCATTAAGTTTTTAGTGGCCAACGGTTATTGTACAATTTTTGTATTTCTCTGGTATAGATGACGATTTTTCTAGTGTAATCATAATATTTGTCGACAGTAAGGAGAAATAGCCGATAACAAAAGAAGTTGGCAAGATGATGGACACTCGACAAAATTATTACAAAAGGGTTATCACCGTTGGCAAGATACTAACAACCGTCGAGAAAAGTTACAAATCTTATACAGTGACGTATCCAAAAACTTTAGTATAGATATTCGAAGATATAAAAATGTTATTCAATAGAAAATATAAAGGTCTACAATAGTGAAAATTAAAGTACAATTATTCATACTAAAGATAATGTCTCAAATAATATAAAGAAATTACAAAATAATTAAAAATTAACGCAGCATGAGATTCTAAGCAGCAGGTATTGAATTGCAGCTCATTTCACACAGGGAACCAAACTTTTAGAACTACTACATAAACATGACCTGAACTATCATGCAGGTAAGCATACAAAAGGAGGCAACTTCAACATTGAGTGAAGAATATATCTCAAAAGCTAATAGTTTTAACCATGATGGCTGAAATTAGAGATTCATGTGGATAGGTCATGAATATAGTAAAGAATAATAATTGACATTTGGGTTGCATTGAAATTTGCGTTTGTGAAAGTTTCGGTTGATGCACTATTGTAAAACTAGAATTGCTGAAATATTCAGGTTAAATAGTCTGATTGCCTGTATTGAGTGGTTTGATCGGCAGGCGTGGACCAAGATCGGTAGTCGGTGGTCCGATAGGTAGTCGGTAGTCTGATCGGTAGTAGGTGGTCCGATTGATCTTGTGTTGGATGGTCCGATCGGTAGGCTTTGACCTTGATTGGTGATTAGAAGTCATAAGCTACAGTGAAACGGCCGTAAGATACAATGAATTGGTCGTAAGCTACAGTGAATAGACCGGTAGTCGTAAGCTATAGTAACCGGTCGGATGTCATTAGTTACAGTAATCGATCGAAGATCATAAGCTGCAGTAATCGGTCAGGGACATAAGCTAAAGTACCTGGTCAGTGGGCGTAGCCATAGTACTGGTCGGTAGGCATAGCTAAAGTGCTTGGTTAGTAGTCGTAGCTACAGCAACTAGTCGATGGTCGGAGCTATAGTGCATGTTGATAATCTGTTCTCGTAAGCTTCGAGTGCTACAATTCTTATAATCTTCGAGTACTCATGTTGGGCCAGCGATCTGACCGGCCTATGCATGGCGATCAGACTGATTTTTCAGAGTGGACTGAGGTTGATTTTTTGGAAAGAGTGGAAATTGAGGTCATGGATGATTTAGTTCGTGTTTATGGATGGACAAGGGTGTGTGATGCATATGTGGACTGATGTTGTTCAAGTTGGAGAGAACTTGTGTTGGAGAAACGTTCTTTAGTCTTTGCGTGTGTAGGTTAGAGGCGTGGAGACGGTCATGGTCGATGACAAGGAGGACCGGGACTAGGATGGAGAATTCTGATGTTCATGTGGTCGAGGATATCATGAGGTGGTCGGGCACACGCTGGAGCATGTGAAGATCAAAGGTGGATGATGCGTAGAGAAGCTCAGGAGATGCGGTCCTAGAGGCTTCGACACGTGATGAGTTGGAAGGAGTTATTGAATGTGGCCATAACTGGAAGGTTTAGAAAATTTGGAAAACCCATGTTTGAAAGAGTTTCAAGTCCCTTGATTTTCAAAATCAGATAGAATTTCATGTCTGTGTTGATGAGGACACGTTTTGGGGCTCTAGCATATAAAAGTAGGGAGAGGTTAAGGTTTAAGGTACAACTTTTAGGATTAAAGCTTTTGAAACATTTGTGCTAGGGTTTCAACAGTGTCGTAAGGGCACTTTGTAGCCACAAAACATGATCTAGAAATAAAAGATCAAATCTATTCCGGAAAAGTTACTTAGTGCCGGCGGCATGTTTTCTAGGCGTCGTCTTCGACTCGTTCTCATTCCGAGTAGTGCATGTTGAATTAGAGTTCCTCTGTCGACTTCACTTTCCTCGATTACACATCGAGTCGTACACTCGATCGCTACCAACAACATCGGCAGGGGGAGCAGACCAGAGTACGTCAACTCAAAGACACTGAATTCTCAAAGGCACAAGTAATCGTGAGGTTCTGCTCCTGGTGTCGAAGTTCGAGTACGTGCAAATTGGTTGAAGATCAACTAAGCGGTCAAAATCATCATCAAGGTTTACGACCGATAAGAGTTTATGACAGCTGAGCGATTGAGAGCCGAGCAGTCGAAACCTTCGTCGAGCACTAAGAGATTCCAAAATACGGAGACAATCATCCACCCTCTCTAATTATTGTATTCGATCCTACATATATGAACTGTTTTCGCTAGAATTACTAACTTGACTCAAAGTTCAAATCTAAATAATTCTACAATAGAGTTGTACAATCACAACGAGATGTTTTAATCAAGTGAAAAAATAATTCTCTTTGTAAAATTTTTATGTTCAGCAAGCAGATGTTGTAAAGTGCTTTTTATCATGTGTTGAACGGTTTCTAGCTAAGCAACTTAAGAAGTGTTATCTAAATATTAAACAAAACATGGATCAGACAGCCAAACACAAAAGGGGATCAAATCATCAAAGTGTCCAACACATCAAACTACAAGAAAGACTTGACAACACTTGCAGTTTCTAAATAATTGATACGTTAGTCATCAGAATATAATCAACTACTATGCAAAAACTTTAGAATCATTATAGACGCCTCACTTCTTTAAGCAAAATACAACTCACGTCTTTATTTAGACTCATAATTTTGCTTCAAATCAGAGATTGTCAGAGGAGGAGAAGGAGATGGAGGGATTATCAGATTAGGGATATCAGGTCATGTCGCTATGGAGGTCACTAGGTCGGGGAGGACGAACGTGTGCGGCTACGTTGCGCCAGCAAGCGACGACGGTGACACGACTTGCGACTTGTGAGACGGCCGCTCCAACGCTCCTGCACAGCCTCCTGAGTCCTGCCTCCAAAAGTCCAGAAGACCAGAAGACTCCTGTGTTGCCAAATGGAGCGAGCCAGAGAGGAGAGATTGACTGAAACCTAGAGCTTCTACCGTGTGTCTTGTGAATCACAACAGTGGACCAATGGGTTTGGTCTAGTGTCTGGCATCAATTTGGACCTAGGAGAGGAAAACGGCCTAAAACGATCTAGTGCCAATTTAGACTGACTGGGTATGAACAGGACGAATTTATCCTAACTACTAGTGTGTGTATTATATCTTGTATATAGTGAATTTTTATCAAAAATTTTAGGTATTTAACTGAATATCCTTGAATTACAGTGGGACCACCCCTGGTCTTGTAGGTCATTGTGCACTAGGGTAGATTTAACAACAATATAGTTACAGTAGTTGGCGTGTGCGGCGGTGAGAGTGAGACTAGGAAGGTCGATATGGGGTGTGGACCAAGTCATGAATCATGTTAAGCTAGCACAGCTTGTACCACTTTTTAAGTAAACTAGCTGACACACGAACACATTGGTTTTCCATGTTCGTGATGCAAGGCATATGTATAGGTGCACCATTGCTGTCTCCTCTAATATTCACAAGTCATTGATCTCAATGTTAGGCAGATCGAAGATCTCAATGTTAGGCAGATCGAAGAACTAACAGCTGGTGCATGTATAAACAGCCCGAAGCTAGGTTTACTATTCAAAGCAACCGAGTATAGTCTTAAATAATTTGACTAGCTTGGCAGAGCAAATGCCTTTCCATAGGGAGATGCCAAACTTTGACCCAAATTGACTTCTACAAGCTATTTTTCTGTAGTAAATGGTTTTTCTACAGTACCTAGCATTCAAATGGATGTCTTTGCAAGATAGGGTCTGCTAGTTGATTGTAATACACACTGTAGTGATTTTATTTATATTAGTAAAAATCGTACGCGAGTATTTGTCTCTACAAACTGTTATTATTCATAAACTAAAGCCAAAACTGAAATTAAAAGATAATATGAATGAGCTCTTAATTTGGCTAGATTAGGAAGGAAAGCTCCGGGAAAGAGGGACCAGAACATGACTCCCGACTGATATTTTCCCTGGCTTGTCACTTGGATCGCAGATCAAAAATCCATTTAACCTTAACCCACGTAGAGCTAAGAAGCAGATTTGGTTAATCAATCGATCAGCTGGGAGAGTAATTACCAGATCCAAAACTCCAAACCGTGTACTTCCTACAGAACGCCTGAAAACCGTGTACTCCTACAGAACGCCTGAAAACCGTGTAAAAATACCTGCTTTTCGGGGGAAATCACAGCAGACCGACGCGCTTTGCTTCCCGATAGGCTAAAAGGAGCGGTGGGGAGCAGGGGCAGATATCAGAGTCGGAGCCGGCCAGTTTGAGGCACGCTTGACACGTCCCTTTGGGCACCGCTAGCTAGAGCTACGACCTCTGCACGATCTGGCCACGTCTAGAAATTAGCCTGGTTAATATTATCCTTTTGTCTCTTGTTTTGCAATCTGCAGCAATGTTCAATGCATCATCGATCCATTGTTATAGTGTTATGGGTTCAGTACGGTTAATCCGTGTGAGTCGCGTATCATATAATTTCTCTCTCCAGCATGCATATGGGTTCATGTGCGATATGCATGTGCTATAGGGCTATAAGAAAAGCTCGATTCTCGTGAGCTACTTGGGTTTGGTTCGTTTTAGGTTCAATTTGAGCTCGGCTCAAGCTCCAAACGAGCCGAACTCGAGTTTGATCTCGATCTCGTGAGTTTCAACGAGCCGAGCTTGAATAGCTCACGCGCTCGAGCTTTTTTACAGGCCACGAGGCCCACGACCCCCAACTCCCCATCCGGCCATTTTACAACCAACCCCGACTCCCAGTCCCATCTGGCCATTTCTCTCTCTCTCTCTCTCTCTCTCTCTCTCTCTCTCTCTCGGCTTAGCTCGGCTGCTTCCCAAATCCTCTCATCTCCCCTTTCTTGGCGACTCCACTGAGCTCGGTCTTGCCGACCATGGTGCCCCCGTTGGCAGGCCTGCGCCACCCCCTAGCTTGGTCCCGCCTCCCCTCAACTGCTCTCCCTCTCGGCACCACCAGTGTCCCAGCCTTGCCATAGACGCTCGCCCCTCCTTAGTTTCCACCGCTGATCTAAAATCAGCCAATCCCCACTGTGGATTTGAGGTGTTGGCTCCATGGATTTAGCTTGGTGAGTGAGTTTGGGTACTTTGATAGGATCTAACCTTCCCTTTTTCTATTGTGCTCTTGTTGTGGATCCATGGTAAACTGGATCTCTATGAGGATTTCCAGCCTCCGACCGAGCTTTCTGTCTACTACTTCGACTCCCCTGTCCCCGGGATCCCTGCACCACAACCTCCCCTGGCGTCGGCCAGCTAGCGGTAGCCCAGCCACGGCTCTGGCTTCGACCGAGCTCCCTGCCAGCTCCTCCGGCTCCCTTGTCCGGTTGCCCCAGGGCTCCCTGCACCACCCCCTTCCCTGCCGCCGGCCAGCTCGTGGCAGCCCACCCATGGCTCCAACCTCCACCACGAAGATCCTCCTCGGCTTCCCACCGCCACCCCGAGTCCTGACATTAAGTCCCACCGCAATGAGTGAGTGTGAACTATCTTCTTCTTTTGTTGCTCCAGCTGTCCCTATGATTTGAGATGAATTTTTCTTGATGAAAACATGAAGTCATGTCTTACCGAGCCTAGACAAGCTTTGTCGAGCCAAGCTCGAGTTTTGCCCAAGTCGAGATCGAGCTGAGCTCAAAGCTCAACCGCCAACTTAGGCTCACTCAAGCTCGGCTCGAGCTTCCATCGAGCTCGAGCCTAGCAGGCTGAGCTCACTCGAGCTCGGCTCATTTACAGCCCTAATATGCTAGGTGCCACAATTTTGACACCTAGAGGGGGAACAATTTAAAAGGAAACATCAAGTGACACACTAAACCCTGCTCATTTGGGGTTTTTTTATGGTTTATGACTTATTTTTCACTATTTAGCTTTGTAGTTAGTTTATTTTGTACTATAAATGCTGGTGACTTTTTTGGCGTAATTAAATTTTAAAAAAAATTAAAAATGAAAAAAGGTTAACCCATCATGGACAATGCAAAGGAATACAAGAAAAAAGAAGGCAAAAAACCCCAAAAAAAAAGATAAAAAGCTAGAAAAAGATAAAAAAAAAAGAAACTAGAAGCCAAAAACTAGAAACCAACAGTTGAAACCCATACAAACGAGGCCCAGCCAAACTTTGATGAGCAAGTTGTATATGAGCTAAGCTTCATGGAAACTGTAGGACCATAATGGAACACTATATTTATGTGGTTGCCTAACTTTAAAGTTTTAGGTGGGAGTATTTGGCTTTGTATAGATATTCATGCACCATATAAATATTAAGAGAAATCTACCTAGAATTGAACAGGATAGCTTTCTCTAGCTGGATCTCAAGCATTGCATGTCTACCAATGACTCCCTCTCCATTGCACGTCCCCTATCCATTGCACGACCTTTCACTCTCTCCCTCTCCCTTGCATGATTGAGGCCACCACAGGATCCGGTCATCCCCAACCACACCATCTCCTGATCCAACCCTTGTGTGCTTCTTCCCCAGTTTTGGCACCACTTGATCCGACGTCCCCTCCCCTCTGATGACAAATCTGATGTTCCCCTTCCCTCGAGCGGTCGGACCAAGCACAGTGCATTTCCACCCTTTTTATCACCGCTGAATCCAGAGATTCACGTGTCGATGCCCCATCAGTGAAGGGGACAATATGACCAGGATGTGTAGCGGTGCATCTTCCTCAGCTCTGACGACAAGCGTGGCACGAGCTAGACCACTGCTGCCCATCAATGTCGTTGTCCACCACGCTGGTGTACACCTTCGTCGCCTCCCTCCAACTGAAGTACACTGCAACACTTCCCAGCCTATACCTGCCAATGGTTATTAATTTCTTTCTTGAAACTTGAAATGAATTTTTTGAAACTTGTTGGAAACCTTCTCAGAAACTTGCTTTGCATCTTCAACTTTGGTTTGAAACATGTTTTTCAGAGCCTAAAATTTTAAATTTATTTTGAAACCTTTGTAAAACTTGCAAATTTTTTCTTAAACTTTGCTTGAAACCTTTAATGAAAGTTCACAAAAATGCCAAAACCTTTTGAAACTTTCACGAAATGCGCTGAAACTTGCTTGAAACATAAAACTCGAAAACCTAAAACCTGCTGAAATATGCTTTTGAAACTTTGGCTCAAAACATGATACCTCATGAAACTTTTTTATGGAAATAAAAGCCATGTTCCAAAATCTTTTGGCTTCTAGCTTCTAGAAGCGAGAAGCCATTTTGAACGCATTGGCTTCTTAACGCGCCTTTTTCTTGTTCTTTTCTATCTTTTTTATTTCTTTTTTCTTTGTATTGTCCATGGAGATATAACAGTTTTATTATTTTCTTTTTTTTCTTCATTTTCCTTTAATTGAATGCCTTGCCAAAAGCTAACAATCGCTATAGTGTCATTTCAACAAAAGATAAAAGCTAAAAGCCACCAACCGCAGTTGAATTGAATGGGACCAAAATCTCATGAAACACCATGAAACTCCTATAGCATGGGCTAGTAGCTCCTAATATTAAAGATGTAGGTTTCGATAGGCAAGAGAATATGTACACAATACATAAATCAAAAGTGTAGGACCAATGTCAACAATCATATGAGGGTGAATGATTGTTGAAATTTCCCCAGTGATATTCAAAATCTTCACTCAAGTGACTTTGAGAGTCACCAAGCTCATATTGCACCAACTTTGATATACAAAATAAGGTTAGAGACTTAAGGCAACAAAATCAACCACCAACAACACACGGTTGGTCAGACCACCATGGATTGGCTGGTCTGACTGACCTGGTTTGTCTGTAAATACAATGATGGTCTGACCCTTAAGGCTGGTCTGACTGATCCCCAGTTAGAACTGAATGTTGCTTAGGACAAAACTCAAATATCAAGAATTTGCTCAATTCTCATTCAAATACTTCCAAGTTTTTTATGAGACTTGTTCAAGCCATTTGGAACCGAAACCAATCAATAATCACAAGGTTCTTGGCCTCGGGTTCATTGAATTTGAGATAATCAAATCTAGGGCACAAGAACACCAAAAACCCTTAAACTCAAATTACTTCTTGCCCATGAGGATCTAAGGCATGAGGTCTTTCAGATATATTCTCATATATCCTAGTAAGGTAATTTAAGCAAGAGTTCAAGCTGGAACACCCACAAACACAAAATTACAAATTTAACTCAAAAATAAGCAAAAGAAAGTAAGAATGCAAATAAGAACATAATTGAGATAAAGCTTTGATCTATTTCTAGTGAAGGATGAAGTTTACAAACTCATAGATGGTTACAAGGTGCAACCAAAGCACTACTCTTTTCTCTCTCAATTTTTCTCTCTCACAACCATAGAAGGAGACAAGGTGGTAGAACAAAACCTAAATCCTTGGGTCTACCACCTCATTTCCTCCCAGTAATAACCAGTAACAATTCTAATATGTCCAACCCATTAAACCTACCGGGAAAACCCGTTAATCACACTAACATGAATTTTACACACTCATGCACGCTTCTCAAAGCATTTACAAGACTCAACCTGTTAACCCTTTAGCGATTTATCCACTTGACAATTCCAACTCTCTTTGACCTAAACCACTTCCCCTTTGTGCCTCCACACGTCGCTGTTTTGATCAAGGCACCAACCCGATATTTGGTCAACTACCAAAATACCCACCCCTTAGCCTAATTCATGCATTTATGCCACAATTTATCCCCCCTTGACAATGAATTCATCAAGTAAAGAAATGAATGAGTTAATGAACACTAAGAGGCAAACTTGACTATTTTTGGTAATTTTTAGATTTTAGCTGGATTGCGAGCTTTAAAAATTATCTAAATCAATTAATAGGTATTTCACTAAGCCATACTAATTAGCTTGCGGAATCATGTAAGATCATATATAGCAAAGTAAGCCAAGACTAGCTAAAAGTGATTACATAGAGTAAAACATGTCAGGCTATCTCAAAATCACAAGTATAACTTGACCATTGCAATTGACTAGATAAATGGTTTATCTTGGTAAAGCCTATTTGACCATTGCAATTGACTAAATAAATGGTTTATCTTGGTAGAGCAAATACTATACTAGGAGCCATCATAACTATGCTCCCAAGCTTCAATCCAAATTTTAACTCGCATTTGTATGGTCTATCTTAGTAATGCAAGCCCTAGACTATGAGTTATCTATAACTACCTCCTAAGCTTCAAACAATTTGAATTAATTGCATTTAGTCAATTTGATTGATCTCAAGCTATTGTTGACCATATCAAGCAAAGAACTTAAGAAAATGATCTTATCCATACATAACTCTCTCTAAGTTTATGCTAAGTGCAATGGTAAGCATTTCATAAGAAAGAAATGCTGAGATGCAATTATAAGCGCAATTGAAATCATCTAAAATAATGAAAAGACAAGAGCTGCTAAATGCTTCACAGTGGAACTAACAAGCTCAACCCAAACTAGACTCAGACTCAAAACTCAACTAAGCATTTTGCTAGGTAGGAATAAAAAATGATCACTAAAGCTATACTCTTCAAAAGATCCAGCCTATACAAATTTAGTTCAAGTTGCACAATTTTAAAAGACTACTCATGGCACAAGCTAAGCTACATATGTAAGCATGTGATAAAGAAAGCTCAGTAAAGCAAGCATGAGTGGATACAAAAAATGAGTATGGACAATAGACAAATCTTCAGACTATATGCAAGAATAAAAGATAAATATGTAGTATATTACACATGCATGCAAATAAAGCGAGCCCCCCCCCCCCAATCAGTCCCATATGATGAATAACCTCTATAAGGTTGAGGAGGCTGACTAGAGGGGGTGAATAATGCTTTTATATTTTCTTTGGTTAAAACCGAGTTTGAGATGTAGAAGCACAAATCAAATTGGTTTTGCTCAATTAAGGCCTAAATCATCTAGTTTCACTAAGTGCACCAACAACCTAAGTCAATATTAAGGTTGCAATCATAGGGTGACAAGCAATCAATATAATTATATGAATGTAAATTACAAGAATATAAATGAGCACAACGAAGCAAACTACAATTGATACGATCTCTTTTTACCGTGGTGTTTAGAGACTTACCAGTCTCCCCTAGTCCGCATTGAGGTAAGTCGAAACTAATCAGACTGGCTCCATGAATTAAGCCAAACATCTCAATACACTAGTGGTAACTCTTTCCCCCTCCAGTTAAGTGAGCTTCAACCTTCACAATATGCCGGGCCTTCTCACAAGATTCTTGAGAAGATTATCGGACCACGATGTCTCTACGCTGTCTAAGAGTTGGTAACCTCTAAGAGTAATTAGCTAAACTCCTTGCTTGACACTCACCAAGTGAAACACATGCACAAGTAGATACTCAATGCACCTTTAGAAACAACACATGCAACTAAACACTTCTCTCCTTACCTACAAGATGCAACACATCAGAGGAGAAGTTCACACTAGCTCAAAAGAATAAAATAAAATGCATCAATCTTTCTCCCAACTAATCATGGTGGCTATTTATAGCCCACACACACAAAACTAGCCGTTGGGACAAGATTCCAGCAAAATTAGCCTAGACCAGTTTGACCACCAACACATGGCCAGTCAGACCAATCCCACTATAACAGCTAGAAAGCTATTTACTATAGACCAGGCCGGTCAAACTGTCCACATGGGTCCTGTCAGACCACCAGGTCCAGTTGAACCGCCCAAACACCGTCGATCAGACCGCTCGGCCAAAACCTCATAGATGCACCAAAAACATGCACTTTGGAAAAAGTTACGAGCTACACAACCCGGTTAGACTGCTGTGAGAAGGCCGACGCATAGCCGATCATACCGCCGGTCTGTCTGACTGCTCACACAAAGTCGGTCGTACTACCCTAAATTTTCTAGCAAGGACAGGGATGCATGTACTTCAACAAATTTAGAAAACACATTTTCAAATCATAGTACCATGCAACCAAAGGTCAAAGTATGATTCACAACAAGTTGCAAAATATATTCACACACTTTATAATCATGGCACAAGGTTTAGGGACATGGACTCGAACTGTTTACAAAACACATTAGCAAATTTAAGTCACGTGCTATAAGGATTATGTATGAGGTTCAACTATTTGCAAAACACATTTACAAACCTTAGCATCATGCCACAAAGAGTAGGTGTATGTACTTCAACTATTTGCAAAACACATTTACAAACTCTAGTCACATGCTACAAGGATTAGATATGCATGAGCCTTAATTTTTTGTAAAACATATTCGCAAACAATAGCATCATAGCATAGAGAGCTGGAGCAAGCGAGATTGGGCTATCAATACATGATAAGACTCGAGCTACTAGACAAGACTGATCTTAATAATATGACAACCAACACTAGCAATCCAGTCTTCTAACTAAACACTGAGACTGATAAAAGACTATAAACACATCCTTAGCCTATGCAAGTTATATATTTGTCTTGTGCATTCACTTGGAGTTTGATGACAAACATCTCCTCTCCCAGTCTGGGTCCTTGCCTTGTTGTGCATTAGCACATGATGCTATCCACCATGTCAGGATCTTAACTTGATGACCATCAATACATATGTCATCCTTTATCTCAAACCTTGAGTTCATCATCAACACATGGTATCCATTTATTGACTTGATGACGATCAACACATGAAGCCATCCAAAGTCTTCATAATCATAGGACATAACCTATTTCACCAACTCATGAAAATATTAGTCCCACAAACCGATTGTCATTAATTACTAAACTCACCATAACTCGTAATGAAAGGACTAGATTCTTCAATCTTCCTTTTTTTTAGTAATTGATGATAATCACAACAAATAATAAGATAATAAGTTGATTTGCGAGTATACATCATTTACACAACAATAATTGTATACTCTAGGATAAGTTTTGGAAGCAATTAACTCATTTCAATGAGAATTAACTTTAAATTAATTGCTATCAAAACTACACATCCGATTGTCATTAATCGTCTAAAACTTTCTATTAACACATGATGCACGTACAATATGATCTTTTCCTAATTCAAGAATGTATCATCAGTTGGAATTATCATAAATCGGTCTACTATCTGAAGTGATCTGAATGTACATTGCTGTAACCGACATATACACATCATGATTTATGGACAACCGCAGAGAAGAGACAAATGAAGTACGAAGGAGGATGTAGTTTAGATTTCCACTCGACCATAAATTAAGGACAAACATTCCAAGCGCGTTTGTCTGTCGACAGATATAGCATTACATCACGATAATAAACCAATGGAGTACAAACGTGCATCTAGCTAGCTGAAAAGAATATATATATAGCTCGACTGTCAAGGGCATGCATGTACGCATGTAACGGAAATGATAAGAGAAGACAACCATTGCAATCCATAATCTATTGGGACACTGGACCGCCCACGCTTTCGCAAGTTTAAGGGCATATATAATAAGTACGTAGTACTTGACTGATGGTGCATACATATGTTACTTGTCCTAGCTATTAGCTTGCTTCTCGATGGAAGATGGGTATGATATATGATTTGCATGCAAGCATCCCGTCATGATTGGTGAAGAACTGCACCCGGCCGGCACATGCATCTGATCCAATGAGTATCGAGTAGAGATAGCAGATATCTACTGCACGTGGGCAGTTTTAAGTTGTCCTCGTAACCTGTGGATCAGGGACAAAGCAATGTAAGCCGATCATGTGCAAAGCATGGAATTAAGTAGAGAGATCGAACAAGATTACATTCTACATGTAGAGTTCTTTCATGGAAGAAAATTGCATGGGCTCTATATATTGGATGATGAGAAAGATCGATGGGAGTTGATATGGATGTTACCAAAAAATAGCTTTCTCCCATTTGCAGGCTCTGCATCAGAATTCCATAGTCGTTGACTGGGAGGGGCGCCCCGGTGGAGTGGACGAGCATCACATCCTGGCCGAACATGGCTCGCAAGTCTATTGGACCCCTCGGGACCTCCATTGGGACTCCATTAATGAACACCGTGATCGTCGCTGGAATTAGCAGACAATCAGCCAATTAATCAGCAGCCAGCATATAATTAATCGGTACTACCGTTTACTCACGGTTGGGACCTCTCTATCATATGGGCATGCATACTGCATATATACCTGCTAGTCTTTTTGATTCCAGGTTCTGCCATAAGAGGAGGAAATGTTATCTGCTAGCATGCATGGACATTGCATATATTTGCATGCATGCAAACATAATGCATGAATTTAGAAGTAGTTCTCACTAATGGGTTATTAGTTGTTGGTAGTACTACATAATAGGAGTAAAAAGGGGGAAAATCAAATTACGCGCATGTACATGAGCATGCATACAGGAAATCCTGAAGTAACCAAAGTTCATTGCAGTAAATTTGATATTTAACACAATGGACATCGAATAGTTGGGTCATTCTTCAAAAAAAAAATAGTTGGGTCATGCATAAACATGTGTTAATTCCACTCCATGCATGTGCCACATGCATGTATTGAAGGGCTTAAGTGGATACACAAACGAGAGAGTAATAAGAGGGAGAGAGCCAAATTAAAGAAAATGAAGATGCATGCATGCATGTCACGAATCTACGAGCCAAATTAAAGACGATGAAGAGGGCCAAACTAAATATGCTGAGTTTGTCATGTAGTTTTAATTTTAGTTACTCTTTGAAATTTGATCGAGTCTCTAGACACACATCATGGTGGAGAGGACGACATATATATGTATCATGCACTATCTTATGCGCCGGTAGATTAGCTAGGATGTGTAACCGAACTATATTGAAGAAGTAAAGAACAATAACCGACGCGATTAAGGAAGACCAAATAAAGTATGCATCCAAAAGACCCAAGCTAGATCTCCTTGAATTCTGCATCACTTCAATACAAACAAATTAAATTGTAGGGTGAATTCAGCATTTACATCGTCAAAAGTTTCTTCAGTTGTTTGATGCATATGCGCAAGCAAAAACCGCATCAAAAGTTTACAAACTAAGAGTCTTTCCGATGAAAATAAACCAATAACGTAACAATGATTCGCCCTAAAAACATGGGAAACACATATATGCATGAGATCGATGAACCAACCAATTGAAGGGAACAATCACGTACTTAACCAAGATCCATATGCGCGGTACTCAACTCACCTGCAGGTAATTGGCACGAGTAGTACTGCTGCTGCGCGGCGGTGCTCGGCGCCGCCGAGGACGAGCCGCGGGGGCTCTCCACAAACCCCATCTGCCGCGAGATGGCGAAGAGATCGTCTCTGCCCCAGCTGTCCACGTCCCCCATCAGCCCCGACGCCAGCGCCGACGACGCGCCACACGACGCGTGCAAGTGCCCACCGCCGACGGCGCCCGACACACCCGCGCCGTGCGCGAACAGCCCCAGCGACGACCCTCCCGTGCTTGCCGACGACGACGAGGAGCTCGCCTGCTGCTCGTACTGGCACGCGCTCCCACCCATGGCCATGGGATGGACCGCGACGGACGGAAGGCCCACGGTGGCGCTAGCAGCTGGAGAGATACTGGAGGCTGAGGAGGAGGAGGAGGCCGCGGCGGCCGCGGCGGCCTGCATCTGGCGCTGGCGGCGGCGCGAGCGGGACCGGCGGTTCTGGAACCAGTAGAAGACGTTGGCGTCGCCGACTGCGCCGAAACGCTCGAGCAGCTTGCGGATGCGGACGGCCTCGTCCTTGGGCGGGTTGACCATGCCGCTATTGAAGATGGACTCGAGGATTAGTATCTGCTCCGGCTTGGGCGTCCACCGCGACCGCACCGGCTCCCCTGCCCCGCGCCCTCCTCCGCCGCCGCCGTGCTCCTCCGGGCTGCCGCCCGACGACTGCCTGTCCGGGCTGTCGCTGCTCCCCTCCATCGATGGATCGAATTGGATAGGGTAAATACTGAGCTAGCGTTGGTTGAACATACACTACGTGTGAACGGTAGTAGGTTTGTGCTTGGATCGAGAGAGAAGATCGAGTAGCTAGCTAGCTTGAGAACCAATATAAGGGGACAGCCATACCTGGACACTCGTGCCTTTGTTGATGGGTTGTACTTATAGGAGGGGGCTAGCTAGGGAAGAGGAAGAATGTCCTGGAGAAGTTCTAGTAGTGGTGCCTATCTAGTGGAGTGGATGACTAGTTTTGCATGATTATTTTTACTGGTCGATCAGTTCCGGTTGTAGTAAATTAAAAAGAACAAATGTTGGTTATGAGAAGCGAAGTGCTAATTAGCTAGTGTTTGGTTCGGTGCCAATCAGCCTCCCTGCTAGCTAGTCCGATCGGTAATTTTAAAATCTATACAAGATTTTGTTTAGAAAAATATCGAGCTAGGATTCCCATATTTTAGTTCAATTTCTGAGGATTATTTGTACCACTACTACCCAACTTTTAATTTATTGGGAGGTGACTGTATATTAAATCACCAGCATTGTGTATATATGAATCTAGCTTCTTGCTGATTGGGTATGAAAATTCTTACTTTTGTAGGGTACATATATACTGGTGGAGAACCCACTGGCCTTTCTGCAGAAATATAATATCAGTATGTGTGCGGAATGTCACACATACCTAGCTAGCTTGATGGAAGTGCTAATTGTGCTGTTAGCTATAGCAAGTACTAGTAATTGTGTGGTGATATATAATTGGGACTTTGTTTAGGAAGAGTATCAGGGGAGAGACTAGGTGGCATGATGACTAATTAAGATGCCCACTGATTACTATTCGCTGGTTTTATGGGATAGTGTAATGTTTCTAGTGATAGCAACATTGTCAGGGTGACTAAATAGCAGAAAGAATCTTTACCTGGTGCTTTGCATCTAACCATCACTTGCTGGTTAGCTGCATCGATCCCTCTATTAGGCAAAGTGGATGATTTTGTCTCTGGTGATTCTCTTCAACCGTTACTAAGGTGGATATGTCACATAACTAACGCTCTTCCTGGCTAGCAACTAACCAACGCCTCCCCCTCTTAAATACTTCTTTCGTTTTGTATACACACACACGGCATATAGTTTTGAACTGTTAACGTATCAACTACTGTTGCAATTTTTTTTCCAATTTTAACCCCTAGCACCTTTTTTTTTTCAAAAATTGCCCTCTCCCCGAACTCAGAAGACGTGACAGGCAATACGTGTCACTTACTGCGCCGCCGTAGCTTGGCAAGAGAGGAGACGTGTGCAGCAAGACGAGCTGACATGACACGGCAAGCTGAGCGCTGCCGAGCCGACATAGCTTGGCAAGTGCCTGCCAAGTCGCCCTTGCTCAGCAGGAGCCTGCTAAGCGCCCCCAGCTCGGCAGGCAGGCGCACAGATGGACAGGTAAGTGGACAAGTGCATGAGGGAGCGAGGGGGGTTGATTCCTCACGGGGCAGCGCGTGCAAGGGAAACGCTTTAATGACATAATGTGATGTTAAATTCTCGTTTTATTTGTGTGTTACTTGCGCTGGCTTCTCACGCATGCATATAAAATGCGACCCGTGGTCACATTACTGCCGAGCGAGAGAGAGCACAGCTAGGGAGGGGAAGGAAAGAAAAGAGAGATTTTCTGCTGAGCGAGAACGCATGGAGGCAACGCAGTTGTGATTTATCATCCTTCGCAGTTGGAAGAACTATTGAGCTGGTAATTACCTTTAGAAAAAAAGTATGCTTCATTCGAATGTGAGCAACACTCTTAATATATCGTTAGCGTTTCAATAGCTTAATAGTGGCTTTGTAATATGGAATAATCTAGGTAGCCATATTTAGTTGATGGATGTATTTCTGTAAGTAGCCATTTTATTTATTGTAAATAGCTATAGAAGTGTGGGCCAGAAAAATAACTAAAATATTTTTATGTATGTCTGCACATGTATATTTATCTCTCTTATATGATTATAGAATGTCCGTTATACAAGGACATAATCTTATTTTCCTAAACTAAAAAGCAGAACTTCACCAAAAATATAATATGCTACTGCCTTTACTAACCACTCTTAGTTGTTGACTCATCTCCTTTCGTTTAAATGGTTAGTAATACCCTCCTGATCAACTGTAGATGGTCGAATCAGATGCATTGGGCCATGGGACTACTTCACCCATGGAGAGGATGAATGAGAGTTTGTCGACATATTGCGCAAACTAATGTAGTATCTGTGTTTCTGGCACAGTCCCATCTTTAGGAGACGAAAGACCCAGGAAGAAGATAAGGAGGCCTGGATGATGGATGTCTTCCTATATGCAGCATTATGGACAACACACATCGGCTTTTCTAGTGATTTAACAACATATAACAAGTTTTCGCAGTAAGTGGACAGCACACACCAACTTTTTCAGTGATTTGACAATACGCACCAGCTTTTCACAATGAGTGGATAGCATTTACCGACTTTCCCAGTGATTTGACAACACATACCAGTTTTTCCAGTGAAATGACAATATGTTCAAGCTTTACTCATGAGCAGTGCACATTGACCATCTATAAAATCTAGTCAGCACCATCGACCAAACCCAAGACTCGGATCGAGCTGATCTCAAACTAGGGGAAGAGGAAAGGGAGAAGAGAGGAGAGATACAAGACATTACTACACCGCTGGTGGGGATGTCAAACTAAGAAGAGATGCTTCACAAGCAAAAGTGGGTGGCCAAGAAGAAGGGATTATACCCACTAATTCTTATAAGGATGCACCCGTGTCACTAGAGTTTCCGCGGTAGCAGTGCGATAATCCAACACATATCATTCAGTACACACACCTAGCAACCGCCGCTCAGGCGCACTACACCTACGCTGAAGTTCTTGTAAGCACGTATTTACTATTTCACATTGCATGTTCCATTTTGCATATCTCTAACCCACTTCGTTCATGCCAAGTTATCTTCGACTAGAACAAACCTACACAAGTTGTAGAAATCGAGTATTAGGCCCGGGTCACAAGGGCTAAAATCCGCACAGGAGAGAAGGGAAAGGCACTAATGAACTCAAATATATACGACGACTAACTAGAACCATAGCTTCCAAAAGAAACATTGTATCTTACCTGTAGTTGGGGTTGATAATTCACACATGTTGCCACTTGTATCATATAAGTAGTGAGGCAAACATACAACTATAAATAAACCCCACGTGCCACATGTAATTCGCACATTCATTGCGAACTGCTTTGTCGACCTACACATGGTCTATTACGATAACTATTTGCAATAACGTATCTTTACTACTTAACACAAGGAGTTTGTGGTGGTAATTTATCTGCCCCTTCGAACCCCCTTGCATATTCCTAAAAAATTTCTACGCACATGCGAACAAAATATAATAGGATGTTTTAAAATGCATATCAAAGCACGCATTTTCAACAAGTTTGCATGGGGATTCACTAGTTACAAAAAATACTAAATTTACCACGTGGCACTTCCTAGCCGGTGCTACAATCGAGCGTCTTGGACCCCGAGCTTCTCCCGGCTAGGGTGGATATCGAGCCAAGTCCTCGTCTTATCAAGATTTTTTTGAAATTAACATAGTTTTATTTAATATTATTTTACATATAGTTTAGAAGTATTTTTACAAGCGAGCTAATGTAAAATCCAAATTAACGAGTATAATTAAAGCAATTTTGAACTGAGTCAATGAATTTTTTGCCACCCTTGCTCTCTTTTTTTTGCCACCCTTGCCCTATCTGCTAGCCAAGCCACTGCTGAGCTGGGGGCACTCAGCAAGCTCCTGACGAGTAGGGGTGGCTTAGCAGGCATCTGCTGAGCTATACTGGCTCGACGGCACCTAGCTTGCCATGCCGCGCCAGCTCGCCTTCTGAGCTGAGGGGGATATTTTTGCAAAAATAGATGTTAGAAGGCTAAAATTGAAAAAGCAAATATTGTAACAATGCAAGATACTTGAACATAGCGAACGTCCATGATCAAAGGGCATGACAGATTAGGTTCCTCTCCAATCAAATGGTGAGTTGCATCGATCAACATCACTAAAAGGGCTCAGTTCGTGGCAATCAAATCACACACCCAATACGTAAACAAATAAGAACAGACATCCGTGATTGCATTTCTCGTTCAACGATGGAAAGAGAAGCACCTCAGTTCCCACTATCATCACCAAATTGTCTTATCCTATTTGTGGGCATACGAATTATTAACAACTATACTAGTAATAGAGTCATCCAACCACGACTTGTTAAAGTGTTAACTCTACCAAACCTAGCTTTACTGTGCTGTACAAAGTCCACAAAAGCTAATAAAGCGGTGTGAATCCTCTGTATGGTGCTTGTCTAGCAAACTGATGAAAGCAAAGACATGCATAAAATTCATATTATCTGTTGACATCGTACGTTATGCAGGCTTTAGATTGTGATGTACTCAACTAAGATACTCGCTGCTTTCATGAACATATGTTGTCTATACCCTTTTCCTTTTAGAATGTTGAGCAAGATACATAATTAATTAGAGAACTACCCCGGCTCTCTTTACAAATCCCTTAACTAAAGTGTCCCTAGCGGGAACTGAACCTGTGACTTACCGTGTAAAACTATAATTACATCCAACATGTACATCACATAAATCTCGATATGCTGTTAAACATGGTCGATACCAGAATAAAAAGATGAAGTTGAGCTTTTGTACATGTAAAGTTCTTACTAACCATACTTTTATATTGAGTACTGCCTCCACGTTAAAATATAAGTTATTTAGGACATTTACACGGTCTCCAAGATGGTGACATTTTGACCAGCAATTTCTATGAAAATATGCTATTTCAAAAAAAATAACTATATATTATGAAAGTATACTTCATGATTGATCTAGTAACATTAATTTCATATTATCAATCTAGGTAATTCTTTATATATTAATGATCAGATCTAAAAATAATTAACCAACATGGATCCTAGAATGACTTATTTTGACATGGAGGTAGTATTTAGCTAGTTTTATATTGAATTCACACCTAGGGAATTCAGTTAAATGTTGGATTAATTGGGCTTGGTTCATTTTAATTTAGCAATTAATCAAATAAAATTCCTAGGCCCACTATTAATGCTAGGTGCAATAACGGTTAGTCCCACATGGAAAACTGACAAGGAGTTGACTCAACTTAAATGGGTTGCAATTGTGTGCTCCTATAGACAAGTTGAGGAGGGCAGTTGGGATGCCACACGTGCGCGCCGCCGTGCCGCGCCGCGTGGCGTGCGGTCGGTCGGTCGGACTGTCCTGGCCGGACGTGATGTGCTGGGCCAACTTTTTGCGGATTGTAACAGTCGTGTTAAGGCGCGTTAGTGGGATGTAACGGACGTGTTGATTGCACCGTGGTTATGGCGTCCGTTACTGGTAACGGACTCATTATGGTGTCCAGGCTCGTCTCTCTAGCTCCCAGGCACAGTTACATAACTGGCCCTTTCCTTCTTTTTCCGTGTGGCTATTCTCTGCTGCTACGCTGCTCTCTGCAATCTCCGGTCCAGAACTTTGCGTGCAAAAGATTCTGGGCGAGTAGGCCTCCGAAACTCCGTCCGCTTGTGTACTTGCACGGGTAGGTGGGCGATCAAGTTTTTGGGAAGCGCATTGTCGCGACTGCTCAATCTGTGACGTCATCTACTTCCTGGTGGTGAACTGTTCGCGAGACTGCACGGCGAACATCTTCCTGCATCACGCCTCGATCGACTACATCGAATAGGCCATCATGTCGACTGATGGTAACGGCGCATCTGGTGTCTCCGGCACTGGCCCCGCCCGAGAGTATAAACTGAAAGCTTCTCTGGTGTATTTGCTTCTGTGCACTATGCTATGTTAATAGGTGCTGATGTTAGCTTGTTCGTTAGCAAATATGAATACATGGTTGTTGGATCGCTCATGCATTTGTATGTCATATTTTATATGCTGAATTTCTAAATTAAAATATGCCGAAAATTGACTAGATATTCAACATTAAATATATGTATTGCATATGTTTGCATAGTCTTAACTTGAATTTACAAGAAATTAATGAGCGTAGCTCAGTTGGTAGGAGGTGTAGGTGTACACCTCCACCAGCCATGTTCCAGTTTTCTTCGGCTCGATTTGGGTGCCTTTCTTCTACTTAATGAAAAAAATACCTAGGTCTTTTCTTACTTGAATTTACCTACAAACTTGAATGGAAACCATTAGACAGTACTATAGAAGCTAAGCAATATATGTTGTTACCCGCAACCATTAAAATTCTTGCTTTTAACCAAACTATATTAACCTTCAAAGATATAGATTAATTTACACCAACCTACAAGAGGACCAGTTGTCAACTTCATGTCATGAGAATTTCTGTTGCACCGTTACTTGAACCACCAGTAGTTCTCAGTATGAAAAGATGTAAAAAAACAAAAACAAATTTTCAGTAGGATTTTTTATGCACCTAACTTTCAGGTATTTGTCTACAAAAATCAGTATATTTTAAAATAATTCAAACTAACTGCTAGATGTGAATCCAACAAAGCAAAAATCTAGCTGCTGAATCACTATAATACACTTAGCAAATTAAAGAAAGGGACTCTCTCTTCCCCTCTGCATTCTTTTGGGTAGATGCTCCTCCCCTAGTCACCCCTAAAGAGAGTCCAAATCACATGTGCTGTTAAAAGGCAGGAGGGGACAGCTGGGTCCCACAATTTGGCTTGCTTTGACCTTATTAGGAGGATGATGCTGGGCCCCTGCAAGCTTTTCTTTCTTTGGTATCTCTCGTCTGCGCTTGCCCAAGTTTGTCTTATGCCTTTTGATTATGGCTAATAATTTTTAACTTTATTTTTTAAGACAGTAGATAGCGGAGACATAAACAAAATATATATCAGCAAGTTTAGAAAATCGTTTAAAGAAATAGCTTTAAAAAATTATTTGAAAAATTATCTTATTTATTTTGGCTTTCGAAGAAATCAGGGTTAAAAGTTATTCTAAAAGTTCAAAAGAACAGAATTGTAGTTTGTCTTGGCCTTGGCCATGGGCAGGTGTTGTTGGGTTTGGCCTCAACTTCAGGGGGGGCATACAAGCTCCATCCGGAATCCTCAGGGGGGCGCATTGGAACGTGGGTCGCCTACGCGATATTATTCTGGACGGTGGATTCTTTGTTTGAGCCCATCTCAAGCTAGCATCACACCGTTGCGACACCTGGGACAATCATTGCATAATAGTATATACTGATGTGTGTCATTGATTTAAAAAGGTTGTGGAGGTTGACTGGAGTGCATGTATCTAACGAGGAATAGAAAACCATTTTTGAATATAGTTTTTATCTTGAATATATATATATATATATATATATATATATATATATATATATATATATATATATATATATATATATATATATATATATATATATATATATATATATATATATATATATATATATATATATATATATATATGTCAGCTCAGATCACCAGTGGTGCACGCAAACATATTGTTGATTTGTCGATGTCCAATTTTATAAGGGCATCTCTGTGGAAACGATATAATAGTATTGCAGTTATGGTGGTTCGTCATTTGAGTTGACGAGTTCATACAATGAATGCAAAGCGGTTTCATGAACAAAGCAATTTTTTATGCTAGTACTAGTGAAGAGACATATATACAGCTGCTACATTTTGATACATATCAAAACCAAATGCCAAATTCACTTCATGTCAACATGCAACGCACGCTCGCCACATCGACCCAGAGTACGTACGTATTGAGCGCTGAGAAATCACGTATGGATCGCAGGCTCCAGGCACAGAGGATCCGCGTCCCTGTGGTCCCACCGTCAGGGTGACTAGGGCTGACGTGGTGTGGACGTGACTATACCCTGGCCGACCCTGGGCAGCAGCAGGCGGAAGGGTCAGTTGCAGCAGGCAGCGGCGGCGGCGGCGGCAGCGGGCGAAGGCACCGATCGCTGGATAAAAATCCCCCGCTCTCCACGTCTCACACTCACGCGGCGCGCGTAAAGTTACGAAACGCTCTCCGCGATCGACCGCGCGCGAGTTAAGAGGAAGAAAAAGGCAGACGAGGCGACAGGGGAGGGAAAGCGAGAGGAGACAACGGTGAGCGGCACGCGGTTGGCCCATGGGTCGGTCGTGCCCGGCCGTGTTCGCTCTGCGCGCAGCACGCAGCAGCAACGAGCGAGAGCGAGAGAGAGAGAGAGAGATAGAGGAGGGGAATTACAAGTAAACAAAGGGAGGGAAAGCGACAGTGGCGAGGCCAGAAATGCTGGGCCGCTCGGGCGACGACGACGCGGGAACCGCGCGGGGGCACTGCGTCACGCCTGTCGCCATGCGCTGCCTCTCCTTGCCGCTTCCGCGTCGCGCTCACTCTAGTCGCATTGGATCGGGGCTTTTTCGCGCGCTATCCCTCGTCGTCGCCTTCGAATCCGATCGACGTGCCAGCCGGCTGCGGACGTGCCGTTGGTCGCGCGCCAATAATGCGCGCGAGGCGCCTGCCTGCATGCATGCATGCGCGCATTGGGATCTGCGTGCGTGCATGATCAGAAGTTACTGCCGCCGCGTACCAGGATTTGACCTCAGTGCAGAGCGCCTGAAACGTGGCTCGTTGGTCCGGATCCTCACGTAGATCTACGTATGTACGTGGTTGGGGATCCCGATGCACGCACCAATCATGCATGCGCCCCGTCCCAGCGTAGCTAGCCTCTCTGTTTTGTGCAGAAATGGCAGGCTGCTGCGGTAACAAAGTAAATTCACGTTGCTGCGGTACTTACAGGAGGACTACTGGTCCTCGATTGCATGATAGGAAAGACAACAATTTACTACTAGATCGTGATAGCACAAGCGTGACAGCACCCAAGATCGTTAGCACTGCATTTGCTGTACTGTTGATGAATGATGACGGCCTACAATTGTCCCGGAGAACCTGCACCGTCGCTCATGATGGTTTTGAGAGTAATAATACTTGCGTTGGCACGTACATATTCTTTCCGTTCTTAGTTTGACTTTACGTACTCCTAGCTTGCTTGATAGTCTTTTTAAGACTGCTCCACGATGTTTAGGCACACGTGCATTCTGGCTCGTGGCTTGGCTTCACGGAGTGCTAACCTACTAAGGTCCCGTCTAGAGCATGGAATTTGTTTTTTCTATTCCGCGGAAATTGAACTGTTTCAAACAAGGTCTAAAAGGAAAACTAGGTAGAATTAATCACTCGGTACAGTTTAATTAAAACAAGGAAATATTTCCACATCACTGTTGGAATTGAACTTTTTTTTACGAAATCCTTCAAGATTAGTGCAAAATTCGTGATTACCAAATAGGCATATACAGTCCACTTATCCTCGTTGCAGTAAGGCAGTACAAAGTCAATTATATTGGTAATGTAGTACTTTAATTTCTTGGCGTTCCAAATTCTCCGCCACATTCATGACCGACAGACAAAAAAATTCGGCAGTGCCGACCACGACCAGGACAGGAATTCCATCGCGTGTACTACTTGCTAGTTGCTACTACTCACTGTCCAAACCAAACCACAATGATGCAAACATGCCTAACACACTTGACCTTCCTGGTTGGGTTCCTAAAGTTTGTTACTGGGATGCAAAGCCGATGGAATCTTGCGTGAAAAGGTGGATAGGGTTAAGCTAATGCAATGATCAATTCACCAACATAACCCTAGAAATGAGGACACGAGGTAGGCTTGAATCATCGATGCACACCATCCATTTGCCTCTGAAGTCAAACATTGGTAAAGGTATTTGATCAATTGGTAGAAATAGTACTTGCAGTACATGAGTTTTTCTTCTTTTTGTTTTGAAAGTTTCTGTTGCGACGACAATTCACCTTCTGGTGGCTGATAATGTTGCATGGTCTCTCAGGCTTCGTTTGGCATCGTGGTGACTCTTTCAAAGTTCTTCAATTTTAACGTCTGGACATTTTAATTGATTAACAACCACATTTCTAAAGTTCTTCTGTAATGTTGCTTCTGCTTCCGCAGCGCGTATATCAATGACAAAGTGACCCTAATAAGTTTTTGGAGCTTTTTTTTAAATAATCCATTTTTTATTAAAAAATACAGAAATATACTTGTGTTTTATTTTTTTTACAGAAATAACCTCCAGTCGCGTAACCGTTGGATGACTAGACCCTGTCGCTCAACAGCCGAGCGACAGGTAGGCAGTAGCTCTACGCTAGGCGACAAGTATGTAGTCGACCACAGGTACGTAATCGAACCGACGTGGTCAAAACAACTTGGTCGACCAGCGTGGCCGAAGCAACGTGATTGACATAATGTGGTCGAAGATTAGTGAGTGGTCGAAGAGAACAATATGGTCGAAACATCATAATCTAAATATCATGGTTGAAGTGAACAATGTGGTCGAAGATTAGTGAGTGGTCGAAGTGAACAATGTAATCGAAGATTAGTGATTGGTGACTGGAAGATACTATCGCCGAATGGTTGGGCGACAGCACCATCATTCAACCGTTCAGTGATTGGCCTGCTATCGCTCGACCGTTGGGCAAGAGGGTCCAGTCGCCCAACGGTTGGGCGACTGGAGGCTATTTCTACAAAACAAATTAAAACATAGGTATATTTCTATATTTTCCAATAAAAAAGATTATTTTAAAAAAATTCTAAGTTGTAGTGGTTGCACTAGATAAAGGTATCTCCGCCAAATCATACCCTCAATTTTCTTTAAAATTTATGATTTTCACTTTTAAGAGAGCATTGAACAACTTTGCCATTTTTCTAATATGCATATGTGTAGGACTAGATAGAAAACAGAGGGGGTGAATGGTGCCTTAAAATTTTCTCTCAAGTATTCACTTATCCTTTACTCCAATAGCTACAAAGCTATAAAAATTAGGATAGCAATCCCACTGGGAAACCAGATATTCTTAGAGCTGAGCAAAAATAGTTAGAAAAACAACATGGTCGAATTTCGACTACGTGGTCGGAAGTCCCACAAATCTGAGCGCAACCTGATAAAAAAAACACCATGGTCGGAATTCGACTAGCAGTTGGAAATCAACGTGATCGGATTTTGACTACCAGTCAGAAATTAACATGGTCAGAATTCGACTCTAGTGGTCAACGACCGGAGAGTGGTCGAATACCGACGTAGTTGAAAACCAACGTGGTTGAAATTTGACTCAAGTGATCAACAACCAGAGAGTGGTCGAAATCAATGTGGTCGAAGCCAATGTAGTCGAAGGCCAACGTGATCGAAATTCGACTTGAGTGGTTGAAAACCAATATGGTTGAAACCAGCGTGGTCGAAGGCCAAATCAACATGGTCAAAACCAATGTGGTTGAAGGCCAACGAGTGGTCTAAAACCGACGTGATCGAATTAGGTTGGAATACAACTAGTGAGATCGATGACCAGTGAGTAGTCGAAACCTAACGTGGTCAAAAAGAGATAATGTCGTCAAAGGCCTAATCGTGGTCAAAAACTTGAACGTGGTCAAAAAAACCAGAGAAAACATATGATGAACAGAGGCTTTCAGCAGGGTTTTAAAAACCAAATTTGATGTAACTTTTGATCTGTAGATCCAAATGATATGAAACTTTGCAGGGATCTTCGCTAGGATATTGTGAACCTATTGTAACAAACGATCATAAGAATTATGGCTAAAGTTGAGACCTTTTTCAGTTTGTTGGAAGGTTTCCCCAAAACCGAGTCAAAATCGAAATTGGTGAATACAACTTGCTCGTGGGTGGATGATGACCAAGAAGGATCTAGATGTATTCTCACATGTCGCAATAAGTTAGATTACCAAAGAAATTAACTCAAAAACCCTCAGATCAAGAAATCACAATTTAACCCAAATCAAGCAAAAAACCGGGTTTCTTAAAAAACTTCCTCTAGATCGTGCCTAGATGGATGGGATCTTATCTTCAAGAGACATCACCTCCTCTTGCACATCCTTGGCACTAGAAAACTTAAGAGAAGAGAAATCCAAACAAGAAAGCCAAGAAAATCAAAAGCGCATAAGAGGATTCATGGCACAACTCACTTGAGCAAAGTTTGGATGTCCATTTCACTTAGAGAGGAATGTTTTTATAGCCAATCCTTTAGGATAGCAGAGCTCTAAGCCTATAGCATACACACACAAGGTTCCAACCTAAGAAACCCTAATCTCACATGAGAGGGAGGAAGAGCTAGCCACCACAAAGACTTAGCCAAAATTTTCAAACCCTAGCTCTTGCCTCTCCTCTCCTTATATAAGCTCACAACTAGAACCAAAAACCTAATTGATCCCGCCATTAGGCCAAACCGAGGATAACCCATTAACCCCACCTAACACCTGATTTTACTCACACACGCTTCTCAAAGCAGTTTACAACCATTAATCCATTAGTGAATCAACACTTGATCCACTTCACATTTTCAGCACATACAATACCTAAACCACTTAGGCCAACGCCGTGGTTTCATGTACATACCGCCACTCTTTCGATATTTGGGCAATTTATCAAAATACCCCTCTACCGCCTTCCACGAAACTTCCCGCTTCCTCTTCCACGAAGCATCACCCATGATTCACCATATTCCACATCGCCCAAATGACTTACTGCCAAGCTTCTCACACGTCCGATCCCACCGAACCGTCATCGCTTGCAAACAGCCCAAGTCACTTGGCGCACCAAATGCCTCTTCTCGCACATGATGGCACCCGGCTTCCTTGACCATCTGGACCTCGACTCCTCCCTAAGCCTAGTCTTGGTCCACCTTACCATTGCCCATCATGAGCACCACTGGTAGCTCCCACTCCGGTTCCTCGTCGTCCCGACTTGCAATCACCCCACAAATCTCAGTCATCTTCGATATCTCTTTGACCGTTCTGGACCTCAAAACCACCCTGTTCTAGTCCCGGTCCTCCTACGTCTCATCATGACCTAGCTCCAAAGTCTTACAACCAACAACATCAAGCAAACCGTCACGTAGCACCGCACAACACACAAAGTCATCAATTGCGCAATTCATCCAAACAATGCTTAATGCAAAATGTATGCACCCAAATACTAATCCTAAAAATATTGATCCTAAACTTAAGACCAAACAATAAACCCATATGCACACAAACAACAACACCCAGATCAAACCATCACCAAATCCCCAAAAGCGCTGCTTTTCTGGGAAGATCGGTAGTTCTGGTCTTAACACGCTGATACTTCTGCACCTTGCAAACTGCACTAGACCTCTTTGGAAAAAGTATACCGCAACTCATAGCGGAACTACCGCCTTGCGGTACTACTGTATTTACATCTCCAGGAAACAGTCCAGCTCAAATGCAATCCTTACAAAACCCTCAAATACCAAACTCAAACTCCACAAAATACTCTAATTTAAAAATTAATTACTCATCATAACCATAGAGTGACATCTACATAGTCTTACAATATGTGATGCCTCCATAGCATTGCTACATCATCGTGATTGCTGACAGCTACAAGACAAACCTAGCTAGTATTATTCAAACTCAAATTATATATTTTCATGCAAAGATACTGATACTAAATGTAGAATAGGAGAGGTAAAAAGGAACGCCACTAACATAAAGAACTTATTATCCATAATAATTATGATGCATACACTAACCAAAAAGACTGGATTAAATTTACCGAACATTTTCTTTATCAAAGGAGCTTCATGTCGACGCGACAGGTTCATTAGCCGTGACTTTTCGCGAGCATATTGCCGAGATAAAAATCAAGGAGAAGAATGGAGCATGAGTCATTGTAGGCTTTTGGCTCCCTGCCGGAGTTAGCTTTTTTACATTCCTAATGATTGTGCGTGTTTACATTATACAATGCCAATAGAACCGTGTGCGTCAACATTTACAGGCATTATTTATGCGGTTGCAACTGTTAGGAAACTTTCCAAAGACCATTTACTTGAGCACCATTAGACTCGTGCACCTTATAGATAGCATAGCAAATAATTAGTCAAATGGAGTACTAGTGTTTAATTATCTCGTTGTTAAATTGGCAATGATTGTCGTTAACTGGAGTACATTGATATGTTGTGCATGGTGCTCTTGAGGTGTATATGATCTACGATTAGCTTTACTAAGCACTAAGCAAAGTGTTCCTCCCTGATCAATTCGGCTTAAACTTCTGGCTTCCGGCTTATTTTTTACTATTCACAAATTTCGTATTTTTCTGAATTTTTTGCTTTTTTGTAATTTTTTGCCGGATCTTTTTTCCCGTATTTGTTTGTATTATACGTAATAGGCCAACATATTTTTTATATTTTTTAATTTTTTTTAAATTTAATTATGCTAAATAAGCATCTGTCAGCTACAGTATTTTTTTCAGCCAGCTATAGCGCTTTCAGCCATAAGCCACCAAAAAAAAGCCCAACTGATCACCACCAGAACACTTGGTTTCCTCGTTGCCCAACACGCCCTAGAACCAAAAGTGTTGGAAACATAAGCAATATTTTAATTTTAAATTTTACTAGGAGGCAAATACAATAAACCAGTGATGCAAAACTTACTATTAATAGCATGCTACTCAATATACTTTAGAATATACGCAAGAAAAATATATTAACAAAATCGAACGTGAGCGCGAACGACTTACTTTTTCCGCCTGATGAAGAACAGGAAGCAGCGCAGGCTTAACGCAGTGCAGAATGTAGATGACGCAGTGCAGTGAGCGGTCGCACAGATGCGCTGCCCAGAAACCTTATTGCCGCCCCGTGCAGGTACCATCTACGGGAACGGTTCGGAGATAGCCGCTCTTCCTCCTTCCAGTGCACGTCGGGAAGAAAGGTCGATGAGATTCAGACGGCACAACACAACAGCACAAGCTCGCAGAGCAGAAAGTAGAGAAAGAATGGAGGTGCAAAATTCTCTTTTTATTCCTAGACATCTCTAGGCCCTTTTAAGGGCGCTGCAGTTATTCACTAGTAACTGCAGTTATTCACTAGTAACTGCTGCGTTATAAACAGAATTATGCACTGGTAACTACCTCATCAAATCACAAATTAAGCAGTGTAAATTCACTTGTAACTGCCTCATTCAAATGTTTGAATCTCATTCAAACAGAGAGAGAGAGAGTGGTGCAGAGTTCAGCAAAAATAAAGATAGACTTGGTCTGCCAAGTGGCGCGTCACGTCACGGTCGCGCGTCATAAGTCACGGGAAAATATGCGAATACGTGCGCATGCATGCGCACGTGTCTGACTAGTCAGAACCCTACTCATGCCATCTCTATACATATTCAAGGAGTGATGAGAACTCCACCTTATAAATCGGTCTTCCTCACCTTGCCTTAACAATAAGGTACTAAACTATGTATACTTTGGAATTAAGGAAATGAACCATACTCAAATGGACCAATTTCTAACAAAAAAGAATCTACATACAAAGAACAAAGAACATAAATGTGTACTTTTATATGGGAACTTTTCAACCAAGAGTCATCGTCGTTTTCCTGCTGGAAGCATGCATGTACAAAAGTACGCAATGTTCTACTAAGCGATGGCACATCATTGTGTGGCGTAGACGAAAATACATATACTCCAACCTCAGTAGAGTACTCTAGTCCGTGGTACTGGGTTAAACACGTCGGAAAGTGAGGTAAAATTAAAGCCTAGTAACAAGTGAACACAGGGAATTCTCAAAAATAAAAACAAACAAGTGAACGCAGATGTAGTCATTTTTTCATGAAGAAAACAAGTGAAGAAGCACAGAATGAGATGATCCGTCAATGTTGTGACAACCCCTTTTAAGAATAGGACCATCGTATTTCCAGTAACAGCCTAGAAATTTAGTTATGGACAGAAATAATATTATATCTGCTCACGAACATTTAAAAAGTATTGATTTGATTAAAATATGACTTGACATCCAAATGATAATAGCTTTACGGGCATTCAAACTCAAAACTTAACTTACATTTAGAAGAACCGATGAAACCATACAAGAATGCTTGAATACGGTTATAACCCTAACACGTTAGTTGATGTATCCTTCTTTCTTCAGGTATTTATTCTAATGAAAATAAGCAAGTTTGAATACACTGATACTTAACAAGCCGCATGAAAAGGCTATTTAATTACCATACTAGGTGTTCAACTGGATAGAGTCAAGGGTTGTAATATGACAATAATAGATGCAAAATTGTTGATAAAGAACTTTCCACTTAAAACAGTAAAAGTTATTTAATTAGCAAGGGAGTTTTGTCATCTGCAATTTTTCATATTAAATTCATCCAAATTGTACTTATGTCGTGTTATAGAAATCATCCATGAAACATAACTCCATTGACCGGAAGCATAGCATATTCGAATATCATTGATTAAACTCTGTAGAGTTGCCTAACTTTACCTATAAAATATCTCAAACTTAAAATATCAAGCTGTAGGCGCGCAACATGATAGTGTGCAACTGAGTTGAGACAATAAGGTCATTTCACTACTCTTTTCATTCTAGTTTCTGCCTGGTAGGCTCGAAACCATTCAACCATCATCAGGAATCCACTGGCCAGTATAGAAATTGGGGCCTGACGTTGAGTGGACCTACCATTATAAAGATTGGCAAGCGGCACAAAAGTCCAACTTCCATCTCGCCCCTTTTCCCACGGGTTATCCAAACGAAAATAGGATAACCATCACCCTACAGTTGTTCGATCGAATCGAGCAATGTAATAGATTAGGTTGACAAGTCAAGCATGTGGTTAAGTGAGTTCTGTGTTGCTTACTTGGCATAAGGGTCTAGTCCTTATTTGCTATAGATGAGGCTATCATTCACATACCATGTGCACACCGGTATCACACCACCATATCCAAACCAGAGTCTCAATGTTCAAATGAGGTTGTGGGTTCCAACTATCTTGTTGTTGCCCTCCAAGAATCCTCAATATTCATCTTTGTTTCAAAGTCTATCAGTATTGGACGGATATTTCTTAACAATATTTGTAAAGTATCTACATTTTTCTAATCTACCTACTAATTACCAACATGGTGATTTTATATTATAATAACACATACGGTTGTCAAGGTAATATGGCTTACGAGAGTATGAATGGGCTTTTCAGTGGTTAGATTTAATTATTCATCATGTCATTCTAAATTATTACTTTATGTAAATAACAGTGCTCAAATAACATAAAGGAAAATAATAATAATTAAATAATATGGGATCAATGTGACCAAAGACATGTGACTTACCTTCTTATGCAAGGTCTTCGATCACTTCTTCATAGGTTTTATGTTTGATACCATCTACTTTAGTTGCTTCAGTAGCTTCTTTATTGGCCAACTAGTCAAATCCGAATGCTAGCACAAAAAGAATGGATACAAATAAGTTTTCGCTTTGCAAAATGCAAGGTAGAAATAAAATAAAATCAGAATTCCTGAAAAAGATATAAAAGAAGGTGTGTTTGGATGGATAGGGTTTAAACTAAGCTTGTTTAGTTTGAACAAGGTTGAAAATGGGTTAGATAGGCTCAAAATTGTCAAAACTAGTATAAATAGGCTTAACAAGTTTCGGGTGAATACTAACGGGTTGGGTGAACAGTGCCGGGTTTGGTACTATTCCTAGTGGGTCGGGTTTGGTGAACAGTAGCTGTTTGGCTAGGCTTAGCAGTTTGCACAGTTTTGGGATGTCGATTAACTGTGTTGGCTGGCTGTGAAAAATATTGGCTCACATAGTGTGGCCTGGTTCAGTTGGCTGATTGGGCCAAGAGCTAGCTCGGCTTGCTTTGCTAGCCCACCTTGGTGGCCCAAGGAGCTCGTTGCCTAGCTCGCTCTAAAGTGAGTTGAGCTCGCTCTCATGGGCACTAAGACAGGGGAAGTGGTAGTGATGTTGAATTTGGTGATAGTGATGATGGACAGTGACGAGCGATGGTGCGGCGAGCAACTATAGGATGCGAGTAACCCATTTTGGGCACACGCGCGGGTGGTGGCAACCTAGAGATGGCCGATGATGGTGGAACCTAGCTAGAACAGGGCATGGCACAGTGAAGCTACGATGAAGCTCCAGCTAAATTGGGGGTGACCTGAGCATTTAGGAGGTTAGGGGAGCTCTATGGTGATGATGGCTTGGCTCGGGGTGGCTTGAGGAGGTCTGGTGATGGTGACCGTGGGCGGCAGAGCTGTGGTGCATGAGAATGGCAAGATAGGGGTGCCAAGGCTTGGCGGGAAGCTAGGGAATTGCTTTGTGGTGGTACGTAGATGCTAAGAGAATGACTAATTTGGTAAGAGCGAGGACGGAGATAAGAAATTTTGAAGATGGCTGAGGCTTGCTGGAATTGGGAATGATGGCATCGGTGCAGCTTCACGGGGCAGAGAATAAGATGGTGGGTTCGGGCATGACGGTGCACGAAGGAGAGGCAAAGGTAGATGCTAGCCTTGACGTTATAGCTGATGTAAGGCGGTTTGCATAGGGAGGGTGGCACGTAGGGAGAGCAGTGGCAAAGATGAACTCGGCTTGTGGGAAGCGGCATGGATGGATGTGCAGTTTTTGTAGATAAGGGAGTAGTACTAGCGGCGCAGGAGGCGTTGTTCTTCTTTGGAGTGGGCGCCTGTTGCTCCACACTCAATTTTTTAAGCATGTGGCATGCTTGTAGCATACTTATTTTCATAATACCATCTTTGTTGCAATCTTCTTTTAAATGGTGGCATACTTGAAGTATATCTCTTTTCACTCGAGCACATTTTGTACATTTTCTTTTGTTTAACCATGGCATACTTGAAGCATACATCTTTTCAATCTACTCTTTCTCATTTTCATTTATTTTTATCATAACATGCCAATTCAAATGAACATAAAAAGATTGCAGTGAGAAACATACGAGCCTCATGACCAAGATTAAAAAGAGACCTCACAATCAAGATAATCTTTTTCGAGGAACATTACAATGTGCTATCTACAATCAATCTAGCCAAAGTCTTCAACCATGTCATGTTTTAGTGTAAGTATAGCAAGTTGATTACAACCTATTGCGACCACGACTATATAGTGGATGAGTAAATATGATAAAGACAATTCTACTACTCATCATTTGATTTCAAAGGCTTGGACTTGATGTATTATTTGACAAATATGATAAATAAAGCTTTCGAAACATTTAAACACCAAGCTCCCACTTAGAATAATCTCACAGGATGCAACACAACCAACTCACTTTGCAACTAAGCAAAATAAGAAGAATCAAGCAGTTTGGTAAAAATATCAGCAACTTGAGAATCGAAATCAATGAAATGTAAGACAACATTTACCTTTTCCACATGGTTTCTAAGAAAATGCTAGCGAATATCAATGTGTTTGGTACTTGAATGTTGCATGGGATTTTTAGCAATACTAATCGCACTAGTGTTATCACAGAAAAGTAGAACACTATCTAATTCTAAGCCAAAATCCTTAAGAATAGATGTCATCCAAAACAATTGAGATCAACAAGAAGCAGTAGCTACATATTCACCTCAGCAGTGGAAAGTGCAATAGACACTTATTTCCTAAATGTCCATGAAACAAGAGATGTGCATAAAAAGTGATGTGCCAGAAGTACTATTTCTACCAATTCAACAACCCCCAAAATCTACATCTGAATAAGCTTTAAGGGTAAAACATGAGGAAGAAGAGTATCATAAGCCAAATTCCAAAGTTAACTGAAGATACTTGAAAATTCGCTTTACCGCTTAACGATGTGAAGCACGTGGGGAAGTTTGAAAGCGAACACACAAACACATAGCAAAGTGTATGTCTAGCCTTGAAATGGTGAGATGCAAAAGAGAGCTAATTATGCTTCTGTATTCCTTTTTATCAACAGACTCTTTATCTTCGTAAGGATCCAACATAGTTATAGATCCCGTGGGTGTGGAGATCAGTTTGATTGTCCCCATGTCAAAGCGACGAAGTAGATCCTTGGTATAGTTAGTTTGATGAACAAAAGTACCTAATTTTGATTGCTTGATCTAAAAGACTAGGAAGAATGTAAACTCTTCCATTCATACTCATTTTGAATTCCCAGTTCATAGTATACGAAAACTTGGAAATAAGAGCATGAGAGGAACCACTAAAGATGATATCATACATATTAATCTAAATGAGTAAAACATCATTACCATGCTTGATAGTAAATAAAGTCTTATCCACCTTACCCATTTGGAAGTCATTTTTTAGCAAATGTTATTTAATCCTATCATACTATGCTCTGGGTGCTTGTTTTAGACCATATAAAACTTTGGAGAATTTATAGACATGATCAAAAAACTTAGGATTCTCAATCTCAGGTGGTTGTCTGACTTAAACTTTCTCCTCAATATAGCCATTAAGAAAAGCGCTTTTCACATCCATTTGATAAAATCTAAAACCGTTTGATGTAGCAAATGCTAACAAAATACTAATAGCTTCTAATCAAACAATAGGTGCAAATGTTTTACCAAAGTTTAGACCTTCTACCTGGATAAATCCTTGAGCCACAATTCTAGCCTTATTTTGAACAACAACACAATTATCACTTGTTTATTCTTAAAGACTCATTTAATTCCAATTACATTATGACCATAAGGAGGGGAAACTAAAGTCCAGACTTTATTACGCTCAAAGTTTTCTAATTCCTCATGCATGGCATTAATCCAAGACTCATCAGATAAAGCGTGACTTACATTTTGGGGTTCAAAAGAGGAGACAAAAGTAGAATGAGCATATGAGTCATTGGAGTTATACCTACTACAAAGAACTCTCTCATTTAACTCACCGACCACTTGTTCAGGGGGATGACTTCGTTGAATATGTAGAGGAGCCTATGAAGTGGTCATAGGAGTGGTCGTAGATGTAGTCGGAGAGGTCGTTGTTGTCGTAGTGGCCTCTACCTCATGAGTGGTCACAGGAGTGGTCGTAGAGGTGATCGTAGGTGTCGTAGTGTGATTCGAGAACTCTCTATCGTCGTCGTCGAAGTCATAGAAGATATTCTCGAGTGTGTCAGAGACCTATATACCTATATTATTAGGTATAGTACCAAGATTAGCCTCATCAAAAGTGATCTCACAGGTCTCAACGATTTTGTTAGTTTCTAAATTGAGTACACGATAGCATTGAGTGTGAACTGCATAAAGAAGAAAGATGCCATCTGAGAATCTAGATTCAAATTTATCATGGTTGCCATGTTTAAGTATGAAGCATCAATATCCAAACACCCTCAAGTGAGAAACAGTAGGAGAATGACCAAACCGAAGCTCATAGGAGGTCATATGCAGTTTAGCTCACAAAAATACTCTATCCAAAATGTAACATGTAGTCAAAACAGCTTCAAAGCAATACTTCCTAGGAGTAGCTGTTCATTTAATATTATTCTAGCTATCTCGACCAAAGTTCTATTCTTGTGTTTGACCACACCGTTCTGTTAAGGCACTCGAGCTAACGAAAATTGATGGTCTAAACCTTTTTCAACACAAAAAGAAGCAAATAATGTGTTCTTGAATTCAGTTCTATTATCACTTCTAATTGCTCTAAGTGCTCCTGGAAGTTCATTAGCAAGTCTAAGAGCTAGCTCTCAAAAGTGACCGAAAGCTTCGTCCTTAGAGGCTATAAAATACACCCAAAAGTATCTAGTGTAATCGTCAACAATAACAAGAACATACCGTATGCCTCCGACTAAACCCTAGAAGGACCTACTGTGTCCATATGCAACAATTGACCCGGAGAACTAGTCATGACAAGTGAGAGTGGAGGATGTGACGATGAGACCATCTTACCATGTCAACAGGGTGAACAGATTAGATCCACTAAATTTTCAATTTTAAGACTAGGAATTTCTCTAACTAGATTCATATTACTAAGCTAAGCAAGATGAACAAAGACAATACGACCTAATCTACAGTGCCAGAAGAACAAATCTTTATAGCCTGAAGAAATAAGACACCTAAGATTAGAGGAAGCTGAATGCAAAAAATCACGCTTAAACAAGTGACCAACTCGACTAATTTTGATAAAAGATCACCAGATGAATCCAAAATACAGTATAAATGCTTTTTAAATTTCACCTCAAGATTATCGTCTACCAACTGTGAAACTAAATGCAAGTTATAGGTCAACTTACTAATAAGAGCGACATCCCTTAAGATGAATTTGTCATTGACATGCATGGTGCCTTTAGCAAGAACTCATCGTAAAAAAATGTCCCTAAAAGTGATCATCTCATCACCGAGGGCACGAGTGAGGAAGGAGAACCATTATGAGTCTCCAGTCATGTGGCGAGAGTAACCGGAGTCGATGAACCATATGTTCTCCTTCCTCTTACAATGAGCTACAAAGCACGAGCAATTGTCGGTACCTTAGTACTGGGGTTAGATAATGAAGATTTAGGTATCTAGTACTAAGATGCTCGACGAACAGGAGCAAAAGCATGCACTGATAAAGATTTAAATGAAGCATTAGCATTAAAAATATTTAAACTAGACAATCGATGAGGTGTCAATTCGACCACGAGGCGGTCTGACCTCAGCAGATCTGGTCTGACCGCTAATCGGTCTAAATGAGCAAAAAAAGCTAGTCAAAAATAATCTAACTACATGAGTAAAGCTGGTCTGACTCATAACCAGTCTAAATGAGCAGAGACTGCTGATCAATAGTCTCTTAAGAAGTTGGTCTGACCGCGGGAAACAACTGGTTGAAAACACTTCTGCATCCCATCCTTCTTCTCTTTTCATGCTTTTCTAAAACAGAATTGAACCAAATAACCGTTTTTACCACAATGACTTGATGAGTGGTCATATCAGCCGACTTTACAGCACTCAGTTTAGTAGAGAACTCTTTTACAATACCAGTAGATCTAAAGAAAACTTGTTTTGGTTTAGACCTCTACTTCAAAATTTTCTAGTTCGAGTATCTTGACAACTTTAGGAGGATTTTCTTAGCATGCTCAATGAAATTAAATCCTAGACCATGATTTTTCACACTAGTTTTTGACTTGTCTAAGATCATATTCAAGTTCTTCTTGCCAAAAGAAAACCTCTCTAAAATGTCCTTAATGTACTCATTTTTTTACATAGTGAGAACACGATAAGCAATTAACAGATTCATTAGCAAGATCCTTAGAAGCACTAGCCTGAATCATTCTCTCCTTTTTAGCAATATCATTAAGTTGTCTAGTCAATTCTTCTATTTTAGCGTTAAGCTTAGGACAATTAGAGCAAGAAAGAGTCTCACGATAAAACTTTTGTTGAATTGATTTCTGAGATGAATTAACTCTATCTTGTACCAACTCACACTTAGAACATGTTTTAGAAGAGTTAGACTTAAGCTTTTTAATTTCATTATTAGCAAGTTTAAGTTTTTCATCACAAGAATCATGTTCCAATCTTAGTTTATCAAATCTATCGGTTACATCTCTAAGTTGAACCAAGTTAGTTGCATTAACAGATCTAGTAGTTTCCAACCCAAAATGTAAGACCTAACAAGCTTTACGAGAATTATCTTTAGGAATAGATGCTCTAAGTCTATTAATCTCATAATTCAAGTTTTTGACTACAAAATTATTTTCTTTAAATTTCTTTTTAGTCTTTTTTAGTTCAATAACAAATTTAATTAAACCATCTTTAAGTTGATCATACGACGGTCTTACCTCATCGGGATCACTGTAGTCATTGTCGCCATTGTTTCTTGCCATGAAGCACATGCCCATGAAGTTGTCGGTGCTCTTCTTCTTACCGCCGTGGTCGCCATCGTCGCAACTCTCAAAATCTCTGTCTCTCAAGTCAAGGTGCATGTTGGCTGATAAGACTTTTTCATCAACCTTACGATTGAACTTTCCACTCTTGGTATTATTTTTGGATGATCGATGATGATAATTCTGATCTTCTATGACCACTTTCCCTTTGAGTTTTGGACAATCCATCTTAATGTGATCTGGCTCGCCACACTCAAAGCACCTGATCAGACCTGGAGCTCCATCTCATTTTCTCATCCTCATATTATTGAGAGCCTTGTACGCTCGTGAGGAGATTAAGACCAAATCCTCTTCAGGAAGCTACTTGAACTAATCTTCTAAAAAAGATGATAAAGTAGACAAGGAAATGCAAGATAAAGCACTCGCCGAAGTAGCAAGCATGGTGTTAGTCACAAGTGCTAAAAACGAAGATTTATCAATCTTACATGGCAAAACTTCTATCTCATAGGTTTTCAATCTAGAGTACAGATCATCTATGGTAAAAGTATCTAGATCGATAGTTTGATTAATAGTCATGACGACCATCAACCATTCTAAACCTAAAAACCTCAAAATTTTAGTTGTATTGTCTCCATCAGCTTGAATAACACTAATTCCGCATAGGTTACTCAAAATCTTCTCAAAACGAGCAAAAAGATCATCTATAGATTTACCAGGCTTCATAGTAAAATCAGACTACTCTTTTTTATATAGATTCTTGCGCTCCTTTTTGATTTTATTGGTTGCTTCATGATAATCGCAAAGTGTTTTCATATTAAATGGGCAGAAGCAATATAAGCTACACGATCAATTTTTTTTTTGCGACAAATCCTTTGAAAAAGCAAGTTATAAGCACGAGCATTTAAATCAACATCTATTTTATTTTTGTTAGTAACATCAGCAAAAACCACATAAAGTTGAGAAACATTTTTCCAGACATCACTACCTTAAGCCTCAATGTAAGCTTGCATATGACACTTGTAAAAAGTAAAATCAGTACCACCTAGCATAGGAAGACGGTTCACATACCAATCTGATTCCATCACTACCTGCTCTAATACCACTTGTAGGATCGAATACTGCAATCAGAGGGAGGTGGATAATTGTCGCCACTTTTTAGAGTCTTCTAGAGATCAATGAAGATTTTGACCACTCGGTGCAAAATCGCCTGATCAATCGCTCAGCGCATGACCGCTTAATCGATCGCTCGATTCAACCGCTCGCCCAATCGCTTTGTAGAAATCAGCCTCATATCACTTATTACCACTGCTAGTTCATCGAGTACTCGAAAACACAAGTACTCAGGAATTTCTATCGCTTCACTCAGAACACTTAGGAATCATAAGTATCATAGCACTCCTAGTCTATGACTACCGATCAAAAAGTTTAAGACTACCAACCAGCAAAGTCTACGACTACCAATCAGAAAGTATAAGACTATGACAAAGCATTGTAGTTACGACCATCGAAAAAATACTGTATCTACGACTCTTGACCAATTACTGTAGCAAATAACATTACCACCTTCAACTGGTTCATTGTATCTAATGACCAGTTCACTGTTCGAGGCTAAAGCCTGCCGATTACCTACCGTGATCGTTCTGCCTTGGTCGAAATGCCGTGCTCGAAGCCTGCCATGGTCGAAATATCGTGTTCGTCATGCTGTGGTCGACGTCTGCCGACCAAATTTGTTAACCTGAATACTCTAACAACAAGAGTGCATCGATCAGAATTTTCACAAATGTAAATCTTAATAAAACTCAAATATCAATTATTAATTGCCACTAAACGCACCACTCTATGGTCTAACAGATTGTCACAGATGTTACGTCCGACACAGGACGATGCGCGGACAAATCATTTCTCTGCAGCGTGGGGGGCCAACGAATAGCATGATTCGCTAAGGAAAGAGAGCCCCTATAAAGTGAAAAACTAAAGCGGCCAAAGTGCGCCGCGCTCTCTAAAATTCCCTCGTCCCTGCGCACCGATACCCCAATTGTGTCCCAAAAGCCAAACCGGCGGCTAGCTGCATGTGTAATATTTAAGAGCATGTAGTAATTTCTGACGGCCTACTAGTTTCTTCCGAAGACTACTGATGGACTTCACGAAGAAGCTAATCAAGTGGGATACTTTATCTTTCAACACGAGAGAATCATATATGTTAGTAGTTGTATGCTTGTCTTTAAGAGAGCTTAAACTACAAATGTCTTTAGAGCAACTCCAGCAGGAGCCCTCAAATCAGAGCCCCTACTTTTGATTTGAGGGCTTCCCCTACTTTTGAAGGCCCTGTTTTTTGAGTTGAACTCCAGCAGAAGCCCTCAAATCAGGGCCCTCAAATTCAATCCAAGTGAGAATGACATGTAGGGCCCACTCATCATTCTCAAAATTCTCTACTGCTCAGCCGCCGCTTCGCTGCACTGCTCACGCCACCGCCGCCGCATCTCCCGCCTCCTCTGCCACGCCCCTCCTCCCCCGCGCGCGCCCTCGCCTCGCCGCTCCGTTCCGGGGGCCGCCGCCCTCCCGCTCCTCCGCCGATGCACCGCCGCCGCCGCTCGTGCGCGAGGTGCAACAAGGGGGCATCGGGAGGGGAACTCGGGGAATGGGATGGGGATCTCGAGACAGACGCCCGTAGCCGGTGTCTCGCCTCGCCGCGCGCCGAGCCGCCTGCGTCGCGCCGACGCCACCCGCTCGCCCTCCCATGCCCGCTCGCTCTCCCACGCCGCCGCCGCCTCCCACGCCGACGGCTGAAGCCGACGCGCGCTGGGCCTGCTGCTCCTTGCGCTCGGTCGCCGCCGGCAGTGCAGCTCAGCGGCCGCCCGCTCCGAGAGAGCCGCCGAGAGAGGCGGAGGCGCCGGGAAGGGGGCGGCGGGAGGGGGCGGAGGCGAGGCGGCGGTGGAGGGGCGAGGCGCCGGGAAGGGGCGCGGGGAAGCGGGAGTTGGGGACGGCGGGAAGGGGCGAGGCGGCGGTGGAGGGGTGGAGGCGCGGGAAGGGGAAGGGGGGCGGGGAGGCGGGACGGTAGGGGAGGGGCGGCGGGGAAGGAGCAAGGAGGAGGCGGGACGGCGGGAAGGGGGCGGAGGCGGCGGTGGAGGGGGTGGAGGCGCCGAGGAAGGGGAAGGGGTGGCGGGGAGGCGGGGACGGCAGGGGAGGGGGCGGCGGGAAGGAGCAAGGAGGAGGCGGGACGGCGGGAAGGGGCGGGCGCGGTGGAGGTGGAGGCGCCGGGAAGGGGCGGCGTGGGAGGCGGGGACGGCATGGGAGGGGGCGGCGGCGGGGGAAGGAGCAAGGAGGGAGGCGGGGACGGCAAGCGAGGGAGGCGGGCGGGCGAGGGAAGCGGGCGGGCGAGATGCAGGCGGGGGGGGAGCGGGAGAAGTTTCACGGTGCGGGAAAAAAACAGGAAAATGAGGGGTGGAGGGGGAGCCCCTAGGAATGAGGGGTGGGAGGGGGATTTAAGGGGCTCCTCAAATTTGAGGGCTCTAGTAGGGGCCCTGCTGGACCTCTGTTTTTGCCTCAAGCCCTCAAATATGAGGGTTGAGGGCTCAAGTAGGGGTCCTACTGGAGTTGCTCTTAGTTAAACCGAAGGATGAAAGTGAAGTTCTTGGAAAAAGAGCGCAAGGAGTGAAAAGGAGTGCAAGGAAGAAGAAAAAAAGAGAGAACGAGACGGCGACCAGACCTAGCTCAGAGAGGTGTCGAGATTAAGAAAGTCAAAACCATGCATGAGAGGTTGGTGGTCGGGTCAGTGTCCCTCTCAGGTCTCAATAGCGATCTGTTCCCCAGAAGCAGGATATGTGCAGACATTGATCTCAAATTGCGCTTAGCAATGGTAGCTAGTTAGCTTGGTTTATGCTGGTATGGTCAGCAATATCTGCTTGACCTGTTCGCCCATGCTCGCCAAATTGTGTTGAACCTTCTTGGCTGCGGTTTTGCAACTGGATGCTATCTCCTTGTCAGTAGTTCAGCACCGCGGGCCGGCTCTTGTAGGGCACTAGGTACTAGCTTAGCCATGCAGCTTGTTACAACGTCAGGATTATGGGCATGTAGAAATTATTGCCGCCTGCATGCGGTGTACTAGATGATGATACCAGAAGATGAGCACATATCCATATGTCGTTCAAGTTGGTCAAACAAAGAAGAATACTCCTATAAATGGTGTGGTAGTATATACTTAATTGCTTTTTTTGGGGGGGTGTATGTTGGAAATTAAGCAATTTCAGCAATAGTTTTAGTTTGATTTCAGATTTAAGTATGAGCAATAAAGTAATATTCCAGCGATTTCTATATGACAAGAGGAACAACAGAAGGTATATGAACATTGAAGTACTGATCCAGTCATATGAACAATGGAATAACATTATCAGGGTAATCATGTGAGCCTCAAAACCTTGCATAATGCATATAGATTCGTGGTTAGATTTTGCTCTTTGATGTCAGGCTGCACGCGCAGTGTGCGTGGCCTCCTCAACACTATTGATCAAGTCTTAATCACAATTAGGTGTGACAATTTCCAAGAGATAATGACAGGTTGTGAGCTCTAAAATTACTTACCAAATGCTAACAGCAGTCTGCGATTAATTGAACTAAATACTGACAGAACTAGTATTGCTAATTTATAAGCAGACTGCTCTAGCAGAGAAGCGTTAACAACATGAGAAGGTAAATAATCAACTTGGGTAGACAACAGAATAGCTCACAATCTATCTTATAGCCACAACTTATCACACCGATATCACTTTGATCAATTTTCTTCACAGAGCAATTTCACAGCCCACAGAAATCATGTAAAAATTTACCCAGCACTAGTGATCTTAGCAATTCAAATATGAACAAACATATACATACATACATATACCATTAGCACGGCATACCTTAGACAAGATTGAAATCAGAAAGCACCAAGTATACTCACTGTAGTGATGGCACTCTAAGCCACCAAGCCAGCCGTCGGAGCAAGGCACGTCGCAGAGATGTTATCCCAGAAAACCAATCATCGGCGTATGCCCAGTAATTGCCAAAGAGGTTAATGGAGATAAAATGTCCAACTTCACAAATCAGTACTCACCAAATCGTGAAGCCAAGATGCAGGTGTTGCCACATAAAGCCAATGCAATCTCCAATCAATGAAGCAACTCGACCATAGTAGATTGACCACTGCAAGCCGGCCACAAAGGATCGACTACGATAAGTCGACCACGGCAGATTGATCGCGGTTGACCGACTACGGCAAGTAGACCACAGCAAATTGACCACAGCAATTCGAGCATGGCAGAAACCAACAAGGCCAACCACACCTCAGAGAATCAGCAGAGCCATGTCGGTGTGAAATCACGAGACCCCAGTGAGTTCACTGGAGCAAACCACACTGGAGATCAAAGAAATCACCACACTTACTCTCAGATCTGGGCATGTCCTCTTGATTTCTACTTGCCTGGCTCTCCCATGACTTCATTTTTATAGAGGCATGGAGAGATCAGAGATTAGAGGAGAAGGAGGCAGTGCCACCACAACACCGAACTGAGTCCATCAAAAGAAGAGGAGGGAATTAGTCCAAATCCCCTTCTCATAGGCGTTCGGTGCAGACGACCCTATCCTTCCCTTTCATCTCTATTACAAATGGGCCCCGCTCTAGTTTTATTTTTCCTTTTTATTTTATCCCAGAATTGAGGGAAATTCCCAAATTGTCCAACAATCCCCACCAATTTATCTCAATTTGTGACATCTCGAATAGAGTTGAAGTAGCTTAGTTTTATATACAGTTATTCAACAAGTGTACCTTGCTGGTTTGAACCCAATGCCTAGCAACAAAAGCTATGACTCTACACAGACAATGGAGAACTACGCCTTGATCCAGTATCTTGGTTTGAGAGCTTTTACTTATGCTGCACTCTATACAGGGTAGCTAAATTGCACCTCTCTGGTTGGAACGTTACAATCATATTCTTGTATCTTTTTATGAGTATTTAAGAAAGCATACCCTTACTTTCTTTTAATCATGACCAAACAACCATACTCACTTAGGTGAATTCTCCAAGGAACTCTGTAAGACAATTCCCATTGCCGTATAAGGCATCGAATTCATTAAGAGCTATTGCTCAATCTGCCATATAGTTTAGAATACTACAGCTCATGGGACTCTAATTAAGGTGTACTCTTAGTCTTTCATAGTTTGTTTTCCTAGAGCCTAATACACAGGATCTCCGCTCTTCTAGGATAGGTTACCACCATTCAAGACCATCAAACGGGTATGAGCCCCATTCCATTTGATGTGTCAGAATGGCCTTGCATGTCATTCCTTTATGAAAGGATTTGCTAGATTCTTTTCAGACTAGATATATTCCGTGGTGATTACACCAGTCTCTCTAGCATGCCGAACTAATTTAAGTCACCTCTTAATGTGTTTTGAGGACTTCATGTTGTCTTTCCTACTCTTAACCTTATCTAGAATGGTTTTGTTATCGCGGTAGGTTAAGAGAGCTGGTATTGGCTTTTCCAATATCGGTAGGTCGGAAAGAAGCTCTTTGAGCCATTCCTGCTCTACTACTACTGAGTCAAGTGCTACCTAGCTCAGCCTCCATGGTAGATCGTTTAAGGATAGTCTGTTTAGAAGATTTCCACGCAATAACCCCACCTGCTAGAGTGAATACACAACCACTTATAGACTTCATATTATCCAAGTCACTGATCTAGTTAGAGTCATTGAATCCTTCCTAGACTGCTGGATGGTCGGTATAATGTATCCCCAAATTATTGGTTCCTTTTAGATAATGAAGTATCCTTTCTATTGCGATCTAATGATTATCTCCTGAATTGGTTGTGTATCGGCTCAATCTACTCACAGCATATGAGATGTCAGGCCTCATTGCACTAGTTAAATACATCAAAGACCCAATTATTTGAAAGTATTTAAGTTGTTCTTTTCCATGTCCAGTGTTTTTATGTAACTTAGCATTTGGATCATAGGGTGTGGATACAGGCTTAGTATCTATGAATCCAAAGTAGTTCAGGACCTTATCCACATAAAGAGATTGAATTAAGGTAATCCCATTTTCACCCTTTAACAGCTTGATGTTTAGAATAACATCAGCTTCACCAAGATCGTTCATATCAAAGTTCTGAGAAAGGAACAACTTGGTTCTATTGATTACATCCATATTGGTCCCGAACAATAGTATGTCATCTATATAAAGACAAAGCATGACACATTCACTCCCATTAAATCAAAAATATACGCACTTATTGGCTTCATTAACACAAAGGCCAACCGAAGTCAACGTATTATCAAATTTATCATGCCATTGCTTGGGAGCTGTTTTAGACCGTACAGGGATCTAACCAAGTGACACACTTTCCTCTCTTATCCTTTAGCCACAAAACCATCAGGCTGTTGCATGTAAATCTCCTCATCCAACTATCCATTTAGGAAATAAATCTTAACATCCATTTGATGTATTTGGAGTTTACATGCAGCAGCTAGTGCTAAAAGCACTCGAATTGTGGGTAATCGAGCCATAGGCAAATATGTGTCAAAATAGTCTTCACCCTCCTTTTGCATGAAACCTTAGCCACTAGACGGGCCTTGTACTTTTCAAAATTACAATCGAGTCTTTGCTTTTTCTTGAAGATCCATTTGCAGCCCACTTGTTTATATCCATTTTGAAGATCAGTAATCTCCTAAGTTTTGTTAGCAATGATGGAATCTATCTTGCAACGAACTGCATCCTTCCAGTACTCCGCATATGGGGATGTGTATGCCTCTGAAAGGGTACGTGGTTCATTATTCACGAGATAGGTGACAAAGTCATCGCCCAAAGACTTCTCAGTCCTCTGTCTTCTACTCCTCAACTCTAATTCAGGAGTTGTGCTATCCACACTAGGAGGAATAGAATGTTCATAAGAACCATCAGGAATAATGATTTCATTTGCTCTCATAGGAAACACATTCTCAAAGAAAATCACATAAGGACATTATTAATGATATTGCTAATATCAGATTTGACCACTAGAAATCTGTATGATGTGCTGTGATGGGCGTATCCTAGAAAGACACAATCAATAGTCTTAGAACCAAGTTTCCTTTTCTTTAGCAAAGGCACATGCACTTTTACAAGACAACTCCAAGTACGAAGAAAGGACATATTCCATTTTCTCCCCTTCCATCCTTCATAAGGTGTTTCTTCACTACTGTAGAGAGGCACCCTATTCAGAACATAATTAGCTGTGAAAACTGCCTCACCCCACCATGAGTCCGGCATACCTGAACTCTGTAACATGGCATTCACCAAATCACAAAGAGTCCAGTTCTTACATTCAGCTACACCATTCGATTGGGAAGAATACAGTGGAGTAACTTTGAGGCTACTTCACTTGCACACACATTTCACACTTTGAGCTCTTCTCATACTTATAACTTGGAATTAAACTCATTTTGCTTAACTGCTCTATGGCTTCAAAATTAACATGATATAAATGAGAGTGCCAAATATCATGAACTTTATTGCAATAAATAACATTAAAATATTTGGATAATCGAAATCAAGAATGGATAAGTTGAACATGCCTCCACTTTTGTAGCCTTTTCCCCAAAAAAGTACTAAATTTGGTCAACACGACCATATTAGACTAAAAAATAAGCTTTATTCCTTACCTACAAAGCATGGACCGGTTAAGCAGATTGCAGGACATTGCAGGCACATACATTACGTCTCTAAGGATGAGCATCTTGCCATAAGTGAGCTTTAGTCTGACCTTGCCAATCCCATGTACTGTAGCAGTGACGTCGTTGCCCATTAGGACGAAACCACCAGCGTCACCCTAAAATGAAGAGAAACATGAACGATCAGCACAGATATGTCTAGTTGCACTTGTATCAATCCACCAATCAGTTGATGAATTAGCCAGGCACTTACCCATCTAAGACGGTACTGGCTATAGCCATATTGGCTTCTGCCTTACTCTTGTGCTGATCTGAAGATGGTCCCTTGCCTTTATGGTCATGGCACTTGCTGGCCTTATGGCCTTTCTTGCGGCACACGTAACAGGTGAAGATCACCTTTTTCTTCTTCATTGGTTGGGTCTTAGGCTTGTTCTAGGGATGTTTCTTGACTTTCTTCCCATTGCTCTTAAAGTTCTTAACGTCCACCTAGTGGGCTTGGACATGAGACTTCTCATCACTACTGACCCTGGCATGCTGCGCCACATTAATAGCGGATGACAATTCATTGATTGTCATGCACTCTTTAATGTGTCTACAAGCAGTCGCAAAGTCTCGCCATGAAAATGGTAACTTGGCCAATATGATATTTACTTGAAAACTCTCTGGTAGAAGACAGTCATACTGATTTAAATCACGTACATGGAGCTGTAGCTCATGGTGCTGCTTCATCACTGATTGTCCCTCTACCATCTTATAATTCAAGTAATTTGCAATGATGAAATACTCATTCCCATTATCTCCTTCTGAATATTTTTCATTCAGCTCATCCCATAGCTTTTTAGCCTCTATAAAGTTGACAAACATTGAAAAGCCGGTTTGACGGGATGGCCAATAACCTAGACAAAGCTGAGTGCTTTGCATCCCCCCAATGAGTTTTATTCTCACCTTCCAACGGAGACACCGGAGGATCCGAAATGACCCAAAATACTTTTAGGTCAATCAACCACAGCTTTGTCTTGACTTGTCAACACTTAAAATTAGCACCGTCAAAAACTTCTGGTTTAATGAAGTAAGAGGACAAAGTCATTTCAACAAATATTGGTTTTCTAGATTGTTGAAAATTAAGTAATTTCAACAAGAGTTTTAGTTTAATTCCATATTTAAGCATGAGCAATAACATAATATTCTAGCAATTTCTATATGACAAAAGGAACAACAGAAGGTATAAGAACATTGAAGTACTGCTTCAGTCATATGAGCAAAGGAATAACCTTAACAGGGTAATCATGTGAGCCATAAAATCTTGCATAATGCACAGATTTGTGTTTACATTTTTGCTCTCAGGTGTCAAGCTGCACGCGCAGTGAATGCGGCCTCCTCGCCACTAAAGGTCAAGTCTTAATCACAATTAGGTGTGACAATTTCTAAGAGATAACGACAGGTTGTGAGCTCTAATATTACTTACCAAATGCTAACATCAGTATGCAATTAATTGAAGTAAATACTGACAAAACTAGTATTGAGCATATTGCTCTAACAAAGAAGCATTAACAACATGAGAAGGTAAATAATCAACTTGGACAGACAACAGAGTAGCACACAGTCTATCTTATAGCCACAAATTGTCACACTGATATCACTTTGACCAATTTTCTTCACAGAACAATCTCACAGCCCATAGAAATCATGCAAAAAGTTACCTAGCACCAGTGATCTTACCAATTCAAATATGAATATATATATATATATATATATATATATATATATATATATATATATATATATAATATATATATATATATATATATATATATATATATATATATATATATATATATATATATATATATATATATATATATATATATATATATAGCCACCAAGCCAGTTGTCAGAGCAAGGCACGTCGCAGAGATGTTGTCCCAGAAAATCAATCTCTAGCATATGCCTAGAAATCGTCAAAGAGGTTAATGGAGATATAATGCCCAACTTCACAAATCAGTACTCACCAAATTGTGAAACAGAGATGCAGGTGTTGTCACACAAAGCCAACGCAATCTCCAATCGGATGAAGCAACTCAACCATGGCAGATCGACCACGGTAGATTGACTACAGTAAGTTGACCACGGGAGATCGATCACGACTGACCAACCACGAAAGAACATCCACAGCAAATCGACCACGGCAAATTGACCACGACAGAAACCAACAAGGCCGACCACACCTCAGAGAATCAGCAGAGCCTCGCTGGCATGAAATCGCTGAGACCCCAATGAGTTCGCCGAAGCAAACCGCACAGGAGATCAGAGAAATCACCTCACTTGCTCTCAGATCTACGTATGTCCTCTTGATTTCTACTTGCCTGGCTCTCCCATGGCTTCATTTTATAGAGGAATGGGGAGATTAGAGGAGAAGGAGGCGACGGCACCACAATACCGAACCGAGTCCATGTCCATCGCAAGAAGAGAAGGGAATCAGTCCAAATCCCCTTCTCACGTGCGTTCGGTGTAGACGGCCATCTCCTTCCCTTTTATCTCTCTTACAAATAGGTCCCACTCCAGTTTTATTTTTTTTCTTTTTCTTTTATCCGAAATCAAGGGAAATTCCTAAATTGTCTAACAGTGTAAAGCGTAAAATTTGAGACAGGGTTAGTATCAGTTGTTTGGTGGTACTAAGGAGCAAATAATTGGTGTGATCTCAAGATTTTTTTTTTCATTTAATCCATGGCACGTTGAAACACTTGGTGTTGTCTGTTCGAAATTAACATTTGCAATTGCACGTTCTAGCATACACGCGTTTTCTCTGAATAAGTTCACTTTGATGTGGAAACGACACCACGTTGTCTGTACTGTACATGAGTACATCGATCCTAAGCAACCTGCTTTACTGGCCTACTAGCCACAGCATAAGACGATAGCTGTCTTAATTCCCATGTGCCTTGTTAGCCGTCGGTGCTCTTACACAGGAACCGTTGGTTAATGGAGATCAGTAATGTTTTCTAGCACTACTCCATATTTGCTTAATTGCTTTGTCAAAGTAAGCTATCTATGACCCAAATGAACAAGCTAGGCGCCATGCACTCCTGGGTCACTCTGTTTGCAGATTATATCGTGTGCTCGATCACCACTACTCACACAGTACAAAGCACGCATATCGACTTCTTCTCTAAAAGCTGGTTTTTAGTTTTTCTACAGTAATTAGATTTCATACAGAATATTTCTTTAAGTCAGGTCTTTATAAGTTGATTGTAGCGCACACTATAGTAACTTCATTTATATTAATCAAAACCGTACATGAGTTTCTATTACTCTATATATTCTTTTACAAATAACTCTAAAATCATAAACTACAACAAAGACATAAATCAAAGAAAAAAAAAAGACCCAAGATCTCTAGAGATCACTGGACCAGACGGGACACAAGAAACCATCCCATCACATTTCGGCTTGGGACCCAGCAGTGCAATCTAGCATGGACAGAACAGCACGTGTGGTCTATGCAACCGAATAACGCTGTTGGCGCGCGGGCCAGCACTGTCGTTTTCTGCCTCGCCGAGCGACCTACAAAAGGACCGAATATATATAGAAAGTTACTATCAATTCTAAACAAAATTATTATCGATTCTGAATAAATTAATTGTCATCTTTACAGTAATAGAAAGTTATCATTAATTCTGCAGAAAGTTACCATCGGTAGCAAGTAAAGTTATTGCTAACGCTCACAGCACACACTTAGTGATAACTTTCTTCACAGCCGATAATAACTTTTCGCACAACTGGTGATAACTTCCGGAGATGCAAAACTGCGCACACAAAATACATAGGGGTAGAATAGTGCTACCATGTGTGTGTAGAGAGAGAACATATCTGGTGAACAAGCCTTTATCTGTGCATATATGGACATACCCAACTCGGCCGTCCGATCCAAAATAGATGGACAAGATATTAGCGAGCGCTCACCCCTTTCCCACTTATGCAAATTTGTGTTTTGGCCCCCGGTTTCCATCTTCTGCTAATCAGTCCTCCCCATCTCCATTCCCGGCGTCACCGCCTCCTCTGCTCTTCCCGATACAGCGCCTCTGGCAGCTCCCCTCCCCCTCCCCTCCGACGGCTCCCCTTCCTCTATCCGCTCCTCCCCCTCCCCTCCCATCCGACGGCTCCCCCATCCCTCCTCCATCGGCATCTTCCCCTCCCCCTCCCCTCCCATGGCTCCCCCTCCTCCATCCGCGCCTCCCCTACCCCTCCCCTCTGGCGGCTCGCCCATCTCCATTGGTGCCTCTGGTGGTCATACTGCCGTGGTTGAAGCCATGGTCAAAGCATCGTGGTTGTAAAGCCGTGGTCAAAGCATTGTGGTCGTAGCCGTGGTCAAAGCATTGTGGTCGTAGCCGTGGTCGAAGTACCATGGTTGAAGCATCATGGTCGAAGCGCCGTGGTCAAAGAAGTGCGTGGTCGGTGAGGGGGAGGGGAGGGGAGGCGCCAGCCATCGGAGGGGAGGGGGAGTGCCAGAAGGGAGGGGTAGGGGAGGCGCTGATGGAAAATGGGGAGCCGCGGGAAGGTAGGGGGAGGCACTAACCGAGGATAGAGGGGGAGCCATTGGAGGGAGGGGAGGCGGGAGCCGCCAGAGGGGAAAGGGAGGCGTCGATCGAGGATGGAGGGGGAGCCACGGGAGGGGAGGGGGAGGGGAGCCATCAAAGTGGAGGGGAGGGGAGGCACTAGCCACTGGAGGGGAGGGGAGGCACGAATGGAGGAGGGCGAGCTACCGAAAGGGAGGGGGAGGTGCTAGATGGGAGGAGACGAGGATAGGTTGGCGAGAAAAGTCACAGAGGAATATTCGCAAAAGCATCATAAGTGGGGAGGTGGGAGAACCCACCTCGATCTCGCCTGCCAATTTTGGAACGGATGGCCATGATCGCGTATGTGCATATGTCCACAAAATAGCCCATGTTCACTACATATGCCGCCATGTATATGTATATGTATATGTATATGTATATGTATATGTATATGTATATGTATATGTATATGTATATGTATATGTATATGTATATGTATATGTATATGTATATGTATATGTATATGATGTATATGTAGGACTTGGAGTTTGTTCACATATGTGGATCTCAACATTATATATCTAGCCTTCATTTATTCTTTGAGATTTGTGCCACATATGAGTTTCCTCTCTCCTCTCTAGGGACGTGGAACAAGTTTGAACATTTGAATTGTGCATTTAATATTGTGCATTGATGGTCCGATTGTGTGTTGTGCACTCGGACCGAATAGAACATTAACTGAGCTAATGATCCATTGGTACAAGTTCGTCCCTTGCATCTTTTCTGAAATTTTAGTATCCATACTCCCACGTCATCATGCACCACTCTGCTATATGGTTGAGAATTAGTGACTACATGTTCGCTACAACCAAATAACGTCCAATTGTTCTTGTGAGAAGTGCCATTCGTGGTCGAAAAGTGGTCGAAGGACCGGTCATGGTCGAGGTCGAAGTGCCAGCCGTGGTCAAAGTGTCATGGTCAACTGCCGACCGTCGTCGAAGGGCCAGCCATGGTCAAAGTGTTGGCTGTGGTTGAAGGAGGGCTGTGGTCAAAGTGCAAGTCGTGGTTAAAAAGTGATCAAAGGGCCGGCCGTGGTCAAAGTCGAAGGCGTCAAGGCGCAATGGTCAGCGTCGTGGTCAAGGCGTTGGGGTCAGCACCATGGGTCAACGTCGTGGTTGAGGTGCCATGTTCGAGGCACCATGGTTGGGGCCGTGGTCAAGGTATTGAGGTGCAGTGGTCGGCGTCGTGGTTGAGGCGCTGGGGGTCGGCGTCGTGGTTGAGGCGCTGGGGGTCGACGTCATGGTCAAGGAGTTGTGGTCAAGGCATGGTCGGGGAGCTGTGGTCAGGGCCGTGGTCGAGGACCATTGTCGGGGCATGGTCGAAGATGGTGGTGCTGAAGAGAAAGGAAGGGGGATACCAACCGATGGAGCGGCGATGACGGTGAGGCATTTCATCATTCAGCACCATCGATTGGCCTATACAACCGGTTGTGGGCTCCGTGCTCTTGAACACAATGGTCACTGAAGTGGCATCCGCATTCTCCCCTCTCCGATGGGCAAACCTGCCAAGCAAAAACCCCCAAAAACGGATAGAAAGCACGGGCCTAAAGCGTAGAGTAGGAATCCGAAATAGCCGAGATGAAATCGAGAATGAAGAGAGACCCAGACCAAAAGCATGGCCCAGAAAGGTATAGAAAGCAGAGACGTATCGGGCCCCCATGGTAGAGCCACAGCATGACAGTGCCCTATGGCTGCACGCGCCTCCTCACGTGGCACCACCCATCTCCTCTTCGGGTGGTGGCTCCCATGGGTCTCGTCGGTGACTCCCCGATATAGAAGTCTTGGATCCAGCCAAATTTAAGAGAGACTATCTGGATCTAGCCGTCTCTCATGAACTTGAAGCCACCGAGACACAGGTGAGCATGAAGGAACTCCCACAGGCAAAAAGGTGGCTCGAGAAGATAGGGAGGAGGATTGGCAAGGCGAGAGGAGGGAGTGACGGTGCCGACGCAAGAGGAGATGGGGACAGAGGAGGAGGGCGAGGGGACGATGTGGATATATACATACATATACATACATATATATACATATATATACATATACCTTTATACATATATACATATATACATATACATATATACATATATACATATATATATATATACACATATATACATACATATATATATATATATCTACATATATGTACATATATATCTACATATATGTGTGTGTATATGTATGTATATATATATATATCTGTGTGTGTATGTGTATGTGTATGTGTATGTGTATGTGTATGTGTATGTGTATGTGTATGTGTATGTGTATGTGTATGTGTATGTGTATGTGTATGTGTATGTGTATGTGTATGTGTATGTGTATGTGTATGTGTATGTGTATGTGTATGTGTATGTGTATGTGTATGTGTATGTGTATGTGTATGTGTATGTGTATGTGTATGTGTATGTGTATGTGTATGTGTATGTGTATTGTTAAAAAAAACTTGATCCAGGAGAAAATGCACACATCGCAAATAAACGGAGACAACACAGGAGAATTTCTGAATTTCTCTATTCTCTTATTTGCTCCCCTTTTTCTTGCTTTTTCTTACAATACTGGCTACAAACCTTCTCAATATATAGACTAATAATCTCCTACTAGCATACATATTCGGACTTCAAGTTGGACAGAACTTCAACTTCAGTTACACACGGAGACAGACTCTACTATGTCTTGGACTCTAAGTCAAGATTATTTCTAACAATCTCCCCCTTAGTCTCAATGCATTATGAACTACTAGCCACGCCTCTACATGAAGCGTTCTACATACAAACTGGTACAGGTCCATCCAGATGCAAAGACTCTAAAATATTGAGGTAGTCAGTCTCAACTACGACTTACTAAACTGATATAGAATGGTGACACATCTCCTCAACGTTCCAATTTCTTTCCACCTTACTTGAGTTTGGACGGAGACACATCTTCTCGACATCCCTGACTCAACTCTTCATCAGAGCACTGTTGATTCATCATCGCTGAGCGCTTCAGCAAGAAACATTTTCTTCATCCTCAGCTTGGGGCATTCTGAAACAAAGTGTCCATAATCATTACAATTATAACACATCACTTTTGTCTTATCAAACTTTTGATTCTGACGGCCTTAGCTGCCACCGCAAGAAGTGTTCTTGCCTTCATGCTTCGATGATCGGATCTCCCACTCGGCACGGGTCAACAAGAGCTATCCATTGTTGTTGTTGCTATTGTCGCGGATGCGTTCCTTATACGCCTTAAGACGACCGATGACCTCCTCCATGGTCATTGTCTTTAGGTCTCCAAATTGCTCTATGACCAAAGCAATCAGGAGAAATTGTGGGGGAACAGCACGAAGTAATTTCTTCACTACGTACAACTCTTCCACCTTCTCGCCAAGGGCCTGAATCTTGTTGATGATGAACGTCAACTGAATGGCAAAGTCATTGATCAACTCCGTTTCCTTCATATGCAGCACCTCGAACTCGGTCTTGAGAGTTTATACCTTTGCTTCCTTCACACGATCGATACCAAAATGCATCATCTTCAACGCCTCTCACGCAGCTTTGGCCTCTCCTTTTTAGCTAGTAGGAAGAGTGTCTCCTCTTAGATGTCTTGATAGATGATCGCCAATGCTATCTGATCCTTGCGTACATCGACGTTGCCATTCTCGATCTCTTCCTTCCACAGCACGGGCCAGTTGGCCCGAGCCTCTTCCAGCCCGAGCAGCGACCCTTCCTTTTCCAGGTCCTAGCTTGCCGACACATCCCGTAGGCTATCCCGAGCGCCGACGTGCCGAAGGAGACGAGGATGGTCAGCAGCGGCAGCCATGACGGCACGTCCACCCCTTGCCCGCGCTTGAGCGCGTCGTAGATGTTGAGCAGCCTGACACCCGACGCCATTGGGATGCCAACCGTTTAGGATCCGTTGGAGGTGGTCGAACATGGGCTGCGGGGTCTCGTCATCGTCATACTCCTTGCCGCCGCCGTCCTTGACGAGCGACGCTTCCATCAGCAGCTACTGCTGCAATCTTTTCCCTGCGCATGCAATGTGTTCTCCTCTCTCTGTCTTGTCTCTCTCTGCTTACGCTTTTCTCTGTCATGTGCACGAGATGACGCCGTGTGGACGGAGACTTCGGGAGCGCTGCACGAACAGAGATGCGCCGAAATGGAAATCGCTGCGACGATTTTTTTGAGCGACTCGGCACTCGCATAGGCTCTAATACCATTTGTGAAAAAACTTGATCAGGAGAAAACGCACACATCGCACATAAGCATAGAGAACACAAGAGAATTTTTGAATTTCTCTATTCTCTTATTTGCTCCCCTTTTTCTTGCTTTTTCTTACAAAATTGGCTACAAACCTTCTCAATATATAAGCTAATAATTTTCTACTAGTATACGTATTCAGACTTCAAGTTGGACACAACTTCAACTTGAGTTACACACGGAGATGGACTCTACTACGTCTTGGACTCTAAGTCAACATTATTTTTAACGTATATGTATATGTATGTGTGTGTGTATATATATGTGTGTGTGTGTGTGTGTGTGTATGGATGGAAAGTCTTAATCATGGATGGAAAATTTCAATTATGGAGTCTAGACACCATGGTGCACCTGTTATTTACACACATATATATGTGTGTATGTATGTATGTATGTATGTGTGTCTATATATATATATATATATATATATATATATATATATATATATATATATATATATATATATATATATATATATATATATATATATATATATATATATATATATATTATGTGTATGTGTGTATGTATGTATGTGCAAGTACGCGCAGACCAGCTGAAAGCCTGAAACACCACGCGGGCCGGTTTTGGTTGGGGTTGGCATGCATGCGAGGCGAGACGAGATGAGACGACCCCGCCATCGCGCCGCCCGCGGGGGCTGGGCGGGACATGAGCAAGGCATGCCGTCGACCGGCACGAACGAGACCCGTCCCTTGATGTCCAGGTAGCATCGGGATCTGGGTGTCTCCACAGCACGGGACACCACGGCGCAAGTCCCTTTTCGAACCGTGGCTGGCTTTGACTGCTTGCCTCGTGGGGGTTTCTCGTTCTTGTTCCGTTCGTTCATCTTTCTTTACGGGCGTTTCTATCTCAGACTGCCACGGGAGTCGATGGTTTTTTTATTCTACCACCGATGATTTTGGCTACGGCTTATGATGTTTTATCTATGGTTTTTTGAGTTGATGGTAAATGGTAAATACGTCAAAGTGGATGGTGCGCATAGTTTTTAAGCTTGAAAAGCTATTAGAAGAATTTGTTTTAAGAAACCATCCTATTTATTTTAATTTTTAAAAAAGTCAAAAGTATAAAAGAACATATGTGATCTCTATTATAGGCTTTGTAGATAGTTGTTGCACCTTTTCGGGCCGTGTTCCACCATGTGTTGTACTAATACTATAAACATACAAAAAAACTAGAAACAAAGTTGGAAATCTTGGGCACCGACCGGCTACCCATGCTTTGCACTTTGATAGTCCTGGCAAGTAGGGTAGGCTTCATTAGGCTTTAGTTTATCCTTCATCGAAGCCAGCCAACCTCCGCCGCGCAGCCATGGAAGCCAACGTGCGACAGCTCTGCATCTGGAATTGAAGAAGAAGAAGAAGAAGAAATATAGAAGAGAAAATGGGCTAAGAAAGTAATCGACCCACAACCACAACTCCACAAGGCCCAAGTAGCAAATAGCAATTGTGAGTCACATCCGCAGGTTCACCCACGGCCTCACCCCACTAGTTTCCAAATGCAAAATCGAAGGAGGGTCGAATGGAGAGCGCACACCTGAATAGCCATCGGTAGAGCGAGGAGGTACGGGGAATAGGAAGCCTAGCCAGCAGGCGACTACAGGCCACCACACCGTGCGACGTAGGGAAGCTACCTTAAGCCAAGGGTGGCGGCCTGCGGCCGGGAGGCAAGAGGTAGAGCAACGTGGTGCGCCCACGAGGGGAGCCAACGAGGAGCGAAGGAACCTGTGTGGGTGGCAGGTCAGTAGGTTGTAGGGATTAGCTTGGGTTGTTGGCACCGTTCAACAAGGTGAGGTTGACAAGGTCGCCACTCGCCAACACCAAGACTAGGAGAGACTGAGAGAGAGGCAAGGCAAGCAGGCCAGGGCAGGCACTTAGCAATCAAGTAGCAGTGCATGGGACTAAGGAACTGGGAGGGACTAAGGGGAGAAGGGGACTAAGGAACAGAGGAAGCGAGCTGAGCCGAAGCACAGGGAGCTAAGAATTTTAGAATTGATGTACTTATTATTTCTAATTACTATTTATGATTTATAATGACTTGGTGTACTTATAAATTTATGTAATAGATAATTTAGAATTTGGATAGTAATCTAGAGTTTCAGCCATCCAGACTATTAGTATCTAGTTGTATTTTGTATAGTGATGACTTTTACAATTTGTTAATAGATTTACAATAATTTAAATTTTTATTTGCATATCTGCTATTTACGAATGAATTTAGATTATACAAGCGTCAAAGATTATATTCATATCAATTTAGCTTAGTCCTTTAATCTATCCTCCATTTTCGTTCTGACTTTACCTCTGTTAGCAGGGGGAGGTAACACATGTACCAAAAAAAATATTGCAACAGGGCGTAAATCTTAGAGCTGGAGCGCAATTCACCGCATCGCGGAAGAAGACAAGCGCGCCCGGAAGCAAGCGAAGTTGATGCGGCAGCGGCAGCGTCGGCGTAGCAGTAAGCACTTCCCCCCGCACCGCACGGCACGGACATGGGTGACGGATGGCCTCGCCACGCATCGTGACGGTGACACCACCGAACCACAGCACGCGCGGCAGGTCGCCGGCCCACGGCCAACGGCCCACGAGGGGTGCGCGCGCGGGCAGCGCGGTTCCGCTCGGCTCGGCGCTGTTGTTTGTTCGTGCGGCGCGGCTACGGGGCAACGGGCTGGTTGGCCCGTGTTGGCCGATCGGACAACAGACGGGACACCGTGGCCGGCCTCCGATCTAATGGGCTGGCCCTTCGGTACACTAAGCGACCTGGGCCCTGAGATATTTATTCGTTCTGAGCCACCTTGTCTCGTCTCGGCGTGATAGGCTTCGCATAAATGTTCCAAATCCCAACACCGAAAAGACGAATTCCAATCGTATTCCAGGTAGCAGCATTGAAGGACGAGGATGGTTAACTTGAACGACATGCCTTGGGAGAATGAGCCGTTGCGAGTTTATTCCAGAAGTTTGAACGACATGCCATGGCTAGCCACCGTTCAAGCTTCAAGGGAGTACAGAAAGCGCGACTCGGGCCCGAAGCTTAATTTCTTCCTAATCGTGGGCGCCCCACAACATTGGATTGGACGGGCCTGGCTTACACGTTCAGGATCCACTCCGTGCGTCCGACGAACATTGCCTCGCAATCGTCGACGGCGAGGTCATTCTCACCAAGCCCGGCCCACGCGACAACCGTCAGGCAAGGGCTTTTCGTTGCTTCTTTGCCCTGTTCTAACTGTCTTAAAAGCCCCGGTTTCTGATTTCAACTATTAGCATTTGGTTGTAAATATACTGTAACTAGGATTAACTTTTTAAAAATAAAAATAAAAAATAAAAAGTTATTATATCGTCAGTAATGCAAAAAAATAAAAGTAAAAAATCAAAATTAAAAAATAAAATTAAGAAACTAATATATGTTAAATAATTTTTATTTTCAGAAGTTAAAGCCGTTTAGAGCATTAGCTTAATGGCGTCCATTTCTTCCTCATCTCGGTCGTGCGACGCAAGTCGCGTGCATTCTTGTCACGTACGAATTGTGAATTTGCCCCTGTGTAATGCAGCTCTGGTGCAAGGACGTGAGGTACGGTGCTGGTCTCAAGGACGAGGCAGGCCGCCCAGCGTTTGTCCTCGTGAACAAAGCCACCGCTGATGCGCTGAAGCACTGATTTGGTTACAATTGCACAGTAAGCTGTTTTCTTTCGGATTTCGTCCGTTGTTTCCCTGTACAGGTGGCAGAATTGCTCCTCATGTAAGTGTTCGTTCCACGACTTTGATCAGGCCCTAGCCATCAAGTTCGACCCGGGGTATCTGGGCGAGTCGGTCCTGTGGGCCGAAAGCGAGGACGAGGCCGACGCTTTCCGGCGAATCCGCATCATCGACGCGGAAGCAGGCCATCCCCCGGTACGGCGGCGGGCGGGACGGCACGCGGTTCGTCCTTTTCCGGTGGAACGGCGGCAAGAACCAGCTTTGGCAGATCGCGCCGCCCGTCCGAATCTTGTGCCAGAGCAACCAGAACCTGTGCCTCACTGTTGGTGATGGCGCCGCCGTCCTCGCCCACGCGGACCACAAGGACGAGAACCAAGTCAGTGGCTGTTCACTTCACTTGTTTAGCTGCAGAAATCATCAGTGTGTAGAACAGCGTCATTTACATGCTGCTGCATTTTCATCTAGGCTGGATCCAAAGTTTGAGGAATGCTGGACACGTGACTGACAAGGAGGGGCACGGGCCGTTTGCTTTCGTGAACAGGGCGACCGGTGGCGAACAGTCAGTATGCCCGTTTCTCACTCCATCGTACTTGAGAAGTAACGCGTGACGCAGAGATATTCTTGACTTGTATGAGTGAACAATGGGAGTTACATGGATCGTGTGTACGTAGCTTCAAGTCGTCGGCCACAGCCCGGACTCGGTGGAAGTGGTGCTGCTGTGGACGCGGAGCGACGGCCTCGGCGAGGGATTCCATGTCCTCCGGACCATGAGCATCGTTGGTCTCGTCCTTGATGCGGCGAACGGCGGGCCTGAAGCCGGCGGGGCGCACGACGGCACGCCGTCATCGTTTTCCCGTGTAACGGCGGCCCCAGTCGGAAGCGGAAGATGCTTAAGTTTTATCATATTTCAAACGTTGCGGCCAATGATTTATCATATTTTGTGACTGCAAACGAAAATAAAAATGCATGGTCAATGTGGAAGTTGTCTTTTCAGGATCTTACCCATAAAGATAGATTTTATGTCTTATAGCTTTCTTCAAACAAATAAAATTGTTTTGAAATGCTTATTGACTTTCGGTTCACTCGGCACTAAAACCAAAAGCTATAACCTGCAGCTATAAATCGCAACCAAAAAAATGAGCATCTTGTGTCTCGCCACTCTGACGACCATGTCCACCCCCTCCGCAATCCCCTTCCCTCCGCCTCCGCCCCCTACCCAACTATGCCTTGTCCAAATCCGCCCCTCTCCCACCTCCTCTTTGCATGCGCTGGATCAGGATGTAAGTGGGACGTATTGCGACAGCCCGCTACTTGCCCACACTGGCCCCATGAGTTCATACGGGCAATGAAGTCTGTATGGTTTCTGAATTTGTACAGTTAGCTCTTATTGTAACACCCCCATTTTTGGGAGCATTATAAATTCCTCGCAATTGCCCAGGATAGTTCAATTGCGAGTTACATTCATCGAGTGATTAACATTGCCAACGCAAGCTTACAACCAAAAGTCAACTTTATTACAATAAAAGGCTTAAAGCCAAGTTTAACAGTAGGGCCAGCGGCCTTCAGATATATTACACAAAAAGAAACACCACAGGCATGCTCGAGCGAAGAACGACCCTAATCCCAGGCTTCTTCCATTTCGTAATACACCACCTCTTCGTCTTCACCGGGCTCCTCAAAGTTAACAGTTTCTGTTTATGTTTTTAAGCAAGAATGAGTACAACTTCCGTACTCAGCAAGTTACACGGAGCTTAACATTAACTATATGATTGGAATATCAAGTGAAGGGATAACAAATTCTTTAATTGGGTAGATGCAGTTTTATTTTATAAAACTTGAAAAGCAACTCCATTAAGTAAAGGGGTTTCCAAGCGTAATTATCAATATTCCACATCTCAAAACCATTCATAACTCTACTTATGCTTTGCTACTGGAATCACCCAATAAACACAGCTTCATTAACCGGAAGCACGGCGTATTCGAATACCATTTATTTCACTCTGCAGAGTTGCCCTGCTTTACCCGCAAGATCTCTCAACTCCCGCGACAGAGTTAAAAGAACAAGGTTGTTCGCTGCTCAATTCTTTATATAGCCTCCACCCAGTAGGTCCTAATTCCCCATGAGCTCGGATGACCCTACGGATCTCATCCGACTCATAGCAAACCTACTGTTGTATGGTTAACCACCTCCCATACGAACTCACCCTCGGACTCCCCCCGCCAATTGCAGAGGTTCAATTGAATTTGAGCAGTTATTAAACCAGGTCTGACAAAATCAACGCTTGTGGTTGGGCGGATACTATGTTCTTTACGCAGCATAAGGGTCTAGTCCTTATATTTTTCTCTGAGGCATCACTATGCACAAACCCATATTCAGTACCTTCCTGTACTGCCACCATTCCTCAACCAAGCCTCCACCCTAGGATAAGGTCTTCAGATCCCCATCTGTGATCCTCACTTACCCTAGATCCAAATTTTTAAAGCTCTAAACAATTACCAAGAACCTTAACAGTGAAAAGATTTTAGTGAATTCCTAAACTACCATATTTATGTCACTAGTATATTTAATACTACTATGTTTGTCAACATGAACATGGTCATCAAGTCAAACGGGGCCTTTTCAGGTGGTAGGTCATAACTAATAGATCATGTCATTCTAAACAATAATTGTACACAAAATAATGACTTAAAAATAGCATAATGAAAATACTACTAAATAAATACATCAAGACAAGATAGGCTCAATATGATCGAGGTATGTGCAACTTGCCTTGCGAGTCAAAGATTTCTACGAGCTCAAATTCTTCAGAAGACGGGGCTTGAACTGGGTCTTCTCCCTCCTGCTTCTGAGATAGTCCGGCGTCGGAGGCTAACGCAAAGCAATAAAATAACATTAATTCCATGCTCGAAAAGTTGAGCTAGGAATAAAAAAATTGAAATAAAGAAATAAAATCCGATAAAATTCAAATAAATTGAGATTTGGGTTTATAGGAGGGTCAAATGGATAAATGGGCCTTGGATTTGGGTTGGTGGGCTCGAGACGAATCCGAGGAGTATAAACTTGTATTTTGGGTTTGGGGATTCATCGCTCATTGGGCTCGATCGGTTACTATTCATCGGGTTCGGTCGGTGCGGCCGGCTCGGCGAACGGATTTGGCTTGACTGCGGCCGGTGGCTCGGGTCGGACGCGGCGGTGCGGTCGGCGCAGACATCGGGTGCGTCGGTGCGGCGGCGCGGTGCGGTGCGAACGGCGCGGGGTGGCGCGGTCGGACTCGGGCGCGGGCGCGCGCGGATGGCTGGTGCGGCTCGACCTCATCGCGGGGTGGCTCGGTCGAACGCACAGGGCCTTCTTCTTCCTCACGCCCGTGCGCACGCAAGGAACAGGGGAGGGTGGCGGTGGCTGCCGGCGGCGGTGGATGGACTTGCGACGGTGACGGAGGGCATGGACGGACTGGGGACGGCACGGGGAACCCATTTTTGGCGGTGGCCGGGCCGGCGGAGGCGGCGTTCGCCGGCGGCGAGCTGCTCCTTTTTGCGGTTACTTTTGGGATTGTAGGCTCATGGGGGCTTTTTAGGGCAAGTTGGCTGGTGCTGGAGCATCACTAGGACTCGGGTAAGTTCATGGGAACGGCGGTTTGGGCTGGGGATGGCCGTGCAAGGCTAGCCACTATGAGGTGGATGCGGCGGCGGGGTGCTCACGGCGCCGGGAAAGAGGAAGCTTCGGGAGGCTATGGCGGCGGTTGGGGCGTGCTTCTGGGGTGTCGGTGAGGCTATAGGCGAATGCAATTGGAGAATAGATGGCCGGAGTTGGGACATTGCGCTAGGGCTCGAGTTTGGGGATTTCTTGAAATTACCGGTAATGGAGATGGATGGGAGAGGCTTTGGGGCCTCGGGCGGATGGTGGAGGGCGGTGTCCGCGGCTTGGGACGCTTGGCCACTTAAATAATGGCTCGGAGGCGGTTCGGCCCGGAGCTTATCCCTCGCGGCGGTAGCGCGTGTCGACCGCGGCGTTGCCACGCCAGGGATTAGGTTAGGGCGTCGAGCGGCGAGAGGAGGTGTAAAGGGGCTTGTCCACTCGGGAGGTGGCGAATCAAGCGGCGCGGAATGCGGTGGCGCGATCGGGGAGTTGGGCGGTGGCAAGCGGGAGCACGGCGGCAAAAGCTGGAGCACGCGCAGCGCAGCCGGCGTGGCGTGGCGTGCCACGGGGCGGGTGGCGCGTTCCCGAGCGGGTTGGCGGAGAGGCGCGGGAGGAGGTCACGACAATGGCGTGAGCGGCGCGGGATTTGGGAAGGCGGTGGCTTTTTCGGCACGAGTCACGTGTATGCACTTGCTCTCCCAATCCGGTGGCAATGGCAGGATTAGAGGCGGTGGATGTTAGGATTGGTGAAGATTAGGGTGAGGATTTGGGAGAACAAATCAAAAACTAAAATTGAGCTCAAAATCAATTTTGAAACTTTCTGAATTTTGGTTTTGTTTCAACCTACCCCTTAAAAGGATCTCGACCTCGAGATCAACTCTGCCAAGGAATAGGTTGGGAAATTTCATTTGTAATTCGACTCCTTCTCCCATGTTGCCTCGTCTGCTGTATGATTTTGCCATTGAACTTTATGAAATCTGATATTTTTGCTTCTTAACTGCCTCTCTGTAGTTTCCAGGATTTGAATCGGTTCTTCTTCGTATGACAAATCATCTTGTAGATCTATATCGTCAACTGGTATCTGCTCTGTTGGGTGGCGTAGACATTTGCGTAACTGAGATACATGAAATACATTATGCACTCTGGCCAAATTTGGGGTTAACTGCAATTTATAGGCCACTTCTCCTATTCTCTCGAGAATCTCGAATGGGCCAATATATCTCGGGGCTAACTTCCCTTTAACCTGAAATCTTTTTACTGATTTGAACGGCGTGACCTTGAGATATACCCAATCTCCGATTTCAAAGCTTAAGTCTTTTCTACGGTTATCAACATAACTCTTTTGTCGACTCTGGGCTATTCTCATTTTGTCTCGGACAATCTTGACATGGGCCTCTGCATCTTGGACTATTTGTGGTCCTAAGAACTGCCGTTCTCCAGTCTCAGTCCAATTCAACGGTGTTCTACACTCTCTACCATACAGAGCTTCAAATGGTGCCATTTTAATACTGGCTTGGTAACTGTTATTATAAGAGAATTCCGCAAACGGTAAACACGTATCCCAAGCTGCTCCGTAGACCAATGCACATGCTCGAAGCATATCTTCTAAAATTTGATTCACTCGCTCTGTCTGTCCTCCGGTCTGTGGATGGTATGCTGTACTGAATGCTAAATCTGTTCCCATGGCTTCATGTAGTTTCTCCCAAAATGTAGACGTAAACTGTGCTCCTCTATCAGACACTATTCTTTTTGGAACTCCGTGTAATACCACTATTTTGGTTAAGTATAGCTCTGCCAGCTTATTTTTACCATAGGTTTGCTTGATCGGAATGAAGTGTGCTACTTTGGTTAATCGATCTACGATTACCCAAATAGCATCGTAGCCGTCTCGACTTTTTGGGAACCCTGTAATAAAATCCATACCAATATCGTCCCATTTCCATTCTGGGATTGGTAAAGGGTTTAGCAATCCTGATGGTTTCCGATGATCTATCTTTATTTTCTGACAAGTATCACAGCGTGCAATATATTCTGCTATTTCTCTCTTCATCTTACTCCACCAATACCTCTTTTTCAAGTCTTGATACATCTTCGTACCTCCTGGGTGAATAGAGAGTTGAGATGAGTGAGCTTCTCGCAATATCAAATCTTTCAAGTCTTTGTCATCAGGTATACAGTAACGATCTCTAAATCTCAAGATTCCCTGATCATCTTTAACAAATTCAGTCGAGTTTGTTTCTTGACTTCTTTTTACGAGCTGTTGTATTTCTTCATCTTTTTCTTGTGCTGATTTGATTTGATCTGTTAAAGTCTGCTGAATTTCCAAAGCTGCTATCTGACCTTGTTCAACAACACATAGATTCAAATGTTGAATTTCTCCTTGTAATGAACTAGAGCATTCCGAAATAGAAGCTATGTTGGGATACTTCTTTCGACTTAGTGCATCTGCGACTACATTTGCCTTCCCGGGATGATACTGGAGATCCAGATCATAGTCTTTAATTAACTCCAACCATCTTCGTTGTCGAAGGTTTAAGTCTGGCTGAGTAAATATATATTTCAGACTCTTGTGGTCAGAAAAGACCTCACAACGATTTCCCAATAGGTAGTGCCTCCAAATCTTTAACGCATGTACTACAGCTGCCAATTCCAAGTCATGTGTTGGATAGTTTATCTCGTGTGGCCGTAGCTGTCTTGAAGCATACGCCACTACTTTCCCTTCTTGCATTAACACACAACCCAGTCCTTGCTTTGAAGCATCGCAATAAATTTGAAACTCCTTCTCAGGGTTAGGAAGTATAAGCACTGGGGCTGAGGTTAATTTCGTTTTCAATTCCTGAAAACTCTCTTCACATTTATCCGTCCATTTGTAGGGGCTATCCTTCTTAAGAAGCTGGGTGAGGGGTCTAGTTATCTTCGAAAATCCTTCAATAAAACGACGATAATATCCGGCCAAACCAAGGAAACTTCGGACTTCTGTTACTGTGGTTGGTTGTTTCCATTCCATTACTGCTTTCACTTTCTCAGCATCTACTTTTACTCCTTCTTCTGTGATAATATGTCCGAGAAAGGCTACTTCTTTCATCCAAAACTCACATTTAGAGAACTTAGCATATAACTGATGTTCTCTTAGCTTACTCAAGGCGATATGCAAATGTTGCCGATGCTCTTCTTCTGTCTTGGAATATATTAATATGTCATCGATGAATACTATCACAAAATGATCTAACTGTTCCATGTATACCATATTCATCAGGTTCATAAAATATGCAGGTGCATTTGTCAAGCCAAATGGTACCACTGTGAATTCAAATAATCCATATCTTGTGGTAAAGGCAGTCTTTTCACGATCTTGCTCTCGGATCTTAAGCTGATGATATCCAGATCTTAAATCAATTTTTGAGAACACCTTGGCTCCTTTGAGCTGATCAAATAAGTCACCTATTCTTGGCAGAGGATATTTATTTTTGATAGTCACTGCGTTCAATCCTCGATAATCCACACACATTCTCAGACTACCATCCTTTTTCTTCGCGAACAGTACTGGGGCTGACCAAGGAGATATACTAGGTTGTATAAATTCTTTCTCCATTAATTCATCCATTTGCTTCTTAAGTTCCTTTAGCTCTTGGGCTGACATCCGATACTGACGCTTTGTAATAGGTTTAGTCCCTGGTATCAACTCAATAGCAAGCTCTATGGGTCTATCTGGCGGCTTTCCAGGTAGCTCCTTTGGAAAAACATCTGGATATTCCCGAATTATAGGTATTTGGGATACTCCCTCTTCTACCATTATACTCTGAGTACTCGCCTTCAATTTCTCTACTAACATTGGATCTGTCTTCAATAGTATCTTTTGTCCTTCTGGACTTATCAAAGTTACTAGCTTATTTTCACAACTCACATTGGCTTTATACTTAGTTAACCAATCCATTCCTAATATAACATCCAATCCCTTCATCTCCAATAATAGCAAGTCTGTCTTAAATTTGACTCCTTGGATTTCTAAATCTAGGTCTTTGCATCCAAAGCGAGATTCCACTTTATTCCCAGCAGTTTGAAAGGAATAAGACTTTTGCAAAGGAGAAAACAACAATTGATTTTTCACAGCAAAAGCCAAGGAGAGGAATGAATGTGTTGCTCCGGGATCAAACAAAACCACAGAAGGCTTTGAGTTAACAAGGTACGTACCAACGATGACGTCGTTGGCTCTCGCTGCTTCTTCTGCGGAAATATGGTTTATCCTTCCTTGGGCTGGTTTCAGTATCCCTTTTCCCTTGTCTGCTGCTGACATCAGGTTTGTCGTCTGAGTTCCTGCTGGCTTCATTGCAAACTGCCTAGTCTGTCCTCCTTCTTCTTGCTTTGGCACAGTAATGAACTGACGTGGCGAAGAGGCCTGTGCCCTAACTTGAGCTTTTGCTACTTCTGAAGGTAATCCTCCTCGTGGACACTGATTCTTGTAATGGCCCGCTTGGCCACAGTGATAACAGACAGTATGTAACTGCGGGCATTGCCTCTGTAAGTGATTCCCTCCGCAGTTATAGCACTTCAGCATAGAAATTTGCCTGACATTCTGCTGAGATGTCATAGGACTTTGGCTAGTCTTAAGCTGTGATTTAGGCATGTATACAAATTTCCTTCCCTGTTGTCCTCTAAACTGGGGTGCTAGCATCATTTGTTTTCGGGATCCTTCTGACGATGATGTTCTCTGTATTATCTTCCTTTTCCGAGTGTCCTCTAATTCATTTCTTGCCTCTTCAGACACGATGAGTTTATTTACCATTGTGGGTAGGTCTTTATAGTCCACCATTGAAATGTGATATTTCAAGGATTTCTGTAACCCTTCTTTGAATCGCTCCATCTTTTACTCTTCAGTCTTTGCATCGTCGGGGGCATATCTGGCTAATGCATTGAATTGATGAAGATATTCTGTGACAGTTCGCCCTCCTTGTTTTAGCGCGAGAAATTCTCGACGCTTGGCTTCAATGACTCCTGTGGGCACATGAGCTTGGCGGAACGAATCTTCAAATTCTTTCCAAGTGATCTCTCGATCTTCATTCATAGTCTGGTAGTTCACCCACCATGCTGCAGCTGGGCCTTGCAGCTGATGGGAAGCATATAATACTTTTTCCTTATCATTGCATTGTATAGTATTCAACTTTCTTTCTACATCTTTGAGCCAATCCTCAGCTACCATTGGATCAGGTGAGGAAGAAAACACTGGAGGTCGAGTCTTTTGAAAATCTGCCCACTTTGACTGTCCAGGCATTCCTTGTTGATTATTCCCTCCGCTTCTCATAGCAATCTGTTCTAACAGTCTGGCATGTTGTTCTATCATACGGGATTGATTCAATTCTGCTTGGAATCTATTCTCTTCCATCTTGGCCAAAATGTCTGCTAAGTTGAGTTGTGGCGCTTCCTTTTGCTGAGGACTGTCTTGTCCTTGAGATCCTTCTCCCACTTCCTGACATCTTGACTGTCTTAATGAAGTTAGGAGTACAGATCTGCAGCGAGTTTTTATGAAATTAGACAGATAAGTAAGAATTTAGAATTAAGGTAAGATCAGAATGAATTAGGTAAAGATTCCAGAGTGAAATAGAAGAGTTAGAATTTTTGAAATAGATAGACTAGAGATACTATTATCAAACAAATTATTGGATAGGCAAGATAGTCTTTATTCATTCATAACATAAGTTGGGCACATACTATCTTACAAAGTTCGTACCACAACCTATTTTACATTACAAAACTTGCTACTACAAAAAGGGGCTCAGACTATCTTATCGCGACTCAACTCAACACTAAAATCCTTGATCTGACGTAGAAGCTCCAGAAGAAAGCCACTCCTCCTCCTCCGGTTCTTCCTCCTCGTCATCATCGATCATCGGTTCCTTCTCCTTGCTCTGCTCCTTATCTGCGTTGTCATCAGAGTACCACTCCCTCTCTTCCGGATCCTCCTCCTCATCATCCTCGATCATCGGTTCCTTACCCTTAGTCTCAACATCATCTGCTGGAGGCCTCTCCTGGGTAGGCGGGGCTGGCGTGAATAGTGAACGGTACTGAGGCGTCGTCATTCTTCTCTGCCTGTTGGAACTTTCGGGAGATTCATCACGCTTCGACGCTTCCGCTTGCTCCTTCTGTTGGTAGTGTAGTAGGTGCTGCTTCAGAAGCCAATTCTCCTGCTGAACTGTGATAAGTTGATGTCGTATCTGCTTGTTTTCTTCAGTCATTCTGTGGTATTGGGTCTCCTGAGTGAGGATCAGAAATGAAGCTTCCGTAATTCTGGGGTCCTCTTCTGGTTCTGGACATGGAAGTGAGTAGCTACGTCCTCCATCATCAATCTGTGGAGTGAGGTGATGTGGAGATTCATCAAATTCTGCACTATAGTATTTGCGAAGGTACTCCACTGCCCTTTTGGCCGCATCCTGGATGGCGTCAGACTCTCTGCGGCGATATCCCGTGAATTTCCTCCGAGCATCTGGTCTCCAAGGCAATGGTTCCAGGTATACCCATGCCTTCCACTGACGGATCCTTCCATGAATCATCAGTGCTCTCGTATGAAATGCTGGGCGATGCTGCAAAGTCGCGTGCAGGTACCTCTGCATCCTCCATAAGCGAGATGCCCATCCGAACAGAACCACGGGATCGGCGTAGTCATGACGCAACATCTGACAAATCGTCAAATTTTGAGATTAGACAAGAATTGACATAAATATTTTTAAAAATCAACTTAATTAATACAAGAGTAGCCTAGGCGAGAAAAAGAATTATACCAGAATATTACAGAATTTTCGGGTAAATCATTTTTATAGCTAAAATAATTTTTGTAAAAATTTCCTAACATACTTAGGGTCATCCTACGGTCAAGCAAGCGGGCTCGATACCACTCAGTAACACCCCATTTTTGGGAGCATTAGAATTCCTCGCAATTGCCCGTGATAGTTCAATTGCGAGTTACATTCATCGAGTAATTAACATTGCCAACGCAAGCTTACAACCAAAAGTCAACTTTATTACAATAAAAGGCTTAAAGCCAAGTTTAATAAAGAGGGCCTGCCTTGGATATATTACACAAAAGAAACACCACAGCATGCTCGAGCGAAGAACGACCCTAATCCCAAGCTTCTTCCATTTCGTAATACACCACCTCTTCGCCTTCACCGGCTCCTCAAAGTTAACAGCATTTATGTTTTTAAGCAAGAATGAGTACAACTTCCGTACTCAAAGAAGTTACACTGAGCTTAACATTAACTATATGATTGGAATATCAAGTGAAGGGATAACAAGTTCTTTAATTGGGTAGATGCGCTTTATTTTATAAAACTTGAAAAGCAACTCCATTAAGTAAAGGGGTTTCCAAGCGTAATTATCAATATTCCACATCTCAAAACCATTCATAACTCTACTTATGCTTTGCTACTGGAATCACCCAATAAACACAGCTTCATTAACCGTAAGCACGGCGTATTCGAATACCATTTATTTCACTCTGCAGAGTTGCCCTGCTTTACCCACAAGATCTCTCAACTCCCGCGACAGAGTTAAAAGAACAAGGTTGTTCAACGCTCAATTCTTTATATAGCCTCCACCCCAGTAGGTCCTAATTCCCCATGAGCTCGGATGACCCTACGGATCTCATCCGACTCATAGCAAACCTCTTGTTGTATGGTTAACCACCTCCCATACGAACTCACCCTGACTCCCCGCCAATTGCAGAGGTTCAATTGAATTTGAGCAGTTATTAAACCAGGTCTGACAAAATCAACGCTTGTGGTTGGGCGGATACTATGTTCTTTACGCAGCATAAGGGTCTAGTCCTTATATTTTTCTCTGAGGCATCACTATGCACAAACCCATATTCAGTACCTTCCTGTACTGCCACCATTCCTCAACCAAGCCTCCACCCTAGGATAAGGTCTTCGATCCCCATCTGTGATCCTCACTTACCCTAGATCCAAATTTTTAAAGCTCTAAACAATTACCAAGAACCTTAACAGTGAAAAGATTTTAGTGAATTCCTAAACTACCATATTTATGTCACTAGTATATTTAATACTACTATGTTTGTCAACATGAACATGGTCATCAAGTCAAACGGGGCCTTTTCATGTGGTAGGTCATAACTAATAGATCATGTCATTCTAAACAATAATTGTACACAAAACAATGACTTAAAAATAGCATAATGAAAATACTACTAAATAAATACATCAAGACAAGATAGGCTCAATATGATCGAGGTATGTGCAACTTGCCTTGCGAGTTAAAGATTTCTACGAGCTCAAATTCTTCAGAAGACGGGGCTTGAACTGGGTCTTCTCCTCCCGCTCGAGATAGTCCTGGCCGGAGGCTAACGCAAAAGCAATAAAATAACATTAATTCCATGCTCAAAAGTTGAGCTAGGAATAAAAAAATTGAAATAAAGAAATAAAATCCGATAAAATTCAAATAAATTGAGATTTGGGTTTATAGGAGGGTCAAATGGATAAATGGGCCTTGGATTTGGGTTGGTGGGCTCGAGACGAATCCGAGGAGTATAAACTTGTATTTTTGGGTTTTTGGATTACATCGCTCATTGGGCTCGGTCGGTTACTATTCATTGGGTTGGTCGGTGCGGCAACTCAGGCGAACGGATTTGGCTTGATGCGTCCGGGTGGCTCGGGTCGGGACGCGGGCGTGCGGTCGGCGCAGACACGGCGGTCGGGTGCGGCGACGCGGTGCGGTGCGAGCGCGCGCGTGGCGCGGTCGGACTTCGCGGCGCGGCGCGCGCGGATGGTCTGGTGCGCTCGACCTCATCGCGGGTGGCTCGGCCGAACGCACAGGGCCTTCTTCTTCCTCACGCCCGTGCGCACGCAAGGAACAGGGGAGGGTGGCGGTGGCTGTCGGCGGCGGTGGATGGACTTGCGACGGTGACGAGGGCATGGACGGATCGGGGACGGACGGAACCCATTTTTGGCGGTGGCCGGGCGGCGGAGGCGCGCGCGGCGCGAGCTCCTCCTTTGCGGTTACTTTGGGATTGTAGGCTCATGGGGGCTTTTAGGCAAGTTGGTGGTCTTTGGAGCATCACTAGGACTCGTAAGTTCATGGGAACAGCGGTTTGGGCTGGGATGGCCGTGCAAGGCTAGCCACCGTGAGGTGGATGCGGCGGCGGGGTGCTCACGGCGCCGGGAAAGAGGAAGCTTCGGGAGGCTATGGCGGCGGTTGGGGCGTGCTTCTGGGGTGTCGGTGAGGCTATAGGCGAATGCAATTGGAGAATAGATGGCCGGAGTTGGGACATTGCGCTAGGGCTCGAGTTTGGGGATTTCTTGAAATTACCGGTAATGGAGATGGATGGGAGAGGCTTTGGGGCCTCGGGCGGATGGTGGAGGGCGGTGTCCGCGGCTTGGGACGCTTGGCCACTTAAATAATGGCTCGGAGGCGGTTCGGCCCGGAGCTTATCCCTGGCGGCGGTAGCGCGTGTCGACCGGCGGCGTTGCCACGGCTTGGGGATTAGGTTGGGGCGTCAGGGCGGCAGAGGGGAGGTGTAAAGGGGGCTTGTCCACTCGGGGAGGTGGCGGAATCAAGCGGCGCGGGAATGCGGTGGCGCGATCAGGGGAGTTGGGCGGTGGCAAAGCGGGGAGCACGGCGGCGGCAAAGCCGGAGCACGGCGCTGCAGCTGGTCGGGCGTGGCGTACACGGGGCGGGTGGCCGTTCCCCCGAGCGGGGTTGGCGGGAGAGGCGCTGGCAGGGAGGTCACGACAATGGCGTGAGCGGCAGCGGGATTTGGGAAGGCAGTGGCTTTTTCAGACGAGTACTGTGTATGCACTTGCTCTCCCCAATCCGGTGGCAATGGCAGGGATTAGAGGCAGCTGGATGTTAGGATTGGTGAAGATTAGGGTGAGGATTTGGGAGAACAAATCAAAAACTAAAATTGAGCTCAAAATCAATTTTTGAAACTTTCTGAATTTTGGTTTTGTTTCACTTATGATCTTTCTTAGTATTTGTACAGTTAACCATCATAAGGGTTTGGTTATGTGCCGACCTCGTGAGAGATCGAATCACATAAATCAATAGCAGTAATTGAGGTAATTTGGGGAAGAATACAAGCGAAATAGAAAGGGGACGGGGGAGAACAATGGAGGGGAATAGACTTCAGTTCATTCCATCGATGACACAATTCAGCACAGGACTTTTCTTTTAACCACACTGACCAGTGGGACCCAGCACCCATGGACCAAGTCCACTCACACCGCATCCGGTACTTTCTCTAGGCATTACAGTACATGACAGTTATGATTTCTTAGCATTTGTACAGTAAACCATCATCAGGGTTGTAGGTTAGCGCTTCTTCGGAGTCAACGCGATCAGTTTCTGAATTTGTGCATTTAACTCCTGTATTATTTCCTTTTCATATAAATCAACAAAATTTGGCGGGCGGATACACAGCAAGGGTACAAGAAACCTATCCTTCAGATAGTTGACGAGGCAGCAAGAAGCCTGCTCACCGCAGAAAGAATTGCCTAATATACACACAACAAAAAGAACCAAAAAAAAGGTATAAAGCTATCCTATCAGAATGAACAAAGGATCACTGTGTGACCCCCAACCCCTAAGCTCGAGCCATCGTACTCATCTGAACTTCTGGATGAGTGGCATCATGAGAACCTTGGGACTTCTCCATTTCTCTCGCGATCTGAATGTCACTGGGGATGAAATGCTCCCTGATGGCCTTTGCGGCAAAATGAGGGATCATTCCAACGACAATTACTGCAAGCAGCAATGCCCAAAACAATCCAGTTCCCATCACCTTGTAGATTGCCCTGTCATACAATTACAGAATCAGCAACCGTGCAGTTTTTTTCCCCTATAAGCATGCAAGGAAATGGTAAGAATGAGTGCGTACCAGAAACCAGGCAAGATAGGTATGGAGTCTATGACCATGACGCAAATCAATGTTGCAACAATGCTGCCCCATATTGTTGCATGCGTGATCCAGTTCCACCTGATGACATCCATTGCAAGGTGAATGTTGACAAGAATGACAACAGACAGTGTGAAGAGATCTCCCAGGCTGGCACCGTCAATTGTACTCTTTCTGTATGCGAGGTAAGGAATGAAAAAGACTGCGAGGCTCTGCCAAATGGAGTCCATCATGATAAAAATGAACAGCCTTAGGTTGTAATTCTCCTCGCGCTGCCCGGGGCCATAGAGTTGGGGATACTTCAACAATGTCCTCCGACTCAGATCCTTATCGAGAATGGCAACAACAACAGTCGGGACAGCAGTATATATCACAGAATATAACACACTGCTCCACTCAGTTATTGCGGTTGTTAGGGTGAAACCAGTGTAAAGTACATACCTACAATGGTTAAGGAGTTTATGTTTAACTCTTATTGCAGATTGGACAAACTAGGTAACAAAGGGAGTGCACTTACCAGAAAAGCACAAAGACAAAAGTAGCATTTCTGTAAAAGTTGTATAGGATCATGTAGCCCATTCTCTGGTAGTTCCAGTGGCCATGAACCAACAACAGGGGAACCAAAAAACTGAATTGCCCCATGGCAAAATCTGAGGCCATAACAGCTTGCCTCCCCTCTTGCCCACTGATGCCAATGCCAACATCGGCCATTTGAATCATGGAAACGTCATTTGCACCTGAAAATGTACTTCTTTTCAGACTGATAAAAATCCAGTAATTACAATGTAAATAGCTGAAGTGCCAAACTAGTTTAAAACAAAACAAAAAAGCTGTACCATCTCCAATAGCTAGAGTCATGTCACTTGTTCGCTTCTTTATTAGATCAACAATGCCAGCCTTCTGCAGGGGAGCCACCCGACAACATAGAACAACATCACAAGCTATTGCGACTTCAAAAAGCTGCAAAATTGGTATTCCATGAGTTACTCATAACAGAATTCACTCAGATGATACAGATACTAGTGTGATTGCATACCTTCTCCTCCCGTTCTGTATCAAAAATGTAGACGAGGCTGTTACCATCGATGATCAAAGCGAGGGCCACTCTAGCTTGAGAGTCTGTCGATAATGACCGAAGTTTGTTAACCATGGAGATTGCATCATCAAGACTCTTTCTACATGACTCTCTTGAGTGACTATTGATTACAATCTGTGTCATATCCCCTGTCAAAAGCTTGCAGGAATAGCCAATGGAGATGGCGGTTTCTTGCTTGTCACCTGTCAATACCCAAACCTTAATCCCTGCTTGCCTCAGTTTTTCGATTGCTTCAGGTACTCCATCTTGCAGCTTGTCATCAATACCAGAGGCTCCCAGTAGGCGCAGGTTCCGTTCAATATTGGCAGCCACGCCACGGATTAGGTTCCCTCTTCCTAGTAGTGCGGTGCTAGCCTTCTCATAATCCATTTGCCACTCCTGAAACTCTGCCTGGCTAAGTTCCCGCATACCGATAACAAGTGTTCGCAGGCCTAACGATGAATATGAATGGAGATGCTTTTCAGTTGCTTGAACAACATCTGGATTCAGTGTTTTGTCAATGACTCCAAACATGGAACTATCTGCGCCTTTTACAAACAGCTTGACAGTCTTGTCAGGGCAGCCAATTATTACCGACATCCTCTTGCGATCGCTGTCAAACTCATGAAGACCAAGTACATCAAACCTGCACATGAATTCCAGTGAAGGCAATTAAATAAGCAAATGTTTTGTGAAAGTCATTAACATGTTTAACAGAACAGAAAGGTTACAAGGCCCAGATGCACAAGTCTCCTACATCTACAAAAACAGTAAGGAAATCAACTCAACCAATTGCATTCATCACTCAGTGCTAATTCAAGTGAGGCAGCTCCTAGAATTTCAGTGTCCCACTACCACAAGTAGCATCAATTTTATGCACTATAAGCCCAAAAAAGAGGACGAAAGCAACAGGCACAAACTCTACCTTCTCTACTGGTAAGAAATCCTTTTGTAATCACTAAATATACTCATATAGACCATAGGGAACGTAAGAGCATTATTTTAAACATCTATTTTTATACTGAATTCTGCCTTAATTCTTTCGTTCTTTCAATCATTTATTTTATCGTACGTTTTTATAATAAGTGATATCATAACTTCAGATTAAGATCAAAGCTACTGTTCCAGGAGAAGACTCCTGGAGCGGCATCACCAAGGCGGCCATCACGCAGCATCAAGGCGGCAAAAAATTTGTTTGCTGTTCGTCGCAAATTTGTATTCATCAGAGCATCTTTCGCCTCGCCTCAAGAGACGCATTCCACTATATTTGCGGGTCTCATCATCTCGTGTGTGTGTCAGAAATCAGAGATCGTGCGCAGAGTCCAAAGCAAAGTTGCATACGGACAGCTATCTGTTCTGTAGCCATGAGCAGCATGAAAACTGATGCGGAGAAGACCGCCTCCGTGAAGTAGCAAGACCGAACCAATTTGCTCTGCGTTCGTGAAGCCCGTCGGTGGAAAAAAGTTTTTTCAGCTTTGCTTTGCTACACGCACCCACACAATGGCTACAGGAGGTTGCGGGAATTTTTTTTTTCGCTGCACTTAACAATCCACGAAGGAAGCTTCCAAAGTTTTTTTTTTACTATGTGCGCACGGAATACTTCCGGGAAAATCTCAAAGCCAGCATTACTTCACGTACGCATCAGTGTACCAAAACTCAAAAGCTTCCAAAGTTTTTTTTACTATGTGCACACGGAATACTGCCAGGAAAATCTCAAAGCCAGAATTACTTCACGTACACACAGTGTACCAAAACTCAACTCTCTTTTACGACTCAATTCCATAAGGAGCATTGACCCGTGTTCTACCTCAGCGACTATTTAAGCACTAGGTTTACCAGCACCATTGCCTATGCCATCGCCGCTATGCTCTGGCATCATACTATACCATCTCCGTTGATTTTCTATCTCAGTTGATTGTCATCTTCTATCAAGAAATTGTGTCGTCAACTCTCCATGTTTTTTTATTGGAGGTAGAGTTTATTGACGACATCCATGAGGAATTAATCATTGGTGATTTCTTCGATCATTGGTAATTTCTTCAATGACCTATCTTTTACTATGGGTTACTGTGGCAATATCAATACATATAGAGTCTAACATGGAGTTACAGGTTTTTAACATAATTTATAGTACGTTTGATCGAGGAGATTTAAAAAAATCAATCTTAGTTGATGAGACAATTGATTCACCGTTCGTTACACACACTGATTGCAGCTACATAATACTTTCCAGAGTTTCTTATTCATTAGTGAAAGTTATGCTCCAAATATGAGTTCAAGATGAATGATTTAAAATGCAAGGAGGAGTTAATTACCTGCATAGATATTGGTATTGCATGTGCAATACGTTCTAATTGTGACAGCTCAATATGAGGGGTTTACTGTAGAGATTGTTTCTGCTCCATTGGCGACATAAGAGTTACTTTCATGTGGATGTTCTTCTATATGAGCAGTTTTCAATTACTTTTATAGTCAGTGGTTTGATGTATGTGATGGTCAAACGTGTAGATTACTCTTCAATGGGTATTGTTTGCCGAGTTATGTGTTCCAGGTGGAGCATGTAAAACATCTATAAGATAAGTTCTTTACTATAATTATGCAATGCCACAGGAGAAACATATGGAGAAGACTGATTCAGTCTTACTCATTGATTAGTCCAATGGACTTTTGAGGTACGAGGTCTGGTGATGAAAGCTTACTTTGAGAAGATATGATATTCCAGCTACATGAATGAATTCGCCATAATGTGTAAATTGTTAAATCCTGATCCGAATTCAATTCGGTATGTTTACGTTTCCAACACGGAGTGCTACTCTACCTAAAGTGTCTTTATAATCACTATAAATATACCTCTGTAGTTCATAGGAAGAGTAAGAGATTCATCATAAATATCTTCTCATATAATGAATTTCAGCTTTGTAGATTCGTGTCTTTTTCGCAAGGATTTTTCACGTTTAATCTATATTTCTCATTCTTTCAATCATCTATTTTTTTGTGCTTTTATATAGGCTAAAGAACCAGAATAACAGGAGATTAACAAACCGAAACATATTAATTCCTACAGTACTTTAACACAGCATCAATTGTGCACAGAGCCGCTTGCCAGGAAATGGACGTGAACTGTGCGGACTTGAATTCCTGAAAAGCTGTCGAACTGGAGGCATTGTCCTAAATATTCAGAGCTCGCCGCAGTATATGGATGGATGGATGGATGGACGACCGCATGAACTGACCACGCCATATCCTCGCACAGTAACTTGACTAGCAAAAAGAAATCATTACAAGAAGTATTTTATGCTCGGATTTGATGTGTCGTCTGAAGAAAGGAAGAGTTCTCGTAGGAGATAGCAGGAGAGGACAAAGGTGCTCTTTCTTTTTCCATTTTATTTCCCTCATTTCCTGCCGAACCTGGTTGGATCAATTCTACGGTTTTACTGTTCTAGTATCTTTTTCTCAGGAAAAAGGGCAAAGAAACTGGCCCCCAAAAAATAACAGTTTGACCATGAAGAAATTCGATGATATTAATGTCTTGGACTGAACGAATTTTGATCACTATTTTGGAGAGGCTAGGTTTTTTCCGGTTAAGTATAGATGAGATTTCTTGCCCGTGAAGCCCAGGCGTGTTGACTGAAAGGAGGTTTTAGCATTCATCTTCCCCTGTTTAGTTGTCCAAAATTGACCAACCAAGGAGGATATGATCGAGGAAGGATCTATTAGAATCATGTGGGCTCCAAGATTAATTAGATCGAGTCAAACCCGTTAAACTATTGGCTGCCGGACTAACGAACCAAGCTGCGGGACTAGGTCTACACGTGATTGAATCCTGAAGTACACCAAAGCCACAAATTAAGCCCGCAAAATTGCGATTACTGTTGTGTGCCTGTGTACGAGCACACTATATAACTAGTCCAGTTATAAAGAAGGTCCATTGATTCACGTAAAAGAGACTGCACGGATCCTAAATCATGAATTAATATGATGGCTTAAGGAACAAATCTAGATCAAACAATTAGAGCCGCTAAAATTCTAAGATGTCTCCTTTTGCAAACCCATGAGCGTCCAAGCCCCCCCTAGACACAGGTTAGCCTAATGATCGACCGGTCCAACGTCCGGTAAACCATGGCATGGAAATTGGAAAGAAAATCCCATTGAAACCCGATAGCCCACCCCTCCGTAATACACTGGACGTTAATGCATGCCACCATACAAGTGGAGAGCAAAATTTTGACACACGACGGCGGTAGAGAGTCTTGCACGTCGTCGCATCGACCGTCTCACCACGCCGTCGCACGGTGAAAGTGCCCCACCCGTGCGCGTCCGCGACACATGGCGCCCGGCCCCGGCCTCGGCCGGACCTCCGCGTACAGCAAGCACGCATGCCGTGGCAGCATCCACGTCATCCCCGTATTGGTTTCTACTTTAACTTCTATTTAAAAAAATCAATACGAATATTCGACTTCTTCGCTCCTCTTATTACGTCTCACTTCAGAGATAAAGATAGAGAGTCACTGGTGTATCATCAGTAGAAAACAAAATCTATTTTTTTACTATTATTATATATTTCCAGCAAAATTCATTAGTAGGAGATAATACAAATAATCCGGTAGCGTGGCTCCCGTCAACTTTGGAAGCCTCGTAGGTACCGTCCAGTTTGGCCTGCTGGGGCGAGGCACGGGCCCACATGGCTTGTGGAGCACGGGAGGATCTCGGCCGTCCGGCTGCTTTGAGAGCCCGCACGGATCAAATCCTGGCCGCCTTTTTTTATCGTTCGCAAAGGTGTGGCGCCACTGGCCCGTGGGCCCGTCGCCGCGCTGGATTGACTTGTTCATAGTTTGAGAGCCTTTTCCGATTGGAAAATTGGTTACTCCCACATGGTGTATAACTGAAAGTGGAGTATGATTTGTGGCATGATGAGCAGATGAGTCTTATGACTCATTTTAAAAACAAAGTTTGCCTAAAAAACAACGAAGTTATGTGTTTTGAACTTAGCTGGTCCACACTAATCTTCTTCTAGGAAGGAAAAAAACGAAATCTCTGTGTTTTTTACTTTTGCAAGGGCTGTAAGACAATCGCGCAAGCAATATGGGAAGGTGCAAGGCTACACGGCGCACATGTGAACGCCACATGAATTCTGTGTGTTTTGGTTGGTCGGGCCCGCATGTAAGCCACAGTATGGACCCAAGAAGTTTCTCAACTCATACCCTCCATGACTTAAATACGTATTAGTCTCTGCACCTGTCCAATGATGCACTTCTAGATGGGGTTGAGCAATTTCATTTTTGAAAGGGGCGGGATGAACAATTTCATATTCATTCTGTCCAATGATGCACTTCTAGATGGGGTTGAACAATTTCACATTCATTCCCATTTCCTATAGGAATTAATTGCTGAAGTTGGCCTACTGCGAGACCTGTCAAATCCATCGCATTTCCTGGCTCACCTGTCGAAATATGTGTCTGCTTGCCCCTACGTGTGGTACATGCAAAACTATGCATGCCCACGACTTCGAGAACGAGGCTTTCCTGTCCTGCCTGTGTGTTCTCCTTCGTGTCTCTTTAATTAAATGGCTGGCAAATGACTACATGGCAAAAACAACAGATCATATGATTTTTCTTATCACTTATTTGATCTTATTTTGATTTTTTATTACTGTTAATAAATTTTATTTATATATTTTAAAATAGTAATCAATTTCAAATTAATTAATATAATTAATTACTATTTTAAAATATATAAATAAAACTTATTAAAAGTAATAAAAAAAATCAAAACAAGATCATAAGAGTGAGAAGAAAAATTATGTGACCTGTTATTTTTACCACGTGACCGTTTCTTAGCCGTTTGATTAAGGAAACATGGAGAGGAACACCAAGAGGGGATAGGGAAGCCTCATTCCGACTTCGAAGGCTAACTCGAGAGTTGTACCGGAGTACTGCCAACAACAAACGAGATAGAACTCCGTCGTCTATGGAAGTATGGATCATTCGCCGGAAAGGCCAAAAGAAAGAAAAATCAACTTCGGTATTATCTGCTCCGGCGAGGATAATTGGTCACCATCCTACGGCTTTGATCTGAACCACGGGCTGATATGAACTGGGAAAATTCTGACGGCTTTCATAGTTGGCGTTAGAGACGAGCATTCGTTGGTCAGGGAGCTAAGAAAGTTTGAATATTCTGCTTGCCATGTTGGACAGGCTAGGATAAGATGTAACTGCTGATTACTGACAGAAATCGACGGTATTAGGTGCCTAACTAAGCCGACGGCTAGGACTGTTCGTTCGATTTTTTCGGTTTATACGGTTCGGTAAATACGGTTTGTTCGGTAAATACGGTTGTACTAATTCGGGAAATACGGTATTTTACAGAATACGGTGTGGTATCGGTAAATACCATTTTATTTCGGTAAGGTTTCGGTAAATACCAATTTTACCAAAGTTTACGCGAATTGCTAAACATTAATCACTTAATCTCCAATTCTCCATTCCAAATTTCCAATTTTCCAATCTCCAGACGACCAGATCAGAGACAAACGTCCAAAGTCCAAACACCAGACTGCAGTCTCACTCACTGTCTCAGTTTGGCACTCTGGCTGGCAGTGGCAGCCCACAACTAACTAAAGATGAATTACTTGAGAACTTGAGATAGTAGTTTTGCATATATAGGAATGGGCCGAATGGCACATTGGCACTGCCAGCCACAGGAATTCAGAATTTTTATCTCAATTAGACAAGCAGACAAGTAGACAACTACTATGTACTATCTCAGCTATATAGCCCAAAGGCCACAGCTATATACGCACACCTGACACTGCATAAGTGCATAGGACACAGGCGTCGCTGGACACTGGACCGACGGCGTGCGCCTGCCCTGTATGGCGTGCGTTACTGCGTCAGTTGGTGGGCTGGGCTGAATTCGGAAATGGGAAGAACAAAGCAGGGCGCGAGGCGGAATCGCCATCGGACAAGCGACGAATCGGTTTTTTTTCGGTTTCCACTCGGTTTATACCGAAAAAACCGAATCCATGAGATGCCAATTTTCTAGAAAACCGAACCGAATACCGAATACCGGTCAAACCGAGTTGACCGGTACGATTCGGTTTTTTCAGTTCGGTTTTTTCGGTTCGGTGACAAAGTGCACAACCCTACCGACGGCCAATCATGCCCTAAAAAATGTTTAGGGCCAACGGGCTTCTATTCCATGATAGCGACGACTCGACCATGACAAATCCAATTTGTCCCTAACTACTACTATATTATTAGCACTGATTCGGTGCATAACCATGCTAAAAATATAATTTCAGCACAGCAGCATCCTGGCTTGAAAAATGTGATGCCCCGTACATGTAGAACCAGGAAATAAGTATTGATCGTTAACGATCATGATTGATCAGTCGGGCGCTGTACTATACCAGTACTAGCCATCATTTGCTCGATGGCACACACACCTAACCAGTAATAGGCTAACGACTAAAATACGAGTATCATTAGCAGCCACACATATTCGCCTTCTAGCGAAGTCAAGTGGAGCAGTTGACACTTGACGGTCTGCTTTGGCTGATCAGAGGCTCAGAGCAACGTATCAGCTCGGCCGCCGGGCGCCCGGGCCCAAGATTTGTGACACTAGCGAAAACTTCTTGATCTGTTATTTTCCCCGTCTCACTACCATCTATCTGACATCTGCCTATACATGTCATTGTCGATCGCATCACAACCCCCCACAGATCGCACAATTATCTACTTTGTTGTTCTAAGCAACAAAGAAACAACCAGCAATTTCACCAATAACGATGCAATCAAATCGCAAGCAATTCCACCGGCAGCAACGCAGTCAGAAGCAAGAGTTAGAAGGTGATGGGGTAGGGGTGAATATTGGTCCATACCTTTGCCTGTCTCCGAACACGTCTATGATGATGTGCCCGGAGGTGCGCTCCACGAGCGTGTACCCGTACGCCGCGGCGGCGTACACCAGCGCCTGCTCGTCGGGGGACTCGCCCTGGTACTCCACCAACTTCGCCGCCGGGTCGGCCGTGTCGACGACGATGGGCACGACGGTGTTGCAGGTCACCAGCGTGAGGAAGAAGTCGCGGGCGCCGCCGGCCTTGGTGCCCATCCCGTCCTTGAGCAGGGCCATCAGCTTCGGGTCCGTCTTGACCGCCGTCTTCGGTCTCAGGACCACGCCGTCGACTGGATCAGACAGAATGTGCGACGAAACTTGATTCAGAAATTTTTTTTCACATGAACTACAGTTGAATTAATAGCAGCATTGCTAATGCTGAGACAAGGGCTGAACCTTTTTTTTTTATTGTTGTTTAAAAATGAGATGGTGCTTGTTGTTTATGACTGGGTTAACACAGAAAGTGAACTGCAAATGCAGCCTGATGTACTGCTCATTTTGTCGGGTAATTACTCTGTCGTGTCAGGCTTTGAAACCAGGAAAAGGATGGTGACGATTCATCGTTATCGGTACACTGAAATTCCTAAAGAATGCGAGCTGTTGGATTAGTTGAGGATGTCTGCTGATTCTATTGTTATCCGAGGCAAACATTGGTTAGAGCATCACAGTATTTGAAAAAAAAAATTGCCCCTAAGAACGAGAAGAACGAGAACAGCCAGCCACTTATCGGCGACTAGTCAACCAAGGTTAACGTTGATTTCCAACCGAATGACTGAAACTTGCTTACCTGCCACGGCATGCCCGTCCTCCTCGCCGTTGTCGATCTCGCTGAAGTCGCCGCCGTGCACGCTGGCACACCGGAACTCCATCCGGTTCTCCGTGAGCGTGCCGGTCTTGTCGGAGAAGACGTACTTGATCTGCCCCAGGTCCTCGTTGATGTTGAGCGCCCGGCATTGGAACCTGGCCTGCCTCTTGCCGTCGAACATGTGCTTGTCCTGCACCATAAAGTAGGCCTGCCCCACCCTGACGAGCTCCATGGATATGAACAGCGCGATGGGGATCATCACCTGGAACTGTATCACCGCCATCATGAACGTGAACACCACCTGCGCGCCCGTCCCGTACCAGTTGTAGTTGCTGTCGTCGTTGGACGAGTAGTCTTTCTTGCGGAAAAAGGGGATGACGCCGAGCTCGTCGCCGTGGTCGCTGAGCCAGATGCCGGCGAGGAGCGACACGACGGAGCAGAGTAGGACCAGGACGATGGCGAGCACGATGGTCTCTCGGTTCATGTGCGTCTCCAGGCGGCTGCGCTTGGACGGCGCGCCCGAGCTGTTGAGCATGACTTTGGTGTCCCGGCCGGTGTACACGGCCACGCCGATGGCCCAGGCCGTGTTCTTGAGCTCACAGCCGCGGAGCATGATGTTGGAGGTGCCGAGGGAGACGGCGCGACGGCCGTCAAGGTCGACGGTCGCGAGGAAGCCGTAGATGTTGCGGTTGGGCTTCTCGCACTTGATGACCCCCGCGAGCGCCTCCGGGGGCGTGGGCATGGTCTCCTGCTTGGCGTACCGCGTCTTGAGGTTGGACTCTCCGTCGAGGTTGATGGTCTGGACGTAGGCCACGCCGGTGGGGTCGCTCGTGGACACCAGCACCATGTCGCACGGCAGCGTCTCGTCGGCCACCACGCGCACCACCTCGCCCACCTGTATCTCCTTCCACCGCTTCGGCCGGAACACGCCGTCCACGAGCACCGACACCGTGCGGTTGTTCTCGTTCTTGTCCGACCGGTGCCGCCTCCAGTCCTCGTACGCGTCCTTCACCGCCGTCACGCCGAGCACGAAGGCCAGCGGCAGGATGGACGCGACAGGCGAGAACACGCCGAGCTGCGGCACCTGGTTCAGCGCCGCCAGGATGAGGAAGTAGACGTAGGCCACCCGGTGGAACTGCTCGTAGAGGTTGCGCGGGATGAAGGTGAGGATGGAGTACTTGGTCGTCCTCACCGAGTTGTCCGGGAACCTGGCCGGCGGCGCGTTCGTGCGCGCCGCGTCGTTGATGTACACGAACCGCGCGTCCTCGTCGCGGAGGTCGCGCTGCGAGCCGGCACGCTCGGACGCGGACCGCCTAGTCGGCACCCGCGCGACGCCGGGCCTCGACCCGGCGCGCTGGAAGCTCTCGAACGACGATGCGGTGGACTCGACCCTGGAGCCCGACCGGATGACGTCGGGCGCGAAGGTGACCGACGACGTGTCGGCCACGGACCGTAGCGACCGCGACCTCGTCGAGCTCGACGGCGAGTACTTCAGTATAGGCGACGGCACCGGGTCCGGCAGCCTGGCGGGCACGTCCATACCTGCTCCCGTCGCTTCCTGTGGCTGTTGCGGCGGCGGTAAAGATGGAGGCAGCAGCAATGGCCGTTCGGGTCGCATGCCTAGTAACTACTTGGGCGCAGATAAGATTGGACTTAGTGAGGCGGGGAACAAGAAGGGATCATTACTTAATTTGTCCGCACTGGAGTTTACTAGGCGAGCGGTCAAGTTGTTGGAGGGATCGCTTCGCTTGGTCGTCTGCGCGAGCAGACGGGGAGTTCGAAGGAGCTGAAGCGTGTGCCGCTGTGTTGTTTGCGTCGAAGGGGGGAGGAGAAGCTCAGGTGCTGCGATCGTGAAGAGGACGTGGATGTTTTCTCAACTCAGATCAGAGGGGTCTGAGATACTGAGATGCGATGAGATAGCATACCAAAGGAGGTCGGTGGAGGGCGGGTGGACGAATTGTCCCGGAAAGTGTCCGCGTTTGGTTTTGCGCCGCCGCCGGCTGCGCATGGACCGAGTTCACGGGGTTAATACGCCCGGGCGGGCCTTCCGCATTTCTAAGGACCGTTGTTAGAGGTTAAGGCCCCGTTTAGCCATCGAAATGAATTATTCTACGTGGAATATCTGCATTCCAAAAGTTGGTACTCGCAAAAATCATGTGTTGTGGTGGAGCACCGAGCACATTTCGTAAAAGCTAGTTTGAAACCTGCGTAATTGCCGTAACGAAAAGATCTTTTTTTTTCTGTAACTATGATACTACAACTTTTTATTGTCTACCGTAGCGAAGAAAAAGGCACGGTAATACACAAATGGCGAATTCATCTTGTCTTCAGACGGCTTTGCTTCACCATCTTGCACATTCTCGAGTCTCACCAGAGCCAACTGAAAATAGGCTCTTGGTCTTTCCCGTTGCCAATTTCTTTAGTCTGAGTAATCTTTGCACTTTAACAAGTTCGAAATCCCGAATGGAGCTTGCCTGTTCCCTTTACATGTTCCTCTTCATGTTCCCTCCACGTGTCCTGATTGAATTGGTTGTCTAGTGAATTAGTTAGGTAATTAATTAGTAAGATGATTAATTAGGCTGGTAATTAATTAGTATAAAATATTAGTGTGAATAATTAATATAGATCAATTGGAATAAATAGTAAGTATAGATTAATTAATATCATGATATTAATTAATCTATACTTACTATTTATTCCAATTGACCTATACTAATTATTCACACTAATATTTTATACTAATTAATTACCAGCTAATTAATCACCTATATTAATTAATTACTTGACTAATTCACTGAAGAGCCAATTCAATTAGGACACGTGGAGGGAAATATGTAAAGGGAACGACCAAGCTCCATTCCAAAATCACAACCAGTGCTAGTTTCCTCAATAAGAGCACCGGAATCTGAAGGACTTAGCTAGCAACATCTACCCTTCTACCCTACTCTATAATACACCAAAATTTTCTTTACTAAATCCACCCCCACAGTCATGCCTAATCTAAATTCACCCAGATTTGTGTACCAAAGTAATCTAACTTCATACAAATGAATGGCCTAGATTTCTTCTCAAGCTTTCTTCTCTTACTCATTGAAGATCCTAAAGCCAAAATCATCTGGATCATGCACATCATCCCCCTCCAACCTAACCCGTGCGCTGCCTCTGGTGAACCGTGCGCTCTCCTCTAATTTCTCCGCCGCCTCCTCCTCCTCATTCTCGCCGCCCTGCCTCCCCACCGAACCCGTGCGCCTCCCTCCTCCCTCCTCATCCGCCGCCGCCTGGCCCGCTCCACCGCCGCCTCCTCCTCCCCACCCCACAAGCGCCGCAGCTCCCGGCGTCCCACCTCCTGCTCTTCCTCCGCGCTGCGATGCCTCCCGAGCCGGGATGTGTGACGAGATGCCGCGGTGGCGCTCCGCCGCCCTTCCCGACGAGGAGGCGGCGCGCGTGGGCGGCGAGGCCGCCGCCGCCGAGGCGGAGGAGTCGGCGCGGTGGGAGGGTGAGCTCGCGCGGAGGACGCCCAAGCGGAAGCGCTGCGGCGGCGCCGGGTGGACGTGGAGGCGCCAGCTCTTGCTGGTCATCCTCGCGGATCTCGTGCTCCTCGGCGTGCTCTTCGCCGCCTGGCTCGCTGTGTGCAGGGGATTTAGCTGCATTGGCTGGTAAATAGGTAAAAAAAAAAGGTAAACGCAACTTCTCTAATTCATAGCATTTATCTCTTTCACTTTTATTGGTCTCGATGTGGAGAGTTCAGTGCCATAATTTGGATTCAAGGGTAGAGAGTAGAGACTAGAAGAGAACGTAGTTGGTTAGTATCACGAAACAACAGTTGCGAGGTGGATCCGTACAGGCTGAGCAAAACTGTGTCCTCCTACTGAGTATGTTGTGATTTTTGGTGTTAATTACAGTCACTGGGTTAGACGGATAGGATTGAGGAGGCTGTGCTGAAAGTTGTCAGGATAGGATCCTAGGTAGGATCATTCTTCATTTGACTGGAAGTATTGTACGATCATGATCCTACCAGAATTTATAAGTTACATATATTCGATATATAATGTGAAGTATATACTGAGATGTTTATGTCTGTATAATTTTTTGATGTCTTTAACTTGATTTTTAGTGGAGCTATTTGTACAAGCCTACTTAATTCAATTTTAGTCAAATTAAACTTATTTAATTCAGTATTCTAAATGTTACTCGGTTTATATATCCAATATAGTAAGGGATTAAGGATAACATTTGTTCAACTTAAAACAACATGTAACGAGATAAAAGGAAGTTAATTGAGCTAACAAAGTTAAAAACTTTAATTAACATTAGTTAGTTTCATATTTTATACTTTATATGGTATATGAGTAGGATCATGATCCTAAAGGATCCTATGATCATTGCATATATATCATATAAAATGCTGATCCATTGATCAATCCAGATTGTTTAAGCTTCATGGGATCATAGGACCTACAATCCCTATTGAGATCCTAACAAATATGGCTGTGCTAGATATCACACCCAAGTGCTTTGGGTGAACTAGAATGCAGGAAGGTTGAGTGTGTCTGTCCTGCTGCCACTGTGTCCCCATCAGCAGCAAAAATGATGATGGCTTGTGCGGGTATTCTCTTCTCTCGACACACACCATTAATTATCTGGGTATTGTTATGAAGAAGTTGTCCACAAGCTATTGCACATCAGTTGAATACTATACGGTAGAAGGGCAAGAGCCGCTGATTCACCATTTAGATGGTCAAGGTTAAATAGGATTGTAGGATATTATGCTGATTATTCCTACTTTCAAACAATTGGCATCACATTAGCTCAAGGTGGGGCTCCTTCCCAATCTTTTTTTTGTGGGTGATGAGATTGTAGTACATGCACTTCCTCCTGCAAAGTGGCAAGCCAACCTGGAAACACAAATGCAGGGTAGGCCGCCCTGGTAATAGTTTTTCTGCAAAGTGGCAAGCCAACCTGGAGACACAAGTGCATGGTAGGCTGGCCTGGTAATAGTTGCAAAACACTTTCCAAACTAGAGCAAAAAGGACACGGGTAAGGTGGCAGTGTTGGAGTTTAGTGCTGAGGTGAATCAACAAAGGAGTTGAGTGATGAGGTGAGAGCTACCAGAGCATTTGTTTGCTGTGTGCTGAGTTGAATCCACTGTAAGAGCTGCTGCTAAAGTGAAAACTTCCTTGGTCTACCTTGGTAGTTGGTACTATCAGTTCTTTTGAGATATGGATGGAATGTTAGATTACAAGCAGTTCTCTGTATGAAAATAATGTCACAATGTCTCAGTTATGATTATGTTGACATTTGTTCTGTTGAATTAATTCTTCTGCTTGACAACTAATATTTGTTCTGTTGACTCGATTGTTTGCATTTAAACTGGTATATCTAACAAATTTGTGCCTGAGGTCGGTTGTGACAAAGAGCCATTAAGGTTCCCCAAGATCATTCTGAGGGTCTTCTAAAACTTGATGCTTTGTTAGGGTTGCTAATTCCTGACTATTAATTTGCGAAGTGGCGGGCACACTGCTTTCAATTTTACAAAGTGAACTACTACTGCGTTATTAGTTTGGAATTGTTCATTATGTCATACTGATTTTAACTGTCCTACCATCAAATTTTTCCATGTAAAGCTGCAACTAATTGTCTAATTTCAATTTTTGCTACAATATGCTTTTGCAGCCACCTCGTACGTGCAATCGCAATGATTGTGATAAGTGTGTCCTTCATTTGATCATCAACGTGTTTGGCTTGGAACATGCATTGGCAAAAGAACCACCGCCCTTTTGGTGAGTTTTGGCATGTGTATCTTTTGATATAATTTGTGCACTTACATATTGTGTTGTCCGTGTGCATGCTCTGTGTTTTTCATTGCACATGTTCTATGTTCTGCTGTACATTCAGAGAAACTCTGCATGTGTGCTTAGGTTTGCTTCAGTCTTGCATAAACATCTCAAGAGCCCTCTGTATCCACTTGTATTGCATAAAACTCCATTGTTGTATTGAAACACATATTAACGATGCTTGAGTATTTATACCAACCAATAGATAATGCTCTATCCGGTTACAAATTCATTTCATTTTTTTTACTTTTCACGGTCTCCAAGATGCAACTTTGACATCTATTTTTTTTATTGCACAGTATATTGTAAAAGATGTAAAAGTATAACATTATGATTGCACAGTATATTGTAAAAGATATAAAAGTATAACATTATGAAGGTATATTTTAAAGAATCTACTTCTATTATTTTCATGTGACCATTCTAAATGCTTGAAAATATATTGTTGATCAAAGTTTAAAGTTTGACCGCATACTTTGCACAGTGACAGGAATTTGTGACTGAAAGTAAACTGCAATAGGATATAGCCTTAAATTTACTGAATGGATTATACAGTTTAGATGTATGAGTCAAATTTGATGTTAAGTTGCAAAGTTAATTTCATTAAAACTGATGTTTAGAGGATGCATGCACCCCTTTCTCATGATATGTTTAAAGTTCAAATTTCTGTGTCTGCTTAAAAAGGTCAACTTTGTAGCGAATGAACCTTTTTCCCGGGAAAACTTTGCAACTTGCTGCTGTAAATTGTGATCTATACAAAGTAACTACTTTGTTACCATTATACATTGGAATATGCATAGTAGTACGTTGTGCTGTGTTAAGATTCTATTATTGAGACTCAGTTCTTATGGTTGTATAACAAATCTTTCCTAGGTGGTACATATTTGAAGAAACAATCTTGTGTATCCGGATTTGTTGCTCTGTACATTGAGTCATTGCATCTAGATATTCACAAGGCCCTGGTATGAGATGTTATTCTCTTTTAAAACTCATAGCGCATATGATGCGGCTTTAATCCTTTCAATTTGAACCTTAATTTTCTTGTTATATCATCTCGAGCATCTTTTTGTCACCATGGCAGGTGGAAGGATTTTATTGGTGTAATCCTGTTGGCAGTATTGATATTTATCCTCATATTCCTGCTGCTGCTATTGATGTTTCACACGTAAGTGTTCTCCTTATGTGATGTGTCTTGCAGTATATGGACTTTTAATTATTGAAAAGAAATGTAGCTGACTATTGGTGTAATCCTGTTGGCAGAGTTTTTCCTTGAATTGGTAGGTTGAGAACAGCTGTCTATCATTTCCTTCAGAAAATAAAAGAGAAATTTGAATTTGAGCTTTGACAAAACAATACTGTTTACTTCAACTAATCAGCGTGTACGTGGAATCCACATCACTGAAAAAATCCTAATATTGAATACCTTACCTAAATATTTCACTGTATTTGAAGTTTCACGCACTATTCTTACAAATTTGTTTGTTTGTGAAAGCAAACATAAGGAGTTCTCAACTCTCAATAAGAAAGGCCAATCATTTTGTCATTACCATAACCCTATATATCCAAAGACGTATTGATGATGTTAATGGTCATATCTGAAAGACGAAATTTTGTACATGCCATTGGATGATACATCTCAATTTTCAACTTCTAAAATAAATATCAATTTTAATGTTCATAAATAGGCTAAATCTTTTCGATTCATCTTTCTTCATAGAATCAAAAGTAGATTGCACATCTTGAAAGTTAAAGCTCAGAGGCTTATGTACTTAATTTACTTTCCGATGACTGGTTTGTAGCTTTGTATACCCCAAATCAACAACACTTTTGTGTATAATGTATGTCCGTCGATCTTTTTTTTGCAGTTACATTGCTCTTACAAATCAAACAACCTACGAAGTTGCCAGAAGGAATCGGATATTCTACTTAAGGTATGGAATATTCTTGACTCTCGGCTTCGGTTTGTGATCTGACTTATTATTGGGATACTGGTAGTGAAACATTGAGTGCACGACTTGCGGGAGTTCCCGACAAAGTTCATCCATTCAAGAAAGGCATCTGTAGAAACATCTTCAAGTTCGCTTGTTATTTTAATTGACTTATTGACTTATGTGACGAATCGAGTTTATTTTTGAGATTGCACTTACTAGCAAAATTAGCTATTGCTTTATAGAAGCTTGTGTTTGATATTTTTTGAGGTCAACACTACATGGTTAACTATTTCTTTTATTATGGAATAAAAGGTTGATTGGGAGAACTGTGCATCCTACAAAGTGGAGCATATCTCTCCAAGGTAGTGGAGAGAATTCTATGATTCTTGAAATTCAACAGTGCCAATTGTGATATCCATGATTTTTGTTAGGTAGCTACTAATTAAATAATGTGAATTCAGAATTTGTGGTATGTTTTACATCGTTGCAAAGCACGTGCAATATCACGTATTTCATCATGGTTTGGTACCAGCTAAACAGGAACGAGGTGGCAATTATCCCTTTGATTATCAAGTGAATCATTTCTCTTTTCTCCGAGCAATTGGTTAGGCCACCCTTGCAACCAGTAGCACGGCATAAGTCTTTGGTCTGGGGATATAAAAAAAATCAAGAACCTAAACCAATACACTATGAGTACTGGGGATGTGTTCAGACAAGTTTGGTACGATAGCATATTTTGACCTAGCATATTTTTTCTATTTTTAAATTTAGAACCGTGATGGTATTACAGCCACATAGAATCCACAGACTTATGGTCCACGGTTGTCAGATGTGGCAAATTGCTGATTATTTTGCCTCTTATATTCTTATAGTATAGTAATTTTTCTGCTGAATATGTTCATTTAGTTAGTTGTATAACTTGTAACAAGTATGTTGGTGCATATTTTCGTGGGTTCAGTGCAGGATATAACTGTAAGTGATTCCGTTTAGTGTTCTAGGCTTCTAGCATATTTGGTTCCTGCTTGTATACGGAATATAATACAGTTGTTTCATAACGAAAATAATCAAATCAATGCCAATGGTATTAATTTTGGTTGTATTAAATGACTATCATGGCATAAGCTATATCTCATCACATTAGTAGAACAACTTGTTGAATACATTTAACTTTTGTTCTTTCAACAGATAAATGCATGCAATGGTTTCTACTGTGACTATGCTTTTTTATTAGTATTAATGCATAGTTGTCTTTTCTCTTTTTGTTCAGGGAAAGAAAAAGAAGCTGTTGAACTCAGGAAAAACTTCTAAAAGCACACCTAGAAAAGAGAGTGCTGCCATGGCTGATTTTGTGGATGATGATGCGGCCTTACAGCAGGTAATATATAATCACAAACATAGCCGCCAAACTGACGTGGTCCTAGAATGGCAATTGAACTCCTAACTTATTTGCCTATGTTTTCATCATGACACCCGGTCACTCCTTAACAATGTTAATTATGCAGGCAATTGCTCTCTCTCTCTGGCAGGACCTTGAGAAAATTCCGTGATCGCAATGGGTGCGAAACATCAAGCACAGGAATGAGAGGAAGTGAAGGCACTCCGTGCAAAAAGAATAACACTGCACCCATTCAGACTCACTAAAAACAGGAATATAAAAAGCGGTACAATCCTATCAGCATAGTCTAGCCTGTATTAATTTTCTATCCTATCTTATTTGTGTTTTACACTTTCACTTCTCATTGCTTTTAGGGCAAGAGCAGGATACAACCGATGAAGATGATTTGGTTGCTTTCTTCTTCTCATTTGACGGTATATTATCGGCTCCAAAGTCTTTTGTGCCCATTTGAAACTTGAGATTCCCTAAAAAAACCTTGGATTGTATTTAGAATTAGTTGTTTATGACTCCACAATTTTGTTAAGGAAAATAATGCAGATAAATAGTCTTAGTAGGATATTCTGTGAACTTAAAAGTAACATAGGTTTTGTTGGTCCATTTATACATGTAGGAACCACAGAAATGCTACATATTGTTGTTTAATTTGCTTACATGATGCTCTTGCACTGATCTCCTGCCTATGGAATATGTTTGCCTTAATCTCCATCTGAATTGGAACTACTTCAGAGTTCAGATTTAGATGTACCGTGGAATTTGGTATAATCAAAATATGTCTTCGCACATACCTTAATTAATAAGAGTTTGTTCTGCCCCCTTCTTTGGAAGTAAGGAGAAATATTAGTGAACTTACTTATGATGTACAATTTATGGATTCTGCAATACTTGCCAAGAGAAGAAAGTAATAGATAGTACTTTTAACAAAGATCGAACAAGCCAGCTGAATTTTATCTATTCTGAAGGCACTTCCTTTGGGCATTCCTTTAGAGACAAATGGATGTAGTTATATTAAGAGCAGATACATCAAATTTGGATTGGCATAGTTTATCTCATATCTTTTGTGGCATGTGCTCTAAAGATTCAAGTTTTATTTTTTTATTCTTTATATTTTTATTTTGTAAGTAGTCTTAATTGGTTACTACCTTGATCTACAGATCGAATCTAGGGTTTCCGCCACGGATCACGCCTGCGGAGGTGCTCCGATCTTTGCCGTGCTTGCAAGAAGTCGTTGCGGAGGAGGGGCTAGCCCTCCTGCGGGATGCGCGGAGGCGAGTGCGGTAGGAGACCTTTGCCTGGGAACTTGGGAGGTTGCAATTAGTTGTGAGGTAATGGCATGTATATCAATTGTCAATCTAGGATGAAGTTTTTTCTTGGATATGGGTAGGTGGCCAAAAATATTATGTGACAAAAATATTTGATTATACAATATATGAGACGTGAATCTTAATGAATCTGATTGTTCGTTTTATTTTTTTACAAATTTTATCTTGTTTTGTATTTTACCGTAGCGTTAGCACGGACACACTACTAGTGTCTTTAAGTAATAGTATCCAATGGTTAATTGGCTACAGTTGAATCATAATTAGGGTCCAATGGATTGAGAACAAGATTTTTTTTACATTTTCTAGCACATTCCTTTTTCTTGCATATTTTAAAACTTTTGAATGCTAATGTACACAAGAATATTTAGATATGTCACAACGAAATGATATTAGCAGATTTAACCAAAAAAATGTACTTCGGTACTATTATGTTTTGAATAACTTTTGCTACTCTCTGTGTTCTCTTTTATTTGACACTCTAGAATCAGTGCCGTCAATAGATAGTATGTTTAAAACTATCTAGATTGGCTACACAAAAACTATATTATTATATTTATCATTAAAAGCTTTTATAGTAATTTAATTTTATTAGTATATAATAAGATAAAGTTACAAAAAGTAACGATCAAAGTCACATCTATGAAAAATAAAAAACATCACTTAAAACATAATGGAGTGAGTACCATACAATTTTAAAATGTGATAATATGTGCTGAAAACGTTGTCGATATTCTGATCAAGTAAAAGAGGGAATAATACCTATTGCCACTAGATTTTGGCAGACAAAATAGTTGGCAAAAGTATTTTTGGTATTTGACATAATTATAAGAAAAAAAATCAAAATTTGCTACAAATCAAGATCAAGTATCGGCCACGCTAAGAAGCCTCCATAAGATGCCGGCTAAAAAAAGGTGGATGCAAAGAAAGAATCGTTGACAGGAGATTGGAAACGAGGAAACTTGAAGAAGGATAAGGACTCTATTCAAAGAAAAGTTGAGGTGACACGAAGCGGGAGACTTAAGCATAATCCAAAATTGAGTTGTCTGTTTTAGGATATAAATACCATGTACCGATTAACAAAAAAACGTGGATATGCTAACTCTTACTATCTTTTGACATATACTTTTCTGTACCTTAGAAATAGCCTATAGCTAGTAGAATCTTATCATTTGTAATTCGATTTTGAACAATATTGTTTTGTATCGATGTGTTGATGAATCTTTAAGTTAGACTTATCTCATGTTTTGATAATTCTATTTCTGCTCATTATTACTTCGCATCAATGTTTTATCCGGGACCGACTTTTGTTCAGGTGTACGAGAGACTATAACCAAGCCGTTTTAAGTGAGGTGGCCACATAAGTACAAATGGTGTATAGACCCTTTCTATGACGCGATGGCTTGATTAGCTTCTAGATGCCCGCAGATGATGGGCCTAATTGGGAGCTTCCGAATCATGGCTTGGGTCAGCAAGACGCTAGAAAGTACCAGCCGTGCGTGCCTGAAATTATTCTTCTTCTCCTCGGGGTCAACCGACGTTACGGTCAAGATAATGATTCAACGTAATACGGCAGGGCAGGACTCCATTAATTCCCCGGTATTGGCTTCTAGAGAACGGGTCATTCTAGACGGCTCCGCCCGTCTTGTTGCCGTTCTTTTCCGAGAGCTGCCTCTCTCGGACGAGTGGTTTAACGTGTACTCTCTGACGAGAAAGTTTCAAAATCGAGCTGAAAAAACGAGTCACATGTCCCTCTAGGTAGCTCTAACTCGCCTCCAGGTGTTTATACGCTACTCGCCTGGGAATCAATCAAGCGAATCCATCACTTCATTGGCCAGCACCTGATGCGAACCGATTTCTGAGGAGTGGCTGTCCTCTGTGCGATCGGCATCGTGTCCGTGTGCAGCCGATCCCTACTATGAAGACGTTGGAGCCCATCGATAGGCTTGGGGGTTGAGTTGGGCCTGCGCGCGCCAGCCGAATCTCCCCCAAGCGGATGGGCTCCCGGCCCTTCGTCCGACGTCGCGTGGGCTGCAGATCCCATTAGGCCGCGCCGTGATCCCGGCAACCCCTGCACGCTGACCGCGTCGCGTGGGTCGGTTCCGCTGCCACAATTAGGCCGGGCCCTGGACCCTGGCCTCTCCCGCCGACCGGCGCGATCCGTGCAGATTTCTCTCTGCGTTGGCTGGCCTGCCTGGGGCTACCTCCAGACTCCAAAGGCCGAAGCTATCCCGAGCCGGAGGCCCCTTGTACTGTTGTACTCGCCGGCGACTCGCGCGGGCCGTAAGGGCCTAGTTTGACGCTAGGTAGGGCTGCTAATGGGCTTAGATCTATCTAGGCTTTTGGATCAGGTTGATCTAAAATTTAAATGGATTATATTAAATTTGGATCCATCTTTATTGAGTTAGACTTGGGTTGGATTGGATCAGGACTTAGACCTCATATTTTTGTACTAACTAGTTAAAGACACGTGTGTTGCAACAGAGTCATAAAAATGATAAGACGGAACTTACTGCTTGGCCAACTTCACACATCAAACGTTAGAGAGCAAGCGACAGAGAGAGAAGGGTGGTCAGAATGCGTGAGATGGGGAAAGTGGAGGGGGTGGGCGGTTGTATCCTTAGAGAGAGAGAGAGAGGAGGAGGAGAGAGACGAATGGTTCAGATTAAATCAGACGGTTGTAGAGAGGGGAGAGGAGAATGTACCGACGACCACCAACTCCTCTTTATATAATAGTAGAGATTACTAAAGTTAGATGAGAACTGATCCTAATTAGACAACTAAGAAGATATAGGTGCTTTATCAGGACCTGAATATGCAAATCCGGACCCTCTGTGTATTCTAAACTTGTCCCAAGATCAGTAACTAGTTCACACAGTATCAACATTGATGAAATCATATCCATATAGTGAAACAGCTAAGAATAAACCAAATTTTATTAAATAGTATCAACGGACCTTAAGGTCAAGATTTTACAATTACTGCCACGTAGGGCTTAACGACAGAAAATAAACTTGCAGCGGAAGCAACACTTGTGGTAGCCATCCGATATGCCCACAGCCAATTGAGTGGAGAGCACACCCTAGTTTGCAAAATCCTCGAAGTACTCCTCATAGAACTCAGTGTTCTCTTGGTTTTCTTCGATGACTGATCAACAAATGGTGTAAAGCCATGAGTACATAAAGTACTCAACAAGTCGTAGAGAAATGCATGCAAATAGTATTCATGCAAGGCTTGAACAAGAGTAGCTTTTATGGCTATTTTGCATAAAACTATTTTGACAGTAAATATGGTAAATAGATTAAAAAACATAATTGAAAAAATTATATACATAAGTAAATAAGTGCTTTGAAACAAATAGTGAACTACCCGTTCACTTTCCAACCATTTTACCAACCACAACTTTTAAATAAAATCTATCTCCCGTGTGAAATTACTAGGTATTATCCATAACTGAGGATACGACTATTCGAATAGTTTTTAACACTCTGCAGATATTATACTACTTTACCCACAAGACATGATCATCTCATATTGCCACGTGATTAACACACTTTTTTGGGTGTGCGACGGAGAGATCATGACAAGGCATTTACAAAGCTCTGTTTTGACTCAATTCTGCTTGCTAAGGTTTCGCCTCCATCCGGCCCCCTCTTGCGCCTAGTGCAAATGTCCAACCCAAAGTTCACACTTCAACCCAAACAGAACTAAATCAAAACATTACTAATTAATCAGCAAGATTCATCCCATACTGGACATGTGGTTGTACGATAGGGCCTAGATCAATGGCACACAAGATTAAGTCTTTAGTGACTACTCAGGCGAAACACCCTCATCCAAAATGTGCTTCCTGCACCCCCTTTACTGTACGATCATTCGCCTCAGTATGAAATCAATTTTGTTTAACTAGGCTCAATGGCATCCCCTGCCATGGCACAACAAATTTTATCAATAGTGGCTACCCGCCACAATTTCATATGTAGTTAAGTCAAAATTTTATGATAAACATAGTGAAGGAACCTATCACACAACTAAAGCATGACTAAGCATAACTTCGATTTCCATATTGGTATTAAAATATGTCTAACTAAAATTACTCATCCTATGGTGTTCAAGAATATATGTCATTCACAATTATTCAAAGTGGCAGAATATAAAACTAGTAATGCATGTTAGTTTAAAACAATATAATTTTATAAAATGGGTTCAATATTGTCAAACATCTATGACTTGCATTCCTTGAAGTTGGAGTTTAACGCTTCCTGTTGGTCCAAACTGGCGTCGGCGATGTCAGATTCTACACGTATGAATCGATCCAAATAAATAGCAGAAAATTGAATAAATAAAAAACACAAAATAAATACTGGAAGAAAGACATTGAATTTAGATGAATTTAGGAGAAATAATCAACGAATTCAGAGTTCGTATGAGGAAGAACGAAACATCCGGAAGATTGGATATCACATAAATTGATAGAAAATCTGAGAATTACTGTACTGGACTCATGTTGTGTCGATTGTTTTACAGAGAAGAGCAAAAGAAGAATTTTGTGTGTGTACGACATCAATGGCCCACATGTTAGTGAGAAAAGAATGATTAGCTGGAATTAGAAATGAGAGTATGACATAGGGGCCCACAAGTCATAGAGGCAAAACATCAGTATAGAGCTCAACCAACAGAACTAAACATACAGAGAGCAGAGCGCATGGGCATGGTGGAAACGCCGGCGAGGTAGGCAGCAGGGTGGCTGGTGAACTTGCAAAATGGAACCTTGGCGAGGTCCTCTATCCAATGGTGGTGGTGGCAGCGCCGGAGATGGAGCGAGGCTGCAGTAGTGGCGGTGGGCTGCACGGGGCTTCGGCAAACTAGCGATGTTCTAAAAGAAATAGAGAGAGCATGAGCATGGCCTCGACCTGCAGAACACGTCCCTATGCTCGACTTGGTCGGAGAGCGACCGAGGAAGGCCGACGAGGCGTGAGGTGGCCAGAATGGCATGGCTCATAGTGGCGCACGATGGTGGAGCTCCTCGGCCAACCATTGGGCAAATTAAAATATGAGTTGTGTTGTGGGGATGAAGGTGATACTCTTGGTACAAGAAATTGGAAAAGCACTCACCGAGGATGACGAATCGACAGCAGAAGTCAAGAACGGCTGATTCTGTGACAAGCTTAATTTCTGACGATTGCCTTCATGAAAAATTAAATAAAAATGGTGATGAATACCCAAATTGACTATGATGGCCGACATTTGGGAAAAAGAGACTCCGAAGGTTATGAGATTTTGAGGGAATGCTAAGAGGTAGAATGGGTGTCGGTGTGCCACATTATAGCCTCTCTACTAATTCAAATTGTTGGGTGAGTTATTATGGGCAATGGTTTCGGTTTCAGTAAACTGACGAAATAAATGGCAATGAAAATATTGATGGAATATGGAAACAGTAGCATTGGCTCCGATGATGAAAGCGCGGTCCTGATGGGCTCGTAGTGCTTCACACAGAATTAAATTGGATGCCTGAGTGGGAAGAAATGGGAGAAAGAACGAAGGGCTGTTTCTGTTGGTTTTCATGTTGGAATGAAGTAACATAGAGCAGCACGTCCAGAGGAACAGGACGAATAGGATAGAGAAAAGAAAGAAACGAAAAAAAAGAAAATCCAAAAATAAAATAATTTTTAAAAAATAAGAAAATTCCATGAAAATCCTTGGAACTTGAATAGATTGAATAAAATAATTTTGGATTTAATTGAAGTTTATTTTAATTATTTAAAATGTTTAGCTAAGGACTATATCTGTTTTTAGGTCTGGATCAGGCTTAGCCTTATATAATTTGGGCTAGGTTTGGACCAGATCCTTCTCAATTTTATTTGGATTTAGATGAGATTTCAGTCCATTAACAGCCCTAATGTTGGGACACATTACTTGGCATAGTGAACCTCAAATCCTTCGAAATGAAGGAAAGAGACGACACAAATTGCACCGGCCATGTGTGTAGAAAGCAAGCAAACCGCATGAGTAGATCATACGAGTGCTGGCCTCGAGCTGCCAAGGCTATAACCCAAGGCCTAGCCAAATCACCGATAGTAACTCCATGTAGTATTAGGCCTTTAAATTGTGGGCCTGTTTTTTCTTTTGTTTATGGTTGTGACTTATAGTTTTTGGCTGAAATTTTTGAATTTTGAGCTGTTCGTGATAAAGATTATAGAAAATGATATATTCGCTTACGATTTCGGCTGGTACATATGTTGGGTTTTTAACGTGCACTACAATTAACTTGTAGGCCCCGTCATAAAAAATATTCCATTTGAAAATTAGGTACTGTAACAAAAACCAAAAACAACTTTTAAAAGCCACAAGAACAGGCCCTGTAGCTACCGTGGTCCAGCCTGAGGCGCATGGCCTAGCCCAAGGCTAAGAATTCTCAGCCTCTCCTCTTGAGCCACTCTCCTAGCCTTCCATCACATGTTTCTCAACTCACAGGATAGAGCCCAATAGCTCATGAGGCAGGAATGAGAAGCAGAGCCTTAAGCCCCTAACCACATCGCGTCTCACTGAATCATCTATTTCTCATCCAAGCATCGCCCTCCACCGTTGCTCTCACGTATGCTACCATCGCCCCTCTAGGCTTTTTTCCTTGCTGAATCAACTCCTGCATCTCCTTGGCACAAGCCGACCACTAGTTGTCGCCAGCTCTCCGCTGCGCTGGACCATTCAGCCCCCAATGAGATTTACATATGCAATTTCATAGTTGTAGAGCCTAGGTAGTGTCTTACATATTCCTCAACTATGCTACATTATTTTTTCCTATGTTTTTTATATTTTGTTGTATCGCTAAGCATAAAGCTCAATTTTTATATCAATTGTGCATTTGTCTTACTTTTCTTATGTCTTGGTGTGGGTAATATTTGCGTTACTTTTAGCATATTAGTTTTTAGCCTAAGATATCGCGGAATTCTAGCTCTGCCATTGCGAGTGCATGGAAAAATAATATTATCACTCCAGGTCTCAGTACATGCTAGGTTGAGCTAACTGAGCTAGAAACAAGATGGTTATTTTGTTAGAGTTACAAACAAGATAACGGAACTAATAACCAAACTAAACATAAAACTGAGGTATAAAACTATGGTGTTAACTGCTTACATCTTTTCTGTATTTTCTCTGCTATTCTCTAGCTCAACCCACTCAACAAATTACATGGCTTAAATAGATATAACCAGGCCGCACATGCAGGCCACTCACCTACTACAACCACACGACTCCCTGTGATCTGGTTTTACCAGCCACGATCCCTATGACTCGCGCACACCACACACTACCCGCTAGACCCGGTCTCGCTGAGACCAACTTAGGCACTTACAACCACACACAGGCTTCGAGTCCTTTGAGCGCGACACTTTGACTACGCAGGTCTTTCGAGGACTGATCGCTTCAGTAGGCCTCCGACTGCTACAGTGAGCGTTCACCGACCACGGCACCAATGACCACGGCATCACTGTCCATGGTGTACTCGGAGCTATACTCGGTGCAACTATAGTAGCTTATGATTTACGACCATCAACTTCTGACTCCGACTTTTGACTCCTACATGTACTCGGCACACAACTACACACATGCAACAAGGTTAACCCAACAATCACCCCTTTAAACTTGTTGCATCTTCTTCACAACAGCGTCGGTCCATCGTCAGCATCCGCCATGATGAGATGCGCATCCGCTGCCTCCGCTTTCTCCTTCTTGTTGGGCTTATGGCATCTGAAGCAAAGTGTCCATAATCATTACAATTAAAACACCTTACTTTTGCCTTGTCAACTCTTCGGTATCAATGGCCAGCGTTGCCACTAGAACCACATGAGGAGTCTTCACTTTTATGCTTCGACGATCAGGCCTCCCACTCTGCGCATGTCAGGAGCAAGTACTCCTTGTTTCCATCATCATTGTTGTAGCGACGCTCTCGCTCTTCCTGCATCTTCAAGCACCCGATTAGGTCTTCGGTCGATATATTTTTTTATGTCGTTGAATTGCTCAATCGTGGTGATGACAGGAGAGAATATCTTAAGGCACGACACGAGGAAACTTCTGCACGATGTATGCCTCTTCCATCTTTTCGCCTAGACTTCGTATCTTGCTGATGATTGTTGCCAACCTCATCGCGAAGTTATCAATTTGTTCGGTATCCCTCATGCGCAAGTTTTCAAACTCGCTTTTGAGGTTTTGTACACGTGCCTCCTTGACACGATCGGCACTAAAATACATCGTCTTCAGGGTGTTCCAGGCCTCTGCTAGGAGCAGCAACATGTCTTCCGGCTCCGTGAGGAAGATTGTCATGAGCGCCATTTGATCTTGCCTTTCGTTAACCTCCTCATCCACGATTGCGTTCCACACGCCGTGAGCGCACATGAACACCTTCATTTTCACAGCTCAAGTCGTGTAGTTGCTCCTCGTGAGCATGCGATATGGGAGGGTGATATTGCCCTCGCGTGCCAACGCCTTTGGCATGCTCCCATCGCCGATCTTTAGAACGCACTCGTCGCCGGTGATGTTTCTCGGCGAGCTTGGATGCAACATGGATTAAAGTGTACACAAACACAAGCTCTGATACCAAATATTGGCCCAGTCTCTCTAAAGTACATGCTTTCACGGTGGACTAACACAAGCATGGTGGTTGATTTGCCGGAGTTGGGAACAAAATGATGGAGCTAATAACCAAGCTGAACACAAAACTGAGGCACAAGATTATGGTGCTAACTGCTCACACCTTTTCTGTATTTTCTCTGTTATTCTCTGGCACAACTCACTCAATAAATTACATGATTTAAATAGATACAACCGGGCCGCACATGCAGACCACTTACCTACTACAGCCACACGAGTCCCTGTGATCCGGTTTTGCTGCCCACAATCCCTACGACTCGCGCACATCGCGTACTACCCGCTCGACCCGATCTCGCTGAGACCGACTCAGACACTTACGACCACACACACAGACTTTAAGTCCTTTGAGCGCAGCACTTCGGTCACGTAGGTTTTCCGAGCACCGACCGCTTTAGTAGGCATCTGACTGCTATAGTGACCGGTCGTATTACGACTCGATGCCTCGACACGACGCCACGACCACGGTACCAACGACCATAGCACCCACGACCACGGCACCACCGACCACGATGCCAACGACCACAACACCATCGATCATGGTGTGCTTTGAGCTACAGTACTCGGTGCAGCTATAGTAGTTTACAACTTACGACCATCGACTCTGACTCCGACTTTTGACTCCTATACATACTCGACATACAACTAAATACATGTAACAAGATTAAACCAACATATTATGTGTCTTATACTGATATTACATTCTTATCATTTTTTTGGTTGGAGCGAGACCACTTGCAGCCGGGCAGCCGTCGATCATTCAATCAATAATTTATAACCTAGCTAAAGATACCTTGATGTAAGAAAACAAAACCTTTCTTTTCCAAACAGTGCATGCTCTGTATTGTAGACCATCGGTGGGCAGCCGGCGGCAGACGTGAAGGACTGTAGCCCATCAAAACTAGGTGGTGAAAAGGAGATCATGAGTCCATGATACGTATCCCTGTGCATTTTTCAACGTCACAAAAAAAAGCATGCAACGATAAACAAAAATGAAAAAGGATATACGAGTTTTTTAAGCGCCATTCGCAACTTGACAGTTTCACCCCCAAGAAAGCAATAGGGTGTAGACACGTACATGCACAAACTGCAAATTCAAGATATTTTCCTGTCAACGTACATGCATAAATCAGAGACTCAAGAGTCCTTATCTTGTTGAGCAAAAATAGTTTCAAACCCTTTTTTCAGTTTGCACTACGTCGGTTTGCCCAATTCAAAGATCAGCTTTAGGTCTGTTCCAACGAACTTATGTTGCTTTTGACTTCTAATTTCTTAATTTTATCTTTTTTAGTTTTTAGGTTTTTTCCCCTTGTTCCTGATATAATTTTTTTTACTTTTTAAATTTAATTATACTTAAAAAGCTAACGCAACCATAATACATTTTTAGCCACTAAAAGAAAAAAAAAGAAACCTGCGTTTGTAAGCTCAAATGAGCACTACATAAGGTTTCCTGACCCCGGGGGGAAGCAGGAACCGACCACAAAACTAAAAAAACAGTTTTCTTTTAGGTAACAAACTGACAGTTCAACATCCTGATCCAAATATCATAGCACCAACGTTGGACGACGAGCCACCTTTTAACACAACAAAATTTTACCACATACATACGAATACCAGAATTAAGATTGGCAAAATACAAGCATCCAGATATCAGAGGGGCAAAACCAAATGGAAAGAGCAACACATCCACGATAGTTCATAAAGGTTACCCAGCAAAATATAGCATATAGATAAATTCATACAGCTACCACAGCACTCGCTGGCACTATACTGTTACTACTGCGCTTCTAGCGGACAGGCGGGCAGGCTTTGACAATAAAAAATCTTAAGCCTGCACCCTACAACCATGAGAAGGTACAACCTGTACACATCAAGAACAATCAAGAAACTGTACAGAAACGAGGGAGCGACCATCACCACATCTCGATCTCATCTTCCTGATGAGACTAAGGACCTCTCCCCAGCCCCCTGCTTAACCAATGGTTTTGCGGGCGGAGGAAGCCTTGGGCTCTCAGCAGCAATGACCTCTGCGGCGGCGGCATCCCCGGTCGGGACAAGTTCTGGCTGCTTGGTGTGGGTGAACCGCAGGTCCTTGTTCGCAGCCAACGCCAATAGCTCCGATTCCTCAAGCCCCCTAGTTGGGCCAATGCTACATCTATCTGGTTTGTGCTTTGCAAGCGCATCCTTGAACTTCTTAATCTGCATACAAAAGTTACCACTACAGTAAGCACCTCATCAAATGGTAACAGCCAATGACACTGTACAACACATTTATTTTAACCTTAATACTTACTCGGCCTTTTTACTTTCTCTTGTCTCCGAGATACCATTTGATATCTATTTTTTGTAACTTTACAATAAGATATATACGATAAATCTAATATAATTTTCGCATAACCTTCATATAATCAATCTAGATAGTTATAAATCTATTAACTGTTAAATTTTTAAAAGTTTGACAATACGCAAAGTCTAAGTACAAAAGTTAGGCGACAAAATCCCGGTTGACAACAAAGCTATGCATCAAGAAGAGGTGAACCACGTGATCATCATTATGTTACGCCAGATTCAATAACACAATTCTTTTTTTAGTACCACTAAGTTTGCAGTAACGCTGCTAGACGCAGAACCATCCAAGGCCTTCATTGGTAGTTTTTGGTAACTTTGGGCGAACCTTTTCAAATGAACTTCGAAGTCTTACGTTATTGTAATCCAAACCAAACCTAGGGGACTAAACACGAAGTCACTTAAAATACAATATGTTCGACCCCTTTGTTCTGCTCCGCATGACGGTCTAATCCTATTATGTCCAAACTCCGAACAATACTGGGGGATTTGTTTTCTAATTTCTTTTCATGGGTTCCGTGACAATTCAAATAAGCAAAACACAAGCCACAGCGCGCAGAAACAACGCAAGACCGGATCAGGATCTTACAGTTGCGTTGGTACAGCTGAAGCTGCAGAGGCGGCCCTGAGCTCCTCTGTAGAACCTGAAGAAAGGCAGAACATGAACATGAAGGCTGTAGCACATAGACTTGTGCTCCTCATAGTTCACCTGTAAAAACAGCACATCTGGGTTCTGCTCCGCAAACTGGCAAATCTGCACGAGGAAATAAATTTTCAGAACACCGCAATTTTTCTCAACATAGAACGGTGAACGGGGGGCCACTCATATGAACGCCACCTATCCAAATGCCACTCATATCGTTGCACTCAACAATTTGCCACTCTTAAGATGGATTGACTCATTTTTGCCACTTTTGAGCCCCGGCGCCAACTCCACTGCCATGTCGGCGCCGCGCCATGTCGGCACCAGCGTCGCCGCCGCCGCGCCGCGCCGCGCCGCCGCCAGCCTCGCGCGCCGCGCGCGCGCCGCGCTGCGTCGCCCGCTTCCCAGCGCGCCGCCGCGCCGCGCGCGCGCGCGCGCGCGCCGCCCGCGCGCCTCGCCGCGCCGCGCTGCGCCGCGCCGCGCCGCGCCCCCGGCAGGCGGCAGCAGCGAAGCGGCGAGGGGGCGCAGCGCGGCGCGGGAGCGCGCGAGCAGCGGCGCGGAAGCCGGCGCGCGCAGCGCAGGCGCGGAGGAGGCAGCGCGGCAGCAGCGCGGCGCGCGAGCGGCGCGCGCGCGGCGTGGCGCGCGCGCTGGCGCGGGCGCGCGGCGGAGGCGCGGCGGCGCGGGAAGCGGGCGACGCAGCGCGAGCGCGGCGCGGCGCGAGGCGGCGGCGGCGCGGAAGCGGGCGACGCGCAGCGCGCGCGGCGCGAGGGGAGCGCGGCGGCGCGGGGAGGCGCGGCGCGAGGAGGCGGCGGCGCGGTGCTGACATGGCGCGGGCGCTGACATGGCAGTGGAGTTTGCGCTGGTGGGCTCAAAAGTGGCAAAAAAAAATGAGTCAACCCATCTTAAGAGTGGCAAATTGTTGAGTGCAACGATATGAGTGGCATTTGGATAGGTGGCGTTCTTATGAGTGGGAAAAAGTTAAATTTCCCGTGAACCCTGAGCGCTGCTTGATAAAAATACTTTCTTTTTCTTTTTACCTTTGGGTGGAGGGCACGGCAGCCGCCGCAGCCAGGGGAGAAGAAGTCGACGACGAGGAGCCTGTCGCCGGCGTTGATCAAGGAATCGACGAGGTCTTGGGCCGACCCGATCTCCCGCATGTTGGGCTGCAGTCCCTTCTCCCACCACTTCATGGCTTTCCCAATCGCAAGGTTCATCTGCCGCAAACCAACAAACAAATCATATTAGCACACCCCAAATTAGCACACACCAACAAATCAAACCTTTTTTTTGGAGAAGTTGTAGTTCAAAACAGGTTACGAAAATCCAAACAAAGTGGTCAAACATAGGAGATTCGAAAAGTGGAATAATTCAACAATTTTATCAAAAAAAAAAGGCTACCTCAAAAGGCCAAAAAAAAATAAAAATAACTCAGATAGCACTAAAAGCACCGAAAAATCAAACGAAAAAAAAACACAGGCAACATAAAATTTTACTACGGAGTAGTCAATCCACCTGCATCGGCGACGCGACGAGATTCCGGGGCACGAGCCTCGATCTCCTGGGCCCAACCGCCAGCCTCCCGCCCAGGAACGGGCTCTTCCTGCCGATCCGCACCGCCGGCGGCGCGCAGGACGCCATGCGCGCCGCCACGGCGCCCCTCCGCCGGCCGAGGAACCACGGCGCCCGGTTGCCGCACGGCGACACCACGCTCCCCTTCGCCACCGCCTGCGCCGTCGCCATGGCCGCTCCCACGGATCCAACACGCCCGAAGAGGAGAGAGAGTACAAGACGAGAGAGGGTAGCACGAGAGGCGAGGGGATTGGGGAAGCGGCGAAGTAGCGCCTTTTAAAAGGAGGCCCACGGATAAAAGCAAAGCCGAGTAAAAATCGCCGCGTTTTTCTTTTACAGGTACTGTAAATATGTAACTCTCTCTCTCTCTCTCGCCTCGAGGTGAACTACTCGCAGCCGTCCGATGTATCCATCGTGGCTCAGATGGTCGCCACGTACGAGAGAAGCTTCTGGTGTTTCTCTTTTTGGCTGTGGTAATAGATCACGGGGGAACGGATATATATTGGATAAGAATAAATAAACTGGGGCTCACATCTCACAAGCCCGTAGGGGTAGCCGGGTAAGAAGGCAAGGTGCCACGTGTGGGTGGGGGAGCTTGTGTAGTGTATCTCCCGGGGGGTTTCGTGGCAGATGTGCTTTTGGTCGGGAACGGCTCAGGTGCAGGGCCCTGCACATAGCGCCGTGTAGGGATGTCCAGCAGCTGACACGTGTCCTGTAAAATTTAAAAAGTTTCAAAAGATTAAAAAAATATTTTAAAAATCCGAAAAATTGTAAAAAATATTTTTTTAAAAAAATACTTTTATTAAAAGGTATTTTTAAGTACTTAAAAAACTTTTTAATAAGTGAAAATCAAAAGGTTTTAAGTACTTAAAAAATACTTTTTACAATTTTTCGGATTTTTAAAGTATTTTTTGAATTTTATGGTGTGTGGGGCCCAGTGGACAGCGAGGTGGAGGTGTGTGTCAAATGGGTGACCCATGACCGGCCGGTTTTGTTTGGTGGCGCCTATTTCCATGCCCAAGCTTCCAACTGGGGTTGACTCTCATGCGAATTTTTAACTTAATTTTTTCTCTAGATTAATAACTGGAACTACAATTTTTGTCATGTAAATATTAGGTTCACCAGCTAGTAATTTCTATTTATATTTGAAGTAAAATAGGCCTTTGTATACCTCACGCTTGTTTTGGTTGGACAACAAACCAAACTTTAGTAGATATAAAAAAGATATAACAGGAGTATTCCTATCGTTCACTTCGACGTAAATATTCTTAGATAATATATATAATAATTTTAATTAATATTTACAACAAAATACACTAATAATAACACAGTGCCTGATAAAAAAACTTGAGAAAAATATCATCTTCTTACCGAAATCATATAAAAATCATTATCTTGGTTCTTAGCTATGTTTTTAAAACAAATTCAAATATCCTAAACAAACAATTTTGATGTTACAAAATTATAACATTTGAAAATAATAGTGGCAATATTCCATAATAATTGATGCAATTTTTTTTTACAAAGATGCAACAACCGAGCTAAATCTACAACAAATCAGGGCAAATTATGCAAACAATTGGATATACAATAAATTTACAGAAAATGCAACATCAATCCAATGAACGTGGAACAAAATTCCCCAAAGATTGCAATAACCTATTATGACAAATACGATGCACCAACCTAGCAAACCTACTACAACAAAAATCTTATGCGACAAATCCACAACCCAATTGCAACAAAATTCTCTTTTGCTACAACATTTGTGAAGACACACAGTAACAAAATGAAACACCTCATGTAATAATTTGATAAAGTTGATGCGACAAATCCAAAAAAATACTTATAACAAGCATACAAGAGGAGGAATTGGACATTCGATGTCGCTGACTTGCTAAGCTCAGAGGAGGATGAGCGTGGCAATGGCCCCAGTTTGGATACCCTAGCTGACTGTGCCCATTGGTTACAAATCCAAGTGACATCACCTCTCCTTCATATCCGGTGTACTCCCGCCACGGTAGCTACAAATCCAATGAGCTCCGTCCACCCCTCAGTAAGGGGAGATCTCCGATGAGCTCCGGCTATGGCGAAAGGCCTTCCTCGAGTATAAATTGAACACTTATGCAACGGCTTAGTAGGAGCTCACTGTAGCGATGCTTGGAGAGAGAGATAAGGAGGAGGAAGTCCCATGGAAGAGAGTGCGGGACTTCGGCCGATGAGCCACCGGAGGGGGTAGGGATGGGGGAGGTGAGTGAGGAGTTGAGATGTAGGTTAGGATATTTAGGGAAGTAGAAGGCCATGGTGGTGCACCTCAATGATAAGAGAGCTCAGTTCGTCTCGATAGCGGTGGTGCCTATAATATCGTTTATGGAGTCTACATTTGCGTGGAGAGGGTCTTAGCAATTTTGGCTTAGCTAGAGCAAAGCTCGCTAGAAGGCTGCAGCAATCAAGAGAGTAAAGGGACAGGTCGTAGGAGGGGCGAGTAGATGAGAAACGAGTGTCTAGGAAGTGTCCGATTAATTTTGTTGTTCCAGACCTCAGAAACATAACAATTCCGATATAAAAAAGATGTGCCGGTAAAAACCATGGATTAGCTTTCCAGTTTCTGCTTCTCTTGGTGCATTCTATGTTTAGTAGTGTTATACGGCCTTACGGATGCAGACAATGTGCACCTGTTTTTCTTTACATGAAGTGAACTATCAGCTAGGCCATTACTATTGATAGTGAACTAATTGGATATAGATGGTATTATGTGGTGAGTTTTTCAGCGCGCGGTAGCTGCTCCTATTCATAGTAACCAAATTCGGATAAAGGATGACATATGTGGTGAGTGGTAGCGCACTCATACACACTAGTAGCTCTCTATTGATAGCAGCAAATATATGGTCATGGATGATACGAGTTGCATATTTTAAGGCCCAACTACGCTTTGATTGTAGGGAGTAAGGCATGCCTTCGCATCACCTTGTTTTATTTTAGTTTACCTTGTCCGTGAGAAAGATTCTGTAACTCATATACCTAAAATCTGGCAAATATGCTTACAGTGTAAATTTCACCTTCCAAAGCCTGGAAATACTCGTGCGAGTACTTTCAAACATACTCCCGTGGGAAAGTAAATACATCTGCATCAATTCTTTTTTCCGCTCCCCCTTTTTCCTTTCACCCCCAACCAAAGCTAAGCATTTGCACTACTCCAATTTCAGAAGACGTTTGCCCGTGTTCGAAAACGAAGGGGGAGTATATACGTTTCCTACGAAGCCTTCGAGATTTCAGGTGTAAAAATGGCAGAGAAGTAGTAACTTATGGCCTATTTAGTACAGTTTCTACTCTCAGCTTTACTTTCATATTCTGTGGAGCTGTGTCAAAACTCAGCTTCCTAAAACGATTAGATTCTAATTCTCGTGAGGAGCAAAGTCGAAAATGAACTAACGAGAAACAACCTTTGAGTGGATTCTCGTGAGGAGCCATCTGACCTAAAACAAATCTGGCCATCTAAGTTCATTAAAATTACCCGCAAATACCACTCGACTACCCCTTCGCACCCTCACGGTCACCTCCTAGCTTTTGCCTCCATGGTACTTCCCTCTTCTCCTCCCACCCGCTGTTGTCACTTCTCCCCACCGCACCGCCCGCCGTCTCCTCTCCCCGCGCGCCCCTCTCTCTCTCTCTCTCTTCTCTCTCTCCTCCCCACGCCTGTGCCTCCTCCCCAAGCCATCTGCATTCCATTAGGCAAGAGATTAAGCAGGAAAATCCTTTCTTTTTCTTGATTCTCATCGTATTTTTGGTTAATCTACCCCCTCTTCTGTGCAGGTGCCTATGAGGTAGTGGTGCGGCCAAGGAAGCAAAGTTTATTTCTTTCCACCTGGTGAATTTGCCATCTTGTTATGCTAGAGGCAAAGGATAAGAGCGAGGCCCAATTGCTTCAGGCCTCTTGGAGTCTTGGTGCCAATTGTAGCAGCAGCAGTTGATCTGGGGGTTAGCGAAGGCGTTCATCAGATGATATCCAGTGAGCACCCTTTAGGCCCCTTATTGAGGCTGTAAAAAAACTCGAAGCTCGTGATCTACTTGAGTTCGGTTCATTCTAGGTTTGATTCGAGCTTGGCTCGAACTTTAAACGAGTCGAACTCGAACTTGATCTCGAGCTCATGAGCTTCACCGAGCTGAGCTCGAATAGTTCACGAGCCTCGATTCAAGCTTAAATAATAATATATATTAACTCTTACCGAGCTTACTCGAGCCAAACTCGAGCTCGAGATTTTCTTATTGTTGAAAATTAGTGTATGTTTGAATTATTTTGACTGTTATCGAGTTTACTAGAGCCGAGCTTGAACTCAAAATTCTCTTATTGTTGAAAAATAGTGCATAATAAATCATTTTAATTGTTATCGAACTTCAACGAGCTAAACTCAAGTCTACTCGAGCTTAACCTGAGCCGAACTCGAGCCCAGATCCAGACTCGTCGTTTACAACTCTACCCCTCATGCTCCTCCAAGTCTGCTACCCCAGGTGTGAGCACTGATCCGACGACAGCCCCCGCCGAGGCGCCTGCGTGCCCGGATCCCATAGATCTGGTCTACCAGTGCCCCAAATTCTCCGTAAAGTGAAAAAGAGGAACCTTTGATCTGGTGGTAAAATGAAATTGTATGTGATAGGGTGCTGACAACCCTATCTGCACTCTGCAGAATCATCAATCTAAGAAATACTAGATTTACTTTATATGTTGTTTGGTTGTTCTTACTACTGTAATAGTATTGTTACTGTTATGATCAAGCTCTAAGTGTCATCTATTTATATGCTGCCTTTGTTAACAACGCAACAATTCCTATGATAAACATCATCTACTAATTTCTGGAAATAGTTTTTTGTCTGCATGTTGAGCTCCATTGTTGTTTCTTTCAAGTAGAATTGGTTTACCCCTTAACGTGCACAGGAGATGCACAAGTGTTATGCATGTGAGCCTAGACAACATTTGACAACATGTCTTAATAAGTGTCGCCTACATAGGTTATTTTTTTTGTACTTGTGTTGTCAGGATTCAGTGCGCAAGTAAATGTACAGAACTTTCATTATACATTATATTGGTGAAGACACATGCTACCCATTTTCTGTTTTCCTTGCCTTTATGTACCGTATCTCATCCTAGGACAAGAAGTTGCCTGAAAATTCTATACATGCTCTTCAGTAAAGTTTCTTGGTAAGTTTGTTTCATTATTTCTGTTGTTTTATGGTTGAATTTGATTTATAAAAACATGTTGGGCATTAGGTTCTTGCATTTCCAAGGAATTATATATTGTGATCTGAAACCATCAATTAGAGTTACTAATCTTGTTTTCAGTTTATGGGTCGTGTACGAGTACAAGTTAGTTTTTCGAGTTCGTGTCATAGTCATAGAAGTCGAGTCGTAATCAAGTCCGGTTCCAGTCTGTTTCCGAGTTACATACTTTTCCGTTTCTTAGTCATAGAGCTGAGTATAAAAGAGAGCAATGTAACAAGAGAATAGCGAGTCGAAGCGATCGGTGTGATCAAAGCGATCGATGTGATTGAACGAGAGGAGAAAGAAATAAAGAAGAGAAGAAGGAGCAGTTTTAGCTCTAGAAAAACTATCGAGTATCGAATTCGACGTGTTCGCAGACGTGGTCGTAAACGAGTTACAACCACGGCGATCGAGTAGAGGTGTTTGTAGGAGCTGAAGACATGGTCGTAAACGAGTTACGATCACGGTCACAGAGCAGAAGACGTGGTCGTAAACGGGTTATGACCACGGCGATCAGATCTTCAACGTGGTTGTAAGCTTTACAATTACGGCGGTCGATAGAGTCACAGCGTGGTCGTAATCGAGTTACGACTACGGTGATCTAGATTACTACGCGGTCGAAGGAGCGCAGAGCAGCATGAACGTGGTCGTAACTTTCGTCAGTTGAAGTTACGAGTACATGGTCGGAGCTAGAAGGCATGGTCGGAGCAGCTACAACGTCGTCGTAGCCAGACTAAGAGTAGTCGTAACTACTACTGAAGTGGTCGTAAGCTGCAACAAGTGGTATCAGAGCCTATTGATATTGGTGGTACCTGAAGAACATGGGAGAAGCAACGACTTCAAGTGCCCGGAGTAGGCTGATCTCTCTCCAGTATCCTCTCCTAACGACTGATAATTACCCCGTGTGGGCAATGAAGATAAAGGCAAACATGCACGCCCAGGATGTCTGGGGTGCAGTCGATCCGAAGGGGAAGGACAAGGAGGTAGACGACAAGGTGGATCAAGCGACTTTAGCCATCATCTACCAGGCGGTACTAGATGCGATGATGCATCAGCTCATCGGTAAGGAGATGACACGGGAAGCGTGGGAGATGCTGCAGACGATGTGTGAGTGCGTTGATCATGTGAAGGAGGTGCGGCTCCAGAATTTGTGGAGCGAGTTTGAGAATCTGAAGATGGGAGAGGCCCAGTCGGTGAACAAGTTTGCTGACAAGCTGGCTTCATTGTACAATCAGATTAACTCTCTTGGTGATAAGATGGAGGAATCTATGATGGTGAAGAAGTACCTACGCGTGCTTCTAGAGAAGTACATACCTGTTGTCACCACACTTATGTACTCCTCAGATCTGGACAAGAAAAAGATAGAGGAGATCATCGGCTCCCTAAAGGCGCATGAGGAGTTACTGAAGGGGTTTCAATCACGTAATGAGTAGGGATCTCAGACTCACAATGAGCAGGTGTTGCTAGTAAAGGGAGATCCGAGAGACAATTGTGGCTCATCAAACAACCGCAGGAGGTGACACGATCGAGGCGGCCAAAGCGGCCGAGGCGGCAGAGGTGGCCGTGGAGACAAGGCTAGGCAAGGCGGTAGTGACAGATCCCATGATAAGTCATATGTTAAGTGTTTTGAATGTAGCGAATACGGGCACTACACGTTAGGATGCCACAGTTATATAAAGTGTTTCAATTGTAACGAGTATGGGCACTATACTTTAGATTGTCGAAGCAAGAAGAAGGATGAGGAGGTGAACCTCGCCCAAGACAAAGAAGAAGAAGAACTGAAACTACTTCTCTCCTCATATGTTGAAAAGGCGCCGGTCATGGTGATACTGAATGAGGAGAACGTAATTCCAAAACTATGCACGAAGGAAGGTAGCCACGATCACATGGATCAATGGTACTTGGACAATAGAGCAAGCAACCATATGATGGGAGACGCTCCAAGTTTCATGAGCTCGACGAGAAGGTTTGGGGCAAGGTCAAGTTTGGCGACGACTTCACGGTGGAGATAAGAGGCAAAGGAATGATGATATTGCAATGCAAGAACGGAGATAAGAAGTTGTTGACAGGGATTTACTTTATACCAAGTCTGTATAACAACATACTTAGTCTCGGCAGATGATAGAAAGAGGATGCAGGGTGGTGTTATAAGATGAGTTCTTGCATGTGTACAACAAGAACAAAAATCTGTTGATGAAAGTGAAAAGATCTTCAAATCAGTTATACAAGAACTCTTTGAAAACTTGTAAACCGATATGTTTGAAGAGAAGCCTGGAGGAGCCAAACTGTGTCACGAGCTCACAAACTAAGAAGAAGGTGGTGGACAAAATCGGAGCCATGGATCAGAAGGAGACAAAGGGTGGTTCAAGGCATGCAGCTGACACTGAAGATAGCAGCTGGGAGATTGCCATGCACATGTAGCTGGTCCTGGTGGTAGACCCATCGGTCACACAGAGCACAACAGGAGCAAACACAAGGACTGCACAAGTGCGATGCGTGGAACGTGTGGGAAAGGTGACGTTCCAGGGCAAAGGCGCCGGAAGCAGCCAGCACTGGAGGCTGGCGCAACAAGAGGAGCAAGCAAGCATGGCAAGAAGCCCACAAGGTGCTGGAGTAGGCCAAGCCATGGCGAGATACGCGGGACTGGCATCAGTGGGACGCACGAACGCAGAGACTGGAGGTGGTGTGCGAGAGGCTCAGGTAACGGCGTAGCCAAGGTGATATGGGAGCAGGTGCTCCAATCTAGACAGACGTGCAAGGAAGGACGGGATCAATCCAAGTGCAAGACGTGTCAAGCGCCAGATTGTGCAAGGCTCAGGAAGGAACAACGCACAGGAGTGCAAGTAGAAAGAAGAAGCAGAAGCAAGAGAGAAGATCGGCATGATCAAGATAGAAAAACAAGATTAAGGAGGTGATTGTTAGAGTTAGTAATCTTGTTTTCAGTTGTGGGTCATAGTCGTGTACGAGTACAAGTTAGTTTTTCGAGTTCGTGTCGTAGTCATAGAAGTCAATTCGTAGTCAAGTTCGGTTCCAATTTGTTTCCGAGTTACATGTTTTTTTGTTTCATAGAGTCGTCGTAATTGAGTTACGACTACGGTGATCCAGAAAAACGAAGCAACATGGTAGCATAAAAACGCAAAAGTTATATGGTTTCAAACAAAAAGCAGCTTATATGACAATTTTTAGCACCAATAAACAATGGATGCAGCAGAGCAAGGAACATCATTTGGAGATTTCTATGGACAGTTTCTTTTTGGATAATGATCAGAGCGCAAGCGAAGATATACGCATCTAACCTGCATTAACTTGATACTTAGACCAGATCTTGCAGTTTCCATGCTTTCGAAAAGAGATCCTGTAGAGAGCAGTTAAAAACAGAACTTAGTGAGAAATTGAGGAAGTACTACAGTGAGCAAAGAATTCTTATATCAATATTTTTAACAGATACTGTATTCAATCTCCATCAGTCTTACCAAAGACATAGTAGAAGTCATCATGAATGACATCCTTTGCCAAGTTCTTAATGTATAATACAGTGGCAGGATTTCCTGGAGTGTAATTCTGCCAAAAAAAAACATGTTGGTGAGGCATCAAATCAAATTTAGACGGTTTGCTATTTCAAAGAACAAAAGGGATATTTTGTAACTGTTAAACTTGCGAAAGAAAATCCAACTTTTCTGGCTGATGTTTGATATCTATTTTGATGAATTGCAAGAAAAAGAACAAACAAGAAATGTGGTCATAGTTGATTAGTGGCATAATAGACCTTGTTGTGTAACAACTTGCAACATCAGCTCCTGACACTAGATTTAGAATCTGCTCACGAGAATCACCATTGCTCAAATTATTAGCTTTTCATCATCAAGAAAAAGAGGATGAAAACAACTCAGCAAAAGATTATGATTTATATTCCTAAGAATCAATCTTGATGTTACGGGATAATATCACTAGAAAATTACATGACCAACATGCCCAGTCCGACCAACATGCCCTTGAAATGTTTGTGCAAATAATATAATAAGACTCAGTAAGCAACATTCATGTACCTTGAACATAGGAAGGGACAAAATCTGCTCTGGTGGTAATTTCTCTCTCGTTTCCTGAGGTGGGACAAAATGTTTTTCTTCAAGTTGTTCATCTCTTGATGCCAGTTCCTTGTCAGTAGTACTTTGGTTAGCAAATTCCTTCTGTGCAGCCTTAAGGGCAATTTTTATCTGCACACAACCATTGTATCAGAAAATGAAAAGGCAACCAGCTTTTGAGTTATGAGAAAGAGTTGTTCACCTGCAGTACTGGGTTTTTCTTTTTTATCACTTGAAGCTCACTAAAAACTAATGCAGCTGGTTTCACACTGACTGCTTCATAAACAACACTTTGGACCAACAATAGCTTCATGCTTTGCGTACTTGGTTTTCCTTTTATCAACATCTTCCTGCAATAAAAAAATTGTGCATAAATAATATGGCAAAGGCATAACAAAGTGAAAACTAGAAACATGGAAGTGGCAAGTACATCAGAAGATTCCAACTCAGACTCATCACTGGACAAATCAGACAAATGAAGTTTCTCTGTCATAGAAGGCTGCGGTGGTGGAGGGGGAGGAGCAGGAGCAGGCACTTGTGACGGTAGAGGTGGAGTGGGCAATGCCATCCGAAATGGAGCTGGAAGGTTCATCTTGTTCATCAAATGCAACACTGTGCAAAAACAATACATGGATCTAAATACATCTGCTCATGCTGAATGCAAAAAATCATGCCTTGCAACAGTAGCGCACGAGGCTCAAATCATAATAAACCTGGGTGTAAAATAGGGGAACAGCAATGAGAGCATTGACTATATTAGTCGATATATTTCCATCTGGCAGTGGATATGCATACCTACAAAAAAATAAAGCGCATTCAGATCAAGCTCGAGCAAATATGGTGGATTAGAACTGCCAACTATGAATAACAGAACAAGCTTCTGCAGAGAAGAATTGGTTGACCTCGTTCAAAAACTATAAAACATTGTGGTACTATGTTGTCTCAGAATTGCATTAACTTTAAGCCATAAAATAATTTGAACTTAATAACTTGGAATTGATATGCTAGCTTGATTTTGGTAACTTCCAGCTGGATACTTTGCAATGATAGCTCACTTGCCTTTAGACTAAGCAATCTGGTAGCAGTAAATTAAACTACTTCAGAGTCCAACATAGATAAACGAACTCATATTTCTTATGGATCCAAGCATTGTGCTGCAACAGGGGGGTTAAAGAGAGAACTTTGCAATCAGGGAAACAATGTAATGTGTACTTAAAACAAAGGAAACTTAGACCTGAATTCTCAAAGAGCAGATACCAACTAACATCTTAAGTTACTAAATGAGCGTTTGCAGACAACAATGTAGATATATAACTCAGAAAACAGAATATATTCATTAGCTCCGTAAAATGGCTTGAAAATATTCCCAAGAAAATGAACATGTTGGAAGATAATGGATTAAATAATGATGACAGTGATAGCATACTCAAGATGAGGAGGAAATGGATAGTCCACGCCAAGCCTAGGAGCAATTGGTTCAGCAGCAGATGTAAGATTCTTCTCATTTAGGTGATTCATAGTTAGCAGTTGAGACATCCCGTGTGCGGATTGCTCCTGAAGTCCTGATGTTTCTTGTCCGCGTTCTTTGCATTTGGCTGGCTCGCTGTCTCGACTATCGATACTTTCCCAAGGAACCTCAACCTGCCAAAACCATCCCTTAGCAAACAAGAAAGTGAAGGACAGAAAATTGATTCACAAAGTTAAGATTTGAAAATGAAGCCATCATGCGCGGCTACTTAGAACAAAAATTATACAAGTGATCAAGCAGAGCGTGTACTCGACGAAACTAACTTGTTCAACAGAGACTGTGCATGATTGGCCGCCATCTCGTCCCTAAAATCCACAAATGCACAGTTCTCAACCTGTTACAGGACAGTGAAAATGGTTTTAGCAATCACAAAACATACCAGAGGACAAAATTTCACCTCACAATCTACAGACGCATTGTAGTAAGTAATGTAGTGAGAAGACAAATCACCGGGAACATATCTATTGCACAGTACGCCAGTATCACCTGAGGACTTCTAAATTCTAATAGCTGAATAAAAAATTACCAAAAAATAATTTAACATGTGAAACACCAAACAAAGCACAAGTGGGCAGGTGACAAGGAGGAGATGAGTACTTTAAACCGGCGCAGGGGCGGACGGACGTGGCGCCGTAGCGGGAGAAGAGGCGGGAGAGCATCTCCTGTTGGATGGCCTCCCGAGAGGTGCCGCACCAGGAAAGTTGCCGCCGCCGGAGCGGACCCAGGCTGCTGCTGATGTAGCGGCGGGGCGGCGCGGGGGAGGGATTCGCGGGCGCTGGAGGAAGCGGCGGGGGCGGGAACGACGCCATCAGAGCCTGTGGCTTCGCGACGGATTTGGGAGGAGTGTTTCGATTCACGGCGGGAGTTGGCGGAGCCAGGAAAATTTTGGAGCTGGGCAATAAGGCAATTCAATAAGCCGCACCGCGCGACGACTCCGCCCGCTGGGCGGTCGCTTGCTGCCTTGGCCCCGTCGAGATGCCCGAGTACCATCGTCCGGCCGTCGCCGGCCGGCTGCCGAAGCGCCCCGAGCCGCCGTTAGGAGCGGCGGTAGGGACTGGCTTAGGCTGATGGGCTGCGAGCTGAGGCCGATGGGACGGCCCAGCTTTCCAGGCCGCCGTGGGGAAAGCAGTGCGACAGCCCAGCTTCCGGGGCGCTGCCCAGCAGGGACGCGCAACACAGCCCGCGAGTTGCCTTGCCCGGGAAACAACCAGTTCGTCTCTTCCATCAGCGGCAGGGCTCAAGGGGGTTCCCATCCCATGGTGGATCTCCGGCGAGCTAGGGCACCCCGCCGCCCTTCCCGGGAGGTGGATCCCCCGGGAAAGCGCTCTGGCGGTGGAGAAGTCGCGAGAAATTGGCGTCGGAGTGCATGGCTCGGGCCAGAACGCTCTGGGCTGAAAACCGGTTTTTGAATTCGGCCCGTGAGAGCCCTTTTTATGGGCCATGCAGAATCAGTTGCTATTTGTGTTTTTCAACGTTTCTCTGTTTAATAGAGTAATCCCAGAGAGCCGAGCTTTGCTCGGTTGGTGAGAGTGCCGGTGTGCAGCTCACCCGTCTGGGCTCCATCCGGATGTCTTGTTATAAATAGTACCCTCTAAAGGGGTATACATACCTGCGTGTTTAGTGAGACAACGTGTATCCATGTTTCAAAAGCACATGTCAGTGTGTAGGGATACGTGCATGTGTATGCCTATGATGTGAGTGGTGTGTGTCTGCCTTGTATATCTAAAAAGTGTAATACAGAGTTAGCGAACGTAGATTTCCAACACGAACTAGCGCAATTGCAAGTTTGCAATGTTAGTAAAAGTCGTTGCTTTTTTTAAAAAATCGGTGAGAGTGCCGGTGTGCAGCTCACCCTCCTGGGCTCCATCCGGATGTCTCGTTATCTCAGGGTACTGTTTCTTTAAATAGTACCCTCTAAAAAGGGTATACATATATACGTGTTTAGTGAAGCAGCGTGTACCTATGTTTCAAAAACACATGTCAGTGTGTAGGGACACGTACGTGTGTATGACTATGATGTGAGTGGTGTGCATCTGCCTTATATATCTAAAAAGTGTAATACAAAGTTAGCGGACGTAGATTTCCAACACGAACTAGCGCAATTGCCAGTATGCAACGTTAGGAAAAGTCGTTGCTCTTTTTTTATTATTTCAGGTGCTTGCAACTGCTGATGCGGATTTGGCATTGTCCGTGCAGCTAGTGTGCATGAACATGACTACAAGGGACAGGTCGCGATCGAGTGCCCGGGGCGGGGGGGGGGGGGGAAACACGGTATTAAGATGATGTTTGATAATGATATGCAATCTAACTACGGTTGTACGGAAGAGATGAAAAACCCAAAGCGCCATAATGTCGGATTTTTTTTCTCCCTCTCTGAGAAACACGTTTCATCAAAATCATATTTGAGTTGCCATCGTCCGGACGTCTGATCTAGACGCTAACGTCATACGGTTGACCACAACGGCGACCGGATTTGGTGAAGACGCACCTGAGGACGGTCGAGGAAGAAGTCGACGATGGCGTAGGCCCGATCGGGCGACGCTGACGCCAAGGACGGGTGGTTGTGGCTCGTATAGAGTCCTGCCTCGCGCAGAGAGAGAAAGAAAATAAGCGAACAGAAAGAATGAAGAAAGTGAACAAACGGAATAAATGAGAAGAGAATGAGTCAGGCCGTCCATAAAAATCTTGTCTCCGTTCGAATGTACAGTATCAATTTCCAAAAGTCAGGCCGTCCATAAAAATCTTGTCTCCGTTCGTATGTACAGTATCAATTTCCAAATCATATATACAAGCGCGGAGCGGGTGCATAAGATGCGACAGGGACTTGCAATTCTAAGGTCGGCTGACGACCGGCGTTCCTACTGCTGGTGTGTGTAAATGACCCAGACGATCTTCAAGTTTTCTCGACCAGATGCACCACCAACTGAAGTATATGCAGTAGCTCCATGATCTAGAACTTGGGCACGTGGCGCACTCTGCGTTGCAGACAATCTTTTCAGAACTGTTTGTTGGTCTCCATGCACACGGTCGTTCTCGATCGTCGACGGGCGCCGCGACAACTCACAAAAAGCCAAGCCAAGTCCTGGAGGAAGAGGGGCCAAACCAAAGGAAAGCGTCGACAAAAAGAAACGCGTATCTTAGGAACGCTGTTTCGATTAAATACAAGCGCGCCCGCTAATAAATGGCCGCGTGGAAATAAACGGAGGCGTAGTAAATGAGCGCACAATTTTGACAAAGCGCACGGCCATACGCTACCTACCGCTGCAACGCGCGCGCGCGTGGGTCTGGAAAGATGGTGTTGCCGTCGGATTTTGTTAGCTAAAATAGTCGGCAAAAATAATTTTAGTAGTTGATATAATTTAGAAAAGATCTAGTAAGTCCTCTGAAGATACTGACTAAGGGAAATAAATGTAAGAAAGAGAATCATCAACAGTAGATTGAAAACGAGAATATTTGAAGACGGATAGGAACTCTATCTAAAAAAATTAGACCAATGCGAAGAGGGAGAGATAAAGCACAATTCAATACTGAGTTATTTATTTTAGGATATAAATGCATTATATTGGTTGATAAAAAAATGTGCACACACTAATCTTTACTATAATTTTACATCTATTTTTTTTATACTTTAGTAGTGGACCGTAGCTTGTAGAATCTTATCTTCGTAATTTGACTTTGATTAATAATGCTTTGTATCGACGTGCTTGATCAATCTGTGAGTTATACCTATTCCGTGTTTCAAGATTTAGTTCATGTTCATTATTGCTTCGTATTGATATCTTGTCTAAGATTGACTTTCGTTCAGATTTATTTATGTCGATTTTATTGATTTACTGAAAAATTGACTAACATATCACAAAGTCTGCCAGAGCACCTTTCGTATAGATACGATACTGTTGTCAGAACTATTTCGGCGGCAACATATGGATTTGCTGGCCAGCCCAAAATCCCCAGCCGAACGCCACGCACAAGTACCACGTAGTACCAGCTGCTGCGTAGAAAGTTTCGAGCTCGGCCGGCTTGATGGCGCCATGGCTAGCTCTGCTCTGCGTTGCGTCCTATGCAACGGCGGATCGAACAACTTCCTCGGGATGCAGGGGCCATCACATCAGCGTGCTGCATGCGCGTACGGAGAACGGGAGGAGAGTAGTACGTCAGGTCGAGGCGCAAAAGTGCCTTGAGCCGCCAGCGTTTTTGCCGAGGAGTCTGGGACCGTAGCTAGTCTTACGAAGTACATCACGCGGTAAGAAACAGACCATTTTAGTTTCAATTCTTCGAAAAAAAATAATAACCTTATTTTTTTTTATGTTTTTGTATTGCTAAAAATTATAATAGGATACACAAGATACGGCTATGGCTACAAAGTATTATGCTACAACCTTGCGATGTGCCTCCTCTCTCCTGACGCCACTCCTTATAAAGTATCGAAGAGTAGAAGTTGCAGCCTGTATGAAGACGTCTCGTCAATTCTTCAATTCTGTGAGTTTGAAGCAGTTGATGTCAGCAAGACATCCCTCTAGACACGATCATTGGATAGTTATTGCTAGAGACAGAGGTTGCATACACACAGTTATGTTAGAGAGACAAGGGCGCATATTCCCTTTTAACTACCACACAGGGCTAATTGCGGCAGACATGTTACCTGGTCGGAGAAATAGGGCCCACATGTCATATTATCGACCCCTCAGACCAAAGGGTGATTGGTACTCGGTTTGGCCCAAGTATATTCTCCCTGATCAAAGGTACTCGAAGAATCTATTATAATAATATTTTCTGTGGACAATAAGTCTATTATTAAAAGATATTTAATTCTCGTCGAGCAGTACGTCATGTCGAGCGCCAAAAGTCATTGTAGCTAGCCACATCCGCTCAACGAACGACGCGCAGCACATTTGAAACTGAGGGTCTGTTCTTTTCCTCCGAAGCTAGCGGCTTTTGGCTTTTGCTATAGTACCTAACTTTCAAACGGGGTATTTTCTTAAGACGGGGTCTACAAGTTAATTGTAGTACATATTAAAAGCCTAACATCTGTATTAACCAAAATCGCAAGCGAGTATCTATCTCTCCGTAATCTCTGTCGTAAATAACTAAAATTCAAAAATTTCAACTAAAAGTCATAAGCCGCAGCCACGCCAAACAGGATCTGAACTGTACGCTCAGTGTGACATTGTCGTTAGACTAAAAGAATTCGCGTACGCATGTCGCGTGCATCCCATTCAACAATTCTGCCTTATGAAAAATTCGCTAAATCTAGTGTGCTACTACTAGCGCTGTTGTCTTAGCACGCGTTGCTTTTTGATTCATCCGATAGCAATAGCTCATTCCACATGATGCATCCACGTGTGAGCCCTACCCCATATTCTTTGCTTGGAGAATGCTGAGAAGGAGATGGGAATCCCTACTTTTGCATAGAGGCCCCTTAAATTTTCTATTAATCTATAAAACATTCTTTTCTCATCTAACTAAAGAGATTTATATAATTATACCTTTCAAACCATACTTTGAACTTGTAACTCATGTGGTTTTTTTATTCTACACAAGACCAACAAAATAAGAGTAATATCAGATATGTTTAAAGCTAAGTAAAAGTGTTACTTTTTGGATGATAATATGTTTAAAATGTGGATGGTGATCTAGGATGGTAAATTCCTAACTTAACATAGTAATTTGTTCTAGTTATAAATGATAACTTCTGAACTATTTTTTTTGCACACTTACAAAAATAAGGGTAAATATTAAACTAGGGTGGTAAATTGTCAAATCTGCATATGATAATTTATGGCACTAGTGATGATAAATTTGAAACATTTTTTACACATACTCACAAAGTGATGGTAAATTCTAAAATTAATGTGGTATTTTATTAAAGCTTACAATGATAACTTAAGGTGCAAAGGAGTGTAGATGAATTCTTGAAATTAGGGTGATAACTTGTTAAAGCTAACAATAGTAACTTATGGTGCAATTAAACTATTGGTGATAACTTAGGGTCTAACAGATGGTAATCTATGTAACTTTCGTATGGTAATTTATTAAAAATTCAGATGATAACTTTTATTTTTTTAGTTGTATTTTTAAATTTCTTAAGTTGGATGACATAATACAGTGGTAAATATCATGAATAGAAAATTAAATATTTCAAATATTATTTTATATAAAAAGTGTTCTATAAGACTGAAGAGCACTTAACTGCCCTATAGTCAATCACTTTTAGCCCTAGCTTGTAGTACAGTTTTGTTCGACAACAATACGCTCCCCTGCACCGTTTCGAGCATAGGCCTTCCTAACTGTAGGTACTTCCATGCATGTCTGCCCTCCCAACATACAGCTTGAAACGCAAGTCTCCATTAATTAGATAAGTACGGGTTTGCTTCCAGGTCGATCTCTAGCGTTGCTTCCTGTCTTCACGAAGTATATAATTAGAGGCTGGATCAACGCGATTAAACTAGTGCGGGTGCGCATCCCATTTCGGGAAGGCCAGCACGGATCGATCGACGTCTCGACGAGTCGTCAACGACGCAGCGAACGAGCCAAGCAACTCTTGAGTGCCTTCTCCAAACACCTCTTCGTTCGCAGCCATCACCCGAGGAACTAGCTAGCTAGATCGCTGGGTGTACGTACCTCCAATCTTATTATGCTAGCCACGTAAAACCTTTGATACATTACTGGAAAATGTTGAGCACTATAGTTATTTTATATAATGTTCTTTTTATTTGCAAAACTGGATCTCTCTCTCAACTCGAAGGCGTGATAGGTGCGGTTAGACAGCTAGACAGGAGAGATGGTGGTGGTAGGTCGAGCGAGCATGTCAGCCGAGCGTGCATCGCGGCAAGTGGTGGGCTTGGGCTGCTGCCGTGCAGTCGTAGGGTAGCATGCGGGCCCGCCTTGCCTACCATGCTTGGCTGTCTACTACCGTACGCCATCTCTCCTATCAAGATGCCCAGGCATGATAGGTGACATAAGTCGCCTGTCACGTATTTCAAGTTAGGAAAAGAATCATTTATATAAAAAACAAATGTTCAAAGACTAAATTAAAAAATATAGCCATAATATCTAATATGTGAACAATTTCACTATTTGTCGATGATAATATATACGAGTTTTCTGGATCACAAATGCACAGTCATGTCGATAGACAACCGTTAATTTAGGCCATTCACACGCGTTCCATTTGAATTTTATACCCTAGCTGTTTGAAAATATCTAGCCCTTGCTTGTAAAACTATCAAAAGGGCTAGCAACAGTTACAAACGTGTTCTGCTTGCAGGCATCCTAGGTGGCACCTGTTAGCCATGAGGAGCCATCAGAGTTTCCGAGTGGCACACTCAACGGAGCACACCTGGCAACTCCGCGAAGCAACCACACGCCCAGCCAGCCTCTTGGACGAGCCAACGAAAAAGAGAGAGAAAAATCAAATCAGGAGATCGATTTGCTAGTATGTAGGGCCTGTTTGGGAGAGCTCCACCACTGAAAACGTGGATCTGGAGCAGCAGCTCCACCATAGATCTGGAATCCCACCAAGCAGTGTTTGGCTTGTACAGCAGCTCCAGATCCACGAAATTAAGGTTTTGGTGGGAATGGCCACTTTTGGTGGGATGGGGTGTGTAACCAGTGGCATTGGTGGGTAATTATCACCTAACTCCACGGTGGAGCACCCCTTGAGGAGCTCCATGAAATCCATGGATCTGACTCTCAGATCCAGGATTTTGGTGGATCCAGATTTCGCGGAGCTGGAGTGTTTGGGTAAAATTTCGTGGAGTGGAACTGTTTTTCGTGGATCTGAAACTGGTGGAGCTCTCCCAAATAAGTCCATAGCATCATGACAGATTCTTCCTCGTGTTTGTGCGGTATTCAAGTGGGCGATATACGGTAACGTTAATTGCAGCCGTTCACGTACACGATGGGCCTCAGATCGATCGATGGATCGAGGTGTCGAAGTTGCACTGGCAAAACGGCAAACATCCTTCGGATGGTTCCAAAATAGTATCCTTGTTCGGTTCCGCACACATTTACTGTTCTTTTTTTTTTGTCTTTTGATTTATGTCTTCTTTAAAAGGCAAAATAAATAAAATGACTTCTTAAAACGGATTTTTCAAATAACTTTTCAAAAAAAAAACTATATGCACCATTCACATTAATATCTTTATCATCCGATACCACCTCTAAAAACATTAAAAAACACCAGCCGCACAAAAAAAGATGTACGGTGTTTCAAGCCGGCCCCGCTCGGTTGGGCTGAAAAGCTATGGTTTATGGCTGAAATTGCACTGTAGCGGCTGAAATTTTACTGTAGCTGAAGGTGGCTTATTTAGCGTAATTAAATTTGAAAATTTTAAAAATAGCAAAAATATGTTAGCTCATTACGGACAACGCAAACGAATTCAGGAAAAAAGAACTGACAAAAAAGTTCAAAAAAACTAAAAGTTTAAAAAAAGATGAAATTTATAAATAGTAAAAAATAAGCTAGAATCTGAAATTGAAATGATCGGGACCTTAAAACTCTCCCACAGTATTATACGCGAAGTTGCACTACTACCAACATGTCCTCGAAAAAACTACCAACTTGACAATTTGCGAGGCTCTGGTCGCGATACGTATCCTAAGGGATGCGACCCCTGTGTGATCCACGCAGTTTTCTTCCAAGGGTGCAGCTGCGACGCCGGTACGGACTACAGTATGATCCTACATGCATGAACCTTCCCTCCCGCCCCCTCTCAGTCACACAGACACAAACATCAATTGCTTTCATGACGTTTTACTTTGCAATATTGGAAACGCGCATGACACGAGAGCTAAAAGCTTAATGGCGTGTCGATCTTAACCCATCTATTTGTTTATGGCATTGAGCCACGGACAAAAGTATCACTTGACTAGGTTTTGTTCGCTTGTACTACTGACAAGGATGAGGGCGTACCAACCACAGGAAAAACAGGGGAGATCTAGACACACAGAGAGAGGCTGGTTGGTTTGGAAGCCTCTAATTACCAAACCTTATCTACTCGCGTCGGTCCTACTAGTACAATAAAAGCTGGAGGGGCAAATGTGATGCTCAAGCTTACAAGCATCAGCTGTGCCGCCCGGCCAGCCAGTGTGCTGCGTCGGGCTCGGAGATGGACTTGGAGTATTAGATAGATCTAATGGTTTCGTTTCTTTTGTCCACACTTTTCTGATATACTAATTTTAATGGTATGGATAGAGTGATAGGTTATATTATTTTAGATTACGGCAGGTGACTTTTGTACTTTTCTGATACACACATTTTAATGGTATGGATAGAGTGATAGGCTATCTTTTTTTTTGTGCTACGACAGGTGATTTTTATCTATATTTTTTTGACAATGGTGAATGATGGAGATTTCGACGTGGTGCACATATTTTTGAGCTTGAAAAGCCATTTAAAGAAGCGGCTTCGAGAAACCATCATGTTTATTTCAGTTTTCAGAGAAACTAAAATCAAAAACCGTTAACAAATAAAAAAAAGGCCCATAGACCAATGGGATGGTGACTCGATTTTGGGTCCGAAGGGCGTCCAGCTTAGATGATGCAAATATACCATGTGAAATATGCCTTGTGTATGCTACAAAGATGCGTGACACACTAGCAAAGCTAGCTAGCGGCCGTGGGCTTGCTCGGGTGGCATGCATGTCAGGGGGCGTGCAGCCCCATCCGGCTTTGCGCCTGTTCTTTAAATCAAAAGCTGGTAATTTTTAATTTTTGTTATAATACCTAACTTTCAAACGAAGTATTTTTTAAGATAGGATCTACAAATTAAACGATCTACACGATAAAATTCCAACATCTGTACCAGCCAAAATCGCAAGTGAGTATCTGTCTCTCTGTAATCTATACCGTAAACAACCAAAATTCAAAATTTTCAGCCAAAAGTCATAAGCCGCAGCCGAAAAGAACAGGCCCTTTGAGCCATGGCTGGTGCATTTAAGAGAGGTCTACAGTGCCTCTGAGAACATACTTACGTATGTACGTACATACATATATATATATATGTGTGTTGTGGCTACAGACCAAACAGAGAGAGAGGTGGTAGTGGAGAGTGATGAAGATAAGTGTCATGGCCTGGGTCCTCCCCATGGCTTACTCGTATATATGCATACACATGAGGAGTGCGTTCTGCTATACCCTTACATCCGGTTATCCTCTAGGGCGGTTATGTCATTACACATGGCATATTCGGGCCTTATAACCTCCTACCGCTCGCTGGTTTAGATGGGGGCCATCCCTACGACAGAGCCTCTCATGGTAAAGGGCTTCACAAGGCCGGCCATGTTGCCGAGTCCTTGGCCCTCCGTCCCCGCGCCCGTGAGCTTCTCCAAACTTCCGGAGCTGCGCTGCAGCTGAAGCAGTCGTGCGTGCTGCTGAGACGCTCGGACTTCCGGGCGTCCACGTGGTGCATCGCGCTTGGCGTGGTGCGGGCGTTGAGGCTTCGTGACCATTAATATGGCGGCGGACTTCCGGCGGTTGGACTTCTGCCGATTGGCCTTCCGCCGGTTGGTTCCCCTGCTGATTGGGGTATATATATATGGCGCTGGTGAGACGTTGCTCCTGCAGATACCGTGATAGAAGTGTTCCCTCAAAATGGGCCTCGCGTGCATCAACATTCCTAGGTGACGCCGAGCGGCTTGGGGAATGTTGATGCACGTATGAGGTCTATTTTTCCGGGAGCTTGATCGCCGGTTATCGACAACCACCGCGCTTCGACTCGCCCGCGCTTCCGAGGCGGCGGCGAGGTTCGCCTCGTTTTTCTTAACAGCCTACCTACGATCGGTGTTCCCGAGGAGCCCGCCGCATTACCTTGTATGTTGATGCATCGTAGGTGGCTGTTAAGGAAAACGAGGTAGATTTCGCAGACAAGACCCCGTCTTTGCCGCGCCTCCGAGGTGGACTCGCGCGCCCGCCCCTACCCTTCGAACGGTGGCGCGGCGCCGGCGCCTAGTCGGGCAGACGCGCGCGCTCCGCCCCTACCCTCGGCGTGGCGCGGCCGACGCTAAGTCGGCGACGCGCGCGAGCGGCCGGGCGCCAGTCGGCGAAAGACGCGCGCGCGCCCGCCCCTACCCTTCGAACGGGTGGCGCTGGCCGGCGCCAGTCGGCGACGCGCGCGCCCGCCCCTTCCTCGGCGAGTGGCGCTGGCCGGCGCCAGTCGGACGACGCGCGCGAGCGGCCGACGCCAGTCGGGCGAGCGCGCGCTCCGCCCCTACCCTTCGAACGGGTGGCGCGGCCGGGCGCCTAGTCGGCGCAGACGCGCGCGCCCGCCCCTACCGAACGGTGGCGCGGCCGGCGCCTGGTCGAGACGCGCGCGCTCCGCCCCTTCCTCGAAGGAGTGGCGCGGCCGGCGCCTAATCGACGACGCGCGCGCGGCCGACGCCAGTCGAAGTAGACGCGCGCGCTCCGCCCCTACCCTTCGAACGGGTGGCAGCGAAGCTGGCGCCTAGTCGAAGTAGACGCGCGCGCTCCGTCCCCTACCCTTCGAACGGGTGGCAGCGAAGCTGGCGCCTAGTCGAAGTAGACGCGCGCGAGCGAAGCCGGCGCCTAGTCGAAGTAGACGCGCGCGCTCCGTCCCCTACCCTTCGAACGGGTGGTAGCGAAGCTGGCGCCTAGTCGAAGTAGACGCGCGCGCTCCGTCCCCTACCCTTCGAACGGTGGCGCTGGCCGGGCGCCTAGTCGGCAGACGCGCGCTCCGCCCCTACCCCTCGGCGGGTGGCGCGGCCGGGCGCTTAGTCGACGACGCGCGCGAGCGGCCGGCGCCTAGTCGGGTAGACGCGCGCGCTCCGCCCCTACCTTCGAACGGGTGGCGCTGGCAGCGCCTAGTCGACGAGCGCGCGCGCCGCCCCTACCTTCGAACGGTGGCAACGGCCGGGCGCCTAGTCGGGCGACGCGCGCGCCCGCCCCTTCCTCGGCGAGTGGCGCGGCCGGGCGTCTAGTCGACGACACGCCGCGAGCGGCCGACGCCAGTCGGCAGACGCGCGCCCGCCCCTACCGGCGGGTGGCGGCGGCGGCGCGCCTAGTCGACGAGGCGCGCGCGCGGCGGCCGGCGCCAGTCGGCGAAGACGCGCGCGCGCCCGCCCCTACCCTTCGAACGGTGGCGGCGGCCGGGCGCCTAGTCGACGAGACGCGCGCTCCGCCCCTACCTTCGAACGGACGGCAATGGCCGGGCGCCTAGTCGACGACGCGCGCGCCCGCCCCAATCTTTCGAACGGGTGGAAGCGGCCGACGAGCTCTGGATCAGTCGTCGCGCTTGAGAAGGAAAAAGGCGAGCTTGCCTTGACTCTAGCGAGCGCAACCGACGGGCGACGCCGTTGGTTGCGTGGGACGCCATGCAAGCGCTGGAGAGCCATCTTCAAGGGCGGTAGCCGAGGTGCCGGCCGCGCTTCGCCCGAGGAGTTGCTCGGACGCCCGCTGGTCGGGATGCCGCTAACGTTGCGCACGACGCGGCGACATCCTTCGCACCCACCGCCGACACGCCGGCATGCTTGGTGTGCGCGCCCGCGCAGCACCGCGGTTATACGATGTCGCCGCTACCGATGATCCCGGCCGAGATCACGGCGGGCCGAGTAATGTCCGCGCCGCCCGCTCCGCCGCTTGCCTCGCCCTTCTTCGACCGGATCCGAGTCACGCGGGCCGGATGTTGCATTTAATCGAGCCCTAAGTCGCCACGGGCGGGAGCCTCGCCAATTTCTGGATGGGGTCCCTCGACGCGACAATGGCGGCGCTGGGCCCTCCGCAGGCGCCGGGAACCCGCAAGTCTGACGCCGTGGTGCCTAGGTGTAGGCGTGCGTTGTACTGTTCCTTGTCTTTGTGAATAAAGTACGCCTTGCTGCATGCATTCGACTTTCGCCATATCCGGCGCTTCTCGCGGGGCGGCTTGCGGTCGACCTTTCGACCCGACGACGCCTTCGACGGTGGCGAAGGGCCGAAGAGTCGCTGGACTTTTGGGCGAGCCGGCCGTCTTCGAGCGGAGCCCCGGCTTTAGCGCGTGTTAAGGATGAACCCGCGGGATAGCGGCTTACAGCGGCAGGGGTGTTGCCGGACCTTTGTACTTGTGATTTTTCTGGTATGCAGACTTCCTGGCATTTAGGATATGCGTTGTGTGTTGATGCCCCGTTGGCGAAGTAGCTGCGCCGGGGTTCTTTAGAGCGGACAGCCGTAGACCGGCGTGCGCGAGCGAACCTCCGCACTTTGCCTTGTTAGAGTCCGTGAGACAGCGTATGTGGAGGCGGACCTCGCACTTCGCCTTTCTTTATAGTCCGAGACTCGCGCGCGCGAGGCGCACTCAACGCCACGCCTTACTTTATAGTCCGAGACTCGCACGCGCGAGGCGACTCGACGCCACGCCTTATTTAAAGTCCGTGGATCAGTGCGCGCGAAGCGGACTTCGACGCCACGCCTTCTTTATAGTCCGAGACTCGCGCGCGCGAGGCGGACCTCGACGCCACGCCTTATTTAAAGTCCGTGGATCGGTGCGTGTGGAAGCGACTTCGACGCCACGCCTTCTTTATAGTCCGAGACTCGCGCGTGCGAGGCGACTCGACGCCACGCCTTATTTAAAGTCCGTGGATCGTGCGCGCGAAGCGACTTCGACGCTACATCTTCTTTATAGTCCGAGACTTGTGCGTGCGGAGGCGACCTCGACGCCACGCCTTATTTAAAGTCCGTGGACCGTGCGCGCGAAGCGGACTTCGACGCCACGCCTTCTTTATAGTCCGAGACTTGTGCGTGCGAGGCGGATCTTGACGCTACGCCTTATTTAAAGTCCGTAGACCGTGCGCGCGAAGCGGATTTCGACGCAACGCCTTCTTTATAGTCCGGAGACTTGTGCGTGCGCAGGCGGACCTCGATGCTACGCCTTATTTAAATTCCGTGGATCGTGCACGCGAAGCGACTTCGACGCCACGTCTTCTTTATAGTCCGAGACTCGCGCGCGAGGCGGACCTCGACGCTACGTCTTATTTAAAGTCCGTGGACTGGTGCGCGCGGAAGCGGACTTCGACGCTGGGCGTCCCCCCGGTGCGTCTTTTGTTTATACTCAGGCCCGTCACCTTTGGCTACGGCGAGTGCACACGTGAACATGCGACTTCGATTATACTCACCCCGCACTCGCTACGGCGAGTGCACACGCGAACGTGCGTCTTTGTTTATACTCAGTCCCGTCACCTTTTGGCTACGGCGAGTGCACACGCGAACATGCGACTTTGATTTATACTCAACCCCGTACCCCTGGCTACGGCGAGTGCACACGCGAACGTGCGTCTTTGTTTATACTCAGTCCCGTACCCCTGGCTACGGCGAGTGCACACGCGAACGTGCGTCTTTGTTTATACTCAGGCCCGTCACCTTTTGGTTACGGCGAGTGCACACGCGAACGTGCGTCTTTGGTTTATACTCAGTCCCGTACCCCTGGCTACGGCGAGTGCACACGCGAATGTGCGTCTTTGGTTTATACTGCGGGGACGTGCGCGTTGGCTAAGCCTGCGCGCGCCTTGACCGCGTACTTGCGCGTGATAAAGAAAGATTAGCGACAAACGGCGATCTTTATTACATCCCCGTTTGCGCGGGTGACCACCACGGGGTAGATATACTAACCGCTCGCCTTGGTGCAGCCAAGCCTCTAGACGCTAGGCATCCGCAGGCTCGCCAAGGCGTGTGAATGGCCCCGCGCCAGCTCTAGGAGCGCCGTTGGGCTTCGCGACGCGGGCACCTGGTACATGGTTCAATGCGCCGCCATATCACGTCGCCGACGGTGATGATGGTCCGGGACCGAGATCTTCATGCACAGTAGCCGTGATGCGTACCGCTACGAAGGAGTTGAGGATTGGGCGCCCCAATATGGCATTGTAGGGTACGGAAGGTCGACCACGCCGAAGGTGGCGTCTTCGCCCGCACATTGTCATCTCGGCCGAAGGAGACTTGAAGACCTATTTGGCCCAACGCCGCAGGGCTGTCCGCCAAGCCTGCGCAGCAGGGATGCCCGAGGGGCTAGGCGGCCGAGTGATCCCCATCCGTCGAAGGCGCGCAAACAATACGTTCGCGAGCTACCGCCGCCCACCATGGCGCGCCCCACGCCGCATCCCGCGATGGTGACCCGGATGACCGGGGTCTCGATGAGGAAGTCCACACCGGGCGCCGCCGGTGTGAATGTAACCGTCTTGCTCCCAATCCGGCGGTGCTTGCGCGGGTATGCCGCCACGTGATGCGATCGCGCGTAGGCCTTCTCGCTGCCGTGCCGAGGCGAATTCCAGCGCAGAGCCTCCGTGATATGACGCACGACCTCGCGGTAGGTCGCGCCCGGGCTCGCAACGGCGTGAGGCCCTCCCGAGGCCGCCAGACGTGAGCTTGGATCCATAAGGTGTCTTCTCGTTGCATCCCTTGCGCTCAGATCCGCATCCCTGCGCGTCGCACCGCCGGGGCCTCGTATGGGAATTGAACGGGCCACCGCAGCGGGCGTGCCTCGGGTTCTCGCCCCTAGCGACGCTGCCGCGAGCGCCGCGATGGAGGTGCAGTGCGGGTATCATGATTGCCACGGCCGTGGACTACGCACCACGTCCCCGATCTTTGGTCGCCGTAATCTCCACGACCCTATCGCCGTGGCCCTCGCCACGCCACGCCCGCCACGGCGCCCCGACCGCCTCGGCGGCTGGAGCACCCTCGTCGGACCCGCCGATGTCGAGGACGCACGGTTTCGCCCGACCTCTGGGCTGCGCTGGGCTGATCGGACGACTCCTGCGAGGCGCCCTGCGGCGGCGCGCCCTCGACGACTCGCCACGTTTTCCCTTCAAGAACCGCCCCGGCGGATCTTCGCTTTGCCGAGGCTCCGCCGGTTGGTGTCTGAGTCATCACCTTGCCTTCGCCGCGCGTCTTCCTCCGCCCGGCATATTCTTCCATCTTGTCGAAGAGCCGCCACCGCCTTGATTGGCTTTGCGCGTTGTACTCGGCCATCGGGCCCGGACGAAGGCCCCGTATGGCTGCATTGACGATGGTGGTTTCGTTGACGCCTTTCACTTGACATCGAATCTTGGCGGCGCTTGAAGTAGTCCCGAGCTTCCCGAAGGTTTTGCTTTACGGCAAAGAGCTGGTCGCGCCGACTTCGGTCGAGGTAGTTTCCTTGGAAGTTGTTGTGAAGGCGACACGGTCGTTCCCACGCCAGATGGAGCCGGCTCTATGGTAAAGAACCAAGAGAGCGCCACTCCTTGTAGCGCGAGGGGAGTCCTTCGCCGTGGTGTCGCCGCCGCCGCGCTTCGATCGCAGCCAGATACGCGCACGAACTCGCGGGGTCCGTGTCGCCCTTGTACGAGTCGATGGCGCTAGGAAACTTGAAGTCTTCGCCATGCCGCCGCTGCAGCCCCGCCAAAGCGGGACTCGGATCCACGCGCCGCAGCGCACGCGGCTGGACGTGGGGCTTGCGATCGCCCGCCTCTCCGGCGTGGGCTCGAACGCGACATCGGGCGCGCCGCCGACTCGAGCCTCTTGCATATCTCTCGACGGCCCGCGGGTCCCCTAGCTCGCTGAACGCGTTGAGAGCCGCCGCAGGCACTTTCCATCGCCGGTGCAGCGGGTCGCCGGTACTCCCGACGGCGGATCGGCGCGGGACGACCGCGTCGCGGGTCCCGAACTCGCCGGTCGCTCCGTCGTGGCTACCTCGAACCGCCGTCCGCGCCGCCGGCGAGGGTTGCGATGGGGCGGCGAGGTCGCTGCGTCGGGCGGGTCGGTTGTCGCCGCACCCGCGCCGACGTCTTCGATCGCGGGTCCGCCCCGCAACGCCGGTGGCGGGCGGTCGCCGCGTGCCGTGACGGGTTGGTCGCCGCGTGCCGGTGACGGGTTGGTCGCCGCGTGCCGGTGACGAGGTTGGTCGCCGCCGCGAACGCCGACATCTTCGCTATCGCGCCGCATCGCCACCCGTCGCCGCCGCCGATGCCGGCCCCGTACTCATACGACGCCCGCCCGCCGCCTTCTTTCCTTCGCCGCCAAGAAGCTTTTGGTGCCATCATTCTTCTCCGGTCTTCAGCTTGTCCTCGCCCTCCCACGGACGGGCGCCAATCTGTGTGGCTACTGCACCAAACAGAGAGAGGTGGTAGTGGAGAGTGATGAAGATAAGTGTCATGGCCTGGGTCCTCCCCATGGCTTACTCGTATATATGCATACACATGAGGAGTGCGTTTACAGTTATACCCTTACATCTGGTTATCCCCTCTGGGGGGCAGTTATGTCATTACACATGGCCTATTCTGGGCCTTATAACCTCTAACCAGGCCTGCTGGGTTTAGGTGGGGGCCATCCCTACGACAATGTGTGTATATACGTGGGTGTTTTTAGTTATCAAAATATATATACGCGCTTTTAGATATCTTGGGTCTCTATCTACTCTCAAGTATATGTATTAGACATATCTATATAAATATGTGTCAGGATGGATATGATTTATGTACGTAAGTACTTTTTCATTGTATTCATAATCTAAAAAAATAGCAAAGCTAGCTGCGGCAGTTTGGACTGTGGTGATTCCAAGACATGGAATAGTTAGATTAATACCAGTAACCTCACGTACAGAGAGCACGGAGATGGATCTTTTGCCCATCAAGGCTAGGCAACTTTGTTGCGTTTGTTACGGACAGATCGAAGTTTGTAGTAGGATTGTTTCACTTCACTAACAGAGACATGAAGGAGAATTAAAGCATTACAAGGTCCCATTCATTTCAACTTTTTTAGTAGCTTTTGACTTTTAATTATTAGCTTTTAGTTTAAATTACACTTAACGGCTATTAGGTTTTTAGTTATTCAATTATAAAATTAAAAATATAAAACACTGTTATACCTCTGTGGGCAATCAAAGAAAAAAACTAAAAATATCAAAATTAAAAAGTCAATACGTTCACTTTTAACTTTTGAAAGTAGAAAGCATAAGCTGAAGCCGGAATTTACGAAACCTAAATACGATCCATTCCTCTGCCAGGAAAGAAAAGCTAGCAGTAGCACAAACGAGAAATTTTTGCACGGATAACCCATTTTTATTCGAAAATACAGAAATATACTCGCGACAAAATTTTTTACACAAATAGGCTCAAGTCGCCCAATGGTTGGGCGACTAGAGCTTGTCGCCCAACCAAAAAGCGACTGATGAAGAATCTGGTAACCGTTGGGCGATTAAATGCGATCGCCTCCCCGTTGGGCGATTTAAATGCAATCGCCCCCCCGTTGGGCGACAGAGAGCGAGTCGCCCAACTGGGGCGGCGATGTGAATAATCTGACCCGACGGCCAAGGCCTCTTTTCTTCCCCACGCCTGCTCGCTAATCTACTCTCGGCCGCGCGAGGAAGAGAGAAGCAGAAGAGAGGAAGGAAGAGGAGGAGGAGAGGGGAAGGAAGAGGAGGAGAGGGGGAGGAGAGGGAAGAAGAGAAGGAGAGGGAAGAAGAGAAGGAGAGAGAGGAGAAGAAGCCGCGGGATTTGCAGCTATTTTTCTAATTTTAGAAAATTTGTTTAGATAAATTTAGTTTAGAAAATTTAGTGTAGATATTTAGTTTACAAATTTAGTTTAGATATTTAGTTTAGAAAATTTAGTTTCGAAAATTAGTTTAGAAAATTAGTTTAGAAAATTTAGTTTAGAAATTTAGTTTAGAAATTTAGTTTAGAAAATTAGTTTAGAAATTCAGTTTAGATATTTAGTTTAGAAAATTAGTTTAGATATTTAGTTTAGAAAATTTAGTTTAGAACATTAAATTTAGAAATGTAGATGCAGTTTACAAATTTAGATGTACGAATTTAAATGTAGAAAAATATAGTTTTTTGTATAATATTTGTAATGCATTATTGTGGAGAATTTACTTTAGAAATTTATTGTAGATCATTCAATGTACAAATGTAGATGCAGTTTACAAAATTTAAATGAAGAAAATTTAAATGTAGAAAATTGTTGTGTCGAAATTTTGTATACTATTTTTCATGTATTATTGTAGAAAATGTAGTGTACAAATTTACATTTAGATAATTTTGCAGTTATGACGGGTGACTTGCGGTACCCGCTGTTGGACGAGCACTTGGACCGCGTGCACCGCGCTTCCCGTCGTGCGCCGCCACCAGGGAGCACGGACGAGTCGACTGAGCTGGGAGTGGTCCGGACACGCACACCTCGTGTGGCCTAGGGACTCGACCCCCGTTGGACTGCCGGTTTGCACTACGCCAACGTTTTAGTATTACCATAAGAACATTTCATGCTGACCTTCACTTTATTTGCGGTGTCGCGGATGCCGGACTTCTCCTCTTGCCGGATGGTGCAGCCACGGATGAGGACGGAGGTGCCTTAGCCGAGGAGGGGGACGAGGCGGCGTGGAGCGATCACGACGCTTCCGCTCGACCGCTCCTCGCCGACGGCTTTGGTGGACCATTGGCGCCCGCGACGCACACTTTCCACCTACCGATCGGGAGATGGCGCCGACCGCAGACGTGTCCCTACTCCTTGGCCTTCCGGTCGCGGAGACGCCGCCTTCCTACGGAGGCTCCCGCCGAGTGGCGCGATGACCGCTCGGCAGATTCTGTGGGGTCCTTCCACCGCCGGTCACCACCACATCTTCGACGAGGCGAAGCATGGACCGACGCGAGGTGATCGCACAAGACGCACGTGGTGTTTCAAGTCGATCGCGTCTTCAAACTCTTATTTGTGCAATTACATACTAATAAGAACTTGTTCGCATTCGTGTTGAGCGCATGGTTGCAGATGTCGACAATTACGTGTCGCGCGCCACTGGAGGCTTATGTGCCGTGGTCGTTTGGTTGGGTGCTCTTCACCACCACCACGGCAACACCGCTGACGCGCCTTATCGCTATGCGAGGGCGATTGCCGACGGCGAGGCCGCCCAGATCAGGTGGGATCGGCCGCACTTGCCGCGACGCATCGCGACCGTGCGATGCGCGCGCACGAGGATTAAGGCGAACTCGATCCTCACGGATGTCCCCGCTGCTGCAGCTTGTGGTCGCTCGAGCGCTTCATCTCGGGACGACTGCACTAGACGACATGGGTCCCACGGGCCGAGATGTACCAGGGGAGACATCGACGGCCGACAATGGGTTCTATTTGGTGTCGCCGACGAGTGAGTTTTATTTTATCATAGTAAACTTCTTTTCGTATAGAAAATTCAAACAACGATCGTCGACTAAACAATTTGCCTTTCTTGCAGTACAGTTCACACACGCGCAGTCACGCGGCGCATCACCCTTCGTGGAGCAGCTCGACCGCCTCGCAGACCGGACGCGGCGCCGGGAGCCTTACGCAGAGAGGGCGATGCAGGCAGCCCGTGTTCTCGACGGGTTGTTCGTGACCGCGGCCGGGCGTGACCGAAGCTTTCGCTAACCCGTCGGAAGCTCGTGGTACGATATCACGTTGAGGACTACGCACCGCGCGAGTCATGCGCGGCAGTTTGGGCGCGCAGCACTTCTCGTACCGGTCGGCCGCCGATTCCGCCGCGCGTGCACGCGCGTGAGTGATCGCTTCGATATTTTTTACGCACTTACTATTGTGATCGCAAGTACTTACATTACGTAATGGTTCCATAAACAGCACAACACGGCGGGCGCCAAAAAGGCACGGATGGTCCAAGAGGATGCACCGGATTGCGCGGTGGGAGGGTGCGCTGGATGACCGCATGGAGGAGGACCGCAATACGACATAGCCGACACACGCGAGTACCTCATCCGTACTGGGCGGACTCGCATCAGTGGTACATGTCGTTGACCCACCTACCCCACACGCCGCCGCGACCGGCTGACGCGCACCGCACACACTCGCGACGCGACGCCACATCGCGAGACGTAACTTGTAATTTCAAAATTCCCAAATGGCAATATCGTTTCGATGATGGACCATTCTATGTCTTTTTGTCCAGGCTGACGTCGGTGTTGCGATGTGGTCGGAGTCCTCCGCACTAGTGCAGAGGTGGGGCACAGGTGGGGAGTTGACCCGCGAGGAGGCCGTCAGCTTTGCGCGACGGATGGAGGCCGGGTGTAGACGTATCGTCAGCCTACTGTCCTGCACGAGGCTACCGGTGGTCTCCACACCTACGCCCAGTGCACCCCGACCACCAGTGCCACCCCGACCACCAGTGCCACCCCGACCAGCGTGGCACTACTCCGGAGGTAGTACGTGGACACGTCCACCTCCCCAGGAGCAGCCAGGGAGTTCTACGTGGACACGTCCACCTCCCCCGGACCAGCCAGGAGTTCTCGCTGGTCACGGCCTCATACACCTCCCACGCACATCCCGGCCACACGGATGATTTCATGGTACCATGTACGGCACGCATCGTCCGATCTTGTTTTTATCCTAAGACGACATGCAACGAACTAACAATATTACTATTGCAGGTCCTTGCCGCAAGAAGGACGCTTCTCCCGCCACATCGAGGTGGACCAGTTTTTTGCGATCGCCGGCCGTCCTCCGACGCAAAGACCGGAGGTTCTCTCCGGCAGATGGCCTCCGGTGCACCGGAGGCCACACACCGAGGTGCCGCCGACTCCACCGGCGCAGCCGCGGTGCGAAACCCACCGATCGCTTTACTTTTCGGCCCTCGTCACCCACCTCGTAATCCGTTGCACCGAGGACAGCCAGCAGGCCGTATGGGAGGACGCGCGCGCGTGACGAGCACCTTAGGTGGGGAGTGAGGGTGTATGTCATGCATGTAATGGATAAATACGCAGCATGTTACTGCGTTATATTATAAAGTTCATTTAAATTCAAACAATGCTATTATCTCTTCTTTTCAGATAGAAAATTATTTCGCGTCGAGAGTAGGTTGGCGAGCGGCGTGGGAAAGAAAAGATGCCTTGGTCGTCGGTCAGATTCACATGCACGCTCGCTGGGCGATTCGCTCTCTGTCGCCCAACGGGGGGCGATTGCATTTAAATCGCCCAACGGGGAGGCGATCGCATTTAATCGCCCAACGGTTACCAGATTCTTCATCACTCGCTTTTTGGTTGGGCGACAAGCGCTACTCGCCCAATGGTTGGGCGACTTGAACCTATTTGTGTAAAAAAATTTGTCGCGGGTATATTTCTGTATTTTTGAATAAAAAATGGGTTATCCGTACAAAAATTTTCACAAACGACGTGGTCTGTGGTGTCGAAAAATTTCGTCTAGAACAGAGGAGAACGAGGGGTTGGCTTGGGGTACTTTTTTTTTTCTTGGACACCAAGACTAGACCAACCAATGGGCGTAGACCGGTCGGTCATGGACGGGCATCGCCGTTGCGCGTCTGGGTGGGAGGGCGACGTGGGTGGGTGCGGATTAAGGACCGTTTGTTTCGGTTTAGACTTCTGACTTTTAACTTATTTTTTACTATTTAACTATTTCGTTTTTTTATTGTTTAGCTTTTTTGAGTTTTTTTGTCGGTTCTATTTTTTCCTGTATTCGTTTGTACTATCCGTGATGGGTTAGCCTGTTTTTTCTATTTTTAAATTTTTTAAATTTAATTACATCAAATAAGTCTACATCAGCTACAGTGTTTTTTAGCCAACTACAATGATTTTTAGCCCAAAAACCACTTAAAATAAGCTATTTTAAGCCAGGCCTAAACCACCCCATTCACGCGGACTGACGACCCCGCCAGAAACCACCCAAAACGTACAAGTTTTACAAACAGGAGCAGCTCGATTTGGCAGACATGAATTCATTAAAAAACTGTGCACTCTATGTAAAAAGTTCATAAAACTTTCGTATTCCAAACAGATTACAATGAAACCTTCTATAAAAAGATTTTAGCAACATATAACTACTTTGATTTTCTTTGACAACAACTTTGGAACTATGCTATTCCAGTTGTCATGATAAGTATTTTGGAATTATGCTGTTACAAATATTATGACTTTTTAAAGTAACATTACTAGTACATCTGACAAGCATGTCAAGTACAAGTAGAATCATAGAGCGTGTGTGGAACATAATTGTCAAGGAGGATTGCAGACTTGACAAAAAAAGGTACTGGATCTCGTTCGAAAAATATATGGAAGGTCCATGTCAGCCGTTACTCAAGGATCCCATTTAATCTGGTAAATCTCGCTTGCTAAAAGAGCAAACATCTTCTCGATTGGATGTTGCATACCTGTCAATAATCTGGATGTAGTGTAATGTGTTGGGAAACTGGGCATAAGCCTACAAGCTTGGTTTATTAGTGGGCACCCCTTCATTTAGCCTATAAATAGAGGGTCTCAGTCATTATAAACTTATACTTGTGAAGAAGAAAGTAATAAAAAAGATAGAAATTCTCCCTATATCTCTCTGTGGGTTCAATCTATTATTTGCATTACCTGTGTTTAATCATCTCTTTTCTATAGGAGAAAATGATCGGACTAGACTCGCCAGCGACGGTTCATCAACACGTTATCAGCACGAATCGCTCTGTTGTTCGAAGGTAACAATCGAAGCACTCATAGATTGAATTGCATATATTTAGATCGCTTTAAATTTCACAAAATTTACTTTCTATATTATTTTCTACGATGCAAATCCGCTCTAAATCCACTGCGAACAGATTTGGAGTTGCTGGCCAAGCCGATCGGTAGATTTATGCAAGAGTAGATGTTGATTGTAATGTAGATTAAAAAAAAGAACATACGCGCGCCGGCTTGCAGCCGCACCGGACCGCCGCTGCTAGAGCCTCGCATGGCCGCTGCCACCCGACCTCACGTTGAGCACCACCGCTGGTCTGCATGGCCGCGACCGCGCCGCCCAAGTCGCATGGCCGCTCCATGTCACCGCTCGCCTCCCAAGCACTGCCGTTCAGATACGACACTCTCGAGCGTCGCCGGCCCGAGCTATGCTGCGCCGCTCGGCCGCTCCGACTTCACCCCGCATGGTGCCCCACCTCCGGCTTCGCCCTGAACGGCCACGCCGCTTGCTCGCTCCGGTGTCGCCCCGCATGGCTGGCCTGCCTTAGCCACCACTCCGCATGGGCATTGGCTGTGCTCCGCCACCATATATGAATAGGGGTAGGGTTTCACCCTTAACTGGTTGGCTTAGGCCGAATGGGCTGGGGAATTTGCAAGAAAAAGAGAAAAAAAACAGGGGGCAGGCGGCGCCTGAGATTTGCAAAAAGGACCCTCCAAAATCCAAAAATTGCGAGAGAGTCCTCTGAATTTTGAATAGGCCCCTGGTTTTCCAAAAAAATTACGCAAAATTTTTTTGGAATTGAAAATTAGCGAATAAGCCCTCAGAAATTACAGAATTCATTGAAAATTCATATTCCAGCAAAAAAAGGCGTCGGGAATTCAAATTTTGGATTGTTTTTAATATTCGAAGCATGTTTACCACTATTATTACTTTCTATGCCTTTATGTATTTATTTACTATTTTGATTAATCATAATTATTTAAATTATGTTTAATCATTGAAATTAACAGTAAAATTTATAGAAAATACATACAAAATGCATAGAAAATTATAGAACAATACGAGAATCTTTTGTACCATTGTCCAATTTATTTTATGTACATTTACCTATAGTAAATTTATGTATTTTTTCATGCACATGTAGATGACAGGCATCATGAACTTAGAGTTCGAGGACTGGCCTAGCATGGCCAAAATTACTTGACTTGGACTTCTGATGTCGAGATCGTACTTACAGCCAAGAAACTTCGTGCTGCTATTAGGATTGGTGCGCCTCACGATGCCAAATCAACACTTGAGAAAAATGATCAGGCACTTCATTTTTTTAGGCGTCATATCTGCCTCACTCTCAAGAATAAGTATATGGCAGAGAAAAACACACTAGCATTATGGACTGTACTAAAGAAGCAGTTCGAGAAACTAAAGTACACCATTGTTTCTCAGACAGAACAAGAATGGATCTAACTAAGATTTGCTGACTTCAAGATGGTTGGAGACTACAACTCTGCTCTATACAGAATTTGTACCAATCTTCAACTTTATGGTAGGCATATCACAGATGAGTAGAAGATTGAGAAGACCCTCTCCACCTTCCACCCCAATGCAGTGTAGTTTGTGCGCAATTATCGTCAAAATGGCTATAAGAAGTATGCTGGATTGATTGATATTATGCAGGTTGCAGAGGCTCAAGATGAAGTTCTCCTCAAGAATTTTGTTGCACAGCCACCTGAGAGGTCTGTTGGCCGTGAGACCAACGCTGGGAGCTACAAGGTGCGAAAGCCTACAATGAAGAAAAGGGAAAGGAAGAGTAAGGCCGCAGCCCAAAAAGGTAAATCAAATGCTCCACAGAAGAATAAAGCCAACAAACCAAAGTGGGAGGACAAGCTCTAAGGTTAGCATTACCAAATCTGCTACAAGTGTGGCAAGTTGGGGTACTAGTCGTGGATCTGTAAAGTTCCACAACACGTCGTCGATGCCTTCCAGGCCAAGAAGAAGAAGGGTGGCAAATGGCAGTATGAAACCCACTTTGCTTTCATTGAGGGGAGAGTTCTGAACAGCTGCTTGTGTCGATGGAGGTTGACTCCACTCTTGCAGCAACACCCCCTCTTAACATTGCAGCTATCGTCGTCATGATTTCTCAGGAAGGGCATCTCACCCTTGAGAAGATAGCAGCAGAAGTCTTTGGCTTTTTAGCAGATTCAGTCTAATGCACAGAATGCATTTAGACTTTAATTGTTATTTATTTAATGTGTGGAAGGAATAAGCTAGATTTTGCATTGTCGGTATTCAAACAATTTATTTTCTTGTGATGGTCGGATGATATTGAATAATTCATTCATTTATCAAGTTAATAATGGTGTGATATATTCTAATATTTGAAGTATTTTATTTATGTGTTGATTGTCTTCTACTATATATTAATAAAGTACTTTATATTAGAACGCGTGTGGCGCCCTCTGGAGGAAGTGTGCTTAGCTGACAGCAGCACAATGAATATCATCTTGAGAGTGACAAAATTCTTTCAGTCGATTAGCAAGAATACTGGCAGTCTTACAACAATCGCCGGTAGCGATGCTTGTATAATAGGCTCTGAAAGAGCTGCAATTATACTCCCAATAGGCACAATTTTGGTCATTTAAAAAGCTTTATTATACTCAGAATCGACTAGAACTCTCCTAAATTTCAAGGATAATCACGCTAATAGTTTCTATGTTGAGACTGAAGAAGAGTATGGTAAGAAATATCTGCTCATTACGAAGCGTGAAGCAAATGAAAAACGTTTGTTAGAAAGACTTCATTTGAGACTAGGCTATACTATAGTAATATTAAGGCACCTGCAGTCTATACTGCCCTGAAAATAATATTAGAAGCTCTCAACTATTCTGTCTCTAGCATGATAGATTAGGCCACCTAGGTCTTAGGATGATGAGAATATAATTAACAATTCATAGAGATATAATATCTTTGTAAAGAATTTTCTTAATCAAGAAGATTTTGTGTGCCTCACATGTGCCGTCGGGAAATTCATTACTAGACCTTCTACTCTGAAAGTGAAGGATGCATTCCTATAACACATCCAATGAGATATTTATAGTCCTATACAACCACTGTCAGGAGACATTTGCAAATCTCTGTAAGTTTGGGTGCATGGTTTATGTATCTATACCCCCTTCACAGCGTACTGCAATGGGCCCTATTCGAAAGTTTAGGATATAAGTTGGTTATGAGACAGCATCCATAATCAGTTATTTGGACCCCATAACAAGAGATTTGTATACCACCCGTTTCGCTGATAGTATATTTAACGAGAATAGTTTTCCAACATTAGGGGGGAGGAAATCAACCACTTGATGAAAAAATATCAGGAAATTACGTGGCAAGCCATGAGAATCCTTGCACATGACCTGCGCACTAGTGAAGTAAATAGAAAAGTCCAGAAGATAATTGACTTGCAAGCATTAGCAAACCAGCTGTCTGACCACTTTAGTGATTTAAAGAGCGTGACCAACTCGCATGTGCATGCACGCAATGCACCGGAGAGGGTTGAAATACCAAAGAAAATTGAATGTATCCCTAATCCCGTCCACATGCCTCAGAATAAAAGGACGAGAACTTCGACCACTTGAATCCCAACTAACTGGGGATATCTGGTGAAAAAGGATAAGAAGGACTTGACACAGCCAATTACTGAAGTTCCCTGGAACCAGAAGGGGAGCCAGTTGAGACTTAGCACTAGTATGACACCTTCAACGAAAGGTATACCGGATTTGAACATTCCCATGGAGGAAGAAACCAGAATGGATGTGTGCGCACACATCGGAACTAAAAAACTAAAGAGACTTGCCCCCACAACTGGAAGGAGTGGTGTGGAGGTAGAAGTACAAGAAGAATCAACCCATGATGAAATAGCCATAAACTATGTGCACACGGAAAAAATCAATGAATAGGATAACAACCAATGTTGATATTTATTTTGCAAAGAAAATTAGCACAATCATCGATCTTGATCTAGAGCCTGCATCACTCGCTGAATGTAAGGAAACATCAGATTAGAAGGATTAAAAAAAGGCAATAGAAACTGAATTATTATCTCTGAATAAAAGAGAGGTGTTGGGCCTGTAAATCACATGCCTCCCCATATGCACCCCTTAGGGCATAAGTAAGTATTTGTTCGAAAGAGAAATGAGAGAAATGAAATTGTAAGGTATAAACTAAGGATTGTTGCATAAGATTTCACTCAACGTCCAGGAGTTGATTATAAAGAAACCTATTCCCTGGTCATGGGTGGTATTACCTTTAGGTATTTAATCTCAATGGCAGTAAACCTGAATTTAGAAATAAAATTAATGGATGTGGTAACTGCATACCTTTAAGAAAACTTGGATTCGGACATTTATATGAAGGTGCCTAAAGGTATCACTGTCCCAAACTAAGAAAAAGCAAATAGAAACTTGTATAGTGTGAAACTCAGAAAATCACTGTATGGATTTAAGCAATCAGGCAGAATATGGTATAATCACTTAAGCGACTTTCTATGCAAGAAAGTCTATATGCACAATGAGGATTGTCCCTGCGTATTTATATAACAATCCCAGAATGAATTTTGTATAATCTCAGTATATATAGATGATCTGAATATCATTGGAACCCTAGAAGATATAAAGGAAGCAAACTCTTACTTGAAGTCAGAGTTCAAAATGAAATATTTGGGTAAAACCAAATATTGCTTAGGTTTGCAGCTTGAGCATACCCCTGAAGTGATATTAGTGCATCAATCTGCATACACTCAAAAAGTGTTAGAAAGGTTCAGCTTTGAAAATATGTACCCATTGAAAGTACCGATGACCGGGAGATCTTTACAGCAAGACAAGGGTCCATACTGACTTAGGGAAGAGGGGGAGAAAGTCTTGGGATCGGAATTCCCATACTTAAGTGCAGTAGAAGTATTTATGTATTTAGCAAACTGTACTAGATCGGACATTACATTTGTCGTAAACCTATTAACAAGGTATAATACCGAACCTACCAAAATGCATTGGTACAGAATAAAGGATATTTTTTTATACCTCCAAGGAAGCAAAGATTTTAGACTATTTTACAGAAAGAACCAAGGTCTGAATATGACAGGCTATGCAGATGCCGGGTATTTATCAGACCCACATATAGCTAGGTCATAAACAGGCTATGTATTCCTATGTGGTAGAACCGCAATTTTATGAAAATCGTCTAAGCAAAATCTTGTATTGACTTCAACGAACCACTCGAAAATCATAGCGTTATACGAAACTGCACGAGAATGTGCTTGATTTCAACGAATGATTCACCACATTCAGCAATTATGTGGGTTGAATATCGTGCAAGCTCCCACAATTATCTATGAAGATAATGCAGTTCGTGTTGCACAAGTATAGACGGGCTACGTGAAGAGTCATCTCACAAAGCATATCAACCACAAGTTCTTCTATGCTCATGAATTGCAAAATATAGATGAAATTAAGGTACTGCATAGTAAGTCGTGTGAGAATCTTGTAGATTTATTCAGTAAGTCACTTCCAGCGTCTAGTTTTGAAAGATGTGTACGTGAAATTAGAATAATGAGACTTAGGAAAGTGCTGAACTCACGGCGAGATTCTTCTTTAGCTTGCTATTAAAGCTTGATCATGAAGATCGAGTACCAAAATAATAAATCTTGTAGATTAAATGAAATTAGATAGATTGTACTCTTTTTCTTTGACGAGTTTTCTGAAGTTTTTCGGCTAAGGTTTTAAAAGAGGCAATTCGTGCAACACAATATAACATGTATCATAGACTCTTTTTCCAAATTTTTTCTATTAGATTTTTATGGAATTTTGATGAGGCATGAACGTGTCGGATGAGTACCCAAGGGGGGTTTTGGGAAACCTAGGCCTAGAGCTGCAAGTCTGGCCCATTAGTGGGCACCCCTCCACTTAATCTATAAAAAGAGTCTCAATCATTGTAAACTTGTACTTATAAAGAACAAAGTAATAAAGAAAGACAAGAGTTCTCCATACTATCTTTTTGCATGTTCAATCTATTATTTATATTATCTATATTTGATTATTTCTTTTATATAGGAGAAAACGATCGAATTGAACTCGTCAGCGACGGTTTCTAAACATGACGGTCATATCATTGTACACTTCTAAAAGGGCACGCGTGTCGCCCTCCTATACATCACAGAGAGAAGTCAGAAAACCGACCACGAGCAGATCAGGCACCGGAGCAGGCACCCCCTATGTGGACGCCAACAACTTCTGGTGCGTATTGACTGTATACATGCACGTTAACCGCCACTGGCTATGGGCTATGGCTTTGTCTAATCACCGGATAAAAAATCCCCTACGAAATCAGCATCCTAATCAACTGACTGAAAGCAGACTGCATCTGGGCATCTACATCGGACCAATTAACCAAATCCCAGGGAAATTAATTAACACAAGCCTAGGGGCGGCGGCAGCAGCATGTATCCCCCTAGGGCTGTAAATGAGCCGAACTCGAGCGAGCTCACTACCTCAAATTTGAGTTTGTTAGAGAATCGAACCGAACTCGAACCGAGCCTCAGAATCACCCGAGCCTAAAGTTAGGCTCAAGCTTGGCTCATTTATCTTTCGAGCCGATCTCGAGTCGAACTTGAGACGAGCGAAACACGAGCAATTCACGAGTCTTTAGCTTTTTATCTACCATAAGCTTAGCCAACTGCACTTTATCTTGTTCTTAGGCTTAAACCATTATCTTATTTATAAGCCCGGTGTGATTTGGACAATACAATTGATAAAAAATTGAAATACATATGTATACACTTTAAAGAGTCATGCTTAGCAATAATGAACGAGCCTCCTCGATCTTTTCGAGCTCGAGCTCGATAAGCTTGCGAGCTTCAGCTCAAGCTTGAGCTTGGCTCGTTTATAATTCGAGTCGAACTCGAGTCAAGTCTAAGACGAACCGAACCCGAGTAGCTCACGAGTCTCGAACTTTTTTTACAACCCTACATCCCCGGGAGAACAAGTGAACAACTACTACCACGCCAATTAGTACGCCCTGTGATCATTGACGAGGAGTTAATTAAGCACTATACTAAACAATATCTCTAACCTGTCCATCCCCCGGAGGTAGTGTTCTTTCAAAAAAGAGGAATTCAAAAAAAAAAGAGAAGATAAAAACAATGGAAAGGCACAGTGCCATGGGATGGGAGCCTAAAGTACTGACGTCACGGCGCGACATGGACAGCTAATCCAATCCGAATCCCCAGGGCCAGAGGACAAGACTCACAAGATATCAGGAGATGTGAGTAGTTTTCGGATTCTTTTTTTTTTTTGAAATAGACTTATGTCGTATGTTTTCTGTAAACAAATAAATAAAAAGATTTTTCTCTATCGTTATTTTAAAACTGTTTGTTAGAAACATTTTAAAGTGGGTTATCGGTATTCGGTTTACTCGCATAAATACTTGTACTATAGCAAAAAACCATTGACCGTAGCCGTAAATCATAAGCCACAAACAAAAACAATACACTATCATGGTCCCTCCTAGAGCCTAGCCCTGAGAAGGGAAAGGGGGAATATTTGAACTATTCACATATATAGCACTATAGCTTTTTTTTTTCAAATTTGGTCATATGGCCAACGGGCGATATCGCGAAAGTGCAGGCTATGCAAGACAACAGGTCACTTCATAAGGAACTGCCCACATATGACTACTTCATCGGCCGCCCCGTAGACCTGGTGATTTATAGCACTTTCATGTGTGTACTCATTTATTCTTTATAAGGCTAGCAATGTAACTCGCAACGAAGTAATATTCTACAATGCAAATCATGTGTGTTTTAAATTAAGTTCAGTCTTAATATTGTCACATGCTTTTTCGTAATTTTTAATGTGAACTTTGTACGGACACTGTCACATACTTTTAATGCATATTTCGTACAGACACTCAAACATCCCTTTTTGTGTTGCAGAAAATCGCACTACGGCAATCGAAGCATGCGCGAACAGAGCTGGAAGCTCAAGGCGTGGGAGGGGATGGCAGGCATGGGCTAGGTTTCAAGGTCGGGACCCTTACCTTGAAGACACGAGCATCTACTGTCCCTTGGACCCTGACCCCCCAAGTTCTGATCTACCACTCGAAATTAGGGAGTCATACATCTCCAGAAATCCTCTCCGTGATTACCCACATATCCACGAGCCTGGGTCACAATGCAAATACAACCTTAATACGGTGGTGCAGGTTTCTGATAATAACATGCACTTAGGACATCGATTTTTTCGCTGCCTTCTTGTTCATGGTAAGTGATTCGTTACCTACCTATACTTGCAATCATGGAACACTTGTACTAACCTCATTTTGCTTGTAGACAACGGATTAGAAGTTCACCGAGTGAGTAGATCCATCGTATCCCATACCCGTTTGGATTTACATCCATGAATTGCACAACTGCCTAGAAGAGTTATGGGAGGAGCTCCATGGCTGAGAGAATTAACAACAACGAGCTCCGTAGGTAGAGGTTCATGAGGAGGAACAACGAGGAGATGATGCACCTCGGCAACGGCTATCACCTGTACTGTTGTTGTGCCAACACGAGCTGCAATTACGTATTACGTCTGCCATTATCGTGACAACTAGCTACGTCCACATCGCCTGGATGACTAATACACCATGTGGGTGCCATACGTTTCATCATTTTCACCTTAGGACCGTTGTAATTCGTACCTTTATTGCAAAGTGCTATATCAGGCTGGACAAGGTCCATTGCTATATTTTTTATAATAATGTATCTACACTATTTAAAAGATGGAGTTAATGGTGTTGGTTCATCTATCTGTCCAAGCTCCCCATTGTGCCTCTCTAAAAAATTTCTAACAAAACTATATGTTTTTTCCATCCGGGCAAACGGCTACCAGGGGCCATGTACCATAGTCGAGGCAGCTCCTGTCGAGCTCTCGGCAGGAGTTGTCTAGCCTGAGGAGCTCGGCAGCCCTACGGCCCCACCGATGCAGAGCTAAACTCGCCCTTGTCGCGCGTCAGTTGGCCTACCGAGCTTGTGTGGCATAGCAGATGACATGTGTCACCTGCTACGCTCATCGAGTCAGGAACGGAGCTTTTTTTTTTTTACAAAAACAGGTATTTTGATGCCAAATTTGATTTTTTTTTTGGCGTAACACTATTATGTGTGAACAGTTCGGAATATTCGCACGGACAACCCTTGCGAATATCACCAGTATTTCGCTCTCTTTTATGTGCCTGAATGAATTAAGCTGATCCTTGCATCCTTTTCGTTGCTGCTTACCGGGTTTTGATGCACGAAGCGAGCGCGTGGAAACAGCAAATAGATCGCCGCGAAACCCGGCGCCCTCGCGCGAGCGCCACAGGCCTCTTGCGTCGAATGGAAATCAAGCGATTTCGAGCGCCTCCTGCGCTGTGCGCGCAAGCAAAGCAAAAATAAACGCCCGAAATAGCAGCAGCAGCAGCAACGTGCACCAAGCGTACGTTGATCTGTCCCGCTCGCCGCCGTCGGTCGGCGCGTGTGTGTGGTTGGTTGGTCAGGATGTGCCCGTTTCGTCTCGTTTTCCCGTCTCGGCCGTCGGCTTTCACTCGCTTGGAGACACGAGAGAGGAGACGCACGCGCGCTGAGGTTTCCAAGTGGCTGAAGCTTGTAGCCTACTTGGGCGCACAGTCACGCGTCCAAGTAGTTCGCCAATTGGAGGCGACGACGACGACATGGTCCTTGAAAAAATTGGATGAACCCGAGCAACAGCGAACCCATCGTGTGCGGTGACCGAGATGGCCCCCCTCGATCGACCCATCCACCATGGTCTCTCTTGATAGATTTCGGAAGGTGTCGATGAGCAACAGTACTAGTACTACATCTCTCGTCACGTCGAGTTGCACCAAGGAGTTACTCGGCGATTAATTAACAAGCAAGTGGAAAGCGGTACAGAAAGATGAGCAGGAAAAAGTTGACTAGTGAGGCATCTCAAGCAATCAATTCGGAAATCGATCACCCACTCCAGGTTCCCTCACTCCCAGAGTCCCAGTCCATGCTGAAAACAGGTGTACCCTAGCAACCCCCCCCCCCCCACCCCCCACACACACACCCCAAAAAAAATCTACATCCATTAATTGTATAATCATCATGGTACTAAACACAATCAGAATAGTACTAGTGGTATGTACAAAGATCAAGACACGAACCTAGGATTAATTAACAAGGATCGAGGCCTAGGCGCCTAGCTAATCCCCGGAGGTCTAGATGGATAATGATCTGATCCGATCCGCTCGAGAGGCCTTCGCAAAGAAGATGATGATGCATCAACAAACTACCACTAAGCCAAGCATGACACTCGAAGTTAATCAATCGAATTAAGTAATTAATCAACCAGCCAGAAGCGAATCCTGTGGTGCAAGGTAGGTGGTAGGCAGCTCCGGATCATCCAGGTTCGATTGTTTCAGTACTTCCAAATGTCGGTGAAGTCCAGGGCGGGGTCGTCGAGGTGGTCCAGGAACTGCTGGGACGACGGCGTCACCGCCGACAAGATCTCCGCGCAGCCGGCGGCGTTGGGGTGGGTGCTGAGCCCGGTCTCGCGGGAAGGGCTGAGCACCGACGTCTGCCCCGAGACCTGCTCCGCCTTGCAGTACCTCCGGATCGCGGGCGGGAGGTCGCCAGAGTTCACCGCCGGGAGCGAGAAGTAAGGGCTCGAGTACAGCATGTGCGGTTGCTGATTATGATTGTACCGCAGCGGCACCGGTTCCTCCATCTTGACCTGCAGCATGTAGCTCATGCCCGGCGCGGCATGGGCACCGGCGCCTCCCGCGGCGTGGCCCGAGGTGGACGCGGGGCCCTTGAAGTCGATCACCTCGTCGACGTCGGCGCCGAAGGACGGGTCCATGAGCGGCGGAAGCTCCGCGGAGTCGAGGAAGTCGCTGATGAAGCCGAACGAATTGACACGCTCGAGCCCCGCGTCCGCCGCCGCCATTGGCCAGCTCCTCGCCGCCAGGTCCTTGTTGAACACCTTGCACACGGCCCACTCGTCCTGCACGCGACAACGGCATCCAGAAAAGAAGAGGATTTAGCACATCAGCCCAGAAAGGAAGAAAATCTACAAACTTGGAGAAGGGAACATGGCAAGACAAGAGACGCGACGGCCGGACCTTGGCGGAACGCGGGAGCGGGTGGGGGAGCTTGCCCTCAAGGCGGAATTCGTGCATGACCCAGCCGGCCTTCTCGCCGCGCGGAGCGCGGCCGCGGTAGAAGACGAGCGTCTTCTTCATGCCGACGAGGATGCCCTTCCCGCGGAATATCTCCTTGTCCTTGCCGGTGGCCTTCCAGTAGCCGCTCTCCGTCGCGCGGTTCGTCCTCGTCCCCGTCGGGTACTTGCGGTCCTTGTGGCAGAAGAAGTACCACTCCTTCTCCCCCATCTTCGCCTTGCCTGCCAAATAATCAACGCACGGAACTAAGCCAAAGATTCTTACGGAGAGACGAAGAAGGGAAAGAGGAAATTAGGAGCGGATTTGGTCGTGGGCATACAAACCTGGGAGGTCCCATGGCTCGCACTTGTTGAGGTCGACCTCGCCGATGACGCCGGAGGAGAAGCGGCGGTCGAGGGCCTTGGGGGTGAGGTAGTGCGAGATGATCTCCTCGTCGGTGGGGTGGAACCGGAACCCCGGCGGCAGCTCCAGCCCGGCCGCCGCCTCCTCCACCTCCGCCTGGTTTATCACCGACACCTCAGACATCTCCTCCGGCCGCAACCAAACTCCCCTACTTCCGCACCAAGCCGCCCGCCCCCAAGCTAGAAGAAGAAGAGGAAATGGATGCCTCGCTGAGAGAGAGCGAGAGAGAGAGGGGTGAGAGAGAGGTGGGTTTAGAGCAAGGGAAGGCACGGGGGACAGGAACCAAGGGGCGGCCTATATAAGGCTCCATGAGGCGGCTTGTGGACGAGAAGCTTTCCCCGTCCGCGCGCGACCGGGTGGGGGGTTCACGTCTCTCACTTCCTACCGCGCAGCTGTGGCCTCTAAGCAACTCTTAATTACCTGTCCTGTTCTCTCACTATTCCTCTCCACCGGCCGGGCCGCCGGGGCGCCCTATTCCTGTGGAATATTCATTCACAGAAAACGCGGCGACGGTGTGCGGTGGACGAAACCAGACTTCTTCTTTTTTTCCGCTTAATTTAAGAAACAGACACTGCTAGCAGTTCATGTACATTTGATTTGCTAATTCCACTTCTCTGACTTTGACAACGAGTGAGCTAGCTGGGCCTATCCCCACATGCAGCGAGAACTCAACTTGTCAGCACCATGTAGCATGCTGCCTTTTTTTTTCTATGATCTTTTAGATTATGGCTTATTAGTCTAATAAATAGTGGTTATTAAAAGAAGACGAAACTAAAAACCGACTGAAAAGCTGAAAAACACGCAAACTTTCTTCTTTTTTCTGTGAGGTAAAGAGAGCTTTATTAATTAACTAGGAACAAGATTACATTGAAAGGATAATTTAAACAAGGGAGAACTATAGTGAAACTATCGCTGCGAATTGCACGATCAAGCCATAGTTCTAAAAAAAATGTTCAGGTCAAGCTTTTTACAATATGATAATTGGGGGGATCTGGTTGAAACTTAGTTCTCTTCCTGCCCTTCCTAAGGAATACTCCCAGGAGTCTGAATTGTTTATTCCAATATATTTCAAATATATGTATCCATTTCATCCATAAGAAGCTGCTAAGAAAATGGGATGGCAGATTTCTAGCAGTGAGGTAAAACCTGATAATGTTTTTGAAACACAAAATATATACCAATTCTTGAAGTCTTGAAGGGAAAGTGTGATGATAATATATATATATAGGCATCGTAGTCTAAAATAGGTATATATATATAGGACGCTGAAATAGGGCACCATGATGTCTGGTCACCAAGTCTCCCTGCCTTTGGATTGCTTTTATATACGTGCAAATGCAATGATATATAATATATCACATAAATCCGTTAACACTCATTAATTCGAAAAGGTCTCGATTTGGAAAGAAATTCATTGATTTAGTATGTTGAATCAATCATGGATGAAAAATCTTAATCATAGATGGGAATTCTCAATCATAGAGTCTGGCATCATGGTGCCTCTGTTTTTGTATTATACACACACACAAGCTGAATGCCCGTACGTTGCTACGGATTTAAAAAAAATTAGAACATATTTGTATGCACATTCCAACAAATTTTACCACATGTTAGTTTTAAAACATGTAGTATGATAAAATTTTAAAATCCGTAGCAACGCACAGGCATTCAGCTAGTATTACGGTGCAGAGAGAGTAGCATTGAAATTGACTTGTCATCATTTTTGTTCTCACTTAACAAAGCAAAAGAAAAACACACGCCATTAATGAAACGATAACTTCACTAATCTGAATAACCATCCTCCTATCTCACAATCTTTTACAAACGAAAACCGTGGCCGAGCCGGCCTGGTGCCAATGCCCTTAGAGCAATTATTTAATATAAGATAATCGCAACAATTCTTTAATATGCAACATGTACCTTCCTTGCGGGTCACTATTTTTGAACCCGGTAGACATGTTCGAAGTTCAAAGGCCGCTGCATTAAGCACCAATTTATAATCATCTATGTGTAAATTAACAAGCTCTTTCAAATATAACTGTCACTGATTTTTTTTAACTTCTTTACTAACTATTGCTATTATATTGGCCACTAGCTGCAACCGAGAATCTCAGTAGTGGACCTAACCGGAGTCCTTAGCCACATTGTCAATTAGAAATAGAGAAGTCTTCCTCATCATTCTCCGATAGCTACAGTATACCTGCCATTGGTTTCCAAGACATTCTTTGAGAAGAAAGATGCATTCAAATGTAAGTTTCAAACTCCAAGCCCCCAGAATGTTTTTGCCTTTTGGGCAATTTGAAGCTTGACGGCTGGAAGTAGAGATCGGATCGAAGAAAGTTAGTCTTCTCCTTCAGTGCGCGACGGATGGCAAGCCAGGATTCCGGTGCAAGTGTAAAGCCTGCAACGTCAGTGGCGAGATTCCTCCGCAAGCGTGATCTTCCAGCTCACACGGACATCACACAGGCGTCTTATTTTCGCTTCGCCTTCAGGTTCGTTCCGACTCAGTCAGCTAGCTACTCGGGTACGTAGTACTGTTGTCCGATTGGATAAGTGTGCATGCCTTGTTCAGTGCCCTATTGATTAAACTGCTCAAACTTCGTCTACCCCAGTGTCGCGTCTTGAGTCACGTGTCGCAATAAGGCCAGTTGATAAGCTCTGACAGAATAATAGCAGTACTATGTCTTCGTGTGGTGATTGTGCCGTTCGTTGGGGATAAGTACGCCAATAAATCCTACATTTGGCAGAACCTTGCTAAAAGAAAAGACGGTACATATAGATGTTTGTATTAGTAGTATTTAATCTGTAATTCTTGTGTGATTGATACTCCATGTAGCCAGTACGTCTGATACGAACATTGTACCATGCATCGGTAGAATGCTGCGAGAGCCTAGAGGGTTAAGTGGGCAGCAAGTGGGGTCCCCGGCGTTCCGTTCCAAATGGGGTCCAAGGAGGCCGTTTCTCCAGCGCTCGAAAGCTGGCAGTGGCGGTGCGGCGCGCTTGGAAGCCAAGCGCGACGCCGCCGACCCCACCCCACAGGGGAAGCAGCCTAGGGCAGCTACGGCCTGCAGGCACGAGCGGTCGGCGGTGATGCGCGCACACGTCACACACGGCCCCTGCCGCGTCCAACGGCAACGAGCCCTTTTTGTTGGGATGCGGCGCGCGCGTGCTGCGGCCCCGTCCCCCGCCCGTCCGTCGCGCACGCACCCAACCGACGTCTCACCCCGACCCAAGCAAACCGCACAGCTCCGCCGCCGCCGGTGCGACGTCAAGTCACCGCAGCTTTGCGCTTGGCTGCGACGCGACGGCCGTGTCGTGCTGCTGCGCTCTCTGGTGGTGCGTGCCGCATTGGTTAGTCGGTCTCAGTTCCGTTCGGGCGTACCGCGCGCCGCGCCGTACAATGGTCTGCATTTAACGGCTGATTTTTTTTGCCCTTTTTGTTTAGGTAGAGTACGGGCACAGGCTGAGGGAGGGGACTGGCGGCGGCTTGGGCTCTCTTTATGATTCAAATATTGTCATTATATCTCTTTATGATATAGAATATTATATATATATTTCTGCTATTTAGCTCCTCTCATATAATATAATTTATTACATAACTTATTTAGCTCCCTTCATTTGATTGCACGGGGATTGGTATCCGTTTGGTGGAGGGGATAAGAGTTTGCGGACGTGTAAATTGCTCGGGTTTTGTTTTTCACTACTACTAACTTACTAAACCGCGTGATTTATTGCCGTACGTTGCGATAATGTGACCAGCGATGCATTCCAGAAGGACTGGCCACTTAGCTAGATATGTTCTGTGTACTGATGATCGTAATGCTTATTTAGAGAGGAAGAATGGAAGTGCAAGCCGTAATTCTCCAGATTGTAGTACTAGCTAGCATCCAAAGATGTTTGGTGGACAACCTATTCCAAAGACACGTAGTACAAATGTTGTGGTCAGTAGCTGACCTGCCGAAAAGGCACACTCAATCATATATACTGACCACTGGAGCAGTACAAATCGAAGTGTTTTAACCATCCACGTTAACTCCAATAATAGACTACTAGTAGTAGGCTAGTAGCACTCGCAATAATCGAATCCGTGCATAGTTAATCCGCACGCGTGGCGGCGGTAACTTCTCGGGATCCCCGACGGCCAAACCGGCCGGCCGGGGCGGCGGTCTCGCGATGCCCGGCGCGCTGCCGCTGCCGTACGTACGAGAGTGACTAGGCCGCGATCCAAAAAAAAATGCGCACATGCATGCATGCTACCCCGTCCGCTCCTCGTACGTGCCTACTTTTGTCCTGGGGTTGATGGGTCAGGAAAGGTCTCATGAGTAGGTACAAAGCCATGCATGCATCTAGCTTCTAGCTTCTAAGCTTCTTTGTTTAAATAAACCGTCACTTTAGCATCCTCTTCTTGAGAGCAATAGAGCGTCCGGCCCGTTGTTCTCTGTTTGCATTAACAAGGGGCCGAAACGACTCGTGCGATTGGGTGGAGTGGACCATGAACTGTGTGTGATTAGCTAGGCTGTAGTCTTAAGATGATATGACAGGGATCCAATTAAGATACCATTAAGGTCCTGTTCGGTTGGACTAAAAAATAGTAGTTTATAGATAAAATTACACTGTAACTGACTGAAATTATACTGTAATTGAATGTAGCTTATTTGGCACTCCTATCTACGCATCCGACGTACGACTTGGAACTTGTGTGCTAACTCTTGATCGCCTTTTTTCTTCTTGTTTAGTCCTGTTTTCTGCACAGAAACGCAAAGCCATGATTCTTCAATCTTCAGTCACTGTCAGAACCAATCCGCGAGTAGGATGCCAGAAAGACATCGCCGCGCGCGCCATAAACAAGTGGGCAGCTTTCCAGCTGAACACTTTGTCACTGAAGTCACAACGTACGATTTGTAATGTTCTTCAGAGAGAAGAAAAAAGCTACGTATCAACCCGATCCTCGTTCTACGATGCCCAAATGCCAGCGGACACATGTTTCTCTCAAATAGTATCCATAATGCTACATGCTAAAACCAATTGTTTTCGCTTTTTATAATAAAATCGGATGACTAGGCAGCTCCAGGGCACTGACAACAGAGCCAGACCGAATTGCGTGGGGATCAGCACAAAACTTGCGCCGAGATCGTCGTGCGTGGAATATCTCGAGAGCTGTGCGAGGACGTGCGCCAGCCTCGATCGATCCCTAGCCACATGCCTGACCAGGGGCTAATTAACACGGCTATTAACGATTTGGACACTAGCGAATCATCTGTGCTTCACCAACACACCGAAGCAACACATTCCCAACGAAACAAGTGACAGGAAGCTAAACAAGGGAGAAAAACACACAGACGCAGGAACAATCAGGTCGCTCTAGTGAATTCCGGTTGCACACACATGTTAGTTGTGTTGTGTACGCGATTGATTTGCACGGAATTCGTGGGGTTATGGACCCATTCTTTTGAGCTTTTGAGGTGATTTTTCGCTTCGATTTCTCTAAAAACCGAAAAAAGGAAATTCTTCAAACAATTTCTCGAAGTCACTTCTTTGCCGTGTGCGTTGTCTATGTTGACGTCTCCGACATCTGTCGTCGTCTTAAAAAGTATAGCCAAAAAACATTAGTCACAATCAAAAATTATCGGTCACAGTCCAATAGAACAGGCCCTATATAATGTTTGTGCTTGTTTGGTAATGGAGGTATGGAAACATCGACCGACAGCTAGCAGCCTAGCACATTGGTGAAAAAGAAATTATGAGGGTTTGCAATATTGGAGAAAAAGAAATTATGTGGGTTTGTATGACTATGTTGGTGAAAAGTTGTCACGAGGTGTTCAAATTAGTGGAATCAAATAAACATAGCACAGGTCAGCATCAACTTTTTTATGTACACCTGGTGGTCGTTTTAGTTAGGTTGGTTGTTCTATCGTAAGTTACACATCCAAATCCTCACAGAAAAAAGCTCCTAAAAAATTGTGTGTAGAATTCTCGTGGCATTCATATTGCCCTTTTCAAAATAGGCCATTGTCGCAAGGTATACAACTACACACACACTGTTGCCTTTCATATTCACTTGGAACGAAAAATGTAGGTATGTACCATAGAGCATTTTCTGAGTACTGTATACTATGTAGTCCATGAGTTTGCATCCACACAACTTGCACTAAGGCCCCGTTTGACACAGCTCAGCTTCACTAGTGAAGCTGTTTTTTTTGTTTCAGCTTCACGAGCAGCTTCACCGGTGAAGTTAAAGCTGTTTTGGAAAACTGTTTGGCAAAACAGCTTCATGCATGGCTGAGAGAGGGCAATTGTCCAAAATGCCCCTGTCTACCTGACTTGTTCTAACATTTGGAGTTGTATGTTTGTATATGGTCATATGAATTAAAAAATAATATATTTGAATGAGTATGAATTAAAAATTAAAAATTAAAAAAATTTAAAATCGGTCATGAACGGGAGGAGAGGAAACAGCGTGGGGACCCAGTGGCAAAGTGCTGTAATTTCACAACTACAAGGGCGGTGGATTCCTAGAATCATGAGCTCGAGGAGAGAGCTGTGAAAGCTACTATTTTCAGCTTCACCCCACCTCATTCCCTTGTGAGAGCATGATTTAAGGAGTTTCATCCATGAAGTCTGTTTGCAAAAGGGTGTTTATAAAAACACTCACAACACTCATGAAGTCATGGTGAAGCTGTACCAAACAGGGCCTAACTTGAGTACTTAACTGCTACAATAGTAGAATATATGCATAGGATAACGCACCGGGGAATAAACAAGAGGGTAGATGCATGGTGCATTCCTATCCTTTGATTTGATTTGTGTCGAATTTTAGAGAAGTGTTTTTCTTTGTGGTGCAACATTTGTTTGTCCATTGACTTTGCTGGTTGGATGTGTTTATCTGTACCTGTGTAGTTAAATTAGTCTTTAGTTGGTAACCGACCTAACTGTTATGAATAGCGCTTGTATTCAATATGAGGCCAATGGGCCGGTATATATACACAAAGTACAGGTGGTAAATATGCAAAGAACCCCTTATAACAATGGGGAATAACAACCTATACATATATCTCTAACACCCCCTCAAACTCATGGTGGATCAACAACACCGAGTTTGGAGAGGTAGAAAAGGTGTGTGGCGCGAGTCAGGCCTTCGTGAAGAAATCCGCTATTTGAAGCTCCAAGGCACATACCAAGAGTAATCACCGATCATGCACACAAGACCTCATGAAAGAAGCATCAACACCAATATGCTTGGTGAGCTCATGCTTCACAGATCACGAGCAATACCGATAGCACTGCATCGTCTCGACAAGAGAGGGTCGGTGTAGTGACGAAACACCAAAATCCTCAAGTAACCACCGTAGCTGGTAATCTCTGGCATCAAGAGAGCCATGGCTCGCAACTCACCTCTGCACTCGAACGGGACATCGCATCTGCTTCTTCGTCTTCCGTGCAATAAGAGAACCCCAAGAAAAACACGAAGCAGAGATAGACCAACGATCGAGGGATCGCCGCCCAAGTAGCATCCAAATAGGCCTGAAGCTGTAACGAGCTGGAACGTGGAAAGAATAGACGGCGAGAGATAGTCCCACGAAGGTATCGCAGAACTCAAGAAGGTGGTGTAGTGGACCCGAGTGGGAGCTGAAACAAACCGACTCGTAATATGAACCGGATAAGTGATATCCAAGCGAGTAACAAAGAAGGTAGACAAGACTCCCAACAAGATGACGAGAAGTAGCCGGATCGTAAAGAGGCTCGCCATCGAGAGTCGGAGATGAACATTGAGCTCCATGGGAGTCTCAATCAGACACGATCGTTGAGAGAGGCGCGATCAAGAAGATCTGAATGTATTTCTCTTGGGACATAAAGAAACCATCCGGAGTGGAAGTAACCTCAATCCCAAGGAAGTAACGAAGAGGACCAAGATCCGACATAAGGAACCGCTCACTAAGACGAGCCTTGACAAAGGCAATGTACTTAATCATCTCCGTAATGATCATATCATCAACATACGTAAGAAGAAGAGTCCGACCACGAGACGAAGTGTGGACAAAGAGCGCAGGATCATGATCACTAGCTGAAAGCCAGCAGAAGTGACCATAGAGGAGAAGCGCCAAACCAAGCACGAGGGGCTTGCTTAAGCCATAGAGAGAGCGACGGCGGACCATGCCCTCGTGAACAGAATACCGGTGGCGGATGCATGTAGACCTCCTCACGCAACTCGCCATTAAGAAAGGCATTCTTGACATCAAGTCGAGAAATGCAGACCGATGGCGAGCAGACGCCACCGAAAGAAAGAGCGAACGAAGTGGTCATGTGGGCCACAGGAGCAAAAGTCTCGTCGTAATCAACACCATGCTCCCGCTGAAAGCCACGAGCAACAAGACGCGCCTTATAGCGCTCAAGAGAGCCATCGAGCGAGTCTTAATCTTATAGACCCACTTACACGTGATGGGATGAGAATGAGATGGAAAAGGAACAAGATCCCAAGTACCAAGACGCTCGAGGGCAGCAATCTCCTCGGCCATGGCAAGCTGCCACTCGTGATGAGTAACAACATCCCGGTAGGGGACACAGGCTCACGAGTAGCTGCGCGCCAAAGCAAGGCAAACGGGCAGAAGTCGAATCGATGGCGATCACGAGAGCGTAGCGAGGAGAAGATGACCCATCGGGGAGGATGGGGTATCGAAGAAGATGGAACATCGGAGAAGATGGCTCATCCGGAAGATCCTCAATAAGGGAAAAGGTATCAGAGTGGGAGGAGCCTGGGAGTCGAGGAGACGACACAGTGGCGACAACGCGGAGAGGCCAACGGGGAATATGTGGAGACTCAGTGGGACAGTGGACGAGGCAAAACAGATATAGGTGTATCCGGAAAGGTAAAAGACAGAGACTCCATAGAGGAAGCCAAGTAGAGGCGGGACGTGGGTAGAATGGACGAGACTCGTCGAAAGTCACATCCCGAGAAACCCGTATCCGACGACCAACGTGATCCCAAAGACCGATAGCCCTTGTGCTCAAGATCAGATCCCGTAAAGACACACTCAACAGATCGAGCGGTCGGTTTGGTGCGTTCGAGGGGCGAGGAGAACGAGCAAACGCAGCCAACGATGAAGGGCGAGTAGTCGTGAAGACGACCACGAGACGCTCAACGAGGATCGCACCAAGAGCGAGAAGAGGCTGGATATTGACGAGATAGGTGGCGTGGAAACAGCCTCGCCCAAAAGTGAGGTGGAATAGAGGCGGCGATCATCAGAGCACGAGCAGTCTCAAGGAGGTGACGATGCTTGCGCTCAGCGACACCATTCTGAGCATGAGCACCAGGACAAGAGAACTGAGCGAGAGTGCCTTGCTCAGCAAGGAAGCCGCGCAGGTGACGAGAGAGGTACTCGCCAGCAGAATCAGCGCGAAAGACACGAATAGGAGTGGAGAACTGTGTGTGAATCATAGTGGCAAATTGTTTATAGATAGACAAGGCCTCACTACGAGAAGACATGAAATATATCCAAGTGTGACGAGAGAAATCATCTATAAATATGATATAATATCGATGACCCCTTTCAAACGAAGGAGCCGACCTCAAACATCCGAATGAACAAGATCAAAAGGGCGCCGAGACACGACTCACTATGAGGATAAGAAAGTGAACTGCTTATCTAACTTACACCCGACAATCTAAAGACACGTCTCCGAGATGCACCCGAAGACCACGACGAACTAAGGACGGCGATGACGGATCCACACAGATGGCCAAGACGATGATGCCACCGCTGAAAGAGCCGGTAGACGGCGGCGAAGCGGAGAGACCGCGCGATGGTGGCAGCGGAAGGAAGGTGAAGCGATCAAGCTCCCAGAGACGCCGTGAGTCACGCGCCGAGGGCCGAACCAACCGAGCTCCGTGTGGCGATCCCGAACACAACAAGAGTCGAGTCGAGAATGACCCGATAACCAAGATCGAATCGCCTGCAGAAAGAAGTCGCATGGTAAGGCGAGGAACATGAGCAATGTAAGGAACATGAAAGGATGAGTTGCTAAGAGATCCTCACTGAGACGAGAAGAGATGTACCATCGCAGTAAGAACACCGATAGGAGAATCAAGAGGTGTAATAAAGACAGAGTGGAAGGATCGGAGTCATGTGAAAAGATGCTCCGTAATCAAGAATCCACGGGAGGTACCGATCGTAGGGGTTGTTTCTCGGCCCGAGAGTCGATGAGCGTAACCTGCGCGAACTCGCCGAGGAGAACCGGCGGCAAGCGGCGCGCCGGTCGGCTATCTCCTGCTCGGTGAGAGAAGCTGCTGAAGAAGTCGATGCAGACGTCGTCATAGAAGCACTAGTACTAGTAGAAGAACGGCGTGAAAGATGCCGCTTCTTCTTATAGCACTGCGACTCAATGTGGCCGGCCTTGTCGCAGTAGGAACAGTGAGGACGGCCACCTCCAGACGGAGGACGACCACCACCACCGTGGTAGCCACGGAGGAGGCAAAGTAGCAAAGTGACGAGCGGCGAGCACGAGGGGAGTGGCATCGCACCAGACCACTCGAGCGAGTCTCCTCCGCGCGTATCTCGGTAAGAGCCTCCAGGAGAGTGACACGAGGGTGGCGTGCAAGGAGCTGGGCACGCCTTTGCTTGAACTCAGGACGAAGGCGAGTAAGGAACTCGTAAACCCGCTGAAACTCTGTGTCAAGACGGACATCCAGCAAAGACGGACAGTACGACGGCCAAGAAGCGAAGTGAGTCCAAGCGACGCCGCATGCAGAACTCGAGCGTAAAAGCGCCAACGGTAGCATCACCTGCTGAAGAGAGTGCTCTGGCGGACCACGGACAGTGCTGTGGCATCACCGGAGGGCTCGTAGCGCCGACGAAGATGAGTCCACATCCGAAAACCGAAGGGAGTCCCACAACCTCAGAAGAAAACTGAGGCTGGACACTGGCGATGAAGACAGCAGCAGCCTGAGCGTCGTCATCGTACCACTGAGTGTAGACGGTCAGACAATCCTTGTAGGAATCCCAAAGCCTCTTGGTAGGCAGAGGCAGCTTTATCATCAGCTTCATCAGCAGCAGCCTTATCGGCTGTCGGGGACAATGCAACAGGCGTAGGCTCCGTCGGAGGAATAGGGCAAGGCGGGCAGGTGACATCGCCAGAGGGGACGCCCCAGAGACGAAGACCACGCATGTGAATGCGCATGTGAGACACGAAGTCGGTGTAATTAACACCATCAAAGATCACCGGGCAGCGACGGAGGGAAACGGTGCGCATTGGTAGGCGGCGCTGGACGGCGCGGCGACCAAGGCAACGGTCTAACAGCGGCGCCGACAGCGGCGGTTAGAACGACGTTTTTCTCTCGAGTCGGTTTACAAACCGACCGAGCGAGCCATCGAGCCCGAACCAGGCAAAGAACCCTAGAACAGAGCGGAGGTGACCGCGCAGCGGCGCAGCGGCGGCGGGCGGCGGCGGTCCAGCGGAGGCGGCGGATGGCCGAGAAAGCGGCGCCGGCCACCAGCGAAGCGGAGCGAGGCGGCGGAGGCCCGCCTCGGCCGGCGACGGCAGCGGCCGGAGGCGGCGCGCCGAGGCCGAGCGCGTCACCGGCCGAGGCGAGGCGCCAAGCGCCGGCGGCCGGCGCCGGCAGAGGCGAGGCGCCGAGGCCGGCGACGGCGAGGCGGGCGGGCGAAGGTGGCAGCGCCGAGGCCGAAGCGGCGGCGAGGCGCCGAGGCCGGCGGGAGGCGCCGAGGCCGCGACGGCGGAGGCCGGAGTCGCCGACGCGGCAGAGGCGGCACACGGGAGTCGGCGACGGCGGCCGACGACAACAGCGGAGGCGGAGGCGGTACGCGGGAGTCGGCGACGGTGGTGCAGAGTCGGCGACGGCGCGCGGAACCCTAGGTAAGCTAAAACCCTAGTTTTGGCTCTGATACCATGTTATGAATAGCGCTTGTATTCAATATGGGGCCAATGGGCCGGTATATATACACAAAGTACAGATGGTAAATACACAAAGAACCCTTTATAACAATGAGGAATAACAACCTATATATATATCTCTAACACTAACATTACGAACGATCAAATCCCTCCCGGGATCATATGCTTGTAATTTACAAACAGGGCGAATAATAAGGAATCCATGGTACCTGTCGTCTCAGCGTACGTGTCTGTATTTAGTTCTCGGAGCGTATCTGTATCACGTGAAGTTGTGAACTGACACAGGCAACAATAGTACGGTCGGTGTGGTTTACTACTTGCTGCTACAGTTTTTCCTTTGATCGTTTCGATCAACTATGCGGTGCAGTGCCGTTGCTTTAGTTGCTGTATCCAACTGATGAACTGACGTAGACAGCAAGCAAGTACAGTTACTTGCAAAACTCTGATGAACTGACGTAGACAGCAAGCAAGTACAGTTACTTGCAAAGCTAGTTGCAGAAAATTGCATCTTTTTAAGAGGAAATATGCAAATTTGTACGGAGTAGTGTAGCATGGGAGCAACCCATTCGACATTTCGTTTTCTTTCATGCTTCAGCTGGCTGGCAACAATGCCGCATCATAAACCTGCTGATACAGACTGAAGAAATGTCAATACACAATATGTACGTATTGTTACAGTGTTAAAAAGCAGGAGGAATAGACACCCGAGGCATCTGCAGTGTATTTAATACTGGTCCACGAAATCTGCAGAGCCCAACCCTGATTTAGTAGCTGTTCAACTCAAGTGAAGCTCTATATTGAGAGTTGGTATGTGAATTGGCAAATCCCTGCTTAAACAACGGTAGGTCTCAACAACTCGAGCTTGGCGTTCCGTGCTGGCCAGCGAATACTCGAAGTTGTGCGAGCTCCTAACCTATTGGGTAGAGTATATACCAAGAATTGAGCAGTGAAAAAACCCGGTTCCTTAACTCGGTCATGATGGTTAAGAATGCTTGTAGGTAAAGTTAGGCAACTCTGCAGAGTCAACAAAAAGGTATTCAAATACGCCGTGCTCCCAGTTAATGGAGCTGTGTTTATTAGGTGATTCCAGCAGTGAGGTATAAGTAATTTTCATAAGTGTTTTTGAAGTGAATAGTTGGATATTCAACCTTGAAAGAAAACCCCTTTAATCTTAAGGAGTAGTCTTAGGTATTGAGTTTTCAAAAGTGTTTACAAATAAAAGTGCATCCACTCAAATTAATAAAACCAGTATACTCCCATCCTTTGGTGGTCCGTGCAACTAGCTAAGTTAGGGTTTCCCTTTGTGACTTGCTGAGTTGTTTGGCTCACGACTTGCTAAAAACCCTTCAGAGTATCAAAATGCTGGTGAAGGCTTGGCAGTCGAGGATGATTCAGAAGAGCCGTTCTTCGACGAGGACTCGTGGTTTTAGGTTTCAGTCGCGCTCGAGCTTCCTGGCGCTTTTGTGTAATGTAAAATATTTCGAGCTTGCACGCCCGCCGCAGTAAAACTGGTTGATAAACCATATGTTGTAATATAAGTTGGCACTTTTGTTGTAAGCTTGTTTTATGATGATATTCTTTGTTCGACACTCTGTAACTGGCCAAGCATGGGTAGTTGTGGAATGCCGAGTCCTGACGTCCCTGGAAACAGAGGCGTTACACATCTACGGTGTATTTAATACTGGTCCCCGAGATCTGCAGAGCCCAAATCGCTCGCACGAGGGGAACTCGGGATTCCGATCATCCAATTCGGCGTAGGCGAATGTTGCATTTGACCTACTACGTAGTACGAACTGCTCACACGGGCGCCCCTCGGAGGAAGAAGCAAAGTCCCCCCGATATCCTGGATCCCGCTCCTGACCATGAAATCTTGCCGGTTGAGTCGCGCGCTCCAGACAGAGATCAGGCCGAATTTGGTTGCCGTCCGCGGATGAAGAGAGCATGGGGATCTTGGCCGCATTGCCGGCAAGACGCTAGATTCATGGGCGAGAGTCCGGCTCGCGACAAGCTTAGCATTCACCGGCATGTAGCGAGGCGGCGGCCTGTAGCTCTGTATGGCGTGGGTGGGCTGATTACTCGAACCTTTTTTTTTCTTTAGAGGATGATTACTCGAGCAGCTTAGAGGCTGTTTGGTTGCCTGTATGGGCTGATGCAGCTGTATGAGCGTAGCCAGGCTGAGGTGGGAAGCTCCTCAGCCACGTTCCTCCTCAGCCTGGCTCCAGTTGTTTTTTTGCATCAGCTCATGTAGGCTCTCTCCTCCATGCAGTCAACCAAACATCATCTTCCTGCATGCGCTGGTGCGAGCCACCTGTATGCAGGCAACCAAACAGGCCCTTAGGCGTCACCCGCGCGGCCCATCAAGGCAGCTAGCCCCTTGCAGCAATAACTGAGGATTTTTTTTTTCAATCCAAATCACACCTTGTGATCCAAGCCTCCAATCAACCATCCATTTGAATTAATGTGTTTCTTAAGACAAGATCTTCGAAATAAGATTCTACTTTTAACTTAGGTATGATATCACACTTCATATGTTTTAGTAGGTAAAAAGAAATGTTCTACGCATTAGTTCCCTAATGCTCACTAGGTCATGTATCATCTTCCAAAGTATATCATTTGAATTGTCTAGGGGATGAGTCAATTGCGTGTTGGATGTTCTAGTAGATAAATGTAAATGTTTCATATATTTGATTTCGATGTTCCACGCATTTAGATCAAATGTTCTAACAATTCGTCAATGATGTTCAACAGTTCATCAGCGATATACCATGCATTAGGTTTCAATGTTCCAACAATTCATTGATAATATTCTAATAACTCATCGATGATGTTCCACACATTTGGTTTCAATGTTCCGACAGTTCATTAATGATATTACAATAGTTCATTGATGATGTTCGAAAAACAAATAAAAATATGAGTGACCCAAATCAATATAATTATTTGAACTAAATAAAATAATAATAATAAATTGGTGAAAACATAGTACAAGGAAAAATACATATATAACATCTGGTTAAAAAATCTAAATAAAACGCAAATAATAAAAGAAAGAAAAAACCTGCAAATTACATGAAAAGAAAAGAAAAAGGTGCATGATCAAGGATAACTAACTAGTGGAGGTGAATAGGAGGTTTTAAACTTCTTGCTCTAAACAACAATTTTAACAAGTATGAGCAAATCGAAGATTCTAGCAGAAGTCACGAGCTAAACAACTTAAGTTTCACTAAGGCACCTTAAGCGATGTATCTACTAAATATAATTCTAGGTAGACATGTAAATGCAGAAAAGTAAAACCAAGGAATAGCCACAATGGAGACACACGAAGTTTTCCTGTGGTATTGAAGACTTGCTGGTCTTCACTAATCCACGTTGAGGTAAACCTAAATAGATTAAATCGCTCCACGAATTAAGCCTTAAGAACCTTAAATTCACTAGCGTTGCTCTTCCTCCACTCTGAAGATAGTGAGTACAAAATCACTCACAACAATGATGGCCTCTTCACAATCTTCTTAAAGAGATCACCGCATAATTTTTCTCCAAACCGTATATGTACTGGTAAATACCAAGAGTAATAAACCAAAACTCTCATTTAACGAAAATCAAGTGCCAAAGGATCAACTAATGAATGGATGCACTTGAATGCTCTCAACTATCTCAAAATGTGAAAATGAGCAAATGAATAATTGGGAGTGCACAAGAAGCTCAAGAGATATTCAATAAAGTGTTTTCCACTTAGCTTGGTCCTAGTGATGGGGTATTTATAGCCCCCAATAATAAATTAGAATATTTGAGCATTTTTTTCTAAAAAATTTAGCAAGTGTTGTACCATGTATCGGCCGATACTACCGCACCTAGGGTTTAACGGTTATGTGAAGCTTAATTAATGCTTCTAAACTAGTTGTTACTGACCAGTGCGATACTTCTGCACTCACATGTGGTACTACCGATTTCTAAGGGAGCAAAAATACTCCTAAAATACACCTCTCTGAAAAACATACCGCCATGTAACAAATGGTCTTACTAGGGTGCAGTACTATCGCACCTTGCTTGCGGTCATGCCACTGGGATGTAGTACCACCCCATAATTGTGGTCATATCGATTTTTTCTGAGAGTGCACATATGGTTTGAAAAAACATTTTCAAATGTATGCATGACCTTTAGTTGATCTGAATGGCACAAGATAAACATTCATGTTACTAGCCATGATTTCTCTTTATGGTATGGCGTCTAGCCTAAAACTCGGTCTGTCAACCAATCATTAAGACTGGTAAAATATAAAAGGATCTTAGACTACACATATTGTACCTTCTTTTTAATCCATGTCAATATTTTATCATTCGTAGCATGCATTTCCATGTCGTCATTCAAAATCTGAGACTAAATCTATTTGAAATCCGAGACTAAATCTTTCAATTATCTCAATATACATGTTAGTCCTTTTAACCAATGTTATTATAATTATCAAAATCATTTTTAGACACCTACATGCTTTCAAAAAGAAGAAAAGAGAAAAGAGAAAGAAGGAAAAACTCACGCAGCCCTTTCTACCCAACAATTCATGCCAGAAAGCCGCGCAAGCCAGAGGGAGCTAGAACCCACAACAAGAAGCCGCACGAGAGCCAGATGTCGAGCCACAGAGCCATGTGACTAGCGAGTGGGCTGTGGGTGGCGTGGGTGCTAAGCGTCGTGCGCACGACATATATGGTATGTTCATATTAGCTTATATTTGGAGAACCCAGAAGTTAATATGAATACTTGTTATTTTGAAGTGGCTTCTTCACTCCTCTTGCTCCCGTATTGATCTGGAGATAAGGAGAAGGTCACAGACGCATCATGTACCTCACTCCTCTCGTTCCTGTCTAATATACGTATCTCCCTCTCACTTTCTCACTGTTTGTCTCTTCTTTTTAAAAACTATTTTTTAATCATTATTATTTACTTTTAATTATAAATCAAAGCAAATATGAACAAACCATATTCATTGGCATTACTCGACGCCGGTGCGCGTGTTGTTTTCGCCGTCGTGCTCGTGCCAAACTTCGCGTGGGTGGCTTTCTGGAGGCCCCTATTGCACGGTGTTGCTGGGTTATCGCGACGTGTTTTCAAGCCCAAGAAGTATCTCCGGCCCACCAGAAACCACTTGTAAACGAGGTGGGCTGGAACGGGCCCACCATTCATGTGGCCGGGCGAGAGCATCGACACGCCTTCATGTTGAACATGTTGGGGGCATGCATGGATCAGGCCTGTAAAAAGCTTGGTTTCGTGTGGGCTCGCAGCTCGGTTGAGCCTGCTCCTGGCCGAAGGGCTAGTTGGGCCAATGGGTGTATGTAGGATAGAACTCGAAGGAATAGAGCGTCACAGAAGACAATGCGTAGCGTAGATGCTACTATTTGCCAGACTCACCACACGCAACTAGGCACAGTTCTTATCAAAAAAAAAAACTAGGCACAGTTCACACCAGAATGTAACGTGATAAGCTACATGGAGGTACAGTTAGGGCATGTTTGGGCCTGTTTAGGAGAGCTCCACTAGCTCCAGATTCACGAAAAACAGCTTCACTCTACGAAATTTTACCTAAACACTCCAGCTCCGCGAAATATGGATCACCAAAATCCTGGATTCGAGGGTCAAATCTATGGATTTCATAGAGCTCCTCAAGGGATGCTCTAAAAACACTGATTTCATACCTCCTCATGAAGTTAGGTGGTAATTACCTACCAATGCCACTGGTTACACGCCCCATCCCACGTACCGGTTCGTTTCTTCCCTGTCTGCGCTTAGGGGTGGAAACGAGCCGAGCCGAGCCGGCTCGAGCCAATCTCGGTCTGGCTCGGGTGAACAATAGGCTCGGCTCGGCTCGTTTCTGAAACGAGCTACGGGAGGGGCTCGGCTCGACTCGAAGTGAGGCTCGAGCCGGCTCGCGAGCCCGAACGAGCCAGACGTAGCACATACACCGAACATACACCGAACGAGCCATTTTAGCTTGAAGTGAACCGAACAAGCCATTTTGGCTTGAAGTGAACAGAACAAGCCATTTTGGCTTGAAGTGAACCGAACAAGCCATTTTGGCTTGAAGTGAACAGAACAAGCCATTTTGGCTTGAAGTGAACAGAACAAGCCAAAATGGCTCGAACATAACAGAACGAGCCAAAATGGCTCGAAATGAACAGAACGAGCCAAAATGGCTCAAGAGCGAGCACATTCGGATAAGAGAGCATTGAGTTTGAGAGACAGAGCATTGCATTAACAACGGGAGGCCCCTATTGCCGACGGGAGGCCCAAGGCCCTAACGGCAGCGCTTTCTTCCGCGACCGCGAGCACGGATTCGGCTCGTTCGCGCCCATGCGCGTCGGTTGGAGGAGGCGCGTTGTGGATCGGAGTCGGGAAGGGGTCGACTCGGGAGGATGCCGATTGGGAAGAACACGCGCCGCGCGCGCGCGTGGGGACTGGGGAAGGAAGGGGATTCGGGGGTGGACGGCGGGCAGCGACCGAGCACGTCAGCGCGTGGGGAAGGAAGGGGAGGGGATCTAGGAAGGACGGCGGGCGGCGGCCGAGCGCGTGGCGTGGGGAAGGTCGCCGATCAGGGAGATGCCGGCTGCGCCTACGCGACTGGGGAATGGGGATGGGAGTGCGGTGTGCGGAGTGCCGCCCGAGTCGGCCGACGGGTTAGGGTTGGCACGCACACGGTCGCACTCACACCGGACCGCACACGGTCGCACCGGCGTCACTGGTCTGGGCCCTGGGCCGACTCGGACGAGCTCGCACGAGCCAACGAGCGGCTCGCGAGCGGCTCGGGCTCGGCTCGTTTTTTTCACGAGCTACAGGCTGGGCTTGGCTTGGCTTGAATAATCACGAGCCCGAGCCGAGCCGGCTCGAGCTCGTTACGAGCCGAGCCGGCTCGCAAGCCTCAAGCCAAATTTCCACCCCTATCTGCGCTCCTCTCTCGTCCGACAGAGGTCGCAGCTCCTCCTGCAGCTCCCGTCGCCGCCTCCTGCAGCTCGCGCCGGCCACCTCCGGAGCTCCGGCGGCGTACGCGCTTTCCCCTCGCGCAAGCACAACGAGACAGCTCCCCACGCGCTTTCCCCTCACGGCCGCCGCCGCCGCCGCTTGCATTTCGTCGAACGCCGCCGCGCGCAATGGCCGCCGCCAAGAGCCTCGTAATCCTCCTGCTCTGCGTGGCCGCGCTGTCCGCGTCCGGCGCCCAGGCCAACCCCTACCACCGCGGCTGCTCCCGCATCACCCTTTGTGCCCCTGTGGTTGGCCTTAATATGAAGAGAGATTCTTGTTTTTGAATCCATCCATGGTGACACAAGAAAGGTTGGCATCTTCTGCTTGGTTCATTCCTGCGGGTTCTTGGAATGAGATGAGCTTTTCCAATGGTGCTACTGCTGGGGTGGAACTTCGCTACTGTGAGATGGACAAGGTTGTGGGTTGATTTGGGGAGGAATTAAAGGTTCTAGTTTTGCTTGGCATTCATGTAGATCTAGATCACCAAACCGTTCATCTTTTCTTGGTTGGAGATCAAGTGCCATCCGGTGCGCAGCGACTTGTAGATCTGGGGATTACCATGTGGTTCACTTGTTGGGGTGTTTCTGTTCTTGCTCTGTTACTACTATCTAGCATGATATCATCTTTAGTGTTTGCAAGACATATTAGTGTTTAATCTTCCACAGTTTTATTCATGTCTCAGCTCACCCAGAGCAAGCAAGAACATCTATTTTATTTGCTCTACTCGTCCTCCCAAGTTCTTCAGGTGTTCCAGGAGCAAATGCTAGTTAGTGCTTGCCATGTTGTTCACTTGTTCCTGCTCTCTTGAGTGATTCCAGCCAATGTGCTGACCGCAGGCCATGAGACAATGTTGCTAAGTTAGTGCTTTGTGATTTGCTAGCAGGCCAAAAAGAGATGCAAGGAGAAGATAGCAAGTAGTAAATCCATCTATGCCATGCTTGCGCGTCAATGTTATATGCTCATGAATATTTGTGTCGAGATATTACATTTGCGTTGTCACAAAAATAATTATACCATTTTTTTTAAATCAATATGAACAAAACACATGTGCTATATGGAAAAAAGATATATCATACAATCCCAAGGGCAAAAGTGGTCATTCCCACCAAAATCTCAATTTTGTGGATCTTGAGCTGCTGTACAAGCTAAACATTTTGTCCAGCTTCATAGTGGGATCTTAGATCCACGGTGGAGTTGTTGCTTCAGATCCACGTTTTTAACGATGGAACTCTCCTAAACAGACCCTTAGCCATAGAAATAGCAAAATGTGCAACTATGCTGTATGTGAACTTCCCAGATGTGCGGCGGAGTCTCTAGCCCGGTCAGGCGGCAGTCGGTGGTGTAACTTGCTCGTAGCGTATTCGGATCCGCATCCTGTGTAGCGTTGAGCATATTCGGACGGATCCTTCGATCACTTACAGGGGGACCGACCAGCACGTGAGAAACATGGATTGGAGGAAAGAAACCAGCTTTGCGCAGACCTGCATGCCTGCCACTAGGCGCTGACACTAACAGTAGAGTGGACCGGACATGAACTAGTGGGAGTGGCAGCCAACAACCAATATAGGAAGGCGTACTACAAAACGTAGTGCAAATATTTAGCGTTGTGGAATGCAAGGCACAAAAGTTAAAAAGTAGAGTTTGTTTGCGCACCTAGTAAAGCAAGTCTGATTTCAGGATCGAATAAATAGAGGAACTAAGAAAAGAACTCGGCCGGCCACTGCTCCCCAGCATCTGCATGCAAGACAGTGATAATTACAAAAGTAACCTCCACTATAAAGAAATAGTAGATTTAGTAGAAAATCTTCACGGTCACCGTGCGGAGATGCTTCTGGCTGACACCCCGGTCGCACGACTGTCATGTGGTGGAGACAAATCCGCACGGCCACTGTGCGATGATGGCCAGTCTCGCACGGCCACCGTGTGGTGGTCAATTAGCCCAGTCATTAGCTATGTTAATTCATAATTAGCGAATTTATTTAGGTGTACTGCCGATAACAATTTTTACATATAGCAAATAAGTTCAAAAAATATGAATTTTTTGTGGACTCTCTGGACATAGCGTATTTGATTGTGTATTTTTTTTCATAATTTTATCCCTTCTAAATTTTACTAAAAATTCATTAAATTATATGAATTAAGCACGCTATGTCGGGAGGCTCTACAAAAAATTTCATATTTTTTTGAACTTATTTGCTATAGGTAAAAATTTCTACAAGCAATACACCTAATGAATTTGCTAATCAAGAATTAGCACTACTAAAGACCCCGGCTAATTGGCCACCGCATGGTGGTCGTGCAGCCGGGGCGCGTGTCGGCTGGAAGGTGCTTCCGCACGGTGGTCGTGCGGACTTCCTACCAAATCTGTTATTTCTTCATAGTGGACACTACTTTTCTAATTACCGTTCGCAATACCATCGAATCAACCAAAAACTGAACCTTTCTAGGGGGCCTGTGCAAAGCCCACCGCAACAGCTAAAGATGGTGCAACAAACACTAAGCAATTTTTTTCAGTAGTGTTTGTAACTTTAAAAGTGCTCATATTTTAAAATTAATTAGTCATGCATTGCAACAGAAACTCATATTTACATCAAATTTTTTTATACAATACTACAATAAGCGCTATCTACGGCTGAAGCATACTATTCACTCTAAATGTGCAAGCATCCAATGTTCCAATCATTTCATCGAAATAATTGACCGCATTTTTTAGTAATACACATAAAATTATCTCTAATTTTGAATGCGAAAGCCTGCACGTTACAAAGTATTTTATGAAATTTGCACTATGTGTGGTATCAACTATCAACTATGTGAAGTCTAATAGAGCTCAAATGTTAATTCTTCTTTTACAACGGTAGCTTGCAAAGAATTACAATGGTAGTTTGCAAAGAATTAAGACGAATTCCTCTCTGTAACTTCCAAACTCCTTTTCATCATTAAAGGAATAACTACTATATGGACAGATGCAAAATAGACCTATTTCCTTGAATTACATGAAATTCAACAACATTGGATATCCAATTAGTTGAGCATCACGATGCTGAAGCCGCCGCTGAGATTGAGAAAGGACAGTTAGCATGGCGTCAGTAGTGATAGGGCTGGACCCACAGCGATGATACACCCCTCGCAGCCCTAGCACCGCCTTCGTTGCCGATTTGGTTGACTGGGGAATTGATTGCTAGGATGAGAGAGCTGAGTGAGATAGATGGGTAATGGACTTTGGTGTGCTTGGTGTGTAGCCTCACATGGCTGATACAATACTTGCAGAGAGAATGCACACGGGGCTCCCAAGCAACGATTCCTCCAATGAGGCACTACAAGTACATGTGCTAGCGCACACCCCTACTCCGTAGCTGCCGCTGTGCACGACCTAGTAGAGGTCCAGCATGGGGAGCATTTGCATGAGGCGACTCCTCCCAACGCTGCACGTCGTGCATCTTGCAGCCTCGATCCTGAACCCCATATTGATGCACTCGCACAACTCATCATGGTTGTCGTTCGTGACACTCTGGCCCTACCATAGCATGGAGCCCCTGCGATGCAGGCCCTAGTGTCACTCCCACGCCTTGTCTCGCTCGATGTCATGCGACCACAAGTTTTGGAGGATGACTCCAGCTGAGGACAACAACGATGACCAGATCTAGCCAAATCTGGATGGACCCGATCAGGCTAGGGAACAGCGATGGGGTGGCTCACTCGGGGTGGTGGTGGTCGGATGGGAGAGCGGGAGGGGAAATTTCTGTGGGAGAGGGAGGGAGGTAGGTCATGTGGTCGGAGGTGAAAGGGGAGCGGGAGGGCTCGACGCGAGTGGCAGTGCTTGTGGAGGGGAGAGCTCGGCGGGGGTGGATGCGGCTGTCATGCTTGTGGGGGGGGGAGTGGGGGCGATGCTTGTGAAGGGGAGAGGGGGAGGGGAGGCGGCATGTGGTCGGAGGCGCAGGCAGAGGTGGAGAGCGACAAGGTAAGGAAGAGAGGAGGGATTCATGCATGGACCATGTGTAGGTGAACTTTTTCTTAAATAGGGGGGCGAACTACTACCCATTAACTCTCTTTTTTAAATAGTCGTGGCAAGCAGAGGCTCGGGAGGAGCTATCACGCGGGCAGCGGAAGGAAGTCGGAGATGGGTCCCGAGGTGGCGGGAGGAAGCACAGCGTGGAGAACAGTGGTCGAAAGTAATGGCACACGACAATGAGAGGAGGTGCTCATGGAGGAAGCAGGTGCTCCAGTTCAGGCAGGCATGGAAGGAGGAAGAAGCAGCAACAAGAGAGGAGGTCAACGCGATCAAGAAGGAAAATCAAGATTAAGGAGGTGGTTGTTAGAGTTTAATCTTGTTTTTAGACGTATTTGAGTTGTATACGTGTACGTATGCTTGCCGTATACGTAGAAGTCTAGTCCGTTTACGAGTCGTATCCAAGTTTGTCGGTTTGCTGTATATGTATGAGTCATATACAAATTGCTTTCCGAGTAAAGTTTGTGTTGCCGTATTCATGTCCGTATGAATTATGGAGTCGGGTTGTGTACGGGCTATAAAGCCATACAAGCTTGTAACGAGAAAAGCAAGCTGCAGAAGTTAGAAGAGAAAGAGAAATAAAGAGTAGAGAAGTATGTGTAGGGCTGGATATCGAGCTGGCTCGGCTCGGCTTGGTAGGATAACGAGCTAAAAAGCTAGCTCGGCTCGGCTCGACAAAAAGCTCGAGTTAGCTCATTTGGCTCCTGAGCCAGGGCCAAAAAATGTCTCCATCATATATTCATCCGTGGAAGCATGGCTCGTTTGGGTACAATAGAGTACAAATTAACACATGCATGGCTCGTTTGGGTACAATAGAGTACAAATTTACACATTAACACATGCAATAGAGTATAAATTAGGTCCATGGAAGCAGCATATGCATATCTAAATTCCTGGAAGCATGACTCGTTTAGCTCGTGAGCGGCTCGCGAGCTGGCTCGAGTTGGCTCGTTATAGCTAACGAGCTAAAATCTTGGTTCGGCTCGGCTCGTTATCCTAACAAGCCAAGCCGAGCCAGCCACAAACCGAGCGAGCTAACGAGTTTCGAGTTTTTCGTCCAGGCCTAAGTATGTGGTGATCGTTGTGATTATGCGAGAGTAATAAAAGGGAAAAGGTGGGCGCTTCATCACGTCGGCGCGTCACACGAAGAGACAGGCTGAGGATCACGTCAAGGAGGCAGCGGGAGTTCCTGCCTCTTCATCACGACTAGAAGGCACAAAGCGTCAAGAGCAAACGGGCAGAGATGCTGCTCCTTCAGTGCTCGTGGAAGAAGGCGTCACATCGGCTTTGACTTGTGCATACAACAGCTAGGTGAACTGCTTCCAGTGGGTCATGTTGGTGGACACGTCTGAATCTAGGACCAAGCGCATTTCCTTGACCACGTGTTGACAGAGAAGGGATTAGAAAATATTGCAACAGAAGGTATTCAGGCTTCATTTCTAGTACTATAATAAATTGCTCTACGAACACCGGAAGGGATATGAAACTCTTCAAATATGATGTGATCTGCTCAATTGCTCGAATTACAAGTATCTTTTTCAGCAGTGAGAACCACTAATCCACTGTAAACAAGTTTGCTGAAACGAACCCCGCCGCTTACACGAAGCAGCTATGCTAATGGTATGGAAGGAGAAATAGTTCCACTTGATGATCTTCGTATTCTTGATGTCCGAAAAATCCTATTAGAATTAGAATTAAACAATTTAAACCATAAAACAATACTATCTCTCATAAAAAATATAGTAAAAAGTATACTGAATTCAGCTATATCAACTAAAATCATATACAACTATTTTTCTCTACATATTATCTCTCATAAACAATTAGAATTAAACAATTTAAACCATAAAACAAACTACCATCCAAATGAACCCATCTTACATTCCTCGGCCCAGTGACAACTAAGAGTTTGCTCTGGTCTTGTGATTCATTAGAGCGCATTTAACGAGCATCCAAGAAATCGACCGCAGCATTTGATCCGAGATATCCTATTCGCAGTTGCACAGGGATGCGGGCGTGTTATTTTCAGCTTATGACTACAAACAAACGAGACTTTCGCCGACATTTGAAACAGATTATGGAATAGCTTTTTAGAAGTACCTTATCGATTTTCTGCTGTCTATATAAACACTTGTGCTAAAATCAAAAGTTATAAATCGTAACCAAAGCCATAGCTCAGAAGGTGAGACCAGACCAACAAACAAAGCCACTGGTAGTAAACAAGTGCAGAGCAAGAACCATACGTACGGATGACAAAGCCCACTTGGATGCAAGCAAAAGCATGCATCCACTGCAGTAGAGCAACGCAAGGTTTGAACTCTGAAAAACTAGCATCGATGCTTAACATCACATAGCTCCCCCCTCTCGTCTCTGACAGCAGGACTCACGAACAGGACTCAAAACTAAACACACATGCGGACACATCACCACCACACATCTCACACAACTTTTATTCTAGGCAGCAGCAGACCACAGGCTGATCCTTCCAACTCCAGATCATGGTGATGACCAATGCAGCTCCAGCACAGCACATTTCTGCAAAGACAAGCGGCCATTAGATATCTAGAGCACATTAAACTTTTTTTTTTGACGAAATAGAACACATGTGGCCCTGATCAACTCGGCTTCAACTTCTGGCTTATTTTTCACTATTCATAAGTTTCATCTTTTTCTGAATTTTTGGCTTTTTGTTGAGCTTTTTTGCCGGTTCTTTTTTTCTCGTATTTGTTTGTATTATACGTAATAGGCTAACATATTTTTTTATTTTTAAATTTTTTTAAATTTAATTATGCTAAATAAGCTCTGTCATCATCTGCGCTTTTTCAATATTCATACAGTGTTTTCAGCCATAAGCCACGAGCTTTTCAGCCGAACCGATCACCACCTAACTAATGCAAAAGATGGCAGGTAAGCTATCAGTTTCTACCAGCCACCACTTTACGACGTTCTTGTACTGGTAGGTGCAGATTTGCAAAATTTTCTACTAGGCATCAAGAGAAAGCGGTAGCAACTGCTGGAACTAGTAGCGAGCGAGGTCTGCTGCTACTGTGTAGTGACACTTACACCAGGGAACGATCTTCCAGCGCTGGTTGTCGCCCTCGCACCACTTCCAGAGCACGACGGTGGTGCCGTCGCGCACGCCGCCGTGGTCCTTGTCGCCGTGGAAGGCGTCGAAGTTGAGGTAAATGTTGTTCACCATGCGGATGCACCGGAAGCCGTGCCCCACGTCGCGGCTCTCCGTCCACAGCACCGACTCGTCCTGGTAGTTGGGGTTGTACGGCACCAGCTTCACCTATTGGAACAAACAATTTCATGATCGGTTATTAGTCTCAGATCATACCCAAATAACATGCCCAATCCCTAAGATATGATGCAAATGTGATGTATCAAAGATTGGGGAAGGCATCGGGAATCCAGGATGGTTGCTTACAGCGTGCCCCTCGCCTTGGGAGTGCTTGATGGCCTCGCCGGTGACCTTGTTGACGAGGGCGAAGGCGGGGTAGCCTTCCTCGTCCTTGATGCGGTTGCTGTGCCTCATGTCCTTGATCCAGTGCTGGTACTCGTCGCGGGGGTTGGTGGGCGCGAGGCAGACGGTGCCGTTGCGGACGGTGACGCTGAAGCCGTCGTCGGCCTTGCAGTAGATGCGGACGGTGGGCTCGGAGGGGCCGCGCGCGGTGTTGGCGCTGCCACCGGCGTAGGCTTCGTCGCCCCATGGGAGGATCTTCCAGCTCTGGTTGTCGCCCTTGGCCCACTCCCAGAGGACGACGGTGGTGCCGTCGTGCACCCCGCCGTGGTCCTTGTCGCCGTGGAAGGCGTCGAAGTTGAGGCGGATGTTGTTCACCATGCGGATGCAGCGAAAGCCCTTGCCGACGTCGCTGCTCTCCGTCCACAGCACCGACTCGTCAAGGTAGTCCGGGTTGAACGGCACCAGCTTCACCTGCAGGCCGCCCCGAACACATCATTCCATCTCCAATTCCAAGCAATCAAGAACCAAGATTCAAGAACCGCACTGACGAAACATCGAATCAAACAGAGGAGGAGGAGGAGGAGGAGGAGGAGGAGGAGGAAAAGGACAAAACAAGGGAGCGGCGGAGAGATCACAAACCGGGTGGCCCTGGCCGAGGGAGTGCTTGATGGCGAGGCCGGTGGCCTTGTTGACGAGCGCGAAGGCGGGGTTGCGCTCCTCGTCCTTGACCTGGGTGCTGAAGCGCATGTCCTTGTACCAGTGCTGGTGCTCGTCGCGCGGGTTGGCGGGGGCGAGGACGACGTTGCCGTCGCGCACGGTGAGGCAATAGTTCTCCTCGGCGCGGCTGAAGATCTTAAAGGTGGGCTGGTGCACGCCACCGGCGCCGGCCGGGGGGTGGGCCGGCTGGTTCTGCCCGTGGTGGCCATGGTGCCCGAAGATGTTCATCTTGCGCTGTGATCAAATCGGGAGGATGGCTTCGGACGGGGCGAGGAGACGCTGCGCCCCTTGGCCCCCATTTATACAAGGAAATAGCCAATTACTGCCTGGTAAAAAGAATCCGAGGTAAATGAGTAAATGTTTGGTGTACTGGCGTGGACGCTGTGAATATCTCATCTCTATGACGCGTGGGGGCCCGCTTGCGGAGCGTTCTGCATCCTAGGCGTGAACGTTCTGCATTATTGCGATTAATTGATGATTTCTTGGCATACATTAGGGCACTTCCAACCCATGGTTTCCATGGACAGTTTCCATGAGGGAGAGAGCACAATTAATGATCCTTAGAAACTATTCTTCCCAACCCATGATTTCTATAGCAGTTTTTATACAGAGGACAACTTAAATACACCACAAAAAAGAGAGATCAGCTATGGTAGCAACAAAGTGGTCTGCACGTATACATCAGCCCATCTCACTCACACATACAATACATGAGCATACAATACACGTTAGCACTGGTTGATAGGAACGAGTTTAGACAGCATAAAAACCCAAAGGGACTAAGCGTAGCAACTTCGGATTAGTCCTTTTGGACAAACACATGAGCATATATCAGCCAAGTGTCGCTTATGGATATCACCAAGAGCGCATGAGCATGTGGGTTTGTAAGCCAACTTTTGCTCACCAAAGTGACAAAGACTTGTAGGTTTCTAAGTGCGGATTTAGCTCATAGTTTGGTATGATTACTACCTTGTGCCTCCGAGCGCTCGTTCTCCTCCTCCGATCGCGAGATCTTGTTCTCCACTGCTCGTTCGTACGCGCGCATTAACCAAATCAAGTGCAAACGCCGCATATGGTAAGCAACGTGATGTGCGCAGCAAAAATGCGCGAGAGATGATTGAGATTGAAGAACACGATGATCTCAAGAACCCACTGCTTCCTCGCGCGACCTCGCCGCCGATTTCGGTTCTTGATCATCCGCTTCGCGCGCTCCACCGTCTTCTCCGCCGCGCCGCCTCGGCGCCGCTTTCGCCGCCGCCGCGCCTCGTGGCCATCGTGGTACAGCGCGCCTGAAGCCGCCCGCGCCACGCCGAGGGGACGCGCACGGGCGCCGACTTGGTTGTGGTGGTGCTCGGGCGAGGGAGCAGTTCGACGGGTGATGGTGCTGCTGCGCGCCAGTAGGCCGACGCGCCGCTCTCGTGTCCCGCGCCGCGGCCGCCAGGTAGGAACGAGAGGCGCGAGAAAAGCGGCAGCGAGAGGAGGGGAAGGGAGTCCGCGCAGGGGATCCGGGAGGGAGGTGGGGAGAGAGCCGAGGAAACAACGGGAACTGCCCAACGCGATAAACATGGTTTCCTTCAGCCTTGGGACACGAGAGGACTTCATTTCTGATATGAGAAACGATGTCTACTGTTTCTCCTCTCTCTCTTCCTTAACTCAGTTGCCACATCAGTAAAATTGCTTAGGTGGCATAGTATTTAATGTTATGGAAACTACCTCTAGTTTTAGGTTGGGAGTGCCCTTATTGGACCAATCTGCATGAGTTCGCACTTCACACACACACACACACACACACACCAGTAAGCACTCGTATGAAACAGAATTCAACCCTTTCAAAAGAAGCACTGGTCGAACAGAACTGGCTGGCTTATGCACAGCTTGCACTAGCTTTGCCCCTGGAACCAACAAATGAAAATTGTTGTTTGGTAGCATTTTCTGTTGAGAGTTGAGACAGCGCTTAAGAGCAAGTACAATAATGCTGACTAGGTCGCCTCTAGCGAAATTCATGTCAGCATAATCCTAAGTGGAAGAGAGAGACAAGAGGAGAGAGAGGCAAGCTGCCCCTCATGCAAGAGGTGACCTCTAGCACATCATATGAGGATTTGGAGGCGATGCTAGTTCTTAGAGCAAGTACAATAAGGGTTAGGGTCACCTCTAGCGAAATATTAAATGTTTGAGTGTTTTAGTAGAGGTAACCTCTACTCAACTTATTGTATTAGCTGCCTCTACCATGAGTCATTTGTACTCTTTTTGCTTATTTGACTAGTCTTAGAGCAAGTCTTATAATCTGACCTTCACCTGGTCAGTATGAATACTTACTGACTCACTTTTGACCTACTCATATAGTAGTTCTGACCGGTGAAGGGTGTATGACCTACCCCTTCCTCTCACAAAGTTTCTTGGTTCTTGTGCTTTAGTCGGTTGTAGCTTTCTGACCCACCTCTTCTTCTCTCCTCCTCTCTCCTCCACCCACCACTTACTGACCCTTAGGGCATCTCAGAGTGTATATAACTCAAGGGGTCTTAAGGTGGGTCCCATCTAAATCTTAAGGCTGACTCCATAGTGTATATAACCCAAGAGGCCTTAAGACGGTCCCACTTGGCAGATAAAGAAAAATTGTATTTTAATGCTTATGGCCAGGTCTTTAGCTTGAGGACCAGCCTTAAGCCTGTTTTGCTTATAGCCTGCTTAAGGTCACCCCTGTAATGTATAAGGTTGATCTTAAGGTGGTTTAAGATCCTCTATTTTCATACACTACAGATGCCCTTATAATACTTACTCTTAGAAGTGGCAGCTACCTCTTCTATTAAACTTCCCTAAGGGGATAGCGAGGACTCATTTCTTCTCCAAAGAAATTCACATCACACATTAGAGCATCTCCAACAGTATGAGCTAGTTACTAGCTCTAAGACAACTTCTCTAATAGTACTAACTTTTAGCACATAGCTCATAACAGCCTCACATGATACTCTCACATAATCTTGGAATGTGTGTATGAGACTAGCTCTTGATCAAGAAATAGTTTTTCTCTCTTTTCTATTAAAATATGAAATAATATGTTTAGAGCTAGCTCATAAGTCACTATTGGAGATGCTCTTACTGTAGTTTTGTTGCGTGCTCTTCTGGAGATGTACGCTTTTGGCAAGGCCGGCCCTATATTTTCAAGGGCCCTATGGCGAACTAATCATCCTAGGCCCATAAGACCATATATTATTAAAGCCTCCAACTGCAGCAGCGTGAGGATGATCCGCCGTGATGCCGTCCGTGGAAGAGACGCGAACAGGAGAGTTGAAAACTCGCGATCATGATTTCTGGAAACTGAATCGATATGATCACATGGACTTACCTGATTACCTCTGGGATTTACATACCTAGATTTGGACCCCTATTTGGGTTGGGCCCTCGGCGGTGGCACCCGCCGCACCCCCTCAGGGCCGGCCCTGGCTTTTGGACGGTCACCCTCCCGTCCAGACCGTGGCGCCCCGTGCCGTGCATGCGCGTGGCCACGCACCATCACTGAGTACTGGTCCCACCCACGTGCCTGCACGTCAGCGGGGTGCCGCCTTTCGTACGCGCGCATGCCGGCCTCTTCGCCACATGTCGAAGTACCCGATGGCTAGAGAAGAAATCAGGGGAAAGGCTGGTCCGCCTTGGTTTATTTTGTTTCAAAAAACAAAGTTTCTGTACCATGAAGAAGAGGTGCATGATTGCTGAGCGACCTCCTGCCTGATGCGTGGACCCGGGGACGCACGATTCGCACGCGATGACACGACAAGTGAAAAAGGGCACGATTCCGATCCGGAATGGGTCCGTCCGATAGGCTTTTTTGCCCTTCTCCCCAGCCCACGGTACAAAGTACTGAACACGACGACGGGACGCACAGTACACTCGTGTTTCACGTTTCTCCCCACTGGACTGCGTCGATTCGAGAATTTTTTGTACGGATAATCTATTTTTTATTCAAAATTACAGAAATATATTTGTGGGAAATTTTTTTACAAAAATAGACTCAAGTAGCCCAATGGGAGGGCGACTGGAGCCTATCACCCAACCAGAAGTCGATTCTATCCCTGTCGCTCAACCATTGAGCGACTGCATCCAGTCGCCCTCCCATTGGGCGACTTTCATGCAGTCGCCCAATGGTTGAGCTATAGGTATCAAACCTTCGCAAAAAACAATGAAAATTGGTGGAGCTATTCTTCATACATCCAAAAGTCTTCAGAAAAAAATTTGAGCAATTTCGGCTACGGGATCAAAAGTTATAGCAGTTTCAATCGAGGCCGAAATGAATTTGAGTCCGTTGGGCACGGGGGAGCGATAGGGACAGAGTCGGCTTCTGGTTGGGCGATAGGCTCCAGTCGCCCTCCCATTGGGCGACTTGAGCCTATTTTTGTAAAAAAATTTCCCGCGGGTATATTTCTGTAATTTTGAATAAAAAATAGATTATTCGTACCAAAAATTCTCGATTCGATTCACCGTCGGAGCCTGATTTTTTACTCTGTCTTATTTTTTATTTTTAAAAATTTCTAATGATTTTTCGATTTTTCGAGCTATATTATCGGTTTTTCCATATTCATTTGTATTATACGTGATGGGTTACCCTTTTCTATTTTTAAAATTTTTAAATTTAATTTTATTAAATAAGTTACCATTAGTTATAGTATAATTTTAGTTAATTATAATAAAAATTCAATTATAAACTATTAAAATTCAGGCTGTAGTATTTTTTTTTCAAAAAAGGTTTAGTGGCCACATTTGACATTTCCCATCCGGAATGGGACCGGTCACCTTTGTCGATCGGACGGACGGTGAGTTGCAGTGCAAAAAGGAGTGGCGAGTGGATAAGATCGTGAGATTCTCGCCTCACCGACGCGGTTGTACTACCATCAGGCCTGGCGCGTTCGTACTGCACCCATCCCTCGCCTTTTTTTTTGTTTCTTTTCTTTTGCCGGTTGGGTTCGAAAGGGGAGGCTGGTTTTGGCTTCTGTACTATAGCATAGTAATTAGTTTTTAAATAATAGATATTTTAAAGTAAGTTATAAATTAATTATAATAGATACTATATAAACTTTAGTTATATTAGTAAAAATGACTTAAGACTCTCTCCGTGTTCGTTGTTGGCGCTGGACCCTTTAACACGCCATAGCGCTTTTGAACGGGCTAATTCCAGCTGCTGCGATCTGCGAAGACCAGCAAAGCCAACGCATGATTGTGGTATCTGGGAGCTCTGGACAGCGAATAATTAACTTCAAACCAATGATGCCTGTTCGGTGTTCCAGATGGGAGCGCCACCACATCCGGCCGCGCGCGCGTCACGGCAGGGTGTGATGGCGCAGCGGCGCCAACGGCGGCCGTCCCATCCGGGAGAGCGACGTTCGGTGGAGGGCGTTCCCGATTTCAGGAAACGGGGAAAGTTCTAGCTACTTCCCACGACTCCCGACGCTTACTTACTCTTGAATACTCTGGATGCACTACGACTAGACTACTAGTACCGAATTATGTCAATTGGTGGAGCCATTGACGCTGTAAAGTGGAATTGGTACTTGGTGGGTGGTGGCTTCTGTCCTGTAACATGTATAAACTGATTATTAACTTTAAGACAACTTCTCTAATAGTACTAATTTTTAGCACATAACTCATAATATAAATAGTCTCATATGACACTCTCATATAATCTTGGAATATATGTATGAAATTAGCTCTTGATCAAGAGATAACTTTTCTCTCTCTTCTATTAAAATATGAAATAATATGCTTAGAGCTAACTCATAAGTCACTATTGGAGATGCTCTAAGAGCAAGTATTATAAGAGGCTGTAAGCTGGCTGTATGCTGAGGTGGAGGAAAGAGAAGAGGAGAGAGAAGAGAGTGGGGTGTGAAGCTTACAAACACCAAGACAAGAACCAAGAAACTTTGTGAGAGGAAGGGTAGGTCATATAGCCTTGGTGTCTGTAACTACTATATAAGAGGTGATAAGTGGTCAGAAGATCTATACAAACAAATGAAAATTGATTATAAGACTTGCTCTAAGGGTCTCTCTACTCACATGATTTTCAAAGGAAAAGTAAAGGGTTCCAATTTCCATAGAAAATGGCAACGTTTATCCCTTTGATTCCTAGGATTTGAGCATGGGAAAAGTAAATCGACAGCAGTTTCACAAGGAAAAATCACGAAAAAAATTATCCACTCTGACCTCGTTTTCCATCTATCACGTAGAATCGAGGCAAATCGAGCCTTGTTGATGCTGTGCCATTAGACTTGAGCACCGTCATAGTTGAATTGTCAGGATCTTATCGAAGCACAATCCCTATCCAATCCCTAACGGAGTATAGCATAGAATCGCGCCCCCGCCACCACTCATAGCCAAATCTACAGCATCGTCGTTGAATCCAGCGGCTGGCACATGCAAATCAGCCTCGCTCCAAGTGATTTCGGCTTTTGACTTCCAGAAGTAAGAAGCCAGAATGTACGCATCAGCTTTTTGATTTTTTTTAATTTCTTTGTGTTATTCATAAAGACATAATTATGTTTTTCTTTAATTAAATGACTTTAAAAAAGTTAAACGTTATTACTATAATGTAATTTCAGCTAAAAAACAGATGTCAAGAAAATCAGAAGCCGACCACAGTCGGTTGGAATGGAGCCAAATCGAGCTTAGTCGTCCTTCACTGCTTCACCCCATTCATCGTGCCGCTCTGAGCATGAGAGAGAAAGGGGATCGAGAAACTAGATGGGACCGATGCATTTGGAAGCCTGGTGGACCGATTTCCATTCACACTAGGTAGTTTTTTGGCTGATGGTTTATGATTTATGGTTTACATATTTAAATTTTTGTTGTTTTCGAAAGGCAGTACATAAAGAGAAATAGTCGTATGTAATTTTGACTAATATAGCTGAAATTAGTACACTTTTTACTATAATTTTTCTGTTGACTATGCCTTAAAAAACGAACCATTTAAACTAGTTACTGTAGACAGTACGAGTATAAGCCAACTTTAAGCAAAAAAAACCCAGCCAATACGCTATTAGCCTATTGAAAGCATGTTTTGCCCAAACATAATCTTAGCTTACACTAACCAAATGCTATCTTATTATTATTTTTATTTTAGATTTCATGTGTTTTTGTGTGATGCAACCAAATAGAAGGTGTTGGGGGGAATGACTCTCATCTTCCTAGTCGGTCTATTGCATCTAAAGGGTCCAATAATTATGTAATTATGTGGCTGATCTAAGAGGGCTGTTGTAGGGGTGGCTTCCACCTAAACCCAGCAGGCCTGATAGAAGACTATAAAGACCAGAGTAGAACATGTGCAATGACTCAAATACCCCTAGGAGGGATATACAGATGTAAGGGCACGATTGTAAAAGTATACCCCGCATGAATATATATATCAGGATGAGGGGGAAGACACGACACATCTTCCCACTCCCCACTACCATCTCTCTCTGTTTGGTCTATAACCACAACAGTTGGCGCCGTCCGTGGGGAGGACGAGGACAAGCCCGAAGACCGAAGAAGAAGATGGCACCGAAAAAAGCTTCATCGGCGGCTAAGGGAAAGAAGACGGTCGGGTCGAGCGCGCGCGTGAGCACTGTGGCATCGACGTCGGCTGCTGTGGGCGCAAGCATCGACGTTCGCGCGACAACGACAACCGACCTCGCCACCGCGACGACCACCACCGACCCCGCCGCCGCGACAACGACAACCGACCCCGCCACCGCGACGACCACAACCGACCCCGCCACCACGGATCAGGCGGTTGGGGGCAGCCACGACGGAGCGGTCGGCAGCCTGGGACCTCGGGAGGCGATAGTCACCATACCGACTCGCCCGCCGAGCGGGCCGGTGACCCCGCCTCGCCGCGGTGAAAGCGCTCTGTGGCGGCCCTCAACGCGTTCTCCCAGGAGCTCGGAGATCTTCGCGAGTCGTCCGAGATATGCAGAGGCCCGAGCGCAGCCGCACCGGTGGTCGCGCCGAGCTCACGCCGAGAGGGCGACAGCCGCGACGCCCCACATCTAGTCGCGCCCGCTACGATGCGCCGATCCGAGTCCCCGCTCTGCGAACTGCGAAGCGGAATGACCCGAAGACTTCAAGTTCCCTAGCGTCATCGAGCCGTTCAAAGGCGATACGGATCCTCGCGAGTTCGTACGCGTGTATGAAACCACCATCGAGGCAGCGGGGGGAGACGATACCACAAAGGCGAAGGGGCTCCCCCTCGCGTTACAGGGAGTGACGCTCTCCTAGTTCTTTATCATAGAGCCGAACTCCATCTACGCGTGGGAGCAGCTCCGCAACCGCCTCCACAACAACTTCCAGGGAAACTACGTCGAGCGGGTCGACGCGGATCAACTCTTCGCCGTAGCGTAAACCCTGAGAAGCTCCGACTACTTTGGCGCTTGGCAAGATACGTTGCCAAGTCAAGGATGTCAACGAGACCACCGCCGCCAACGCGACCATACAAGGCCTCCGCCCGGGTCCGATGGCCGAGTACAATGCGCGGAAGCCAATCAAGACGGTGGCAAAGCTCTTCGACAAGATGGAGCAGTACGCCAGGGCGGAAGAGGACGCCTGGCGGAGGCGGGGTGATGACCCCGATACTAACAGCCGATGGATCGACAGGGTCGAGGAAGATCCATCCAGGATGGCTCTTGAAGGGCAAGCGCAGCCGAGTCGCCCAAGGATGCGACCGACCGCAGCCAAGCCCCGCATAAGGAGCCGCCCAGAGGTCCAAGCGCGACACAGGTCGCGGCGAGGCCGCTTTGTCTTCGACATCGATGGCGGTTCCGAGGAAAGCGCCTTCACGGGTCGTGGCAATCGGGGCGCAGGGGCGAGGTGGCGCGCCGCGATTTACGAGGCCGTGGAGATTACGACAACTGGCAGCATGGGCTGTGGTGTGAAGTCCACGGCCGAGGCACCACGACACACGCTCGTTTGTCTCCATTGCGCGCCCGCCCGAGCGCCGCTAGGACAGAATCCGAGGCGCGCTCGCTATGGTGGCCCACGCCCAGCCTCCCGTGATGAAGCCCCATGCGATTCGGGGCAAGGGTACAGCCCGGGAAGGCCACCGCGGATCGAGCTCACGTGCAAGCGGCCCGGGAGGGCCTCCGCACCGCAGCCCCTGAGGCAGACACCACGGGTCATCAACGCCATATCCGGAGGCTCTGCGCTGGAGTTCGCCTCAAGACGGCAGCGAGAAGGCCTATGCGCGACGGTTGCATCACGTGGCGGCATACCCAACGCAAGCACCACGGATCGGGCACGCGCAAGTCACGTTCACACCCGAGGATGCCCGAGGCGTAGACTTTCTCACCAGACCCCTAATCATCCGGTCATCATCGCGGGATGCGACGTGGGGCGTGCCTCTCGAGAGCGAGGTAGCTCCGCAAATGTATTGTTTGCGGCGGCCTTCGACCGGATAGGATCCTCGGCCGCCTAGGGCCTCGGGAGTTCCCCGCAAGGCCGGGGACGGCCCCTCACGGGCACTTGGCCGATATGCCTCCAAGTCTCGTTTGGCCAAGACGACAACGTGCGGGCCGAAGACGCTACCTTCGACATGGTTGACCTCCCGTACCCCTACAATACCATACTGGGGCGCCCAATCCTCAACTCCTTCGCGGTGCACGCACTACCGCTATCTATGCATGAAGATTCGGGGCCACGGCCGTTATCACCATCCGTGGTGACCAAGAGATGGCCCGCGCATTGAACCGGCACGAGGTATCCGCGCCGCTAAGCTCAACAACGCCTTAGAGTCGACACAAAACGGGAGTCTCACGGCATCGCTCAAGGCGGTGGCGGGCCCCGCAGATAGCCTAACCACTAGAGGCTCCAACCACGCCAGGACAAATGGTTAGTCTATCCTCTTTTGTAATTGCTCACCCGCGCAAACGGGAAGCCAATAAAGTTCACCGCTTGTCGCTTGTCGATTGATTGTTATACATCAAAACGCTGACGAAGGGCGCGCGGAGCTCAGCCACGCGCGCGCTCGGCGCTTAAACCAAAGACGACGCTTGCGTGTGCACTCGCCGTAGCCTGAAGTACGGGATCGAGTATAAATCAAGTCGACGCGTTCGCGTGTGCACTCGCCGAGCCAAAGGTGACGGCTGAGTATAAACCAAGACGACGCTCGGCGTGTGCACTCGCCAGAGCTCGGGTACGGATCGAGTATAAATCGAAGTCGCGCGTTCGGTGCACTCGCCGTAGCCAAAGGTGACGGGCCGAGTATAAACCAAGACGACGCTGCGTGTGCACTCGCCGTAGCTCGGGTACGGATCGAGTATAAATCGAAGTCGCACGTCCGCGTGTGCACTCGCCGTAGCCAAAGGTGACGGGGCTGAGTATAAACCAAAGACGTGCGGGGACGCCTTCGCACGCACTCTGCGGAGTATAAATAAGACGTGGACGCCGAGGTTCACCTCCGCATGCGCCGATCCACGGACTCTAAAAAGACGTGACGCCGAGGTTCACCTCCGCGCGCCGCCTATGGACTCTAAAAAGACGTGACGCCGAGGTTCACGCCCGCACGCCGCGAGTCCACGGACTATAAAAGACGCGGATGTTCTCCCGCGCACTCTACGAGTCTAAACAAGACGCGAACTCCGCACGCCACGTGGACCTCGTCCCTCCGCGTACTCCCCAGAGTATAAATAAGACGTGGATGTTAATCCCACGCACTCTACGGAGTATAAAAAAGACGCGGATGTTCTCCCTGCGCACTCTACGGAGTCTAAACAAGACGCGAACTCCGCGCACGCCAGGGACCTCGTCCCTGTGCGTACTCCTTGGAGTATAAATAAGACGTGGATGTTTATCCCACGCACTCTACGGAGTATAAAAAGGTATGCGGGTGCCCTCCGTGCGCTTTGCGGAGCGGGTGGAGGACGCGGGTATCAATCGCGCGCCCCACCAAGCCGGATGGCGCATACAGCGCACCAGAGGCTGCTCCCATGGGAAATGCATGAAGGGGATGAAGCGTGCGCGTCTCTACTTCGACTTTGGCGCCGGCTCCGCTGCCACTCGCTCGAAGGGTAGGGGACGATGCACGGAGTACATCAGAGGCTGCCCCCGCTGCGAGGGGCAGGGGAGCGCAACGTGCGCGCACCTTCGCTTCCGCACGCGCCAATCTGCGGGCGACGGAAGGGCAGAGCATCGGGGTCCGCCCCTATACGCGCCATCCTGCCAGGCAACCAACACGCCAACCCCGGTGGACGTCGAACAAGGCCCCGGGAGCGTCAACACGTCCACCTCGGCTGGGTGGACGGAGCCCCCGCGCAACCGCTGCGACAACGGCGCACTTCGAGCATACAGACCTCGCCCCGCGCAGTGTGGCGTGGCGAGTGAACCCGAAGGGAAACTTGCAGCGCATACCCAAATATCGGGAAATCTTATGCATATTGCAAAAATCACAAAGCTACAAAGGCCGTGGGCGCCCACGCTACGCTAGGCCACTACTCCGCGGGCTCGTCCTTGATACGCGCTAGAGCTGGGGCCTCGCCTGAAGAGGGTCGGCCTGCCCAAAAGTTGAAGGACTCCTCGGCCCTTCGCCACCGTTGAAGGCGCCGTCGGGTCGCACGGCCAGACGCAAGCAGCCGCCCCCAGCAAGGAAGCTGCCCGAGATGAAGGCACAAAGTCAGTTCGTGAAGCAAGCATACACTTTATTCATTCAGCGAGGGGGCAAATATTACAACGCATGCCCACACCTAGCTACTTTGGCGCCGCACCTGTGAGCCGTCGGCATCTTCGGAGGCCCCAGCGCCACCCTCGTCGCGCCGCGGGACTTCGTCGAGAAATTGGCCGAGACTCCCATCCCCGTGAAGGGACTTCCGGAGCTCGACACGCGTGGCGGCTATCCCGGCGTAGTCCCGCATCCGTAGAAGAATTTGAGGGTGGCGAACGGCGCGACTTCACCGACATCACCGGCCCACGGCATCTCCACTGCGGGTTCGCCAACTCGGCGATGTGTGCGCAACCGCGGTGCCGAAGAAGGGCGCACACCAAGCATGACGCCACGTAGGCGCAGTGGTCACCAAAGTTCGTCGCAGCTCCGCGCGCCACGTCGGCGACATCATGGATCCAGCGAAGGGCCCGCAGAACTCCTCCGGCCGGCGTGATCCGCACCTCGGCCACAAGTCCTGGAGATGGACTTCAAAGATTTGCGTGGCATCCCACGCAATGACCGAAGCCTCGTCTGCGCCCGTTGCGCTCGCTAGAATCGAGGCAAGCTCGCCCTTTTCCTTCTCCAGAAGGCGACTTGCTGCAAAGGCCGTCCGCTCCGCCGCGAACTCTATCCGCGCCGCTCGATGGCTAACTTTCGCGCCGATGCGCAGCCTCGGCGGCGCCTTTGCCTCGGCACACTCCGCCTCAAGGCGGTGAGTCGGACATCTGGGCGGACCGAGCCCAGCGGCCTCGTGCAACTACCCCTCGGCTTGCGGCCTATCTTCCAGCGCCCTTTGCGCATGAGCGACGCCGTCTGCAGGAACTCGCCCGGCACTGTGGTCCGAGGGCAAGAAGCGATTCAGCAGCAGCGCGCGGCGGGAGTTGGTCATATAATTATGTACTTACCCGCACTCCCGACACCTCGGCCGCCCTCGACGGTCCACCCGTAAGTGGAAGCGCCGCCGCGGCGCTGGGCGGCGCGTCATCCACAATCTTTGTGCCATGCCCTCGGCGCCTCCGTGGGGACGAAGTCCGCGAGGTTGGAACGCGAGCGCTCGTGCCGGCGCCGAACCCTCGCGCCCGGCAAAGCCTCCTTTTCCGGATAGGCAACGCCGCAGCAAAACTACGCGTGAGCATCGCGGCGCAATAAAAACCTACCAAGGTCGGCTCACCACCGTACCTTGATGAGCGGAAGGAGGGCTTAGCGGCCCGCCCCTAGTCGCATGCGGGGGAGCGGTGACATGGGCCCACGCGGACGTCAGGGTCCCGCAAGGAATAGAGGTCTCCGGGCTCGGAGCCAACGCCGACCGCTCCGGTGCGGCGGGCAATGTAGTCGAAGGGCGTAGGCCGATGCCACCGGACTTCGGCGTGGGCATCCGAATCCCACAAGCTCGATGCGTCGCCGCCACGATTTAAACCCTCGCCGTCCGATGGAGCTCAAAGCGCAGCACGGCCGCTGACCGAGCAAGCGGCGGTACCACCTCAAAGCAAATGCCGCCGGAGGAATTCCTGCGCCCACGACGCCCGGCGAAGGCCCCGCCGGTGGGGTCCGCGAGGCGCCTCGCATTCGCCACCACTATCGGCGAAGGCTCATCTCCATGCGCCCTCGCGGTGGGGCCTCCGCGCCAGAGAGCGGACACGGAGGGGTCCACCTCCACACCGCCGCCGCGCGTTTCTCGCCTCGATGACCGCAGCGGTGATGAGGTTTCCTCCCGATCGCTCGGGGTAGGCTCGGCGCCCAAGGCGCTCGCCGAAGATCTCGCCGCCGCGTCGTCGCGCCTCCTAACTCCGAATCGGCGTGCCGCGAATCCGACTCGCGCCCGCCGCACCTTCGGAGCGCTTAGCGAGTAGCCGCAATCGCAGCACTAAGCGCGGCGGACGCTCCGCTCGGCTCCTTTGCGACGACGCCTTCCTCTTTGTTGCGCCGTCATCCGAGCAAAGACGCTCGTGCTGGCAAGGCCTAGGGTCTCGCACACGCGGTTTATCCGCCCCAGCCCCGCCTCGACGGTAGCAGACGCGCGTTGCTCGTGCTCCCTCTTGGTGTACGGCCCCAGGAACACGCGCGCGGCCAGCTCCGCATCCTCCAAGCAGATCCCTGAGGCCAAACAAGCGGCAACACTAAGCTAATGCATTCAGAGCACGCAAAGGGGAGATGCGGTCAAGACTTACGAAGACTGGGGGGCGCCGGTAGCGAGCAGATCCGCGGTGAAACATTGTCGTCCCGGCGCTTCTTGGCGGCAAGCCGCCGCCATGGGCAGCGGGCCACGTCGTATATAATGTACTCTTGGCGAGGTCACGATGTTCAGTGCGGCTATTCCTACGAGCCGCCGCCCTTCGTTGGTCCTCATCATCTAGCGCTCACCGGGCGAGGTCTTGAACGTGATCGGCCGCCCGTGCATTCGAGGCGCTCGCTCTCCACGCGGTGATAGAACCACCGCTTCATCGATTGGACTCCCACTTCCCGCGTAGAATTCGCGGGAAGAGCTTGTCGCAACGACCGCGAGAATGAAGGTGACGCCGCCGGCTTCGGCAGCGCCCCGCCCCGCCGCTTTTTGGTACCGCGCCCGTGCGGTAGGCGAACAACGGCGGCGGGCCAAGACGCCCCGAGCGCAAGGCTCACCAGTATACCGCAAGCGGGCCACGGCGTCGGAGTTAGTTGCGCTAGCTCCACCGAAAGTCGCGGCAGACGGCCTCACGCCGCCGCTGGGATGCGAGCCAGCGTCAAGAAAGGCGACGAAACGACGCCTCCGACTCGGGGCGCGGGTTCGTCTCATCGGTGGCGATCGCCGACCGCCTCGCGCCGCAGCGACTTCCGCGTGCACGAGTTTGATAACCTTCTGAACGAGCGAGGGGCCCAACTCGCCGGAGAACGTACCTTCCTTCGCCGCCAGCCATACCTTGTTCGCCGCCGCAGGGTCGCGTTCCCTGATCGAGTACTTCACCTCGACCGGTGACGACCGCCGGCGAACACCACAACCGCCAGCCGCCTGATCATGTTCACCGCCAGATGCCATCGCCTTTCGCAAAAGGAAGGTGGCGACGAGAATGCGAAGGGGAACACGGAAGGCGATGCAAGCAAGAAGCGGGTGTGGAGCTGCGGGGGCACAGTTACGACGCCTATTTCAAGCCACCTCGCCCAAATACCGAAGAGTCGCGACGATCTGCGCACCGGGCGTGGCCACAGTTGTACAAAGGACCGTCCCGCACGATTCCCCAAACCGAAGCCGGGGCGTCGTGGCAGTACACGCGGCACGCGACCGCAGAACCAAGGACAGTCAATGCAAGCGGTTGCGGTCACGCAACCCCTGGCATACCGCGGCGCCCCCAATTATGAGCCGCCGCGTGCCCCACCCACGGGATGGCACAGTACGACGCGGTGACCCGCCTTTTGGCAGGACATGCGTCGCGCGAGCGCGCGCTTCTGCTTGGGCGCGGCGCCGCCACCCGCTCGAAGGGTAGGGGATGGAGCGCGCGCGCCTCTTTCGACTTGGCGTCGGCTCGCGCCACCCGCTCGAAGGGTAGGGGACTGCGCGCGCGCTCCATTTTGGCTAGGCGTCAACTCACGCCAATTCCGCGCGACTTCGGCACCGCCACGGCGAGCCTCTACTTTGGCAGAGATACTTTGCCACCCGCTCGACGACGCCGAGCCACGACGGCAAACCGCCATGGCTCGAGCGACCGCGGCGCAGCTTCGGCATGATCTCGCCTCCGTGGGGAAGGGGCGGCCGCGTGCGACGACAAAACTTGCGCGACACCTCGAGGTCCGCAAAGTTTGCCTTGGTCTTCCTTAACAGACCACCTATAACGCACCAACGTTTTCCCCAACGGTGCGGACGGCCTCCATCGGGAGAGCCAGCGTAGATGGTCCGTCAGAAGAACAAGGCAAACCTTGCCGTCAGATGCGAAATGCGCGCGAGGCGCAAGCGGTACAAAGGTCAATTTGCGGCAAGCACGGACTGCTATCATAAGCAGATATGAAGTCACCACACCAAAAAAATCCTCGTTCCTACAACCAACGCGACGCGATGACTTCATATCTTTCTACGGAGCGAGTCGCCCGCCATTTCCACACCAAGTCGTGAAGTATTCCCACAGTAGGGCATACTTTTGTTCACCCTGCCACGACATTAGCGTCGATCGACGCAATCATCAAACGCAGATGAACAAAAGTTTGGCCTACATATGAGAAGTTTACCATGAGCAGTGCGGACGCGCAGCAAAGGATGTCCAGGAGCGCCCCAACGCCAACATATTTATACCTAGCTTTACCAAAGTAGGAGTTGCAGCGTGTAGGGACGCCAATTGGCGGCATGCCAACCGTCGGAAGCACAAACGAGGGGTGTCGGGCGGTTCACCTACCGATGGTGCGTAGTACATTACCGCCCGCACCCATCGCACGCGATCGGAATCGCCGCATGCTCCACTCACGAGGAGGCGCAATACACAAGGCGATGACCCGCCCCGCATGCCAACCGCCATTAAAGCACACTACCCGCCCACACGGTCACGTCGGCTTCCAAGTGGCGGGGCCAACGGCGCGCGCACCTCTACTCGACTTAGGCGCCAGCCGGCGCCACTCGCTCGAAGGGTAGGGGACGGAGCGCGAGCGCCACGCCGACTTGGGCGCCACCTCGCGCCACCCGCTCAAGGGTAGGGGACGGAGCGCGCGCGCCTCTGCTTCGGCTTGGGCGCCAGCTCCGCTGCCACCCGTTCGAAGGGTAGGGGACGGAGCGCGCGCGCCTCGCCGGCTTGACGCCGCCCGCGCCACCCGCTCGAAGGGTAGGGGCGGCGCGCGCGCTCTCACGCCGACTTGGGCGCCGGCCGCCGCCACCCGCTCGAAGGGTAGGGGACGGAGCGCGTGCGCTCTGCCGGCAGGCGCGGCTCGCGCCACCCGCTCGAAGGGTACGGACGGAGCGCGCGCCTACGCCGACTTGGGCGCCGCTTTGCCGCCACCCGCTCAAGGGTAGGGGACGGAGAGTGCGCCTCGCCGACTTGGGCGCGGCTCGCCGCCACTCGCTCGAAGGGTAGGGACGGAGCGCGCGCGCCTCACGCCGACTTGGGTGCGGCTCACGCCACCGCTCGAAGGTAGGGGACGGCGCGCGCGCCTCTGCCGGCCGGGCGCCGGCTACCGCCACCCGCTCGAAGGGTAGGGGATGGAGCGCGCGCTTCACGCCGTCGACGGCGCCGGCTCCGCCGCCACCCATTCGAAGGGTAGGGGACGAGCGCGCGCGCCACGCCGACTTGGGTGCCGGCCCGCCGCCACCCGCTCAAGGGTAGGGACGAGCGCGCGCTTACCGGCAGGCGCCGCCGCCGCCACCCGCTCGAAGGGTAGGGATGGAGCGCGCGCGCCACGCCGACTTGGGCGCCAGCTCGCGCCACCCATTCGAAGGGTAGGGGACGGAGCGCGCGCGCCACGCCGACTTGGGCGCCGGCCACGCCACCCGCTCGAAGGGTAGGGGACGGAGCGCGCGCCTCTGCGGCTTGGGCACCGCCCGCGCCACCCGCTCGAAGGGTAGGGGACGCGGCGCGCGCGCTCTACTCGGCAGGCGCGGCCTTCACGCCACCCGCTCGAAGGCGGGGGACGGAGCGCGCGCGCTTCACGCCGACTTGGGCGCCGGCTCGCGCCACCCGCTCGAAGGGTAGGGGACGGAGCGCGCGCGCTCTACATCGACTTGGGTGCGGCCACGCCACCCGCTCGAGGGTAGGGACGGAGCGCGCGCTCTACTGCGCCGGCAGGCGCCGGCCGCGCCACCTGCTTGAAGGGTAGGGGACGGCGCGTGACCACTTCGACATCACCCGGCTCCGCACAGCGCTCAAGTACGTTAAGATTATGCAAAACCGGAGAGGTTCACAGGCCGCAGGGACGGAGGGGGCCAAAGGACTCGGCAACATGGCTTCGGCCCGGTGAAGCCCTTCACCATGAGAGGCTCCTGTTGTAGGGGTGGCCCCCACCTAAACCCAGCAGTCCTGATAGAAGACTATAAAGACCAGAGTAGAACATGTGCAATGACTCAAATACCCCTAGGTGGGATATACAGATGTAAGGGCACGATTGTAAAAGTATACCCCGCATGAATATATATATCAGGATGAGGGGGAAGACACGACACATCTTCCCACTCCCCACTACCATCTCTCTCTGTTTGGTCTGTAACCACAACAAGGGCCTTTACAAAGGAAATGACGTGATGACTCTACAATAGTAGGCCCAGATAAGGTGTTTATATAAATAACCTCCTTATGGCTATAAGTATATGCCTCAGAGCACCATGAGAGACAGAGAGACTCATTTTCTCAAAGATAAAGTTATGCAATGCAGATATTTTCTATATACCATCTCCATGGTTTATAAGACTTTGGGTAACCCTTTGTGGTCTCCCTATAACCCTATCATTTACTATTTGGTCCATAACCACAACAGTATACTACACCGCACCCTATGGCCTCACACCTACTGATGGATCTCCACGGTGGCAGCGTGATACGGGGTCGTCCAATCTTCTTGATGTAGGATCAAGATACTCACGTGTAATCTCTCAGATCATAGTGATTCTCTGTTGCCAATGCAAAAACGAACACTCTTTAATTCGCCAGAACACACACGTTGGACTTCACAACCACCAAGCGAAGCCCTATCACGCTCCTAATTTCCAGCGATGTCACAATTGTATTATAGTTGGGAAGACAGTTTTGCATGTTGTACAGGTACAAAGTTGAGATTGAGAGGTCAAGCATTGGAAGTTCATTTGTCATTGATCACCACACAATGCTAGGAGCAGGTAGGTTCAAGAGATTATTCTTTGCATCAAAACCCTGTAATGATGGTTTCCTAGGAGGTTGTAGGCCATATTTGATCGTAGATAGCACTTTCTTGATAGGCAAGTTCAAGAGGCAACTAGCAACTACTTGTGACGTAGATAGCCACAACTAGATGTATCTAGTTGCATTTGAAATAATGGACTCTGAAGCAAATGAAAACTGGATGTGGTTCATGGAAAAACTCAGAGATGCAATTGGCACTCCATAAGATCTAACAATCTGTATAGATATTGGAAAAGGTATTGATGTTGCAGTTCAAGAGGTATTTACATATTCAAAGCATATTTTCTTTTGTCTATGACACATTACATTCACATCATTAACATTCTAGGTTGTCCAACTGGTTTGCCCTCAAATAGAACATAGGGAGTATAGGGAGTGCATAATTCACTTAGTCACCAACTTCAAGTAAAGGTTCCATGGGAAAGTTTTTGATGACCACCTCGGGCCAGCAGCATATGCACGGAACCCTTTCTTCTTTGAGAAACACATGATAGACATGGAGGAAGCAAACCAAGAGGCAATGGAATACTTTAGGAGGTATCATGTCAGGTTATGGATAAGGAGTCAATTCTCCTTTCTTTCCAAGGCAGACTATGTGACCAACAATCTGGCAGAAAGTTTTAAAAACTAGATAAAATCATTTAAATCTTTCCACTTGTTTGACTTCTTGGACAGGAAAGGATTAGGCATCAGTTAATGGTGAAATGGCATAAGATGAGGAGGATATCATAGAGGTTGCAAGGTCATATATTGCCACATATAGTCAATGAATTGAATGAGAATCAGTGGGTTGCGCTTGGATGTGACTAGGAATGGTAACTTGGTTGCTGAAGTTGAGTGCAAGGGAGGCACTGGTTTTAGGTATGTTGTCAACATAGAGGATAAGACATGCACTTGCAGGGAGTGGCAGGTTGTAGGCAAGCCATGCCTTCATGCCATAGCATTCATCACTTTATCGAGCAGAACAAGTATTGAGCATCATGTTGATGGTTGCTATTCTATAGAAATGTTTAGATGAGCATATGAGCAATTGATCCATGAATTGCTAGACAAGTCTCAGTGGCCAAATCAGATCATAGATTCAAGTTAGAACCACTCATTCTGAAGAAAGTAGCAGTGAGGCCAAGGAAGAATAGGTACATAGGATGCACTGACAAGGGTAAGGGGGCAATGGGAGGAGTGCGAGACAAATGCCCAATCTGTAAGGGTTCTAGGCTTTGACCGCCTAGCCAGTCCTAGGCGGCCCTCTCACCTCGCTCGCCACTTTGGATGAAGTCACGGCAGTAGCCCGCCGCCGAACGCCTAGGCGCACCTAGTCGCCAACTAGGGCCGATTTCTAGAACCTTAGAACCAAGCTTCAGTGGCATACTGGAAATTTACCCTAGATATTTCGTTGAGTCATTTTAGCCATGATGGTTGTAGGTTGGGCCGTACCTACATCAACCATCTTAAAACTTTCGAGATCCCCAAAACTTCAAAATTTTCGGACTCCTAAAACTTTATTTGGGCTTATATTTTTAACTTCTAACTTCTTAATTTCACCTTTTTCTAGTTTGTTTGACTTTTTAGGTTTTTTTGCCTTTTCTTTTTTTCCCGTATTTCTTTGCATTGTTTGAGATGAGAGAACTTTTTAAATTTTTTTTAATTTTAATTACATAAAAAAAACTTACAACAGTTACAGTAAAAAATCTTAAACCGTGCTAAATAAGATTAAAAATAAAAAAACATCAGCCAACCTAAGCACCAATCTATTCATTCGGACCGGTTACGACAACCCGCGTTTCCTGTCGCACGAACCACAAGCTGAAGTACGAAAGATACTGGGCTGTTCCACTCACTCTTAAGCCCAATGATACTAGTAGTGGAAACATGAATTGGGTACAAAAAGTTTTCAAGCCCAAGATCACTACGAAGCTACATTTTACTGCTCATAAACCGGGCCGAGATAGCTTTCCTTGTTTTGATCTCTCGACTTTTCTTCTTCTCTTTGTTTTGAGAGGTGGGTGCTCCACATAGGGACCAACACATGTTTATGTTAAACGGAGCATGTCCCAAGAGTTATTAAAGCACATCCTCTAAAGCTCGATACTATCTCCAGTAATAAATATATATCATTTTAGATATTAATATGATCAAGAGTTATTAAAGCACATCCTCTAAAGCTCGATACTATCTTCAGTAATAAATATATATCGTTTTAGATATTAATATGATCACCAAAATATAACTTTCTTAATTTGTATCGTAATATATTTATAAAATCCAATAAAATTATAGTATTATGAAAGTATTTTTGGGAACAAATTTATACATATGATTTTTACGTATCCAATTCAAATATTTAAAAAATATTAATAAATGAATTTTCCAAATATTTTAAAAAATTAATAACTAAAGTTTTAAAATTTAACTATACGTATTCTAAAATAACATGTATTTATGATTGGGAAAGTCCTTGTACCATTCTCTAAGTAAATATATGACATTACGTACATAAGGCTAAACGTAACGCCGTCACATGTGTTCTACTACTGGTGCTAATTTATTTGCACCAAGCTCTATTTTTTTTTGGCTTATGGCGTTGGACTTATCCATGATAATTAGATTTTAAACGAGGTATCTTTTTAAGATATGAACTATAAGTCGATTGTAATAAACACTATTCTAACTTCATCTATATCGACCAAAATCGTATGTGAATGTCTCTTTCCGTACTCTCTCACAAATAATCATAATTAAAAATTTTAAGCCAAAAATCATAAGTCACAGAAAAAACCCACACGTCTCCGCTTTATTTTCTAGAAGCCAAGTTCACAACATACACCATGTCTGTAAAAAATCATAAATTTGCAGTCTCGTTAGGCATTCCCACTACTACTTTCGAGGTGAGTCCTTTTTGTCTTTTGGTTTATACTTCTGGTTTTTTGGAAGTCAAATAGCTAAATATCAAAACGGAGCGACCTCTTAAAATTAATTTTTTAAATGACTTTCTAAGTCTAAAATCGTATACATCATCCATATCGACGTCTCTGTTATCTAAAAAATACAGATAAAAACTATCAATCATAGTTAAAAACCATCTGTCAGTAGTTTAAAAGAACACCCAGCATGGGCATATGCGTCCTCAAGCTTTCTAGCTTCATTACATTCTAATTGAAAAAAAGGCAGGTGAGCAATCATGAAGCAGAAAGTTTAACACGCTAAGGGCGTCTCCAACATCTGGCTATTTAGCTAGCTAGATCTGATGTGGCAAGAAAAAAGTAGGAGAGAGAGTAGTCACTAGTGACAAGCAAATAGCTGATCTATTTCACGTAGTCCAAGAACATGAGAGAGGAGCATGTGGGTCCAACAGTATAAAATAGTCTTTGCTTTTGTCTCTCACCTCCACGTCAGCTGACTATATAGCTAGTACTATCTATTACCATTGGAGATGGCCTAAGGGCGTCTCCAACAGCTGGCTATTTAGTTAGCTAGATCTGATGTGGCAAGGAAAAAGTAGGAGAGAGAGTAGTCACTAGCGACGAGCAAATAGCTGATCTATTTCACGTAGTCCAAGAACATGAGAGAGGAGCATGTGGGTCCAACAGTATAAAATAGTCTTTGCTTTTGTCTCTCACCTCCACGTCAGCTGACTATATAGCTAGTACTAGCTATTACCATTGCGGACACCCTAAGGGCGTCTCCAACAGCTGGCTATTTAGTTAGCTAGATCTGATGTGGCAAGGAAAAAGTAGGAGAGAGAGTAGTCACTAGCGACAAGCAAATAGCTGATCTATTTCACGTAGTCCAAGAACATAAGAGAGGAGCATGTGGGTCCAACAGTATAAAATAGTCTTTGCTTTTGTCTCTCACCTCCACGTCAGCTGACTATATAGCTAGTACTAGCTATTACCATTGCGGACGCCCTAAGATAAAAGGCAAGTGATCAAAGCTCTAGCTAGTGTCAAAGCATTTCTCCTTGTCATCTGCTTCTGTTTAATTCCTTACCTACATGCATTGGCTCCTGCCTTTTGGGCCCAGAATCGCAGTGTGCTGGAATAAAAAACCTCATTATAGCCGGGGGGATTCCGGCCCCCTCGCGCTATCCACGTCGGCCCCACGCCACGGCGGCGCGTGGTGGGCGAAATTGCGTGCTGCCGCCGAGCAACTTTCCTCGTGTTTTTGCAAATTACGTAAGGTCCTTTTTCCTCGCGAATAGGTCCCTGTAAGTTTTTTCCTAAAAAAATTTTGATGGCGCCCCGCGGGTTTTCGAAATTACGTATAGGTCCTTATTTACTTACATACAGGCCCTTACAAGTCCTCACTTTTTTGCCAAAAAACCCTTTGATTTTTTCGAAATTACACATTTGTCCTTGGTTTTTTTTATGAAGCTCCCTGCGAATTATCGCCTCTTTTACTTTTGTCCACACGATAGCTAGCGCGGCGTGCGCCGCGCTTATGCGGCTAGTTATTCTAGTAGCCAGTAGAGCTGCACGGCCGCCACGGCAGTATTTTATGCGACATTCTGATAGCTCTTCAATTGTAAAATATCGGGCAGCGCGAAAAGGTCTCTAGCCCAATGGTTAGAGGCTTGAGTAGCACCCCCAGGTCCTGGGTTCGACTTTCAGTGGGAGCGAATTTCAGGTTTGGGAAAAAATCCTCGCCGCTACCACACCAAAGCACGTGTCTAAGGGCCGCCAAGGCGTTGATCCAAAGGATCCGCGGTAGTCTCACAAGGTCGGGCGATGGTGCCGTGTAAGGGTGGAGCAGGGGTTCGGGGGTTTTCTCGGTCTGCGTGAGAAGACCTTCTTCTTAAGCAATGCCCGGGGGATTCTTCCCCCCGCAGGTCGAGTTTTTTTTTTAAAATATCGGGCAGCATCTGGTCTGAATGGAGTACCTGTTCCTAACGAACGGAGCACCATGACATAGAAGTGAGATCAGCGAGAGCTTTCAGGTGGCCCATTTCTAATTAACTAGCATTATCCGGTGAGAGAGCTCTCCGGTGGCCCATTTCTAATTAACTAGCATTATCCGGTGAGAAAATGTTCACTGGCCAGTAGTTTGGAGATACGTGAAAGGTTCTCCCATATACGAGTGCTGCCAAAATGAGAAAATAGCTGGGCAAGGGACCTGGAATATACTCTGAATCTTGTGGTGAAAATGGTTAAACTATAAAGTTCTTTCTCTCTTCTTGCCGAGAGATTCAGTGAGTTTCAGGAATGTTCTACTTTTTCAAAGCTTATCTGCATGGGAAATGAAGCACGAGCTGAATTATATTTGTCAATCTTGTAAGAACAGGGAATGACTAGTTAATTAGCTGTACTTGCGTGTGCAGCATGGAAAATTTTATATCTGGATAAGTATCCTCATGTTGAAAGAATTTAACGTCATACTTGTGGATCGTGCCATGGAAACTACCAGCTAAAAGATGAGTAATCTACACAGACATGACGCAGGGAATGTCGCACGTGCTTCAGTAGAACACTAAATTTACATTTCAAGGCAGAATAGTACTTCATTCATTCTTTTTTTAGTTGACATTTTAAAATCTATATCATCAAATTTTCTAAAGTTTAATCACCAATACATTTAAAACAATATAAATTGACTATATAAAAATTATATAATTAAATTTATTGTTAAAAATACTTTTATAATATTATAGTTTTAGAACTATATCTTAATGTAAAGTTATAAAATTAATGATCAAAGTCGTACCTTGAAGACTAAAAAAATTAAAAGGTTAAATAAAAAGAACGGAGAGTAGTAAATAAGAAAAAAGATAGAAAACTTTTGAGACCCAGTTCAGTCCAGCTAAACTCAACGATGGCTGCATGAAGCCCAATGATTTGACTCTTTGGAGGCTAAGCCACACGGAATCATCTTTCTTATCTTGATTCTTGACAGTCTGATACAATAAAATATCATCAGTTCTCCGTCTAGCTCCAGGGGACCTGCACTGCATCCGTCCATCCATCCCACTTTGAGCTACCAAATGGACTAGTTTTTGTTTGTTCCGTGACACCGATGTTGGCCTGGACATGGACAAACCTCTTCGCCAATCTGAAGAAAGCTTGAGCAGAATGAAAAGGCCCGCTACTCATCCACCACCTGAACTGAAAACTACATGCCATCCGCAACTTGCCTACTTTAGCCAATTATTAAATGTCCAGGTTCCATAGCCTTTCTTCATCCCTTCATTTATTTATTTATTTTGGGTTTCTTCCTTCTACTGATGAATTGGCTAAATTCTATTCTTGGAGCAGGTGTTAGCTGTGGTGATTCTCTCGTCTCTTTTGTGAAACGTATGTGTGGTCGTTTTTTTGTGCTGTAATCCTGAAACACACTTAGGAAGTGAGGATAAACACAATTACATGACATAATGAATGGCTCCATTAAACAATCTCTAATTTTTCACTGTTTTACGTAAGCAAAGCCGGTTTGGCCTTAACATGATTCTCCTGTTCCAGATCGACTTCCAGCACGTCGATCTCAAAGTCTGATCAAGCCCTATCTTACTACTAAGCTTGAAGAACATTAGTACTACATAGGAGAAAAAATGTGTACACACCACAAACCAAATCAACTATAATGGACCTAGCTAGTCGATCGACACTTGACGCAAGTACAATCCCTTTCCCTACAACTTAACCAATGGTTTTATTTATTTGGACCTATTTGGTGTAATAGAGCCCCATTGTTCACATCACCAATTCGCCATGTATAATTCAGATCACTGCAGCAGATATCTATCAGTTCATCCCCATGTTAGAATGGAGCAGCATCTGATGGTCCAGGCCTAGTGACCCCTGCAAGCCGTTGCCTATTTGGTGGAACGTTGCACCGAAGCAAGAACCGTTCGGCTTCTGGGCTGCCGCCGTCGGCTGGCTCGGTAGCCCAGTACTGCCACCGTCTTCCGATCTCTTGCGCTTCCCGGTGGCGCCCTCGCCTGCCGCCGCCGAGCCCATCTGCTCGAGCTGCGACATGTTGCCGCTGCTGTTCACGAGAAATTGGTTCACGACGGGATGGCCGAGGAGGGCGGCGCGTTGATCGGGCCGTGCCATCTCGGCCGGGGCGCCGTCGTCCAAGAGTTGCGCCAGCGAGTAGTCGTTGAGCAGCTCGGATATGGACGGGATCCTCGGCATCTTCTGCGTGGCCGCCGCGGCCTGCAGCGGGAAGGCGTCGGCGCCGCCTTGCATGATCATGCCAGCACTCGACTTCCCGTACAGCTGGTTCTCTTCGAAGGCGCACGGCTCGTCCAGCTCGTGGTCGGACAGCGGCGGCACCGCCATCGGCGACACGTGGCTGCTCTTCTTGTAGATCCGGCACAGCACCCAGTCATCCAACTGCACGCCCAGATCGATCACACAAATTAAGCTCGAGGAGGATCAAAAATATATAAATTACAGCTACAACGAGGTATACGCAGATGAATCAATCATTAACACGTATGCATCACGCCTATCATTGTCAGATCTATTGACTTCCCGCAACTGCCTAAAGTACAGAACATTTATTTGGAACAACACACATTTAAAGCAGCTCTTGCGTCGATTGGCAAGCCACAACCCGATGCGATAACACTGGCGTGCCGACGAACCCCTACCAGAGAAACACTACGCACCCAAAAAGAATCACGGTGCAAGTGCGCGAGCAGGTGCAACAAAGTAAGCATGCATCTCGGTGGCACGCATGAGCATGATCACTGAACGTACAGATCTACATAGTAAAAGCTAGGGTTTGTTCTTTTAATCTTGTTCATGTATATATATTTTTGGACTACATATGCTAGGCTGCTAGCTAGCTTACCCTCATGGAGGCGTTGCGGAACTTCATGGGTCGGTAGGTGTTGCCGGCCTGCGCGTCGGCGGAGGTGAGGCGGTACTCGTGCATGATCCAATTGGTCTTGGTGCCCTTAGGCGGGCGGCCCGTGTAGAAGACGAGGGCCTTCTTGACGCCGAGACTCTCTCCGGTGGCGCTGTTGTGGATGGGCTTGTCGGTGCCGGTGGCCTTCCAGTAGCCAGACCCCGCCGCGCGGTTCGGCCGGATCCCGTTCGGATACTTGCGGTCCCTCGGGCTAAAGAAGTACCACTCTTTATCCCCGTACGCAGCCTTGGCTGCAACCAAAAGAACACCAGAGAGAGAGAGAGACGATTACTACTATAGATTACGGTTGCAAGGGAGAATCTGCATGCATGAGCTAGCTCGTGAGTGCAGGGGGGCGGATATACTAACATGGGAGGTCCCATGGGTCGAACTTGTAGATGTCGACGTCGGCGATGATGGCGACGGGGCACGGCGAGGAGCCGGCGCGGTTGCGGAGGTAGTGGAGGATCAGCTCCTCGTCGGTCGGGTGGAACCGGAAGCCGGGAGGCAGCATCGCCGGGTTCTGCATGATCATCGGCACGTATACCAGCTGCACGCGCTCGATCGATCGAGCAACCTCTACAAAACTCTAGCTAGCTTCTACTGCTAACTAACTTTCCAAGATCTCTATGCTACGCCGAGGAAGCGATGAATAGCCGAATCTTGCAGCTAGGAAATGAAGGACAGGAATTTTTGGGGCCGGGAGGGAAGGGGCTGCTTATATGCTTGCAGATTTTTTGTCCGCTGGTGTAACGTGTGTGTGACACTAGCTTGCGCAGGCTGGGCAGGGGATTTTCTGCGGTTTCGTGGGCTTTCGTGGGGTAGAATGGGGCCTGGGCATGGGGAGTTTTAGAGGCGTTCGAAATTGTTCGAGTTTCTGGTTTTTGTTAGATTTTTTGACTTTAAAATAATAAGATTGCAAGTAAAAATAACTGATAGTGAGATGTTTGATTCAGTTAGAGCTTTTGGCTGAGTTGATTGTATTGTGCCCTCCATTTCAACAATGGGGGAAGGACTAGAGTAGTTGCGGGCGGTGTTGAGAAGGATGTTGCGGTGAGTAAAGAGGGGGCGATCGAAGATCTCAATACCGCTGGGGACGATCGGCTGTCCTCTCGTGGCAGCGATGTCGCCCTCTCAGGAGAGCTAGGAGAAGGTCTCAAGGCCGCGCATGATGCCCCAGGGCGGGCGTGGTGGTGGAGATGTCGGCAAGGGCAGAGTTGGTAGGCATGTAGAGCGTGAGAGACTTGTTGACCGTGGGGCCAAGCAAGAAGGCGAGGTCTGGGACAGAGAACGCCAGGTGTACAAGGACGCTGACGAGCGTCTAGTTGGTAGAGGCGGAGCGCATGATGTCCCCATCAGGGCGCCAGCGGAGCTTATAGTGATTTTTAAAAGCTGCTTCTAAAAACCTTTAATTCAACTTTCAATTTTTGAGAGCCAGAAACCGAACTTTCAATTTGTAGCTACCGTCGGTCAATTCGTTATTCCTCATGTCTGGCGTGATGGCACCGGGGACTGGGCAGGGCCGGGCGCGCGTATGACGTCGGCCGGTGGAACTAGCTGGCACCGGCACGTGTTGGTGGCCGATGCTTCCAGCGAGCTATTTGAGCGGATTTTTTTACTTTGTACCAGTGGAAAAGATCACCCTTTTTTCTTTGTTGCGATCAGAACACAGATTTTTAATGAGGAGAAAGGGGGCTGGTTAGATTTTGTTTATAAAGACTGGTAACCAAGTCCTTTGGGGTGCTTGCTAGGCCTCATGACATGTCATATGGAATATATGCGGTATATTGGAAACATCATATTTGAAAATTGAAGTTGGTTTTTTCTTCAGAAAAGCTGATTAATAAAGATTGACAAAAAGACCAAAAGCACAAACATGCATGCAGCATGTTGACAAATTTGTGGGTCTAGTCGCTGGGCCATGGTTAAATATAATTCCACGCAAGGAGGTGGTCTAGAAATAAAAATGATTTTTTTGGCTTTTCAGTAGTTTTTGAATTTTAGGTTTTTTCTATAATTATTATTTATTAGATTAATAAACTCTTGGTAAAAAAAAAACAGACTAAGATTGCGAGAGCATGTTTTGTTTGTTGGGGCTTTTTTGGGGGGTAAAGAGGGGCATAGAGACGATTGGACCTGTAGGTTAGTCTGGCAAAACAAAGAAACAGTAGTAGTACCATATGCGGTCTTGTCTTTATTTTCTCTTCTAAATAAATTATGATTGGCAGATTCTCGTGCATATTAAATGTACTATTTTGATGCTTCTTTTCAGAAAAAAAAAATACAATTCTGATGCCCAAGACTCATTTTGGTAAACCACGTACGTTGGGAAATTTTGCCATCATCGAATAATTTTAAACTTTCAAAAGCGAAATGCGACGATTAAAACAAATGTAGGAATTTTATGAGCTAGGTGTGAGCTCAATTGCTTGTCATTTTTTTAATCGAGTAACAACTCGACAGAGCTAATCTTTCATGTAGTATTGACTCTTGATCCTTGACTAAATTGATGAGTTCAGTGACCTGACCTGTCATGTCTTTATCCATCGAAAGGCCAAATCCCAGGTGCAGTAGCTTATTCCCGGAGAACAGCTTATCTGGCATGCATTTGTGGACACCATCACAGCTCCACGTGTTATGAGAGAATCCAAAGATATTTCAAACAAATTCTTACGTAAATCATCGATGTGTCAACTTTCTCATGGCTGTATGGAGTTAGGTTTTTAGCCACTAAATTAAAAAGAAACTCCGTATCATCGCCAAAACATTAGTACTACAATTTACAGCGGTCAAGCCCTAGAGTTTTTAAAATCAAGCAGACACGTGTACCAGCAGCTGGGATTAGCTAAGGTCATCGCAACACCAAACATCTGCATATGCACACAAAACTAATCCCATTCCCAGGGATTATATACACTAAGCTAATAAGTAAAGTGATTAAAAAAGCTAATCTTTATCCTAACACGACTGAGATCGATGGCGAAGACTCTGCATATCCGCCGATCGGTCGACTGCCTTTGCGGTGGAGAGGCACCGAGGGCCCACTAATCGCACGTTTCTGGCAAGCCGTGGCCTAATGGCGTAATTATCTTGCAGATAGCAGCAGGATTGGTAGCTTTCCGTGGACAGAATTAGCGGCTAGGGTGTGTGGCTGGCTTTATTTAAGGGCGTAATTATCCTAAGATAATCAGAAAGACGGGTTGGGGTCGCATCTATCCATCGATAAATCCGTCTATACATCGCTAGCCAGTACTAATAGTACACTACTATTATAGCTATATGATATGTTCTTTTGAACTTTGATTTATAATTTTTGTTCTTAATATGAGCGTTCGTACGAACGAATCGAAAGCCGATAAGCTGTTTCTAAAAAGATACCATAATAAAGCACTTCGAAACGGCGGTGAAAAAGCTATCCCGTTTATTTATTCAAGAAAAGTCATAAACCATATATCATACGTCATAAACTAAAATAAGCTAAAAAGAACATGTCTATAGCTAATCCAATGACATTAAGTAGATATGTAATGATGCATGTACTGAGCTAGGCTCGTTGTACTGGCCAATGAGAAGGGAGGGAGGGATAGCTTTATTCGTATTGATTTTTATAAGCTGCTTTTCTACATTATCTAGTTTTTAAGTAAAATGTCTTTTTAATACGGTGTCTACTAGTCGATAACAGTACACATTATAGTGACTTTATTTATATCAGCCAAAATCACATGCGAGTGTCTCTATATAAGTTTCTCTACAAACTATTACTATTTATAAGTTAAAACAAAAAACTAATATTAACAGACCCAAAATGGAAGGGCGTGCACCCATGTCACGGCTGTGGCTGCGCAACAACGACGCCGTGAAGTGGTGGAGCTAGGTGTAAACTGGAGGGGCAATTGCCCCACAGTTTTTTTTTGAAAAGACCTATATATTTGTTAAATTTTATGTATAGATCTACACAAGTTTATAAAAATAACCTACTAAAATATGTTGCACTGAAATTTGACTTTACAAGGTAAAATTTTTGGTTCCACCACGGCCGCCACTAGCCGTGAGGATTGGCTGGGATGTTTCTGGCTCTGCCACTGGCTGTGAGGACCCGCGGGGATGTGCGCTGCCGTCGCTATCGGCGAATAGAGAGAATTCCATAACGGGTAACTTTGCCGTTGTCATCACGCGATTCGACTTTGTCATTGTCGATGCACGTGTAGAGCGCTAGACGAGCGTGGCCCAGCGGGTGGGCCGGACGGGCGCGCTGGCGAGGGAGAGACGACGACCATCGATCGATACCGATCGAGAGCTTCGCGAGCGCTCTGGCTACGCGCGTGGCGCACCTAAAAGCTTAACCTAATAAGAAAAAAAAATGAGTAATTTACTTATCCTTCAACCGCCGGTATAATTTGGAGAGAGAAATTTGTACGATTAGTATTTCCCCGGGTTTCCAATGCGTGTTCACGAACAAGTCTGAGTCAAACAGCGAGGTTGGACCGGGCTTTGGAGCTGCAGAGGAGTTACAGTACAATGCAGAAAGCTCAGGATGGGGACGTGCATGCCCTCAAGAGAGTTCGTTGGAGCGCAGGCTGGTGAAGGCGCACGGAAGTCTGCCTATGATTATCCGAAAGTGCAGCCGGTATTCCCCCACGTGCGTGCAAATTGAATGGCCCGGCATATCCCACGGGACAATCCCAGCAACGTACCACCACACGTCTCCTCTGGAGCGAGATAGAAAAGGAACGTCCGTGAGGTGTACGAACGGGTGATGTGGGAGAGCGACGTCCAGGCAAGGGAAAGGAGCTGACAGCTGAGGCAATCAAGCGATCAGAAGAATTTCAACTGGAACAGGATCAGAACGCAAGCTCATTGCCTAAACGGCTTGATTAATGAGGGGAATCATGCATCGCATATGCTATGCTAGGCAGTAAGAGTTTAATCACGTACGATACATTATCGCTAGTTATGAACCGCGCCCATACAGGTAAGGTTGAGGCTTAGCAAATGATTCTTGTGTGCTTTGATTGTCTTTCCACCCCAGAATACCGGCCCTGCACCGAATCGACCACTCGAGTGAAAATGCTAAGCACTTCGGTGTGGAAAATGGAAAGAAATGTGTTGCCCCTGGCGAGTGGATCGGGTCGAGCATGGGTCGTCCTTCGCTTTTGACTAGTAGTGGCTTCACAGGCTCGAAGTGTTGTTGCACTCAACAAAAAGATGCTGATAGCATCCGCTCCCCGCGCCAGTTTTCCAAGTCAAGATCTAGATAAGGGAACGATCAGGACTACAGTTGCTTTCTTTCCTTTAGATGAAAACTGATGGGGTTGGACTCTACTATTGATCACTCGTAGAAATTCCCCTTCTCTGGAATTTGCTTGCCTTTTGATTGATACACGAACATATATAATTTTGTGTTTGTGTTTTATATATCTTTACTACTTAAAAAAATTATGAGTTCTTTCTATCTTTCTGCTCTCATAGAAAGTTTGGTACCAACAAATAAAACTACATCCTAAAACATTTCTAACAAAAAACCCCGTCCCTTCACCTCCCACCCGCCGTCCCTTCACCTCCCACCCCCCGTCCGGATCCCTCCTCCTCGCCGTCGCCGGAGCGCGCCACCGGTCCCCGGTGGACGCAAAGAGGGCGACGGCAGGGCTTTTTTTCATTCCCCTGCTTGGTTCGGTGGGGATTGGTGCGCTGGTCGTGAGATCCCGGCCGCGCTCCTCGCCGCGCGGCGGATCCGGTGGCCGGATCGCGCCCTCGGCAGTGGCATCGCGGCGGCTCCCGAGCCATGGAGCGGCGAGGCCCGCGTGGAGGAGGACGGCGTGGAGTGCGCTGGGAGGGAGGCGGAGAGGGGCGGCGGGACCCGGTAGCGGATCCCCTCGCCGGCGGCTGATTCGGCGGCTTGGTGGCCGGATCTGGCATCTCTCAGGTGGTGGCACCGCGGCGGGCTCCCGAGATTTGGTGCGGTGAGGCTTGCGCGGAGGAGGAGGGCGAGGAGCGCGTTGGGGTTGAGGAGCGGCGGGTCCCGGCAGCGGCCCTCCTTGCCGGCGGCGGATCTGGCGTCCCTCGGTAGGCGACGCGGTGGCGGGCTCTCGAGCTGTGGAGTGGAGAGGCCCGCGCGGATGGGGAGGGAGTGGAGCGCGTTGGGAGGGAAGTGGAGGCGCGCGGTGGAGTTGAGGAGCGGCGGGAGGCTCGTCGGCGGGGCGGTCGCGGGCGCGCTTCTGGTCGAGCTGGGCGAGCGCATGCGCAGGAGCAGCGGGAGAGGCGACATGGTGCGCTGTGCTGTCGTTCTGCTCCCCGTAGTAGGGTGGTGCGCGCAGGAGCGGTACTGTCTCAGCGACGGGTTTGCTCGTCGTGGAGTTCAAGGGTGGCTATGCCATGGCCTTGAGGCGTGCTGGGCTCCGATGTGTTGGTGGCGGTCTTTTGTGTGTGTGGGTAGTGCGTGGGGTGCTGTGGAGGTGCTGGCGAAAGCCTTGTCGGTGATCTTACCGGTCTCGACAACGATGACGCCTTCGGGCGCCATGGTCCTTCTTGGAGGTGTTGTCTTGGCACTCAATAGCCCTCATGTTTACTGATCTCCAGGTGAAAACCTTGCCTCGGTGAGGCAGGCGGCGTCGGCGACCCTCGTCGCCTCCTTGGAGACGTCGCCTCGGAGGTCTATCTTCACGCAAAGTAGACTGAAGTTTGGATGGCTCAGCCGGATGAAGATAGAGATTTGGTTGAAAGCAAGGACGAAGAAAAGTGCGGAAGCTCAGTCTATCTAGCTATTTTTATAGTCCTTAAGCTGTTCTTCTTGTTGTTTCATGCTCCTTAGTTTTGAGGATTTGAGCCTAAGAGCTCGTGTAACTTTTGGCTGCATATATCCCTTGTGGATATAGAGGCCGAATTTTATATCCTTTATCTAAAAAACTAACTTAAACACAACAACAATGTCCCCCTAATAAATCAACTTAACCACTCCTAAAAAATCTCTAACGGAAATGGAGCACAATGCATGTCACAAAGACACTCGATCAGTTGTAGTTGCAGAGTTAGGGGCGCGGTGTAGACCGAGCACGACTATAGAGGTGTAATGCCTGAGCGGAGCTCAGCCAAGGACAGCGGCGTACTATGACTTGATATGCTAGTTTAACATGTTTTTTTATCCCCAGCAAAGTACATGTATTCAGCTATTCTGTACTAAGACTCCACTTGCTCATGACTTGAGGAACGTCGTTGTGCTCAGTGCAGGCTTATCTACGGAGTATTGTCCAAAACCTATGACCTTGTTTGGAATGTAGAATACATAAAAAAAGAAACAGTTCAACTCCCTGAGAAAATAGGGGGAAATCGTTCAAATGGGTCTTAAGTTCTTAACCACCAACTCATCCTATTCCTATCTATCACATATAATCCTCAAAAGTGGTATCTTTTGTGTAGTGTCCAGAAATTTGAAGGGGCCTGATATTTCAAACTTGACAAAACCCTAATTGGTCTTGGGCCTAATCTGGGCTTTAGGGCTCAATCAAAAGGGATGAACCCTTCCTCTCGTACAGCTGCCATTGCTCTCTCCCCTACCCTCTTCAATCAATATATCTCTCTCATCGTCTCTCTCTAAGGCGGTAGCAGGGGCATGCATGGAGGCGTGACCGGCCGGAGGCGGGTAGGTGGGCGATGGTGTGCCGGTCGGCGGCGGCGTGGCCAAGAGCCGACGCCAAGGGCGGTCGCATGGCCGAGCGCGGCTGGGCGGAGGCACACGATCGGGCGACGGCGTGCGGCCGGGTGGCGGCGTGGTCAGGAGGCAGCGCCGATGGAGGCGCATGACATCGGGTGGCGCATAGGTGGCACAGCTAGCCGAGGAGCAGGGTGCGGGCGGCATGGCTGGTTGAGGCGGCGGCGGGCCAGGCGGCGTGGCTGATCGACACATAGGCCAGAGGCGGCGCGGTTGACTGAGGGGTGGCGCATGGGAGGCGTGGCTGGAGGTGACGTGGCTGGCTGGTGCGCAAGCCGAGGCAGTTGAGAGGCGACGATGGCGGTGGCAGCTGATCGGCGACGGCGGTGGTGATCATGTGGCCGTGGCACTGTGGTCCCACGGCCGGGCTGGCCGGGGCACGGCCAAACGTGGTTTCGCACGAGGATTTGCTAATTCACACTGCAGGACGCCATTTACTTGGCCGAGCATCGTTCACTTGGTCGAACGGTGAAACCCTAGCGAACGCGTTTCTTTTCGGTCGAATGATCTCTTTCTGTCATTCTATAGTTTATCTTAACCCTCGCCTTATTCACATTCATCTTCTCCTCATAGATTCACTCGTGGACTTTGAGGAAACGTTCGGGTAGTTGCGCACCTTGGATCTCTCATGCAGTGTGTCTGTCGAACATGCTCAAGACGAATACCTCGCGACCGTAACCTTTTCCATTCCACATACCACATGTTTTCAGATTACTTGTCAGCTTTGCCATTGAGTATAATTGTCATATCACTCATGCCTAGCAATTATCATATCATTAAAGATTGCCTAGCAATTATCATATCACTAAAGATTGCGTAGCAATTATCATATCACTAAAGATTACCTGGCTAATATCATATCGCTAAAGATTACCTGGCTATTATTCTGTCACTAAGGATTACATGGCTACTATCATATCAGCAAAGTTACCTGGCTATTATCATATTACGAAAGTCACCTGGTTATCATCATATTACTAAAACCTACCTGGTTGTTATCATATCACTAATGCTTGCCTGGTTATTATCATATTACTAATGCATGCTTGGTTATTATCATACTACTAATGTTCGCCTGGTTATAGACTTCTAATACTGTATTCATACATAATGTTCTAGGTTATCTTAATTCACATGCCTTTAGGTTTATTAGAATACATAGTTAATAATATTATATAATTCATGCTTTTAATTAGTGTTTTAGAATTCATGCTTAAATCATTAATGAGGTAGCATACGAACATGTTTCAAATTTAGGTTTAAACCACTAGCAATCTTTTAACATTATGGCTGCTATGTTTATTTTTCCTGATATCATGATCCTTTATTTGTATGATTCATATGTGAGTCATGAATGATATTTATACAATATCTGTTAATCTGACTAATAATCTCTCACCACATAATAAAACCTGGATGGTTGTCAACCCTTGTGTGAGTTATGTTATAATACCTCTCTTAGAATAATTCTTATACCACTATCATCATATTATCATTCCACATCGCCCTCATATCGGAAATTATGTTTCTTCATTTTCAACCTTAACGAACCCTTCCACTTATCACAACCTTATCTTAGTTTTTCCTTAGTTCCTTTAAATCCATACTATATAACCTATTAACAATATGAGAGTTACATGGCCTGGGGTTTTTCACATATAGGAGAGGTTTCCACCCACCTAGTAACATATAGGGGCCTGTACACTTTTGTTACTCAGGATATTACACCCCGTTTGCAGTTATACAGTTGAGGACATCGTTGTGCTTGACTATGCTCGTATGACCGGATATGTGGGAGTAATCATCAGTGCCATTGCCATAACTTGCTAAATAATAATAATTTTTAATTCTACCATTCCTGTTGTTTCGTTACTTAGGATATTACACTCCATTTGCGATTATATAGTCGAGGACAGTGTTGTACCTGATTACTCTCGTATAATCAGTATGTGACAAGTAATTGCCAGTGCCATTGATAAAA